>JAPQWS010000050.1:6308928-7639285 GCA_028651295.1 Catharanthus roseus | reverse complement strand
TTTATCCTCTTGGGTATGTGTGGGTGCATTGGATGATGAAGTAGCAACACATTTTTATTCTTTCTGCAATCTTTTGTTCTGTTTGAAAGATGGGAAGCAGCCCGGAATGTAGCTTTTTGAACCGAATAATGACGTCCAGATTCTCAGATTTTAGCTCCTCACACGCCTAACAAACATAAGAGCATTGCTTCTCAATCTTATCATTGATCTTTTTGCCTTTTCAAAAAGCCTCTGCAATATAAAAAAATATTAGAGTGCATTGATGGACTATCACAATATGAATATATTAGGGTCTTTATTTTTATAACTAATGGATCCTTGCCATTTTTTCTATTAAAGTGTTCTTTTCTATATGTAGATGCATTTGTTAAGTCTAATCATTGAATTTTATGGTACTTTTTTGTGTTTTAGCTCTGATATTTGTTCCAATATAGTTGAAAAGTATTTCTTGATACTTTAAAATTTTGTCCAATTTCTGTAAGTAGGGTCCTTATTCTCATAACTAAGGAATGCATACACTATTCTGTGTTGTTCAAGTGTCCTGTTCTATATGTAGATGATTTTGTTGAATTTAATTATTGAATTTTATGTACCCTTTTTGTGTTTTTAGATGTTATATGTGTTCCAATATAGTTGGAAAGTGTTTTGGAAATACTTTAGCATGTCGTCCAATTTCTGTAAACATGGGTCCTTATTTGCAGAAGTAGGGGTCGTTCTTTTTATAACTAGGGGTACTTATTCCTTTATAACAAGAAAGTTATTAGAAAACATGTAATATTCTCAAAAAACAAGCAAGTTTTCATTGTGTACCCTAGGGGTCTTTTCTTTAATTTTTTTATTTTTTTAATTTTTTTTTACAGCTAAGTGTCCGTATTTTATACCCAAGGGGTCCTTATTGTTATGACTAAGGACCTATGTTCTCTATACAGTACTGAAACAAAAAAGAATGAAGCAAATTGTACCTTTATCTTATCATTGTGGGTAGTTGATGGCAATAAAGCCAGCACAAGAGGGCTCTCTTGTACATTATCTAAATATTCAATTTTAGCATGTTCAAGAACTTTTTCTCTTCTAAAACCTTCGGCTGCCAGCTCATTATTTTCTCTCTGCATGGCAGCAGCATTGTCCCAACACTTATTATTGGGATTGTTCTCCTTTTTCCTAGCTTGAACTTCACTTTATCAACATAGAAGAGCTACACAAAGTAAAATTACAAAGATTTTTTATTATGTAATGTTAAATCAACAATATATAATATATTAGGATGGAAACTTACCACTAAGAAATTGATAGGTCCTGCGAAGTAGGTTTCTTTATTTCTTTTCCAGGTTTGACATTTGTCTATTAATGTCTTGAAGGTGTATTTGCACCAGTTGTAGTTCTTTATATCACTGGAGTCAACTAATGATCTGAGAAGGCTATGGCATATTGTCTTCTTCAAATTGTAATTGATGAAGCTAGAGATGAAGAATATAATGAATTCCCTCTTGAAGTAGTCTTCTGCTTTAGTACTATCAATTGACTTCTTTTGTACATATGATACTGTCGGTGGCAATGTTCCATATTTCTGTGTAATTTCATTTATGAATGCCTTGTTTTCTTCCAATTTTGACATGTTTCAATTTAGCTCTTCAATGTCTTAGGACCACCTGGGATACCTAGAACAAAATTGACATCCTTCTTTTCAATACTTACTATCTTATGCTCAAGGATTATGTACATTGAATCATTGTAAAAGTGTACTTGGCGATTTCCTTCAACAATTTGGTCATATCCAAAGAGAGCATGGATGCACATCCAATCTCATTTACTGCATTTGGTCCTGGGTCAATTTTTCAACAACAACATGTAGGTTTTCACTCATTGTTTTTGCTTTAAATTCTGCATCTATGTCTTCATTTGTTGCAGTTTCTTTTTTACTCTGTTTCTTCATCACTTTATATGCTTTGCTGTGTTTTAGACTTTTCCTATGGAGGCTTTTCTAATTTTCTTGTAGTTTATGTCTATTTAAGCTTTTTGATCATACCCGCAACCAGCTTCGTTTTTTGTGATTATGTTTTCTTTTTAGGGGTTAGCCTATATTACATAACCAAAAAGATGTCAAACTATGCAAAATAACTAGAAAAGGATGCAAATACACTATATTTTGTATAGTACCTTACCATTACAGTAGTTAATGTTCCCTTGTCAGCTAGTATATCGTGATAACTCTTAGTTCTTCTTTCTGCCCTTATGTTACTTTTGCAAGACATGCAAAATAGTTAATGGCTCGTCAACAAGATAACTAGAGAATTTAGAAACAAGATAACTAAGGGTAAGAAGACAACAATCACTATTAGCCTAGGGATCTTTATGTTCATAACTAGGGTTCTTTATTTTCATAACTAGGGTTTCTTATTTTAAAAAAGGAACAGAAATGTACAAAATATACAAAAATAACTAGGGATCCTTGTTTTAATAACTAGGGGTCCTATTTTAAAAAAAGAACAGAAACTTACAAAGTACAAAAAAAATATGGAACACTAAAGCATAAAAACGTTGACAGTTACATGTAAAAGCATGAAACATGTGAAATACACAAAATACAAGCAAGGGTTCACTGTTACCCTAGGGGTCCTTATTTTTATACCTAGGGGCCCTTATTTTTATAACTAGGGCCTGTATTTTCATAACAAGCATGTTTTTATTCTATACACATAATGGATCATAAATCACAAAGAAATATAGATCCTAAAGTATAAAAACCATTGACTCTTACATGTAAAAACATGGAACTTGTACATAAAACATGTGAAATTCACAAACTACCAGTTAGGTTTCACTCTTACACTAGGGATCATTATTTTTATAGCTAGGGGTCCTTATTTTCATAACTAGGGGTCCTTATTCCTGTAACAAGCAGATTTTCATTTTATACACTTAATGGACCACAAATCACAAAGAATATGGACCCTAAAGCATTAAAAACACTTACTGTTACATATAAAAACATGGAATATGAATAGAAAACATATGAAGTTCACAAAATACAAGTGTATTTCACCGACTAGGGGTCCTTGTTTTTATAACTAAAGGTCCTTACTTTTACAACAAAGTGTCCTTATTCTATAAAAACAAGCAAGTTTTCCATTCAGTACATTTAATGGACCATAAATCACACAGAAATATGGACCCTAAAGTAAAAAAAAAAAAAAAGCACTTATTGTTACATATAAAAACATGGAATATGAACAGAAAACGTGTGAAATTCAAAAAATACAAGCGTGTTTCATTGTTACACTAGGGGCCTTTATTTTTATAACTAATTTCCTTATTTTACAAATATGGGTTCGTATTTTCATAAGTAGGGGTCCTTATTTTAAGAAAGGAAAATCATACAAACATGTGAATATAGTACACTCTGTGTGCATAATTATGCTTTGTTATCAAATAGATGAATGATATGTATCGTAATACCATTTCTTTTATATGTTAATTGCATCATTTTACGATTTTTTTAGTACACAAAATGTATAATCTACATCATTTACCTTTATTTTATCTCAAGTGCTTCCCGATAAAGAAGATGGAGAATACAAGTAGAAACGAGCGAGAACGGAGAAGACGGAAGCTGTCGGCACTGAAGACAGTAACCTACCATTGCCGATAGGTTAACCTATTGCTTGCGGTAGGTATAGGCAGGAAACTTGAAGGTTGGACAGAAGCCCACAGTGACGGTGGGCTATCCCTACCATCAATGGGAGGTCCTGGACATTTTGAAAGAAAATCAGACAGAATCCTAGTGCGGATGGTAGAGCTCGACCTACCGCACGCAGTAGGTCAGGACTGTAACATGACTTAATTCTTTTTTGAAGTCTTTTTATGTAATTTTCCCTTTTTTGAGTCATTATGTAGTTCTAGGCTATAGAGGAGGAATTGGGGAAAAACAGTGTACTCAAAACCCTTCTCAATTCCCCTTCAATTTGGTAGTTTTTCAGAAAATAAATATTGAATTGAAGTTCTTGGGTGGAGATTGAAGCCAATCGATGGAGAAACCTTAAGTTTTCTCAAGCAAAAGAGACGAGCTTGGGTGACTCTCAGAACCGCAAAAGCAATTATTCTCAACCCTAAGAATTCTTTTCCCTTGTTACTTAAGAATTCTATTATTGGATTGTGTTCTTTTAAGATGTTTAGTAGCTAATTTAGTATTGGTTTGAATGAGGGTTGAACCCTAGATTTTGGACGATATGATTTTTAATGATTTTTATAAAATTGATGTTTGACTCTCATTGAGTTGTTATTCAATTGTGTTTTTGGCTTAATTGATTTTCGTAGAATTGATTAATTGGCAAAATTAGTTGGAATTGGAAAAGGAAATCCGATTTAGGGCAATTAGTTGAACAATAAAAGTTAGCAATTGAATAGAGAAATTATTTGCACTTTTAGGTATTTTTAAGTCACTTAATCTTATTGCATTAGAAATCGGTTAGAGAGAGAAGATTTCTTCTCTAAAGATTAGTGAATAGAGCAGCTCTCACCTAGAGATACGGATTGACCGAGTTGATGTGTGATGACCTAACCTTATTTTCTTAAACAATGTTTTACGGTTTTCTAATCGAAAATGACAAGATCTAGGGGGATTCTACCATTCAAACTCTCCCTTTATATTTTTTACCTTTTAAATTAATTTTTTTCATTTAATCATTTTTTAATTAGTTTTTCAATATTCTCTTCAAATAAATATTAATTTTTAGACTAGATCTTAGAATAACCGATTAGTATTTTAGCTTCCTGTTCCCTGAGTTCGACAACCCAATTAATTCTCTTTCACTACAGTGATAGGTACACTTGCCTATTGCGTATTTTTAGAGTCTAGCTGATTCTAAACATCAATGGACAAATTAGATTCTAAACATAAATACACTAAATTCACAAAACTAACTTAGTAAGTATAATAAGAAAACATCAATACAAAAGATGGAGTCAAAACTGTGGAACATGATTTCTCTTTAAAAAAAAGGGTTTTTTTTTCTTTAAAGACAAAATATTAACTTTTTAGAATTTTGAACACAAACTATGGAATAAAAACCAGGGGAAGATGATTTAAAAGAAACATAGATGACAAAACTATAATTTGTAAGTTACTTTGAAGAGATATGTTTAATTTTGTTACCTGTTTTCACTGCTGCTGTTTGGAAACTCCATTTTTTTAATGTTTTTTATCTCACAGAAGAAGAAAACAATGAAGAACCCAAGAAACGAAGAAGAAAAATAGAAGAAATATGGAAGAAACAACTGTTGATCGAAGAAGAGAAGAAGAAAATAGAAGAAAATCGAAGAATCGCCTGAGTTTTGGGGAGAGAGAATCATGCAAGGGTTTTTGGGAAGGAACGAGTTTTGATCCTTGGGCTCGTGGGGTTCAGTCTCTTGTGGGTAACATTGGTCTTATTTTATCCCTATTTATGAAATTAAAAAGAACTAGGTGGTTTTGGTACTGTGTGCACCATGTAAGGGGCACTAGGTGCATAGTATAAGGACTCGGAGAAAACTTAGGATTGAACCTACCATAGAGAAAAACGAGAAAGAGAGAGGTAGAAAATATTATTTACTAAGGGTAATATCGACAGTATGGAAGTAATTGCCCTGGGTTCGAAATTGATGCCTTAGATTTATCAATGCCCTTAATACATATGGCTTTTTTTTTTTTTACCTAAAAAAAAAAGAGCTTTTTAGGGGGATAAAGTCGTATACGATTGTCGCATGGGCCTTGGCAGCTATAACTTTAAAGTCTCCAATACAGGCTTTAAAGAACCGAAGAGCAGTTTCAAGGAGCGAGACGTGTTCCTCACGGCCGAAAAATGGAGGGGTCCACAAGCCTTGACCTATACCATCCATAGTTTCTTTTCTTTTTTTTTTTTTTGTTGTTGAATACCATTTCACATTTTTTTTGGAAATATTCTACAATTTCTTTAGGTCATACATGCAGAGTATATGATTGGGATAGATCGCAATCTCATCTACCAAAATATGCACTTGTTTCAACTACGAACCTCATCTTATAAAGTTCTCCAAAGAGTCCTTCAAAATATCGAAAATGTGTTAATTGGGTCCCTCTTCTCACTCCTATTAAAATGTGTTTTTTGGGGAGAGCATCAGAGAACTGAGTTGTTCCTGTATCAGCAGTAACCGCTAAATCAAAGCCTTATAGCATAGAGAAAGGGGGGGCAGAGAGAGAGAGAGAGAGAGAGAGAGAGAGAGAGAGAGAGAGAGAGAGAGAGAGAGAGAGAGTTCTTGAAAAGAAAGAGAAGCCTTCTTCCCTCTCTCGGTTTTGAAGAAGAAATTCTCAAATTGTGAGAGAAAGTTTCCATCATCAAGTAGAGAGAAATTTCAGAAAAATAGTTGAGAGAATGAGTGGACTCAAAGAGTCTATGTGCTAAAATTGTTTTCATCTTTATTTCTATTTGTTTACAAGTACCGAGTGAAAAACTTGTGTTTGGTTTACAAATTCCGTGTGAAAAATTTGTAGTTGGTTTGCAAGTTCCAGTATAAAACTTGTGGATTCGTTTCTCTTGGGGTAGAGGAGCTGGTAGTTGTTACAACTAGGTTTAAAACTAGTGGTTGGTATTGTAAAGGTTATCTCACCTAGAAAGAGATCGGTTTATAGTGGAATCCTTGTGACGGTGTTCTTGGGAGAAAGTGCATGTAGGTGATTACCAAACCAATATAAAAATCCTTATGCGTCATTTATCTTTTGTTTTTTTTATTGATTTTCTTTACTTATCTTATTTTGTTTTTGATGAGTTTCTAGTTTGCAAGAATGCTTATAATTGATTTTGCATTGAATCTGTTTTCAGTTCTGTGTTTGTGAGTCGGGCTAATATCTTTAGAGATATAGATTCTTTCTAGGATAGTTTTTTCTTTTTTGCAATCAGGCTTTATTACTGAGTCAAGCTAATGACTTAAGTGATAGTTTCTGGCTTAATTAATTATATTATGCTGATTAGCTTTATGTCACTGAGTCAAGCTAATGACTTAAATGATAGTTTCTTAGCTGGTTGATTTTTGTCATGTCATACTGATTAGCTTATCGCTAAGTCAAGCTAATTATTTAAGTGATATCATTTGAATTGATTAGGATCAGTAGTTTTTCAGTTGAGCTATTCTGTTTTAGGTTGTCTTCTTTGAATATTAGAAAATCTATTTTAAAAGAGCTAAAATTTTTATTAGGTCCAATTCACCCCCTCCCCCTTTTGGACCTAAACGGGACTTACAAGAACGATTTCTAAAGTTTCGACCTCCAGAATTCTATGGAGAGGTCGAGCAAGAGGCTAAAACAAAATTACTCCTCGAGCAGTTGAACAATATCTATGATACCTTTAGGTATGGTGATGCCATAAAAGTAACATTTGCAGCTTTCAGACTTAGAGGAGTAGCCAAAGACTGGTGGCTCAGAGCTTCTGAAGCTCGTCTATTAAGAGATGCACCATGGACATGGAATGACTTTCAAGAGGAGTTCCAAAGAGAGTACATTCCTCATTGGATTCGTGAACAAAGGGAGGATGAGTTTAAGTAATTAAAGCAGGGTAATTTGACAGTTGCATAGTATACTGCCAAATTCAATAGGTTGGCCAAGTACTGTCTAAGGCTAATAGACATTGAAGAAAATAAGATGCGACAGTTTGTGAAGGGTTGAAGAGTTGAGCTGCAACGTGTCTTGGCACCCCTACCACCAATGGGATTTGCACTGCAGTAGAAGCAGCCTGATGTGAACTGGTTAGACATGCAAGAACATCAAGGAGTTGTGACAAGAGCCAAGGCAAAACAACCAAAGAGTCACAATGACTAAATTGAGAAAGAGAAGTTTCAAGGGCTAAATTTTGATGTCCAAGATTTTATGGGGCAATATGCTAAAGTTTTAAATAAGTTAGAAATTGGAAATTTACCTTGAAAGATGGTTGGAATGTCTTAAATTTGGGGCTTCAATTTGGAGCTTAAATTTGGGGCTTCATTTTGGGGTTAAACTTTATGGTGCTTAATTTTTGGGCTGAAAATATGAGAGGGAAACATTCCTAATCCTTTTTCCCTCAAGTCTCTATAAATATTTAGTCTTCCATGTTGTAAAGGCTAATCAAGAAATATTTCAAGACAAAGTTTCTTCTCTTAGTATTCTTAGTTTTTAGCTTAGTTTTTTTTCTATCTTCTCAAGGGTGAACTTCCTTGAAAGAAAAATCACTTTGAAGACTTGTTGAAACTTCCAAGAGCTTCAAGGTTGATCATCAAAATTCCTTCATACTAGTTACTACACTCTTGTAGAAAACTAAACTTGAGGTCTTCTTCTTGTTTCATTGAGGTCTAAGGTTCAAAATACCTTAGGTTGCTTGAACTTTGAAGAAAATGTTTTGTTTAAAACCTTCTTGAGGTCTTGGATTTAATATATCCAATGTTGCTAGAAGTTTAACGTTTTCAAGTCCTATCAAAGGCACTTTCTCTTTTCTACTTGTTACACTAGTTTTGTTCGTTCTCTCCCCCACTTCTTGGATGAAATTTTATGCTCTTGAAGATCTGTCCACATCATTTGGTATCAGAGCCACCTTGAAGTAAGTGTTTTTGAGATATCTTACATACGAAAAAAAAAAAAGGAGGAGGCTTCTAGAGGTACTTTCCAACTTCCAACCAAACCAAAGATGGAAGAGAGAGGTAAAATATCATTTCTAACCCTTCAAAGTGCTTTAAATATAATGGTGTGGGACACTATACAAGTAGTTGTCTGACAAAGAGAGCTCTGATCTTTAGGGAGGATTTGAATGGTTGGATTTAGAAGGAGAAGGATGAAAGTGGCAAATGTGTTGAGGGTGAAGAAAATGGTGAGGATGATGAACATGTTGATTTGAACCTTTTAGAAAGTGATGACGATGTCTTGAGCTTAGTTACCATAAAAGCACTAAGTGCTCAAGCTTTTGATGATAACATGATTGAACAAAGAGAAAACATCTTCCATTCTAAATGTAAAGTTGAGGGAAGGATTCCCAACCTTATCATTGATAGTGGTAGTTATGTAAATGTGGCTAGTGCTTATCTTGTTGAGAAGTTGAAACTACCTACTACAAAACATGATAAAACCTACAAACTCCATTGGCTAAATGATAGTTGAAAAATTAAAGTGTTGAGACAAGTTGTGGTTCCAATAAAAATGGGAGCTTACAGAGATACTGTGTGATGTGGTGCCCATGCAAGCATGCCATCTCCTCTTGGGAAGACCTTGGCAATTTTATAGAAAGTCCCTCCATAATGGGGAGAAAAATACTTATTCTTTTGTGAAGGATGGAAGAACATTTACAATGAATCCTCTTACACCTCAACAAGTGAGAGATGAACAAAAAAAGATGAGTGAGAAAGAGAGGGCAGAAAGTGAGCCCCAAAGAAAAAAAATCGAGGAAGGAAAGAGAGTTGAGGGCAAATAAAAGAGTGAAGAAAGAATGATGAAAAACAAGAGTGAAAAGAAAAAGAGTGACAAAAAAAAAAAAGAGAGTGGAATGAAAGAAAAGAATTATTTCTTTGCAAAACCTAGTGAGGTGATTGGAGCAATTGGAAGAAAAGAAGTGGTGTTGCTCTTGTATTGTAGGGAATCTTTTACTTCATCTAAAGAACACTCACCCTCTTTTTCAAGTAAAATTTTGCAGGTTATTGAAGATTACAAAGACATATTTCCCGATGAGATGCCCGGAGGTCTCCCACCAATTAGAGGAATCGAACACCAAATCGATTTTGTCCCCAGGGCAACCTTGCCAAACTGACCGGCCTATAGAGTCCACCGGAAGAGACTATGGAGCTAAAAAGACAAGTTGAGGATTTAATTTCAAAAGGGTATCTGCGTGAGTCCATGAGTACTTATGCGGTTCCGGTTTTACTTGTTCCAAAAAAAAATGGTACATGGAGAATATGTATAGATTGTAGAGCCATAAACAACATTACTATTAAGTATAGGCATCCCATACCTAGACTTGATGATTTACTTGATGAGTTGCATGGTTCTAATCTTTTCTCTAAAATTGACTTGAAATCCAGATACCATCAAATTAGGATGAGAGAAGGAGATGAGTGGAAAACCGCTTTTAAGACTAACTTTGGTTTGTATGAATGGATGGTTATGCCCTTTGGATTAACTAATTCTCCTAGTACATTTACGAGATTAATGAATCATGTGTTGAGGAATTTTATTGGGAAATTTGTTGTTGTATACTTTGATGACATTTTGTCTATAGTAAGACATATGAAATGCATGTTCAACATCTTAGGGAAGTGCTAAATGTCTTGAGAATTGAAAAACTTTTTGCTAACCTTGACAAATGTGAGTTTTGTATGGAGAAAGTTACGTTTCTAGGTTATGTGGTGAGCTCACAAGGACTTCAAGTAGATGAAGGTAAGGTACAAGCAAGTAAGGAATGACCAACACTAAGAAATGCATCGGAAGTGTGGAGTTTCCATGGCCTTGCAAGTTTCTATAGGTGGTTCATCAAAAGTTTCAGTACACTTGCTAGCACTTTGACTGATGTGATCAAGAAAACCGAAGGATTTAAGTGGGAAACAAAGCAAGAACATGCATTTCAATTGTTGAAGGAAAAGTTGTGTAGTGCACCGCTTTTATCACTACCAAACTTTGAGAAAACTTTTGAGGTAGATTGTTATGCATCTGGCATTGGTATAGGTGGTGTACTTATGCAAGATGGAAAGCCCTTGGCCTATTTTAGTGAAAAACTTAATGGGACAGCCTTGAGGTACTCAACTTATGACAAGGAGCTTTATGCTTTAATAAGAACATTAAAGCATTGTCAACATTACCTATGGCCAAAGGAGTTTGTTGTGCACACCGATCATGAGGCTTTGAAGTTTCTCAAGGGAAAACATAAAATCAATAAGAGACATGCAAGATGGATGGAGTTCATTGAAACATTTCCATATGTCATCCGTTACAAGAAAGGTAAGGAGAATGTGGTGGCCGATGCTTTATCTAGAAGGTATACTCTCTTATCCACCCTTCAAACAAAAATTTTGGGTTTTGAAATGCTTAAAGAAATGTATTCTAGTGATCATGACTTTAAGGAAATTTTTGAGAAATGCTTGTTAGCACCTTTTGGAAAATATTTTTTATATGAATAATTTCTTTACTGTGAAGGTAGATTGTGCATACCATCTTGTTCTACTAGAATTCTACTTGCCAAAGAAGCACATTGTGGGGGTTTAATGGGACATTTTGGTGTCACTAAAACCTATGAAATTCTTGATGAACATTTTTTTTTGCCACATTTAAAAAGAGATGTAGAAATATTTGTAAGAAGTTGTACTGAATGCAAGAAAGCTAAATCTAGAACTCTTCCACATGGACTTTACACACAATTAGAAGTTCCTAAAGAACCTTGGGTTGATATTTCTATAGATTTTATTCTTGGTTTACCTAGGACCTCTAGAGGTATGAATTCTATTTTTGTTGTTGTGGATAGGTTCTGTAAATTGGCACACTTTATTCCTTGTAAGAAATCCGATGATGCTAGTCATGTAGCTAGCTTGTTCTTTAATTGGATAGTTAGATTCCATGGAATTCCAAGGTCTATTCTGTCGGATAGAGATACCAAATTCTTGAGCCATTTTTGGAGAGTTCTTTGGAAGAAACTTGGTACTAACTTGCTTTATTCTACAGCTTGCCATCCACAAATGGATGGACAAACCGAAATGGTAAATAGAACAATTGGCCAACTTCTAAGGGCTATTTTGAAGAAGAACTTACGGCAATGGGAGGAGTGTTTGCCACACATTGAATTTGCCTATAATAGGGCACCTCACACTACTACTTCTTATTCTCCATTTCAAGTTGTTTATGGTTTTAGTACTCTAAATTCCTTTGATTTGGTTCATTTGCCTAGAGATCAAGCATTAAGCAAAGATGCCAGCAAGAAGGCTGATTTTGTGAAAGAAATTCATGCAAAGGTCCATGAAGCCATTGTCAACTCCAACAAAAAGATTGTACAGAAAAGAAATATGGGAAGAACAAAAGTGGTATTCAAACCTGGTGATTAGGTTTGGGTGAATTTTAGAAAGGAAAGATTTCCCCAACAAAGAAAGTCTAAGCTTGATGATAGGGGAGTTGAGCCATTTCAAATCCTTGAGAAAATTAATGACGATGCCTATAAAGTTGATCTTCCGGGACATTATAATGTTAGTGCCACTTTTAATGTATTCGATCTCTCTTTATTTGATACAAGGGATGGAGATTCGAGGACGAATCCTTTTCAAAAGGGGGAGGATGATGTTAACCGGTTAGACATGCAAGAACATCAAGGAGTTGTGACAAGAGCCAAGGCAAAACAACTAAAGAGTCATAAGGATCAAATAGAGCAAGAGAAGCATCAAGGGCTAAATTTTGATGTCCAAGACTTTATGGGGCAATATGCTAAAGTTTTAAATAAGTTAGAAATTTGAAATTTACCTTGATAGATGGTTGGAATATGCTTTAAATTTGGGGGGGCTTCAATTTGGAGCTTAAATTTGGGGCTTCATTTTGGGGTTAAAATTTATGGTGCTTAATTTTTTGGTTGAAAATATGAGAGGGAAACATTCCTAATCCTTTTTCCCTCAAGTCTCTATAAATATGTAGTCTTCCATTTTGTAAAGGCTCATCAAGAAATATTCCAAGACAAAGTTTCTTCTCTTAGTATTCTTAGTTTTTAGCTTAGTTTTTTTTCTATCTTCTCAAGGGTGAACTTCCTTGAAAGAAAAATCACTTTGAAGACTTGTTGAAACTTCCAAGAGCTTCAAGGTTGATCATCAAAATTCCTTCATCTCTTGTAGAAAACTACTCTTGAGGTCCTTTTCTTGTTTCATTGAGGTCTAAGGTTCAAAATACCTTAGGTTGCTTGAATTTTGAAGAAAAGATTTTGTTTAAAACCTTCTTGAGGTCTTGGATTTAATATATCCAAGGTTGCCAGAAGTTTAAGATTTTCAAGGCCTATCAAAGGCACTTTCTCTTTTCTACTTGTTATACTTGTTTTGTTTCTTCTCTCCCTCACTTCTTGGATGAAAGTTTATGCTCTTGAAGACCATTCCACATCACAACCACACGGACAGAGATGGCAAATGATCCCCCTTCCAAAACATGGTGAGGGATTTCTCCCACACTCCCTGTCAGGAAGGAGTTCACGTGCAAGGACCCTAAAGTCTCGAAAAGGCGGAACGGTTATGAATAGAATAGACCAAGAGCCTGGAAGCATAGTTCCAAGTTCCGGCTTTTAAGCACAGGCAAAAGGTTCAAAGGGGCCAAGGTCCTTGTTTTACTCGGAAACCCGATAGGTTGAAGCTTTTCGTAAGCACTGACAAATCGAGTTGGAGCTAGGGCAATGGACACGGAAATAGAGAAAGCACATCCTAAATTTGGAAAGCCAGAGTCAGGAATTTCAAGAGCTGTTTTGATTTCAGCACGAAGCTCACCCCTATTTCTATTTGGGGAATAGATCAAGTTCAGTCCCAGTAGTGAAGGTAGGCGCATAAGTTCATATTCCCTTGAGGGGACTTGATCTGGTAGTGATGCTGCGGGCTTACTTACTTAAATGTGGAGCTGCTAGTCCAGCTTGTCAATCTTTTAAGCGTCCTGTCAAAGAACCATAGAAGCCTAGAGATGCTAAGAGGCCTCGAAATGAATTTAAAATAGAAGGTGGTAGCCGTTTGAATCCTATGTCTGGAGGAACTCGTGGAGTATGTACCTATTGTAGACGTAGTGGACATGTTACGGAGATGTGTTTTGGAAGCTTGGATTGTGTTACCAATGTGGGAAGCCAGGACATGGTAAAGATTAATGCCCACTGCTGCCACAAACTTTTTTAGAAAGGTTCAAGAGAGCAGGATGACCCTTGCTACGAGAGGAGTTCTAGACCAAAAGAACAATAAGCTCATAAGTAAAAGCAAACGTTTATGCACTGGATGGACAACCTATCGATACGAATGCGAACTTAGTGGAAGGTATGATTCGAATCTTTTCCCAACCTACTAAAGCTCTTGTGAATCCTAGGTCATCACATTCCTTCGTGAGTATGCATTTCATAGAACATATTCCTATACTATCTTCTTTCATGCATTATCAATTTGTGGTTAGCATGTCGATGGGCGATAGTGAAATAACTGAGGTCATGTACCCAAATCGTGACGTGTTTGTCAGAACTGATGTATTACTTTTGGGCTTGATTGCGTTATTATTCAAGGAATATGATGTGATATTAGGTATAGATTGGTTATCTAAACATTATGCTCATGTAGATCGTCGTCAGAAGTGGATTAAGTTTAGCTGCCCCAATTAGCCCATCCTTGAGTTTCTAGCGAGTAAGTCAAAGATTGAGAATCCTTTAATATCAGGGATTAAGGCTACAAAGCTATTACGAAAAGAATATCAAGGTTACCTGGCATATCTACTTAACAAGCCTGGTAAGAAATTAGAGTTAGAGTCTATACCAGTTGTGAGAGAATTTATTGTTAGTATATGCCCTAAGACCAATTGACTCACATTTATTATTTATGAAGCATGTATTTTTTGAATTGTATTTTTTGCTCTTGGTCATCAAGTTTGTGACTTGATAGTAAAACCCTTACAGCTAATAAAATACTATTCTTATTTGTCCCTAGTTTATTACATCTTGTAAACTAGTGTGAAGTTGATTGATGGTCAAGTTTTACTGATCATGAATATGAGATATAAAATCAATTCATAAATACATATTGAGAATATTGTATTGGACATGACCCAAAGTGAAGAAAAAATATTGCATGGGTTTAAGCTATAAGTATTTCTTCTCAGTTTTATATTTGGTGTCCTTTGACCTAATGTTTCTTGCATGGGGAGAAAATATGTTTTGACATAGTCAAACATCACTTTTAATTAGGTGATCATTATGACTATTGGTTGGCTTATTTTCTTGTCATGGCTTGAATATTGGAGATAGTGAAAGGGATTTGTCCCTCTTCTTTTAGAGAGAGATTTCCATGGGCCCCTTGATAAGGAAGACTGGAAAATATGCATGGCCATGCTCAAATAAGTATTAATAAGGTGTTATTAATATTATTTGTTTGAACAGTCTGCCTAGTGATCAAGTAAATGGTTAATTAAGTTTTATAAGGATGACTTGGTCCATGCCTTATACTTAATTAGGATATCGTGTGACAAAATGACTAAATATTAAATCTGATGCTAGTTTCTTATTACATTTACTTAACTTGGGTAAGCATAATGTCTTGCTAGAGGCCGCTTATGTTTTGTGAATAAATGTCTAGGACATTTTTGATTCACTGCCAACGTTAAGTGAACCTACAGGGTCACATGCATAGACGATCTTGTGAGCATAATGTCCACGTTCAATGAATCTAGATTGTGTCCAGATTCGTTGAATGCATACAAAAGGGGAATTAGATTCCATATTGTATTTTTTGGTAAGTTAATAAGTAATTAATTTTATTTAATCGAATAAATGAAATTAATTACTTAATATTACTCATCCAACCGTTGGATAATTATAGGAATAGACGGACGAGATTAAACTGTCATTAGATGACAGTTAGGGTTTTGATATTGACAGCTATAAAGGGTTATGTTAATCTTTTCTTGGTGGCCGTCCTTTATTTGAAAAAGAAAAGCAAAACCCTAAACCCTAGAACGGCGATATAGTATCTAGCCTCCTCTCTCCAAAACACGACCGATTACCAGATAGTTAGAATAAGTTCTGAACAGTTTTCAGAACACAGAAGGGGCTAGCATCCCGATCCTTGCAGAGGAGTTCGTTGCGTGGATACCAGTAGAGGGCGAAGCGGAAAAAGCAGTGCCTCCACACCGAACAATCAAAATATTGAGGTAATTTCTATCCAATCAGTTTTTCTAGTATGTGCAGATCCTGTTGATGGATTTCCGTAGTTTTATTTTATTTCATTTTTGCCTACGGATTCCAACATTTATGGACATTTTTCTAGAGGAATTAACAACCTTACCTCCTAAATGAAAGGTGGAATTTAGTATACAGTTGATACCATGTGCTGAATCTATATCTCGAACACCATACTAGATGGCATAGGAGGAATTAAAAGAGTTCAAGAATCAACTTCAATGATTGTTGCAGCAAGGGTTTATTCGCCTAAGTACCTCCCCTTGGAATGCGCCGGTTCTATTTGTTAAAATGAAATATGGGACTCTTAGAATGTGTCGATGATTGAATAGTGTGACAATTAAAAATAAATATATGCTTCCACTTATTGATGAGTTGTTTGATCAACTTCGAGGAGCAGGATGTTATTCTAAATTGGATTTGAGGCAAGGATATTATCAAGTAAGGATCAAGGAGAAGGATGATGTGTTAATAGCTTTTAACACATGATATGGGCATTACAAGTTTGTGGTTATGCCGTTCGGTTCAACTAAATGTCCCTGCGACTTTCATGGACTTGATGCGTAGAGTTTTCTTTTCTTATTTGGATAAGTTTGTGGTAATTTTCATTGACGACATTCTTGTGTTTTCACCTGACACTGAGACACATGAAAACCATCTTAGAAAAGTATTACAAACCTTGTGAGAACATAAGTTATATGCTAAATTTAGCAAATGTGAATTTTGGATGGAGCAAGTAACTTTTTTAGGTAATGTGATTACATGAGACGGGATGTCATTGGATCCAGCAAAAATAATGGTAGTAGTTCATTGGAACGAACCTAAGACACCGACAGAGATTCGTAGCTTCTTAGGTATGGCAAGATATTACCAGAGATTCATCAAGGATTTTTCTATATTTGCTGGGCCTCTAACACAATTGACCTGAAAAGTGACTGAATTTAAGTGGACAGAAAAGTATGAGTGGAGTTTTCAAGAGCTAAAGCAACGGCTCACCTCAGCGCCAGTTTTGGTATTACCTTATCCGAGCAAGGAATATTCCTTGTATACAGATGCCTCAATAGAAGGTCTGGGAGTAGTGTTGATGCAAGATGGAAAAGTTGTGGCTTATATATCAAGAAAATTAAAGGATCATGAGCGAAACTACCCAACCCATGCTTTGGAGCTAGCAACTATAGTGTTTGCCTTAAAGAAGTAGAGACATTATTTGTATGGGGCGAAATATGAGATTTTTACTAACCACAAGAGTTTAAAATATTTGTTTTCACAAAAAGACTGAATATGAGTCAACATCGATAGATGGAACTACTAGAAGAATATAGATGCCAATTAACTACCTCCAGGAAAAGCTAATATTGTTCCAGATGCTTCAAGTAGAAAGGTGAATATATCAAGTCTTGCCTTAACATCTACATTGCAGCAGGATATTAAAAATACCCAAAAGAATAGCATGGGATTCCTAGAGTTTGAGAACCAGATAGAAACTAAAAAGTTATTTGATTTTTGGATGATGGGAGTTGATGAAAGCCTTTACTTTCGGGATCGGTTATGTGTACTTGACGAAGTAGAACTTAAACATAAAGTACTAGGAGAGGTGCATAAAAGTAAGTATGCTATGCATCCTGGTGAAAATAAGATGTATGGCAATTTAAAGCAAAAGTTTTCGTAGAAAGAGATGAAAAGAGATATTGCTGAGTATGTCGCAGGCTGTCTTACATGTCAAAGGGTTAAAGCAAAGCAATAAAAGTCATCAGGATAGTACCTTTGTCTGTCCCAGACTATAAATGGGATCATGTTACTATGGATTTTGTCACAGGGTTGCCTCGGACAAAAGGACATAAGGATACTATATGGGTGATAGTTGATCGACTTACTAAAGTTGCACACTTCATTGCTATTAGTATATCATACCCCTTGGAGAAGTTAGCACAAATCTATGTAGAAGAAATTGTGAGACTTCATGGAGTACTTGTTGATATTATATCAGACTGAGACCTAGGATTCATAGGAAGGTTTTGGTCTAAGTTTCAAGCAGCAATGGGGATGAGTTTAAGTTATAATACCGCAGCGCATCCGCGGACAAATGGACAGTCTAAGAGAATAATTCAAACATTTGAGGATATCTTGCGAGCTCGTGCTTTAGACTTTGGGAACATATGAGTTGACAATCTTTCTTGTGCGGAGTTTGCTTATAATAATAGCTATCACTCATCTATAGGGATAGCTCCATTTGAGGCATTATATGGTAGAAAGTCTAGAACGCCATTATGTTTGGATGGGATTGGAGTTCGATCCACTAGATACACAAAGACTTGATGCAAGAATTAGAGGAAATGAAAAAACAAGTTAAAGTAGATCAAGATCATCTTCGAGCAGCCAAAAGAAAACAAAAAAATTATGCCAATAATCGGATAAGAGATTTAGAGTTTGATGTTGGTGATAAAGTGTTTCTGAAACTAACACCTGATCGGGAAAAGCCTAGATATCCAAGAGAAGGTAAATTGAGTCCAAGATACATTGGACGCTTTAAAGTTATTGGTAAGGTTGGTAAAGGTGGCATATCGACTAGCTTTACTAGAGGAGCTGGTAGGGATATATGATATATTCCATGTATCGCAATTAAAGAAATATCATCTAGTGCCTGATCATGTCCTAAATGATGTTGAGTTAGAATTAGGGGCAGATCTAACATACGAAGAAAAACAGTAATCATTGAATGCAATGTCAAAGAGATACGAGGAAAGAAAGAAGTTTGGAGGTATCACAGTGTTGAGGAAGCAATCTGAGAAATGGAAGAGTACATGAAAAGAAAATATCATGAACTTGTAGGTATGTGATCTTGAATTTCGAGATCGAAATTCTTTTTAAGGAGGATAGAATATAACACCCTACCCCATAAATACCCTAAATGTGGTCAAGATAAGAAAGCGCAAACTTAATATTAAAATTGTTTGGGATCTAATTTAACAAGATAGAATATTTTTGGGGAATTTGGATTCACTTTAAGTAAGAAATATAGGTATGTAAGCGTTCGATACATTTTGAAATACACTCGATAAGTAAAAAATTTTATACATGGTATTAAACTTCGAAAATATTTGGAAAAAAGTATGTAATGCTGTTACACATTTTAATTCTACTGAAATAAAATTGGAAAATATATATATATATATACATATATATACATAAAAGTATATTATATATGTATATATAGTATATAGGAGATTGATATATGAGGAAAACTGTTGGTATTTGTTCCTTCATTTTCTTCTTACCATTTTGCCACTAATTGCATGGCCCTTGTGCCACTTAGACTTCACACATCTTCTTCCCATGCACACGTGAATGCATGCTCACCTATGCTAATTCCTTCCCAAATAAGGCTTTGAATAATATTTCTTCTATTCTATATGTTTTTTTCTTTTCTTCACTGTCTCATAATTCTCTTCAAGCTCTGAACCCTATTTTAAATCTCATTTCGGTGCGACTCTTCCTCCCCTATACACTAATGTTCTATTTTGTTCTCTCTTTGTTCGTTGTACTCATTTGAACTCCCTAAATTTCCTTGGGTTAGCTAAAAAGCTTAGAACCCTCTTATCTTTCATGGAATCTTTGCAATTTTCATAAAGATCTAAACTGATAGGAACTTATAGTTGTGAGTAAACCATTTGGCATATAGGTGAGTCCACCAACTTAATCTAATTATTTTAATGGTGTTAAGAATGTCTTTCTAAATAACTATACGTAATGCAAACCTTCTGAATATTTTATCGTATTATCATTGGAAATAAATTAATGTGTTTGTAAGTTCCTTTAAATTAGAGGTGTTCTCCTAAAAGTTTTTTACTTGTGCATTAAGGAGCATAGAAGTGGTGCTCCGTGCCAGTATTTTGTGTTAGAAATATTTTACTATCTCTTGGTGGTTCCTAGAAAATATATATGATTTGAAAATAGTCGGTTACATGAAAATTATAATACCTGAACAGATACATGTGCAAATACATGTCATACTTGTAAAATGTGCATAAGCATGATCTAGACTGGCGAACAGGTGATTTTGTTATTTGTATTTGGATATGACTTAGAAATGTCTAAATGACCATTTGAGTGGTTTTTGATTCTTGAATACGGATATATACGGAACTTGTTTAGATGTCTAGTTATGGGCCTTTGGATTTGAAATATGCATGAAAATCATGTTCCGACCAGATTTGGCATGAACATGATTTTGTTGCTGGAAGTGTCAAAAGATTGCACTGTGCATGGCTAGTCCCTCGTACTAAGGCCTCTTGTGATGGTGTTGATGGTCTAGACTCTTGATGTGGATCCACTAGAGAGGGGGCGTAGCATCGTTCAGGGTTCAGCCCAACCGATGTTGCATTTGTTTGACACTGAAAGGCGCGGTGGGCCAACTTGTGGAGAGTCAGGAGGGGCTCGAAGCTAGTGTGGTCACCAGGTACGGACCGGTAGTTGCCCAATTTTGGCATAGCCTTGTTTTGTTTGGAGAGTGCGGTATTTGTAAATTCGAACTTTCGTACATGTGATGCTTGGGTTGGTATTGACTACGGGATGCTGGAACTTAGTTCTGATGACCCCTTTATGGGTTCCAGATATATGTGAGATGAGTCCGACTACTAGCGTGATTGGAAATCGGTTTTAGAGGTTGCACTGATGTGTCTTGATTCATTCAGACTTCCTAGTTGCGCTCTAAACCTTCATATGTGTGTATTTGTTATTTTGAGAAATATCAGGAAAATGAATATCTTACTTTACATGAATCCTTGCATGTTGTATCATCTTTTTTTTTTATTTATTTAAATACACATTAATACACACTCACATGGACTCATTGAGGTTTCCAGCTCATGCTTTTTGCATGACGTGTTTTCTCAGGTTTTTAGGCTCGGAGGTGGAACCGTAAGCTTTTGTAAGCTTGACTTGTAGATTTTATAGGACTTCTACATTAGGTGTAATTTTGACTTGAGAAGAAAAGTTTCTGTAATGGCTCAGTATAACTTAAAGAACAGTTTTGGTTGTAATATCTTTTGGGTAATGTCATTTTGTTAGCTTTTGTATCTTAAGCTATAGATCTACTTATGTAAATATAAGTTTATGCTATTTTATATGTGTTAAGTTTCCAAACACGTATTGTGGATTTAGATGTTTTAGTGCCAAGAGGCACGCTGGTACCTTACTCAGCCGCAGTTGACCTAGCAGAGGAGTTGCGGGTATCGTATAGGGATTGCCTGATTTTTGTGTGATAACCCAACCTTAGTTTTTAAACATTGCTCCATGAGTTTTTCAATTGAAATAGTTGACAAAAGTTAGTCTTTTCCCATTCTCTCTAAGGGGGAAAGGCAAAGTTTTGCCTAAAATCATTACCTTCTGGCTTGATTACATCATGGGATTCACTAGGTGAGAAGCTTTTAGGGAGGAACTTTCCTTTTGGTCGTACAGCCAAGCTTCAGAACGAGATCCTGTCGTTCCAGCAGATTGATGGAGAAAGCCTATATAAGGCTTGGGAAGGATGGAAGGAGTTGCTTAGGAAATGTCTCCACCATGGCTTAGACTTAGGGATTCAAATCCAGTCCTTCTATAATGGAGTCTCATTTGGAGCAAGACAGTTGATTAATGCCTCTGCTGGTTGTTCTACAGTTCACGAGACCCCCCCTGGTATATGATCTTATTGATCAAATAACTATGAATAGCTATACTTGGAGAGGACAGAAATCCAAGCAAAAACCTGCTGGAGTACACAATGTAGATGCTATCACTTCTATGGAAGCTAGATTAGCAGCCATGATAGAACAGAAGCTGGAAAACTTGACTGCTACACCTTCAAGTAAAAATACTTAGCTGGTCATGTTCTGTGATTTCTGTAGTGAAAGGCATCCCAATCATGAATGCCCTAGTATATAAGGCCTTATGGAGCAAGTAGATTTTGTGCAAGGAAACCAGCAGGGTAACAACCCCTATGCAAATACCTATAATCCGGGTTGGAGAAACCACTCCAACTTTCTTAGAGTGGACAAAGACAACAAAGGCCAGAACAACCTTTAGGATTCCAAAATAGAGGTCCTACCCAACCACTTCCTGATGAGACAGCTCCGCAGAATCCTCCACTTGCAAAAGCTAACTTGGAAGATCTCATAGTGAAGTTCATGAATGCCACCAATACTAGAATAAGCACTATAGAGGCTGCCCAACGGAACCAAGAAGCCTCAATTTGAAATTTGGAAAAAACAGATTGGGTAGCTTGTCAAGTTAGCATCAGAGAGGACTTCAACTCTCCCAAGCAACACTGAAGTGAACCCGAGAGAGCATGTCAATGCTATCTTGGTAAAATTTGATGAGGAGATTCCTAAAGAAGAAAAGGTGATGATCGTACAATAGAAGAGCTTTGGTGAAAAGGAAAGGAGATCATCCAACAATGTTGACTCGAGCCAAGCCAAGAAGAGAAGAACGAGAAGCTGGCAATTGTCGAGTGCAAACAAAAAATTCCATATCCGGTGGGTCTTGTTAGTGATCGCAGCAAGGACAACATGAAGAAGTTCATAGAGATATTTAAGCAATTGAAAATAAACTTACCTCTCTATGATTTACTCTTCCAGGTACACAAGTATGCTATATACTTGAAAGAGGTGCTGACGAAGAAGAGCAAGCTTAACGATGCATCAACACATGTCTTGGGTGAAATGTTCGGCTATCCTTATCAACAAGGATAAACTACCATAGAAGTTAGAAGATCTAAGGAGTTTTTCTTTCCCTTGTACTATTAGTAGTTTTCAAGTTGATAAAGCTTTAGCTGACTTAGGCGATAGTATAAATGATATGTCATATTCTATGTGTAAGAAACAAGGCCTACCAAAGCTAAGACCCATTAGGATGTCCATTAATCTAGTAGATAAAAGTGCTAGACACCTTAAGGGGGTCATAGAAGATCAAAGTCAAGGACCTTGTATTCCTTCTAGAATTTATCATTCTTGATATGGAGGAGGATGTAGACTTCTCTATAATCTTAGGATGCTCGTTTTTGCATACTTCGAGGACTTTAATATATATGAAGAGAGGGAAGCTACTCTTAAGGATTGGGGAGAACGAAATAGTATTTAAATTCCCTTTGAATCCAACCCCCACATCTAAAAGTCAAGATACTTTATGTTAGATTAATCATGCAACTCAAGAAGTGTCTTTGCCTTTGCAGGAAAATCACTCAAAACGGGACGAAAGCCCAAAGAAATCAAAGAAAAAGGAGAAGACTCTTGCCTCCAAATTAAAAGCAGGATTGACAAAGTGGGTGCCTTTTTAGTGTATCGAGAAATGGAAGTTAAGAAAACTTGGATTGTCGTGATCCAGGAGGTGCTTTTAGCACCTAGAAGTGAGTTTTTCTTATAACTCCTAGCACACTTGTTGTATCATGTACTTGTATTTTGGTTTTCTCTCTTTTTCCGCTTGATTGTGTTATTGCAAGGTGTTTTTGGAGAGATGAGTGCCTACCTTATACTTATTTGAGCTTACAATGAATCCAAAATGTTAGCAAGCATGAAACGGGGCTCAAAAGTGCACAAAGAATAAAATTCGAAGTTCAGGTAGAACCCTACTGCAGATGGTAGGGGTGGTAGGGTTAAGGCATAAAATTTCTCAATGGACAGAAACTTACCGCGTAGGTCAAGCGATCAATTTTTCTCCGCGGATAGAAGCCTATCGCAGACGGTAAGCCTCGACCTACCGGACGCGGTAGATTGGAAATGAAGCTGCTATCGGGTAGATTTCTGGGTAAACGAGTCGGGTCGACTCTATTTCAGTCCAATTTGCAATGCTTCTTTCCTCCAAATTTTATGCAATTTCCCCTAACATCTCTTGCAAATCCCTAACTCTTTCCCCTCTTTCTCTTCTCCTTCTCCATCTCAGTTTTCACTAGTCCCCTCTCTCTCGGTTTTCACCACAACCTCCGACGACATCTTTTCATCTCTAGTGACCATCCGTCACTTCTGACGACCACCACCACCGATTTGCACTCCTCTCTCTCTCTCTCTCTCTCTCTCTCTCTCTCTCTCTCTCTCTCTCTTTCTCCCTCTGTCACTTCTGATGACCACCACCACCGATTTGCACTCCCTTTCTCTCTCTCTCTCTCTCTCTCTCTCTCTCTCTCTCTCTCTCTCTCATCCTCTCATCTCTTATTCTTTTCTTTTCACCCATTCTTCTTCTTCTTCTTCTTCTTCTTCTTCTTCTTCTTCTTCTTCTTCTTCTTCTTCTTCTTCTTCTTCTTCATCTCCTATTCCTTCTCACACTACCTACCATCAACAAATTCGTTTTCCCCTTTCTTTTTACTCCACTAATCCCCATTTTTCCCCTCTATCCCGTTTCCTTCTATTTTCTTTTCTTTTCTTTTTTTACTTCTTTTGATATTTCTTCTTTTTCTAACAATGGTGTTATCTTTTTCTATATTTTTCTAACAAAAAATTGCAGAAAAATTCCCAGAAAAGATTTTCCAATAGAACTACAGAGAAGATTCTTACAACTTCGGCGGCATACCGATCAAGGCAAAGTACACATTTTACTGGAATTGCAGCGACGGTTTGTTTATACAAAGAAACTCAGGCTAAATCTTAAACCATTTGCTTTGCTTTAGTTTCGTTAATTGTTATTTGTGTTCGTTTTGGTTATTTTGTGCTTTCATTGTGTTTTGTTTTTAGTATTCACTTTGTTATTTTACTCGTTTTTCTGTTCATTTATCACGTATCACACTTCATCACACACGGGCAACATATAGGACATTTGAAACACACACGGGCTATGTTAGTTTTGATATATTTTTGTTTTGTGTCTTCTTTGTTTTAGCGGTTTATTTGTGTTGTGTTGTAGTCTTTGTACTCTTCCTATTTTGTATATTTTGTTTAACTCCCATATGGCACCCAGAAAGTCCAGTGCTTCCTCCTCCAAATCAACAAACACCTCAAAAAGGGCTCAGGTTGATGAATCCACACCCCACCCCACTAACCTTGCTATTCCTCCTTATCCGGAGCTCCTCTCTGTGATAGCCCGGTAATAGATAGCCGATAGAGAGCACCTTAAGCTCATCGTAAAAAAATCCTTTGATGAACCAGTCATAAAACACCTAGGATTAAATGCTCTTTTTGGTGAGTTAGGGTAGGAACCCTTGTTGCATATTTCTGGAACCTATTACCCTGAGCTTGTCGGTGAGTTCTATGCCAATATGTTTCATAAAACGGACAAGGACTTTTCTACTATCATTTCAATGGTCGAGGAGGTAAGGATAGTCTTAGATAGGGAGTGTTTAGCTTCTATTCTAAGGATTACAAATGCAGGAAACACCATAATTATAGATTCTAATAAGAAAACCATAGATGAGGACCCGGACTAAAACTACGATGCGACTTGCGATCGTCTCGAGATCCAACTACGTCCGGATTATCAGCGATGGATTCTTCATGGGGGTGATTTCTCACAACTCCTGTCTCGTCTCCTTACATATTTCTTTGGCCAAGATTTGGTCCAAAAAGAGGGTGGGAAGAGCAATGTTAGGATTCTCGATATTTATATGATCGATAAAATTAAAAAAAAAAATCCCCCTTTTACGTATCGCCCCTCATTATACACACTATATGCAACACTGATTGTGATAATACTTTCACACGTGTATTTCGTTACCCTGTGACACTTTCATGTGTATTTGCTATTTTTAATGTTGATTTCACAAGGGAACGGAGAGCGATGACGATACAGCCGCAGATTATAAAATTCACCACTTTCAACTACTGTGGCTATGCTTGGGACGAGGCCCAGAAGATTTGGATATCTCCGGTCGAGGAGGATCAGCTTCGGGATTGTGACATTGCAGGTTTTCGTTCAATAAAGAAAACCACAAAAATTGGCACTTGAGTGTCCTCCTTCGAGCCCACCGATGATGAGAGTGAAGATGACAAATCCTATGACCTCTCGGCCAAGGATAGACCTCCCATAGTCCTCATGGACTCTTTCAGCCCAGATGTGGGCTGCTTTTGAGCAACTCTACCTCTTACAAGATATCTATGGGCCCAGCTGACGGAGATAGTGGAGTCTACCCGTCGTTATGTGGATGAGTTGGCACGTCAGAGGGTATCCATAGACCACTAGGAGGTGATACTGGATCGTCTATACAGTCGATTCCTACCTGACCAGGACAGTAGTGGAGGCGGCAGCGTGGACTTTGGTCCTTAATGCGGGAGTTTCTTCTTTTCTATTTTTCGTTTCCTTTTGTATTTTCATGTTTTCCTTATTTTTTCTTTTCTTTTCCGTGTGGTGTTTGTTATCTTTACTGTTATTTATTACTTTTTCTGCTTTGCCTTTTTCGTGTGGATTGCTTCCCGATATGCTAATTTGGTTTAATTTATGTGGGATTGTTTCTCATACATTTGTTTTAACTGCGTTTTCACTTTGTTCTAGCCCCAACATTGAGGACAATGTAGTTTTAAGTGTGGGGTAGTTGTGTCTTTTGACTAATCCCTTTTGTTGTTTATGTATGTTTATGTTTATGTTTAGTTATTTTTATAGTCTATGGAGTCATGTTCCCCTTTTAACATTTGAAAAATCCAAAAACTTTTCCTTCTTTTCCCTTTTTTCATATGCTTAGAAAAATCCAAAAAGATTTTTGTTTTGTTACATTCAGTAGAAGTCTTGATTGTAAAACCTATAGGATTTAAAAGGGCATTTTATTTGATCTATTTGAAAACGACACTTGCTTTTTACTCTTACAAAGTCAATGGTTTTTATATACTTGAGTGTCAGTTAGTAAGAGAAGCCTTGGAATCTTAGGGGATTAGCATAGTGAATTCTTTTCGAGTCTTTGCCTTCACTCTCTTGTTTTTCTTAGCTTCGAAGCAATAAGATCTAGTCTAGGCTGATCCAAAAAATGATGGTTATAAGCCTTCATTGTATGTTTGTGCCTTTCTTACCTATCCCTTATAAAAACTCAAACCTTAGTTCCCCTTTTGTGCCTTCATGCCAAGGGTTTTAATCCCTTCCATTCTTTGTCTTTTAAACTCACACTATATAAAACCTAAATTCGTTGAGCTAATAATGGAGTACTTTTTAGCTATCTTAAGTGAGAAAAATAGATAAGTGTGGGGGTATCTGTGTAAAGAAGAGGATTCTTATGTAAAAAAAGGGTAATTTGGGAAATCTTTGTAAGTAAAGTATATGCAGCCGCTGAAAGAGAGAAAGCTAGGTTTGAAAAAATAAAAGAAAAAAAAAGGTGAAAATCAGAGAAAACAATGAAAAAAATGAGTATTTGAATATCTTTACAGTCTATCTCTAAAAAATCTCAATAGCTCTCTCTTTCTCTCTCTTATACTTGAAAAATATATGGTTCATGAGAAATAGAAAAATTGTTAGGTGGATTGTCCCTAATTTGAATAAAATAAGACGTTCAAAGGTAGATGGGAATGAGTGAAAAGTGGCTAGAAAGTGTTCATAATATTTTATATCTTTCCTTTAGATTCCATTAGCTCTATCTCAATTGCTTTTATTTTTTCCATTCCCTTTATTTAACACCCTTTATGTCTCGAGCCTAACACTACAAACTGAAAAGTCCTACCTAATCCTGGAATGACTTAGAAGAAAACTTAGAGTGAAAAGGTTTTGAGAAATCTGAGTTGTGTTGTGCATTCTTCAATAAAGCTTTTCACTATGTTAATAACCTGATATTCCTTGTTTTCTTTAAAAGGCGACACGAATAATTCACACACACACACACACCCAAACATACACTACTAATTAGTAAGGATATTAGTAAGATAGCGGTGGGATTGTCGATTTTGTGATTCGTCCTTTGAAAGATCTTTATGTGTTTAAATAATTATAATCCCCATTGAAGTGACGTGTTTCCTCATTTTTATTCTTGTTTTACTCTTTATCTTTTTAATTCGTGAAGTCTTGTTTTTCTTTGGTCGTTTGTGTTGTCCTTCTATGTGTAGTTTTCAATGAATAAACTTTGTGCACTTCTCCTTTTATGTGTTCCAGTTTTTGCCTAGTTATGTGCTTCTTGAGGATAAGCAACAGATAAGTGTGTGACTATTTGATATGTGTCATTTAGTATTACATTTATATATATTATTTTCATCGTTTTACGATGTTTTTAATGTATAAAATGTATAATTTACACCATTTACTCTATTCTTATCTTAGGTGCTTTTCGATGAAGGAAAAAGAGAATAAGAGCGTAAACGGGCAAAAACGAACCAAAAAAAAATAGAAGCTGCCGGTACCAAGGAAGAAGACTACCACCAATGGTAGGCCAACCTATCACAAGCAGTAGGTCGGGGAGTCAAAATAAGATTTTCCAGCAATTCTTGATTAAAACCCTACCGCGAACTGTAGGGCTCGACCTACCGATGCAGTAGGTCCCGTTAGTAATGTAGTAAATGCGTTTTCAGTTGTATTTATGTAATATTTTTCCTCTTTTTCTGGATTGAACAGTTTTAGGTTCAGAGAGGAGGAATTAGAGGCCAACTTTGGCAAGAAAAACCCTCTCAATTCCTCTTCAATTAGGTTGTTTCTCTGTATTTAACACGAAATTGAAATTTTTGGAGGAAGATTGAAGAGATTTTACGGAATAATTTTGGGTTTCATCAAGTGAATTGAGAGATGAGCTCAGGTGGCCTTAGGAACCATGGATTCAAATCTTCTTCAGCCTAAGCCTTCCTTTCACTTGTTAATTATGAATTCTATTATTGAGTTGAATATTACTAGGATGTTTAGTAACTAACTCTTTCATTGTTTGAATTAAGGGTTGAACCCTAACTCTTGGATGATGTGAATCTTGATTATTTTTATGAAATTGATGTTTGTTTTACTGATTGGTTGTTGTTCCATTAGGTTCTCATGATAATCAATTTGTGTAGAATTGATTATTTTGCAAGATTGATTGGAATTGAAAAAGGAAGACCAATCTAGGGAAACTAATTGAGTAATAAAAGTTGGCAATTAAGTAGAGATATTCATTGTACTTTTAGGTTATTAGATCACCTAAATTGTTATTGCATTCATAATCGGTTAGCGAGAGAAGAGATTCTACTATTAAGGTTAGTGAGTAGAGTGGCCTTCGCCTAGAGATAGAGATTGCCCGATTTTCATGTGATAACTCAACATTTGTTTTCAAACATCGTTTCATGAGTTTTCCAATTGAAATAGTTGACAAAAGTTATTGGGATTCCATCATTCAAACTATTTTTCTAAATGTTATACCTTTTAAACTGTTGCTTTTATTTAATTGTTTTTAATAGTTTCAAAATAACTTTCTCAAACTCAATTTGTTAGACTAGACATTAGGTAAGATGGTGAGTATTTGAGCTTTTCTGTTTCCTAAGTTTGACAACTCTGGTGTATTTCTGACACTATATTGATAAGTACACTTGCTTGTTGCTTTAATTTTAGTTATACACCATAAGACACATCACCAGCCAATGCCAGGGATGCAAGGAGCGTATACTTCTACGAGCGAGGACTAGTTCGGCCATTGAGGAGGTGCTGGCAGTGGGGTTGCCAGAGCAATGGTAGTGTGAGTAGATGTCGTTCCGCAAATGCCATCTTTCCACATTGACCTCCATTATTTTTAGTGTGTTTTCCACGACCACCATGGCCACTACTTCCAGTACGATTTCCATTACCGATTGAGAAAACTGATCACCTGAAAGAAATCTAAAGAAGAATGTCAAGTTTCATGGCAAACAGGAGAAGTAATTCTGCTTTCATCGTTCGTCACCGTAGTGGTGAAAATAACTGCCTCTACTCGGGCAATAACACAATGTCTTTCTTTGCGTATAACCATATTATACACATTAACAATAGAGGATAGTGGATTCATATTTAAAAATTGACTAATAATTGTTTGGAAAGAAGAATCTAACCAACTAAAAACTTGTGTAACATTTTCTTGTCTCGTTGATGTTCTCCGTTGGCAATTTATTTGCAAGTGAGGCCGCCATAATAGCAATCTGAATCCTTTCCTTAATTGGCCAAATCCCATATTTTGGTGAGTTTGCCAAAATAGTCCACTACCGAGTCACCTTGTTATTTGCAATTTCCCAAGGCATCCTCAAGCTCATACATCCTTGGTCCATTTCCAGCCAAAAAAAAAAACGTTGCTTGAGCATGTCCCATAGTGCCTTGACATTATCTTTGTGTGAAATGTACGGAAGAATAGACTAATCCAAAATAGTGAATATCCAAGACACGATAAGAGTGCTCATGGTTGCCTAATCTACGTATTCCAAAGAATCACGATCTGAAGGAGTCATAGTACCATGAAGAAAATAGTCCTTCTGCTTAACTTTCAAGGAGTCAAAGAAAGCAAGCGACCATTGATCATAATTGTCTACCTTCAGCATGTCGATGAGAAGAGTAGCGGGGTATCACTTGACATGATCATGTAGGATTAAGATCACTCATTTGGGAAAACTTTTAGTGGGTCGATTATGTTTCTAGTTACCACCGTTATCGCTGGAGGCGATTTCCTATCAACTACTGCTTTGTCTTGTCATTGGACATAATCACAGTAGGTTGAGGAGAATAATTTAATGAGAGGCAGTAGTGATAAAAACCAACAAATAAATAGAGAGTAGTGGGGATGATGAAGAAACAAAATAGTGAAAAAAACATTGTTTTGTTGCTTCTGTTCTACTGAGACTATTTTCTTCTTCTTTTTTTTTAGATTGGCTTAAAGAGAATATGTAAGAAGGAAGTTGCAATGCTTACTGATTTCATCGATATAGAGAACTATATACACTTACGATTTCCTAATGTAAAGAGACTAATTTTCTTAAGAATTAGTCAATCAATAAAACACATTTTCTAACACAAAGAAATCCTATCATATATATAAAAGGAAATAATAGACAATAAATATGAAATCTGTACAATAATGGAGGTTTCATAAGTGTAGATATGGTCAATATTCTCCACAACCCTTCTTAGTTTAGGGCAAGAAAGTTTTGAAATTCATCAAAAAAATGGGGTTAATCTCCAAAATGAGAAGCCAAAGAAAATTGCCACAACGGCTAGATCTGGTGATCACCAATCATCTGAAAAGATAGCTACGACCACGCCAGTGGTGACAAAGGGCGGTAAAGGAGAAGAGGAGAAGAAAATGGTGATGATGCAATTCATCCTTCCGTCTAAAGTATTAAAAAAAAAAAAAAAAAAGGAGGCACAAAAGTCATTGGGCAAGAGAATTGTGATAAGGGAGGAGAGAGAGAAAAAATGAGGTGGTGAGATTCAGTGGGGTGGCAAGCCATTCATAATCCTAAAATCATTGAGAAGAAAAGTCACCTTCTGAGGAATTGGGCTGGAAGAAGGGTGGTGGTATGCAAAAAATCAGAACATGGGTGGGAGGTGGCGACAATTGAGTTATTTAGGGAGAAAAAGAGGAGAAAAATATAGGAATAGCTAAAAAGAATACCAACCAAATTTAGAAAATTTAACATTGATCATATGGATTATGTTTTATTCATTTAAGTCCCCTATGTTGAGTAATTTAAAGATTCCTAACAAAAATGAAAGGACTTGAATGACACAATTTTAATATTTTAAGGGACATTTTAAAGACGTTTTGAAATTGAGATCTTCAATTGAGACAAGTGCGTATTTTTAGGAATGAAGTTGAGATTTACCCATATGATTTTATTTGTTACACCAAGCCACAAAAGAGAAATGAAAAGTTTTTGTTTGTCACGGTAATGGTTGTAGCTTTATCATAAGAAATTACAAAAGTAGTGGTAGTATTTTAATTTTTATTTAACAAAAAAAAAAAAAAACTGCAGTAATCTTAACGCAAATTATACGTTACACTGAAGTGCATCTTACTTAAGAGTAAGGTACATATTACTCTGAGTGCACCTTACTTTAAGCACTCACAGTGCACCTTACACTTAAACAACACCATCCTACTTAAGAGAATAATTAATAGGTTTCCTTCTCCACACGTTTCTCTCCTTTTATTATGTTCAGCCACGACTTCCTCTTCTCCTCATTCTTCTTTCTTTTTTTCGTTCTTCATCTTCCTCCTGATATAATTCTTCATAGATCTCTAATCGAATCATGACTGTCTCTTTTTTTTCCAAAAGAGCGATTTATAACAGTGTCACAACGGTGATAACTTCCATATTTCAATTGTTCATGCTCCATAATGGCAGTAGCAACTTTATTTTTATATTATTTGACATTTTTTCTTTATCTTATTCAGTGTATTCTGTATGGAGAATTATGGAAAAATCATTATCTGGAAGAGATAAGGAGGAAGAATCATTTCTCTGTGCGATTGATGGGTTTTCTAGTTATTAAGTTATACTGTATTATATGTGGAAAACTCAATATTTTTCTTGTGCAATTGATATTTTCAATTGTTAATGTTTCATGAAAATATAATTATAGTTCTATTTTTCAATTGCTAATGTTTCATGAAAATGTGATTGTAGTTCCATGATTACATAAGTAACCATGCATGAAATATTAAGCCATAATATATTTTATTTTTAGTATATGTGGGTGATAAAGTTATCGGTTACGAGTTCCACCTAACACATAATACTTTGAACATCATTACAACAAAGCAAACCTAGCATAAAATTCATGGAAACATTCATATAATTGATGAAACATATGGTATATTTTCATTGAACATTAACACATCATCTATGAAACATTAATATATAAGTTATGGAACATTTTACCCACGTGCGTCTCACTTGCTTTCGTCACGAATATGATAATTTTTTTACTTTTTTAATGTTTTAATGGGACGACACCATTTTTACTCGAGGTGCACTCGGATGTAAGGTATAACTACTGGCAATCTCAATTCAATTGGATAGATTTTAGTTTGGAATAATTAAAGATTTTTCATAGAATTTCTCAAAAAGAAACTCATTTGTAACAAAAAAAATGTGATCCAAAATATTAAAATAAAAAATCTACTTTTTTGGTTGTTACGGGAGTGTATTTTTTTTTTTTTTTTTAAAGAATAATAGGAAACCATATATTAAAAAACATAATATGCACTAAGGAGTTTTTATTTTATTTTATTTAAAGAATAGTAGGAAACCATATATTAAAAAACATAATATGCACTAAGGGCAGAAGTAAGGTTTTTTTTATTTATAGAAATAGCCAATTTTTTAAAAAAAGTCACTAAAATGGCCAATATATATTTTTTATCCCTACACAAGCCATAACGCACATATCTTGTGCTTATTCTTAATGATAACGCACAATGTATGTGCGTTATTGGTAATGAGCAATTTAATCCTGACAATAATCTTGTTTAGTGATGTGGCGAGGACGTGGCGAGGGTTTATGTTGAAGTGAAAAATAACGCACAATGAGTGCGCATTATCATAAGTGATAACACATAGCCAGAATGTGTTATTGTGAAACATAGTGCACAACATGTGTGCGTTATCAAGTTAACAAGAGCACTCCACCCTAGCTGCAGCTCCCATTTTTCTGTCTATTTTTTTTTCTTGTATTTCCGCCACTGCTCTTTCAGACAAGCATTTTCGCCGCGCTGCAACTCCTCCTTCCCTCCTTTTCTTGTTCTCTTCCTCTTCTTCTCTTTCCTTCTATTTCAAAATTTACAATCAAATTTTTTTTCTTTTCCTTCCTTCGTTCGATTTCTGAAATTCAAGTTCGGTCGGCGGTACCTCACTTGGAGTACGAAGGTTTTTAGAGTTTTGGAGTGGAGAATGGTAGAAAAAGCTCCACTGAATAACGTTAATTTTAATTTATTTAAATTTTCGGTAAATTTCTTATGTCTATAATTGTTTTAAATTTTTTGTGTACTATGTGTTAATTTCTATTATTGTTTATATGAAAATTGTTGTTTATAGTGGTTTGTGAATTAATTTTTATGAATTTTATTTGAATTATTTCACAATTTTTTGTAATTTACTTTTGTAAATGTGGGTTTAGGTTTTATGTTTAAACTTGTTATTGATAAATTTGTGCATGTTTGATCATTTTATTAATCTAATTGTGTTTTCTATTGGAAATGTAATTTGATTAAATGGGTGAATTATTTTTATGAATTTTATTCAGATAATTGCTCAAATTTTCGTAGTTTATTTTTCTAGTTAGGGTTCTTATGATTATATTAGAGTTGTTATTAGTGAATTTGTAAATGTTTGATTATGCTATTAATCTAGTTGTGTTTTCTATTGGAAATGTGATTTGATGAAATGGGTGATTTGGTATAAGTTATGTAGTTTATTTTATTTTATCAGAAATTGTAATTGTTTATTTTTTGTGAAAATTTTTAGCATGTTTATATTGTTTCATTAGTTATATGTAATTTTTAAATTGTGATACTTTACATAATTTTATGTTTTTAGATTTAAATTTGTTTCGCTTTTTTGAACAAAAAAAAAAAAAAAACAGAATTAAATCAACCCTAAACCCTAAGTTTGAGACCTAAATCTTAAAACCCTAAACTATAAAACTAACAAAGTGTGTAATAATACTTTATTTCATGAGTATTTTACTCTAAACCGTAAACCCATAAAGAATTAAATTAGTAAAGTGCATAATGTGAATATCTAAAACTTTAAAATCGTTATATTTCATCCATAAACCGTAAACCCTAAACCTTAACTTTATCTATTAAACAGTACCACCTAGAAGCCTAAAACCCTAAACCTTTTTGCCTAAACCCTAAAAAAACCCTAAACCATAAACCTTAGAAAGTGCACAATAATAACTTACTTTAAATATAGAAAATGTATAGCCATAAACCGTGAAACCCTAAAACCTTAACATGGAAAACCTAAAACCCTAACATTGAAACCTTAAAACCCTACACCATAAACCTTTAAAAGTGTATAATAATACTTTCACATAAATATTCTACTTTTAATTCTAAACCCTTACTAATAAATTTAAACGATATATATCATTATACATAAGAAACCCTAAAACCTGATATAATGTAGATAGAAGAAGTCCCAAGACATGTACATCCCAGTCCCATAGCCCCTGATGTATTGACGAGGCAACATGAATATAGGCTGGGAATAATATGGAGTAGGGATTATGAGACGTGTATTATTGATCTTCAGTGTAGACGTTTCGGTTGCAATCTATTTCAGGTCTACAGTACAGCTCCCCGTAGGTTGGTTGATATTATTGACAGGACACGTTTAAGGGGAGTTTTTAGATGCGGTTACGTTGGTCTTGACTACGCACTTATTACTATGTTAGTTGAGCGTTAGAGGCCTGAGACTCATACATTTCACATGACTTGTGGTGAGGTGACAGTCACTCTACAGGATGTGCACGTGTTATGGGGTTTACGGATAAAGAGGTTGCCTGTAACAGGTCCCAGTTGGAGTATACATCAAAAGCAGTATTGGATTGAGATGATTGAGAGACTAATTGGTGTGTGGTAGTCCCTTACTCACTTTTCTGGATGCAAGGCTAAGAAGGAACCTCTAGAGCCTTGGATCTTGAGAGAGTTTATTGGATTAGAGATTGATGATGACTTAATCTTGCGTGCCCATGGATTTATTTTCTTACTTTTTGGAGGTCATATGCTCCTTGATTTCTCAGGAGCTTGATTCATGTCTGGCATATCAGTTTGTTGGACGATTTTGAGGCCATCAACACTTATAGTTGGGGTAGTTGTGTATTGGGGTTTTTTATATAGGCATCTTTGCACGGCAGCTTTAGGAGGTGCACGACATATAGGGTGAGCCCTAGTCCCACTTCAAATTTGGGCTTGGTCGCGTATTCTTGTATTGCGGCCTCAGCTACTTCGGCATGTTCAGCCAGACTCTCTTGCCCCACTTGGTGCTATGTGGTGCACATTATTTGACTGCAGCCAGCTGTCTATGCACGTCCTGCTTACGTATAGAGATCAGTTAGATTTTATACCATCCGATCAGGTTTGGTTTTAAAATAATTTGCTTTATGTACTTATTAAATTTTTTAAATAATTGTTATTTAAATATTTTAATTTGCTGAACAGTTTATATTGCTGCCCTATCGCACCTTGTTGCCAATGATCTCGAGATTCCTATCTCGAACATCATCCAAGAAGTGAAAGTCTTATTTCAGAGGGGTTGTACATACAAGAGGGCATGGTATGCTCAGAAATTTGCTAAGGGTTTTTGGCAGCTGGGAGACAACATTTACAATTCTACCAAAATATCTACAGGTAATGAAAGACTCAAACCTAGGGACTGTCTACGAGTTCTTGCATCACAAAACGAGCAGTCCCCCAAGCGATATTTTTAAATATCTTTTCCGGTGTTTCTCGCCTTGTATTGATAGTCTTTAATATTTCCGACCGGTGATTTCTGTGGATGGCACTCATCTACAATGACCATATAAGGGCATACTGTTAATTGCAAGTACATGGGATGCCAATAATAATTTATTCCCACTTGCATTTGCAATTGTTGATAAGGAGTCATCTAAAAGTTGGAATTGGTTCCTCAAACTTCTACGGGAACATGTTGTCAAGGATCTGCATGTATGTCTTATTTTCAATCGCCACAAAGGGATTTTATCTGCTACACAAAATCAAGCTATGTGGCAAACTCCATTCGCGGTACATAGATTTTGTCTATGCCACATTCGGGCAAATTTCAACAAGAACTTCAAGAACAGCGAATTAAAAAGTTTAATGTGGCAGGCCAAAATAGAAGCTAAGTAGTTGAAATTTGACCGTGTTATGTGTGAGATCTAAAAAAGAAATGTTATGCTTACATTTATTTGGCAAAGATAGACCTGGAGAAATGGACACTGTTGTATGATGGTGGACACAAATACGGAATGATGACAACTAACATCTCGGAAGCACTTAACAGTGTGTTGAAAAAGTTAGGGTCTTATCTTTAAAAGCCCTACTTGAATTAATATTTAACAAACTTGTTAGGTACTTCAATCAATACTGTGAAGAGGCCTAAAACTGTGTGTATCCATTTCCAACCAGAGTTTTTGACAAGTTCCTGCAGATTGAATTAAATCAAGAAACCACAAGGTTACAACTTACAATCTGCGAGAAGGAATTTATATGGTCAAATCTCCGATCTGCGTTGATGGTACCGGCAATAACGTCTATACTTTAAGAATGAATAATAAATCATGCATTTGCGGCAAATGGCGAGAATATATATTGCTTTGTTCTCATGCCCTTGCAGTCTGTGGAGAAAATAGTATGAGAGTAGATACTTATGTGCCGGGTATATACTCGCGAGAAACTTACAGAAGAACATACTAGTCGAATTTTTATCCGGTTAGGCATTAGGACTTTTGGAGAGATGCTCCTTATAATTTAACATTTCATCCTCCAAACATGAACAATGAACGGGGTAGAAAATAGGGCACAATGTTTTGGGGGAAATAAATTATAAAAATCTAGATTTCTCCCCCCAGATGTAGTAGATGTCGCATGCCAGGACATAATATAAAAAATTATAATAACCCTGGTTCAAGCAATGTATAAGTTCTTTTTTTGAAAGTATTGTAATATTTTAGGGTTCTATTAATGAAATTGTTCTTTGAATTTCTTCTACCTACTTCTTCATTACTCGTTACTTAAATCGATTATAAATATTTATAGTAAAATTTATAACAAATAATAAAAATTTAAAATACTTTAAATTACTTCATATTTTTTTAATAAAATGGTTGTAAGTTAACATATTTTCTTTTAAAATTGTTATAATTATTATCATAAATATACATTAAATAAGTCAGTCTTTTTGGAAAAAAATGACATCTCATAAATTTTGCCAATTTCAGTTTTGTCAGACTGATGTGGCAAATAACGCACATAGGTTATGCGCTATCACTTAATATTACGCACAACACATGAGTTATCTGCCACATAAATTCTGTTACCTGATAAACTTTTAATTAAGCAATAAGGCACATTGTTGTGCGTTATTTTTAATGATAGCGTACAATGTGCTTTATGGCTAAAATTTGAATAAAAAAAAATTCTAACCGCTTTAGTGACTATTTTTTTTTTAAAATGACTATTTCTATAAAATAAATCCAGAAGTGGCCCCTATCCAATCCAAAAAACAGCTGAGTTGAATGAGAAAGCATATTTCGCTAAACAATCGGCAATCCCGTTTGGAGTTCTATGGACAACAAGAACATCAACACAATGAATTAGAAATAAGATGTCTAAAAGCATCAGTATCATTGGCCAATCTTGATAAATCAGTGCCACAAGCTTTTACGGGGAGGGTGTACTTGAATTGGAGGTAACGTTGGAAATTTTTTTTTTTTTTAAATTCAAAATGAATTGTTTGCGAACAAAAATATGTAAAAAAGTAAATAATATATATATATATATATCAAATAGATCCTTTTTTTTTTCAACTCTAATAATTTGGATTAAAATTAAGGACAACAATAATTTTAATTTTTTGTTTTCAACTCTATATTTTTGTTCACAGACAACTTACTTTTAATAAAATTTTAAAAAAAAGAGTTCACTTTTTACAGACGTAGTTTTTTTTAAAATTAATGTATCTCTTAATATTAATTAATTAAGAGTTTATTGAGTTAAGTGTATTTAATAATATACATTATTAAGTGCTTAATATTTAAGTATGTTTGATAAAAAATTTTACAAATCACTTAATTATTTAAGATGTACTTAATTATACTTATAAATTTTGAATGAAAATTTTTTTCTCTGAAGTTTGAAATCTAAAAATGTATATTGTTTGTTAAATTATTACATCTCTTTTGCATATAATTATCACTTATTAATTAATTCAATATTTTTCAAATTCAGGCCTCGTTTGATAAACCTAAAAATTCAATCTAAATATTGAATTAATTAGTCGGTGTTAATTATTTATATGAAAGGTGTTATAATTTTACAAATAATACATATTTTCATATTTAAAAGTTCAAAATTTAAAACTTCACTTAAAATAAGTATATCTTAAATATTATCAAACAAGACCACAATACTCAAATTTAAAAAATTTAAAATTCAAAATTCAAAACATAAATGTAAACCCAAACGATCCTTCAATCTAACCCAAGTTAAAAAAATTAACAATAGCATGTGCGTGAACATGTACTAAATTGATTGTGAAGGCCTTGGAATGCCACACATGTTCCTCAACCACCAGGAATTATTGCATACCGCCACTCTATTCTTACTGTTATTCTACTGGCCCTAGTTGCTAGACTCTCATAGCTACTCAACCTTCTCTCAAGACTTCTTGAAACTTCAAATTCATCCATTCCCAGCACGAGTTACTTTGTTATTGACATTTTTTTCTTAATTTTCGTAAAAAATAAGTAAAATACTTGTGAAAGAAAATATATAGAACACGAAGTAAGAAATTCTGAAGTTATGTGCTCGTGCTCGAGCTTGGAAGGTAACAGAGCTCAATCAACAAACTATAAATTGAAAAGAAAAAAATCACTCGTAAATGCATTAGATAATGTATTAGAAGATCTGAGTATAAAAATGTAATCCACCCTAATAACATGAGGATTTTAAGGTCATCCTCTACATAAGATCTAGGCCTAAACACAAAAGGAAGCATGTTTATAGAGGAATTATTCGCAAATGCTGAAATGTTTATGCCAATAGTAATATATTTCAATAGAGTAACAGTTTCGATTACATTTAGAAGAAGAAAAGATCAAGAACAGATGACCAATATATACCGAAACAGAAAATTAAATGACCAAAGTAAAGAGAATTTACTTATAATTCCTCTTTTCTGAGTATTTGAAGTTGTCATTTCTTGCACCATTGGCTGATTAATCTTTCTTAGCTTCCTTTGCTTCTTCCTTGGCTGCTTCTTTGGCAACAGTTGCCACTTTTGGTTTGCCTGCCTTGGGCTTCATGAAGCAGAAACAGGAGCAACAGGGGCACTGAAACAAGAACTTCATGGTTTCTTCCCAACTCACAAATGCAGCAGCCAGCTGAGACAAGGGAAAGAAATGCTTTATAAGCCTTTTCCCTTTTTATCTTCCTTTTAATCTTACTGTTTTATATTATAGTATATTTGTTTGATTGGATTCCATTTCAATCACTTTCATAGTAGAAAATTCCTCTGCCTATGGACTATGAACTAGACATATAAACATATAAACACAGTCGTGCATTGCGCTCGTAAATTCAAAAGCACGACTCATAGAATTAACAATACTTACAATTTTTATTTGACAATTGTCTTTACCATACCATAATGAATATTTAAGGTGATCATAAAAATTTAGCTCTATACTTTTATATACAGTACAAATATATCATATTTATCTTATATGGAATACGAATGTTATAGTAGTATATAAGTCCTTGTGTGGGTCCTGCCCATGAGGAAAAATCGAGTTGGGGTACCCTAAACAGGGAAAAATTTTTATGGGCGATGGTTGGCAACTAGTACTGAAAGGGGGGACCTTTTTCTTACTTTCTGTCTCACCGAAAAGATCTTTGGGCTGGCAAGCATGATTGAGAACTGCTATCATTTAGCATTATTAAAGGGTTGAATTATATTATCAGCAGCAAATTTCATAACAGATCCAGAATTGAGAAAACAGTTAACGCAAAAGAAAAGTTTTGAAAGGGTTGCTGTGTTAGATAAAAAGTTCAGCAAGATCCCAAGAATTATTCCAAAATTTAGTCTTACTGATTAAACTTTTGCAATTCAGAAATTTATACAGTAATTGCTCATCCAAACAAACTCAAAGTTTGAATCTTTCAAACTTGAAAGTTCCAACTAGTATTCTTGAATCACAAGGACCAAGTCAACTACAGATATATGAACAAAAGCAGCAAATCTGCGATGCATGTTCCTTCATCCACCATGATTTCAAAGTCGAGGTGATGACTTTGTTTCTTTTTGTTCAGTATTATAGTCATATACACCAATACCTCGTTTTCTGCCCAGCCGACCAGCATCGACATACTGCACAAGAAGAGGGCATGGAGCATATCTGCTGTCTCCAAGCCCAATATGAAGAACTTTCATAATTGACAAGCAAACATCTAGTCCTATGAAATCTGCAAGTTCTAAAGGACCCATTGGATGGTTTGTCCCAAGCTTCATCCCAGTGTCAATGTCTTCCTTTGATGCAACTCCAGTGTATAATGTGTAAAATGCTTCATTTATCATTGGCATTAGAATTCGGTTGACAATAAACCCAGGATAATCATTAGAACATATTACCGTCTTCCCAAATCTGCAAATCCAGTCCATACAACTAAAAACATATCAAAATATTTTCTTAAACCAATAAACTAAAATTATCAACTCTAGAAATCTACCAAGACCAGCTAGTCCAGGTTGTGAGAGTTCTTCTGCCAATGGCATGGGGGAAAAGGAGAACTCGTCAAGAACATTACCAAAGCGACACACAACAACATGATTTAAGCATAAGAATGGCCGTAACAATTATGATAGAGTAACGTAATAATAATCTCATAAATATATGTTTTCATTCTGAGTCATAAGCAACACTATTTTATGTTTCAACCCCATAACTCCATTTTCCAGGTTTCCTATCCTGAATTTGGTTTTGCCAGAAAAGGCTGAATCTTATATATTCATCACTGGGATAAATATGAACTCATGTATCTACAGAATACACATGTTAAGTCACGGTTTCAGTTATATCACCTTTCAGCCAAGCATCTGGTGGCCTGGTAGGTATCATCTGAGGTATCGGCACCCCTAATAATCTCGACCAGTTTCATCACAGGTGGAGGGTTCATAAAATGCATGCCGATCACCTGGACAAAATGGATGTGACTCAGATGAGTTCATAAATGCTTATCACGTACTAGATCAATAACCAGGGCAGGCAATATTAATAAAGGAAAACATTCAAAAAGCATGAAAACATGTTCTAGAAACATATTCTTCTCCTAAAAATATAACTAGAAGAGCATTTTTATCAAGCATAATTACATAAAAAGGATTAATCAACCAGACAAACTATTCAAGTCTATATCAAAACGGTTAATTGTCGGGTGTTAAAAATTGGTCCAAATATGTACAGATATACTGATGAATTAATTGAATAACTGAACAAGTAAAATAAATCATTTAGAACACTAATTGTTGCAGAAATTTCAGAAGACAACATCATATGTTTCTTCTAGCAACAATGTTGATCAAGAAACAAACTGATCAACTTCAGAAGCATCAATGATTTCTTTACATAATCAAAGTTTGCTCAAAGGTAAAGAAATCAGACACTGCACAGCATTTCAACTAATCCAAAGACGGTAACCTGGCTTGGTCGCGTTGTCGCGGATGCTAATCGAGTGATGGAAATGGAACTTGTGTTAGATGCAAGGATAGCAGACCCTTCCACAATCTTATCTAATTGAACAAATAAATTCTTCTTCACATCCTCAGATTCAACAATGGCCTCAACCACCAAATCAACAGAACCAAAATCTTCCAAATTGCAAGTACACCTTAAACGCCTTAAAGCATTGTGGGCAACATCCTGTTAAAAGTTTTAATAGAAAGACAAAATTTTAGTCAATTGCATTCAAAACCAAAAAGACTATTACGCAAGCTTTTTTTTTTTGGTCAATACCATTGCAGAAGCTTTACACAACTAGCAAAACACTCTAAAATTCAGCAAATTTTGTGCAAATACACAAAAATTTTCCAAAAATTCTTCATGTTTCATTCACTAAAAGTATACATAATTCTCTTTTAATCATTTCAATCATGAAAATCAAGATCAAGAAGCCTATTAATTATGCTCTGAAATCGTATCCAACCTGACCTAACTGAGACTAACTTGGAATAAGAAGATGATTAACTTCAAAGAATGAAACTTACTCATTTCTCCCCTTCCATATCCTTATCAACCATAAATACAAAGCTAATTTTCAAAAAAATAAATAAATAAACAAATACAAAGATAAAAGTATTAAGAAAGAGGACGGAAACGAGATAAAAGACCTGTGTAAGGTGACCCTTTGAGACCTGGCGTTCGATATTTTTGGAAATTGAATTCCGGGCTCTTGTGAGAGCTTCAACATCACTATCGTGAAGCCAAACATCGACGCCGTTGAGGGCAGCTAACTGAGCGATTCCGGAGCCCATTTGGCCGGCTCCGATCACTCCCATGCGGTTGATTTCCACCATATCAGCAACCAAAACTACCTTAATTAGTTTACTGTTTTGGGTTTAATCAACCGCCACTTTGACCTGCCCCGCAACTGTCCAAACATATTTTTAGCATAACCCGTCTCTTGGAACAAAAACATGGAGATGGAAAACCGGCCCATTATAGAAGCCCACATAGAAACGACCGGTTCTATTTAGATTTGCTTTCGATTCAAAGTTTTTTTTTTTTTTTTAACTCGGTATTCAACAGTTATGGCTAATTTAAGGGGATCAAAGCATAAGATCTCCAAACATCAACATAAATTACAAGACTGATATGCAGCATTAAATCGTTCTTTGACTTACTCGAATTCAGGACATCTTACTTAATATGTAAGTGCAAGTACCTAAGCTAGGGGGTCGTTTCATTGTACCGCACAGCTCTTGTCAATCCAAGGTTCTTTTATTTTTCTCACTTTATATCATATATATATATATATATTTTCTCACAAAATATTTAATTTTCACAAATCTCAATAAGAAAAAAAAAACTCACTTCTTCCAAACTAAAAGCAAATCCAAATAAAGTCAATAACTAGCTAGTAAGGCTGTAAAAGATTGCCAATGCGGTTTAGGATACTCTTGCTTGGACTCGGACCAGGTAAGTTATATTGTTTTTTACTCCTATCCAATTGCCTAGTAGATCCATATGATATAGATCCGGACTTTATTTTATAAGGTCTCGAGTTAAGTTTGAATATAATAGTATCAATTCATAATCTCAAAATTAACAAGAGAGTTAAATATGAAAGTCGTATCTATCCAAATCTAATGGACACCGAACTATGAGCATAACTCTAATAAGATAGAGTAGCAACTTCAAGTAAGAGATTACTTTGTTGATGGGAACAACCCATTTGGCTTTCCTTAATTGGGTTTAATGGGTTCATTCCATATACTTTGGAACCAAGAAGCATCTCACAAACCCAATTAAAGGCCCATTCATCATATGAGGTCTCATTGGTGTTGGAAAGGTTCAACGGAGTCAAATAATCCACTTTCCTAAAATGCCACATCGATTTGCACAAGAACTTTAGAGAATATCCATAAGTATAAATAGGTGTGTTCGTTGTGTATATTTCATTCCCCATTTTCCTACCCTTACTCTGCTTAATTCACATCCTGACTTAGGCATCATAGTTAAAACGAGCTTCAACCCCACTCCTTTACCTATTTCCTATTTTGCAAGTTAATCTCGAGAGCCTAGAACCACAGATCTCATCATTTGGTGCTCACTGTGTTTCTGTTATTCTCTTGTTCTAAAAAGCCACATTTTTAAAAGATGACTACTGACAGTTCTCATCGGAAAGAACTCTAGGAGGATAAAACTCTCCCGGCGATGCTACTTGTAACTACACAGACTATTACTATGTCAATTCTAATTCCCGTTTCTGGGCAAACACTTTTTTGAACAATCTTTTCCTTTTGTTCATTTATTGCAAATTGATACCTCTACAACATCATTGCAGCCTGATCAGATTACTCAATTCCAAACTTTACTCACCTCTTTGCGAGCCGTTTGGCACAAGCATCGGTCCCCCTATTCAAGTGGTAGTAGCATCAGCTCCCTGACGGAATTTCACCATTTCATGGTTCCCATCTCATACTTTTCCACTAACTACAACTTTTGTAGAAGGCACCTCTAAGAGACAGTCTTCGACTAATGCTAATACTACCATACATGAAATGGTTAATCCGGCTCTTGCTCAGATGACACTATTACCATATTTGGAGGATAGTGGATGGGATTTTCTTCCAAATAATCCATTAATAGAGACTTATTCAACTGCACCTGTGCCTCAATACTTCACTCCTCTGAAGCTAGCAACATATGATTACACCCAATATTTTTACACACAGAGAGAGAGAGAGAGAGAGAGAGAGAGAGAGAGAGAGAGAGAGAGAGAGAGAGAGAGAGAGAGAGACTCATTGTCTTTTCTCAAAATTCAAAAACCAAGTGATAGTTTTGGAAACTAGAGAGACTCTGCATGATTTGATAATAGATAGAGAAAAACCCTATTTTCAAGGCTTGCAGTCAAACTTAAAGTGGGTTCTTGTTTTTTCCCACCAATGATTATGTAAACTATGTTGTGTTGAGTGTTAACACCAACATTACACAATCAATAGAGAAAACATACTGAGGGAAAACTATAAGATAATGAAAGGAAGACCATATAACATAGTAGTGCACCTGTTTAACATAGAAAAGAGAGCATGCTAGTATAATGAGTTAAATAGGGAATAATACTGCTCATGATCGAAGAACACATATCCAAGCCTTCTATGCTATAGTTCCATGTTCATGTACTTGTACTATAATACTGATTGTGTCGGCAACTGTGTTCATTTGATAATAGTTATCAACTGTCCTAGTTCCAGTGGTAATGCATTCTTCATCTTCTTTCAACACATAACACTGGAGCTTGTTAAAGAGCACATGGAAGTCATCATCACATAATTGACTGATACTTATCAGATTTGTCTTCCTTACACACATGCAGCATGTTTCTTAGTTTGGACATTACTACTTCATTCAATATCCTAAAGCCAACAACCTCATTCGTAACACCGTCAACGAAGGTAACACTTCCAATGTAACTCACAACATAATCAGTTAGATACTCTTTCTTACCAGTCATGTGCCTTGAGCACCTATTATCAAGATATAATACATAACTCATGTTGATTGACAAGGACAAATGTGCAACATACCTTTTCAGATCATGCTTTCTAATCCAGATCTAGCCTGCGATATTTTCACCTTTTGTATACCTTGGAACATGTGTTTGTAACTTTCTTCCTTGTCTAAAATCTTTGTCTCTTCGATTACACTCAAGCCATACATGTTTTATCATCATATAGTAAATGCAAACAATAGGAGGCCTTTTAGGCTTTTAATTGTTGATCATCTTTTTCTGTTAGTATATGCCCTAAGACTAATTGACTCACATTTATGATTTATGAAGCATGTATTTTTTGAATTGTATTTTATGCTCTTGGTCATCAAGTATGTGACTTGATAGTAAAACCCTTATAGATAATAAAATACTATTCTTATTTGTCCCTAGTTTATTACATCTTGTAAACTAGTGTGAAGTTGATTGATGGTCAAGTTTTACTGATCATGAATATGAGATATAAAATCAATTCATAAATACATATTGAGAATATTGTATTGGACATGACCCAAAGTGAAGAAGAAATATTGCATGAGTTTAAGTTATAAGTATTTCTTCTCAGTTTTATATTTGGTGTCCTTTGACCTAATGTTTCTTCCATGGGGAGAAAATATGTTTTGACATAGTCAAACATCACTTTTAATTAGGTGATCATTATGACTATTGGTTGGCTTATTTTCTTGTCATGGCTTGAATATTGGAGATAGTGAAAGGGATTTGTCCCTCTCTTTTTTAGGGAGAGATATCCATGGGCCCCTTGATAAGGAAGACTGGAAAATATGCATGGCCATGCTCAAATAAGTATTAATAAGGTGTTATTAATATTATTTGTTGAAACAGTCTGCCTGGTGATCAAGTAAATGGTTAATTAAGTTTTATAAGGATGACTTGGTCCATACCTTATACGTAATTAGGATATCGTTTGACAAAAGGACTAAATATTAAATCTGATGCTAGGTTATTATTACATTTACTTAAGTTGGGTAAGCATAATGTCTTGCTAGAGGCCGCTTATGTTTTGTGAATAAATGTCTAGGACATTTTTCATTCACTGCCAACGTTAACGCATAGACAATCTTGTGAGCATAATGTCCACGTTCAATGAATTTAGATTGTGTCCAGATTCGTTGAACGTATAAAAAAGGGGAATCAGATTCCATATTGTATTTTCTGGTAAGTTAATAAGTAATTAATTTTATTTAATTGAATAAATGAAATTAATTACTTAATATTACTCATCCAACCGTTGGATGATTATAGGAATAGACGGACGAGATTAAACTATCATTAGATGACAGTTAGGGTTTTGATATTGACAGCTATAAAAGGTTATGTTAACCTTTTCTTGGTGGCCGTCCTTTATCTGATTAAAGAAAACAAAACCCTAAACCCTAGAACGGCAATATAGTATCTAGCCTCCTCTCTTCGAAATACGACCGATTACCAGATAGTCAGGATCAGTTCTGAACAGTTTTCAGAACACAGAAGGGGCTAGCATCCCGATCGCTTACAGAGGAGTTCGTCGCGTGGATACCAGTAGAGGGCGAAGCGTACAAAGCGGTGCCTCCACAGCGAACAATCAAAACATTGAGGTAATTTCCATCCAATCGGTTTTTCTAGTATGTGCAGATCCTGTTGGTGGATTTCCGTAAGTTTTATTTTATTTTGTTTTTGTCTACGGAATCCAACATTTTCTTCTTAGCATTGGCCAGGTTAGCCCTTCTAAACATTACTTGTAAGTTGCTTGTCTTGTTGAAAACATTGGTGTTATGTTTCTCACCAGTATATCCGAGACTAGTTTTTTAGTTCAACCGGTCTTCTAACTTGCAACATCTCGTCAAGTTTAGCTTTCCCATTATTCATACTAGTAATCCTTGGCTCAGTATGGTCAGCCTTTCAGTCACATCCTTAACTTGAGTAGCTAGTTCATAGTTTCATTGTTCTAAGGATTCTTTTACTTCGAGCATCCTGTAATTCCTTCTTCAAAGTTTTGTTGATTTCAATAAGGTCATTCCACTTGGTGTACATGAGATTATATTTCTCTTAAAGTTCTTCAAGCATTACTTCTTCATTCTCTTCATCAATATAGATTGACTCATCATCATTAACATCCTCATTTGTCACATGCAGAAAGGTGTCTTTTAGATCCACAACAATATTGAAAACCACTGTGCCATTTGGATCTGTCTCATAAGCTTCGTCATATTCAATTTCTTCCTTCTTATCATCATCACTCAACGTGGTGTTAAGTGACCTATTTTTCTTCAGCATGTTGACACACTCAACTTGTGTTTGGCCAAACCCCTCACATTCTCTTCACTGAATACCTTTTCAGTTCTGTGTTGAGTCATAGTTCTTCCCTTCAACACGCCTCTCAAGTCTGTGCTAGTTATCTATCCTTTTGTCTTGATTTTCTCCTCTAGCAAAGTTTTGAGGACTTGGTGTTCTGCCATACTTTTGAAGAAGTTTTCCAAGTTCCTTGTCAACGTCATGATTTATTCTTTAGAGTAAGGATTATTCTTTGAGCTGTTGATGGTAGCGTTAAGTGCTAAACCTTTGTCTTTGGATTGTACGTCTAGATTCATTCATAGGTTTGTAGAGACCACAAGAGATCATCAAAAGACATTTTAGTCACATAATTAGCTTCTTTAATTGCAGCAATTTTGGCTCTAAATCTCATAGGTAAAGATCTTAGAGTCTTCCTTAAAACTTCTCTTCTGAATATGACACTCCCAACTGAAATGCTTTGTTGGCAATGTCCCTCAGCTTGCTACTAAACACATCAATTTTATCATCTTCTTGCATTCTCAGTTCTTTAAAATATGTTGTCACATTTCCAATTTACAGATTCTGAATGTGCTGGTGCCTTCATGCACTATTTGTGATGTCCCAAGCTTTCTTCCTGAGGTGCATCTTGAGATCAATTTGAATTGTTCCTCATCAACACCGACAAAGATCATGTGTAGGGCTTTTGCATTAGTCTGGCAAGATTTCTTTTCAGTATTATCCCATTCACTTTATGGCTTGACAACATCCTTCGTTGTTTTGTCATAGCATATATGACATGTGCTTAATTGACCTTTATGTTTATATTCTAATTATGTCATTTTCCATGTTTTTAGTATATAAAAACATATAAATTACTTCATTTTCTTCTCATTTTGACTTAAGTCCTTTCTGAAGATGAGTTTGATGAATATAAGCAGAAACGGGAGCAAAATTGGTGAAAACAGAATGAAAACAGAGACGACGAAAGCTGGAAACGCTAAAGACGGTAGCCTACTGCAAGCGGTAAGTTAAAGGCTAAAAAAGAAGGACTAGCGAGAAACCTATCATTGACAGTAGGCTACCTTTACTACAAACGATAGGTCTTGAGGATTTCAAAAAGGTTTTAGACAAAGACCTACGCGAGCGGTAGGCCTCACCCTACCGCGTGCGGAAGGTCTTGATATCAGCAGAAGTTTAATGCATTTTTTGTTTCTTTAAATGTACTTTTCACCCTTTTTTGGGGCATTCTTAGTTTTAGGTTTAGAGAGAGAGTTGGGTGCAAAAATACTGAAAAAGAACTCCTCCTAATTCCTCTTAAATTAGTTAGAATTCATATATTAGATGGAAAATTGAATATTTAGAGAAGAGTTTGAAGATTATCCAATGGCAATTTCGAAGTTCTTCTGGCGGATCGAGAGACAAGCTCGGGTGATGTAGAACCATGGAATCGACTTTCTCAACCCTAAGATTTTCTTTCTCTTGTCTATTTATGAATTTCATTATGAATTTGAGTTTAGTGAAAATGTTTTATAACTAGTTTAACTTTGTTTGAGTGAGGGTTGAACTCTAGGTTTTTGGATGATATGATTTATGATTGGGTTTTATGAAATTAATGTTCGTTATATGTTGAGTTGTTGTTCAATTATGCAATTATGTTGTTTGATTTGCATGCAATCAACTTAATTCGTAAAATTGATTGGAATAGAAAAAGGAAAATCCATTTTGGGCAACTAATAGAACATTAGGAGTTGGCAATTGAATGGAGATATTAATTGCACTTTTATGTCCTTTAATCACTAATTTTGAAGGCATTCATAATTTGTTAGAGAGAGAAGAGATTCTTCTATAATGGTTAGTGATTAGAGTGGTTCTTGTCTAGAGATAGGGATTACCTGAATTGAGTGTGATGACCAACCTTATCCTTTGAAACATTCGTTTATCCTTTTTCACCAATCGAAATAGTTGGCAAAAGAATCTAAGGGAATTCCATCTTTCAAACTTCTTTCTCATATTTTCATCTCTCAAACCAAGTTTTCTTTGTTTTAATAGTTTATTTTTTTGTCTTGCTTTTTGCTTTCAGCTTTAATCTATTATTTCAAAAATAAATCTTTTTTTACTAGAACTTAGAAAGACGTTCGTATTTTAGCTTTCCTATTTCCTGAGTCCAACAACCCGAGAAGTCTCTAGTGCCACATTTAAATTTGCTAAAGTGTCGGTACGTTTTTTGGTTAATTATGTCGTTGTGAGATGTTTTTAATATATAAAGCATATAACTTACCTTATTTTCCCATAAATTTTGTCTCAATAGCTTCTCAAAGAAAAAGTTGAAGAATACAAGTGAAAACGGAAGCAAAATGGGCGATAACAAAGCAAAAAAAGAGAAGACATAAGCTACCGACCTAGAAGACAGTAACATGTTATCTACGATAGGCTACCGTACTGCGCGACAGTAGGTGTTGGCACACAAAAGGACTCTGGACAGAAGCCTACCGGGGACGATAGACTACCTTTACGTTTATGGTGGGTCTTGAAGATTTCTTAGAACTTTTAGACAGAAACCTACCACAGACAGTAAGTCTCGACCTACTGCCTGCAGTAGGCCCTGACTGTACTCAAGGTAATGCGTTTTTGGGGTCTTTCAATGTAATTTTCACCCATTTTTAAGATTATTCAGTTATTAGGTTTTAGAGGGAATTGAAGGTGAACAATAGGCTTAAAACTCTTCCTAATTCCTCTCTAATTAGGGAGATTTCATAAAATTAACAAAAAATTAAGTGTTTTGGAAAAGGATTGAAGATTATCCAAGGAGCAATTTCGAAGTTCTTCGAGTGGATCGAGAGACCAGCTTGGTGGTGACTCAGAACCATGGAATCGAATCTTCTCATCCTAATCCCGTCTTTCTCTTGTTTATTTACGATTTCTTCTATTAATTATGTTTAGTGACGATGTTTAGTGTCTAATTTTGTTTTGTTTGATTAAGGGTTGAATCCTAGATTTTGAATGATATGAATTTCTGATTGGATTTCCATAAATTGATGTTTGATTCATTATTGGTTGTTATTCAATTGTATGATTGTTTTATGTGATTTGCACGAAATCATCTAGTTCGCAAAATTATTTGGAATTGAGAAAGGAAAACTAGTTTAGGACAATTAAATAAATATTAGAAATTAGCAATTGAATAGAGATATTAATTGCGCTTTTAGGTCCCTTAATCACTTAGTTTTAAAGCGTTCATAATCGGTTAGAGATAGAAGAGATTCTTCTCTAAAGGTTAGTGAATAGAATGGTTCTTAAGTTGTCTTTATTTCTTTTGTTTTCTAAAACTCCTCAAGCAGTCTTAGTGATTAGACCTTAGGAACACGATTAGTATTTTAGCTTTTCTGTCCCCAGAGTTCAACAACCCGGGGTTTCTCGTTACTTCTTCGATAAGTGCACTTGCCCATTAGGTATTTAGAGTAACCTTATTTTTAAGATAACCATACAAAAATAGGTTTTCACTTGCATGTTAGTGTTAATTTAGAGTAGTCCTATATTTTAACAACAAGCTTTTAGCGTCATTGCTAGGGAACGGCAACTTTAAGAACGCCGTTAATCTATTACTTTAGTCGATTTTATTTCTTGTTTTTGTACTTTATTTTGATTTGCGCTTTGTTCTTGTATCGTTTGGTAATTCATTCGTGGTTTGTTTTTTTGGAAGTTTTGTTATTGCTATTCATGGATTTTGAATTGTGTTTTGTCCGTTTCAGGTTTTAGTCAACCTGTTTATGCCCAAAATGCAACAGGGTGAATTAGTTTATTATGATCCAGAGATCGAACGTATGTTGCGGAGTGTTCGCCATGTTCTATAGTTTGAAACAGCAAACAACTATGCCATCATTCTCATGGATAAGACGAAAGAGGAACATCAAGATCCACCACCACTCATTCCTCTTATTCTGCCCTATAACCTCCAATGGCAGAGAGAACAGTTCATCACAGGGATGCAGTCAAGTATTACTAGACTGTCAATGCATGCTTATAACTTTGAGGTCAAGCCAAATATGATCTAGATAGTAGAACAATGTATAGTTTGACGGTGCTCCAAGAGGAAGATTCAAATGCGCACATCGCCAACTTTTTGGAGGTGTGCAACACAATCAAAATTAATGGAGTTTCGGAGGATGCTATCCACCTTCGCCTTTTCCCATTCTCTCTAAGGGGCTAGGAAAAATCTTAACTGAAGTCACTACCATCTGGCTCTATTATATCCTGGGATTCTCTAGCTGAGAAGTTCTTGGGAAGATACTTTCCCCCTGATCGCATTGCTAAGCTTAGAAATGAGATACTCTCGTTTCAACAAATTGATGGGGAAAGTCTGCATGAAGCCTAGGAAAGATGGAAGGAGTTACTTCGGAAGTGTCCACACTATGGCCTGGATTTGGGTATCCAGATTCAATCGTTCTACAATGGAGTTTCGTTGGAATCCAGACAATTAATCGATGCTTCTGCTAGTGGTTCCATAGACAGCAAAACTCCTCAACAAGTGTATGATTTGATAGAACAGATAACCATAAACTGTTACACTTGGGGAGGACAAAGGACCAAGCCTAAATCTGCTGGGGTCCACAATGTAGATGCACTCGATGCTATGGAGTCTAGACTAGTGGCAATGATTAAGCAGAAGATGGGGAATATGAATTTGATGCCTTCAAATGTGAATCCCCAGCAAATCATGTTTTGTGACTTCTGCAATAGAGGGCATCCTAATTATGGGTACTCCAATGGAGCAAGTGGACTATATTCAAGGGAATCGGCAGGGGAATAATCCCTATTCAAACACTTATAACCTCGATTATAGGAATCACCCCAATTTCTCTTGGAGTAGTCAAAGGTAGCATCGAACACAAAAACCTCCAGGATTTTAAAATAGAGGTCCCACTCAGGCTTTGCCCTGTAATGTGCCAACAGCAAATCTACCACAACAAACAAAGTCAAATTTGGAGGACCTAATTAGCAAGTACATCACTTTAGCCGATGAGAGAGTACTAAGTATAGAAGCTTCCATAAATCAAGAAGCTTCTATACGCAATTTGGAAATCAGATGGGGCAGCTTGCCTAGATGATCTCAGAGAGACCTCTTGGAGCATTGCCTAGCAACACAGAGAGAACCCAAGGAGCATGCCAAGGCAGTTACTCTAAGGAGTAGGGAGCAGTTGACTTTTTTAACTTTGATGGTTGTTGAAGTAGAAAAGAAAACTGAACAAGTTTTTGAGGAGGCATCTTCTTCAAAGGAGGTAAAACCAAGGCAAGATGATAAGGAAGTGAAGAAGCCATCTCCTTCACTTTGTATATTGCCCATTCTGTATCCCTAGAGAGTTCTGAAGGCTAAGAAAAACGAGTAATATGGAAAATTTGTAGAGATTTTTAAACAGTTGCATATTAGCTTATATTCGGTTGATGTTTCGATTCAGATGCTGAAATATGCAAAGTTCTTGAAGGAGGTCATCTCTAGCAAGAAGAAACTAAAAAACATCTCCTTGGTGTTAATGAATGAAAAGTGTTCAGCCATCTTGAACACTAGAGAAAAGCTCCCAAAAAATCTAAAGGATCCATAGAGTTTTATTATCCCTTGTATTTTAGGAGAATTATCTGTATCTAGGGCTTAAGCTGATTTAGGAGCTAGTGTGAATCTTATGCCTTATGATCTGTTTAAGAAGTTGGGTGTCCGGGAACCAAAGCCTACTAGGATGAGTATACAATTAGCAGATAAATCTTAAAATATCCTAAGGGGATTATAGAGGATGTGCTTGTAAAAATTGATAATTTTATTTTCCCTCTTGACTTTGTTATCATGGATATGAGTGAGGATATTAAGGTCATCTCATTCTTGGTCGTCCTTTCCTTTTCAAATTGATGTTGGGGAGAGGAAGTTGACCTAGAGATTAGGGGATGATGGGGTAGTTCTTAGGCTTCCCGATGCTATGCGTAACTCATTAGATCATGATGACTCATGTTTCATGATTAATTCTATTGACCCTTATATTCATGATCATGTCCAGGAGTTTATGGAGGAAGATATTATTCTCATTGCTTTTCAACATGACGACCATGAAAAGATTGATTATGAAGATTTATAAGCCATGGTCGCCAAGTTCGATGAGGCAGAGGTTGGGAAAAAAGATTCTAAGAAAGAGGATAATGAGGGAATTCCTCTTGAATCACTGAACCTTCGGAGCTAGGATTGAAATCACTACCCGATCACTTGGAGTATGCCTTCTTGGGGGAGAATTCAACACTACCGATGATTATTTCTTCCAAGTTAAGTCGGTAACATAAAAGAGCTCTATTGAGGACGTTGGAGAAACATAAGAAGGCTATTGCTTGGAAGATAGCTGACATCCAAGGCATTAGCCCATCATTCTGCATTCATAAACCTCTTGGATGATGATTTCAAGCCAGTGGTTCAACCCCAAAGGAGGTTGAATCCAAATATGCAAGAAGTTGTGAAGAAGGAGGTAATCAAGCTCCTAGATGCTGGCATAATCTATCCAATATCATATTGTATCTGGGTAAGTCCAATACAAATTGTACTGAAAAAATGAGGAATGACGGTGGTCCCAAATGAGAAGAATGAGCGAATTCTAACAAGGGTGATCACCAGAAGGGTGTGCATTGATTACAGAATACGAAATGAAGCCAGTCGTAAGGAACACTTCCTGTTGCCGTGCATTGATCAGATGCTGGAGAGGTTAGCAGGTCAATCATGCTACTGCTTCCGGAACGGATTCTTAGGTTATTTTTAGATCCCTATCTCTCCCGAGGACTATGACAAAATTATCTTTTGGTTTATGCAATGCTCCTGCTACTTTTCAATGCTGTATGATTGCCATTTTTTAGGTTTGATGGGGAAAATTATGGAAGTTTTTATGAATGATTTCTCTGTCTTAGGGGATTCTTTTAATGTGTATTTGTCTAATCTAGAAAAAATTTTGAAAAGATGTGAGGAAACTCACTTAGTTTTAAATTGGGAAAAATTCCATTTTATGTTATGAGAAGGGATAGTGTTAGGCTATAAAATTTTTGAACATAGAATTAAGGTAGATGGGGCTAAGATAGAAACTAGTGAAATGTTACTCCCCCCTTCTTTTGTGAAGGCAGCGAGGAGCTTTCTAGGGCATGCTTGGTTTTGTATACGTTTTATTAAGGATTTTTCGAAGATTACAAATCCCCTTACTGCTTTACTTGAGAAAGATGCTCCTTTCAATTTCAATGATGCTTTTTTGCACGCTTTTTCATTGCTAAAGGAAAAGCTAACCAATTTTCTTATCTTAGTTGCCCTAGATTGGTTACTCCTTTTTGAACTGATGTGTGATGATGATGCTAGTGACTTTGCCATAGATGTTGTTTTAGGTCAGAGGAAGGGTAAGTACTTGCAAGCAAGACTCTTACAAATGCTCAAGAGAACTATAAAACCACCAAGAAGGAGTTGCTTGTAATAGTATTTACATTTGACAAATTCCATCCTTACCTAATTTTACCCAAAGTCATAATTTATACTGATCATTCTACTCTTAAGTACTTGTTGTCTAAGAATGAAGCTAAGCCTTGACAGATTAGATGGTTACTTTTGTTACAGGAATTTGATTTGGAAATCAAGGACAAGAAGGGAGCAGAAAATCTGGCGGCCGACCATCTTTCACGGCTAGAGAATCCAAGCTTAGAACCCTTAGAAGAAGCAAGCATAAACGGTATATTTCAAGATGAGCAACTTCTTTCCTATCATGCTATTATTGATAATTTGTCTTGGTTTGCCGACATTGGTAACTACCTTATTTCTAATGTTGTGCCTGTAGGTACCTCACAACAGAAGAAGAAGTTTTTGGCAAAAGTGAAGTAGTACTTGTGGGAAGACCCGTACCTTTTCCGCCAATATGCTAACCAAATCATTCGAAGATGGGTAGCTTATCCTTAGACGGAGGATATTCTAAGCCACTGCAATAAGGGTCTAGCCGGTGGGTATTTCCAAGCAAATAGGAATGCTCAAAAGGTATTTTAGTCGGGCTTCTACTAGTCGAGTCTATTTAAGGACGCAAAGAGGTATGTATTGGGTTGTGACAAGTGTCAGAGAACAGATAACATCTCTAAATGCAATGAAATGCCTTTAACTACTTTCTAAGCATGTGAGTTGTTTGACTCTTAGGGGATAGATTTTATGGGCCTTTTACCTAAATCCTATAGTAATCAATATATCTTAACATCTATTGAGTATATGCCTAGGTGGGTAAAGGCTCAAGCCTTGCCTATAAACGATGTTAGAATCGTAGTTAAGTTCTTAAAAAGTTATTTTCTTGTTTTGTCATCCGTAGGGCCATAATAAGTGATAGGGGTACCCATTTTATAACCAATAACTTGAAAAAAGTTCTTAAACATTTAGGGGTTACTCATAAAATGGCTACACCTTACCATCCTCAAACTAGTGCCCAAGTGGAGGTAGTTAATAGAGAGATAAAGAGGATCTTAGAAAAAGTAGTAGATCACACCTGAAAGGATTGGAGTTTAAAGCTTGACGATGTCTTTGGGCATATAGAACGACCTACAAGACTCCCATAGGTTTCACACCAACAGACTCTTTTTTACGTGAAGTCTTGTCATCTACTTGTAGAGATTAAGCATAAGGCGCATTGGGTAATACACCTTGTTAACTTTGATTATATTCGTGTAGGTAAACAACGATCATTACAACTGAAGGAGCTCGATGATTGGCATCTCCAAGTGTATAAGAACTCGAGCATTTATAAGGAGAAGATGAAGAAGTGGCACAATAAGCATGTGATGAGGAAAGAATTCAAGGAAGGAAACTCCGTCCTCCTTTACAACTCTATCTACGTCTATTTCCCAGGAAGTTTAAGTCTCGATGGTCGGGTCCTTAACATTAGTAAGATTTTCCCTTAGGGTACAATAGAGGTAATACACCCTGCAAAGAGTACTTTCATGGCAAACGGGTATCGATTGAAGCCATACTTTAGTGAGGATATAGGAAACCATCAAGTAGTTTCCTTCGTTCTCTATGATCAGTGAGATTTGTTCCCTTTTTTGGCTAATGATAAGTGCACAATTGTCTATATTTTTTATATGTTAATTTCATCATTTTCGATGTTTTTAGTATGTAAAAATATATATATTTGAGCTAAATATCTCTTTTTTTTTTTTTTGGCTTAGGTACCTTCAAGAAGTAGAATTGATTAAAGGAAACAAAAACGGAGCGAAAACGATGAAAATGGAAGCATTTCGGTAAAAAGACAGCACCTACCGCTGATGGTAGAGCAACCTACCATAAAATAATCAAGGCACTTAGTTGGACACAAGGGTTCAAAGAAACAAACTATCGAACACTTGAGGTGTAAGGAATTTCAAAAAGATTATCTATGGAAAAGAGCCAACAAAGATTATTGATCATCAAACAAAGAATAGGAACACACAAGAAAGGAGTTGGAAATCAAATTCAAAGTAATTCATGCAAATTAAGCTAAACAAGGAAAAGAAGAGTACTAGAAAATGTTTTCCCAGAAAATTAAGCTAAAAGATGAGACCCTGTTACTAAAACACCAATAACTTAACAAATGCTTCTCCAAATCGAGTCAAACTAGTTTAGAAAGATTCCTTACTCGAAGAGGATAAGTTTGAGCACAAATGTTGAATGCATTGAGTTGCTATACCATGAGATATAATCCGATTAATTAACATTTTTCTGCAACCAAGAACTCAAATCACTTTTCGATTTTCAATCGAATTGATCAATAAAACGAACACCAAATTGAGTAAAACTTATTTCAAAAGATTCATAACTCACAGAGGATTAGATCCATTATATACTTTACACACAAAATTGTATGATCTTCATAGATTTTCTTTTAGATTATCATGTACCTTCTTTTTTTTTTTTTAAACAAAATTTCAACAAAATAAATATAAATGGACCTTCAATTAGAATTTTCTCTGATACCAATTTGATGTGAAACAACTTATAGAGGCTTGATTGATTTATTCACATGACAATGATCATCTCCATGCATTGAAACACTTCTATTGAAGATTTGAAACCAACATACTCCATTATAAAACCTATGGAGCACTAATCACCCTAAACCCCATAATGAGAGGGATGATTTCCAAATTAGCAACAAGAACCTTTGGGAAACAAAGGCCCTAAAACTCAAGCTACACAATTCAAAGACCTAATCAATCAACTAAAGAAATAAGCACTTCCAGGATTGAGTAAAGAGGAATTGTTGATGTTTAATTGAATTCCATAGACTAAGGAAGGAAACCCTTAGGAACTAACCTAAGATAGGTTAAGAACCCTAGAAACCCAATGGGGAATTCTCTCAATTTTTATTCAAATTCAACTTAGTTTTCCAAAATGGACATAAAGAGACATTTATAGTTTTAGGTTAATCCCTCCTTGACTAAGGTCTTAGGTCACTAAAAGTCCATTTAGGCCCTTAATTAAAAGCTGAAAATAGGGTTAAAACACTAAAAGTTCGAGCAAAGATCACATTATATTCATCCAGCACCCTGTCGCGGCAGACAGTGTCTCTTCAAAACAGGGAAATCACGGACAGAACCAGCAGGGCTACGGCCTGCCCCGGTTGGTAGGTCCTCATCTCCTCCTTTGAGCAATTTCTCTGCTCCAACTTGCTCCATTTGTTGCTTCTTGCTTATGACATGTAATATGAACACTTTGAAGCTTTGTAGCCATCTTCAAAGCCTTTAAACTTGAGTTTTGGTCCTTTATTTATAACTTCCTCTGCAAATATAAGTAATCCATGTTTATACGACCATCACGCTCCTTAATCTTCTTAGCTCTAACTCTTGTAACTGATACCTCCATAGTTTCTTGCTCATTTTGGTTCATATCACAAAGCATAGTAACCTTAATTGGAGCTTGTTCTAATACCAAATGATAGGAAAACGAAGAGCTTTACTCCAAGAGGTTGGTAGAATTTGAATTTTTGAAATTTTTCTTGAGAAATCTCTAGCAAGAGACCCACTTTCCTATAATCTTCTCACTAGAAATTGAAGCCCAATCTAAGATGGAACTAAGACCTAAGTAATTATAGTAGAAGAATATCTACAAAACATTCAAACAAAGAACATGTGAAATCAAAGAAATTTGAAGACCTATTTGTGAGGCATTTGAGGAACCTTCACGATCTCTTGAAGAACATCACTCAAGAACCCAATAAATTGAAAGAAGTACAATTAATTCCTAGATTCAGCTTTCATGAAGAATCATTCTCCTTCAAAGAAATGGGAGAACCCTAAGGTTTTCTTCAAAAGAGAGCTAAATGCTCTAAAGTTGAACTTTTAGTTCAAATGTACAAAAGTTCTTATTCTAGCCCCATAATGGAGTAGTTATACATGTCATGCCCTAATTCATTGGAACTACTAATCTAGGAGTCTTAGGACTCTTAAAATTTTAGTAAATACACTTAAAAACACTTAAAATGGAGTCTTGAAGCGAAAAGAACGAGCTGGGAATGTTTGGAGTTGAAATGAAGAAACAAAATATTTTGATCACTCGAGAATCTGGTGATGATTTATAAGATTCCAAGCCACGGAAACTCTCGAGTTTTGGCTGCTCTTGGTGTTGCAGCAAATCTGGCACCATTTTCTTCACTATTTTGCTAAATCTTGCTCAAGAACCCAAGAAATTGAAAGAAATATAAGGTTGATTAATTCCTTAATTCAGTTTCCAGGAGAATCATTCTCCTTCAAAGAAATGGAAGAACCCTAAGAGCTTCTTCAAAAGAGAGCTAAATTCTCTAAAGTTGAAATTTTAGTTCAGATTTACAAAAGTTCCGATTCTAACCCCATGATGGAGTATTTATACATGCCATGCCCTGATTCACTAGTAGTCTTAGGACTCCTACAAATTTAGTAAAAAACACTTAAAATGGAGTCTTGAAGCAAAAATAATGAACTAGAAAGTTTGGAGCTGAAATGAGAACACAGTCTCTTATTCTAAATATCCTAAAAAAATCAAAAATTTAAAATTTTCAAAAATATTTTGTCTTTTTCTTTTTTTCTTCCTTATGGAAACTCCAATAAATATTTTATTTTCATCACTTTTCATAGAGTTTAAAACTGAAAAATTCCTTAGGTTTTTCTAAAAAGGAAAATTACTTATGTGATACTCCCAACCCTGCCACTAGGTTAACTGCGACTGAGTAGGGTATCTGCATACCTCTCGACACTATACTGTAAGTCTTGAAACAAGAGCATAACCTCCCTGGGCAACATTTAGAAGTATATATGCATAATACACAGTGGAAAACTAAGTAGACCGAATACTAATAGATAGCTCAAGACATAAGGTTCAAGAAAACTTCTTTGATCATTCCATTACGAAGGTGGAAATATTTTACAAACAGCTCGAGCACAAGAAAACAAAACAGAATCACATGTCCTTCTGGAGAGACGAACCAAAAAATCCACGGCTAAAACTTCAGCGGATTATTGTGCTTCTGACCATCCTGAGTTAATCTGAGGAGAAAACATGATGTGGAAAAAACGTGAGCGCAAACGCTCAGTGAGACCACGTGTATGTGTGCATTATTGGTTTTTTAAAAACAATGGTAATGCAATTTCACGAAAAAATGGTTCATGTAATGTTTTAAGAAAACAGTTTTCTTTTGTTACTTTAACAATGCTGTCGCCTGAACCTTCATATGGGTTTCGAGTGCAGCTCGGAAGTTTGAGCGAATCAAGACAGATCAGCACAGCCTCTACGCCCAAATCCAAAAGAAAATGTAATGCAACAGTCGGCCTCCACAGACAAAGTCCGGATCCTATAGCATACTGAGGTCATCGGAACCAAGTTCCGGCATCTCGTAGTCAATACTATCCAAACACCATATGAGTGCTCGATTTCCAAACAACCGCACTATCTTTATCACCGTTAAAAACAGGCTACAGATTCTTGGGGCACCACCAAGTCTGCGCTGGGACCAACCTTAGTTTTAAGCCCCTCATGGCTCTCCATAAGGCGGCTAGCCCTACCCTCCGCAAGATGCGGTGTCCACGTAGACCGATTGGGCCATACCCTCCGCAGTCTATGCCTTTCTTCAAGTGGATCCTTTCTCCCGAGTCTGAAATGTTCGCGCTATTGGAAGAGGCCCTCGTACGGGAGACTAGACATGTACAGTGCAATCTACTAACACTTCTGAACACATGATCAATAACCAGAACTATAACCTTGGTTAGAATGGGTTTTTCATATGTGTTTATAAACCGAAAGGCCATTTGCCCAGCCGTCAGTATAGAATCAGGTCATAAACATTTTAGCAAAAATCCCCATCGCCAGTCACCATATGCTTATGCAAATTTCACAACCATGCCAATGTCATATCTATATCCATGCATGTCAAAACATGTAACTTTCCAAGGCTATAGCATTTTTCAGCTTATGCAGATTTATAAATTTGCCAGGTCTACATTCAAGCATGCCGAATCATATAACTTTTCAAAACCAAAGAATTTTCCAACTCATAGTTATTTTCAAAAAACTCGTGTTCAAACTAGTTCTCTTTCACAACAATAATAAACTGATTTAACAAGAAAATACCTATGTGAAGCACCGCTCCTATGCATCTCTAATGAACATGTAACACATTATGGACCAATATCTCCAAAAACATGCCAAGTTATATCGTTCCAAAAGCAGTAAATATTTTGTGACAGGTTTAGAAAACAAATTTACATAGCCCATAATATTTGAAATAACATACTAAAACGGGGTTTGTGGACTCACCTGAATTCAAACCTTGTACTATTATCCTACAAACAGGATACCAGCAGAATACTTAATTATAAATCCCAATATTTCTATTTGTCATCGAAAATAAATAAAAAGAAAAGCATATCTCCTTCTAAACCTGGGATATTTCTACGCATATACTAATCCAAAAAGTCTAAACTTCTTAAACATATATATTAAAAATAGTACAAACCCACTAGTGATACTAAAACTATATATGCTATCACCATATACAAAAACTATACGTACATACTAAGACCAGTTACAAAAGTTAAGTATACTAGAGTTATATATACAACTATAAATGCTAAAATCATTTTCAAAGATCATTTATACTAAAAGTACGTGAAAAACTATGAATACTAAAATCATTTACAAAAGTTATTTATATAAAAAAAATATATACAAAATTATATACTAAAAATTATTTACAGCAATAATATATATACTAAACTATATACAAGACTTTGTACTAAAATTATTTGCAGCAATCATATATATACTAAAATCATTTAGATAAGAGAATCATACCAAGGAAATTGAATAAATAAATTTATATAAAATTAAATAAGAGAACCCAAAAACAAAAATTAACTGAAATTTCACCAAATTATACCCTAAATACCTCATCTTAAGAATCTAAAATCAAACTCTACAACTCATCAATAAAGAGAAGAAAATAAATTAGGACTTAGCTAACCGAAATAAATAAATAAAAGCTAATTCTAACTCCTATCTTCAAAATAAAACTTGTAAGTATATATATAAATATATATATATATATACTAGCTAGTTAATATAATTATTAGAATATTAAAGCCAACACAATACTACACCAACCAAAACTACAAAAATACTAAAATGACTAAAAGAGGAAAAGAAAGAATAAAACAAAACTAAAACTAAAAAAAAGAAACGAAAAAAGAACCAACTTACCTGGATGCTTGAAGCCGAGAGGAGGGGAGGAGAAACAAAAAAACTTCAGCCATTTTCTCCTCCTCAATTCATATATATACTACTGCCTTGGTGGCCATGCAATATGCCAAGTGGCGTACCCCTCTTGACAAGTGGCAATTTTTTTTAACAAACCATAATAACTTTAATATAAAAAATAATATTAATAATAATAAAAGATAATATCCTTTCATAAAAAGAAAACACCACTTTAAACCTTATATGAGACCACCGAATATTTAAATTGCTAAAAGGTGCGCACCATAAATTCGTAAATTTTACTACGTTAGACCCCGACTCCAATATTCTCGACGATCGCCCTCTCAAGGTCACCCGAGCTGTCTAACGATTGGGGCGTTACAACTTAATTACTTTGAAAATCATATTTACGAAATTCTTACTTGATCAATAGTTTTAATGCATTTGTTAATGTTGTTGAGTAATAGAAATTTATGAATCTTGAGTAATTAGCATTATGACAATAATTTTTTAACTTTGCCTACAATTTCATGATTTGTATATCTATAAAAACAAAGAAGTTTAGTCTAGGATAGTCCCGGAGATGATGTTCTTAAGCCTTCTTAGAACCGACTGAGCCTTTCTTATCTTTTATCCTATGAAATTAATTCCTAGTTCCCTTTTTGCACCTTCATGCCAAGGGTTATACTCTCTTCTTTTCTTTGTTCTTTTAACCTCACTATATATAAAACCTCAATTCGTAAGCTAATGGTTAGTATAGACTTTTGGCCATTTTGAGTGAACCTCAATTCATGAGCTATTGGTTAGTATAGACTTTTGGTCGTCTTAAGTGAAAGAAACGAATAAGTGTTGGGGGAAAAAAGAGGTAAAGAAAGAAAGAAAAGGCCTAATGTATAAAGAAAAAGGGTATTTTTGGGTATTTTTTATGTATTCGGTGGTTTTGGCCATTAAAGAGAGAAAGAATTACAAATATTGATCCTTGAAAAGAAAAAAATGGAAAAAAGAGAAAAAGCCAAAAAGATGAAAAAAATGGCAGAAAAATGAAGAAAAATATATGTGCCTTATTTTATAGAAAAACCTTTCAAAACTCAAGCATCATCTCTATCTAAATTACTTTGGTTATTATTGAAAATCTTGGAAGAAGTATGTTAGGCGGGGTTGTTATCAAAGAAGAATGAAGTAAGTCGTACAAAGATGAGTGAGAAAAGTGAAAACGACAGTTAGAAAGTGTTCTTTTATTCCATTATCTTATCCTTTCGGTTGCATTAGCTCTATCTCGTTTATTTTTTGTTTCCTTTTACCTTCCTTTGTAACCTACTTATGTCCTTAGCCTAACATTACAAGCCAAAAAGTCCTACCTAATCTGGAAACAACCTAAAATAGACTTTAATGTGACTAAGTGATAGAAAAAGTATGAATTGTGTGCATTGTCTTTAAAAATATTTCTTATTGCTAATCATTTAAAATTCCTATTTTTCTGTGAAAGATGGCATGAGTAAAATCACACTTACACACCGTTGATTGGTAATGATTATGGTAGTTTGTAGTTAACTTAGTAATTTTGTCGTCTGTCTATTTTTTATGTATCTTTGGAGTTGGATATTGATGTACTCTATTTAAGTGGTATTATTCTTTTATTTTTCTAAGTTTAACATTGTTTATTTTTGTTTTTGTTTTTGAAAAGCTTGTTTTGGAATATAAATGCTTGAAACCATTTTTGAGTTATATATTTTATTCGGCTTATATTGTTTTCTTTTTAGCATAAAAAGTCTTTATATCCTTCATTTTATCTATTTAGTTTGTGTTGCTTGAGGGCAAGCAACAGATAAGTGTGGGGTACGTGATAAGTGCATAATTATCTATATTTTCTATATGTAAATTTTCATTGTTTTTGGTGTTTTTAATATGTAAAAAGTATGTATTTGAGCTAAATATTTCTTATTTTTGTCTTAGGTACCCTTCGGAAAAGAAACGATGAAAAGGAAATGAAAACGGACGAAAATAGAGCGAAAATGATAAAAACTGAAGTCGTGGGCAAAAAGACGGCACTTACAACGGATGGTAGGGCAACATACCATCAATGGTAGGTGCCGAGGATGGCTGGGCAGCTATAACTCGAGACCTATCACAGACGATAGGCCTCACCCTACCATCGGCGATAGGTAGGCGAGCAAGGGGCAGTTCCAATCCTTTCCAACTCGGTTTTCTTGACTCCTACTCCAACTTTAGCTTGGATTTCTTGTATTTTTACCTCTATATATAGGGCTCTAATATAGCCATTGTAACAAACAATTTAGACACAGTTTAGATAGTTTAATGGACAATTACTTTAGATTAGAATAGATTAGATTTGTAGTAGATTAGATTTTAAATTAGGAGTAGATTAATTAGGTTAGATTAGTTAAACACTCTTTAAATTCCAGCTTTTATATTTTCTTTAGTTATAGAATTTAAAGTTTTTTGCAAGATTTACTTTTTTGGATTCAAGAATTGAAAGCTTTAATTCAAGATTTCAATCTTCGACTTGGTGACTCAAGAGACGATCTTAGAAGACAATCGGGACTCAATTACCGCTTCAAGACTTAATCCTAAGCTTTCTTTTCCTTTTCTTGTTATTGAATTCTTTTTATTAATTTTCAGTTTTTATTAATATGAATAGTTAGTAGTTTTATTGTTTGGATTTGGGGTTGAACCCTAGTTATTGATTATGAAGTTCTTGGTTTGATTTCTCTATTTCGATGCTTGTTCTATTTTAAGTTGTCTTCTAATTGCCTTTGTTTGTTAGATTATTCGCAAGGTTGTCTGGAATTGAAAAAGATAGAACAATCTAGGGCAACCAATTAAGGGTTAATTGGGGCAATTGATTAGAGATACGATTTTTTACTTTTAGGTCCTTTTAAAACACCTAAGTTTATGGCACTCATAATTTATTAGGGAGAAAAGAGATTTTCCTCTAAGGGTTAGTAAGTAGGGTAGCTTTCGTCCTAGAGATAAGGATTGCCCGATTTTTTAGTGATGACCCAATTTAATTAATTCAAACATCATTCTTATTAAAGTCTTTTCCGATTGAGCTAGTAACAATAATTAGGGGGATTCCACCAAACCAAACTCTTGTTTTTTTAATCATTTAAAATCGTTCTATTATTGCTTATTTTTAGTTGCTTTTATTTTTTAAAGTTCTTTTTTACGACAACCTTTTTATTCGGCTAAACATTAGAGACACGAGTAGTACTTAAACCTTTGTCCGTCTCTGAGAGATTCGACACTTGGGTTGAACTTACCTCTACTTTGTTTAGTCTACTTGTCTAGCATTGTAGTGATTGGAATTCCCCATTTTTATTGCTTGTCTATACGCATATCAAGTTTTTGCTGTAATTGCCGGGGACGACAAGTTTAAGGAATATCATTTATCAAGTGCTTTAGTCACAGTTCTTTTATCTTTCTTTCCTTTTTCTTTTTGTTTTTTATCTTGTTCAAATGGAATTCTAGTTTTGCACCATTCCATTATTTTCAGTTTATATTTTTGAATTGTGCTTGGTGTTCATAGAGCTAAATCATGTTTTTTAGTTATTGCAGATTGAGAGGTATTAGTTTATGCCCGAAAGAAAAGAGAGGTCTTAGTACCGTTCGATCCCGAGCCTGAATGTACACTGCAGAGTGCTCGACGCGCTCTTCGGTTTGAAATGGCAGGCACCAGTGCAATAACACCTGAAGTTAAGGGAAAAAAAAAACTGAAAGCACCTTCATTTAACAACCCTCTCTTTGAATCAACACCTTTGATGACAACACAATCAATACTAGTACCGGAGAGAACAATGGCGGATTATTCTCGACTATCCATCTTAGGGATGTAATCGAGTATAACAAGGCCAAGGATAGAGGCGAACAATTTTGAGATTAAACCGAACATAATACATATGTTGAAAAATCAAGTTCAATTCGACAGACTTCCCAACGAAGATCCGAACACGCATATAGGTAATTTCTTAGAGGTATGTGATACTTTTAAAATTAACGTAGTTTCTGAGGACGCAGTTTGACTCTGTCTTTATATTGCTTTCTTTTAATTGCTTTTGTTGTTTCTTAGTTCTTCTTGATGACAACCTTTTTATTCGGCTAAACATTAGAGACGAGAGTAGTACTTGAACCTTCGTCGGCCCCTATGAGATTCGACACTAGACTTGAACTCACCTCTACTTTGTTAGGTCCACTTGTCTAGCATTGTAGTAATTAGAATTCCTCATTTTTTTTATTGCTTGTTTATACACATATCAGCTATTGTATCATGTAACTGTATAACTATATCTCTATCCTTTCTCTTTCAAGTTTAATCTTTTTTTATTGTATTTGTTGGTTTTAAGGAATTCTTAGAAACTTGAATTCATGTTATATTGAAGTTGGTTAGTTTACAAGGGTCCAGAAGTTCACCGAGTACGACACGGGGTCGGACACGGGGTCGCAATGGCATAAAACGAATAGAATTCGACGTTAAGGCAGAAGCCTACTACTGATGGTAGGTTCCCCACCATCGATGGTAGGTCCCCCTACTGTCAACGTTATGTTCGAGAGTTTTTTTCCCAAAGAAGGCAAACTTACCATAGATGGTAGGCTACCTAACCATTGGCAGTAGGCAAGGGTTCTAATTTCCAGCCGAGCAAAAGGCTTCCGCGGACGGTATGGCTTAATCTACTGCACACGGTAGGATCACATTCTAGCACTGAGTTGGATTCCTTCGAAATCGGGTCGGTTCTTTTGGTCGATCATGCGTCGGGCCAACCAAATTGTACCCAAATTCTAGCCCAATTCCCAAATTTTCTGAAATTAGTCTCATTTTCAATCCCTAATTCCCCAATTTTCTCTCATTCCTTTTCTCCGAACCCTGCTATCAAACTCCTGTTTCTCCTCTTTTCTCCTCAACTCCCTCAATCTTCTTCTCTATCTCCAGCGACCATCTCCTACTCGAGCGACCCAAGCTCCGGCAACCCTCACCACTATTTTCCCTGCTCTTCCCCTATTCTCTCTTCTTCTCCCGTCCCCTCTTTTCTCCTCTCTCTGTTTTTCTCTTAAGCACCACCACCACCCCTTCTCTAATCCTCTCAGTTCTCCATCTTCTTTTCTTCTTCTTTCCTTTCCCATCCTATTTCTCTCCTCCCTACCAACAGGTCTACCACTCCTCGCCCCACCCTCATGGCTCATCACCTCTCCTACCCCTTTTACCTTTTCTTCTTTTTCTCCCTTCTTCATTTTCTTTTTCACTTTTCCTTTTTTATTTCCTGTGTTCTTTTCTATTTTTCTGCTTTTCTCTCCTCCTGTGAGGATTTTGGCTGTACTTTGACGGCTTTCTGGCAGCATTTCACAAGGATTCTGGCACCACGACATTTGAGATAACACAGGCGTTTCATCAAAATAGTGGCGGTGGTTTCTTTATTCAAACAAACTGAGGCTTAGATTCTACCTTCTTTTCCTTGTTTACGTTGGATTATTTTGCTTAGTGTCTACTACTTAAACTATTCTGTGGGAATATCTCTATAATTGTTAATGAACTTCTTGTTTTTATCGGGTTAAACTATTTTATTGTCGTTCCTCTTGTCACACGTTCTCCCATACGGGCTATGCTTTAGTGCTTTTATTTTGTTACTTTATAGTGTCCATTTTGTCTTGTCTTTATGTGTTTTCTCTTGTGGTTTCTTGTATCCTCTTATTTTGGGCAGTTTGAGTGATTCTTGGTACAGTTTTTTGTCACTCTCTTTGCCTGTCATTTTTACTTTTGCTATTTATCCCGTTGCATTCGTGGTATTGTTTGTGTCTGTGCTTTCTTTTTTATTGTGGGTTGTTGCCCATGTGAGTGTTCTTGTAGACATCCTTTAGCTACACCTCCCAAAAAGCCTACTGCAACCTCTTCTAAGTGCACTACCACTTCCAAATAGGCTCGGGTTAATGATCCCGAGCCCGAGCCTGCACAAACACTAGCAGCCCCTACTGTCCTTCCTTTCCCTGATAGAGCCTCTCCTGCTAACCAACAGTGGATTAGGGATAGACAATTTTAACTTTTATGGTCGAAAAGTCCTTTGATAAGCTAGTGATCTCACACCTAGGTTTGACTACTCTTTTCGAGAATGCGGGTTGGGAGCCTCTCCTTCACTTTTTCGGTGATTGTTACCTAGACCTAGTCCATGAATTCTATACCACTATGCTCTATAAAACGTATAAAAAATCTTCAAACTATCATTTCCACAGTTAAAGAAGTCTACATTGTTTTAGATTGGACGCGTCTTATGTCAATTCTAAGTATTAGGGACGAGGGAGATAAGTCACCGTACACTCCAATAGAAGAACAATCTAAGAAGACCCGAACTGGAGCTATGTGGCGACATTTAATCGCCTTCAGATCCATCCTTGCCTGGGAGATCGGAGGGCCATTCTTCACAGGGGTGACTTTCCTGACCTTATACCTAGGGCCTTAGCATACTTCTTTGGCTACACTTTAGTATAGAAGGGGGTGGGCATAGTGATGTATGGATTCTTGATCTTTACATGATCGACAAAATACAGAACCGTTCTCCTTTTTCTTTGGTGTCTTTAATGATTCACACGATGCCAGATACTAGTTGTGATACAACTAAAAAACGTGTGTTTCGTTATCTTTTGTTGCTTACACGTGTTTTTCAAGCTTTTCATGTCAATTTTACAGGTGAGCGGAGAGAAACTACTAGGCGCTTGTGGATTATCATATTCTTAACATCCATCTGTTGGAATGTGAAGTTCTTGGCACACACAATGGAGACAAACAATCTTATAGATTCAATTCGTATAACTGGGGCAAACGTTTCATCAAAATCCAGTCCCTCTATTTGAGTATACCCTTATGCAACCAGCCTTACCTTATTGCGTATGATGTTACCTTCCCCATTAATTTTGTTCCTGAATATCCACTTGGTACTAATCACATTCACACCTTTTGGTCTTGTGACAAGTTCTCATACATAATTTCTCTCAAATTGTTGCAACTCTTCTTACATTGCTTCAATCTAGTATTCATCAGTGAGAACCTGCTTGACATTCTTCGGTTTAAGTATAGAGGTGTAGCATGTCATGCTGATCATCACTGCCATCTTATTGTAGTCTATACCGTTCTTGGTCCTAGTTCTTCGACCTTCAATGAAGTCACCAATAATAGTATCTACAAGGTGATTCTTCAGAAAGCTTATATCATTTCTTCTTACTTTTTCATTATCCTGAGTGTGAGTCACACTCCTATCGACTAGTAAGTTTGAAGAACCTTCAACATTACTTTGATCTTCTTGAGTCATTGTCATTTCAGGTGTGTTGTCTTCATCATCAACAACTTGATCTTTAACACTTAGTTTCCTGGTGTTAAATTCCTTAACAGTCACATTAACTAATTCTATGACTATTCATGTGCGTTTGTTAAGCACATGTTATGCATGACTCTTTGTGGAGTATCCTGAAATATTCCTTCGTCACTTCGCATCAAATTTTCCTAGATGCTCTCGGTCATTCAAGATATACCATTTACTTCCAAACACATACAGATCACTTAGCTTAGGCTTCCTACCCTTCCAGATTCCATATGTTGTTTTGTTCATCAAGGGCCTTAGAAACACTCTGTTAATGACGTGAACAACTGTGTTAGCTACCTCTGCCCACCAACTATATGACAACCCCTTGGAGTTAAGTATCACACGGATCATGTCTTGAATTGTTCTGTTCTTTCTCTCAACCACACTATTTTGTTGTGGTGTCTTTGGTGCTGAGAACTCATGTTTGATACCATATGACTCACAGAACTGTAAAAATTGACTGTTATCAAACTCTTTGTCATGATCACTCCTTAGCCTTTTTAGAGTTGTGTTCTTCTCTGTCTGAATACTTAGACATATCTTTCTGAATGCATGGAACGAATCAAACTTGTTTCTGAGAAAGTCTATCCATGTGTATCTTGAGAAGCCATTGACAAACACCAAGGCATATCTTTTTCCACCAGTGCTTTCTACATGTGTGGCTGCAAATAAATCAATGTGTATTAATTTCAAAATATGTGTTGTGATGATGTCTCCAACTTGAATGTGCTTGGCTCTAACTGGTTTACTAATCTGGCAGTCTTCACCCAGTAACTTCTACTCCTTTTTTAATTGAGGAATTCCTCTAACAATTTATTTGCTTCCAAGTTTGTGTAAGTACTTATAGTTCACATGCCCAAGGAATTTATGCCATAGTTCAGCTTCTCCAATTTGTCCATCCAGATATAAAGGTTCTTTCATTGCATCCATCTTGTAGCAGTTGTCAACTGTTTTTGTTCCTATAATTATGCATTTTTCATTGGTCGTCACCATATAGCATCTTCTTTTGTCAAAATACACCAGTGGAGCATCATCACACACAACTGACTTATGTTTATCAGATTAGCTTTCATTCCTTTGAAGTGTAGCACATTGGCTAATCTTGGCATTCCTTCTACATTTAGTGTGCCCACACCAACTACTTTGTTTTTCCCACCATCATCGAATGTCACACTACCTTCATTACACACTATATAATCTATAAGATATTCTTTATTTCCCGTCATATTGTGTGAGCATCCACTGTCAAGATACCATACACTCCCAAGATTTGCTGATAGAGATATATGAGCTACATTACATTTCAACTCATCCTTTTTTTCTAAACCTAACATATCTTGACTTCTCCTTTGGTAAAGACATGTGTGTGAAGCTTTCTTCCTTGCTTCAGGTCTCTAATTCTTCTATAGCATTGATACCACACATGCCCGATCATTTAGCAGTAATCACACATAAGTGGAAGGTTTCTAGGCTTAACTAGGGTGAACTTACGGATTGAGCTATAAATGGCATCTTTTCTAGGAAAAAGAAAGCGTCTGATCAGATCAATCAAGTTAATCAAGGACGATTTCTTGATCAATTTTCTCTTCTCAAATTGATCAAACTGTCTTTAACAAACACTCCTTCCAACTTGCCATACATTATGTGACTGCTTCCATGTTGTGTGACATGAGTACCTTTTGTGTGATTAAGATTTATGCTAATACAACCAAGTCCTGATTTCATTCCAGCTGGTCTCCACACAGATTATTTCATCAAGTTTAGCCTTTCCAGTGTTCAATATTGCCATTTTACCTTCAACCCCATTTACTCTATCAGTTGCATCCTTGACCTGAGCCATTAGCCTATAGTTTCTTCTTTCAAGAGTATCTTTTTGTTCTTGGATCTTCTTTAGGCTATCCTTTAGGTCTTGATGTAACTTCACAAGTCCAATCCACTTGGTGTAGAGTAGGCTACACTTATCTTGCAATTCCTTATAGGATACTTCTTTATCACTATAGATGGAATCATCCTCACTGTCCTCTTTTTGATCATTGTGCATAGATGTATCTTCCAAATATCTGATCACATTGAATGCCAGTGTCTCATTGCAATCAGTGTCCTTTTCAACATCTTCAACTTTTCTTATCATAATTAGCGAGAGTAGTGTTAATGGATTTGTTTTTCTTCAAGGTGTTGGCACATTATGCCTGGATGTGACCATATCCCTTACACTCTCTCCACTGTATGCCTTTTCCTTTTCAACCAATGTCAAACTTATTTTTCATTGTGTTACCTTCAGACTTAAACTTATCAGGGCCTTTCCTATCCCTGTTCTCAGTCTTGAACCTTTCTTGAGGCTTGGATGTTCTTCCAGTTCTACGAAGAAACTTCTCAAAGTCTCACGTGAGCATCATTACCCCTTCTTCAGAATAAGGTGTGGCATTTGATGAGTTGTGTTCAGTTTCAATGCAATACCCTTACCTTTGGATTCAGCATCAGGATTCATCTCATATGTCCTCAAGGATCCTAAAAGACCATTAAAAGAAAGTTTTATCACATCCTTTGCTTCTTCAATTACTGCATCCTAAGGACCAAATCATTCAGATAAGGATCTTAGTGCCGTTCGCACTAGTTTCTTTTCAAAGAAATCTTCACTTAATTGATAAGCTTTATTTGCAATGTCTTTGAGCTTGCTACTGATCTCACCAACTGTTTCATCCTTTTGCATCCTTAATTCTTCAAACCGAGTAGCCAGCATCTGCAATTTGTAAATCCTCACAACATTAGTACCTTCAAGAATGGTTTCCAAAGTTTCCCATGCCTTATTTATAGATGTGCAAGTTGAGATCAACTTAAAATGCTCGTCATCCACATCGGCAAAGATGTTGTTCAATACCTTAGCATTAGCCAGGGCAAATTTTCTCTCAATATCAGACCATTCTGATCTAGGCTTCACAACTACCTTATTAATTTAGTTGTAGCATCTTCCTCAGTGTTCATAAGATATTTCCATCCAGTCTCAACAACATCCTATACAGTTTCTCATCCAAGGATTTAATGAAAATTCCTGTCTTCATCTTCCAATAGGCATAATTTCTACCTTCGAGCAAAGGATATGGTCGGAATTTTTCTAGCTAAGGTTTAAACCCAATACTCTCAAGCGCACAAGATCAATGTAATACGACAATATAAGGGTATCGAACCACAGAGAAATGTATATCCACTTAAATTATTATCTTCCTAAATTAATCTTATAGAAAGAAGAATCAATTTTAATTATCTAAAAATTATTCCTAAATTAAGTAAAACTAATAAATAAAATCAATTAAATAAAAACTAACAAGAGCTTTATGAATAAGATGATTTAGAACCTAAAATCCACTACTAATGTAACGCCCTATTCTGTAAGCACCTAGCATGACTTTAAAATTACGGACGTAATAAAAATAGAGTTTTGATATATATTGGTGGGATATAGTGTTTTTGGCACTTAGTGGTATTTTGGGGATATTTAGGAATAGGAATAAAATTTTATTATATTATTGAGGTTTTATTATTAAGGTTTATAAATGCCTTTAAGTGGATTTTATTTTTTTTAATACCTAGTGTATTTATTTTAGAAATTTAAATACTTGACATTTTCATATAAGGATTTCAAAAACTTACCCCTTAAGGAAAGGGCGACCACCTCGTGGGCCACCCGTCATTTGCTACCTTTTCTTTCTTTCTTCTTTTTCCTCTCACTTAGCTGGCTTATTCTATATATATATATATATATATGTGTGCATATGCATCATTTTTTTTCTTTGAATCAAAAAGCGCAGCCATATTAGCCTCCTTAAAAAGGTTAATTTGCAATGTTTTTATTTTTTTAATTTTATTTTATTATTTTTTTCTTCTCTTCTTTCCTTTGTAATTTCATTATAATATCTATATCTTTATATATATAGTTTAAATATATTGTTTGTTTGTTGGTTTTCTTTAATATATAGTAAGATTTATTTCTAGTTAGATTATATATATATATATTTTAAGTTAGTTATTCATTTTAGGATTAAATGTTTTAAATGGATTTTTAGTATATAGTATATAATTAATTATGGTTTCTTGGGAGAGTATATATATTTTTTTAAGAGTATAGGATTTTCGATTTTTTAAATAATTATTATAAGTATATATATCGTTATATAGGTATCCTTATATAGGTATATATACATCCTAAAGTTCATTTCGTAGGATTTCGATATTATTTAGGGAATAGGATTATTTGATCAGTACCCAAGTATTAAGTATTTTCGTATTATTATTTTGTAGGATCTTAGCACCAGATCTACATCCAGGTGAGTCCACAAACTCCATTTTATTATTATGTTATTTCAAATATAACAAGGCATATAAATATGTTTTTTTTCCTTTTCCGAACCATTACAAAATATTGCTATTTTTGGAATGATATCTCTCAGCGTGTTTTTGGAGATGTTCTCCACAATGTGTTACGTGTTTCCTAGAAAAATGCATAGGAGCGGTGCTCCATATAGGTGTTTCTTCTAAAACAAATTATTACGGTGGTGAATAAGAAGTTTGTCGCACGCAGGTTTTTCTGAAAATATTTATATGTTGGAAAATGTTTTAGCTTGAAGGGTTACGTATTTTGACATGCATGAATATAGATCTGGCATTGGCATAATTGTGAAATTTTCATAAGCATGTGATGACTGACGGATGAGGATTTTTACTACTCTGTAATGTTTATGACTTGAATCTGTTCCGGCGGCCGGGCAAATGGCCCTTTGTTTGTAAATACATATGAAAACCTCATTCCGACCAGGGTTAAAATTTGTTGAAAATCAAGTGAACGGATGCTTTAGAGGATTTCACTGTAGGTGGCTAGTCCCCCGCACTAGGACCTCTTCCGATAACGTGGACGGGTTTTTGACTCTGAGGGTGGATCCACTTGAAGAGGGGCATAAACTGTAGAGGGTGTGGCCCAATCGGTCTACGTGGACACCGCATCATGCTCTGCAGTGGGGTTCGGCCGCCAAGTGGAGAATCAGGAGGGGCTCGAAACTGAGGTTGGTCCCAAGGCAGACCTGGTAGGTTCCCCAAGAGTCTGTAGCCTATTTTGACCAGTGATATGGGAGTACAGTTGTTTGTAATCGAGCACCCGGATGTTGTTTGGCTGGCATTTGACTATGAGATGCCGGAACTTGGTTCCGATGGCCTCGTTTTGGGGATCCGGACTTCGTTCGTGGAGCCCCACTTTTGCATTACATGTTCTTTTCAATTTGAGACGTAGAAGCTCGCTGATGTGTCTTGATTCGCTCAGACTTCCCAGCTGCGCTCGAAACCCTCATGTAGGTTCAAGTATCAGTTTGTTAAAATAATAAAAGAAATACTTTTCGTATAACATTGCATGAACTGTTTTGTGAAACGGCATCGTCATAGTTTCAAAGAAATCACTACCGCACACACACACATAGACTTACTGAGCGTTCACGCTCACGTTTTTTTTCCATATCATGTTTTTTTCTCAGATTAGCTCGGAACGGTCAGGGGCCTAGCAAGCCACTGAAGTTTTAGGCCAGGAGTTTTTGGATCAAATCTTCCCAGAAGGCATATGTTTATGTTTTATCTTTTTAGACTCGAACCGTCTGTAGAGTTTCTTTTTATGTTGTTATGTAAGTTGTTGATGTAAGATACTTTTGTGTTTATTAACAAAACAAAAATAAGAAGTTTTTTTTTTAAGATCCTATGTTTTGAGCGAACTAGTAGTATCTAGTTTACTTAAGTTTTCCGTGTACCTTGTGTGTATACCTGTTAGTGTTGTTCTAGGGTTTTGTTTTATTGTGGAATTTATAATTTAGTGCCGAGAGGCACGCAGATGCCCTACTCAGCCGCAGTTGACCTAGTGGCAGGGTTGGGGGCTAACCTATATAATAATGATTTAATTTTATTTAGAAGAAAATATTAGACCTTTATGTGGTGATCTGGGCTACAAACATCGATTCACTAAAGAAATATATGCTTAAATACATGACATAACACCTAACCATTAGCATGACTTATTCAATTCCATGACATAAATCATCTAAAATTAACATGAACTATTTAATTCTAAAACTCACAATATACTTGCAAAAATCACATATCTCATACTCAAGATTACAAGAACTAAGCATGGATAAAAGTATCAATCAACCCAAATAATTATTCTAAAAAAGTAATCACAAAGAATTAATTACATAAAACCAAGAAACATCCCAAGATATGTAATCACATAAATAATATAATAAATCTTCCAAAAGAAAATAAACCAAAATTACATAGCTAGGGTTTCATAAAGATTCTAAAAAAGAAAATTTAGTTCATAATTAAAGGGAAAGAAAGAACGAAATTCTTGGAGTAGATCATAGCTTCTTCTCTCCTTTAATTTGTTTGCGCTGCTCTTCCCTTTGAAGAAAACCAAAAGCAAAAGTAAAAGTCCTCTCTTGTGGCTCTTCTATATATAGACAAAAGAAAAGCAAATTTCTAATCTTCAAAGATTCAACTAAATTTCTAATCCTTAAAGGATTCAACTGCTGCAGCAGGTAATATGCTCTATTATTATTTTTGTTATGTTCTCTTCTCCAATGACCATGCGCACTATTTCTTCCCTTACCAAATTTAATATGAAATCTTTATTTTCCATTCCTTTTTAAAAATCTGCACAAAGATAAATAAAATAAATTAAGTATAATAATTATGATTAATAAATAAATAAAATATTTTCAAATGCTAATAATTAAAACTTAAGGTGTTTATTTGTATTAAAAATCGACTCTATCAACTCCCCCACCGCTAAGTTTTGCTAGTCCTCAAGCAAAAAATAAAAAAAAAAAGAAAAAGAAAAACTAACTAGCCACTTTCGTAGGACTCACTATTGCACATAGCATTTGCAACAAGCCTTTTAGACCCCTATGTTCCCCCATGTGGACAAGTATGGTCTCGTGAGGGTTTGCAGACGACGTACCCACAAAATCAAATAAACAATAAACTTTAGAAAAGATATAGAATAATCAAAGTTAAGTACTCTTTATCAAGATCTCAAAATTATCAAGTCAAGGCACTCTTCCTCGTATTTTCAAACTCAAGTTAATAAATAAATATTCAATTATCTTCTATAACTAACGAAAGAGTTGTGTAAGGAGTGATCGTGGTCATAAGAGAGTGTAAAATAATACTAAACAAGATTTCCAAATTGCACAAAGAAGATAAACCTCGACAAAAGTTTATTGTATAAGCTCACTCTTTGTACCTTCTCTCTACAAAACAAGGATTCTCAAAAATTCAACTCATATCAGGTAGGACGTTAAAGCTTGTAATGTAAGTTAGGGTATTGGTTATCAAACGAAAGTAAGGAATTCAAATTCAAAGAAAAGAGAGCTTGCAAAGAATATGGATACTTTAAAATTTCGACAAACTTTCTAACTTTGTTTTTGCTCCTTTTTTTTTCAATTAATATATTCACTAACTACCATCTTCTTTTCTCAAAATTTCATCATTTAAGGCCATTTTTTTCTTACATTCACAAATTCGGGCCTCTTGAAAAATTTTCTTTGCACCTTATGACTTGTAACAATCATGTATCAACTTTTCTTTCTTTTTCTTGTTTTTTCAGCTTAATACATTTTTTTTTTAGCACAACAAGTCATATGTTTTTTCTTTTTCTTCTCCTTTCTTTCAAAATAATTTGTTCTCTTTCCATAATGCAAAAACAAAAACCCATCATTGAAGCACAAGTTAGAAGTTTGCATTAAGCTCCCTACAAGATTAAAGGTTAATGTTTTTAGTGGTTTAAAGAAAGAAAATAACATTTAAGGCTCAAAAGGGTACTAAGGTAAAAATCATGATATTCGGTAAGCTTGAAAGGTACAAATGATTCAAAGAAGGCCTATGACCGCGTCTCTTAGTCAAATAAGGGAAACCTTTCTATTTCACCTCAAGAAGTACTAAAGTAAGTTCTAGAATGTAGGGAAGAGATTCATCAACTCTATGAAACTCAAAAATAATGTAAACGGTTTATTAAACACTACAATGAACCATGTGCTCAAATGTAAGACGTGCAAACGTTATAACAGATATAGAACATAAGTTAATCACCTTAACTAAAAACAAGAAAATAAGCAATTTTCTCAATTCATTCAAGACATTTTTAAAGGAACTCAAAAAGAATCATTCTTCAAGTAAAATCATATTTTTGGGTTTTTTTTTCTCAAAATAATGTAGAAAAATAAATAAAATAAAATAAATCTAGGAAAAATTGCACAAAAAAGAACAAATAATAATACTAATTGACACTAGAACAAAAGCATCTTCTCTCCCACACCTAGACCATATATTATCTGCAATGTGATAAAAGAATACCAAGAGTAGGGAAGAGACAACGAAAAGAACAACACAACCTAGTAGAAGAAGCAATATTAATGCATGTTCGAAAGAGTAGTAGACCATCTCTGTAATCTCCATGATAATGATATGTTGTCTGATCACCCTACGAAATAAACACTTCATACCTTTCTACCAATCAAGTGAGATAAAAAAAACAAATAATAAAAAAAATATTAAAAAATAAATAAACAAAATAAAATTTGGGGTTGCCTCCCAAAAGCGCTAAATTTAAAGTTTCAGCTGGACTCCCTAATTCTTTTGCATTCATCCAGGATTTATTTCTCTCATATTAGGCTCACGATTCACAATCCAAGAAGAGTTATCTAGTGGAGCAATGCAAGCAAGATTAGAATTAACATCCTCAGTGCATATTAGGTTTTCTTTTTCAATAGAAGTATATTCTTTTGAACACATTAGAGATAGAGTTTCTTCAATTAATTCATCAAGTACATCTACCAAATAGCAACCAGAATTATCTTCTATAGAAGGTTGTGAAGAAGTTTTAAAGATATTTAATCTAACCCTCATATTCATCATAGAGATATCCATAACCCAAGTTCAACAACTAATAGTGGCATCTGCAGTGGCCAAGAAAGAACGGCCTAGAATAACAGGGATATGATTATTAGAAGGCCTACCAAGTTCCATATCTAAGACTATGAAATCTACAGGGAAGACACCTTTATTTATTTGAACAAGAACATCATCTATCCTCCCCCTAGGTACCTTGATTAATCTATCAGCTAACTGTAAGGTCATATCATTTGGTTGCAATTCCCCCAATCCTAACTCTTCATAAATGAAGTATGGAATCAAATTGACACTAGAACCTAAATCTAGGAGTGCCCTATAAATTTTATGATTACCAATAAGGCATGAGATAGTAGGGACACTAGGATCTTTATATTTAGGTGGAGTGTTATATTGCAAAACAGAGCTCACCTGTTCAGTTAGGAAGATTTTTTTAGAAACATTGCTTTTAGAGTTTCTTTTAAAAGTACACATGTCTTTAAGAAATTTTGCATAATATGGGACTTGCTTAATGACCTCTAAAAGTGGAAGATTAATTTTAACTTGTTTGAGAGTTTCTAATATGTCTTCCATTTTGTTGTGCTTTCTAAAATGTGGAAGGTGGTAAAAAAGCTTGAGGAAAAGGAACCTTTGGCTTGCACGAAGTCATAGGAGAAGATTCTAGAGTCTTAGAATTAGAGGAAGAAGCTAGTTCCTTCTCTATCTTATTTTTTATTTTAGTCCCCATATCAATTCCCTCAGTTTCGTTTTCACTTAACTCACAATATTTAATAGGTTTCCCTACTTTATTATCTACCAACTTCTCATTTCTAAAAGTAATTACAGCTTTAACTTGCTCATGATAATTAGTTCTAGGGTTCTCTATTGGATGACTGGGAAGCTTACCCTCATCTCTTCTACTTATTGCATTAGCTATTTGTCCTATTTGAGTTTCTAACTTAGCTAGTTGCCCTATTTGTATTTGTTGTCATTTAGGGACTTCATGGTGAGGGCAACTATGAAGAAGTTCTTTAAATCTCTCCCCACTCTCGTGAAATTGTTCTTATTTTCTCGGGAAAATTAGTCATTTCCCTTCTTAACCTCATAAGCTTACCCATAGGAAAATACTTTTTAAGAAATTCCTTAGACATCTTAGTCCATGTATCTACTCTCTCACGTGTATTTAACTAATGTTTAGCCTTATCCTACAAAGAAGGAAAAACCCGCAATCGAATGGCATCATCTATAACATTACGGAATTTAAAAGTTGAGCAAATTTCTAAAAACCTTATCAATACGCTTGTAACATTTGAATAGTAGAAGCTTTGATTTTGAAGTGATTAGCCACAATTTCATGTAGTCTATTACCTATTGGTGAGTTGTAATTGGTGGGAGTAAAATACTCCCTTAATGCTCGTGGATTTTCTGACATCTTAACCTCACAAGTGTTAATGCTTTTTCTTTGTGCTCTAAGTACCTTAAGTGTACGCTCTATCTCAGGGTCAAATTCTTGTAAATCAAGAGAGAGCGAATGACGACCGTGCATTAAGAAAATAAAGCAATTAATAATTACAAGAAGAAATTAATAAATAAAATAAAATCCAATAAGAGAAAATCCATGAAAAAGAAAAAAATCACAAAAGAATCCACTAAAAAAAGCTTCTGAAAGCACGGAAATCAATACAACCTTTTTTTGATTTTTTTCTTTTAAAAGAACCGAATAAACAAATTTTTATTTTTTAAAAAAAGTCTAACTAAATAAATAATTAATAATTTATTAAAAAAATTAAAATAGGAGACAGTAAAACAAGTAATTAATTTAACCTTTTCCCGGCAACAACGCCAAAAACTTGGTCAAGATTTCTCTAAGGTTTAAACTCAATACTTGCAAGCGCACAAGATCAATGTAATACGACAATATAAGGTAATCGAACCACAGAGAAATGCTTATCTACTTAAATTATTATCTTTCTAAAATAATTATATAAAAAGAAGAATCAAATTTTATTATATAAAAATTATTCCTAAATTAAGTACAACTAATAAAAAAAATCAATTAAATAAAAACTAACAAGAGCTTAATGAAGAGGATGATTTAGAACCTTCAATCCACCAGTAACCCATATAACAATGATTTAATTTTATTTAGAATAAAATATTAGATCTTTATATGGTTATCTGGGCTACAAGTTTCAATTCACTAAAGAAATATATGCTTAAATGCATGACATAACACATCTAACCTTAGCATGACGTATTCAACTCCATGATATAAATCATCTAAAATTAGCATGAACTATTCAATCTAAAACTCACAATATACTTGCAAAAATCACATATCTCTCATACTCAAGACTACAATAACTAAGCATGGATAAAAGTATCAATTAACCCAAATAATTATTCTAAAAGAACAATCACAAAGAATTAATTGCACCAAACCAAGAAACATCCCAAGATATGTAATCACATAAATAATATAATAAATCTTCCAAAAGAAAATATACCAAAATTACATGACTAGGGTATCATCAAGATTCTTAAAAAGCAAATTTAGTTCATAATTAAAGGGAAAGAAAGAACCAAATTCTTGTAGTAGATCATAGCTTCTTCTCTCCTTTAATTTGTTTGCGCTGCTCTTCCCTTCGAAGAAAACCAAAAGCAAAAGTAAAAGTCCTCTTGTTTGGCTCTTCTATATATAGACAAAAGAAAAGCAAATTTCTAATCCTTCAAGGATTCAACTAAATTTCTAATCCTTAAAGAATTCAACTAAATTTCTAATCCATAAAGGATCCAACTACTGCAGCAGGTAATAAACTTTATTTTTTTTATCTTCTATTCCTCAATGACCATGCACACTCTTTCTTCCCTTTACCAAATTTAATATGGAATCTTTATTTTCCATTCCTTTTTAGAAATCTGAACAAAGATAAATAAAATAAATTAAATATAATAATTATGATTAATAACTAAATAAAATATTTTTAAAGGCTAATAATTAAAACTTAAGGTGTTTATTTGTATCAAAAATCGGCTCTATCAGGATGCCTGGTGACAGATCCAGCTTCCTTGGTCATCATGATTTCCCAAGTACTAGCTTCCCACGATCTTCACTTGCTAGATAACCAGCACAACAAATGGTGCCAAAGCTCTGATACTAGTTGTAAGTTAGTACTTAGACAATCAGTGCAGTGCGACTGACTATTGTGTGATGAGTAGTGCGATACACAGTGTGAAAAGCAATAAACAATGGAAACAAACAAGAAACAACAATCGGTAACACAGTTTGGCCAAGCCTATATCTGTGAGGCCATTCCCAAAAAGTAAGCCACTAATAACTGTCAACACAGTACAAGAAAACACCTAGCTTTGTTACACAACTAGTGTTTCCCTAGTAGAATCAGTGCAAACTCCCTTTGCATACTGCATAGTTGAATCCCTTCAACTCTCAAGGTTCCCCTTTGGAACAAGCTGCTTGATCTTGAATCCCTTCAAGTCTTCTACACCATTGAACTGAAGCACAACTTCTATCCCTAGAAGCTATAGTCTTCAAAACAAGAATTCCGTTGAATTATGAAAGATGAACAACAAGCATCAATCACAGTGTTTGAAGTTTGTGATTGCACAAACTCAATCACCGTGAACCGCCATCTTCTCTCTTGCAGAATGTCTTCGAAGATTGTAGAACGGCTCTCTTCAACCTTCAATTATGTTCCTCTATTTATAGATGTTGAGGCTAAACATTAGGTCTTGAATTACCAATTGTAATACCCCGTACCCCTCCGCTAGGTTAACTATGGCTGGGTAAGGTACCTGTGTACCTCTCAGTACTGGGATTACAAAAACATAGAACTAGGATACATCCAAGAGGAACTAGAATGCGTCCCTCTAAACTAAACAACGGAAGAAGAAAGAAAAAACAAATACAAATTTCAACATCCCGTAGTCAATACCAGCCTAAAACACACCGTACGAACATTTGATTTTTCATAAACCACCTCACACACCATTTAAACATAGAACAGGTAACGAGCCCTGGGGTAACTACCAGGCCGCCCTATGCTACTCTAGCCGATGGGCCCCTCCTGACCTAACCTGCTAGAAATTAGCCCAAACCGCAGAGCATGATACGGAGTTAAATGTACCGCTTTGGGTCTAACCCTCCAATGGTACTACGCCCTCTGTCAACTGGATCCAGATCAAGAGTAACACTACCAAGTATGTCGTTTGGAAGAGGCCCTCGTACGGGGGACTAGTCAGCACAGTGCAAGTCCTCTCTCTATATTGATAAAAAATATATACTAAGCCCCTTTTTGCCGGATTACGGTTTTAATTCATTTTCATAAAATCATAGGCCATCTCTCAGCCATACCAACCTCTGCAGGTATCGAAAATCCCTATCTGCCAGGCAAATCCACAAACTCGTAGCCATGACAAATGTATATGTGACTTTGGAATGTAAGCTTTAAAACATATTACCGGGTATAAAATAGATTATGCTAATATGTTTACCAAAATCATGATGAATGTTTTCTCAAATGGAAATTATTAAATGCCTCCAAAAATTTAAAGTAGAATATGAATAAAACCGTAGAGAAATATTCTTTTAGAAAATATTTTTGAAACCATAATATAAGAATATTTAAAGAATATTATGAAAATATTTTAGTAACTCAAAAAGCCTTTATAAGAATATTTAGAAAATAAGTAAAGTATTATTTTCAAAAAGAAATAATAAATATTTTAAAGGTAATTTTAAAATCTCAAAATCTTATAAGAATGTTTAAAGTATTATTTCCAAAGGAAATAATAAATATTTTAAAGATATTTTTTTCCAAATACTTTTAAATCTCCAAACCTTTTTTAAAATATTCAAAATATTATTTCAAAAAAGAAATAATGAATAATTTAAAAATAATTTCTCAAAATGATTTTAAAACTCAAAACCCAAAATAAAAGGGTTGTAAAAATATTTCAAGTAAAAGCATCATGAAAATATGGCACTAACTTAAAACATATTTTCGTGCCATAAAAGAATATTTAAAACATAAATATTTAAATAATTTATCACATTTTTAACACGTAATATACCAACGGTAAATATTTTGTGCATCTTGTCAAGAACCAACGGCAAAAAAATATGCTTTTAAAGAAAACAAAATTAAATCTTTTTTTTTAAAGAAAAGGTTGATGAACTCACATGGAGTCGTGAAGCGAGTCAATCCTACAAATAACAATTTCAAACTTAATTAAATAATACCAAAAAATTATAACTTAACACCAAGATGATCCTAGGGTTCACCTAAATTTATTCTAAACCCAAAGAAATTCTAGAAGCTAACTCCAAGAAACAAATTCATAATAATTTTCAAGAATTATGGGCTTCCAAAATAAATCCATAATAATCCCTACACTTTTCTATTATTTGGGAAGAGTTTATTCTTATGTAATAATAATTAATAAAAATAAAAGAAACAAAAACAACCCAAAAAAAATAAAAACTCACCTGGAGAGGAAGGAGGAAGCCGAGAAGGGGTAAAAAGAAAAAGAAAATAAGAAGTGTGGAGAGAGAGAGAGAGAGAGAGGGGGGACGAGAGAAAAAGAAAGGAAAAAGAAGAGAAAAGTGAGGAGAGAGAGAGAGAGAGAGAGAGAGAGAGAGAGAGAAGGGCTGGGGTTGACCGAGAGAGAGAGGAGAGAAATTCAGGAAAAGTAGTAGAGAGAGTGGGAAAGAAATTGGAAGGAAAAGCTGGAATTTTCAGCCATTTGAGCCCTCATTAAATGGCCATTTGTGCATGATTTTGCTTTGCATGCATGAAACACATGGCACTTGCCAGCCATGTGTCACTCAGCCCCTAGCCCACATATCTTCCCCCTCCAAGTGTCTCTCAATCTCCCTTCCACATGTCACTCTCAGCCATGTCATCTCAAGCTTATCATGTAAGCAGTCCCTCAACTTTCTAAATCTTCTACGTTGGCCTCAAATCTTAAAAATGATTAAAAATCCATTTTAAACTTAAAATTTCAATCTCTAATTTAAAGCGTTAAACACTAATAATTCTAAAATACATACAAAAATTTTTCCCCTAAATTTTTTAGAAATTACCAAATTGCCCTAAAACTTTCTATTCTTTATAAAATAACCCCAAAAAACATTCGTTTGAGCTTACCGCGACTGTTAACTTTTAGGTGCTTAGACAGGATGTTACACCAATCCTATTTCAATTCAAATTTTGACCAAGGACTTTGTTTCCACAAAGACTTCTAGTTTTAATGCCAACAAAGTCCTATTTCCCTTAGATTTTGATCTTTCCTTATTCTTCAGATCTCCGTAAGGTAATTGGACTCCAATATTGCTGCTCATTATCTTCAAACAATAGTAAAACAAAAACTTCGAGATCTTCTAATCATCTTAAAACAATGCCAATACATAGTGCCAGTGAAACCTGGAGCTTATGTTGTCACACGACCATCCTATATGGCCACACTCAAGCTATGTGATAGGTTTCTATAATTCTCATTGTTGAGCTAGCTAAGAAGTTTGAAGAATCTATAGAACCTTAAGAGGTGAGTGATTGGAAAAGGTAAGAGGGAGAGTTCATCTTCATAAAAGCTATTAAGAGAGCTAAACACAAGAGAACCGAGTGATCATCAAAAGAGGGCAATCACTTAGGGAGTGATTGGGAGGTCCTATTTCTTGTTTTCTTTTGATTGTTTGCAGGTTTTACAATGCGTATGGATGGTCATTTACCTATCTCACCTTATCATGAAGGCACTAGTGATCCTACAAGGATGAATGTAAATGAAACCTTGCTAACTATTCAACAATCTATTGAAAGTTTGGCAAGACAATTCCAAAGAGTGGCTAGAGATGTTGAAGAGTTAAAGAAGAGCAAGGCTATTGCCACAATAGAGCAAAGAGTTGGGGATAATCTTGGAGTAGTTTTCTCACCTTATCACCAAAGGGGTTATGACAATGCATCTCCTTATGGATACTATGATGTGTCGGCTCAAAGTTCTTATTAATTTCATGATTATGGTTACCAAGAAAGGAAAGCCACTAGAGATGGAAGAAGAAGGGGCCTAGGAGGAAAAGGAAACAATAGAGCTCAAGAAGAAACTCCAAAAAATAAAGCATGGCATGAAGATAACTTATTTGATGATTATGAGAAAAATCCTAATGTAGGTCAAGAATTTTTAACTGGGTACCAAGGAGGTACATGGAGATAGAGCTTTGGACAAGATTAACTGGAAGTTGCCTAGCTTCAAGGGAAAAAGTGATCCTAATATCTTTCTTGATTGGGAACATCAAGTAGAAAATATCTTCATGGAGAGAAACTATAGTGACAATTTCAAGGCTAAGTTGGCCATTGACGAATTTTCGGGTTATGCATTTCATTGGTGGGACAAGACTTCAACTCATAGGGCTAGAAATGAGAGAAGACTGGTGGAAACTTGGACCGAATTGAAGGCTCTTATGAAGGAAAGGTTTGTGCCGAAGCACTATCATAGGGATTTTCACCTCAAATAGATGACTCTTACGCAGGGTAACAAGAGTGTTGAAGAATATAAGCAAGAATTGGAGCTATATCTTTTCAGATTGAGCTTGGAAGAGGACGAGGATGCATCTATTGCTAGTTTCTAAGTGGTCTCAATAGTGACATTGCTAATTAACTGGAGTTGTACCCTTAGACCTCTTATGAAGACATATGTCATCTACCAACCAAGATTAAAAATCAAAGCCAGCTTGAAGCTCTGTTCTATGCCCGGCCTCTCCCCATAAAGAGATGGGGTCACATGATGAAAGCTTCCGAGACTTTCTTTGAGCTACGGACCTAGCTTTGTTCCTGAACTGATGAACTTAACTATCATAGATAGAAAAAGATCTTAGTTTGCATAAGGATTAGGAAAAACTTTTTCAGGTAGAGTAACCCCTCTTTTTGCTTGCAGCTTTTTAACCCTAAAGTCCTTATTTCGGTTGTAGTACAGGACAAATCCGTAGCCCAGGCGACTTACAGCCTCTCTCTCGCCTAAATGAAATGGGAAAAGACGAGCAGATTCTCTAAAACCACTTTTCCTTCTATAAGAAATGTTGTGCCTAAACCTCAAGCATCTATTTTCAAAATATGGCCGAAGAAGGATGAAACACCTAGGTTGGTTTTCAAGGATAATATCAAGCCTAAGGTGGAGGAGAAGTGTAGATTGATTACTAATCAAAGTGCTTCAAGTGCAATGGTGCGGGACATATACCTAGGGATTGCCCTACTAAAAGGATCTTGATCTTTCATGAAGACTTGAATGGTTGAATTGAGAAAGATGAAGAGGATTGCCAAGAGGACTTGTTGAAGAAGGGGAAGAGATTGGTGATAAAGCTCAAGGAACCACTTCTTTAGACTCCATTGAAGAAGACATGAGTTTGGTGACTATTAGAGCTTTGTCTACTCAAATCTTTGAAGAAGATTCTAGAATTCAAAGGGAAAACATCTTTCACACTAAATTCTTAGTGGGACGTAAAGTTGCTAACCTTATTGTGGATAGTGGTAGTTGCACTGATGTAGCTAGTACTTATCTTGTTGAAAAGTTGACGTAACCTCTCCTCAAGCATCCTAAACCTTATAACCTTCATTGGTGATAGTGAGGAAGTTAAGGTTAACAAACAATTACTAGTTTCTATTACAAAAGGGACATATAGTGATGAAATTCTTTGTGATGTGGCTCCTATGCAGGCTGGACATTTGCTTTTGAGACTTCCTTGGCAATTTGATAGAAAATCTATAAATGCTACATCTTTGAAAAAGATGTCAAAAAGTTCATGTTGAATCCTTTGACTCTAAGCCAAGTCTTTGAAGAGCAAAAGAAAATGGGAGAAAAGAAAGTCTAGAGAGTGAGAGAAAGAGAAAAAGTATTGAGGAAAGAAAAATAATTGAGGAAAAAAATGTGTGGAAAAATCAAGAGAGGAAAAATTGTTGAGAGACAACAAAATGAGTGATCGAAAAAATGATAGTTTTAAGATAGAGAAAAGAGATGTTTCTATGCAAAAGAGAGTAAGATCATAGAGGCCATTGGAAACGAAGAATCGATTTTAATCCTTTATTGAAAAGGTACATTTGTTTCTGCTATTGATCACTTGCTTTCCATGTCTAATGCTATAGTAAAGCTCATTAAAAAATTCAAGGATATCTTTCCCGAAGAGGTGCTCGGTGGACTCACTATGGCAATTTGACTTTTAGTGGAACTTAGACCGTGGCATTTGATATGTGTGCCACTAAATAGTGGCATTTACGTCCAGGTACCATTTTTTGTGGCATTTAATAGTATATGCCACAACACTTGTGGCAATTTTTACAATTGCCACATAAAGTGCCATAAAATTATGGCACTATGAAATAATGTACAAATAGTTCCAAAAAATATGGCACAAATATAAAATGCCACCAAAATGTGACACAAACTCGAATTGCCACAAGTAATGCCACTTAAATATGGCACAAGCTCAAATACCACAAATAATGCGACCAAAATATGGCACAAGTTCAAATACCATTAATAATTCCACCAAAATGTGTGACATATACACAATATGTGTGCGTACAATAATAAAATGTCTAACTAAATTATATATATATATAAGTTACAATTCAATATTATGTACTCTGTAAGTTCGTATTACAAATTTGTTCACATAAAAAAAATATAGAAAAACTTCAAGTATTAACTTTATTAAATACTATTTAACAAAAGATTGAAAATTACCTAATAAAGAAATTTACTAAGGTTCATACGCTATAATCTTTTAGATAAAAGAGAGGAAGAGAATGTAGGGATATTTTTAATATCTGTACGTCTAAATTTTGTGTGACAAATTATAATATTTTCAATTACTTGATCTCTCTCAAAATTATTAAAAATTTCAAATAACCTTTTTAATGGTATTATTGAGAAAAATACTTTCTACATTTTGGATGTCCATAACATCACTATATAATTGAAATAAGGGAGGCAAAATATTAGTTTATAAGTTACCCTATAGATAGAAAAATTTGGACCTAACTGCATATGTTTATTAAAAATCTCTATAATATAAGAAAATTAGTATTCATTTTCAAAAAACTATTTTTATTATTTAGTAAAAGCAACTTATTTACATAAATACGCTAATAATCAAATTTATGATTCAATTTTAGCTTATTGATATACAATATAAATAAAATTTATTAATAACTTATCAAAAAAGTGCATATAGTCCATTGGTTAAAGCACTTTTTGCAATATAGGAGGTTACATGTTTAAATCTCACTTAATGCAATTAATAAAGCAGAGCTAATATGTGGGTACAGGTCGACATTATTTATTGAGCTTTTGTTGGGATTCCTATTTTTTAATAAATTAAAAGTAATTTAATTTTATTTGTTTAATATAATTAAAATACTTTTACGACATTTATAAAGAGTGCACAAAAAATGCAATATTCTTAAATATATTTGTGGCATTAAATAAGTGTCACATGAATTGCCGTTAATATATTTGTAACACTTATAAAGTGCCACAAAAAAGACGACACCACTTTCGGTGGCACTTTCATGAAGTGCCATAAAAGAGCTTTCGTGGCATTTAAGTGACTTTTGGTGGCACTTATTGTGTGCCATCAAATCCCAATTTGTCATAGTGACTTTCTCCTTTGAGAGAAATTGAACACCAAATTAATTTGGTTCCGATGTGATGCTTCCAAATAGTCCAGCTTATAAAAGTCAACCCGAAGAGACCAAAGAGTTGAGAAGACAAGTTGAAGAATTGCTCTCTAAGGGATAAGTAAGAGAAAGCTTAAGCCCTTTGTGTCGTTCCCGTTTTATTAGTTCCTAATAAAGATGGTACATGTTACATGTGTGTAGATTTGTATAGACATTAACAATATTACCATCAAATATGGTATCCTATCCTTAGGTTAGATGATTTACTTGATGAGTTGCATAATTCCCAAATATTTTCAAAAATAGATTTAAAGTCAGGTTACCATCGAATTCGTATGAGAAAGGGGGATGAAGGGAAAGCGGCTTTTAAAACAAATTTTGGTCTTTATGAATGGTTGGTCATGCCTTTTTTTTTTTTCAACCATGTGTGTAGACGGTAGCGACATTAACAACATTACTATCAAATATATGCATCCAGTTCCTAGGTTAGATGATTTACTTGATGAGTTGCATGGTTCCCAAATATTTTAAAAAATAGATTTAAAGTCGGGTTACCATCAAATTCGTATGAGGGAGGGGGATGAATGGAAAACAACTTTTAAAAATGAATTTTGGTCTATATTAATGGTTAGTCATGCCTTTTGGTTTAACTGATGCACCTAGCACATTCATAAGACTCATGCATCATATTTTGAGGGATTTCATTGGTAAATTTCTTGTAGTTTACCTTGATGACATCTTGATATGTAGCAAAACTTATGAGGATCATATGCATCATCTTAGACAAGTTTTGTTAGTTTTGAGAAGTGAGAAATTATATGCTAACCTTGAAAAATATGTGTTTTGTCAGGAAAAGGTGACATTCATAAGTTATGCGGTAAGTTCTCAAGGAGTTCAAGTAGATGAAGAGAAGGAGAAAGCATCAAGGATTGGCCTACTCCCAAGAATGCATCAAACGTTAGAAGTTTGCATGGCCTAGGAAGCTTCTATAGAAGATTCATCAAGAATTTTAGTATTATTTCTAGTCCGTTGATAGATGTCATCAAGAAGATGAATGGCTTCAAGTGGGAAGATAAGCAAGAAAAGGCATTCAAGTTGTTCAAGGAGAAGTTAAGTAGTGCAACTCTACTTGCACTACCTAACTTTGAGAAGATATTTGAGATAGAATGTGATGCTTCTAGAATTGGAATCTGTGGAATCTTGATGCCAAACAAACGACCTTTGGTATACTTTAGTGAAAAGTTGACCAATGCATCCTTACAGTATGCTACATATGACAAAGCATTATATGCACTAGTGAGGAAATTGAAACATTGGCAACACTACTTGTGGCCTAAGGAGTTTGTTATTCATACTGATCATGAGTCCTTGAAGTATCACAAGGGTCAACAAAAGCTTAATAGGAGACATGTGTGATGATTTGAGTTCATTGAAATATTTCCATATATCATAGGGTACAACAAAGGTAAAGAAAACATTATAGTCGATGCTTTTTCTAGAAGGTACACTCTCATCTCTACCTTGCAAGCTCAAGCACTTAGCTTTAAAATCCTTAAGGAATTACATGCTAGTGATATTAATTTCAAGAATATATTTTATGCTTGTTTCGTTGCGTCTAGTGTAAAGTATCTTATACATGAAGGATTTCTTCATCATGAGGGTAGATTGTGCAATCCTACTAGTTCAACTAGGTTATTGTTAGTCAAAGAAGCTCATTGTGGTAGTTTGATGGGTCATTATGGCATTGCTAAGAATATGGCATATTGCATGAGCATTTCTTTTAGCCTCACATAAGAAAAAATGTTGAAAAATTCATAGGTAATTGCCTAGAGTGTAAGAGAGCTAAGTCTACATCTTTGCCACATGATCTTTACACTCCTCTAGAAGTGCCTAAGGAACCTTAGGTAGATATATCTATGGATTTTATTCTTGGACTACCTATCACCTAAGGGCATGGATTCTATCTTTGTTATGGTAGATAGATTCTCTAAAATGGCTTATTTCATAGCTTGTAAGAAATCTGATAATGCTAGTCATACTGTAGATCTTTTCTTTACTTGGCTGGTGCAGTTCCATAGCATTCCTAGAACTATTATTTCATATCGTCACACTGTGTTTCTTAGTCATTTTTGCGTGTTCTGTGGAGGAAACTTGGAACTAACTTGTTGTGTTTTACAACTTGCCATCCACAAACTGATGGCCAAACGAAAATGGTTAATAGAACCATTGGCAACTTTTTAGGGCCATCTTTAAGAAGAATTTGCACAAATGGGAAGATTGTTTGCCTCACATAGAGTTTGCTTACAACAGAGCGCATCGTCTACTACTTCCTACTCTCCTTTTCACGTTGTTTATGGTTTCAATCCTCTAACTCCATTTCATTTGGTGGCTTTATGATATGAATCTTCAGTTGCAAGTAGATTTGATCCAACATCTTCCCAAGATCACCTCCTTGATGAAGAACCTCTATTGAGGATTTTGTATCTTCAACACTTCAATGAAACCCTATGAGGATCTAACCCTTATAAACCCAACATTAAGAGGCAAAACTCTTTCCTAATTTGATAGGAAGAACCTTGAGGAAACTAAGACCTCAAAACCCCAACTACACAAACTAGAAGACCTAAGATTAATTGAATCAAAGAACAAGAACTCTAAGACTCAATCAATGAAAGAAATTAGAATGTTCAATTGAATTCCATAGATTCATCAACTAAGGCAATCAATTGTTCATTACTAAGGACATTAACCCTTAGCAAGCTAACTAAGCAAGGATGAAGAACCCTAGAGACAAAGAGAATTCTCTCTCAACAATTTCAGGAAAATTCATCAATTGTTTTTACAATGAGCCTATAAATGGGTATTTATAGGCCAAGGACTTAACCTAGTTAATCTTTTAATTCTTGGCTTAAAATACCTATTAAGCCCTGATTAGAAGATGGAAAATAAGTTTAAATAATAAAATCCCGCCTAAAAAATACAAAGCCTCTTTTCCTCCCGAGATCTACCAGTGACGGTAAGATAAGACCTATCATGCATAGTAGGTTGACATCTTCCAAGCTTTATGCTGGTAGAAGCCTACCGAGAACAATAGGGGCAGGGCTACCGTCAGCGGTAGGGTGCTTTCCTTCAAGGACTTAGCCTTTATTCCCTTGATTTATCCTTGCTAATTGAACACATGGAGAACCACTTGGTAGCCCTTTCTTGACCTTCAAACCCTTCCAACTTGCTCTTCAAAGCTTCCTCCAAATAAGCAACCATGCCATTATCTTCAAGCATCTTGAGTTTCCTCCTTTGAGCTCTAGTGATTAGTCTATTCTTCACTTCCATAGGTGATTGACTCGTTCGGTTCACATCATCCACCCCGCCTTTGAAAAGATTTGTCCTTGAATCTTCACCTACATCAAAAGGAGACAAATCGGAAGCATTAAAAGTGGCACTAACATTGTAGCCACCCAGAAGATCAAATCTCTAGGCATTATCATTAAGACGCTCAAGAACTTGAAAAGGTCCATCGCCACGAGCATCAAGCTTATTCTTACATTGAGAAGGAAAGCATTCCTTTTAAAGATGAACCTAAACCCAATCATTGGGTTAAAACACCACTCGTTTCCTTCCAATATTTCGTGTAGCCACCAATTTCTTGTTCTTGGCCTCAATAGCGTCATGCACCTTGGCATGAATAGACTTGACAAGCACCGCCTTCCATTTTCCATCAAATCTCACAATATGATCTATAGGCAAAGGAACTAAATCAAATGGAGTCAACAGATTAAAACCATAGACAATCTTAAAAGGAGAAAGGAAGTAGTTGAATGTTTAGCGCTATTGTAAGCAAACTCAATGTGAGGAAGAACTTCTTCCCATTGGTGCAAATTCTTCTTAAGGGTGGCCCTAAAATGTTTCCCAATGGTCATATTGACCACCTCTGTTTGGCCATCGGTTTGTAGATGGCAAGATGTAGAATACAACAAGTTAGTACAATGTTTCCTTCATAAAACACGCCAAAAATGACTAAGGAATTTGGCGTCACGATACGAAACAATAGTTTTAGGGATTCCATGGAATGTCACACCCAAGTAAAGAACAAGTATGCTACATGACTAGCATCATCAGTTTTCTTGCAAGGTATAAAATTAGCCATTTTAGAAAACCTATCTACTACAACAAAGATAGAATCCATTCCATTAGGTGATTTAGGCAAGCCAAGAATAAAATCCATAGAGATATCAACCCAAGGAACTTTAGGCACATCTAAATGAGTATAAAGACCATGAGGCAAGGAAGTAGATATAGCTATTTTACAATGCAACCCATTTCCAATAAACTTTTCAACATCTTTTCTCATGTGAGGCCAAAAGAAATGCTCATGCAAGATATCATAAGTTTTGGTGATACCGAAATATCCCATTAAGCCATCACAATGAGTCTTTTTCACCAAAAACAATCTAGTAGAACAAGATAAATGCACAATTTTCCTTCATAATAAGGAAATCAATCATGTATAAGGTACTTATCACTAGGCACAAGCAAGGAAGTCTCAAAGATATCCTTAAAATCTTGATCACTAGCATATAATTCCTTAACCATTTCAAAACCAAGAATTTGAGCTTGCCAAGTAGAGATAAGAGTGTACCTTCTTGACAATGCATCGATTACAATGTTTCATTTACCTTTCTTGTAACGAATGATGTATGGGAAAGTCTCGATGAACTCCATCCATCTTGCATGTCTCTTGTTCAACTTTTGTTGTCCTTTAAGAAATTTCAAGGACTCATGATCGGTGTGCACCACAAACTCCTTTGGCCACAAATAATGTTGCCAATGTTTTAATGTCCTCACAAGTGCATAGAGCTCTTTATCATATGTTGCATAATTCAATGCCGCACCGATCAACTTTTCGCTACAGTAAGTCAAGGGTCTCTTATCTTGCATCAATACTCCTCCAATTGCCAATACCCAAGGCATCACTTTCTATCTCAAACATCCTCTCAAAATTAGGTAGTGCAAGTAGAGGTGCACTACTCAACCTCTCCTTTAGTAGCTTGAATGCCTTCTCTCTTAACTCTCTGCCCATTTGAACCCATTTATCTTCTTTATCACATCCGTCAAAGGACTAGCAATGGTGCTAAAATCTTTGATGAATCTCCTATAGAAACTTGCCAAACCATGAAATCTCTCCACATCGGATGCATTTTTGGGAGTAGGCTATTTTTTTATTGCTTTCACCTTCTCTTGATCCACATGAAGGCCTTTAGAACTCACCACATAACCTAGGAAAGTCACTTTTTCCAAACAAAACTCACATTTCCAAGGTTAGCATATAACTTCTCACTTCTCAAAAAACTAACAAAACTTTTTTAAGATGATGCAAATGATCTTCCTAAGTTTTGCTATAGATCAAAATATCATCAAAAGAGATAACATCATATTTACCAATGAAATTTCTCAACACATGATGCATAAGTCTCATGAATGTACTAGTAGCATTAGTTAAAACAAAAAGAATGACTAGCCATTCATAAAGACCAAAATTAGTTTTAAAGTCATTTTTTCACTCATCCTCTTCCCTCATTCTAGTTTGATTGTAACACGATTTTAAATCAATCTTTGAAAATATTTGAGAACCATGCAACTCATCAAGCAAATCATTTAATCTAGGAATAGGATGTCTACACTTGATAGTTGTGTTATTAGTGGCTCTACAATCTACACATACGTCATGTACCATCTTTCTTTGGAACTAATAAAACGAGAACGACATAAGGGCTTAAGCTTTCTCTTACATATCCTTTGGAGAGAAATTCCTCAACTTGTCTTCTTAGCTCCTTGATCTATTCGGGAGGACTTCTATAATATGGTCTATTTGGTAATACCACTTCGGGTACTAAATCAATTTGATGCTCAATCCTTCTCAAGGGAGGAAGTCTACCGGGCATCTCTTCGGGGAAGACATCCTTGAATTCCTCAATAACCTTTACTATAGCATTAAACAAAGAATGCAAATGATCATTAGTAGAAATAAATGTTCCCTTGCAATAGAGAAGTAAAACCAACTCTTCTTTTTCAATAGCCTCTATATAATCTCACACTTTTTTGCATTGAAGCATCTTTTCTCTCCCTTGCAACTATCACTCTTTTTCTTGTCTCTTCACTTTTTCCTCTCTAGGTCTTTCCACAATCAATTTTTTTTCCCTCTTCAACACTATTTTTCTTTTTCTCACTCTCTAATCTCTATTTTCTCTCATTTTCTTTTGTTCTACAAAGACTTGACTAGGAGTCAAGGGATTTAACATGAACTTTTCCTCATTCTTTTCAAAGGTGTAGGTGTTCTTCACACCATCATGAATAGCCTTTCTATCATATTGCCAAAGAAGACCAAACAACAAATGTCCCGCTTGCATAGGAGCCACATCACAAAGAATCTCATCATTATACGACCCCTTAGCAATAGGCACTAGCACTTGTTTGTTCACTTTCACTTCTCTACTATCATTCAATCAATGAAGCTTGCTTGAGAAGAGGTAAGTCTCAACCCGATTCATTCCCGTAAAGATTCAACTTTTCAACAAGATAAGTACTAGCCATATTTGTGCAACTACCAGTATCAATAATAAAGTTAGCCAACTTACCTCCCACTAAGCATTTAGTGTGAAAGATGTTTTCCCTTTGAATGCTAGTCTCTTTCACATGGACTTGGGTAGACAAAGCTCAAATAGTCACCAAGCTCATACCCTCCTCATCGGCTTCAAAAGAGGCAATCTCTTGGTCTTCACTACTTTCATCTTTGTCAACAATACCCTCTTGGAATTCATCATCGCTCTTCTCAATCCAACCATTTAATACTTCACTAAAAATCAAAGTTCTCTTGGTAAGACGATTTACATCAATATGCCCCACACCATTGCACTTGAAGCACCTTGTTGGATTAGTGATCAACCTTCCTTTCTCTTCCACCTTAGGTGTATCTTCTTTCTTAGGCCAACTATTGTAGGTTGATACTTGAGGTTTAGGCAGCACACTTCTTGAAGAAGGAAGATTAGTTTTAGAGAAACCAATCCTCTTCTTTTGATTTTCAATCTTGGTAGCCAAATGACATATATCTTCATAAGTGATCTAAGGGTACAACTCTAATTAATTAGCAATGTCCCTATTGAGGCCACTTAGAAATCTAGCAATTGAAGCATCCTTGTCCTCCTCTAAGCTCAATCTCAAAGTGTACAACTCCACTTCTTGCCTATATTCTTCAACATTTTTGTTGCCTTGCTTAAGAGACATCAACTTGTAGTGAAGCTCCATGTAATAATGTTCAGGTACAAATTTTTCATTCATGAGAGTCTTCAACTCCGCCCAAGTTTCTACCAATTTCCTTCTATTTCTCAACCTTTGAGGGACAATCTTTTCCCACCAATGAAGTGCATAACCCGAAAATTTGGCAGTGACTAATTTCAACTTGACAATGTCACTATAGCTTCTCAGCATAAATAGGTTCTCTACTTGTCTTTCCCTATCAAGGAACACATTTGGATCACTCTCACCATTGAAGCTAGGCATCTTCCACTTGATTTTGTCAAGAGCTTTATCCCCTTGTTGATTTCTATAATAGCTATCATGGTATGCTTGGCAAACATTGGGATTATATCTATAATCTTCATACAAATTATCTTCATGCCATGGTTCATGTCTTGGAAATTCTTCTTGTGGTCTATGGTATCCTCTTCCTCTTAGACCTCCTCTTCTTCCACCTCTAACTTGTGGCTTCCTTGATATCCACCTTCATAAAATGGATAAGAATTTTGAACTGGCATGTCATGGTATCCATAAGTAGAAACATTATCAAAAGGTCTATGATGGTGAGGTGAACTAAAACCACTAAGGTCATCTCAACTCTTTGCCCCATTGTGGCACTACTCTTGCCTTTCTTAAGCTCTTCAAGATCTTTAGCAACACTTTGGAATTGTCTTGTCTGTCTTTCAATTGATTGTTGCATAGACCTCAAAGTCTTATTTAGATTCATCCTTGTAGGACCACTCGTTCCTTCTTGATGAGATTGAGTAGGCAAATGACCATCAGTAGACATTACTAAACCTGTAAATTAAACAAGAAACAAAACAAAAGGACCTCTCAATCACTTCCTAAATGTTTACACTCTTTGATGATCACTCAAGTTACTCGTGTTTAACACTCTTTATTGGCTTTTATCAAGATAAGCTCACGCTCTTGCCTTTTCCAATCACTCAAAACTCAAGTATCTGTAAGATCATTCAAACTTCTTAGCCAACTCAAACCAAGAGCATCAATCCCGAGCAAGCAAATCAATGTACTTAGTTGGATAAGTGTTCAAAGAGGCAAAGTTTCAGACACTTGAGGTGTAAGAATTTCAAAGTAATCTATGGAAAAGAGCCAAAAAACATCATTGATCATCAATAAAATATTAGAAGCACACAAGGAAACAACTAGAAGTAAAAAACAAAGCAATTCAAAACAATTAGTCTAAACAAAGAACACAAGAATAGTAAAACAAATTTTTTTAGGAAACAGGGGATAATGACACCCTGACACTAAAACGTAGATAACTCGAAAACTAAAAGTCCAAATCAAATGAAACTAACACACAAAGATTTATCATTCGACGAGGATGAATTTACGTACAAATTTCATGCGAATTGAATCACTATAACATAAGATATGATCGGAATAATCAACACTTTTCTGCAGTCACGAATCCGAAACACATTTCACAATTCAATCAAATTGAGCAATCAATTGTATTCTAAATTGAGAAAAACTTATTTCAATTGAATCCTAACTCAAATTAGAACATCTCCATCACAAAACATCAACAAATTCGCACATAATTCATCCAAACTTTCAATTAATTTTCGGAACAATTTTCTGTAATTTTTTTTTTTGTACTACTATTGCATGATCTTCATTTTTTTTTTTTTTCATAGATCGTCAAGTACTTCTTTTTTTTATTTTATTTTCGACGAATTTTAAAAACTTAAAATAAAAATTGACATTCAATTGGAGGTTTCTCTGATACTATTTTGATGTGATTCTTCAATTGTAAGTAGATTTGATTCAACAGCTTCCCAAGATCACCTCCTTGATGAAGAACCTTTATTGAGGATTTTGTATCTTCAACACTCCAATAGAAAATCTATGAGGATCTAAGCCTCATAAACCCAATATTGAGAGGCAAAACTCTTTCCTAATTTGATAGGAAGAACCTTGAGGAAACTAAGGCCTCAAAACCCCAACTACACAAACTAGAAGAACTAAGATCAATTGAATCAAAGACCAAGAACTCTAAGACTCAATCAATGAAAGGAATTAGAATGATCAATTTAATTCCATAAATTCATCAACCTAAGGTAATCAATTGTTCACTACTAAGGACATTAACCCTTTAACAAAGCAAGGGTAAAGAACCCCAGAGACAAAGAGAATTCTCTCTCAACAATTTCAGGAAAATTCATCAATTGCTTTTAATGAGCCTATAAATAGCCATTTATAGGCTAAGGACTTAACCTAATTAATCTATTAATTATTGGTTTAAAATACCTATTAAACCCTTGATTAAAAGCAGGAAAATGAGCTTAAACAATAAATCCCGCCTAAAAATTACAAAGCCTCTTTTCCTCCCGAGATCTACCGGTGATGGTAGGGTAAGACTTACCGTGCGCTTAGGTTGACATCTTCTAAGCTTTGTGCCGGTAGAAGCCTACCGGCAACGGTAGAGGTAGGGTGCTTTCCTTCAAGGACTTATCCAATTTCTCCTCCAATTTGTTCCCTTGATTGATCCTTGCTAATTGAGCACATGGAGAACAACTTGGTAGCCCTTTCTTGACCTCCAAACCCTTCCAAGTTTCTCTTTAAAGCTTCCTCCAAATAAGTAACCATGCCATTATCTTCAAGCATCTTGAGTTTCCTCCTTTGAGCTCTAGTGATTGGTCCATCCTTCATTTCCATAGGTGATTGAATTGTCCGATTCACATCACTTTACCTATTGATCATGATTTGAGCTTCGATGGAAAGAAGAAGGCAGGGTTTGTTTGGGCTATTCATTCCAAAAGTCTATGATGCCATTGAAGCCAATAACAAGAAGATTGTAGCTAAAAGGAATTTTGGAAGAAAGTAAGTGGTCTTTGAACCCACCGATTGGGTTTGGGTTCATCTTTGTAAAGAGCGACTCCTTCTCAACAAAAGTCTAAGCTAGATGCCCACGACAATGACCCTTTTCAAGTTCTTCATTGCATTGTGATAATGCCTACCAAATTGATCTTCCAGGAGATAATAATATTGATTCTGGTTTGTCTTTGTTTGATGTAGGTAAAGGTTCAAGGACGAATCTTTTCAGAAGAGGGGCAGATGATATGAACCAAAATGAGCAAAAAACTAGGAGCTACTCTAAGGACTGGTTACAAGAACTAGAGCTAAGAAGATTAAGGAGTTTGATGGTGGCATAAACGGTAGGTTGCTTGCATATGCGGAGGAAGTTATAAATGAAGGACTTAAGCTCAAGTTTGAAGGCTTTGAAGATGGCAATAAAGCTTCCACAATGTTCATGTTACATGTCATAAGCAAGGAGCAACAAATGGAGCAAGTTGGAGAAGAGAAATTGTATAAAGGAGGAGAAAAGGACCCTGCCGGCCGCGGCAAGCCCTAGCCTTGCCAATCACGACAGGCACCTGTCCATGATTGCCTTGTTTTGAAGAGACCCTGCCGACCGTCGTAGGGTACTGGATGAAGATATGAGATCTTTTCTCAAACATTTAGTGTTTTAATCATATTTTCATATTTTAATTAAGGGCTTAAATGGTTTTTTAGTGACCTAAGACCCTAGTCAAGGAGGGATTAACCCTAAAACTATAATAGCTCTTTATGTCCATTTTAGAAAACTAAGTTGAATTTGAATAAAATGGAGAGAATTCCCAATTGAGTTTCTAGGGTTCTTCAACCCATCTTAGCTTAGTCCCTAAGGGTTTCCTTCCTTAGCTGGTGAACAATTGATGAACCTAAATTTTAGGTCTATGGAGTAATTGATCATCATCAATTCCTCTTTAATCAATGCTAGAAGTTCTTGTTTCTTTGGTTAATTGATTAGGTCTTCGAATTGTGTAGCTTAGGTTTTAGGACCTTTGTTTCCCTAAGGTTCTTGTGCCAATTTCGAAAGAATCATCCCTCTCATTATGGGGTTTATGGTGCTTATTTCTCCATAGGTTTTATATTTGAGTGTGTTGGTTTCAAATCCTCAATAGAAGTTCTTCAATGCATGGAGTTGATCCTTGGCAAGTGATGAATCAATCAAACCTCTAAAATTTGATTCACATTACTTTGGTTCTATATTTTTCACTTATTTCTTGATTTTTATTCCATTTTCATTGTCTTTTTTTTTATGTTTTTACCCAATTTTGAAATTTCCAAAAAAAAATCTAATTTCTTGTATTTGTTGAGTATTTTGTTGGTGATTGAGCTTCTTATGATTGAATTGATGATTTCCTATGGTTTAGTCATTTAATTCTTCTCTCTTGGAAGGATTCTATTGATGTTCACTCCATATGTTTGATGAAATGCCTCATAGAGTGTTTCTTTGATAAATTAACTTAATCTTTTTTTCTCGTCTCCTTTTGTTTCTTTATCTTAATAACTCTTTCTTATTATGTTTTTCTTTATAATTGTGATTCATGGTGTCTCCTTATGCCAGTACTCTTGTTAGTATTCTTCTTTGTGCTAATGTTTTTCTTGTTCTTCTTTGTGTTCTTGTTGATGAGCTTCATTGCCTATCTATAGAAATTCTATCTTATATTGATCATCGTATTTTGTGGATTCAATCTTATTCATTCTTGTTAAATTCTTCTTTCTTGGATTTTCCTTGTCCTTGAGTTTCTTTGATTGACTAGGGACTCTTATGTTGTTGGAAACTTTGGTATCTCTTGTTGTTTGAGTTGCTGAGGGAGTGAAACATTAGTGGAAAGAAAATGGAAAAGGAGAGTGATCAAGACTTGAGATTCATGATAAAGAGTATCTTTTAACAAAATGAAACTCTTAGAAAATATGAGCGATTTTGGAGAGAAGGCTGATAGACAAAAGAGTGAGATTACTAAACTTAAGGGTGGGCATAGATTGAGAAAACATGAACCCTTGACTGATACAAAGAGGGATAGAGATTATGGAATGAGACATGGGAGTAGAGGAGATAGGAGAGAAATGTGGGGTGAGATAAGTAGATGGGAAAGTCATAGGAAAGATTGGAGGAAAAGAGTAGAGAAAAAAAGTAGTGGAGATGTGAGTTACCTACCTCCTATGAGGGGTAATCAAGTTGATATTGGGGCTACCAATAAAGGGGAAAATGTTCATGGCTACGCAAGCTATCTCTAATCCTAGTGACTTGGGTGAAGAGGATTCTCAACAAAGGGGAAACTTGTTTTCTACTCATTATATTCTTGATCAAATTTGTAGTTTGGTGATATACGGTGGGAGTTGCAGAAATTTGGTTACTTCCTATGTGATTGAGAAGTTGAGAATTTGTCATATTAAACATCACAAACCTTATAAAACTTCATTGGGTGAATGAATGTGGAGAAATGAAATCATACACGCAGGCTAAGATTTCATTCTCTATAGGAGGTTATGACGATGAGGTGTTGTGTGATATTGTGCCTATGCATATGAATCAAATTGTGTTGGGAAGACCTTGGCTATTTCATAAGAAGGTGATGCTGATGAATAAAAAAATACTTACTGTTTTGTGTGGAATGAGAAGAAAACCACCCTTAAACCTCTATCTCCAAGCACAATCCTTGTGGACATGAAGTATATAAAAATAAATAAATATGGCCCTAGAGAGAAGGAAAATGGAGGAAGAAAAGATAAAAGATAAGTCTGGTGAGGGACAAAAGAGCCCTAAGGCCCATACTGAGAAGGGGATTGAGAGAAAAATGAGAGAAAAGAGCCCTATGGCCCAAGGTGAATAGAGTGAGGTAAAGAAGAAGAGGAAAAGGAAAAGAAAAAGAGTGAGAAAGGTAAAGGAGGAGATGAAGAAAGAAGCATAAGACGTGAGAAATGATATCCTAAAAATTTGGTGATTGAGAAGAAGGAGCTTATGTTAGATGATAAACTCGAAGTGAAGCTGGAGAGCTCCAAAAAAGATGTGCTTTCTTGTAAAAGTTTTGGAGTAGTGGACGAGAGCTTCAATAAAGAGACAATTAAGAAGAGTAAGGAGGAGGAAGGTTGCAAAGAAAGAGGGGAGTCATCTTGTGTGCATCAACCTACTTCTACTATTCCTAAAACTTCCATTTGTGCTGCTATGGCCATTTTTGTGCAGGAAATGAAAGTTTTTGTTAAATTGATTAAAGCTAGGCAAAGGACACTCAACGCCAATTTTGAACGTGATTCAAGGACGAATCTCCTTTAAGAAAAAGGGTATGATAAGGTCGAAAAGAGCTCCATTGCAAGATCACACAATTGGGGGGGTCAAAGAATGAAGTTTAGAAGCTTAAAAAAAAAAAGCAAAAGAGCAAGATTTATCAAAACGGTGAAGAAATCGGCATCGGATTTGAAGCGACACTTAAAGCATCCAAAACTCGAGAGTTTCTGCGGCTTAGAATCTCATAAACTAGCGCCAGATTCTTGAGTGCCCAAAATTTTCTATTTTTTAAATTTCAGCCCCAAAACTTCTCTAGCTCTTGCCTTTTTATTTTAAAACTCTTTTATGATGTTTTCAGTTGTATTTGATTGGGAACTAATACCCTAAACACCTAGCTTAAGTTCCCTAATGATTTTAGGATTGCTGTTATATAAATACTCTGATTAAGGAGAGAGAAACTAACTTTGAAGACAAACATTTTGAGATAGTTTTGAGAGACTTTCCTCTCCTCTTCTTCTCTATTTCCATGGCTTATTAAGGGCTTGCATCCATCCTTGTGACGCCTAAATCAATCTAAAGTTCTTGAGTACAAGTTATTCAAGGGTTTTAGTGGATCAAATCACACACTCTTTCACATAGAGTCTTAATTTCCTAGCTAGGGTTTCATAAAGTTTGAGCCTTGTGGTGCCGTTGGTGATAGAATTAGGGATCTTAGATTTCATCTAGGGTTGTTGTCATCATTGAAGAAGACTAATATTTGAGTTCTACTTTGGGCTCCTTGACATTGTTCTTGGAGTTTATGGAAGATAAAGAGTAGTTTTGTTTCTAACACTTGTTAGGGGTCTTGGTAATGTTTCTAAAGCCTTTGAAAGCTTAAAAATGTCAATAATTTCGTTCTCTTATCATATCATTACTTCGGGAAGATAAATTGCCTTTTTTTTTAGACAGCAAATACAAAAAACATGACAAATCATTTATGATATATATGAAAAGACAAGTTTTTAAAACAAAATTTTCATGTTCTTTTTCATCTTATTAACCTTTGGATTTACACATATAATCCAAAATGAGATACATAAAACTTTTACAGCGCTCTAAGGTTGCTACCAAAACTAGGGCCAAAATCCAAAAACTACACATAATAAAATAAGCTAAGGCCTTGGGCTAAGTGGAAGGCCCAAAATTAAAGTTGGGTTAGGCCCTACTTCATAGCACTAAACCTGTCAAAGGTTACTTAATGGACGTGACCTTTTCCCTTGTCATTCCCCTTCTCCTTCCCTAAGGAGAACCAATCTTCTCTAAAGGCAACCCCGGCAGCACCATGTCATCAGGGACAACCTTTTGTTGTTTCTTCCAAATTACCAAGTTTTCATTTTGGGAGCCACCTTAATAGGAAGATGATCACTTCCCGGTGCATCAAGTATAGGATTTGTAGCCTTGCTACATGCCTCCAAATGAGCTTTTTCTATTTCATCAAATTGTGAGTCTTGATTTCTTTTGTTTACTCCAATATGGCTCTGGATTAAGTATCATTTCTCAAAGTCTCCCTCCTAATAATAACGTTCAGTGATTTTACTGTTCAATTTTTCTCTTCTGCCGCCAAAGACATGCGAATATTCACAGCCTTAATATTGGCAAAATTTTTCTTCAATTTTGTATTATGTTCTGCCAGACGAGCTTTTTCTTCCTTTGCTTGCATTCCACTAATAAAGTTTTAAACTTCTTTAGTAGTTCTTGGTATGTGGCATCCATACTAGGAAAACGATGGGCAGCTTCCCTGACGATATTAGTAATCTGCATTGAGACAAGACAACTATCTAAATACAAATCACATTGTTACAATTTAGAAAAGTTTAATACAAGTAAGGCACAACCTGAAAAGTATTTACATCAAAATTGTCAATAAGTTCATTCCAAGAACATTTATACGTGAATTCTGTCTCCAATGGAGGAAAGATAGTCTCTAAAGCTTCTCTAACTCTGTGACAATCATCAGTCAAACAGTTTTTCTTCTGCACGGACCAGTCGGGAAAAAATAATTCATCATCTTGATTTCCAGTACTCAGAAGGTTGTATATAGATATTCTCTTCGCAAGGAGAAATTTCTTCTACAATAAAAGGCAATACTAGTTTACTCATTGGTAAAGGGACACCTTGTGGTCGGGAAGAAGTGCTTTTTCATTCACCACTGTTGCTTCTTTTTCTTTTCTGCACCAGAGATCCATCAAGTTTATCGGTTGCATTTGATTCACCACTCGGGATAGCATCTGTTTCTGTTTCAGATGGCCGATCCTCTTTTTCCTTGCTCCTTATTTCTCAGTTTTGATCATCAACTGAAATAGGTACACGCACACCTTTGCATCTAGATATGTTAGGCATCATAACTCATAATCAATTTCATAAAATAAGGTCTTTATGTCAAAATTTTACACATACAATTAACTTTTTAAATGTTGTTATCGTTGTGAAGATTTACTTCTTCTTTAATTGAGGATTCCATCAAAGTCCTTAATAAACCACCTCCTACACAAATACAGTAAAATTTGTTAAAACCTCTTGTGCTGCACTTTTAATCAACCTACATATACAATATATATTCTTCCAAAGTGTCTAAACAACGGTACTAACTTAATTCATCTAAGTCTGATTCAAAAGCAAAATAAAATTCTTTTGCTTCCAGTAAACTTTCATCCCAAAAACTCTCTCGTAGTCTCATCCCAAAAGAATATTTGAGAAGAATGTGTTTAATTTCTTTTGCATATTCATACCTAGAAGACACATCATTATTAGGTAACAATTTTCTTTTGTTCCATTGGCTTATAACAGCTACTCCTTCCTCACTTATGAATAAAAATCCATTTTTCCATCCATGGATTTACAAAGGCAATTTCACAATTTTCTGCTACACTTTTCTTTTGAAGAGTATACCATCCCGGTCCATCCTTCAGCGGCTATATGTCAAAAAGTTTCCTAAACACTTCCAAATTTGTTGGAACTCCAAAGGCTTTACAGATTAATATAAAGACCACAATTTGGTGACAGTTGTCCAAGAGTTATTCCTCAATATGCCGGTAAGCCCTTGGATAGAGTATGTAACAGGAATCGCAATTCCCCCTTCAATTATTCTCGTTAGACTGTAATGCACCCCTTTAGGGACAGATAGGCTCTACCATCAGTACTAGGAGATAGCATTAGAAAGTGATCAATAATTCCAAAGGCTGTACGAATAGTAGGAAGATTATAGAACTTAATGTTTGAAGTGTATATGACAGCTCCTGACCCACTTAATTTGACAATGTCATCGCGATTGTAGGCTATCGATTTCTCTTGGGCTCGTATATGTTTTGTCATATAAAATATGGCTTTCTTTTAGTAAACAGAAGAAAAAATGATACACAATTCTCAAGTTCATAAGACTCACCAGCAGGAACATTGTCAGAATTAGAAGGAACAATTTAATTTTGAAGAACTACCTGGTTTGTAAGAATTCAATTTCGAAGACAAATTTAAGTTGATTTCGAAGAATATTTGGACATTTGTTCCGAAGTCGACATCTTGGAAGATGAATTGATATCTGCAAAGAAACATCCTGAGTAAGCACTGGAGACAGGAATATTCTGAGTGAAAAAGGAATATTAGAAGAGGATAATACCTATTTGAGAAAAAGTTAGGGTTCACAAACAAAGGTCTGAAGATCCGAAAATAGCAATTGTCGAAAAGAATCCTAGGCCATTTATGATACTTTTAGGAGGACTTATGACGGGAACAACCCATCTGGCATCCTTAATTTGGATTTAATATGTTTAGCCAATATTACTACATGAACACATCTTCATACCGACCGAAAGTCTCATCAGTATTAAATTATTACAAACAGAATATTGACGGAAAGACGACATTTGGCTGATTCTCATCACTAACAAGAGTTATTGATGACACGTCCGTCGGTAACAGTTATTATTGACGTACTTTCCCACAAAATATTTTTGATCCATTTAGTCCAATGTCATTGCAAATTTACCAACATCAGGACACTGTCGATAAGTATTATTGAAGGATTTAGTGACAGAATATTCTCCGTCAGCAAATTTTACCAAAAAATTTAACATTGACTTACTTGTTGCTTTTCATCCAAAAAATAAAATAATTTGTACCGATGTGCTTCTAGTCAATAATGTTTTTTATATAATTTATAAAATAAATCCAAAACTCCCTGAAATGCAAGAAACCCAACGGCAATAATATCTATTCATACATAATGTAAAACATTCAATATTACAACATCGATAAACTAAAGCTCGTACATGAAACATCAAATATATAAAAATATCCACATAATATAATATCTTCAAAAGTAACAAACGTCCCAAGGCAACATAACATCACTAGAGGATGCATCATCAGTGAGGTTGGGGATAACAGTACTAGGGCCGTGGCATCAATAAAGGGGGGACTAGTGGAAGATCGAACCAACACCTCAGGGTCAGGGACCTCCAACTCTGCAGTTGCTATAGTTGATAAAGATGTCGAAGGAATGGAGGTAGTCATAGCAGCTCTGACGAGGTCCATTATCGGTAGAAGAGGAGTGTACGCCGAATGATTCTACTGGAAAAATCGCCTCGTATGCTTGTCAATGGCAGCAGAGACGATAGAAACCACAGCCTCCATCCTTCACATCATCCTCTCATTAGGATCCGCACAACGTGGTGTCAATCCTCTAAGAGCTGCTTTTGGGATGCTCTTGGCTTGGATATGAACTGCCTCCAAACCAGCTCTATATAAACGGCCTTGGCTCATTGCACCAGCTGCAATGGCCATCGGTAGAGATCATCGTGCGTAACAGTGCCCATGGCCGCAGCTTCCTCCTCAGCCTTCTTCCGTATCTCATGAAATCTCTCCTATAATATAAAATGTTATAAGTTATACAAATTTTAAAGTTATAAGTTATAAAACATTATACTCCCTCTGGCCATAAATAGAAGGGGTTTTAGCCCTTTGCACATAGATTAAGAATCTTAAAAACAAGACAAAATTTTTGCTACAATACCCTTACTATCCTTCATAAATGAGGAAATAGATAGGTAGTGGAAGTGAAATAAATTGATAGAAAAAGAAGGGTAAAGATTGAAAGAGTTCAATAAATGCTTATTGAAATTTGTAAAACCTCTTATATTTTTATCATCCATAATGAGTCTAAAACCCGTTATATTTTTTAGTGGAGGGAGTATAATACTATAAACTTAAGTTATAAGTTTAGTAAACTTACCCAAAACTCTTCGGAGATAAAAAAATCCACATACTTCTGCTTCTTCTCCCCTTCTGATGCTTGTGGAGCTCCTTTCCAGTACTTGCTCTTGGAGAACCTCTCTAATGAATCCTTTTTTTCTACAAAACAACAATACCAAAAACCTTTTTCTATTATATTTAATTAATTGAATGAAGTAATATTAAATAAAGTTCTTACCCTCTTCGCAATCGTCTCGGTGATGGAACCACTCGTGTGCTTCCCGAATCCCCATCCCCCATCCTCCCTCTCCCTCCCTCAGTCTTGTTCTTCTTATTCCATTCGGATTGAGCTCTGTACTTAGGGCTATCCCAATACTTCACCTAGTCAGCCCAGAATCTCTCCTAAATGCACAGGGGCCTCTTATTTGCTCCTCGAGCGTTGCCCCGCAAATCTCTTAAAGAGATGCTAACCTTGGACTCCTATGCTTGCTTCATCTTGGCAATGAATAATGCCAGGTCCCACACACATCTTTTCTGTATTCAATGAAAATTCAAAAAATTAGAATAGAATATGACGTTAAATTATATAAGTATAATAAACATACATATAAAGCCATGTAAAAAAACTAAAGATATGTAAAAAAGACTATAATATTGGATTCATTTACCTGAAACTCTTCTCACTAAATGTCTCGAACATCCGGCAGGACCTCAGTCCAACTGGGATAAGGACTTGTGAAACACTCCTAAATGGTAGCTAAGACGGTGGAGACGGATCTCGAAGATGGATGTAGTCTGTTACACTAAGATAATGTTACTATATATTACAGTTTAATAATGACACATATATAAAGAATTAAAGTGAACTTACTTATCTTTATTCAGTTGTAATAACTCCCTAGTATCAGCAGCAACTGGCTTCCAAGCCTGATGACCAGTCTCAAGATTCACAGAATGAGGGGTTGGCTGTCCAGTAAGAGAGGTAGATATAGTGGGAGCCTCGGCAGGATCCGTCTTCTCAGTTGGGAGAGGAGTGGGTGACTCAGACTGCTGTATAGGTGGCGGCAAAGGTTGAGAACCTGCCAATTGAGTTGGTTTCGGGAGAGCTGGTGTTCCCGTCGGCTCTCTCGATGTGCTAGCATGTTCAGCATACTGTCAGTCCTATCCCTAGGCCATCGAATTCTAGTCAATATTACCTTTGATATACTAACTAGAATCACCTTTGATAACAATCTTAAATATAAACTTATCCATCACTAAAAAATTTAGATGAAGATGATGATCCAAATGAATCCCAATCATTATTCTTAAAAGTGTTGCCTTGGTCTTTTTTCGTATTGCAGGATATATTTACAAAAAGCATCAAGGTCCAAAGTCATCATAAAAGAACAATTTCTTTAATCCACTTTTAACCTTTACAATAATAAATGCAAAAAAAATTTACATCACAAAAAATTTTAAGTTTTAACAATTAGAAAAATTTATAAATGTTCAATACTCACATGCGGTTGTTCTAAATGGAACTAAAAGTGAGGTTACATAGTGTTCTGATGAGGAGCTACTGAGGTGAAAGATAAATTTTCCATTTTACAATTGCATAATAGAAGTTATGGGAATCCAAATTAACAAACATAGCAACATGAACCTCAAGATTATAAGTGTCAAACAACAAGGATGTAAGTCTCCGAAACTCCTAAAACTTGGGAGGGGTTAAAATTGTAACCCATATTCCCTCAAATAACTCCCAAAAAAAAAAAAAAAAAAAAAAAAAAAAAAAAAAAAAAAGCAACCAGTAACCCTTTCAAACACTTAGCTTAAAGAGCACAAAAAAACCTAGTGAACTATTCATCACAATTCAAAAATTAGTAAACCATTCATCACAGTTCAAAAACTATTCATGATTTACAGCATAAATATACAAAAAAGGAAAAAGAAAACAACAATAATAATAAAGAAAATGGAGAGGAAAATACTTTATTTCCTGTAATCAGGCGGCAGTGGCGGCAAGCAGTAGTGGGAGCTCCAATCTTATTGCAGAAGAAGAATTAGAAGAATTCTCTAATTTTTTCCTATAAAAACTCAAAGAGAAGAAATACAAAGATTTTCAGATAGGAAACCAGAAAAGACAAGGAGAAAGCCAAAAACTTAAAGTAGTTGTCAATGTTCCGGTAATTTGCCCAAGGATTCTGGTGAGCTCTAATAGCTAAAATTCATTTAGAGAGAACAAAATGAAGAAAAAAATAAGAACAAGAAAAAGCAAAACAAATGAGAGAGAGAGAGAGAGAGAGAGAGAGAGAGAGAGAGAAACCCGTTCTGTTTAACTAGCAGCGTTGGTGGCGGTCGCCAAAGGGAGTGTCGCTGTCCGTAGGGATCATCAGCAAGGCACGGGAGAGGGGGTTCCCGGGAGGGTTTTCTGGATTTCAAAGACTAAAATCAATTTTTGGAAGGGTGAAATAAGGATTTGCCCGTTTTCTCAATCTAGGACTTTGTTACTAACGGTATACCGACAGAACAACCGTCAGTAACTAGTATTTATAAGATACCGACAATTAACGCATCGCAAAAACCGTCGGTAAAAAAATTAAATTACCAATGGGTGAATTTTCATATTTAACAACCGTCGGTTACTTATGTTACTAACAGTCACGTCGTCCGTAAAGCCGTCTATAACTTGCATATATTACCGACGGCCATGTCACTGCACTTAATGTCCATCGGTAACATAAGTTACCGTCATTAACTTTCATCGTCTTGTGGTGCGCCTTTTCCCTCCAATTTTTTTACTAATTTGATAACACTTCTGTCACATTTCTTTATGCGTCAGAAACCTATCGATATTTACTAACAATTGTAATTTTCGTTGGTATTAGTTGTCAATAAACAATGATTATTTTGTAGTGTATGCTGTGGAACCAAAAAGCAATTCACAAACCCAATTAAAGGCCCATTCATCATATGAGATCTCGTTTGTTTGGGAAATGTTTAAAGGAGTCAAACAATCCACTCTCCTAAAATCTCATATCGGTTCACACAAGAACTTCAAAGAATGTCCACAAATATAAATAGGTATTGTTCATTGTCTATATTCCATTTTGTATTTTCTTTACCCTTCCTCTGCTATTTCACATCCTTACTTAGGCATCAAAATTAAAATGGAGTTCAACCCCACTCATTTATCTATTTCCTATTTTGCAGGTTAATCTCGAGAGCCCAGAACCCAAATCTTATCATTCATCGTTATGGAATGTTCATTTATACAAATTCATCTAGATTAAACTATATATAACCCAACAAAATACACATAGATACATGGTACATACATATGACATGGTAGTATTACCTTATTATTAGGGTTAAGTCCAAGAAAATGTTAAACTTAAGGGCTTGTGTCAATTAGATACCTAAACTTTAATTATGACAATCAAGCGCTTCTCAAATTTTAATTTGGAAAATTATGTATTGCTTGATTTTGAAAACACTCCTAAGGTTTGAAACTATTATTAATTAAGTCAATAAACATTATATTTTAATAACTGAATATTTAATTTATGATTTCAAATCATTCTTTTTTATAGTTATATGAAATATTTATGATACGCTTTCAATTCTTATGACATAATAATTATTTCTAAAAGAAAATTACTATAATATTATATTTAAATATTATCACGATTTATGAATAAAATGTCATTAGCTAAATTGTTCTAAAGAATTATAACTATCTTAACAATCCATCAATTTACAAATATCTATCAATATTTTTTGACAGAGAGAGAGAGAGAGAGAGAGAGAGAGAATAAAAATTTTTAATATTTCTCATTTGTAATATTTAATGACTATTAAAGTTTTATTATAGCAATATTTTAGAACTGTTATGAAACTTGTTGGCACACTGTGTTTTTGGCACAATAGAATGATCGATGCAAATATAAGAAGTATAACAAAAGGGAGAATAAATAGATAAAAGACATAGAATAATTAGAAGAATATATAGAGAAGAAGAGATGGAGAACTTTTATTACTTTTTCTATGAGGTGTGATTACAATGGAAGGCCAAGGGCCCTATTTATAGTATTTGGGGGATACAAGAGATAGAGATGGAATAGGGGGATAGATTCTATCATATCTAATCATATCTAATATAAGATTAAAACGCTATCATTATCTCTTAATTAGATTCTATCTCGTCAAGATATCTATCTTCAAAATATCTATCTCTTAACGATGTATATATCTTTAGAATATCTATCTCTTTAGGTGATAGACTTTATCTCAGATATTCTTATATCTTATGAACATCCACATATTTAATTATTTAATTTATAACTCCCTTGGATGTCCATTACATAGAGAACTTGCCTCTTTAAAATCTTACTAAATAAAAGGCCAACGGGAAAAAAACTCTAGTGAAAGGAAAAAGAGTACACCATTCTCTATCTCAAATATTACTCCCCTGATGAGATAATCACTTAAGAGTGTTTATCGATAATGTCTTAGTGAATAAATCTTCAAGATTTCAGTGTATCGAACTTGTTTGCACATATTGTTGTATCTCTTCTAGAGCTCATAAATAAATATATTTGTTTTATCTCCTTTCATATATCCTCAAACTTTATAATCATCTCCAATGATATAATTAGAATTCCATGTAAGAGGATATATGAATTTCTCGAATATAATTTATTTATCTTGATCACACACATTTTAGCCAGCCATCTAATTATTTATTTAATACAAGTTAATTAAAGAAGTGTTTGTGACATGTCTATACAATATCATGGTGCATGTCAATTCATGCATGACTCGATTTGTGTAGATCATTTAAACAATCAATATCATATATATGCATCTCTGCAGGAGTTGGATTGTTTTTCAAATTTTGAGATAATTAGTCAAAGGAGATATCAAACGATAAGTTCAATAGTATATTCCAAAGTCATTGGTTAGAGAAGGACTATAATAATCATCTATTTGCATGAAACAAATATATTCATGCACTAGAGATGTGCAAAATCATAGTACTTCAGGACCAAATTGTTCTTCAATATTCTTTTATAAAAGATCTTCATCAATATCTAATGACTCAATGACTTGGAATAGAAATGATGTGTCATGTCCATGTAAAACATATTTACAATGTTCAATTTATGAATCAAGATAAAAGTTTGATTTAAAACCCTTGATCATCAATACTTGTCTTTGTTTATTTTTATGAATAACATTTACTCATATAATCCTCTCTTTAAAAGGATATTTATCTTTATACTCAAGAGATATATCACGTTTCGAGCATTATTCAAACTTATGAGATATATTATCCTTTCTAAAGCATCTACAATATAAGAGTATATATAATTATAACTCTTACAAATACTTCAAATATTTTATTTGCAAATGACAATCTAGTGAACTTCTAGCCCACTTAATATTTGTGGGTAGATAATATTCATAGAATAGTCTTGCTATAGGCTGACTTTTTCTCCCTAATTTGGTGAATACTATTCAAACAAAGTGTCAGTAATATATATATATATATATAATGTACCTAATATGAAAAAAAACATATATGGCAAGTGTACTCCTCCGAAACAAGAATAGATGAACATACTTTATATTTTAGTATCATTCTTTAATAGAAATCAGTAAGATTGTTATGTTCTTCTGGAATAACTAATTATATACTTCGAGCATATTAAGTTTGATAATTGCATATTTATCTATATTTTCTATATGTTAATTTCATCGTTTTCGGTGTTTTTTATATGTGAAAGTATATATTTAGTTTAAGATCTCTTATTCTTGTCTTAGGTGCCCTCCGGAAGTGAAAATGATGAAAAGAAACTAAAACCGGCAAAATCGATGAATACGGAGCCATCAGCAACAAATCAGCTAACCTACCGCACGAGGTAGACCGCCGCCGGTAGGTTTTGTAGCACAAAGGGGTAGTGGCAAACAGAGACCTACTACGGACGGTAAGGCGAGACCGCGAATGGTAGGGTGAGGCCTCGCCCTACCGTCCGCGGTAGGCTATGCTGGCAAGAGGCAGTTAAGTCCAAAACAAACTCGATTTTCTTATATTTTGTTCCAATTTTAACTTGATTTTCTTGTATTTTTCACCTCTATATAAGGGGCTTTTTTGCAGCCATTAGAGATATGCTTAGACATGCTTAGATACAATTAGATAGGTAGATATACAATTTAGGATTTAGAATAGATTAGTTAGGTTAGAATCCAATTAATTAGGTCAGAATAGGCTAAAGACTCTTTAAATTCTAACTTTTATACATTCAAATAATTAGTAAAGTTTCAAGGTTTCTGCAATTTAGTTTCTTGGATTCAAGAATTGAACACTTTGATTTAATATTTCGATCTTCAACTTGGTGACTTGAAAGATGAGCTTGGAAGACATTCAAGATTTCAATTTCGGCTTCGATTTTTAATCCTAAGCTTTCTTTTCCTTTTCTTGTTATTAAATTTTGTGTTAATTTATAGTTTTGTTATGATGAATTGGGAGTAGTTTTCATTTTTTGGATAAGGGTTAAACTCTAGTTCTTGTTTATGAAGTCCTTGGTTTGATTTCTTGATTTTGATGGTTGTTTTAATTCAAGTTGTTCTTCAATTGTGGTTGTTTGTCATTTAAATTTTGTAAGATTAGATTTTTCGCAAGGTTGTTTAGAATTGAAAAGGGAAGAACGATCTAGGGCTACCAATTGTGGGTTACTTAGGGCAATTGACTTAGAGATGCGATTTTGCATTTTAGGTCTTTTAAATCACCTAAGTTTATTGCACTCATAATTTGTTAGGGAGAAAAGAGATTTTCCTCTCAAGGTTAGTGAGTAGGGTAGCTTTTTCCTAGAGATAGGGATTGCCCGATTTGAGTGATCACCCAACTTAATTAATTCAACGTTGTTTTGCATTAAAGTTTTTCCAATTGAATTAGTAACAAGGATTAGGGGGATTCCACCATCCAAACTCTTATTTTTATTAATCTTTTAAAAACCGTATTTTGGTATTTGCTTTCTTTAATTATTTTAGTTTTAAGTTTTTATTTCTCAACGACATCATTTTTTTATTAGACTAAACATTAGAAACACGATTGGTACTTGAACCTTCACTCGTCCTTAAAAGATTCAACACTCAGGTTGAACTCATCTCAACATTGTTAGGCCCACATGCCTTGCATCGTAGTAATTAGGAGTAGCATCCTGTTTTATTTACATCAAAGTTCATCAGGGACTTTATATCATTAAATGATGATCTTGGGTGCTATTATGAAAACTAATCATATTCTGCAACAGAAATATTTCTTCGTAAGTACTGTCAGGTGTTTACAAAGAATTTTAGACAAATCATAATTAATATACTCATTTCATAGTTTACATATCATAAACCTATTTTCATAACTATCCTTTTGGGACTGCACTTCAGGTGTATAATTTTTTCAGGGAATTATGTACTTGTTAATTGTTCTAACTAACTTTTATAATTTTCATGCAAACTCTATATTATCTTGAGTCTGCAGACTTTGAATCATTCTAATTCAATACCACTATGTGCATAAATATTCTTGTACTTTTACGATTTCATTCATTCTATATCATGCATGTTATGATGAGATCTCATAATATCACCATTTTCAGGTATCTAAATTTCTTCTAAGAATAATACATCGGTCATGTTTAGAAAATTCTTCTTAAGTTTTATATCCTCGGTTTTTAATATGACCATTCAAACTTTTGCTCCTTCCATATATGAGGGCTTCATATTTATGGAATCGACTTATCTAACACGTTTCAGTTGTGTCTCAAATATATTGATTGTGATAGATTGTCCTTCAGGGACATCAAACATATTAGGAGCATTATTGGTCGGATGTTGGTCAGAAAATATGTCTGGCTGTATTCTTTTGAACTTCTGGTTCAAATATCAAGATAAGATACAAGTAATTAACATTTTCATCCGACTATATGTATTCTCCTCTTAATGTTGGGATATTCAAAATAAATAAATTATGAATATCTCTTTTGATATTCTTTGCTCAATATATAAGCCTATCTATTTTTTGGTGAAAGAATAAAAATGAATAGTGGAGATTTAATTCGTAGATGGCAATACTTAGTTTCTAACCATAAACTAATCATATTGATTCATTTATGGTCTATAGGATCATTTCGTGTATGAATATATTTTGCAAGATGTTCAACACTAATATCAATAGATACATATCACAACCAGTATAATTAGGACAAATTGTGAGTTTGGAGAATTTAAAGTATGAGCTCATTATTAAGACAGTGCAAACTGCGGGGTACGAGTCAACAATATATATATACAACTATCTCGTTGATGCATCGATTAATAATTTTTGTATTTATTCCAAAGTAACACATTCAATCCTAAACTAGTACTGGTAATATTCACAAAATAAATTGCATTGAAAATAAATAGCACATGGAATTTATTGAATTTGGGAAACTTCTAGTTCCATATTAATTAATGAATTCTTATATAATTTGAATAATTTAATGATATGGGATAGTCCAACCGGTCATACCAATAATAAATAGTTTAAATCAATAAACTTTAGGGTTATTGAGTAATTATATCTCAACTTCAAATATCTCGTGCAAGTCAAATTACAAGAAAATAAATGGTAATATTTGTTTCATACAACACTGATAATAATGCATATTTCTATTTTATTGTCTCAAAATGATGAAAATATCATCGAGACTAAAAATAATATTCTACGACACTTTGTCGAGAATAATGCATTATAAATTTAGCATTTTTCGTGTAAGAACACTAAATCTTCTGGAGTCTTTAATTGTTTAACTCTTCTAGAATTTTAAACAATCAGTTCTTCTGGAACTTTGTACTACATTTACATCTTTAGACTTTTAGCAACATGTCCTCATTCACTATCATCATTATATAATATAAAATAATAATGTTAAACTCTAAAACAAGGAATACATAGAAAATAATTTGATACTTTAAAACTTTTAATAACCATAAAATGTTAAGGAAAGATCATTTGGATACTTTTGAATAATTTGACATCATTTGCATGTGCCATTTTGATGTCATATAGCATCACCTAGTATTAGTAGCATAATTTCGAGAATAAACAACAGTTTTATCTCCATTTATGTACAATGTTTAATAACAATTCAAAAGGCGTACTTCATGTACAAAACGATTCACATCGGTCACTATTTTATAAAGTGTTGTAACATATAATCTCCCTTTTTCACTATTTTCACTTTTGGTGAAAATCCATATATGGGGATTTTATTGATTCATCGGAATAACTATAAGTAATATTTATACCACAGTTGTGGTCACGACCAAAATCTATTTTATAAACAAATTACTAGTGCATTCACTGCAAGGAATGATACAAAATCTATTGGTCAGCCAGTATCACAATATTTCATCAATAACTTAATTTATGTTTAGTCTCAAGAAGAATATTGCAACTACAAGAGCATATTTGAGATATGATAAGGGTAGAATATTTTCTCTATCACATCATTAATAATATTTTCTCCGTAAGTTTTGATTGATGAGAAATTCTATATGTGATAGAAGTATGCTATTGATAGATATAAAGTTTTTAGCCACAAATACAACCAAACACAACTAGTGTTTGTATAATAACTAACTTCTTGTGGTTCATAATGCATCTGATTTTGATGCTATAATTCTATTAATTGTGTCTTCAAGACGCTTGCATCTAAAAATAATTATTTAATGGTGTCTTCCAGACCTATTGTATATCCAAATAGATTTGCATAAATAATTACAAGACAAAAGATTTTTCTAAAATATCATGACCCAAAAACTCAAGTTTTATAATCATGATATTAGTAAAAAAAAAGTTTCTCATCTCTGCCTTGATTAGATATTTCCAAAATCCAGTGGCATGACAGCTCTGCTATAGAATTTTTTGTAGATTCTCGAATAAGACAACACTCTATTAGTAGAGTCTCGTGCTGATAACGTGTTATGAAATTTGTAGCTGCAGTGTCATTGCCAAAATAGAATAATCGATGGTATAAGAAAAGAGAGAATAAATAGATAAAATATATAGAATAATTAGAAGAACATATATTGAAGAAGAGAAGATAGAGAAGAAAAAATAGAGAACTTTTACTACTTTCTTTATGATGTGTGATTACAACTGAAAGCAAAGGACCCTGTTTATAGTGCTTAGGGGATAGAGATAAAATACGGGATAGATTCTTTCATATCTAATATAAAATTAAAATTCTATCATTATCTCTTAATTAGATTATATATCTTCAAAATATCTATCTTAAGAATATATATTTCTTCAGAATGTCTATACCTTTAGAATATCTATCTCTTTAAGAGATAGACTTCATCTCAAATATTCTTATCTCTTTTGCACATCTACATTTTTTATTATTTAATTCATAACAAGAACAATTTATTTTTTGTAATGTTTTGTTTTTTTTATATTATGTTTTAATTTTTTTAACACAATAGATGTCACACTAAAAATAATTTTAATAATTTATTTTAATAATATTTTAAAAAATAATCATTGTCATAAAAATCAAAAAGTATTACAGTAATTTATACAATGATCCAAAATGTTGAATCAAATCATAAATCATGTAAATGAACATGTAAATAAGAAGTTTATTTACTTAATTGAGAATAGTTTTAAATTTAATGGTGTTTTTTATATTATAAAATTCATACTTGTCCCATTAAAAACTAATAAGCATTCAATTATCACAAGTAAAAGTCCAAACGTCTAAATGGCACACGGCTTCAAGTTCATACATTTTTTTAGACTTATTATTATTTTGAAACCGGTAGTATTACCTAATTAAACCAATCAACAACGTGAATGGGTTTTAATTTATAACTACCACTACGAGTTCATTTTCATTAAAAAGAGATTATCCATTGGCATTATGATTAGTGTTACGTGTAGGATTGGGATTAACTTTTACTAAGTGATCTCCTTTAAATGCTAATAAAAGTTGCCATATAATCAGCATTTTTTACCTTCACTGTCCCAACTTTGAACTAAAAAGCACACTCAAGACAGAAAATCGCTGTTCATTGATAAGTTGAGAGGCAGCCCATTAATCCAATTACAAGTCCCACTTTAGCCCAAGGAAAATCTTGCCATGGAAGCTTAATCATGCAAAAATAGTAGTCCACTAATTAATCTTTAAAAAATAATTAAAAAGGAAGTCCCAATGGTTTATTTATATTAAAATTTGGTGCAACAAGTTATAACAAAGTTGCCTCAGGTCAACTTCTTCCTAGATTGTCCCTTTCGTAAATAGATAATATAAAAAATGAACGAGCACAGTTGTTTGTCTTATTAATATTTAATTTTTATGATGCTATCAAGTATTTTTTTTCTTGAAATGTATTATTATCAAGTTTTCATAAAATTAAAAAAAAAAAAAAAAAAAAAGAAAGAATTTTTTGTTATCCTTGTGTCGTACAGCTTCATCGTAGATTTCGCCCTTTATTTTTCTTCTTCATAGGTCTAAGGAGTCGTATATTTATTAACAAAAAAAAAAAAAAGTATATTTGGACATGTTTCAAGGTTTAATATTAAAAAAAAAATAAATAAATAAGCTACTTTAGTAGTTTTTTTTAAAACAGGTATAATAAAAAATAAAAAATAAAAACATATTTTCTATTGGTATGAGAAGGTCCAGTGGCGGCGGTGGTGTAGTAGCCTGTGGCAGGTGGGGGAGGTAGATGGAGAAGAAGATAAATTTATGGTCTTTTAAATATTTATACGGGATGCTAATTGAATTTTTTAGTTCTAAATAATTAAAATCGAAAAGTTATAAAAGTAGATATTACAAAATATTTTTAGCCTTTCTTTGACCGAGGAAGAATGAAAGTCGAAGTAAGAATATGATTATAAGATATAAATTTGTGGAATGTGAATATTTTTATATTATTTTATCTTGTTGGGAATGTATAAAAATGTTAAGTAGGAAAATAATAAAAATATTTTTCAATTGTTTCATTTGATAAAATGTAATAAGGTAAGTAATTTATACTGTATTAAATTATTAAATGTCCTTTTAATATATTTTTTAGAATCAAGAGTTAACGTTATTTTAATAAAAGTTTATATATGTATTTTAATGCAATGAATTAAATCCTGATTAACTCAAAACATGGTTTTGTTTCTTTTCTGGGGAAACAAATTATGGTTTTCATACTATAATAAACTTAAAAATCATATTAATTAGTTAATAAATCATTCTTAATATGTACTATTTAATAGTAGATATTATTTGTTTTTTTAAAAAAATATTCTTAAATGAGAAGAGACATAAAAAATATAAACTTTTACTTAATAGTAAATATTATTTCTTTTAAAAAAAAATATTCTTGCATAAGAGGAAACAAAAGAGAATATAAACTTTTACAAAATAAAGACATATTGGAATTCAAAGCTTGAATCAACTAAAACAATTGAATCTTTTTAATTTAAGAAAACCAAGTTTTGTAATATGTATAAAATCATATCATAAATTATTATTCTACTATTAAATCTCATATACTTGCTATGAAAACTTAAAAGATAATTTATACTTGAGCTCTATGAGAAATGGTTTTTTTTTTTTTCAAAGTCTTCAAGAGTAAACAATAATCCAACAAATCTACCATCTTTGACAAAAGTTATTCTAATTTTATGTCTTTCAGAGAACAATAAACTTTCAACTTTTCGATGTTCATAATCATGTTTGTGCCGATTTTGAAGTTTTTATTAATCAGGAATTGCAATACAGCCATTTTCAACAATTGAACTTCATTTTCTTTAAAATAATTAGTCAGTATATCTATCATACGCTCTAAACCCAGTACCAATCTATCAGTGCTCCTTTTTTCTCTTTCTCTGTTTGGAACTTGCTTCATCTCTTCCTCGAGTTTGAGTAGCAATTGACTCATCATTATTGTATGTAGGGTAAACGTTATCTTCATCAGATGATTGAAAATCATCTTTATTAAGATTTCCTTCTCTTTGTAGACTTTCAAGCATGTCTCCTGGTGTCTCGACTACTTCCCCAGTAGCTCTATCAATTCCTCAAATGATAGACAATTTAGTATAGTAAATAAACGATATGCTTCCCATAAACAAACAATCTGGATGACTTTGCAAATTATTAAAAAATATGAGTTTAATTCATATAAATTCTACATAAATCAATATATGTATTATATATATAACTTAAAAAGTAAACATTATAATAAATTATCTACCTTCAAGTAATCATTCCAAACGTTTGCAGTTGTAGTTACACATTTTTTTTTCATCATCCCAGCCAAAACCACTTCCACTATCATTATTTCTCACATGATAAATAGCATGGTATTGTTTCTTTAGTAACTTACATCGCGATTCAATATGTGGCTTTTTTTTTAAATCACGTCCTGATAATTTTTCTTGAAGCATTTTTTCTATTTCTTTTAGATAATCTTTTCTGAATCGATTACCATTTTTACCATTAAATGTTCCTTTTACTTTTAACTCAAATAAAGCCTCAATAAGTTTTGCATCTCCTTCAGCAATCCACACATGATTATTTCCTCTACCTCGATGAGATTCACTAGCCATAAATCTAACTAATAAAATTAAAAAATCTTGACATGAAAAAATATTCAAAATGATCATAATTATAATAATATATGATTTTCTAACAATTGGACAAACTATGTATTGAAGAAGCAAAGAGAATAGAATCTTACCGAATGCAAAAATATTCCTTTCAAAAGAAAAAAAAAAATGCAAAAATATTGCATTAAGTGAAGGTGCAACTATCCTCATGTAAACTTATTTAAAAAGAAAATTGTGTATTATTCATTTATCTAAATATGTCTACTTTCTATTCATTCATTGAACATTTTATTTGCTAAATTCTAACTCCAAACAGTCCATTCTTTAAAAGTTTCATCTGTAGTAATTTCTCACTTTCTAACTCAATATATCCTCATTCTCCTCATCTTCTAATTCGGCTTCCAATGAATCCATAGGCATTTCTCTTCTTACATGATTGTGGAGAAGACAACAAGTCATTATAATTTTAGTTTGAATCTTAATTGGATACCAACGTGAACTTCTATAAATAGCGTATCTTTGACAATTCAAAACATCTTTTAATTATATTTCTAACTGAAGAATGCTTCGTGTTGAAAAATTCAACAGAAGTGGTTGGTTAGCGCCCACATTTCAATCACTAAGGTGGTATCTTTGACCTATAAATGGTGCTAGAAATCCTTTTCCATTTGTATACGAGTCTACTAGATAATAATACCCTATAATAAAAACGGAAAAATAAAATAAATTTCTGACTCCAAACAGTCCATTCTTCAAAAGTTTCAACAGTAGTAATTTCTCACTTTCTAACTCAATATATCCTCATTCTCCTCATCTTCTAATTCGGCTTCCAATGAATCCATAGGCATTTCTCTTCTTTCATGATTGTGGAGAAGACAACAAGTCATTATAATTTTAGTTTGAATCTTGATTGGATACCGACGTGAACTTCTATAAATAGCGTATCTTTGACAATTCAAAACATCTTTTAATTATATTTCTAGCTGAAGAATGTTTCGTGTTGAAAAATTCAACAGGAGTGATTGGTTGGCACCCACATTTCAATCACTAAGATGGTATCTTTGACCTATAAATGGTGCTAGAAATCCTTTTCCATTTATATACGCGTCTACAAGATAATAATACCCTATGATAAAAATGGAAAAGAAAATAAATTTCAAAATTATTTTAGATTGATATTTATATATGTAAAAGAATTATTACTCTATATTTTTTAACATAAAATGTTTACCATCGTAAACTTTCAAACCATTTCTTCTACTTATAGCATATCAAAGTACTCTTTCATCTGCTGCTGAACCTTCCCAACCCTTGAGCACATATATAAATTGCATATCTTGTGAACACACTCCAAGTACATTAGTAGCAACCTTTCTATTTCGATATCTAAGTTTATCAACTATATTAAGTAGTTTGGTAAGTTTATATTAACTTTAAAAAAATTAATACTCAGCATTATTACCTTAAACCACTTCTATTTCTAATCAGTAGAATTCTGAGGGACCTGATCTCCAAAAATCAGTGTGGATTGTACAATTTTTGAGGTGATAAGAAAGTATATATAGAAAGGTAAAAATATGCCAGTGATCTTTAAACTTTCTCCATGTATTTAATTTTTTACTCTAAATTAAAAAATATTAAGTCCGTAACTTCAAACTATTAAAATGTACAAAAATTGACATTTTATCAATTTGTACAGTTAGATAATAACAGAAGTTGCTCACATAGGATTAGGACTGTAAACGGGGCGAGTCTTATCTGTACTTGTGCGGGGCTATAAATAGTGATTAGGACTGTAAACGGGGCGGGTCTTATCCGTACTCGCGCGAGTCTATACCTATTTATAGCGAGTAAGGATAAAATTTTATACCCGTACCTGTAACCATACTCATATAGATTCTATTAAATGGGTGTGGGTATGGTACAATGATACCCAGACCCGTATACCTGTTATAATAAAATAATATATATTTATGTATATTACATTATTTTTATATTTTTTATTAATACATAATTTATACATTTATGATATTCATAGTTTAGAGAATCTTATGGACATGTTTTTCTCATTTAAAATTTTATACCCGTAGGCGAATAACAGAGATAAGATTTTTTAATGTTAGCTTTTTTGAAAATTTTTTTATATATATTTGTGTTTAACAGGAAAAAAATAAAAAAATATCATACGGGTACGAGTATACCCAGACCTTACCTAGATCCTGAAGAGTTGGGTCTAGGTTCATAAAGGTTCATAAATTTTATTTACCTAGATCCTGAAGAGTTGGGTCTAAGTCCATAAATTTTATATACAAAGAATCCTATAGGAATATGGATCTAAAAGTACCCAAAAAATCAGAATCCGTTTACATCCCTGCACCCTACAGGAGATGCACATACAAATGAGGGCATTTTTGGAGAATAATAAGAAAATAAAAAAAAATGCAGACATTTTATTTCTTTTATCTTGTTCTTTTCCCAATTTTCTTTTTCATTATTCTTCCTCTAAATCAACTCTTCTTCTCCTTCTGTGCTCCAGCCACCACCACCATTGCTACCTAATCTACTACTTCAAGCTAGCATATTGACTAAGACTTAGGAATCTAATTGCACGTCTATATAATCATTGTTTGAAGCAATAGGCCTCCTAACAAAAGAACAGTTTAAAAAAAAAATATTCCTGCAACAAATTCTAGTACAGAGATGTTGATGAGGAATTTGCAGAGGCAGGTAGCATCCCTATCCTTTCAAATCTCAAGAAAAATTTTTATTCAAGTAGAGGTTAGAATTTTTAATAAGATCTTGAATTTTTTCTAAAACCAAGCCCTATTTCCTCCTGATTGTTTCCCAAACCAGTGGCCGCCTGCCACCCGCCGCCAACCACCATCTTCACCACACATATGCCACCACCACCCCTTGCAACTTTTAGGTGTTAGGAACCGTCAGAAGCTCTCTCTTCACTCTCCCCTATTCAGTCCTGCAATTGATCTTTGAAATGGCTTAGTCATGGAGGAGAAAAATGGTAACAGAACAGAGAAATTATATTATATAGATGTGCAATTATATAGATGGTAGCAGAACAGAGAAACTAGGAATCTAATTGCACATCTATATAATCCGCAAAGCTGAGCCGCGGCTGCCGCATCTGCTCGAGCTCTGCGGCTATGTGGTCCGACGGCCCTTTTCTGGTCAAGCCGGCCTCAACCTCTTCTTCTTCGTGGAATTCATCATCCTCACCAAATCAATCTGAACTGGGTTTCTTTAATTCTACTTGAAGATCTTGGGTTGATTCGTCAGCATCTTTCGTCGGCAGGGGAGGGAAGAGTTAGAGGAGGAAGAGATGTGGAGAAATTAGGTTTAGGGAAGAAAGAGAAGATAAATAAAAATATAAAATATGAAAAAGAAATTATTATTTGCACTTATTTAATTATTTTTTATTTGATTTGATGAAATATCTTATAAGTGTTCATGTGATTGTCAAATATATATTTTCTATTAGCATTTAACCGAAAAATGAACGGAATGGATAGTATTATATATTTTCATGTTTGAAAAGTTTAAGGTCATGAATTTAGCATTTTTTATTTTAAGATAAAAAATTAAAACAGAAAAATTTAAGGGTCATGTACACACTTTACCTATATAGAAACATCACTACTTGTTTATCAACACTTACATTTTTTGAATCTCTTTTAGTTGACTAATAACTTTAAACATAATACATAATTTTCTAAAAATGTATTAATTCATGCGTAAGTCTTCAAAACAAGTAATATCACTTGCATATATTAATCTACGCAAATAAGCGAGATCGATCATACTCTCTATTAGAATATAGAGTTTTTAAACAAAATTTTCGATAATGTTGCACCATAATAAGAAACATTAAGGAAAATATGACCATTAATATATCTAATTGTTCTATTTACATATTCACTAGTAGATATAGTATCCTTCTCAAATTTAATTTTATTGTGTCCATCTTGACTCTTAAAAAACTTCCTATATAATAAAATAATATTATATTAAAAAATACTATACAATAATATTAATGAAAAAATTAATAGGAAGCTTGTATGTACCTAGAACACAGCACTAGATTCAGTCAAAATAAATCATATATAACAATTTCATTCCAACGAGGAGAACATTGGTCAGTACAAATGGGATTGAATTAGCTTTCCTAATTCTATCTTTTCATAGGTACGAGAAACTCACTCCTTAGGACTTAAACATATTACTTCTCCTTTGTACTGTGTGTAGGTCCATAGAGCATGAAAAGAAACTTGATTGGGGTTTTCTTGGGAGCTCATATTCATGTCAAACTTTAGAGAGTGTACAAAAAGGGTGCTAGATCTATCTTAGCTTGGATATACTAATCCTCTAAGTTAAGCCCTCTGCAGGCCACCCTATTACAGAGAAATTTGAGCAAGCGTAGCACCGTATGGAGACTACTTTGTACAGAACCTGGGACTGCTCAAACTAGTAGCAACCCCATGAATACAAGCAGTCCATATATCATAGACAAGTTAACAAAAAATTACACTCCAGTGTTTCATTCCCAAAACTCGATTGGACTGCTTGTATACATATATAAATATGTATGAATATATACATATATATGACAGAAAGTGACCATTTCATACATGTCAGCACAAGCAGTGTAGATAAACAAATGCAAATTAAGTCCAAATATATACAAGCTTGTGCTCAGCCAGTGGATAGAGCTCAGAACTAAGGCATGTAAAAAATACAGTAAATTATATAGAAGTAAGGTAACAAAATATCATAATAATGAGCTTGGACCTGTAAATTCAAGAGGGGATGAAAATTTTCTATTTTTCTTGACAAAACATTTCAGATGTCCCTTTTAATTAGCAGATATAATGCCTGCGAAAATGGCTACCAAGCATACAATCGCAAAGGGCTTAAGTTAAGCTTCATCATTACATATCAAAAGTCCTACTAAGATTCACGATATTAATTCAGCCATTAGCTTAAGAAAGGAATTGTTGAATGGGAAGAAGAAGAAGAGGAAGAAGGAAGAATGAAAGATTTGATTGGTGTGAAACCTTTGATTTTGAACCCATGTTTTTAAAATTAATGATAAGCTATATTCTATTTCTAATTCCCAGGAGGAAGAATTAATGGATTAAAATATGGAAGAACAGTGATGGAGGCAAATGGTGGCAACGCAATGCATTCATGAACGTAAAGATTCTACTTTTGTCCTTTTTTTAAAACAATTTCTTCCAAGACAATAATGGTTAATGCTGCTGCTGCACTGTAGCTGTAAAATTATTTATTAAGAGTACTACACTGAAAAATATAGTACAGTATCGTGTCATAAAATTCTGGTAAATTAGTTCGTGTAATTGAAGAATGTACTTGTTTTTTTTCCCTTTGATGCTGCAGGTGTCGAGAGAAGCGAAGCAGAGAAAATAGTCTTCTAAGCTCCAAACTGTGAACAGAAAATTGTTACGATGAACAAGATGTTGATGGAGGATAAACAATTCCTTTCTTATACTCATTGCTACCAATATAATATTTCTCATTATATTACCTTAATGTTGGATAGATTGGATATTTTTCTCAACTTAAAAAATAAATGATAATATTTTAGTTTCCATTAATATTAAGGAATTCAAATAACAAGTTTATCTCATACTAGCAAACATCATAAAGTTCTCACTAAGTTCTGCAATCCAAAATCAAGGAAAAGGAAGGAGAAGTCTCTTTTTATAGAAAAGAGAAGAAAAAATAAATTGAGAAACAAATTCACCCACCAAGATTTGTCTTGGTGTGGAAGATGAGTCAAATATTGAGAAAAGCCTCAACAAAAGATTAGTTACTATAAAATTAGTTTACAATAGAAAACAAATAAAAAGTAGAGTAATATATTTCTTTGTACTTAAACGATTAATGGTAGTCCCAGAAAAAAACAATCATAAGGATGCCGGATTTAGAATCTCGTCGTAGTGATGGGATGGACCTCCAAATCATCGGAAGAATTTCTGGAAAATATTTTTTTGTGCAGAGGTGAAGAGGAGAAAGAGAAGAGAGAGTGTAACTAAATCAGCGAAGAAACAGGTATTAAGAGTCTCTCAAGAACGTACGCTTTTTTTAATTTTAAATCAGAATACCATATTCAGTCAATTTCCGAGTATTGTTGAACTACTTTTCTAGGTTTAAGGAATTAGATTCCTTTACAAAAATTAAAATATTTTTCCAAACAAAAGAATTTAAAAGTTTAGAAATCAGATTACTTTCCTAAATTTATATTTCTGGTTGTGGGCAACCAAACGGGCTTTAAAATTTTTTACCGTCAGCCATTTAACTACTAAAATAAATGTAAGATTTGATTTTGATATGTCATTGCAATTCAAATTTCAGGCTTATCATTTTGAAGTTTAGAGTCCAAAATTAAAATTCAAAAAGTTAGAAGTACTCGGACTTTTTATCAGATAAAAAAAAAATGAAAAAGAAGTGAATCAAAGTCACTATTTTTTTCTGGGTTAAAGTCAATGTTAATTCAGTTACATTCTTATCCATATAAAATCATTAAAAGGAAAACAAGTCAAATCTACAACTTTTTTTTATTTATCACATTTTATTAATACTTATTATGAATTATCTGCTTAGGTGGATATCCATAAATTAAATTAATAGTTCTTTCATAATAATAATAATATTTTTTAATAGATAGGTGGCATAGTCACCATTATCATCGATGTCTACTATCCTATCCATAAAGGGTAAGATTTATTCCTAAAGTGTATCCTCACATTTCCTTTGCCTATATATAGGACTATTGTCATATTTTATAAGATGGAAAAAAGATGAATAAGAAAATTACATTTCTCTACTTATGTTTTTTTTATATCTCCACACTTTTCTCCTTTTATAGTTTATATATTTCACTTTCAGTATGGTAATGTTCCACTAAAAAATTTAGATTATTTCCTAAAGTGAATGTAATTAGATCTTGTAATTTATTTATAAAAGTGATTTGACTGTGATTAGTGATAAAAATATTCTCGACAATTATATTGGTGAAATGACTTATCAAATTTTCAAAGTATATATTTTCATAGGAAGTGAAAAAATTATGAGAAAAGAAATGTGAAATTGTTATTCATATGGAAAATATTATCGATGGATACAAACATATATTTGTCAAGTACATGTAGTAGTTTGACATCTTGTATTGCTAACTAATTAGCATCGATTAAGAAAGGAGAAAATAAAAAATATTGTTTTACTTCTATTGAAATTATAATACTGATATTAATGACATCGATATTAGTGATTTACTCTAATATAGTACATACAGATGTAGCTATTTTTGCTGAATCTCAAGAAGAGAATATTTTGCATTTTGATTAATAATAGAAATTATCAAAATAATCAAATTATTATATTTTCTAATTAGGTTGTAAATTTTTAAAATTTCAAGTTTAGATACTATGTAAAATTTAAATTTCTGTCTTACTTATTATTAGTTTTATTTCTTTTCATGAATAGAAAAATATGGAGCGTGGCATATTATTCATGTTTGAACATAACTATTAAAATGGAAATGGTATTCTAGTTTTGGAATAACTAGTTAAGTGAATGCTCTAAAAGAGCCAGTTAATTTCAACTCTATAAGAGATATCATTACCCAAGTATCTAGTAGATATTTAGTTTGAAATATAATACATCCACTAAGGATTGTTAAAAGTTTTTTTAGTTTAATAATGTTCTCAGAAGAAAGATGATCTCGAGATAGTGGATGAAATAAGTGTATATATTTTTCTATTTTTGTTATATCTGAATAAATCTGCATTATAGAAACTATCAATTTTCTTTCTAGATCTAATCTAAAATTTATGGATTTGAGATATATTGTAAAGTAAACCTAAATTTTACTAATTCGAATAGTTTATCAGTTGGCATGACCGGTTGGACCATCCGAATCTCAAAATACGGAAATTTATTTATAACTTTTGGAATGAGTTATGGGACCACAAGTTCTATAATCCAATGAATTTCATATGCTACTTGTTTTCAAGACGATATAATTATATGAACATCACCAGTATTATTTGAGATAGAATGTACTTGAGATAAATATAAAAAAACATTAGTCAATGTGTATTGACAACATAGTCATGTATATATTATTAATATGCAACTTATTGTTGCCTCTCCTTGATTATGAGCTCATATTCAATATTCTCCTACCAACACAATTTGTCCTAATAATACTAGTAGTATCATATGAACATCCTAAAGAATATATGTTCATGCACAAAATGATTTTGAAGAACTATAGATGACTTAGAATGATTTATGTAAATTCTTAGTAGCACTTCGTATTTTGACAAAAAAAATTATACGAGTTCTCCTCTATTTTTGATTGGTTTGTAGCTAGTAACCAAATATTTTTCATCTCCAAGTTAAATATGATTTCTATTTTTTAATATGCTCCAGCACAAAAAAGGCAATGAGATAGGACCACAAGAGATGTTATATGAAAAATGTTTGGAGCAAATCTAAACGGAAGATTTGCATTTTGATGATTTTGAATATTCTTCCCAAACATTTACTAACCAACATCATGTTGCAAATATACTCCTATTACACTTGATGTCCCTGAAGGATAAACTACCGTTCCAAATGACTTTGAGACACAACTAAAATAGTGATAGATAAGTCGGTTCCAATATATATGATAAACTCCTCATATACGAAAGAAGCAAATAATTAAGATGATTACATATAGTTAAAAAGGAAGAAAAATTCCAACAAACTTTTTTTTTCCTAAACATGACATTAATTATTTCTAGAAGAAATTCAGGTACCTGTAATTTGTAATAATAAATCTCAATATGTGATGTCTTGATTATAAATTATGATATTGGGGCCACAAGATAGTATAATATGTCGATTGTATTTATGCGCATAATATGAATATAAATGAGGATCTAAAATAAAAGTTTGCGACTCAAAATTCGATATTTGAAATTCAAGATATTAATGTAGTATTCGCATGACCAGAAATATGATCCAGACAGTTAAACAAGTATATTTGAAGTGTACTTGTATTCCTAGCAGGAATTATATACTTGAATTGTAATCCTAGAATGATGAAAATAAATATCTCTATAAAAATAGAATGTGAACCATGAAATATATAAATGAAAATTTATGGAAAAAGATTCTTCGTAAAGCCTGGCATTTTGTACGAAGCATTATATTCTCTAGTGGTAAATACAAATATATTTGATTTTATCAACTGAAATACTTAATAACTATTATGAAGTCCTAGAAGGATACAGATGCCTGAGGAATATATAAATAATCTTTCCTGAAGAATATGATATCATTGTCTTAGTGAAAATTTTGGAAAATGATGTTAAAATATCGAAATGACATGTATAGAAACCTGTATAAGACTTACTTATACTTGTTACACATATAATTCTCGTTCTATTAATAAGATATGTCCTTATTGTGTGATTTTATAATTATCATTTCGATAAATTAGTGTCTCCTGTATCAGGGGGAGATAATGATTATAGCAACGAAGGACATTACAATCAAGAGGAATGTGATCACTATATCACTTGTCCAATATATATACATTAGTGAACCAGAAGTTCACAAGCTTATTCATTTGCTATTAATTATAAAATAGATATCTAATAGTTTATCTGGACTCCATTAGAGATAATCAAGTATAAAATTTATAAATTATCCATTTTAGAAAATGACTCTGAAGGTCAAAATGGAAGTTTTAAAACAAATAATTTAAAGTACGCTTGAAGTGTGGATGTCTTCTTCCTTTTTTAAATGTTATATCCTTGAAGGAAAATAGTGATCTATATGGTTCTCTTGAAGAGTTTCCTAAAGCAAATAGTTATTGAAGACGAACACTGTAATAAAAGATTTTGAAATAATCAACTTTGAACTCCTAGAAGATGCTATACATGGGCAAGACACATCATTATATACAAAAATAGTCGTTCGGCCATTTGAGAAGTGATAAAGAATATTTAAGAATTTTTGTCTTGAAGTACTATAAGTTGATACAGAATGTATACAATATTGTTACATATAGGATGCAAGTAAATACATCATATAATTCTTCTATAATTTGACGATTTTGAAATGATCGAAAATTTTATCCTTATAATTATTTATCTTGGATTATTAAAAAAATTCAACTCTAGTTGAGATGGATTCTACAAATTAATAATTATTGATATCCATACATTATATTGTTTTGTAGTGAAAATACATTTATCATTCACTTTTATTTTATTTGAAAGTTGAAATTCCATTTATTGATTTAGAACATGTGTAATTAAAATTAGTTATTGAAATATTCAAGATAGTTGAATTAATCCAAGAGATTTCAATTAATTTGAGAATGAACTTTAATGAGATATGAAATGAGATATGACAAAATAAATATCACAATGGTTTCTTCTTGAAAATATGGTAAATTGATGTGCGGTGATTTCAATCAACTATGATGATCCAGAAAATCTATTCACTAAAAGATTACCGACTGCATTATTTGATAATTAAATTTGAAATGCATCGGTTCAATGATGTACAAAATAGGGAGAGATAACGTAAAGAATAATATACTCTTTTTTCCTTAACTAGAAGTTTTTTTTTCCACTAGGTTTTTCTCTAGTAAGGTTTTCAATGAGACATGTTCTTTATTTTATGGATATCCAAAGGGGAGTGTTATGAATTATCTACTTAAGTGTATATTCATAAATTAAATTGATAATTCTTTAAGGATAATAACATCTATTAAATGATCGATGACACAATCACCATTATCATCAAGGTCATCTATTCTATCTATAAAGGATATAATTTATTCCTAAAGTTTATCCCCTCATTTCCTTTGCCTATATATAGGGCTATTGTCATGTTTATAAGATGGAAAAAAGATGACTAAGAAAATTATATTTCACTACTTATGTTTCTTTTGTCTCTCTATGCTTTTCTCTTTTTATAGTTTATATCTTTCACTTTCAGTTTATATGTTATTATTCTGCTTAAGAATTATAATAATTTTATAACAATACTTATGTCTTTTTACCTATCAAACTATAAAAATAATGTAACATTTAATGATTTTTTTTCATTATAACAGTACCTTTTAATAAAAAATAAATTTCAATCCCTTGTAATGTTTCTTTCATGAAACTTGTAGTAGTAATAAGGAGAGAAATTGAGCTACAATCAAGGATGGAAATGGAGGCGGGTGGGGGGGAAGGGGAGCGCATCCCCGGCCCCATCCCCATCCCCATCCCCACCTTCCTACTTTGTCCTCATCCCCGACTCATTCCTGTATTTAGTATGAAAATGATTCCCATCCCTAATCCAACCTCCCCTAATTAATTCACATCCCTAACCTATTCCCATCAAACCCACTAGGGAATTTGGGACTTAACGGAGAATTAGATGTATTATTTTCAATAACCATATTAAACATAAAATAATAATATATATGCCACAATTAAACGAATTAAAACTTTAAAAAATAATACAAGTAATAATCTATAAAAAAAATAAAAAAAAAAAGTCTAACCATGTATAACAATAAAAATCCTTATACGCTAATTCAACAATCTTCAATCTAAATAATACATAACAAAAGTCCAAAATGAGAAACAAGATTGAGAGTGCGTGATAGAGTAATATACTTTTTATTTTTAACATTTAGTTTAGCTTTTACTAAAAAAATTAATATATATAATAATAATAATGGGGTTGGGTGAGGATGGGTGGGGGCACATAGAGATAGGGAGAACATGATCCCCACCCCAACCCATCCCTAAGTATAAGATTCATCCTCATTCCCACCTGAATCTCTACTCAAACTAAAATCAAACATGTACAGATAGGTTGGGAGCGAATGAGTACCTAATTGCACATATCCCACTGCCATCCCCAATTACAATGCAAATACACCAAAAGATCAAACTTAGGGTCCTCTTGGATTACATTTTAGTCATACTTTTCTTTTGGATTTTAAAAGCAAATCCATAAAAACCATTTGGATTTGGTAATTTTTTATTTTGGAATAAAAAGGAAATGGATCAAAGTATGGGCTTTTTCCATTTGTTTTTATCACTTGAATGAGACAAAATCTATCCATCATATTTACTTTATCAATAACCTCATTATTACTCCACCTACATTTTCCAACTTCCAAATTGAATACAGAGACTGCCATATTCTGTACACCATAAAAAAGCTCTCTCTATTCTTCGTTTTTTTCCTCCGCAAATCAAGCTTCCTTTATATTATCCACTTCAAACGTATCTCAACCCCAACATTGGACGTCTGCCCTTTTTTGCCAAACTCCATCTTTCTAAGAGAGCACAATGAAGAAATCTCAATTCTAGTACGTTTTTTTTTTTTTTTTTTCCAAACTTTCTCTTGTAAGCTCATTTTGACATACCTTGACTTTACTTGTGGTAAATGTCAAGAAATTAATTGTTCATGGTGTAATGTTGTTAATTTCGTTGTATTATGAGTATATCGTATGTTCTTTCCAATCAAATTATGTGGTTTAGATTAATTTTGAATTTTCAGAGAGGTGAAACTCTAACACGTTATACTATTGTCAACAACATTTTGTTTATGTCGACATGTTATTACTTGTTTATGCGCATTGATAGTATCTATTATGTGTTTTGATGATAATAGCTTCCATCGAACACCACAATATGCACACTGGATTCAGGCGACCATCCAAGTGTAATAATGCTGACTGAAGACTATAGAGTTTTTTAAGAAATGTCAAGTTTTTATTTTATTTTTTTATTTTCATATTCGAGCTGTTTTTATATTTAAAGGTGTGTTCTTTTTATATTTTTTGTGATGTTATGTTTTTTATTTCGATATAATGGTAAAGTTATGAAAAATGGTTTTTATTCCATTCCAAAATATGGATTTTCATCATAGAAATGTAATGGCGAAGTTATGTTTTTGATTTCTGTTATGGTTTTTATTTTGATGTAATGATGATGTTATAAAGAATGTGATATTGCTTGAATTTCGTAGCAATAGAAATCTGGTTTCAGTTTATATAAATGACAATAGTCAATTTTTTGATAATCACCTTGAGTTCATGTGAAAAATCTTAGGGGTTAATAAAACCAACTCAAGAATCTAAAAATTCACTGCGAAAAAATAAAATTTTTCCCACCAACTTTTTCTCTCTAACCCAATTCTCTCTAACTTCTCTCTAACCCTAAGCTCAAATCTTTCACTCTAAACACAAATTGACAATAGATATGGATGATTTTGAAGATTTCTTGAAAGAAAATATCGATTTTGAAGATTTCTTGAAAGAAAATATCGATTTTGAGGTTAAAAAAATACCAAAAAATGAATTTTTTGCAACTGACATGAGTTTCTCCCACATTGGCGAAACCTAGTGAAATCTTTGGGATAATTCCACCCAAGTTGGTGAAATTCCTTAGAGAATTTCGTCATTTAGAAGAAACTCATTCGGTGGCTTTTTTTTAAATGTTATTTTTATGCTTTCATAATTTTTTTAATTATATAAGATGAATTATGAATTTGTTTCATATTATATTTTAATGTAAGAGACTGACGCAGATCCGAGTACATTCGAAGAATTTTTAGAACTGGAAGAATATATAGATCATGGCCATTTTTTGCAATTGATCGGTTATTTAATTCAAAATAGAATTAGTGGAATAGGCAAAAGAAAATGCGATGAAAGTAAATATATATTTGGATATCACCCAATATTTGGCATCAAGAACTTCCGATCGTCGGCCGTATACTACATTGGCTTGCGAGCGTGGACGTGTAAAGAAAACAAAAACGAAACTTAGAGTTGATGATGAATAAGAAGAAGTTCCCATAAAAGGCGGGGTCCTTATGGAACTAAAAAGTGTGGTTGCCTCTTTAAATTAAAAGGCGAGTAAATGACCCACAAGTGAAAAGTGGCAATTATCGTACACAATGGGAGGCACAACCATACAATAGGTGTCTATTATCACTGTCATGCTTAGGCTACAAAACTGACGGAGAAGCAACTGAACAAACCGAGTAATTTAGGAAGAACCTTATGTCACCTCGTAATATGTTGCGATTTTTTTGAGAACTGAAAGATTGTGCTGAGGTATGTCGCATTATATTTACTAACTTTAGGGTTAATATTTTAAAATTGTGTTTAGGGTTTAATAATATAATTTATATGATTTATGTAGCGTACAGACTATATACAATGTCCTTGCTAAGATAAACAAGAAAAGGATGCATGGGTGCAATACGGTAGAGAAAATGCTTTGTTTAAGTGCTCAACGGGTTTATACGACCTTTTACAGAAACTGTGAAAGGAGTGACGTTCTCAATGATATTGTTATTGCAAACTTGATATCGATTCAAATGATGAGGACGTGGCCATATGTACTGATACTGGATATGACATATAAAACAAACAAGTAAGTTGTATTAATATATTTTGTTAAGTGTAGATGTGAATATTAAATATATATTGATTGTTTAAGTTAAAATATTAATATTTTTTAAAGAGAATTGTGATTGTTTAATTAATATTTATAATAAATTAATAACATTTATACTGAATTGGTTAGTTTTATTATTAATTTATATTGGGGTAGTTTTAATATCTTAGTATATACTTTAATTTATGTTTAGCTCTATTTTTTTAGGGTTTAGGGTTGATTTCGTATATAAAACTATTTTAAAAATTGTTATTATTTAATTAATATTTAAATGAATTTAGTTCATATTTATTACTTTAGTTTAAGTTTAATAATTTAGTATGAAATTAAATTTAAATTTATGATACTTAGTTTATAAGTATTAAATTTGTATTTTATTACTTAAGTACAATATGCCATTTTTGGAGGCCGTCAGGATGACTCTGACGGGTAAGAACTTCACTGTAGCAACTGCATTCATGCGGAATGAGCAAGCTATGACGTATAGATGGGTACTTGAACAGATTAAGCACTTATATTTTACATCGGCAGTTTCAGAAAGGAATGAGGAAGATACTAATACATGTGAACCGGTAGTGATTATTACGGATAGAGAAAGTGGTTTGATGCCTGTGATCGAGGAGGTGTTAATAGATCCTACCACATGCTATGTAGCAGGCACATTGATCAAAATGTCTTGACAAAATTAACTGAGATGATTAAAAATGAAGAGGTGGCATCATGGTTCATAAATAATACATGGCACAAATTGCTTAATGAAATCGATGAGGCGGAGTACTATAAAAGATTGCATAATTTGAAGATGAAGTGGCAAAGTAGGCCAGATTTCTTGCATTTCTTGTTTACTACTTGGTTGAATCCCTTTGCTCATAATTTTGTTAGAGTTTGGACAAGTAAAGTATTTCATTTCGGGGTAGAGACCACAAAACGAGTTAATAGTGAACATTCAGTTTTGAAGTAGTGGCTTTCAACATACCATGGTAATTTGGACATAGTGTTCCTTAGTATTGATTCCGTGATTGAAGGTCAAATTTCTGAGTTTAAGAAGTCATTGGAGTATTCCAAGCATAAAGAAAAGTACAAAGCCAAGAGTAATCTGATATTGAAAAATATAAGTAACAACATTAGTCATGTGGTGTTGAAGAAGATTTGGATTGAGTTAAAGAGAGCTCTAGAGATCATTGATGATCTGAAGAATAAGTGAGGACACTATTTGAGGACATCATAAGAACTCCCATGTTCATGTGACTTGATTACAAGGTACGAATACCTCCTCCCTATTAATTTGTCCAATATTTACTGTTTTTGGACAGCACTAAAAATAGGGAGACCCATCCATCTTCTCAAGAGAAGGACATGGATGTTGAGATGCGTGATCTTGCATTTCTTTTAGATCAAATCAGTACAAGACCCTTATCTAAAGTCAGAAAGATGCGTCGTCTTGCGAAAGGGGTTTTAGTCCGGTTTTTCCTTCAGATCCTGGTACGAGTTTTAAGTCGAGTCGTAGCCTACTTTGTGTATGGAGATGAACATCAATGGCTTGAGGTCCTTAGGCAAATGTCTTTTTGAGTTGGAAGAAAATCCAAATCTGTACGGTACACTATTTCGTTCAGTAGAAAGGTGTTATGAACTCATACACAAATATCAGTGGCGGGAAGGACATGTGCCTTCATCACATTGGATGGATACATCTGATTTTCTTTATGTCATTGCAAATGCAATCAATTTTTGTGTGGTCTTAATTGCACGGATAGGTTTCACGACTGTATTACCTTTATACTAGTAGATGGATCGGACCGGAGGTATGATCGTTATTGGTCACTTGGCAGATTATCAGCATTTTATTGTGGTTGGTGAAACTTTATTTTTGAATTAATGAATTATGTTCATAACTCATATTAACAAATTATGTATTTATTGTGTTTTATAACTGCACATGCGAGGGAACTTTCCATTGCTAACTGGCTTGATCCTTCAAAGGATAGGATTGCAGATTAGAATACGAGATATGCTAGAGCATATCCAGTAGGAGATCCTATTCATGTTAATGTTTAGTGATTATTGTAATTAACTTTATTGCCTTTTTCTAATTTTATTTTGAATCATCATCACATGTCTTGTCTTTATTTAAGGAGCGTTTATAAGAATATTTACTTTTAGAACTTTATTAAAATATTAAATCGTAGTAGCTTATGAAAATATTAACATAGAGAAATAATTATCACAGAACATAAAGACTTAAATACATAATAATACGAATACATAAAAAAGCAGAAATACGTACGAATACATAATAAAACAAAAGTCCATAGTCCGAATAAAAACACACAATAGAAATACATACGATAAACTAACATAACATAAAGACGTAAATATGAAATACTAATCACTACGAAGATAAAAATCTTGCATGATATGGTATATCTGTCTGTACATACCACTCGGGTCACGTGTAGTTGGATATATATATATATATATAAGGAGCTATCATGTCGAGGACAACTGAAGCTGATGGCCTACCAAGTGTCGGGGTACTATATGCCACATGAAAGTCTATCAGGATTCCGTATCCTAGGATGAGTGCAACGGATAAACCACGGCATATGATCATGTGTGCATCGACTCGGGGGTATGACAGACATACTGGTCCAAGACTCCAGAAGTAGATGTGATCGTGCCTCTAGCCACAAGGCCTCTATGAATATGAATATGTTCTTCACTATGTACATCCTATTATTAGCTAGTCTGTGAGCCTCCAATGGTCTAATAGGATGTGTTGGAACGCACTGTTGCCGCCTGAACTTTCAGACAACTCTATCGGGCATGTATGGCTCAATATACTCATAGTATGCAAGCATGCCATGCCAAGTAGAAATCTATACATCATGTAAGCATGCCATGCCAACTCATCATAGTAAAAATCTATACATCATAGTATGCAAGCATGCCATGCCAACACTATCGGGCATGTATGGCTCAATATACTCATAGTATGCAAGCATGCCATGCCAAGTAGAAATCCATACATCATGTATCTCTGAAAGCTTATACGGTGTCCAACGTACCTCCTTCGCAGTCATCACATCTAACCGTAGACGGTTGTCTAGCAACTTATGCTTAGATTTTGTACCCAATATTTCGTAACGCTGGATGTAAGGCTTACCCAACTTCGCTCCTGGTCTCACTGTTGGGGCAAATATAGGAAAATACATATATATATATATATCCAGGCCTAATAAACACATAAAAAACATATGTAAATAATGAAACGAAATGATGAAAAGTATAATATATACAAACAACCCTACCATATATTTTTTTAAAGTTAATGATTAAGTATAATATGAAGAAAGTGAATAATACCTCAAGTAATGACTAACACCTAGCTAACTCCTTCGCATCTACATGAAAGGCCTAAACAAGATTCCGGTACAAGAATGCCAGGACTGCCGCACCCCCCCACCCAACCTCCCACATCCTCGAAAATTCTTCATAATCGGCCAAAGCTTGGCATACACAGTGTTCCCACTCTTATCGGTGAAGAGGAAACTCCTAAATATGTAAACAATGTAACGTGCAGCCCTCAAATCCAGGAAAAGTCTACTATCGGGATCCTATGCAACGTATGAAAGTTCCTGGGCATTTATACCACCACCAGTGTAAGTAAAATCCAAATCGCTCTGAACAATCCCAACCAGCTGCTCCCGAGAATACTGAACATCCAAAACACCACCTTAAGCAGGTATACCCAGTATTAACTTCACATCATATAAAGTAATACTCATCTCTTTGAAGGACATGTGGAAGGTGTTGATGTCTAGCTGCCACCTCTCAACAAAAGCAGATAATAGCACTGAATGGGGGTGAGGGAATATTCAGGACCTCAAATGGACGAGTCTTGTACCCTCTGCTAATTCTGCCACCTCTTGTAAACTAGGTGTCCAACTTGTGAGTGAAACAATGCGCGACCGCGACTTCAATATACCTCGCTCTTGCATATTAAAAAAACAATTGAATAAAATATTAAATAATAAGATTAAGAATAATTATGAAATTGACTAATAATAAATGTAAAATTTACCTCTCCATGCCTTGTAAAACCGGTAACATGCCCATTGTATGAAGAAATAAGCTCTGAATCCTGTGGACCTCCCTCAGCTGGTCCTGTTTGCTCCTAATCTGCATACTTTGCCTTTTTTCTTTTATGAAGGCCCAGTAGGAGGAATGGACTTATCGGTTCTTTTTTGTCGAGACCAGTAAACTTACTCATTATAGACCTGAAACTGTCGGTCAACCCTTTATCTTTCCCCTATCCTATCCTGCGTCCGGATGACAACAAAGGGCCACAGATATAGGCTTCTCCTCATCACCATCACTCTCGCCCTCAACAATGTCAACATCATCATCCTCTCCCCCAACCTCAACATCCTACCCCGATATGGAGGGATCCGGTGTCGTCATGCCCCTCAGATCGAACCATGTCTGCCTCTAACCTGAGATCACCAGTATCCCTCCTTAAACGAGGTGAATATGATCGAATACCATAATCAGTGGTTGTATAATCAACCATACTATAATATGAGTTGGTCGGGACTCCTAAAACAATTTGATCGAAAAAGATAGCCCCCAATTGCACCTCTGTGCTCCTAACCTCATTTAATGGTGCCTGTAATTTAGTTCTGAACAATACATGATCCTGGTCGAACATATGGGGATCAATAGAAGAACCCGTTGCATACAGGTCATAAGACGTAGGTGGTGGCTGAGAAGATACAGATATATGGTAATGTGAAGATGATCCATATAACTGATAAGGTATTAGAATGTATGGATTGTGAGATAGGAGAGGAGAAAGAATGCGAGTCGGTATAGGAAGTGGCTGGGTAGAAGATCCCGGTGTACCAAGGTCATAATATATCCCATGTCCAAGTAGGATAGGAGTACTAAGGTTGTCAGAGGTAATATAGAGACCCCTCATACCACGGGATGAAGTAGTGATTCTACACCTCCTGAACCCGACATGTCATGTCTACCACAAGACTTAGATCATCATCTCCCATACGTGCTCCGTCTCGAACCGTCTAAACAAATTTCCAAACATAATCATTATGTATGTATTTTCCTAATTCATGTTTCATATTATTCAAATCTTTTTACTATTACATGTGTAAATATTTAATATTGTATTATTTAACTTCGTTCTTTATAATTTTCTAGCATTTAAATTATATTTCCTAATTATGTAATTTATATTATTTTATTATTTATTTTTTAAATAATTTTATTATTTCATTCATATTATTTTATTATTTTTCTTTATTATTAATAATAGTTATTATGTGAATAGTGTAATTATTTATTATTTAAAAATACTATTTAAAAAGAGTTTAACCCTATTCTTTAAATTATTATTCTTTATATACTATTAATTATTATTAATTTAAATCACTATTAATTATTTAATTTATATAATTTTATTATTTATTTTTTAAATAATTTTATTATTTCATTTATATAATTTTATTATTTATTATTATTAATAATAATAGTTATTATGTGAATAGTGTAATTATTTTTTAAATTACTATTTAAAAATGTTTTCATCCTTATTCATTAAATTATTATTATTCTCTATGTATCATTAATTATTATTAATTTAAATCACTATAAAATTATTATTCATATTATTATTTAAATATCATTATTTAAATTATTATTTAAAAATTATTCATTAATCTTTTAAAATTAATCACTTCATACTTTTGTATTAAATAATATCTATTGTTATATCAATTTATTATTTACTACATAATATACTTATTAACCTAAACACTAAACCCTAAATCTACCATCACCATTTCTTTTCTAAACGATAAACTTAATGAATAAACTTAATTAACCTATACATATAAATTAATGTTAAATATAAACATGAATAATTGTAATACTTGTGCTAAGAAATTTAATTAATGAACATCTAAACTTAAATTATTCACTTAAAAATAATTCATAATTAAATTAAACAAATAATTATAAAATAAACCTTGTAAACAACTAATTGCATGTACTATAAATAAAAAAATTAAATAACATGCCAAAAAATAAACATAAAATCAAACATTTTGTAAACAAAAACTAAATAACATAAATAAATAAACATAATTTTAAACATTTATAAACACAAAACTAAATAATATAAACAAATAAACACAATTTTAAAAAAAAAAAAGGAGAATCGGCCATGTTGGCAAAATGTTAGGCTGAATTTTGCCCAACCCTTGACCTGGCAAAATTCAACCTAATTTTGGCCTTTTTTTTTATCCGATGCATTTTTTTGAATTTAAACCGATAACATTGTAAGTAAATGAATATAGATCGATGTACTAATTTTTTTTTATTTTTAATGGTTGGATATTCCTAAATCTGAGATCGAATGTAATGGGTTTATAGAGAAGGTAAAGAGAACAATTTTTGCTGAAAAATGAAAATTTTGAATTTTTTCGCACTGAACTTTTAGATTTTCGAGTTGATTTTATTGTCCTCCAAAAACTTCTTATAAACAAATAATAATATTTAGTGTCGACAGTAAATGAGCATCGTCGACCATGTTAACACAATGAAATGGGAAACTTAAAATATGACAATGTTTGGCTTCACTTTATTTTATTTTTTTATTTTTCCTTATTACTTCGAATATGATTTGACATGATTGATTGTAGAGCAATATAGATTGAAATGGTAGATGTTGAGTACGTATACCACTTTTTCCTTATTTCTTAATCAAATATATACTTTTAAGTTTGATAAGAAATTTAAAAAAAAAAAGAATTTCTCCATTTATAATTGAAATGTAACTCATTTCTTTTTTTTTCTTATTTCTAAAACGATAACGCTTATATTTTGCCACCAAGACTCTTGACTTTAAGCATTAATAAGTGAAATGGAAATGGATTTGGTGGGTTCACATGAAGTTGAAGGATTAGGTTTGAGTTGGTTGACCCGACAACCGCTTCGGGACATGGATCATGTTACGGATCCCCTAACTTTGACAAACTCTTTTATTTCACCTCCAATTGCCCGTGACTTCCGCCTACCCCGCCGCTCTTCTCTACCGGCTACCCCCGGTCACGCGTCACTCTCCTCCGGTCATCGAATCTCACTTCTTTGACTCTCTTTCTTTACCCTCCCCCATCACAACTAATACCACGCGCTCTCTAGCACGTGTGCCCCAAATTGGTCTTCTCTCCCGGCATTAAATCCTTTCTTTCTGTTATATTTAATCAAAAACAAATTTTGTTGTTTCTTCATTGCACTAGTGAAACCAAATGGACCCCTAAAGGTTTTTTATGATAATAAATGGACGGAAAATTCCTTAAAGAAATGGATGCAAAATAGAGAAATTTCTACTTCAAACTCATAATTCCTATAACAAATTATTCAGTTTTTAAATATACAAAAAGAGAAAAAGTTAAAACCCAAATTCTATCAAAATAAGCGACAAAATAAAATATTACATAACATAATTATTACAATAATTTTAAGCCAAAGACCTGTTTTTGACACTTCAATCTATAATTCTCAAACTCTAATATACTAAAATTACTATAAACATTAATCGAACAATGGGTTTTCTATTATTTTGTAATGTATTAAAAATTCTAAATTATTAAGTTTGCGATAGTAACACGTAACTTTTGTGAATAGTAATAAGGTAGAGTAAAGAGAAATTTTGCTGTCCTTGGAACAATATTGTTGACTAAATGTTTTACTTGTCTTACTTTGTATTAGAAGGCGATTATATAATGTGAGATTTCTTTTTGAGAAAAAAGTAATTTACATTTCATTGATATCAAATAAAATAACACTAGATATATTATTTGGGATATCTCCACACTATCAGGGATTCATGAGAGCATTCTAAAAAAGAGACGGAGTGAAATATTACCATTCCTTTTTACATGTGAAAAATCGAGAGAGAAATAAGCAATATTACTAGTGAAATCAATAGTCAAGAATCCAAGTTAAATTAGGGAAACGGTCAATAAGGCTCTTAATGGACAAAAGTCAATCATTTTCAAGCAGTAATTTTTTCAAATAAATAAATTTGTACAGAATAACTTTCTATGATGCCAATAAATTCATCATAGTCTACATCAAATGTCCAACAACATGAGTACTAACCTTAGTTAGGAGAGGAATCTCTAGATGATTTCGGACCAAAAGGCCAATGCCTATCTTACCTGGAGAGAGAAATGTACATCAATGTTTATATTTAAAATATCAAGGTTTGGAGGTAACTATTTTTCAAAAGAGAAGAAAGATAGGACTCATAAGTAAAGGCAATAAAAATTGTCAACTTGAGAAATTCCTCATCATATATATCACTTGCAGAACAATGGAAACTTGTATAAATGTAGTTATGAAGTTGAGTTTGAAAATTTATAAAATTTTCTCCCATAAGTGTTTTACACATACATTTTTAGGCTTAGTATCTATCTTTCCTTTTATAGGTATTAACGACATTAATAAGTTTCAAAATAAAGTAATTCATAGTTTAGTTGGTTTTACTTATTTTTTACTTCAAAACTTATTTTTAGTTTAGTCAAATGTTAGATTGTATTTCTATTGCCATCCGGGCAGATATATGTACTTAATAATCAATTAATTTCTTCTTAGAAAAACACATTAATTTCATCCATCTCAAATAATCCATGGGAAAAAAGAAAAGTATAGAAAATTCTTATGTTGTGATCCAGGAGAACCCTAATAGTAATAATACATAGTCCACGGAAAGGGTGGCAACATCATTAGATTCTAGTTTTTGATACTTTCACGCGCAGTACTAATGGTTTGGGAGTGGACAGACCAAAATTACAACAATAAAATAATGTATCTCTAACTCCTGTCCTCGTAAGATCGCACCAAATTAATGTCCAACCCTCATCACTCATCAAAATCCCCACTCTCTCCACTCACTCTGATTATGGATTTTTATTTTTCTATTGCATTCATGAGGAGAAAGAGAAAGAGAAGAAGATGGAGACAAATGTGGGTATTGACAACGAGTCAGAGACTTGTGATCTGTGGAAACTGTGAACAATGTTAAGAAATTTTTTTTTGCTTTTCTCCCAATACAAAAAGTCAGCTCTTAAATGTCATCATTTCTAATCAGTCCACCAGTTTTTACTTTTTTTTTTTTTTTCTTGGGGTGCCATTAGTTGTAGTAATAAATTTGGATTCTGATTTGGGTTTGGATTTTCTTCTTCCGAGACACAAAGGGTCACATAATTCAATAGTGAACTTTCCTTTTTCTTGTCCTTTGCTTCCCTGGGACGGTCTTTTGTCTCACTGTTTTCTTGGCCTCCTTTGAAATTTTCTACTACTACCCCACGAGCTGAAATTTTCATTTCCCTCCTTTTCTTTGGTTGTTTTCTGCAGAGGGTTCTTTGTATCTGTTATTGTTTTGTGTTTAGATCACTGACTCTGAGTAATCTTGATTATCAAGAATTAAGCATTGGGTACTACTGTTGAGGCTTGTGTTCCCAAATGACTATTGCTTCATTTTGAAGTGATGGGGCGTTGAAAAAAATCTCATCTTGGGGGGAAAAAAGAAGTTTCTTTCCTCATTTTAGAAGATTGATGCGACCTCGGGTTTAAAGTTGCTTGGTCATTTCTGATCTAGGGATCTGAAATCAAGTAGCGTTCTTGAAGATTGGTGTCATTTCTTGCTTCAGTTACAAGTTGGTGCTTGATTTCCCCCATACTTTTCCATTATGATGTTTAAAAGTTCTTTTTGTTTTTTTGATTTTGATTGAATTTATCTCCATTTTGTTTTGCTTCTCTCTCTGTATCATCAATGGTTATCCATTCTATTGGGGCTCTTGATCTTTCTTCTTGGATTCTGGGGATTTGAATTTTGATTTCTACTTGCTTCGGTTAAAAGTTCTTGATATTTGAGTTGCATTCTTTTTCCTCACTTCTGCTCCTCCCTCTTTAACCTACTTAAATAGGCAATCTTGACTCTGAGACATATTGCACTTCTCTTGATCTTGGAACCCTTTTCCAAGTGAGAAACTGGGAATCTCTATTGGTCTTTGTAGTAGTGATTGTTGCTATGCTAGTGTGATATAGTGGGGATTTGGTGTTTCTAAACCTGGTGTTTTGTGGGGCTGTGTTGCAGGCACTTTACTTCATTTGGAATTGTTCTTACTGCGAGAGCAATCATGTCAACTTGAACCAAGTAAATGGTGGTGTTGGCTTTGATTAGCACCGGTGATCTCTTTTGGTTTCAGTAATGGTGGTCCGGGAGATTTTCCCAATGAATTACCTGAATTGGCTATTGTTTGTCTGTTTTATCTGTTCATCTTTGGCTCTTCAAAGCTCAAGCCAAAGTTGTCATCCAAATGATCTTTTGGCACTGAAGGAATTTGCAGGAAACTTGACAAACGGGTCTATTATCTCAGCATGGTCTAGTGAACCTAATTGCTGCAGATGGGATGGTGTTGTTTGTGAAGATGTTGGCCTTATTGGTGCCAGCAGAGTAGTAATGTTAAATGTATCCAGAAAGGGCTTAAAGGGAGAGGTTTCTGAGTCTTTGGGTAATTTGGATCAGCTGAAGCTTCTTGATCTTTCCTACAATAATCTTAAGGGTGGATTGCCAAATGATCTTTCAAATTTGCAGCAGCTGGAGACTCTCAATGTGAGCCATAACATGTTTGCTGGAACGGTGTGGGAATCAATTGCTAAATTAAAAGCAATCCAATCTCTGGATATTTCTAGCAATTCATTCACTGGGAACTTGAAAGATTTTGGTGAAGTTCCCAATCTTGTTGAGATGAATATAAGCAGTAACTCTTTGTCTGGAGGGTTCAACTATCAGCAGCTCTGCTCCAGCTGCAGAAAAATTCGAGTTCTTGATATGTCACTGAACAAATTTACTGGAAATCTTGAAGGTTTGGATAATTGCAGCGCATCTCTCAGGCAATTGCATTTGGATGAAAATGCCTTTTCAGGCATCCTTCCTGAGACCATGTATATGATGACTGATTTGGAGGAGCTTTCAATGTCTTCCAATGATTTCTCTGGGCAGCTAAGCAACAGACTCAGTAAGCTTTCAAACCTCAAATCTTTAGTATTATATGGTAACAGATTTTCTGGGCCTCTACCAGATGTGTTTGGGAATCTAACACAAATAGAGCAGCTGGTTGCACATTCAAATTTTTTCACGGGCTCATTGCCTCCTAGCCTGGCATACTGCTCTAAGCTAAGAATGCTTGATCTTCGGAATAATTCTTTATCCGGAACCATTGATCTTAATTTCACTGGATTGCCTAATCTATGTACTCTTGATCTTGCTAGTAATCGTTTTCATGGTCCTCTTCCCCCCTCACTGTCTTCCCATGAACTTAAGGTTTTGAGTCTTGCCAAGAATCAGTTGACTGGCCAAGTGCCTGAAAGTTATGCCAAGCTCACATCTCTTATATTTGTCTCATTGTCCAACAACAGCCTTGTAAATTTATCCGGAGCACTGACCATCCTGCAGAATTGCAGAAATATCACTACTCTTATTCTCACCAAAAACTTCCATGGTGAAGAAATTCCTAGAAATGTGAGTGGGTTTGAGAACTTAATGATTTTCGCGCTAGGGAATTGTGGTTTGAATGGTCAAATTCCAAGTTGGTTATCGAATTGCAACAAATTGCAAGTCCTGGACTTGTCATGGAATCATTTGGATGGAAGTATACCGCCTTGGATTGGCGAGATGGAGAACTTGTTTTACTTGGACTTCTCAAATAATTCTCTCACAGGAGAAATCCCAAAAAATCTGACAGAGCTGAAAGCTCTCATTTCTGCAAAGAGCAGCTTGCCAAGTCTCAACAGTACCACTAGTCTTCCACTATTTGTTAAGAGAAATCAAAGTTCAAGTGGTTTGCAGTATAATCAATTGTCAAGTTTCCCTCCATCCATATATTTGAGCAACAACAAACTAAATGGATCCATTTCACCTGAAATTGGACGACTGAAGCAACTTCATGTTCTTGATTTGAGTAGGAATAATATAACTGGAACCATTCCTAGCTCAATCTCAGACATGGTAAATCTTGAAATTTTGGATTTGTCATTCAATGATCTCTATGGATCAATTCCTTTGTCATTCAATAAGCTCACCTTCCTGTCAAGGTTTAGTGTTGCTAATAATCACTTGCACGGAGCAATTCCAACTGGTGGTCAGTTTTTTAGTTTTCCCAGCTCAAGCTTTGAGGGTAACCCTGGACTTTGTGGCAAAATAATATCTCCGTGTGCTGTTAATACTACAGAGATACGGCCTGCTATACTTGCCACCACTTCAAACAACAAGTTTGGTCGAAGCAGTATCCTTGCCTTAACATTAAGTGTAGGCATTGGAATTGCCCTGCTGCTAGCTTTTGTTCTTCTTAAAATGTCGAGGCGAGGGATAGGAGATCCAATTCAAGACTTGGAAGATGAATTTAGCAGGCCACCTAGACTGTCTGATGCATTTGGGCCTTCAAAAATGGTGCTTTTTCAGAACTCAGATTGCAAAGATCTCACAGTTGCAGACTTGTTGAAGGCAACAAACAATTTCAGCCAATCAAACATTGTTGGCTGTGGAGGGTTTGGTCTCGTCTACAAAGCTGAGTTAGCTGATGGTACAAAAGCAGCAATCAAGAGACTTTCAGGTGACTGTGGGCAAATGGAACGCGAATTTCATGCAGAAGTGGAAACTCTCTCTAGAGCTCAACACAAAAACTTGGTTTCTCTTCAAGGGTACTGTAGGCATGGGAATGATAGGCTCTTAATTTATTCCTATATGGAGAATGGAAGCTTGGATTATTGGTTACATGAAAGGGTTGATGGAAGTTCATTCCTTAAATGGGAAGCAAGGCTAAAGATAGCCCAAGGGGCTGCCCGCGGATTAGCTTATCTGCACAAAGAGCCAAACATAATCCATCGTGATATTAAAACAAGCAATATTCTGTTAGATGAGACGTTCGAAGCTCATCTAGCTGATTTCGGGCTTGCAAGGTTACTTCATCCTTATGATACACATGTTACTACAGATTTGGTTGGCACCTTAGGATATATTCCTCCAGAATATAGCCAAACACTTACAGCTACATTCAGGGGCGATGTTTATAGTTTCGGTGTTGTCCTTCTCGAGCTTCTTACAGGAAGAAGACCTGTGGAAGTTTGTAAGGGTAAGAATTGCAGAGACTTGGTCTCTTGGATGTTTCAGATGAAATCCGAGAGGAGGGAGAACGAGATATTCGATCCATCCATATGGGACGAAGATTCTGAAAAACAGCTACTAGAGGTGCTTCATATAGCTTGTAAATGTTTAGACAAGGAACCAAGGGGCAGACCTTCCATTGATCAAGTTGTTTCATGGCTTGATGCAATAGAGATTGGGAAAGCTAGAAGATGAAAATCTGTATGTTCTTTTGTTCTTGCAGAGCTTTGTTTCTTTTTAAAAGCTTATCATTATATATATCAAAAGTATAGAAATCCAAAAGTTTTCCTCAATTATTCTCCATATCTGCTGCAAATAATCAAGAATAGAAGTTTTGGAACTTTTTCATCAAGTTTTCTTACTCGTATATTTTTACGAAGAAGAGGGATCTTTGACATTTCCTTACTCATATATAAGTAGTATCTATAAAAGTTTTGACAATTCTATAATGCTTCATATTCACTATGGATGACTTCCCTCTTTTCTTATTTGGTTCTATCTTTGCAATTCAGCTGAGATCTTGACAATTGAATTTAGATGGTAGCACATTTACATTATCATAATCTCAGTACACCTATAAGGACCATTCTTTCCTCTGTACTTGAGAAGAATGCCAATGTTTGAAACTCTTGTCTAGTGTGATAGATAGAGATTTTGTCTGAGATTTTTTTCATCGGATGGAATGCTTTCCAATATGTATGTGATGGGACTCAGCCCATTTGTTTGGGCGGCCTGACAAATAAGAAAATGTGTGCAACTCAATCCTAAGCCCAAAACATCACACTATGACCGATCAGGACCTGTGGAGCTGATCCAAGGGACTCTGATGGGTTAGACTGTAAAAATCCCACATTCTTTCCGATGAGCATGGAGCTTGTGAAACTTATAAAGAAATATATTATTTTATTTATTATACTATTTGTTGAATACTATGTACTTAAATATGTCCCATGAGCATTCAATGTTCATCAATTAGATAGAAATTCCCAAGTACAGTGAAGCTTCTGTCATTCCTATTCTTGCACCAAGATCTAATATGCTGCCTGCTTCAATATTTCCAGCAGGATTTTATCCCCTATAGCTAAGATATGTACTTAGTTTGAGAACATTCTCCTCTACTTAATGTTGCAGATATGGTTTTAGAGTGAGGGAAGTTTTCTTCTGCCCCTTTAGATTGGAAAAGTTGCAGATAGATTCTTTTCTGTATAATCATTGATGGGATTGGCAAAATCAAGAAAAAATGTAGCGAGCAGAATTGTAAGGTGGGGCTTGGGAAAGGAGATTCCATGGATTGAAAAAGATGAATACTAATGATTTACTTATGGAGAGATATTGATTGAATCTCCTCCTCGAAGATAATACTTACATCGTTTTCATGCTCCATCGGAATCTTCATGCACCACTCTTCCTAGACTCATTTTCAACCAATAGTTTCTTGTGTTTTTGACACGCCATATATCTTACTACTCTGGGTTGGATATTCTTTAACATTTTTTATAATACAAAATGTTATAAAATTATGACATAGAATGATATTGATAATCTTGAGTGTGCATGTGTTTTTGTGCACTGCAAACTATGGTATACTTCGTTTTCTTTTTTCTTACAAGAAAACTTAAGATACACAACGAATTTGTAAGTATATCCTAAATAAATTTTTTTTTTCTTATTTTAATACATTTTTATCTATATTTTTACTTGTTATATTTCATCAATTCTCACATTTTTTTTTTTAACTTTTTACTTTGTAAAACAATGTCATATTTAATAAATTAATTTTAAACACCTATACCATGAATGAAAAAAATACTTTGTATAACATTTAAAAAAAAAAAGAAAATTTTTTTAAAAGTTAAATGAAATATTAATAAATTTTTGAAAAACATGTTAAATTGAATTTAGCTTAATATGCCCCTTAATTCTTCAAAACCTTCTTAAAATTAAAAATAAAATATAAATAATCCATTACTTATAATAAAAATATGTGAATCGTTTTTTTAAGAAAAATATATTTTTCTACATATCATATGAGGTCTTATAAAAAAAAAAAGATATGCTATTAAGTATTAGGAGAGAAAAGAAGCAAAAAAACAAAAAACCATTTAGAGATCTTGGTTTTGACTCTCATTTTGAGGATGTATTTTTGCTTAATATTTGCCTAAACCATACCACATATATATAAATACATATATATATATATTAACTACGAAATGTTAATCCTATTTATCTCTCTCAACTAGAGTTCTAACCCTAGTCATCTAGGTATCTTCATCCGTGTTTTTCTTCTTTGTCAGCCGTAATTCTTTGATTACTATCTCCAGGTATTGTCCTCAATCAATCCCAACAACCATCTATAATATTCTGATAATTTCATTCTCCATCACTCATACTCCTGTTGAATATTTTTTATTCCCATGACCATGGCAAATGAAATCTCCACAATTATGGATTCCTTCTCTCAATGAACAGGGAACTCAGTGTATTGGACTTTCCCAACTTGAGATCGATCGTCGATACAGTGTCTTCATGGTTATCTATAGGGGCACGCTTTTTTATTCCAAGATGCCATGTCGACCCCTTGGAAATGTGCATCTGAATCTTTTAAGATGCACATGTTTAAGGATAATGTTTTTCATTTGATCTTTCAATCTGCAGAGACCCGAGATCAAGTACACTATGGAACTTTGGCAAGCAGTTGATGATAATTAAGCCTTGAAATCCGGACCTCCTGAGGTTTTTGATTTCACTTACATCAGTTATGGGATCGTAGACTTGCCATCATGGTGCTACTCCGAAATTGGCAGTCGATTGGCTTCTGTTCTTGAGTATGGTATTCTCTTTGAAATCTGCACTAGTAAACGAAGCAGGCTGGGTCAATTTTCCGGTATTCGAGCTCTGTTGCGAGCCCATAAATCACTCCGGCGGCGCATCCTCGTACAAATTCCGGGACTAGGCGAGATGCAAGCCGGCGGCCAAAAAAATTTTCAGCCACTTCAACAACCCATAAAATGTCAGCCAAAAGCCAAAATTACTAAGGTTTCAGCCCGCGGCAAGGCCTAGACCAAGAATGAAAATTGAGGTCAGGCCCAACTGTGGGACAAAAGTCTTTTCTACAGCTCAATTCCAAACCACCCATGCCCCATCCATTTTAAATCTCAATTATCTAAGGCACAATCTTAACTCCTGTAGCCCAGACCCTATGTCTTCTTTTCCTTCACCAAAGCCATCGCCAACGTTATGGCCCATTACTTAGAAGCCCAAACTTCCACCAATTCATTTTTCCTCCCCTCTTAATTCCATAATCACTTTAATGGATAATGCTCCCGGACCTTCAGCCCTGCATTCTAATTTTCTTATGCACTTAACTCCACAGTCTAATCCAAATAATTCTTTCCATGAAGTAGAAGCTTTATGTGAAACTGGTATTTCTGGCATGACTGATTATTGTAAACAAGTGCGTGTATCGTGTGATTTATGGCACCCGTTACCTGTTTGATGTTTCCATTTTTTCTGACACTCTTCCCCCTTTTTCCTTAGATGATGAATTACTTACTTCTGATACTTCATCTACTAATTTTTTTTCCTTTGGAACAAAAGATTATCATGCATTCTGCAGATTCTTTAAAGAAAGATAAGAGGGTGTGGATAAGAAAAATACCATAATCATTGATGAACCCCAAAACAGGAAGGCTTCTACGTACAAGAGAATGGTTAGGCTCGTGGGTAAAGAGGCAGACGCAAGACTAGATTACCACTTCAGATGATTGCAAACACTAAGCAGATGACAGGAAGCTTTCTCCAAAAGAGAGCACTTGATGATACCTTAGTTCATGAGAGCAACCAATTAGTGAAGCTGATACTATTCCTGGATCAGCGGTATGAGTTGATGATCAACCCCGTTGCAATTGCTGTGGGCTTTGTTGTTTTCCTTTATGAGAGACTAAATGTCTAAAAAATAAGATGACTCTGTTAAACGCTCTTTTAGATTTTGATTATGGTTTTTATATGGATAGAATTAGCCTTGCCGTCAGTCCTTTTATGGAAATGCCAAAGTTGAACCCAGGCATTTCTCTTGGAATCTTCTTAGATGGCTACAAGTCTTCTGATCTTCCTTGCTTTGTTGCAGGTGATTTTAATGAGATTTAATCAATGAGGGAAAAAACTCAATGAGGGAAAAAAACAGGTAGAGACTGAAATATCTGGAAAACAGAAAATTTTCGAAATGCCAATAAGATGTTGGTCTTTTTGACATTGGGTTTGAAGGTTTGAAATTCACGTGGAAAGCCCCCAAATCTTGGAAACGACCACATTAGGGCTCGTTTAGATAGGGGCCTTGCTACCGTTGGCTTTTCCTACATATTTCCCTCATGTGTTGTCTAGAACACATAGGTAAGTCATTCTAATCACCTTGCTTTAATTATTCATCTTGATCAACGAACTAACACTTCTCTAAAGAAAACCAATAGGGTCAAAATGTTTGAGCCGCATTGGATAAAAGATGAAGAATGTTATGATTTCTTTGAAAAACTTCGGCTCTCGGATCTTCATCCCACTTCAGATCATTTAGAGCTAACATTGGATCCATCTTGGACCACCTTCTGGATTGGAATAAGTAAAATATGGTGCTTTACCCCTCTCGTATTAAAAAGATCAGGCAACAACTTGATGAGTTAAGGGCTGAATCTGAATGGAACTCAGTAGATAATCTTGAGCTAGAATTAGATTGCCTACTTGCCTTAGAAGAGGATTACTGGAAAACAAGATCTCGAGCAGATTGGCTCATGGAGGGAGATAGGAATACAACTTATTTCTAAAGAAAGGCTTCAGAAATGGAACTCTATTGAAGTCCTTAAGGATGATAATGGGGTTGATGTTAGGGATTACAGTGGAAAATCTTGTTTCTCATTACTTTAAAAAAGAATATACCTCCAATAACTCTTTTATTGTTTTGGAGGGAGGTGTAATTGATAAGGTCTTGTCCAATGAGGAAGTCCACATATCTTCTAAACCCTTCACCTAGGAAGAGTTTCGAGAAGCTCTAAGGCACATGAAAGGATGGTGTTAGGGTTTAACTTGGATTCTTAATTCAAGTTGAAGATTTTTATTAGAGATTTACTTGGATTCCTAATTAATGTTGATTAGGATTAGGAAACTTGTTTTAAGGTGTATTGATGTAAATCCCATATTTCTTCCCCATAAAATTACTTTTGTATAAGTCCCTATATAAGGAGTCTTGGATTAAGCCTTTTTGAAGTGTGAAAGATACAGGACAAGATTTAACATTGTCCAGTTTAGAATAAAAATCGTTCCAAAAACTTTTTCTGCATTGATAGCCTCCTCAAGCAGATCCAGGCTCTGCTAGCAGCTTTCTTTTCTTATGATTTTTCTCTAGGATTGGCTTTGGGCCTTTCCTGCACCTTTTTAAAGAAAAATTGAATAAAAAATAGCTATTAACCGATGACTTACTATGATGTCATGTTATGTGGACCTCAAAGTTGGATATTCCAAGCTTTCGGAAGGAGTAGTCCATGGCGAGTGCTGTTTGAAAGGTTGAGGAAACTGAATCCTGCAAAGTGTGCTTTTGGAGCTCCTACTGTCAAGCGACCTCTAGGAAAGTCAAGGAAAAATGCCAATTCTTACGAGAATCCTTTATAAAAAAAGAAAGGCTTTCCAGCTCTATCAAAGGCGTATCCACCATTATTTAACTTTTGGATTTTAGTGTAAGTTAGTTATCTTTGGAGAGTAGTTGTAGTTGGGCCTTAGGCCTTTTTGGCTTTATGGGTTTGAAAGAGTATTCTCTATTTTGTATTCTCTACATTGATTTAGTGAATTTGCTTTTCCTCTGCCTGTGGACATAGGTCAATTGACTTAACAATGTAAATTCCCTGTGTCTTCTTTTTATTGTTTCCATTATTATTTCTTTTTTGTGATATCTCGTTTACTTGTTTTAGGTCCAACAAATTGGTACCAGAGCTTGGTTAGTTCTAGATGAGATGGCTGGCTACAGTCAATGTCAAGCATGAAACATCAAGAAACTTGATCTTGATTCAAGGTTTCTTCGTAAAGGAGAATGGAAGCAATCTTGACCTAGATGGATCTTGGTGATGTGTTGTTCGAGTATATAAAATGCAGACAAGCATGTCCAGAGAGGAAAAACAAAGCAGTAAGTTAGATCATGCTACATCCCTTTAACAAGATTTTGCAACACTTCTTCACAGAAACATCTGCAGCAACTTTATGGCAGCAGTTGGAAAAAAAAGAACTTGAAGAAGAATCTCACCAATAAACTTCGCCTAATGCAAGGACTTTACGCCTTTAGACTAAAGAAAAGTAAATCTCTACAATCACATGTTGATGAGTTCAAGTCCATTGTTGCATACTTGAAAAAGTTAGATGTGAAGTACGAAGAAGAGACTTGGCTCTCCTGTGCTGTCTTTGTTATCTTCACCATACAAGCACTTTAGAGATACGTTGCTCTATGGTCGTGACACCATCAAATTAGAAGATGTTCAAGAAACATTATTGAGTAAAGAATCAATCAATGGAAACATCAACGGCTCTACTTCAAAAAATCAAGGAGATGGCCTTGTAGCTCATGAAAAAAAATACCAACAGAAACTTTGATGACAACAAAGAAAAAGATTGAGGTCAAAGTCAAGATACAGAGACGTCCTATGCCATTACTGCAAGAAAATAGGCCACATCAAGAGGCAATGCTACAAGTTAAGACAAAGAAGTCAAAGCAAAGAACTAGCACACAAACAGAAAGAAGACTCTTCAGAAACTAAGGTTGAACATGAAGAAAGTGATAGAAGTGTCTTACTAGTGATGTATGATAAACCACGATTGTCCGACGAGTGGGTTCTTGACTCTGGTTGTTCTTTTTACATGTGCCCTAATAGAGATTGGTTTTCAACTTATGAAGTTGTCGACAACACTGTTGTAGTTATGGGAAACAATGCATCATGGAAGATTACTGGAAGAGGAACAATCAAGATGAAGATGCTTGACGACAATATCAAAACTTTGATAGATGTCAGACATGTTCCAGACTTAAAGAAGAACTTAATCTCTATGGGCATTCTTGATGCTAAAGGATCATTTTAATGGTGTTAGTAGAGTCCTCAAAGTTAGCAAAGGAGCTTTAGTAGCAACGAAAGGAAGAAAAATTGATGGCAATCTCTACATTTTGGAAGGCTCAATAGCAGTTGGTGCAGCTACAGTTTCTTCGTTAGATGTAGACATCATCAAATTATGAAATATGTGACTAGGGCATATGAACTTGAAAGGTTTGACAATCTTAAGTAAAAAGGTCTTCTTTACAGTGGAACTACAACTGACATAGACTTCTATGAGCAGTGTCTTTTTGGGAAGCAAAGAAGAGTTACCTTCAGCAAAGGTGTTCATAGAACTAAAGGAACATTAGATTATATTCATTAACATTTTTAGGGTCCTCCAAGAGTTCCTTCGTTAAGTGGAGCATGATATTTGTTAACCTTCATCGATAATTTCTCAAAGAAGGTTTGAGTGTTTTTTCTCAAGCACAAAGATGATATGTTTGAAACCTTTAGCAATGGAAGATATTGATCGAGAAGCAAATTGGTAGATGAATCAAGCAGTTGCAAACTGACAATGGATTAGAGTTTTGTTTTGGTTAATTCAATGTATTTTATAAGAAAGAAGGTATTGTATGACATCTAGTTGCTATTGGTACACCTCAACAGAATAGAGTAGCAGAATGTATGAACTCCACTTTGATTGAGAAAAAAAGATGCTTGCTTTAGAATGCTAGATTGTCAAAGAAATTTTGGGCAGAAGCAAACTTAGACAACGGGTTATTTGGTGAATCGATCTCCCTCTACATCGATTGAGTTGAAGACTCCAAAGGAAATATGGTCAGGAAAACCTTCACACTATTCAAAGTTGAAGATATTTGGATGTCTTGCATATGCTCATGCGAATGAAGGGAAATTAGAACCTAGATGCATCTTTCTGGGATATTCTTCAAGAGTTAAGGAATTTAGGTTGTGGTGCCCCAAAACATCCAAAGTAATCAATAATAGAAATGTTGTATTTGATCAGATGAGCATGGTGAATCCACATGATGAGAACTCAAGGCCAGAACCTACAAATGTTTGAGAGATAACCGAAATGGTGGAGATTGAGATTCAGAGCCAACCAAAGTGATCTTCGAATAAACAAAGTCCAATTGATGATTGAGACAATGGGAAAATGAAGAGCAATATTCTATTTCCAGACAACGTTTGAAGAGACAAACCAGACTCCCACAGAGATATGCCTATCTAGACTTTGTTGTATATGCATTAAATGGTACTGAAGATACTTACTTCGATGATGAATGTACAACATTCGATGAAGCTATGGAATCAACTCAATAAAAAAAATTGATTAGCGCCATGGCTTAAGAAATGAATTTCTTGCACAAGAATAAGAATCCAGTAGGTCAAAAGATTGTTGGTTGCAAGTGGGTCTTCAAGAAAAAAGCTCAATCTACAGAGAATGAATTTGTAAGATACAAGGCAAGACTGATTGCAAAAGGCTACACTCAGAGATATAGAGTGGATTTCAATCAAGTTTTTTCACAAGTTATTAAGTATAGCTCGATTCAAGTGTTATTGGCTTTGGTTGCTGAGTATAATCTTGAGCTTGAGCAACTTGACGTTAAAACAACCTTTCTTCATGGAGAGCTTGTGGAGACCATCTATATGAAAAAAACCTGAAGATTTTGAGGTTCGTAGAAAGGAAGATCATGTATGCTTATTGAAGAGGTCCCTTTATGGACTCAAACAGTCTCCAATTCAGTGGTACAAGTGTTTTTATGGCTTTATGACCAAGATCATTTCAAGAGAAGTGATTATGAAGCTTGAGTATATTATTGGAAGTCTTCCGATGGTTCTTTCATGTAAATTATTACTTTATGTTGATGATATGTTGATTGTTGGAAAAAACATTGATCAAGTGAACAAGTTGAAAGCTCAATTGAGCAGTGAATTTGAGATGAAGGATTTAGGCACTGCCAAGAGAATATCAAGTATGGAGATTCAAAAATATCGATAAACGAGAAAGATACACTTATCTCAGAGTTAGTACATTAAGAAAGTTCTTGAACGTTTTGGCATAGAGAAGGCAAAAGCAGTAAGTACGCTACAAGCAGCACACTTCAAATTGTCAGGAAAGCTATCTCCAAAGACTGAAGAGGAAGAGAAATATGTCTCATATTCCATATACTCAAGTTGTTGGAAGTTTGATGTATGCTATGGTTTGCACACGTCTTGATATTGCTCATGCAGTAAGTGTTCTTAGTCGATCCATGGCTAATCCTGGAAAGGAGTATTGGCAACCTGTTAAGTGGATTTTGCGGTATCTCAAAGGTAATATAGACTTAGGTCTAACTTATGATGGAAATTCATCTACTCAAGATTACATCACTGGTTATGTGGATTTTGATTATGCTGTTGATATAGATAAAAGACGATCTATCACTGGATACATCTTTACTTTGTTTGGAGGTGTCATTAGTTGGAGGGTTGTATTGTAGTCTATTGTTGCTTTATCTACAACTGAAGCTAGGTATATGGAACTATCTGAAGCTATGAAAGAAGCTTTTTGGATGAAATTCTTGGTTTGGAAGATCAGACTTCAATATTATGTGATGTCAAAGGGCTATTGATATTTTCATTGTGATTAACCTATGCTTTGTGATAAGTAGATATAGTTTTATATAGAAGAACAAAATTTGCACAAGAGAATTCTCAAGGGTGTTCCACATAGAAGCAAAATATCACTCAAGTCAACAAGAATCAATGAAGATGAAGTGATCCAGACATCCGCCTTGAAGACAAAGTTTAGTTAGGAATATGCTAAGGTATTTTATAAAACTCCCTAACTTTTATCTTTGATTTTTTATTAAGAATGTTAGCTCCTTGTATGAAATATTTTCTACAAACTATATTTGAAAAACTAAGTATCAAGAATATATGTTTTGAAATGTGAATGAAAGTCTACATTTTTTGAAAGGAAAATCGGTTGTTAAAATTTTTCTATCATATTCGAAATAAGGTCATCAATTTTAAAATCGGTCATCTGGTTTTTCCAAACGAAAAGAAAAATCAGCCGTCCTATTTTAAAATCGATTGTCCAATTTTTCAAGCTGTAGAAAAATCGGTTGTCTGTTTTTAAAAAGGGCCATCCGATTTTTTCTTGTAAAACAAAAATCAGTCTTCCTATTTTAAAAAGGGCTCATTCGATTTTCCTTTTACAAGGAAATCGGACGTCCTTTTTTAGAAACCAGTTGTGCATTTTTTTATTTTCACTGTTAAAAATACAACCGTTACAGACAGTAACATCTAGTTTTTACCTTCATATATAAATAGAGATATTTAATCAGCATTAAAAGCTAAGAAGTTGAAAAAAAATTTGAGATCATTTAAGAATATTTAAAGAGCTTTAAAGTACATTCTTCATAACATCTTTATCTCACAAAAACAAAAAGGAAATCTTCTTGGAGCTTCATTATTGATCATCCATCCAAGAAGAAGAAAAGAGAAGCTTGTAGAAATGATTATTGTGTTGTATCTTTCCCTTCTCAAGCTCATTTGGTAACATTGTTCCATCCTTACTCTTCTTTATTATCTTGTGATCAAAGGTTTGTGGAAAACTCTTTGAGTGATCCTTTGATAATTTGATGTATTGTTGTATTGTGTAAACTTTGAGGTTTGAGTGCAAAACCCTTGAAGGGTGATCCTCATTATGTTTTGTATAAAAATTTGAAATTAGTGGATTTGTGATATCCTTGAGTTGAGTCTCAAGGTAGTGGATATAGCTCTATTGAGAGAGTGAACCACTATAAATTCCTTGTTTCTTTTCCTTGTGGTTTGGCTTTTAATTCCATGTTTAAAGTTTAATACTTGTTTATAAAAGAGATTTTGTTTGGCTAAGCATTTTATTAAAAAGGGTTATTAAATTCTTCTTCAAACAAAATCAGAGATTTATATAAAAAATTGTTAAAAAAGTTTTCAAATTAGTCAAAAACCTTATTCACCCCCCTTCTAAGGTTTTTCACAAATGTATCATGAACGAAACAAGAACATTGATGTGAGATTTCTCTTTATGCGAGACTATATTTTGCGTGGCAATGTGGCTATTAAGAAGGTTGATACAAAAGACAATCCTACTGATATGTTGACGAAGCTAATTCTGATTTCCAAGTTCAAGCATTGTTTGGATTTAGTTGGTGTTCTAAATGGTGGACACTATTTGGGTTTATTTGGAGAAGGCGGAGCATGTCAGAACTTATCTAAAGTGTTCTTTGGAATACAAGTCGAGGTAGAGATTTGTTAGAGTTTCACTTGGATTCCTAATTCAGGTTGAAGATTTACTAGAGATTTACTTAGATTCCTAATTAATGTTGATTAGGACTAAGGAACTTCTTGTAAGGAGTATTGATGTAAATCCTACATTGCTTTCCCATAAAATCTACTCTTGTATGAGTCTTTATATAAGGGGTCTTAGGTTAGCCATTTTGGAGTGTGAGAGATAATTGGGCTTTAACCATCATTTAACTTTTAGGCTTTAGCCTAAGTTAGCTATCTTAAGAGAGTAGTTGTAGTTGGGCCTTAGGCCTTTTGGGCTTTGTGGGTTTGAGAGAGTATTATCTATTTTGTATTCTCCACATTGAGTTAGTAGATTTTCTTCTTTTCCGTCCATGGACGTAGGCCAGTTGACGGAACAACGAAAAAGTCTCTGTGTCTTATCTATGTTGCTTTCATTATTATTTTTTTGTGCTATCTCGTTTATTTGTTTTAGGTTTAACATGCAAAAATCACCAGGCCCGGATGGTCTACAGGCTTGCTTCTTACAAAAAATACTGGCATATTTTAGGGTCGAAAGTAACACATATGATTTTGGGTTTTTTGAATAATGGTGACAATATTTATGCTATCAATGATACTCCCCTAAAAAAAAATACTACGATTGTTAAAGATTTTTTATCCATAAGTCTATGTAATGTTGTTTACAAGCTTGTTTCTAAAATCATTGTTAATAGACTAAGAGGTTGCATGACATTTGTTACTCATGATAGTCAAAGTGCAGTTGTAGAAGATAGACTTATCATAGATAATTTCATTATCGTTTCTGAAGCATTTTATTTCATGCAGCACGGTGAGATCAATAACTCTAACCAATTTGCTTTAAAGCTTGATCTTAGTATTTTAATAGAGAGAAGTGGAATTATCTCGAAGCAGTTATGGCTGCTATGCGTATGCCTCTAAATCTAGTTGCAAGAATAATGACTTGTGTCTGCACAGTGCGATACTCAGTGCTCATAAATGGTTCGCCTTCTGCCAGTTTTACTCCCACTAGAGGAATCTGCCTGGGAGATCCTCTTTTTCCTTGTTTATTATTTGCAAAGGGTCTTTCTACTATGGTTCACTATTAAGAAAGACAACATTATTTCTCCGAATTGCAATTCACTAATACTTGCCCTTCGATCTCACATTTTTTGTTTTTGTAGATGATAGCGTTATGTGCAGTAAAACTGATACATAGAATGCTAAAGCCACTAAAAAAATCATACAAGATTATACTACCCTTTCAGGCCAAGAGGTAAATTACCAAAAATCTTCACTTTATTTTGATAAACGAGTCCCTTGTGATTTACAGAATTCCATTCTCTTCCATTTTGGGTATTCATAATAAGGGGCGTCAATGAACCTATCTTGGTTTACCCTGTCTCAGAGATAGATCCAAAAAAGAGAATTTTCAATTTGTTTTAGATGGAGTGTAGAAAAAAATCAATGGTTGGAATGAAAAAATCCTTTCCCAAGCAGAGAGAGATTCTTATTAAAAATATTGTGCAAGTCATCCCTACCTATGCCATGTCTTGCTTTCTCCTACCCTCTAACATTATAAGGTGTCCTGACTCTATGGTCCGCCAATTTTTCTAGAAAGGTTCGGAAGACAACAAAAAAATTTACAGGAAAGCTTGGAGTGATGGTTTTAATTTTGCTCTTCTTGCCAAGCAATGTTGGTGCCTTATTAAATCTCCATCTCTTTGATAGCTCAATGTCTCTAGGAAAAATACTATCCCTTGGAAAACTTCCTAGCTTTTTCGCTTGGCCGTAGGCCTTCCTTTTTATGGCAAAGTCTCTTGGAGGGAAGAAAATTATTCTCACTGGGTCTCTGATATTGTATTGGTATTGGGCTTTCTACTAATATTCTTTAGATCAGTGGATTCCCACTCTCACAGAGCGTACTCCCTCATCTTACCATAGAAGGGTGGCCAATCTTATTGATTATAATCATTGTTGCTGGAGAATGGACATAATTAGACACCTCTTTCTCCCACATGAAGCTAAAGCTATACTCCGTATCCCCTTAAACCCAACTTTTCCTGAAGATCAATTAGTCTGAAATTTCACAAATAATGGAATTTACATGATTAAATATAGATACAAAGTTGGCATGGCTTTTATGCATGATCTTACAATATCTCAAGGCGCATCAAGCACATAAGCTGAGGCAATAATATGGTATCTGATACATAATCTCGAAGTACAGCCCAAGATCAGAATGTTTCTTTAGAGAGCCAATTCAAACATCCTTCCTACAGGGCAAAATCTCATAAAGAGGGGTTATATAATAATACAGCTTGCACAAACTATGGTTATGCAATGGAAAATGATAAACATACTTTATTTGGTTGCAACTTTTCTAGAGAATTTTAGTATAACTTCCTAAGGGCAAAAAGTTGATTCAGATTCCTGCATTGAATTTCAAAGATCTTCTATACTTATCATATCTGAGTATAATAAGAAAGAAATAGCACTTTTGCCACAACTGCTTGGCTTATCTGGTATGCCAGGACAAGCTGAAGCATGAAGGCAACTGCTCCTTACCAACAACTATTACGTTGCAAGCTTTAAACATGACAGAAGAGTATCTAGCCCAATCACATCTTACTGGAAAATCTCCAATTTTCTCAGCTATGGCTCCTATGAAAATGACATTCATACCACTGGAATATGGTACATTAAAGATTAATATTGATGCTACCTTTGCTAATGGAAAACTTGGAAGGGGTATTCTCATAAGAAATTCCCTTGGTATTCCCATTCTAGCTAAAGTGGTCCTCAACAAGGAAATTTTTCAGTAGACTTTAGAGAGCTCCTTGGCAATATTAGAGTTTATATCTCAGGCCTACCACTCCAAGAAAAGCTGATTATTGAGAGAGAATCGCTAAGTCTTACTAGTCTTTCAATTGATTTTTTTAAGTTGAGTTCTTTGGCTAATAATTTTGTGAGTAAAATAGATAGGTCGTCTACTTTTTTCTCCTATGTAAAAAGGGAAGGTAATATACTTGCGCACCTTTTAGCTAATATTGCTTTAGATTCTGGTGTAGCCCTGGAATAGACTGGGGGCATTCCTTATGATGTATCCCAAGCTATCTTTGTGGATCTTAATAAAATATAGTTTAACTTTCCCCAAAAAAAATTAATCCTATTTAAAATCCCATGATTGATCTTTAGCTTAATATTTTTAAATTCAAACAGAACTATATAAATGTTATGAATTTTATGAACGCGACACATCAATCGCTTGGATATTAACCTAATATAAAGTAGAAGAATAGAGATAAGAGAACACAAAAGAGATAAAGTATAAATAAAAAATCAAGACCGAATCATCTTATTAATATCTTCTAATATGACCTATTTATAGGCTCAAGATACAAGAGATTACAAAATTCTAAGAGAATCTAACTAAATTAATGGCGATCTCACAAATCCAGTTAGGATTAGTATTCTGAGAGTTTAGTTTTCTTCAGGGAACGTATTTTGACATCCTCTATATATTCATTAGCTTCATAATGCTCCTCCTTGGATTACATAGCATAAACAATATGCTTCATTAAAACCTTACGAGAGAAAAAAACTCTGTGGAAGAAAAACTTTTAGTGAGGAAAAAGAATGCACTACTCATTTATGTTTTATATAGTCTCCTGTTTAAAAAATCATTAAATAAATCCATGTCTTAGTGAATAAATCTTCAGGATTATATATCACATTTGATCGAAATTATTGCACGCTAGTTTCACCTTACTTATAAAGAAATAATGGTAGTAATGGTGAAATTTATTAGTCATACTTCTCTAAACATGTCCTCAAATTTCACAATCCAATAATATTGTTATAATTTTATCCTTAAAGGATGCCATATAAATATCTCGTAATTAACTATCAATAATGATCACGCACATTCTCTGCAATCTACATAACAATTTAGAACATCAACATAGTTGGAGTGGTCGCTATATAAATATATATCATATCACATATGCATAACTTGTTTGTTTGAGAATGCATCTTTTGTCGATAATATAAGTAAGAAACTTGTTGCTTTATCCATCTCATCAGGAGTTGGATTTTCTCAATAATCCGAGATTAATTATCATTGAAAAATATTATAGGACAATAATGTTATTCCAAAAGTCATATAAAGAATAAAAAAGCACCGATTGTGCAAATTTATGGTGCTTTAGGAAAAAAGGTACTAATTACCTTCTCATATAAAATATGTGGTGTTTACCACAATCTTATAATCAAATTACAATTAGATTATGATGTGCAATATAATATATCCATATAAAACTTTTATGAATAGATAAATAATTTCCATTTTCGGGATGTTCAATTTGTAAATCAAGACAAAATCTTGAGATACTTACTTCAAGTATTTGCCTGCCAATCATAAATTCTTCAGGAGGAATACTTTAAGTATTTAATTATTTTACTAAAAAATCTTTATAACTAAAAGGTCGAACACGCTTCAAGCATGATTTAACATGGCTAGTTATAAGACTTATATCCCAATGGGACTTCCACGAATTCAATTTGTAACTTTTCTAGAATTAACAAAATATCAAGTAAATTTGCAACTTTAACAAATAAATAATCTATAGAACTACTAGTTCATGAATACTTGTACATAGATTAAGATGCATCAATATTGAACATGATATTTTATGATTCTATTTTTTCTGCCTCTAATGTGGAGAACATTAAAAATAGATAAAGAATCATAAGAGGCCAGCATAACAAATTCTAAGAGAACTTTCATGGATAAATATTCGATCTTAATTTCATATAGTTCTTTAAATAAAAATCACTAAGACAATGATGTTTTGTTTTTAAAGAACAATTCACTTACATGCTTCAGACATGCCTATCGAATCCTCTAAGGACTTGACATAATTTTTTAGAATTTAGTGTGCTATTATCTAAACTAAATTGACCAGTATAAATTTTGTTTCTTCGTATCAATATTGCCAAGTCCACGAAGAATCTTATATCATTACTTATACAAGTTCGAACTTTATTTATTAATTCTTATCCTTCTGGGCTTACACTTCAAGTGTATAATTCCTCCAGGGAATATATGTACACTTCAAGTGTACTTACAAATGCCCGGACTTTTTATATTTTCTCATGCGAACATCATATTCTATTAAGCCAATATCTCTATAATATTTGAATTTCGAGTCTGCAGACTTTAATGTTAGATCCTCATTTGATACTTAAATTGCAGATAAGTATCGTCGATGTTTTGTGCTATTTTATGATTCTATCTATGACATGATGCAATGAGATCTCACGACTTTTAGGTACCTGAACTTTTTCTAGAAATAATAATAAAGTTATGTCATGAAAAATTCTGCTAGAATTTTCATACCCTCGACTTATGACCATCTTAATTTATTGTTCCTTTTTCATATGCGAGGACTTTTGTTGGAATCAATTTATTATACCATATTTTGATGTCTCAAAATTATTATTTGTAGTAGATTATCCTTTGGGGACATTAATAGGAGCCTTCTTTTGCCGGATTTTCCTTTATCAATAAACATGCCTGGCTATTCATCTTCTGAACTTTTGGTTCACATTATTCTTATAGAAGAATCAATTTTAGACACATTTTTATCTTCATCCAACTACACAATTTCTCCTCTTTTCAACCCATCTCAATATACATTATGGTGGTTTTAATATATTTGTATAGCGCATGTATACTTATTGGAGGGAAAAATATTTTGTTTGTCACCGTTGAACCAATAATAATGAGTAGAACTCAAATTAATATGTTGGTGATATACGAACGAGTATTACTAGAAAATATACAACAATTAACTCAAGACCCTTGTGGTTCTATAAAATAATTTATTAGGTTCTATAAACATGTTCTGCAGGAAAGTTGAATATTTATACAAATAGTGCGACATCATCAATACATTAGGACAAATTATGTTAATGGAGAATCTAAAATATGAACTCATTATCAAAATTGCAAAATTCAGTTTGCAAGTCAATAATATATCGTGACCATGGATCGATGCATCGACTATATATTCATTCTAAAACATATTCAATCCTAATATATTGATAGTATCAATAAAATTATTTTTCCTTGAAAAATAGTAGTACAAATAAATTTGTGTGATCAGAAACTTCTAGTTCCATAAAAATATTGTCATAAATTCTTTCTGATAATTTGTCTTTTAATGATCTGGGATGGTCTAACCGATCGTGAGAATATTTAATATTATTCTTGAATAAGTAAACTTCAGGTTTACTCAATGATGTATTAAATTATATCAACTTTTGGCCAATTACAAATTACAATGAGAGAACATGGCAGTGTATGTAATTCATATTTATTTAATAAGTCATGATAATATGACATAATTATCATGTGACCTCCTAGGTCAATTTACTCTTTCAGAGTCTCTAAATAATTAGTTTTCTTCTGAGTCTTTAGTAAATAGGCTCTTCTAGAGCTTTAATCAAATATCTTGGAAATATTATAGATATCTTCTAGATATCTAGCTGTTCTCGAGATTTTAAAATATTAGTTCTTTCGAAGCATTTTATTGCTTAGCTCTTGGGGAGCTTTAAGTTCAATCTATTAGCTCTTCTGTAACTTTCTATTAATCAACTCTTTTGGAGTTTTAATTTATACTACCATTCATTCTCCCAATATATATATATATTTCGCTATTCTTGAATATATAATAAATCAAAGGGCATATATATAGTATACAAAAACTCATATAAAATCACAAATAAAAAGTAATTTCTTTCCTTTAATTATTTCAAGGAATTGGCTACATTAATAAGTCTGTATATCAATAGATATGATTAATATTTGAAATCAATAATGGAATAACATTTTAGGAGTAAAAAGAAAAACTCTAATATGTTATCTTTCTTTTCTAATCGATGCATACCAGATATTTAAAATTTTTTGTTTGACATACTACAAGTACGATGCAAACTCTTTTATATTGTATCAATAATGTTTCTTTGAGATTATAAATTCCCTTTTCCTTTCTCATTATTACCATTTCTGGTGATAGTTTAGATATTAGGTTCGTGTGTCATAATAATTAACGTACAGAGTTATAATCACAAATATAACATATTTTACAAATAAAATTTCAAACTCCATTCGCTTCAGGGAATGACATAACATTAATAGGAATATCATAATATTGCATCAACGTTAACTCAATCCTTTTATTCGATCTCAAAAGATTATCTATAACATTGAGATTTTTTCTTAAAAATATTGCTACTACATAAGTATATTGGAAAGAGGAATTTTTTTTCTATATTATTTTATTTCAATTGAGAAAGGATATAGATTTGATATAATCTAGCATATTGATATACTAAAAATTATTGTAGCCATAAATATATATTGGAATAAGGACCATCTTCTGGTGGTTATATTTGTTTTAGATTTTGCCATTTTTAACTAAATTATTTAGTTTCAAGAATTTATAAATTTAATAATGAAAGAAGACTCATTGTGATATCTCTTTTAATGGTGTCTTCAAGACCCATCATATACATAGATGAATTTCTACCAGAATCCATTACAAAAGATTTGATTTTTCCACGAAATCAAAAACATATATATAATTTTGAATATATGAAGTAGAGAAAGAATCAATTTTTCTTACTTCAAGATACTTCAAGAATCTTTTACCTTTAATATCTTTGGAAAACCACCTTATAGTTTTTGGAGTGGATTTCTCAGCGAGTTTCAGTCATATTAAAGCCAAAATCTAGTACCACCATTAGTTGTGTTATCGAACAACTTTGATTCGATCGACTTGGAAAAGAAACCGACGGACAACTCCAAGCTTATTATGCATGGATTGGTGAAGCATATGAATTGAATATTGGTTCTTCAAGCAATTCGTGTTGATAACATGTCATTAATTTGATGAACGCAACACGTCAATTGCTTGGGATATTTACATAACATAAAAGTTGAAGAATAGAGATAAGAGAAGAACACAAGAGAAAGAAAGTGTAACCCAGAAATCAAGATCTAATCATCTTATTAATGTCTTCTCATATGACCTATTTATAGACTCAGGATACAAGAGATTAGAGAATTCTTAGAGGATCTAACTAAATCAATGGGGATCTCACGAATCTAACTAGGTTTAGTATTCTGGGAGTTTAGTTCTCTTATGGAAACGTATTTGAACTCCACTATGTATTCATTAGTTTCATAACAATAAAGATAGTATTGAGATTTTTTATAACTTTTCTTAAATAATTGATAAAGATAAATAACTTTACCTCAACAAACCAATCCACTCAATTGAGACCTTAAGTTGACAATTAAATTATTTTCATATAATTAAATTAAAAATGTTGCCAACTAATCAAAATTTTTTTAGTAAAATTAAAAATCAAAATTAGAATAATTAAAATAGAGGTATGAGAGAGAGAGAGAGAGAGAGAGAGAGAGAGAGAGAGAGAGAGAGAGAGAGAGAGAGAGAGAGAGAGAGAGAGAGAGAGGAGTTTTTTCTGGATGAAAACAATCTTCTAATTGTCAAGATTCAAAATGAATTGGATATATATTAAAAACTTGATTATAGTTTTTTTTTTTAAATATGAATATTTTGGATTAAAAAAATCAACCTTTAGATGGTTAAAAATAAATCATTTATCAAGAGAGATTATAGAAAAAATATGGTTAAAGATCAATCTATAAATTTATGGTAAAGTACAAAGAGTAATTAAAAAGTTATATGTATTATTTTATTTTTATAAGCGTAATTTTCTAAAAGATTTTTAATTTTCTCTAAAACAAAAGGAAAAAGACCAGACAATCAAATAAGTAAAACAAAACTATTTACTGCTATATGAAATTGTCAACGAAATTATTAAAAAAAAAATCATAAATAGGTCATATTGAACAAGGCCAAAAGAAACCTACAAATCAATTATAAAAAAAATTCCTTTTACATTGTAAAAATAATTTAATATTTAATGAATTTATTATATCCTTCCACAGAAAATATATTTCAACCTCTTTTAATTCTTCTCACATTGAAACATATAGAAAAATAATGGGAGAGAGATGAATTTCAAGAGTAATCTAGTCCACACTAGAAAAAGATATTGAAATTTTGTATCTTTTAAGAGAGTCTGATATTAAAATGTGACAAGTAAAAAAAAATTGAAAAAGATTTCACATATTCACTACTAGAACATTATTTTGTGCACTTAAATCATCTTATACATCTTCTAGTATACTCCCTCCAAGGCATCATTTGATCGTCAAGAAAGTAAAGTGATATTAAGAATCTAATTTCGAGGATATATGATTCCTGACAGATTACATTTATGTCTAGAAGTTTCAAAATAATGTTAAGAAAAGTAATGTAAAGTTGGTTATTTATTTTCTCTTAAAATTTTAAAAAATAATTATAAATTTTAACATATATTTAAATATTTTATATACTATTTTACATGTTAATATTTAAAAAATATACTAAAATGATTAATCATATAAATATAAGGGTTTAATTATATATTTTAATATTATACTCATTAATTTGATACCCTATTAAATATAATATTAAATCATTTTTTAAAAAATTTCCACATACACATTTTTGTGTGTGTGTGTGAGAGAGAGAGTATTTATTAATAAAAAATTAATAATCAAACATATTATTTTCTTGAGAAAAAAGGGAACATATTATTTTATTTTTCTGTTTATATTATTTTGTTGGAAGTTTGAAAAAAAAATTTAAAGAGGTATAAAGATAAATAAACATATAATAGAATCACTACTAGACTACTCTTTTGTTTTATTTTATTTGCGATATTTTACTAATATATGTATTTTTTACTCATCACATTTAGGGATGGTAATGGGGCGGGTCTTACCTGGTATCGACCCACCCCAACCCATCTCAACTCCTTTGACTCCGGTTTGATTGCGGATTCAAGTGGGGATGGGGATGAATTTTGTAGCCAAACTTGAGGATGGGTGGGGGTGGGAATTAGATTCTCCCCATCCCAAACCCACCCATCCCCATTTTAAATATATATTATATATATAATTTTTTAAAGTAAAATATTAATTTAAATAGTAACAAAGAGCTGAAAAATAAAAAAAAAAAGCTAAACTAAACCTCATATTCAATTAATCTCTACTCTAGTCTCTGGACATTGAAAATAATATATGTAATCTCTGTTTGGATCTCCAATTCTCCAGTGGGTTTGGCAGGAATGGGTTGGGGATGGGGCTAAATTTCATCCCCAAATGTGGAGATGGGTTGGGGATGGGGCTGAAAAATAGAAGGTAGGGTTGGGGATGCGGATAAATTTCATACCCAGGAACGGGGATGGCTAGGGGATGAGGACAAAGTAAAGAGCTAGGGATAGGGCCGGGGGATGGTGCCCTTGCCCCCACCCGCCCCTATTGCCATCTCTAATCACATTGTAGAAATAATGCAACATTTAGTGAACTTTTCTATTATATCATTCTATGAGAAGAAAATTTTAATTCTTTTTATTTATTTTTATTCTAGATAAGTAGTTGTACTAAACAAAAAGAAATAAATTATATATATGGATAAGAAACAAACCCTTAATATCCATGATAATAGACATAAAACCCAACTTCAGAATCTCTAAGTGGGTACAAAACATAAAATAGAGGATAAACAAACACATATCTAATCTTTTTCTGCATCTTTAAAACCAACTCTTCCTGACCCGTAAACAGAATCCAATAGACCATGGGCTATCAGTTTTCTTAGAGTTTCCTTAAGATAGGGGAAAAACTGATAATGAGCCCATATCTGAATTAGATGACAAGAAATCTTCTTCAAGAAGAAGAGAAGAACTAAGATCAAAGAAAGAACATGCTTGTACATTGTAATTTTGGCCAAAAGATTTCGAAAAGAAAAGAATAAATATGGCTTGTGGACAAAAGAAAATTAAAAAATATAGAAAACAAAGTAAAAATCCATTGTCCGACCAAGGTTAAAACTCTAGCCAGAGCCGAAGTGATAAGAATCTCTAAAGCACTAAATTAGAAGCCAAGAAATCCAAAGAACAAAGTAGGAATTCTTAGAGAATAAAAGAAAAACCTAGATGAACCAAATTGAAAATAAAACCTTACCCAACAACCCTTGAAGAACTTGCAACAAGAACTATTGAAATAGAAGTTAATCTCTTCCCCCAAACATCAACCCAAGAATAACAAGGAACTTGGACCCAAAAATTAAAGGATGAAGGCACCCACTTTACACGCCAAATGAGAACTCTAAAACAATAAATGAATTAGAACCCCCTAGATGAGAATGGAACGTATTATCCAATAGTTTAGAGACAACATTCCAGGGTGGACTAAACCTATAGAGGAGTCTTGTAAGAAGAAAAGGAGAAAACCTCTTCACTCTTAAGTTTATCATTCAAAATTTATGGTGTTTCTACCCTAAAATCATTAAAGAACTAACTATCATTATTTAGGGACTTTAATTCCCTTTATTACACATCAAACTAGCAAAAATAGGGGTTTAGAACGCCCAAAACAAGACAAAATCGAGAAGAATGACAAAAACACAATATTCCTACGTTGCGCAGATTTGGCGTTGATTCTCCAAATCCGACATCGTATTTAGCACGTCTTTGCTCAAATATTCTTTCCAAGAGTTTTCGGCTCATGTATATAGCGGATCTGTTTCTAGGTTCATTTTAAACCTTTTAACAACCGATTCAACTCTTGTTTTTTCATGAAAGTTGTAGCTCCCTCTTTTACTTTCCTTAGCAACTTGAATAAGCTCATTTTGTCTTTTATAACTCAAGTTACTGTCATTTTACCAATATGTATCAAAACTGCAAAGCGATCTAGATGTGTTGAGGTTCTCCAAGGATATGATGCACCAAACATGCTCTGATTCAAACAAAATTTTGCATTCTAGAATACTCAAAGAGTCTTATACAAAGTTGATGAGGATTCATCTTTGTTCTTTGATTGGAAAGTTGTCAGAAATATGTTTGAAGCAAACAAATTCATGTTGCCACTTTGAAGAATACTTTGAATAGTTGTACGTCCTCCCATTTTTCAGTTTGATTCCTATCATTTCCCCTTTCTTGAAGTTGACTCATGCACGAATCATCACCTTTAATCACAAGACAAGCATTAAGTTCAAAAGAAATACAGGTATGCCAAGTAACAAAAAGTATAAGACATTTATCGCAAGGAAGATATCTTATATTCAAGAAAGAATTCGGAGGGATTGAGCTAAGATAAAGTGGAAACTTTGATAGAGCAAGCTCAAGAAAAAACAAAAATATTGCACCGAAAGATTAGAAGTAAAAACACAATATCGTTTCTATGATTTTTGTTGGACATAAGCAATATGTGACTTTTTTAGCATAACTCCCATGGACAAATGGAAGTTTTCACAACATATGCAAGCATAAGCAAGTCGAATTCCATTAGAATCAAGAATAAGCCATTTGCAAACACTTTCACGAAAAGGAAGGTGGTCTTCAAGACTTTTTTCAAGAAAATGTGCACCATTTAACTCATGGAGTATGCAAATTGAAATCAACTCTAAGAACCAATCAATAGATGACAAGAAAATTCTTTTCGAAATATGAAGAAAATGAATAAAAGGTTATTAAATCATCTAGAGTTCCCTTTTAAAACATCATTTTCCCATAATAATTCTCTAGATGGAAAATGAGAATACCAAAAACCTTCCATTTCCTCATTAAATGATACTTCAAAAGAATTTTCCACTACATTGTCCAAGCACTCAAAACAAGGAATCTCTAAAGGACTCTTTGAAAGGACGATGGTAAGAAAAAGTATTTTCGTTCAAATCCTTCAAAGGTGATACAAGATGTTTTTTCAACAAAGAATGATAATGATAGTTTCCTCCAAAGATCAACTTTCCCAAAAATTCTTTGAAAGGTAGATGATAAGGCAAAGTACCACAAAATCATTCTTCAGAGATAATATTGAGCACATCTCGCACAAGGGAGTTTTCACATTCAAAGCATCATAACTTGAAAAAAATTCCATTTTCATTGAGAATTTGAGGTAGTGCATCAACATTCAACAAAAAGGAATCATGCAACCAAGACAAAGATTGAGAAACTCCAAGACGATTTTCCTCAGTCTTCTCATGAATATTATCAAAAACATTTAAGCTTAAGCAATCATGAACCTTTTTCAAAGATGTCTCACAAATCAACAAAGAATCCATGAATCTAGAAGAATAGTCAAAAGGATCACGATATAGAGAACTAAGCATATTCAAATGCTTTCCACCACACACGTTCCATAAAGAGTTAAAGAGAACAAGAGCATATTCATTATAAATGCAAGCATAAGGAAATAACTTAATCTCTTTAAAGAAAAGTTCAAAGCATAAAGAAGAAGAAGACATGAAGAAGCTTATTGATTTTGTGAGAAATCCATAATGCACCTCTTCATTTTCCATGCCATTTGCTCCAATTTTCTGCACAAAGGAGAAAACACTAGAAGAAAAGTGGTTAGTTAGGTTAGAAATCAAGCACCTCCTCACTTGATAGTAAGTCCATTGGTGGTTCCATAACATGAGGACTAACACACTCCTTTTCTTTTGTATTTTCACTCATTTCTTCTCCTTTACTTTCTTCAAATAATTTGAAGCTCAACTTATCTATTGTTTTCTCATGTTGATCAATCAAACACTCTCTTTCTTTTGTGGTGTCCTCACTCTTTTCAAGATCGTATTCTCTTTCCTTTGTTCTGTCATCCCCCTCAACACTCTTCAAATAAGGTAGAGATGGAAGAAAAATTATATGGTTCCTCAACCATACTCTCTTTTCCCACTCTACTTTTCTCTTCACTCTGAACTTCCTCCTCTTCTTTATTACTTTCATCACTCCAGATGGAACAAGAATCCCCATAGGATTTTTCTTCTTTTTCATATTCGAGAACCCCGTATTCAAACCTTAATACTTCTTTCAACACTTCCCAAGTCGTGATGTGTTTTAATCCATTTCTCCATCCATACTCAAAAACATATTTCCCCAATCAACGACCGAAGAAGTGGAAGAATCTATGGCCAATTGCACTTTGTTTTCTTCCATTATATCACATGCATAGAACAAGGTCTCAACTCTCCTCTCCCACACTAGATAATATTTCAAATTATAAATTCCTTGTACAAGGGGTAAGATTCACTTGTTATGTCTAGGAGATCTTGTTGTCTTTTTCCCACTTTGAGAACTCCTACCATAACTTCCCTTTCTTCCATACCCGTTATAGGCATCTCTAAACCTTTCATACTTTGCATGCTCATAATTCTCACGATCCCATTCATTACTCCTTCCAACATTTTCATTTTTCACAACTTTGTCCAAATTGAGGGTAAGGGTATTTTTCATAGTAACTTTGATTCCATTTTTGCATCATAATAACCATTAATTGAATAATCCTTCAACTAAATCTTTAAAAACTTGGGCCCAGAAAAAGGTTAGAAAACAAAGAAAGGACCTCGCAACACTCCCTTACGTGTTTGCTCTCTTTATGTTCGCTCTTCCTTCGTGTATGCTCTCCATTAGCTTTTTAACAAAAATAAGCTCACTCGTCTTTTACCACTCTATCTCCCTTTCAAATTTCTCTCCCTTCTATAGAACTAGTCTATCTAGAATTTTATCTTGAAAACCAAGGAAACAAGAAGGAAGGTTCCTTGAGGAATAGAAACAAACAATGGATAGACTACAAGAACAAGAAACCAACAAGAAAGATAAACCAATACTAGGAGACTAAAAACAATCACAAGAGCGTAATTAAAAAATACAAAGCTAAGGAAACAAAGAAAACACATTAAACTAAGTATTGATTGAACTAGAATATATTGCAATCAAAAACATCAAAGTTTAAACTACCAACAAACAATTCAACAAAATAAGAGTTCAAAGCTAACTATATGTTACTCCCACGTGAGTAACCTAAGTTAGGGCTTGAAGCGGCTGGGGCCCTGCGACTGCCAGCCCCCTGCAATAGCGACAACGATGAGAGGCTTTCAACCCCCTCTGTAGTTTTTTTTTCTTCTCCGCTGCATTGCTAGATGGCGATGGTGACCTGAGTGCTGCAACTTGAAAAAAAAATGATGTGGTTTTGCATTGAGATTAAAAAGAAATTTCAAGCAAAACAAATATTATTAAGTTTATGAGCTCAGACGAGGTATTTTGCCTCTCCTCAATCTACCGCTTCCTCTCTCTCTCTCTCTCTCTCTCTCTCTGCCACTCCAATTTCCACCGCCTTTGCACCGCCAACTCCGCCTTTGCTAGATTGCCACAAGCCGCTCATTCCTATCTCCTCGGACTTTTGTCTCTGTGGCCATCCGGCATTGTAGCTGCTGCGAGGATTCCTATAGAGTAAGTTTTGGATTTTCTTTTAATTTCATTTAAATTGAGATTTGGGCCTATGAATATTGAAGAATATATGATTTCTTTTATGTAGTTTTTGCAGATTATTGGTTTAAAGAATTGAATCTTTTAAGATATGTGTAGGCCATTTTGGCCTAATTTTTCCACATTTTAGTTTTTCATTTTTCAGCCCATTTTCCCCCTATGATGATGTTGGACTAGGCCTTACACTAGAGCGGATTGGGTTTATTTTTCTGGACCTAAGATGCCGGGCGGGTTAGGTTCCCATGTGACTTGGAGGTCTCTATATAAACTCTCTTTCTCACATTTGCTGCCCTAATTTTGGAGCAGCCTCCTTTTATTTCTTCTCCTTCACAGCCTCTCCTTGGCTGCTTCTATTCTCTGGGACTTCTCTTGTGCCACTTTGTGGCTTGTTTATTGCTTCTTGTCGACGTTGGTTTGGTGGTGTGCTTGGTTTCCTGAGAAGGAGAGAACCGAGAGTGAAGAGTTTAATCATTTCTTGTGTGTGAATGGCTCATCCGAAATTCTGAGGGACTCCCTGTTAAATATAGAAATTGGACGACCGATCCCTGAGTGATAAACCGTTTCGATCGTCCACTTTCTTGGAGATCCTGATTTTACACTAAAACCGGTCATCTAATTTTGTCCTCTATCGTCCGGTTTTGTCCTCTGTCGTCAGGTTTGCATGTCCAATTTTCTGGAGAAGCCTTCTTCAGTGTCCATTTTGGTCGTCCGATTTTCTCAAAGGTTTCCCTTTTGTCGTCTGGCTTTATGTAATAGAATAGGTCTATCTTTATTCTATTTTCGCTCATTTGTAATAGTAAATAGGAAATCTATAATAGTAAATAGCTATTTAGTCACCAAATCTTTGTAACAGTGGTATTAGAGCTAGGAAGATTTGATCTTTCTAGTGTCTCTTATGATTTCCACCCTGTAGAAATGGAGCAGTCAGCGTGTTCTTTCCAGATCTGAAACTTTTCGAGTTTCATTTCACTTTTGCGAGAACTATTGAGTTCTGTGAAAGTGATGTAAGGAAGTCTTTATTATTTCTTTCTCGTTTTAATATTTTTTAAGTTTCTGTTCAAATCTATTATTGCTATTATTGCTGTTGGTATCTCTGGTCACAGATCTAAAATATTTGTGTTTTTTGTTTTTCTTGAAAAATCAAAACCCAAGCCTGGCTTGAGTCTTACTAAGACTCTAAGTATTTATGTCTTGATGTTTTTCTTGTTGATTGCAAAATATATTTTTTTTACTGTTCGTGACCGTTGAAATTTGTTTATTGTCTATTTGGGGAGCTGTTGCTCAGCTTGTGTTTATTTATTTCTCTGCTTGGTTATCTGCTTGGTGGTTTTTGCTCAGCCAGTGCTTTCTGTTGTCAGACTTTATTTTCTCTATCTGCATATTATCTGTTTTTCTAGTTGTTTCGTTTTTGGGAAAATACCACTGCTGTTTTTGCGTGAAAATTTTTTTATCTTTTATTTTGTGCCTCTTGGTTACTCTTATTTGTCTGTGTACATCATGTCCACTCCAAAACTTGAAACGGATAAGTTTGATAGAAAATTTGATTTTGTAATGTGGGGTAGAAAAATGAAAGCTATTTTAGTCCAAAACAAAATTGCACCCGCTATTTGTAGCCCTAATAAGTATCTAGAATCTTGGAAGGGCGAAACACTTGCTGAAAAACTTGGTAATGCACATAGCTATCTCACCTTGCATTTGAATGATAATGTTTTGAGAGAAATAGATGAAAAAGACAATACTTTTGAAATCTAGACAAAACTTGAAAAACTTTACTTAGGAAAGTCTTTATCAAACAAAATTTATTTGAAGGAACAACTTTTTTGTTTTAAAATGAGTGGATCAAAATCTCTTTACCTGAGTCTTTTAATAATATGAAATCTACTATCAAGTATGGCAGAGATAACTTGACTTTGTCTGATATGAAAAACGCTTTGAAATCAAAAGATTTGGATTTGTGAAAAGAAAACAAATCAAATGGAGAGAACCTTTACGTGCGAGGGAGGGTTGACAAGAGAAAATAGTTTAGTCATCGATCTAAAAGTAAATGGAGGTCCAAATCTCGAGATAAGAGCAAAGTGAAGTGTTTTTATTGTGGCAAAGATGGTCATATGAAAAATAAGTGTTCTCAATTGATCAAAGATTAGAAACAACGTTGACGAGGTAATGGGAGTGATAAAACTGACAAAACCCACAATTTTGAACCAGATGTAATTCTATGTATTCTGAGTTTTGGTGTGTATTTCCTCTAATATTTCAGATGAATGGATTCTTGATTCTGGTCACACATTTCATATGACTCCAAACAAGCATTGGTTTTCTGATTTTGAAACTCTTGATTATGGAAAAGTTGTTATGGGAAACAATGAAGTTTGTGGTATCAAGGGAATTGGAAATGTTTTTAGAAAAATACATGATGGTGTGACTAGAAAATTAACTAAGGGGAGATATGTGCCTGGTCTTAGGCGGAACTTAATCTCCCTTGGTATTTTTGATACAAATTGTTACTCTTACAATTTTGAAAATGGAGTTTTATACGTTTGCAAAGGATCTCTAGTCATACTTAAAGGTTTTAAGAAAAATGGCTTGTATACTTTGCTTGGACAAACCGCTTGTGAATCATCTGCATTGTTTTCAAAAACTGTTTCTGAAAAGTCTATGATGTGGCATCAGAGGATCGGCCATATTAATGAAAAGATTTTGTATTATTTGCACAGACAAAATCTTTTGAATGGTGATAAAATTGATTCTTTAAATTTTTGTGATCATTGTGTTCTTGGCAAACAACACAAACTTAGTTTCTCCAATGGCTCACACAAGTCCACTGCTATTCTTGATTATGTGCATTGTGATTTATGGGGTTCTGAAAAAGTACCCACTTATGGTGGCAATGTTTATTTCCTTTCTGTTGTAGATGATTTTTCTCGGCATGTTTGGGTTTTTCTTTTGAAAACTAAAGACCAAACATTTGAAAAGTTTAATGAATTGAAACGTTTTCCCAAAAATCAAACCAGAAATAAACTAAAGGTTATAAGAACGAATAACAGTTTGGAATTTTGTAACAAGAAATTCAATGACTTGTGTACTTTGCATGGTATTGTGCATCATAAGACCGTTAGGCATAATCCTTAACAAAACGGTGTTGCTGAGAGGATGAATAGGACCATAATGGAAAATGTTAGGTGTCTCATGGTGTCATCCTGTGTTCCTAAACCTTCCTAAGGAGAAGCAGTAAGTACAACAATATACCGGATAAATAGGTCTACATCCACTGCCATTAACTTCAAAACTCCTATCGAGTTGTGGTCCGATTAACCGTCAAACCTGTCCAACTTAAGATTGTTTGGGCGTGCTGCCTTTGCACATCAAAAGGAAAGGAAGTTGGACCCTAGGTCTAAGAAGGGAGTGTTTATAGGTTATCCTAGTGGGGTCAAGGATTACAAAGTTTGGCTCAAAGGTGAGCTGGGTATGAGGGTAGTCATTAGTAGGGACGTGGTCTTTAATGAGCTTGACATGCCTTGTCTTAAAGCTGATCCTATTAGTACTACCAATATTCCCACAGTTAGGAACATTTCTGTCGAGGTGGAGGACACCTCCGGACCCTTACAAGAGCACACATTAGACCCCGAGACCAATGAAGAGTCGGATAACCCGGGTAGTGTACCTGAAACCGATGTGCCCGAATCAGAAAATTCTAATGATGATGAGAATCATCCCTAGGCACAAGCACAAGCCCTTAGTGACTACCAATTGATTAGGGATAGGGCTAGGAGAGTGTCTAGGGAACCTATTCGATATGGTTATTCATACATTGTATCTTATGCATTTGCTGCTACATCTTTTGTGGAAGAAAAAGAACCTATATGTTTTTCTGATGTTTTAAAGAGTCCTACTTACTCTTTGTGGATACATTCTATGAAAGAAGAGATGTCTTCCTTGCATACTAATGAAACTTGGGTGTTTGTTCCTAGACCACCTAAACAAAAGTTAACTGACTGTAAACGGGTTTTCAAAATCAAAGAACCTGAATTTGATAATGAGCCTTCATGGTTCAAGGCTAGACTATTTGCAAAGGGTTTTCTCAAGTTGAAGGTTTCGATTTTAATGAAATCTTTTCTTCCGTCGTTAAGTACAAAACAATTAGGATTATGCTTGCTATTATTGCCTTCTTTGATCTTGAACAGTTAGATGTAAAAACTGCCTTTTTGCATGGCGAGCTTGATGAAACCATTTACATGCGTCAACCTCCTAGTTTTTTGAGGTGAAAGAAAAGGAGAATGTGGCTTGTCTTTTGAAAAAGCCCTTATATGGGCTTAAGCAATCACCTTTATAGTGGTATAAAAGGTTTGATTCCTCTATGCGTAAAGTTGGTTTTCTTAAGAGCAATTATGATAGTTGCCTTTATTTTTGTGGTGATGATGTTGATAATGCCATTTATTTGTTGCTTTATGTTGATGACATGTTGATTGACTGCAAACATAAAGAAAAGATTGTGAAACTGAAATCTTTGTTGAAATCAAAGTTTGAGATGAAGGATTTAGGATCTGCCTCTAGAATCCTCCGTATAAACATTAATAGGGATAGAGCTAACCACTCTTTGTTTATATCCCAGAAATCTTTCTTGAAGAAAATTGTTTCGAAATTTTCTATATCTTTGTGTAAGCCTATTTGTATCTCTGTTGCGAGTCATTTTTAGCTTTCTTCGAAAACCTGTCCCAAAACTGAAAATGAGAAGAAAGATGTGGCCAACATCCCTTATAGAATGGCTCTAGGACCAGTCATGTATTCTATGATTTTCACACGTCCTGACATTGCTTATTCCATAAGCCTTTTGAGTCATTTTGTGTCTAACCCTAGTAGGGATTATTGGACTGCCCTTAAGTGGTCGTTGAGGTACATTAATGGGATAGTTGATAGAGGCTTGCATTATCATAATTGGACTTAAAAGTTTGATTTAGTTGGTTATGTGGATTTTGATTTTGCTGGCAATAAAGATTTTAGAAAGTCTACTACGTCTTATTTCTTTACTCTTCCTGGTAATTGTACTTCATGGAAATCACAACTGCAGCCTATAGTTTCTCTTTCAACTACGGAAGCTAAGTATATTGCTACCACTGAGGCAATCAAGGAAGCTATTTGGATTCAAGGACTTTTATCCGAAATTGCATCTTTTGCATTTCAAATAACCATTTTTACTGATAGTCAAAGTTGTCTGCATTTGTGTAAAAATCCTGTCTATCATGAAAGAAATAAACACATAGATGTTAAGTATTATTTCATTAGAGAAAATGTTACAAATAGTTAAGTTAATGTGGTTAAAATTAGTACTGAAGATAATCCTACTGATTTTGGTAATAAGGCTGTGATAACTGGCAAGTTTGCTTTGTGTAGGGATCTCCGTCATATTGATGAAGATTGACTTATTTAAGTTTGTCTTGGCTGGGAAATTAACTAAAAATGTGTTCAAGGTGGAGTTTGTAGGCCATTTTGGCCTAATTTTCCCACATTTTTGTTTTTCATTTTTCATCCCATTTTTCCCCTATGATGATGTTGGACTAGGCCTCACACTAGAGTGGATTGGGTTTATTTTTCTGGGCCCAAGATGCCAGGCGGGTCGGGCTCCCAGGTGACTTGGAGGTCTCTATATAAACTCTCTTTCTCATATCCCTAATTTTGGAGCAGCCTCCTCTTTCTCTCTTCTCCTTCACAGCCTCTCCTTGGTTGCTTCTGTTTTCTGGGAGTTCTCTTGTGCCACTTTGTGGCTTGTTTACTGCCGCTTGTCGATGTTGGTCGGATGGTGTGCTTGGTTTGCCTGAGAAGGGGAGAACCGAGAGTGAGAGTTTACCTTTCTTGTGTGTGAGTGGTTTGTCCAAAATTTTGAGGGACTTCTGTTAAATATAGAAATTGGACGACTGATTCCTGATTGATAAACCGTTTCGGTCGTCCACTTTTTTGGAGATCCTTATTTTACACTAAAACCGGTCGTCCAATTTTGTCCTTTGCCGTTCGGTTTGCACGTCCAGTTTTTTGGAGAAGCCTTCATCGGCGTCCGTTTCGGTCGTCCGATTTTCTCAAAGGTTTCCCTTTTGTCGTCCGGTTTTATGTAATAGAATGGGTCTACTTTTTACTCTATTTTTGCTGGTTTGTAATAGTAAATAGGAAATCTATAATAATAAATAGCTATTTAGTCACCAGATCTTTGTAAAAATATGTTTTCCAAAAATTTTTTAATCAAAAGTTTGTAGAATTAAATTAACCTTCGATAAGGAGGTGAGGTGAAGCCAGGAACTTGAGATTGAAGAATAGATAAAATGGCTGAAAATTATTAAACAGAAGAAGCCTCTGTAAGTTATCACTCTCTACAGTTTCTTTTCTTCCTCTTTTTCTTAAACTTGAAGAACCCTTTTGAAATTAGAAATTCCCTTCAATGGAAAAACTCATTCGATGGTGGAATCACAGAATCTTGATAAGTTTCCATAATTCGTGTAAAGAACTTCTCAATTTCCTCTTCGTCTACTTCTAACTTTTGTCCCTTTTCTATATTGGTCATTTTCAAAACTTTAACAAAATCTGAAAATACCAATTCACTGTGTGCACGCAAAAGAGAAGAAGAAGAAGAAGAAGAAGAGAGAGAGAGAGAGAGAGAGAGAGAGAGAGAGAGAGAGAGAGAGAGAGAGAGAGAGTTTATTGGAATATTTGTTAAAGACACTATAGAAAGTGAGGGAAATGGCAGAGGAGTTTATCACTCTACTGGAATGATAGTATAGCACACACTTTAAAAACCCACCAGTTTATCACTCTATTTAACTTTAACTTTCTTATAGTTGTGTATATTAATCTTATTATGTAAGAGTAATTTGAGCAGCTTTTGTTCTCGGAAAGTGTCCGTTACATTGACGATATTTTATCAATATGTTTAATATAGTTCAGCCTTCCCAATCGTTCAATCTTGGGTCTGTCATTGCTCCCACTAAACAATTACACTAAGAAAAGAAAGGTATCAACTAGGAATCAAAAGTACAGGTAGTGAAGTTCAAAATACAGCTTTAAAAATGGTTGTAGCATTTCATCAAACACGTAAGCATTTTCGGGTAGAAGGGGATTTTACAATTTTGAGGCATAATTTCATAAGTTTCTTGAAGAATTTCAGTTCCAAACTTTCCTGAATCAATATATATACTTAGAAGAACAAGTTTTCACAAGAAAGACAGCCATAGGAAGGAATTTTGTTACCCTTTTGTGAGCTGCAATTTTCCCCCTATTTTAGCACTTTTTGTGTAGAAACTTTCATGAATAAATTTTGAGATTTAACTCAACCAACAAACTTGATAACTATATAGCTCTTATACCAATTTGATAAGAATCACTCAAATACTAAAATTAGAAGCTAAGAAATTCAAAGAAGAAACTAGGAATTTATTAGATAACAAAAGAAAACCTGGATGAACCAAATTGAAAATTAAACCTCACCAACAACCCTTGAAGACCTAGAAACAAGAACCATTGAAATAGAAGTTAATTTCTTCCTCAAACATCAACCCAAGAACAATGAGGAGCTTGAACTCAAGAATTAAAAGATGAAACACCCACTTCACACTACTAATAAGATCCCTAAAACAACAAATGAATTAGAATCCCTATATGAGAATAGAATAGATTATCCAATAGTTTAGAGACAATATTCAAGGGTGGACTAAACTAATAGAAGAGTCTTGCAAGAAGAAAAGGAGAAAACCTCTCCACTCCCAAGTTTCTCATTCAAAATACCAAATCTAAAAAATACATTCTATAATGAGGTATTTGTAGTGTTTCTACCCTAAAATTATTAAAGAACTAACTATCATTGTTTAGGGACTTTAATTCCCTTGATTAAAAATCAAACTAGAAAAAATAAACACAAAAAATGGAACAAAATCAAGAAGAATGCCAAAAACATGATATTCCTATGCGGCGAAGATCCACCACCTGATTCTCCAAATTCGATGTGGGATTTAGCACACTTTTTCTCAATAGTGTTCCCGAGAGTTTTTGACTCGCAGATGCAGCGGATACAACGGAGTTTTCTCCAATATTCATGTGAGAGCAGCCTCCTCTCTTCCCCTTCGTAACAGAAATATTTGAGAAAAGAAGAAAACAAGTTCTTCAAGTTTTTCTTAAAGACAATTTTCCCTTCTTCTCTTATTTTCGTTTCTCTTTTTCACCAAAGATTCTTGTGTGCTCCCAAGAATACTTCAGAAGACATTAGAAGCCTGTCATCTGATGAGAATTAAGTAAAAGACTGTTGAATAACCACCATCCCTTCATTATTCAAAATAGAAGTAGAACCGAGCAACGAGAACACACAAGTCGCATAGTCAATTTCCAGACAGCAATCGTTTAAAACACTCTCCAAAGGTATAATAATCCTTTCTTTGGCCTTCCTTTTGTCTTCCGCTTCCTCTTTGTATCCTTCAGGGGGGAGGAGGGGGACAGATGACCTAGTAGAGGTTTTAGTTCTAAGAGAAGTTTTAGTTCTAAGAGTAGTGTGAAGGGTATTCTAGTCTATGTAAAGAAAACATTTAAAATCCAGTATTTTTTAAAAACATATCATGTGTGACATGTAAAAAAAATGGAGGGATTACTAGGATATTATTTTTTTATCTATTTTGATTGTGGTCAATATCGTCTTTTACACCTTCTAATACACTTTCTCTGTGATACTTCTTTTATAGTAATTTAATTAATAAATTTTATAAAATAAAAACTAAACGCCAAATTGTAAAAGATAATTTTAAGAGAAAATTACTATTAAAACAAATGTAATAGAAAGTAGTATATTAAAGGGTTAATTACATTTTCCCCTTGAAGTTTGTCCAAATTACAATTTCATTTCTCCATTTAGCATAAATTAAAAATACATCCTTATCGTTTATATATTTATAACTAATTAAGCCCTACAACTAATTTTCCAAAAAAAAAAAAATATATCAAAAACAATGTTTCTGCAGTAAAAAGTTTGAAACTTCTTAAAATATTATTTTGCGGGTCAATTTCTTGTTTAATATTATATATTAATATAACAATATCATTCATTATAGAAATTAGGCTCACCAAAAAATATTTGGAAGGGTGTTATGGTCTTAGTACATAGTAGTAACAAGAAATAGACGCTTAAAATGATACTTTAGGAGGATTTTAACCTTTTTAAATTTTTTGTATTGAAAATAGTAGAAGCAAGCAATTACTGATAAACATGTAAATGATAAAGATATATTTATAATTTATATAAAGTAAAAGGATCAATTTATAATTTGGACAAACTTTCAAGAAAAAAAATAATTAATCCTATATTAAAACATCTAGGCTAAATGGTACGTTTCCCCTCTAAACATTTTTCCAAAGAGGATTAGATTCATAAACATTAATTTGTTTCTTTTTGGTACATGAACATTTTATTCTTGGTAGAATAGGTACATCTGTCCATTTTGGCCATTAACCTTTTTTTTTTTTTTTTTGCTGTTAAGGCGAGGGCAAGTTTGGTCCCAAAAAATAATAAAAAGCCCTCTAACTTTTAAAATTATTTTGGGGTGAAAATGAAAAATAAAAGACAATTGGGACAAAAACAAAATAATACTCTCTTTTTCCTCTTTCTTCTTCCCCTCCAAGACCATCATTTTGCCGCCACCTCACGCCTATACCAACTCCTCACTTCAAGCCTCCACCTCCTCCTCACTAACCAACCCTTGTTGAATTGTGAAACGTCTTTGGAAAAGGATCATGATTGTTTGAGCTTAAATATTTTTTATGATATTCATAAGGTAATTAAGGAAAATCATCCTGGAGTTTTTCATTCCTTGTCTTGGTGGCATGATTCCTTTGTGTTGGATATTATTGCTATATCTAAATTATTTTTATGAAAATGGAACTCTTCCAATGTTGATGCTTTAAATATGAAAACTCCCTTGTGTGAGATATCCTCGATATTATCTTTGAAACATGACTTTTGTGGTATTTTGTTTTATCATCTACATTTCAAAGAAGTTTTTAGGAAGTTGGTTTTTAGAGGAAACAAACTTGGCTATCCTTTGTTGAACAAAATTTTTGTGTCACCTTTGAAGGATTTGAATGAAATTTTTTTTTTCTTACCATCGCTCTTTTAAAGAGTTTTGATGGAAACGTGGCTTTGCAAAGGGGAGATTTAATACTTTCAATGATTTTTATGTTTCATATTTGTTAAATGGAAGTATTCTTTTGGAGTCCTTGTTTTGAGCATATAGATAACATAGTGGAAAATTCTTTTGGAGCCTCATTGAATGCGAATATGGAAGGTTTTTGGTATTTTCATTTGCCATCTAGAGATTTATTATGGAAAAATGAAGTTTTAAAGGGAACTGTAGATGACTTCAAAACTTTTTATTTCTTTCCTTCATATTTCGAAAAGAATTTTCTTGTAATATATGATTGGTTTTTAGAGTTGATTTCAAATTGCATACTCTATGAGTTAAATGTTGCACATTTTCTTGAAACAAGTCTTAAACACTACCAACCTTTCTATGTAAGTGTTTTCAAATGGTTTATTCTCGATTCTAATGGAATTATACTTGCTTGTACTTGCGTTTGTTGTAAAAACTTCCATTTGTCCATGAGATTCTATGCTCGAAATGTCTCTTATTGCTTTAATCCAACAAAAATCATGGAAACGACATTGTCTTTTGACTTCCAATCTCTAGGTGCAATGCCTTTACCTTTCCTTGAGCAGGCTCTATCAAAGTTACTTTACCTTAGCTCAATCTTTCCAAATACTTGCTTGAATATGAGATGTCTTCCTTGCATAAATGTGTTCTAATTTCTTGTTACTTGGAGTACCAATATTTCCTTTGAACTCATTGCTTGTCTTGTCATTGAAGATGATTATGATTCATGGACAAATCAACTTCAGAAGGGGGAAATGATAGAATCAAACTAAAGAATGTGGAGGCCGTACAACTCTTCCAAGTGGCGGCTTGGACACATTTGATTCAAATATACTTTTGACAACCTTACGATCAAAGAACAAAGATGAATCCTTCATAAACTTTGTATAAGATTCTTTTAGGATTCTAGAATGCCAAAGTTTGTTTAAATTAGAGATTTTTTAGTATATCAAATCCTTAGGGAAACTCAGCAGGTCTAGATCATTTTCAATTTTGACACATACTAGTAAAATAATCATAACCTGAGTTCTAAATGTCCAAATGACGTAATTCTAGTTTCTATGGAAAGCTAAGAGAAAGAACTACAACTTTCATGAAGATTTCAAGAGCTGAATCAGTCAATAAAAGGATGAATATGTATCTAGTGCCGGATCCACTGTATCCACGTGATGAAAGCTCTTGGGAAGACATTTTAAGCAGTTTGGTGCCAAATCCGGCGCCGGAATCGGAGAATACGGCGCCACGCATAGAGAAAACACTGTTTTTGGCATTCTTCTCAGTCTTTTTCCAATTTTAGGTGTTTTAAACCCTTATTTTTGCTAGTTTGATATGTAATTAAGGGAATTAAAGTTCCTAAACAAAGGTAGTTTGTTTACTAATGATTTTATGGTGGGAACACTATAAATACCCTATTATAGATTGTCATTTGTAGCTTGGATATTATTTTGAAAATACAAGAAGTAGAGAGTGTTCTTCCATTTTATCTTCAGGACTCTTTCTAAGTTTAGTCCTCTCTAGTTGTGTCTCTAAATCACATGGACTATCCGTTCCTATCTCTTTTTGAGGTTCAATTTTCTCGCTAATCTTGGATTCCTCTTAAAATTGTATTTTGGGTGCCTTTGAAATCTAACATACTATTGTTCTTTGGTTCTTTTGTTGATCTTTGAGTAGAAATTCTCTAGGGTTCTTTGCTAATTTCTAGAACTTTTTCTTTTGATGTTTTTCTCTTTTTCAATTTTGGTGTTTATCTTGGATGATTCTTATAAATTACGAAAACTAGGGTCACAAAAAAATATTTGGAAATGTGCTATGGTCGTAGTATATAGTAGTAACAAGAAAAAGATACACGAAATGATACTTTACAAGCATTTCAAGCTTTTTCATTTTTTGTATTAAAATTAGTAGAAGACATTAATTAGTTATAAATATATAAACTATAAAGATATATTTATAGTTTATGTAAAGTAAAAGGATGAAATTATAATTTGAACTTGTTAGCCCTAAGGGCATTATTGTATATGATTTTGATTATGATTAACATATATTTGTGTGATGATTATTAAGCTTAGTTTCTATAGAACAAAAGAAGCATCTTTGAAGTCTCAAGGCTACGCTCTTAGAAGCAAAAGATCTTGGTGATCAAGGCAAAATGAAGGAGAAAAGATCAAGCCATTGAAGACCTTGAAGACTTCTGTCTTAGTTAGGGATATGCTAAGGTATTTTGTAAAACTCCCTAACTCTCATCTTTGATTGTTGATCAAGTGTGAAGCTCCTTGGATTAATTTCTTTTTATAAACTATTCTTGAAAAACCTAAGTATTCTCGATAGGGTTTTTGATGCATTTGAATGTTTTCTTATTCTAAAGATTATCAAGAATACATGTTTTGAAGTGTTTTAAAATATGAAGGAAATTTCTTTTTGTTTAAGGAAAACTGGCTTTTAAATCCTTCTCAAAAAAGGGTCATCCAATTTTAAAACCGGTCATCCAATTTTTTCAAGGGAGAAAAATCAGACATCCTATTTTAAAATCGATCGTCCGATTTTTAAGGGGATCATCCGACTCTTTCTGTAAAACAAAACCGGTCTTTCTATTTTAAAAAGGGCTCATTCGATTTTAGAAACCGGCCGTCCGATTTTTCATTTTTACTACAAAAAATTTAACTGTCACAGACAGTACCGACTAATTTTTTCCTTCACCTATAAAATGGGCATTTGATCGGCAGTAAATGTGAAGGTTGTTGAAAATATGATTGAGATCATTTAAGAACATTTAAAGAGCTTTTAAGTACATTCTTTCAAACATCTTTATCTCACAAAATCAAAAAGGAAAAATCTTCTTGAAGATTCATTATTGATCATCCATCAAAGAAGAAGTAAAGAGGAGCTTGTAAAAGTATTCAATTGTGCTGTATCTTTCCTTCTCAAGCTCACTTGGTAACATTTTCCTTCTCAAGCTCACTTGGTAACATTTTCCTTACTCATTACTTTTTCTATTAATATCAAAGGTTTGTGTTGAAAAACCCCTTAAGTTATCCTTTGATTGTATTTGTGTTGTGAATTGAGGTTGCTTGCAAAACCCTTGGTGGGTGATCCTCAAACTTGTGATTGTTGTAGACTTTGATTATAGTGGATTTGAAAAATCCTTGGGTCTTGACTCAAGGTAGTGAATGTAGCTCTTTGAGGGAGTGAACCATTATAAATTGTTGTGCATCTTTATTCTTTAAAGTTCAATTCTATGCTTAATGCTTGATTGTCAAAACTATAAGATTTTGTTTGGTTTGGAATTTTATTTAAAAGAGTTTTAGAATTCTTTCTCAAACAAAATTGGAGGTTTATCTTTTAATCACGCAAAAGATTTTTTAAAATTAGCCAAAAACTTTATTCACCCCTTCTCAGGTTTTTCAGAACTAACTTTAAAAAAGAAAAATAAAAATGTAATTAAGCGTATATTAAAAAATATTAGCACTGTCAAACTGGTCTGAAGCCCGCGGTCAGGACCATACCATACCGCATTCATGCAGTTATAGGCTTTTAAATATAGAACTGTTTAAATGCGGTCTTTTTTTCTTACCGGACTGTTTAGACTGCGGATTTTGTAGTCCAGATGTAGATAGATCGCGGTCCGGACCGGTCATTTTAAAAAAATTTATTATATATAAAATAAATTAGTAATATATGTGTTAAATAAAAATTAATTACCCTAAATTCCTAAACCAAATACAAATACTCAATATTTTGGGGAAATGTTTTCCAATTCTTTTTCAAACCAAATACACAATAGTATGAGAATGTAGTTTGTGTTATTTATGTATGAGAAGTTCATACAAGCAAGTAAATTTCCTTTTGCAGGAGGATATAGTATTAATATACAACATTTTTGTGAAGTAATATGAGCATAACTGCACTGTTGAAGTAGAGATAGTATAGTGCATCTGCTCTTTTTTTACTTTTGTTTTATTTTGATTAAAAAATTTTTAATCTAATTAAATAAACTTGTATTTTTTTACTTTATTCAAGTAATTTGAAGTTGATTGAATAATACAATATTATTAGATAATATTATTAGATGGAAGGAAAAAAAAAATTAAGGGAAGGCCGCGGTCAGATCGCGGATCGCGAGCTTTCATATGATACCATTACGATCTCCCCAATTTCAGACTGTGAAAATGCATTTGTTTGGACCGCACTATTTAACATGCGATGCGGTGCAATTCGGACAGTTTGACGAGTCTCGCAATTAAAGTACTAGAAACAGATGAAGTGTGGAAATGATAGATATTGTTAGACGGATTTCACATGGGAAGGTCTCTTTTGAAGTGGGCTTCATGACCAAAGCCACCTAAATTCAGTTGCAGAAATCTCAAAGATTGAATTCCTTTCTTGGTCCAGGCCCAACAACATTTTCTTTTCTTACTCGGCTTAATTCAACGAATTGCAGATGTTTACGTGTAGACAGCCGCAGCAGCAACGATGGACACGTATCCCTCCCCTGCCTTGCGCACATGTCCTGTAACCGATTACCACCGTATCCATCCATATTAACGGCCACCGCACCGGCTACTATTATTAAACAACTCTATCTTGATTCACAGTTTACAAAACACCTTCGGATCAAAAGGAAAATATTTTTCATGAATTTAATCTTGAATTATCGAGGAACAACAGTACTGTCTGGTGCAGGTAAAAATGCAATCTTTGTTATTCGTGGTGCAGGTTTTGTCAATGGAGGACTTTCTTCCAGAGGTTGCTTATTCTCTTCTCTACACCAACACCCCCCCGAGGTCCAGGTACCATCCACAACAACAACACACATAATTAATTAATTATTTGATCTCTACTTGGATATACTGATATTTAAAATGATTTTTTTTTTCAATTTTAAGCGGCGAAATAATTAATGGCCTCCCAATAGATAAACAGTAAAAAACATGACGGGTATTTTTAACTATTCTCGAGGAAAAAACATTTTTTTTCCCAACCTACTCAAGCAGAGCCTTGATGATTATTAGACAAAATTAAAAAAAAAAAAATATATGATTTTGTTTGTTGAACTTTGTCAGGGAGATAATGTTGGAACATCAGGAGGAGGAATGAGGAGGGATCAGGATGGGATGAAAAGAGCTAAAGAACAGAGACGGGAGGACACGGTGAGTTCGGTGGCGGATTTGGCAAAAGAAGGAGCTGCTAAAGCCATGGAGAATGGAATAGAAATGGGGGAGAAGGCAAAACAGACGGTGGATGCTGCTTGGGATGGTTTTAAAGAGACTACAAATAATGTTAAAGATACTATTTCGGCCGTCGCTGATTCTGATTATGAACCTACCAGTACTATGAAAAATCAAACTACTAGTAATACAACCGATCCCAATGTTGAGAGTTTGAGGAAACGTGGTGCTGGTGGTTGTGGTGGTTATGAGTTGTAGGACAAGTAGCTAGTAGTTTCTATTTCATTCATGGATTGAATAATTTTCTTGAAAAAAAAAAAACAGAAGTTTTGAATGCTATGGATCCCAATTTTTTTTTTTGGTTGAAGTTTTGGAGTTTTATGATACCATACCATACGTAATGTTCTAGCTAGTTATAGTAAAGAATGCAGAAAGTAGAAGATGGAACAAGAAATGTTTAGCTCTGTTTACATTCATAATTGAATTTGAAGCTACGGCTATGCTTATGGGTGAAAATTTTTGTACGGGAAAGGGTGGTGTTGTGGATTTTTGAAATGGGGCAAAAGGAAAAGGCAACAGCAGCTAGCAGCAGGACTCTTTTGGCTTCTTTTTTGTGTGTTTGGGCAGGAGGGGGGCATTTATAGTGTAGAAGCATTTATTTTTGTTGTGGAACAATGGTCGACAAATATAGTTCGAAAATTTATGAGGATAATGCGAAAATAATTCATTTCTTATCTTTAACTTTCTCTCTCTATAATTTTCTTCAACTTTAACTTTCTCTCTATAATTTTCTACAACTTAAATTGATAGAACATATGGATCATTTTGAAGGTTATTTATAAGAAAATAATGTTTTTGAGATAAAAAAGTGTTTAAATTTTTTTTCTATTTCTGAAGTATTTTCGCTTAGATTGGCAAAACAATAAAGAAGTTTCGCCCATCTTAGGTTAATTTTTTTAAAATTTCGCCCAAATAAGCGAGACTTTTGTGTCGTTTTGCCAATCTAGGCAAAAATGCTTCTGAAACGGTTTTTTTTTTTTTTTTTTGATTTAGGGTTTAGGATTTTTTAGAGTTTAGGGTTTTAGGGTTTTTTTAATTGTTAATATTTTAGTTTTATATTAACACAGTGATGTAGATCTAAATACGTTTGAAGAATTTTTAGAACCGGAAGAATATGTTGATCCTGGATATTCATTCACAACAAATCGAATTTTCAATTCGAAAGTGGAGTTGATCGATTGGGAAAAGAAACAGTGATGAAAGCCAACACATATTGATCATCACCCGATATATGAAATCAAGAACATCTGACCGTCAACCTTATGTTACATTGGGTTACGAGCGTGAAGGTTCAGTTAAAAAAAACACAAAGCCAAGAGTTGAAGATGAAGAAGAAGAAGTTCCCATCAAAGGGCAGGGTTTTTATGGGAATGAAAAATGGTTCTCCATTTAAATTAAAAGGCGAGCAAATGGTCACAAGTGATAATTGGCAATTGTTCGTACATGATAGGAGGCACAACCATGAAATAGCTGTCTACAATCACGGTCATGCTCAGGCTGCAAGACTTACGGAGGAGCAGCTGAAACAGACTGAGCAATTTAGGAAGAGTCATGTGCCGCCACGTAATATCCTACGATTTTTTCGAGAACAAAATGTTGGTTGTGCGGTGAGGTATGTTAAAATTACTTTTAATAGTTTATTATAATATTTTAGATTTGTTTTTTCTTCCCTTAATAAAATGATTTTTATGATGTAGGTAGTGAACAGAAAATATATAATGTCGTTGCCAAGATTAAGAAGAATATGATGCAGGGGCGAAATACGATGGAGGAAGTTCTTTGCTTAAGTGCTGAACGTGGTGATACGATATTCTATAGAAAGAGTGAGGACAGCAACGTACTAGTGATATTGTCGTTGTACATCCTACATTAATTGCAATGATAAGAACGTGGTCATATGTACTGATAATGGATACCAAGTATAAAATGAACAAGTAAGTTTTCTGTCAGGCATTGTATTATTAACTCTCCATATTAATTTAAATGTATATTGGTTTTTAAGTTGTATTATAAAATAATTTATAGGGTTTATGGTTTTATGATTAGAAATTATAAATTAGAATTAACCATAACGTGTCCTCTTTATTTTAATAAAAGGTACAATATGCCACTGTTAGAAGCCGTAGGGATGACTCCGACCTGTAAGAACTTCATTGTGACAACTGCTTTCTTGCACAATGAACATGCTACGACATACAGATGGGTCCTTCAACAAATTAAACACTTGTATGTTTCTTGGGCTATGTCAACTAGCAACGAATCAATTGTTAATGATTGTGAACCAATTATGATTATTACTGACAGGGAGAGCGGCCTGATGCTTGTTATCGAAGATGTGTTCAGTAAATCATATCATATATTATATAGAAGGCACATCGATCAGAATATGTTGGCAAAATTAACCGAAATGGTTAAAGATGTGGAGGTCGCAACTCGATTCGTCAATGGCTCCTGGCACAAATTAATAAATGAAATCGATGAAGCGAAATACCATAGAAAATTGGATGTGTTGATGACGAAGTGGCAAAGAAGGCCTGACTTTTTACATTATTTGTTTAACACATGGTTGAATCCACTTGTGCATACATTTTGCAGAGTTTGGACATCTAAGATACTGCATTTTGGGGTTGACACAACGAACCGTGCTGAAATTGAACATTCGGTCTTGAAGCTGTGGCTTTCAACGTGCCATGGTGATTTGGACATCGAGTTCCTTAATATTGACTTTGTCATCGAAAGTCAAATTGCCGAGATTAAGAGCTCATTAGAGATTTCTAAACTTAAAGAAAAGTTTAATGTGAAGAGTAATCCCATATTGAAGAATGTAAGTATAACATCAGCCATTTGGCTTTGAAGAAGATATGGCTTGAGATAAAGAGAGCTAGTGAGATAGTTGATGATCCGAAAAACAAGTGCGGACATTATTTAAGGAATCGCACGGGCTACCATGTGCATGTAAGCTGATTGCATGGTACGAACATCTTCTTCCGCTCCAGTTGGAAGATGTTTCAGTCTTTTGGAGAACACTAGAAATTGGGGTTGACATTCCCTCTGTGCATGCGTGGGACATGGATTCTGAAATGCGTGATCTCACCTCCATATTGGATCAAATAAGTATGGGTCCAAATCGAAAGTCAGGGAATGTTGTCATCTCACAAAAGGGGTTTTAAGTCCGTTGTTGCCTAAAGACCCTGGTGCACCATTGACAACTCCCTCTGAGCATGCAGTCACAAAGGGACGACGGAAGACGAACTCAACCAAAAGGGATAAGTCTTACTGGGAGCACGTGTCCATTACATTTAGGAAGATAGGAAAGTTAAGCGGGTCTAGGTCCGATTCTGGATTAGATTCCGGTTCTGGGTCTGGTTCTAGTTCACGTGGAAGAGGTAGACCGCCACGGGTACCTAGGGGTAGGAGTAGAGGACGTAGCAGTATAAAAGTAGTTTATCTTCTGTTATAAATCCATCAATCCCTTCAACATTTTCGTATATCGATGCATTCCCTGGGTTCGTGTATGAGTTCATTCAGAACTGGAAGAATGTGGTAGGTGATGGTAATTGTGGATCTAGGGTTGTGGCGAACTTTCTGTTCACGGATGAAAACAAATGGCCTATGGTTCGTAGACGAATGTCTTTTGAGTTGCAGCTTCATAGAACATGTATGCATCACTATTCGGATCATTAGAACGTGTTTATGAGCTTATACAAAGGACACAGTGGTTTAACGGACAAGCGCCTTAAGAGCATTGGTCGGATACACCAGATCTCCTTTATGTCATTGCAAATACCTTCAATTTTTGCGTGGTACTATTGCAGGTTTAGGTTCCACCACCTTATTACCTTTGTATTCGAATTCGACTAGAATTGCGGAAATACTGTGTATCAGCTACCTCTTCGAACAACAACATTCATGCAGGTTAGTTAACGGCCCATCTGTATCATTTAGTATTTTCGTATACTGAATATGACATTATTGAAGAAGATATTTACTATACATTTTACTTTATGTTATTCAGTTATAGATGCAAGATGGATGCACATTGCCTCCTTTGCACGTGCAATGGCAATATCATCGTGATATTCGAGTCAGCGGTTGGGCAGAGCTTTATTTCGTGCAGAAGTTCCACCCCGAGACCCTATTCATTTAGATATTATTTAGTATTGAGTTGTAAATTAATTAATCAGTATTATATTGTAAATTGCATTTAATAAGGTAAACCTCCAAAAATCAAACAAAACCAGATGATTGGTTAAAAAAAACGAACGTCCAATTTTGTTTTATAGAAAGATTCGGACGACCTGTTTAAAAAAACAGACGTCTGGTTTCAAGAATTGGGCGACCAATTTTGCTTTTCAGAAATTTTTAGATGACCTGTTTTAAAAAATGGTCGTCCAATTTCAAGAATCGGACGACCAATTTTGTTTTACAAAAAGAAACGGACGAGCTCTATAAAATGCCGGATGACCATTTTTTACTGGATTTGAAGATTCGGATTGCATTTTGTAAAATCGGACATCGGTATGAGAAAAGGACGTCCGATTTCAATAAAGACCGTCCTTTTTCAAAAAAAGGATGTCCGATTTTTGAGAAATTATGAATAAACCATAACCTGTACTTAAAGATCAAACAAATAAATCCAGCAATTCCACAAACATAAACCGTACTGTATCATAACAAAGTATTGAGGTAAAAAAATCCACAAACATAAACTAATATGAAGATCGATAATGCCGATTTACCAATTCGGTTATCCTATCGAATCTCTCTTCTTTCCCAGCATTATCTCAGTCAATCTCACGAACAATCATGTCAATTAGAGCTGAGAGTGGCATAGGGGCAGCAACTGGAACATGAAAACCACGTGGAACATTCACAGGATTCTGTATCCTAGGATGACTGCGAGAGATGAACCATTGCATATAATCATCTGTGCATCCACTGGGAGGTACTGCAGAAACGCTGGCCCATGTCTTTGTCAACAGATGTGATGGTGCCTCAAGCCACAACGCCTCTACAAATGTGTTCCTCACCACGTAGATCCTGTTGTTTGTTGGCCTACGAGCCTCCATGGGACAAATAGGATGTGCCGGAATGCATTGACACCATCCGAACTGTCGGACAACTCTATCAGGTATGTACGCCTCAACGCAATTGAAATACGCAAGCATCCCGTGCCATGTGGAAACCCAAATGTCTAGGATCTCTTGAAGTTGTAAGGGATCCACCGCACCTCATCAACTGACATCATATCTAATTGTAGTCGAATATCTAGCAATTTATGCTCAGTTTTATGACCCAACATTGGGAATTACTGGATATACGGCTTGCAAAACTGAGCGCCCGGTCTCACCGCAGGTGCAAACATGGGAAAGTACATATATATACATGCCTACTAAACAAGCCATGTTGCAAACAAATAAATTCATATAACTGATACGTTATTAAATAAAATAAGAGCTAAATCCAATATAAGCTAAAAATTGGGAATTCATTAAGTAATCAAATTAAATAAATTAATATCGTAGGAATTGATTAATAATACCTCAAGCAGTAACCAGCACCCAGCCAACTCCTTTACATCAACACGCGAGGCTTAACCAAGGTTCCTGTACAAGTAGGCTAGCATCGCAGCACCCTATGCAAACCCCCTACAGGATCGAACATCCTTCAAGAGTAGCCAAAGTTTGGCAGGGACGATATTACCACTCTTATCAGTAAAAAGTAAACTACCAAGCAAATATTGGATGTAACATGCAGTCATGTCACTCGAGGAAAGTCTACTCCGGGGATCAGTGGTAACATCAAACAACTTTTGCCCATTTATACCACTCCCAGTGTATGCTATACCCAAGTCACTCTGAATAATAGCAATCAACTGACCCCGAGAGTAATAGAGATACACAACCCTACCATAAGCAGGTACACCCAGTATCAGCTCCACATCATGTAAGGTCATTATCATCTCACCGCAGGACATGTAGAAACTGTTGGTGTCCGACTGCCACCTCTCCACAAAAGCTGATAATAACGCTGAGTTGGGGTGCTGGAACATACAAGACTGCAAATGCATAAGTCTTGTCCTTGCCACAAATTCTACCACTTCAGGATCACTAAGGGTCCAACCTGTAAGTACGATGTAGCATGATCGAGACTTCAATAAACCTCGGTCCTAAACATGAAACAAATAAATTAATAATTACCATTACATAATATACCCTAAAAAATATAAATAGTTCAGCAATTACTTATAACAAAAAAAAAAAATACATGTCCACACCATATAAAACCTACCACATTTTCACCGTACGATTGTATTAGCACAGGATCGATAGGACCTCCCTCTGTCTGCTCCCAATCTGAACTCTTCGATTTCTTCTTCTGGGTAGGTGTCGTAACATCACGCGCCTTATCGGGTCTTTTGTTGCGAGACCCTGAAATCTTACTCATAACCTACATGAAACTGCCGATCAGCCCTTTGCCTTCGTCCGGACGAGGCCTACCATCGGATGATGATACAGCTGCCGCATGGGCCACAGGTGCCAAAGGTACAGGCTCTTCCTCATCTCTAGCATCATCACCGTCATCATAATTATCATTGTCATCATGAACCCTCTAATCGTCCTTTCCACCAATTTGGAGGGATCCGGATCTAAACCCCTGTCATCCTCCAACCCAATATTCCTAGAATCCCTCCCTAGAAAAGGCTCAAAAGAAGAAACATCATAATCAGTGGATGTGTAATCATGTATGCTGTATGATGAATCGGGAGGACTTCGCCCACAAGCTGCTCGAAAAACTCAGCTCCTAAATTCCTCCCTGGACCACTAAACTCATTCAAAGGTTCCTGAACTTTAGATCTATAGGGTATATGAGGACGAACAGAAGGAGCATGTATATAGGGATCATATAATGCGGGTGGAGGTTGAGATAGTGGATGTGAAGATCCATATATATCATATAGTACCGGAGTGTGTGGGCGGTGTGATGGGAGAGGAGGGCGAGACCTAATCGATATATGTGATAGTTGGATAGAAGATTCCGGTGCACCTGTATCATAATACATCCCAGTAGCAAACAGAGAAGGAGTAGATGGGATATTGGAAGTACTATGTCGACCCCGCAAACCTCTAGATGAAGCTGAAACAGTACAACCTTCAACTCGACCTGTCCTTTCCTTCACAGGACCAAGATCATCATCTCCTCTACGTGCGTCTGGCCGAACCATCTATTATTTATTCAAACACATTCATCAATGATTATCATATGTTTGCCTATTTAATTTATTGTGCATTATATTATTTTTTTAATTACATTATCTATATCATTTCATCATGACCCTTTTTTAAATTTACTTTAATTTTTCTCTTCTATTATTAAATTATTTCATTATTTTTTCGAGCCCGTTATTATTTAATTCAAATTATTTTAACATTTATTATTATTTTATTATTTATTCTTAACGGGATTTATTATTTTATTTCTTTTCACTAATAATAATGTAATTAATAGTTATTAATTTATATCTTATTATTTCTTATTAGAACCCTAAACCCTAAATCATAAAACCCTAAACCCTAAATCCTAAACCATAACAAAATAATGAATGTACATTAACATTCAAATTGTTCACATAAAGATAATTCAAAATCATATTAAACAAAAAATTATAAGATAAATCATTTTAAACAAATAGTTACACTTATTCTAGATAGACAAAATTAAATAACATTTCAAATAAACGTGAAATTAAATTCAAGTAACACTCCTTAAATATTTACAAACACAAAGGTAAAATATATAAACAAATATTATAAAAAAAATTGGCAGAATACACTTTCGCCCAGGCTGGCATAAATAGCATGGAGAATCTCCCAGCCTGGCGAAAATCACAAGAGTTTACCACTGCTACCAGTGACATGCAGCTCGTTTTTTGTCGGATTGGACGAAAATCACAGTGTTTTTCGCCGATCCGGGCGAAAACGACTTTTTTAACAGAAATATGAGGTTCCAAACATTCGCATGTTTTTTTCGATACGATACATATTTTCAAGATATAAACCTATAAAATTGTAAATAAATAAGTATAAATCGAAGTACTGACCTTTTTTTTTTAATTTTTAACGACCGGATCTTTTTAGATATGAGTTTGAAATGTAGACTTGTAGAAAGAAGTGAGAGGGTTTTGTTTAGAGAGAGAAAATTTGAAGATGAAAATAAAATTTTTGAATTTTTTTCGCGCTATCCTTATAGATCCTCGAGTTGCCATTATTATTCCCGTAGAACAATATATATGTACAAATCAATGGTTGATAAGTGAATGTTTGATACATGTATATTTTATTAATATATATGTACTAATATATATATACACAAATAAATGATTGATATATGTATACTTTATTAGTGAATAATTGACATATTTATTATGATATATTTTCAAGTATTAAATATACTAAATGTATTAAAAATAAGTATTAAAATAAATAAAGAATTAATAGATATGATAAATTTAAAATTAATCTAATACATATTTAATTTTTTTTTTACTTGAAGAAAAAAAATTAACTCTATACTATAGAATTTTTATATATGTATAAAAGATCCAATAGTTGGTTTCAGATTTAAGAAAATAAACAAATGGGTTAATGTTAAATAAGTATCTTTTTAATTTAAAAGGTTTTTCGATTAAGTATTTTATCTTTCAAATATTTTAAATTGTCGAGTAAAGGATAAATTTTAATGGGAGGTAAAATAAGATTTTCTAAAAATCATTTGGACCCACAATTGAAATGATGTATAAAAGATTTTTAGTATATTTTACTTTTTTTCTTCCAATCTCTTACTTATTTTATACATTTTATTTTTTTTGTATTTTTTTTCTTTCACGCACTCTTTTTTCTCTGTAATTTTATCTTCTGTCATCAATCTCGCTCCTTTTGTGTTTATGGTATCATCAATCAATTTCTCTTTCACACACATGCACACATACATACTTCTTGTCTTCTTCTTTTTCTTCTTCTTCGTACCGTATATTACAGCTTCTACTATACTCTCTAGTACACTTCTTTTATTGTAGTCTTATTAATAAAAGCTCTATAGAATAAAAGATAAACTCGACCTGTTTGATTGTCCAAGAAAATTAGATTGGAAAAGTAATCACCATTCCTATTTATACTTAGAAAAATAAATGTAAAATAGTGGAAAAGTGAATTCATATAAGGAGGTGGTATTGTGATTCCCCAAGGAATCTTACAAAATAAAAAGAAACAAATTAATTTAAAGACATAATTGTGCTCTTTCTTTTGTCTTTTAATATTTTTTTTTTCATATCTTATTTTTTCTTATCTTACACCTTCTCCAATTTAATAATATTCTCTAGAATAAATTTCAGTTTGGTATCAAAATATGAATGTGCCAATTGAAGCTCTCAAAGTACAAAATTCTTTAAAAAATCTTTAAAATTGTAAGAAATGTGTCAATTGGGTCCTCAAGCCAACTTTCATCCAATTTTAGATGTCAGTTTGTGGAACTTCAAAGAATAAAACTAAAATAAATGGATTGCAGGTATAAAAATTTCCTTTCAACTCTTCTTCTTCATTGAATCGTTATCACTTCCATCCATTTATTTGCAGGTTAAAATTAGTAAATTATTATAAAAATTTAATTTTATAGAAATTTAAATATTATCTTTACAATAATGGAATATAAATATTATCAAGATAAAATTTTTTTTTGGCATTTAGGTGAAATATTAAAATAAAATGTATATACATTGTATTCTTAAAATTTTTGCTACAAGTAGAACTGTCAATGGATTCGAGGTAGTCCAAAGTCCGGCTCGATCAGCCTTTTTTTTATATCTAGGCCAATTTTTTAGGTTCAAAAATAATTCGGACTGAGTGTAGGCCTAAGCAGACTTGGCCTGTTCAAGCCTGGCCTGCTCATATACACTACGATTTATAATTTTTATTTGTGTTATATATCATATTGTAATTATCTATTAACAAAATTCGGACTGAATTTAGGCCTAAGCAGACTCGGCATGTTCAAGCTCGGCCTGCTCATATACATTACGATTTATAATTTTTTATTATATTATCCTGTTTCATATATTATATTGTAATTATCTATTAACAATTACGAAATAATTAATAAATATATAAAATTGTTGTGAATTAAATAATATTTGTGGATGTGCATAAGAGATAAGAACATCTGAGATAAGGTCTATCTCTTGAAGAGATAGATATTTTGAAAACATAAACATATTTTGAAGATAGATATTTTGAAGGGATAGAATTTAATTAAGAGATAATGAAAGAGTTTTAATCGTACATTAGATATGCTTAGATTTGATATAATCTACTCTTCTATTTCATATCTATCTCTTGTATCTCCTAAACAATATAAATAAGGCTCTTAGCATTCAATTGTAAACACACTTTAGAGAGAAGGTAATAAAAGTTCTCTACTTTCTCTTCTTTATCTCTTCTTCTTTATATGTTCTTCTAATTATTAAATATATATTTAATTTATTTATTTTCTCTTAATTTATACTTTATATTTGTATCATTTATTCTATTGTGTCGATGATGTTACATTAATAAGTTTCATAACTCGTTATTATCATAATTGCACTTTTGCATACGATTACTTAAAGAACGTGCTTCTGAAATGAGTTTCCAAAATTCTCTATAGGTAAAAGTATTAAAAATATTCTTGAAATTTAAAATTTTTTGTGATAATAAAATCAAATCTTTTGATATGTCATTATGTTAACGGTTGGTTATGTGATTTCCAAAGACTTTTATAAGCATGTCAATTCTAAATTCTTCGAAAAAATTGTAAAGAGTTTTCCACTTGCTTTTCTTTTTTGCACGTTGGGATGAAACAACACAAGACTAACTTGGTGTGGTCCTTTTCTTTTAAAAATATATTCTAGCTATATATCTTATGTATGAACCGAGGGAGTTATTTTAGGTGCTCCTTCCACTCTTCGAAAAAGTAGTTGTTTCAATCTTGTTTTATTTGTTTTTCCTTTTTTGATGTTATGTACTTTTTTATCATGGTCTTTTTGTGTATAAATCCATTTGGATATATGAAGTTTTCAAGACACCATTAAGAAAATAAAGCATCACAGTCACTTAAATATTAATATATTTTAGAGAAAATATACAACCACTATAGGTGATTATATGTGACTAAAAGTTTTTATATTTATCAATACCATACTTTTATCGCATTTAAATTTCTCATCAATCAAATCTATAGAGAATAATAATTGTGATATGATACAAAAATATTATCCTGTCTTGAATATGCTCTGCAATATTCAAGAGAGATATTTTGAAAACTTTTATTGAAACAGTCACATAATCTTGAGATTAAATAAGAAAAGAGTAATTAGTGAAGTATTATGATACAAGAAGATCGACCAATTAATTTTATGTCATTCTCCGAGGTGAATGCATTATAACTTACAATATATTTATAAAATAAATTTTGGTTGTGACTATAAGTGTGGTATAAATTTTACTTTTAGTTATCACAATGATTCAATAAATTCTCAATATATAGATTTTTACCCAAAGTGAAAATTAGTGAGAAAATAAATGGGAAAATATATTTCAACACTGTATAAAAATAATGACTGATGCGATTTATTTCGTACGTGAAGTACGCCTTTGAACTATTGTTATTTACACAACGTTTGTAAGGAAGAGATGAAAGTGTTGTTTACTTCACACAATTATACTATTGATATAAATGATGCTATTATTAGTGATATCAAGAGAGCACATGCAAATAAAAAGTACCATATTATTTTCTTTGTAGTCCTTATGTTTAAAGTTTATTAGTATTTAAAATTGAATAATCATGAGATGAAATATCTTATCAATCTTGATGCATGGGGACATGTTTGACCTAAATGTCCAAATGGATTTATGAGATCTCATCATAATAGGTCATGATATAGAATGAATAGAATCGCAAAAGTAAAAGAATACTTATGCGCATAGTGGTACTGAATATGATTCAAAATCTGCAAACTGATAATAATATAGAGGTCGCATGAGAAATATAAAAGTTAGTCCAGACAATTAACAAGTATAAATAAAGTGTACATAATTCCTAGAAGGAATTATATACTTGAAGTGTTAATCCCAAAAGGATAGTTATGAATAATTATTTATGATATGCGAACTATGAAATAAGTATTGATTATGATTTTCCTAAAATTCTTCGTAAAAGTCTAGCATTACTTACAAAGAAATATTTCTAGTAGAGAATATGATTAGTTTTCATAATACCGCCCAAGACAATTGATATAGATTTGTGTATGTTATCATTTGATAACATACTAATGTAAAGTCCCTGATGGACCTGATATGGCTTAAGCATATATGTAAATTGTTCAAAAAGAACATAATGTAACTAATTCTTAGTGAATCATCATTGAAAATTATGACGAGAAGGTCGAATATGTTCATGTACAAGGAAAGATTTATTCATGTTGGTTAATATACTTGTCATATATATAATTTTTTAAGAATATATTTTTATTCATATGAGAATATCATCTACACACAAGAATAAGTGAACTAGAAGTTCACAAGATTTGACCTTTTACAAATAATTGTGAATTAAGTATTTTATATACTTTTTCCAAATTTATGAGAGTTTCAGTGTATACTCTTATTTAGGTAGGTGTCCTAGATGGACAATAAATTTCATAAGTTTGAATAACACTCGAAGCGTGATATACTTCTTGATTATAAAGATAGATATCCTCTAAAAGAAGAGGATTATATGAGAAAATATTATTCTAGAAGAATAAACAAATGCAAGTATAATGATAAAAAATACTGAAATCAAGCATTTGTCTTGATTAATAAATTGAACACTCTGAAAATGTTCTGCATAGATATGGCACATCATTACTATTTCAAATCATTGAGTCATTATATATCGATAAAGATCTTTTGTAAAATAATATTGAAGAGACAATTGATCCTGAAGCACCATGATTATGCAAATGAGTGCATGATTATACTTGTTTCATGCAAGTATATGGTTCTTTTCTAATAAATGACTTTGGAATATATATTGAACTTATCATTTGATATCTGCTTCAAATGATTATCTCGAAATTTGAGAAACAATCAAACTCCTTCATAGATGATATTGATTTTTTACATGATCCATACAAATCATGTCCTGCGTTGACATACACTATATATAGTAGCCACTTCTTTCATTTATGTTGAAGAAATAATTAATTATGATGGATGGCTAGATTGTGTGTGATCAATATAAACAAATTATTATATTCGAGATCTATACTCTTAGATGAAATTTTAATTACATTGTTGGAGATGATTATAAAGTTTGAGGATATACAAAAGAAGATGAAGACAAATATATCTATTCATGAACTCCAGAAGAGATATAACAATGATGTATAAATAAGTTCAATCTCTAAAATCTGGAAGATTTATCCACTAAGATATTACCGATAACAATACTTGAGATCATCCCTGAATATGTATATTTAGAAATCTCAAGTGATTATCTCATCAGGGGAGTAAAGTTTAACATAGAAAATTGTGTACACTTTTTTCTTCGCTAGAATTTTTTTCACTGGGTTTTTATCTAGTAAGGTTTTAACGGGATATATTCTCTATGTAATGGACATCCAAGGGGGAGTGTTATGAATTAAATAATATTTGTGGATGTCCATAAATGATAAGAATATCTTAGATAAAGTCCATCTCCTGAAGAGATAAATATTCTAAAGACATAGAGACATCATGAAGAGATAAAAGTTATATACTTTACCTTCTCTATTTCTTCTTCTAATTATTCTTTATATTTAATTTATTTATTTTCTCTTTCTTTATATTTTATATTTGTATCATTTATTTTGTTCTGCCTACCCACGTTGCCGCCAATAAGTTTTATAACAAAAATAGAATAAAATTTGGATTCATTTGAAAGAACTTTTTTATTGTTTTGTAATAAATATGCATGTAAACTATATATAATATATAACATTAATTTTGTGATTATGTAATTTTATAAATGTACAATGAAACTTAAATAATAAAAGTAGTTTGGAATTAACATCTTTTATTATCTTTCAAATTTTGTTTTAATTTTTTTTTTTTAAATTACTTTTGGTTGGGCCGACTTGAATCGGACCCAAACAAATGTGAGCCGAACTCGGACTCATTCTTCTTAGGCCCAAATTATTCTGGTCAAGCTTGGGCTAATGCAGGCCCAGCCATTAGACCCGATTGACACTCCTAACTACAAGTCATGTTAGAAACACATAACAATATGAGCATCGTACAAATTTAAAAAAATTAATATGAAATAAAATTATTAATGGCTTTATTGGTTAATTTAAAAAAAAAACGGTGCATTTTAAATTTTACAACACTATAAGTATATTATTAAATATTTAAATTTCACTTTTTTAAAAAATTACTGATATTAAATATCACTAAATTTTTACAAATTTGACACATTAAAAATATAACGTAAATTTATATCAAGGTAACCTTAACTTTGGTTCAAATAAATATATTAAAAGGACATTTTAGACCATTTAATATGAATATAAATACTTACATGATTACATTCTATCAAACCAAACAATAGAAAATAATTCTTATTATTTTCTTACCTAACATTGCAGTAAATCCCAAAAACGATAAAGGAATTTAACTGTATTCTCAATCCACAATTTAGATTCCAAACTAATCATATTCCTGGTTAACTTTTCTTTCTCGTCAATCAAACGGAGCCTAAGGAAAAAATTAATACTAAAGAAATTTTATGAGAAGATGTACTTAGACGATGTGAGTGAAGTGAGACTCATGAGAAAAAAAGTGAAAGTTTAGTTATAATTCAGATGATTGATACAATATTACCCTGACCGAGATCGTCTAATATATCTTCTAGTATACTCTATCGTACACACCTTTTATATTCATTTTTTTAATAAAATCTTATATAATATAAGATAAACCCTAAACTCTAATGCTAACTAAATACTTTTTCCAAGTTTTACAATTTCTCTGCTTTTGTTCGCCGTCTTGTTTGTGCTATTTCGCTCTCTGCTACTACCGGCGAACTCTGTCTGTAACTCACTAGAGGCCCGAGTCTTGGGTAGGGCAGGTAAAGCAACGGGTCGACCCAGAATACAATTAATTCCGCATCAAACTATTTTTCCACAAGACTTCCCCTACCGATTGCCTTCTACAAGCATCAAAACTTTTTTCTTGACATTAAAGAAAAAAAAAAAGATAAAACCTAAAGTCGGAACATAACTTCAAGTGTTTGTGGAACATCCTAAAAGAAAAAATATGAAGAAACGTTACAGTAGACAATAAAATTTTAATTTATTTATTTAATCAAGGACTGAAGTAAAATAAATATTTTAGTCTTGGTTATTTAAATTAAATTAATGATAAATGTCTTTTGGGTTCGAATTGGGCCATGTGAGTTGAGTCATCTAAAATGAGCTGGATTTAGAATTATTTTAATAATGTACAAGCCTACTTAAAATAGAGCCCGATAAATACAAGACATATGTCTTTGGGCTCCAGTTGAATTTAATCCCAAAGTCATTTCAAATTAAATTCATTAAATAATGGGTTATACCCATTGTGCCTCATCAAATAAAGAAATTGGCCGACCCAACACTGAAGATGAGTTGCTTGGAAGCGAAGCAACTCGAAGCCTCATTTTCGCCTATAAATAAGAATCTTCCTAAGGTTGAGAAATCATTAAAAAAAGACACTCAGCTCGAGACAAGTAAAAAAGTTCTCTTTCCAAAAACTCTTCTTAAAAGCTCTCCAACAAAGTTCAAGTATTTCTGCACAGTGTTCCTTGTCTTCTTACTCTAAAGATTGAAGAAAGCTCCAGCAACTTTGCAATCCATCAATCATCATCAAAGTCTGTTCGATTTGGGAAGAAGTTTCCAAACCCTCAAGTTAACGCTTTGCTGAAGAGAAGAATCAGGGAATTTTCCTGCAGACTAGGAATTCTCCGGAGATTTTGTAAGCTCTATCATATGATAAATTAAATCACATCGTTTGCTACTTATCTTGCATCTGATTTTTTACATTTAAAATTTTGTTGTATACTATTAGTACTAAAGAAAACGTACTAAGTAATATATTAAATGATGTATTAGAGGATCATTAGTGTCATCACCTTAAAAGGTGATTATTGAATGGTTAATTCTCAGAAATGAAATAATTGAACGGTTAATATTCAGAAAGAAAAAAAGAAAAAGGGCTCTGTGGCCCAGATGACACCAAGGTAAGTAGTACAGCAATGATTGAGCGTGCACTGGGCTTTTCTTATTAATTAACAGTCCTAACTGCAACTGCTTACAACTAAAATTGAGCTAAGATGATCACTTTTTGGCCCATTTTTACTTCATTTATTCATTTTGTTTGATCTTCTGCTAATCCTCCCGAAGTAATTTCATTTTGTTTTTGTTTCAGACAAAATCATACATAATCAATCAAACTCATCAAGAAATATATGTATACAAAAGAAGTAGACAAAGAAAGAGAGAGACCAATGCTAAGGTTGTGGTGGTGGTCCTCCCTCTTCCTTAACACTCTCTCTGATTTTGTACCATCTCCCACACTTTTTAACCTTTTTCTCAATGCATCTCCCTTCAACTTCATTCATTACTACTCCTTCTTGTTGTTTTTTCTTGTTCAATTCTTCTACTTTCTTCAACTCTCTTTGACAAACCCCACCATGGACCATCATCCCTTCATGCATCATAGCAGGAGGCCATCATCATCATCATCATCAACATCATCAACACTGTTCAGTTTCAGGGCCGCTGCTGCTGCTGCTGCCAAGGAGGAGGAGGAGGAATATGATGACTCGGCCGAGGAGGAAGAGGAGGAAGACGATCAGTTTGAGGCTGAGGAGAGTTATAATCCAAAGAAAAGGATGAATCTTGGTGGTGGATCAGCAGGGAAGAAGGGGTCAACAACCACTATGGGTGGTGGTGGAGGGGTGGCGGTGGTGATTCAGGGTTGTCAGGTGGACAAGTGTGAAGCTGACCTTAGTAGTTGCAAGAAATACCATCAGAGACATAAGGTTTGTGAGTACCATGCCAAAGCTCAAGTTGTCATTGTGGCTGGATTTAGGCAAAGGTTCTGTCAGCAGTGTAGCAGGTTTCTCAATAAAACTCAATCTCTATCTTATTTTCTAGTTTTGGTTGAAATTTTGCCTCTGTTCTTTTGAGTAATTTGAGCTTTAAATCTGCTTTTCTTTTGATCTTGGATGATCTTGGGGTGTGGCCATTGGTTGTTCTTCCGCAGAGACTCATTTGATGTTTTAATGAATGCTCTGTTTCCTTCATACTTTTCAATTCATTAGGACTTCCTTTGGATACATTATTGATCTTTCTCCACAGATTCCATGATCTCTCTGAATTTGATGATGCAAAAAGGAGCTGCCGGAGACGTTTAGCCGGACACAATGAGCGACGCCGTAAGCACTCCTCTGAGCTTCATGGAGAGGCGGCAGCCGCTACCAGGATCAAGAAGAACCAATGCAGGCAGTCTGGTGAAGGTGGAAGAACACTCCACCATGACTTCCACATCCGTTGAGATCCTATGCTTACTCTCTTCTGTCAATTCCCTCAATGGCATTTCCTCAGACATACCATCATTATGCTTCTTTTAGGCCAGTTAATTTATCATCAAACATGTCTTGGGATCTTTTTATCTGCTCATTTTAAGTCATTCTAACAATTTAGCTTGAACCTTTGTGTTGTTGAAATTTACTTCCCCAATTGCTAGATCTTCTTGATGTTTGTTGCCTTTGCCTGAACATTTTCCCCTTTATAAAGAATGATCAAAATGGTCATCCGCTTAAGAGTAGAGTAGAATGAATAAACAATTATGCAAATGAAAGCAAATATATTCAAACATCCAAAATCCCAGTATCTAGAGCTGCAAAATACAGACAGTTACAGAAACATAAGTGATTCATTCGATACACGAAAAACTTGGGACTAAAACTACGAACTATCCTCTATCCAACAGGATGCTTTGGTTGTTTACATGTCAAAGTTGAGATCATCTAATCTCATTTGAACTTTATGATTATACTTGATATATCATCAGTGCTCCTCCTTGCTACTGCCTCCTCATTGAGGCGCTTAGCTGCAGAACGAGCATCCTTTACATCCTTGATACAGTCCACGGCTTCTTGATTTGACAGTACCTGCTCATTAACAAACCTCCAAAGCTATTGAAACATATTGCAGAAAGTCCCACCACAACTAAGGTAAGTAACTTCATGTGTGACAGCAGCTGGCATGTGAATATAACAAGAAGAATGACGCTTGTTTCTAGTCATTTTGCAGTTGCTAAAAATAAGTTTCTAGTTATGCATGCTAACTGATCTCACAGCTTGAATTTTACTGGAAAATATCTTGATGAGAATGGTGGCATTTTATAAACATTTGCCAAACAATTCAATCTATTTCACCATTTCCTAGCTTGCAAAGATCCCATTGCTCCAACCCTAAAGTTTTCCGGAAGAAAATAAGCTGTCGACCAAGTTTTTATAAACCACTACCAATGAGTCTTTTAGCCAAGCACAAGAAAACTTACCTTCCATATACCATCACTAGCCAAGATAACAAACTCTGCATCATCGTCTATGACTTCTACACTAACATCTGGTTCAGAGCTAAGATGTCTCTTCAAGCTCTTGTCGCCGAATGCCCTAGCAACAGCCAACTGTCCATCAACACGTGCAACATCACCTGCACAATAACAGGTAAGCAATATAGCCAAGTGAAGTCCAAGTAAGGGCGAAGCAGTGGCCAAGTCTTAGCAAAATCACACTATTTTGGCTATTTACAATCCTAGAGAAATGCATGCTACTAATGGAATGTAGATGAATATTCAATTGAAGATGATAGCATCAACCAATGCAGATCTTCATGACATCATTGGAGATACTAATAATCAGTTTAGAGAATAGACCACTTCCAGTAATTGACAGCAAAAACAAAATTGCATCAGGGATTCCCAAGAGTGGTAAAATGAGTTTAAATACAATACCTGGAAAATTTGATACAAAACCACCTCTGTTCTCAATGAGTTCCTTCTCAGCACTTGGCTCATGATCAACTGATAATTGCTTGGCTATACCATTTCTGCAGATAACAGCTCGAGAGTCCCCAACATTAGCCACAATAAGTTTTTGGCAATTAATCAATATTGCTGTAACTGCTGTTGAACCACCCTTGCCTAAATCAACTGATTTCTCCAATATCTTATCGTCTGTTTTGCGGTATGCCCTTCTAATTGCCGTTTCAGTTGCAGTCCAGAAATCAGGCTACTCCCAGGAGAAGAAAAGTAAAAATTAGAAATTCATTTAAAAGGGAGAAGATAACAGAACTTTGTGCTGATCACTACTCCTGTGGCGTAATACAAATAGAGAAACATTACAATTTAGTAACCAAAGCCATTGCCTTCATTCTCAAACAAGATGGACCAACAAGGTGCAAAAGAAAATAGAAAACAAAGCATCTCCATTTCACTCAAAAGTTTCTTCCGATTAGCTAATATCGGTTGAAAGTAAACTTTCTCCAAATTCTTTATTTGTATCAATGAGTTCACTCCTCAATTCAAGGTCAATTAAAAAAAAAAAAATGCAAGTCCAAAATAGCCATTCCAGCTTATTCACATGATTCAGAGATTCTCCTTTCTTACCTCGTTCAAGATATTGTCGAACAAATTAGCCCGCAAGTAATCAGGAACTTCACGACTCATATGACCATCAAATATTGCAAAGAGGCCTAATTCATTGTCATCAACTTGCTTAAATTGTGCAAAAGCATAATCCTCCATAGCATGTGGTGATTTCCCCTCAACAGTGTGATAACCATGTGTAACATGTTTGTCCACTTTGCTTTTCCCTTTCCCTGTATCAGATGCAGATGAACCTAAACCAACTTTTCCCTGCAATACATGAGCAAACATATCTCGGACACATTTCTTTCCAAATTACCATAGACAAATTCAAAGAGAATCTCAGCAGAATTCTAGAATTTCCATGACTGTTCATGTATTTGTGAATCGATTTTGCTTTGTCAAAATTAACTTGAAGCATCATTTGAAAAACTATAATACAATGGATCTCTATAGTAATTGCCAGATGATTCAAAAACTCAACAAAATGCTGACTTTTGCACACAGAACAGAATAACTTCTTAATACACCAATCTACCATTGCTGTAACAGCCAGTAACTATTAAATATGCATCTCATGAACTACAGCAGCAGACTGTGTACTTAATAATTGATGATTTTATGTAAAATTTCTTTGACAATGATGTCATAAATATAGACACCTCTACATTAAATATTCCAAGTATCGTTTCAATTGAAATAAGAATGTTAGCTTTTGTTTCTGGGAAAGAATTTTCTTCAATTTGATGCATTAAGAAGCTTAAGAGATTTGTTTTTACACATAGTATCCATCATATATCATAACAATATCCGTTTAATTCGCGCCAACTATAGTCAGTGTACAAGTATGCATGGATCAATCCTTGATATAAAAATCTATCGATGCCACTTCTCAAAGCAAAAAGTCAGATTATTATGAATTAGTTGAGTTGACAACACTACTGATAATTAACTTAATTATTTGCATTAACTCTCAACCAGAGATCAAAAGGCTATTGGCTCACTGGTATATAGAGCTTAGACACCAAGACCTTATTACAAACTAGAATATATATATATATGTATGTATACAGTGGGTCATTTTCAAAGCATCAAACATCAATATGATTCATTGAACTTCACACTTCAATAAACCATGTCTTGAAGGAATAGTAATGGTCTGTTAATAAATGACCCTCAAGCTAGTGAATAAAGGGTTCTGCTAAAGAATGAATATAAAAATCAGAATAGCCAACCTCTCAATCATGAAAGCAGAGTTCTCCTAAACAAGAAAGACCCTCCATTCCCAAACTCTCAAAACAGCAGAAGATCAAGGAAAGGATCAGGCAATAGGTCTTATAACAAATGATTTCTAATACCCCATTTTGAACCATTGAATTCTTCATGAGATTACTGTTTGACCTCATAATGGAATTTCAAAAGAAGATGACTTCTTCAAAATGCTTTTTTGTAATTCTATAATAAAAACTCAACTTTTTGAACTTTCATTCATTAAACAGCTTTTGAATTCACAAATAGGCAACCCAGCCGTTCATTTTTCAATTGAATTTTCATTACCCTGTTCCATTCAGCCATCATCATCAACCCCTCCTCCCACTTTCCCCAAAACCAGGCAAAAAACAACAGAAAAACTATTAAACAATTCCACTGGAACCTGGGTCCCAGAAAGCAAATATTGTAAGAATTACGAAGATGAACAATTCAGATCAACCGGGTCTAAACATATGCACGTGGGTCATTCTGATCAGCGGTCAAAATACACATTTTTTTGCCTAAATTGCACCACTTTTTGACAAATTAGAAAAAGGGCAACGTTAATAAATAAGTAAAAAGAGGGTTCGTAGTCGTACCTTCATCTTGTTAAGAATTTCTTTGCTGCCGGTCATGATGGAGACTATAATAAGCAAATATCTAAGAATTTATAAATGTGTAAAATATTGTTTGTTTTGAATTGTACGCAGTGATGATGAAGAAAGAAACCAAAAAATGGAAAAGCCAGAGAATGGAATGGATGCTGAAAGGAGCTAAAAGAGCGACAAGTGTGAAGGAAACTGATGACGAGCCTCCTTCTATTTCTTGACACGCAAGCATTTTCCTAATTCTTCTGCGTAACCCGCCTTTCTTGCTTATCCCTTGTTACGTATTTCGCGCCATCCCCCTTTCCCTTTTTCTTTTTCTTCCATTTTTTTTTACAATTTATTGTTGCATTTTTTTAATACACTCGAGGCAATATTTTTTATGATTTTGTTTCTATAGAAATTACCTATTTATAATTTTAAATTATTTTTATATTTTATCTAATTCAAAAAAAAATGTTTTTTATCTTTTCTTGACATAAAAAAAAATTAATATATCAACTGTGGATATTTTTCTAGTGCATATTTATATAACTTCGTAACTTAATTTATTTTTTATTTTTCTATTAATAGTCATGCAATTTATGTGTCAAAATGTACAGAATAGCATCATTAAATTATTATACATGCATTCCTCAAAAAAAAAAAAATTATATCTGCAGTATCAAAAATTTAAAATTAAAAGATTTAGAAATTTGCTTTTTTGTAGAGATATAGAAAATTGGTTTTTTTTTCTGGAAGGTTTGGAAAATTATTGAAAGTTGAACCTTATTAAAATTTTGAAAAATCAACATTATAAAAAGAATTAAAATGTTTGGGAACTAAATGAAATGATTCCAAAAGTATTTGCATTCTTGTTTTAAAAACAAATATTTTGTATCCGAGACACATCTAATTTCATATAAATAATTTTAACAATTTTCTTTATATAAATTTATATAAAAATTTCCTCCTTAAAAATTAAAATCAAAATTGAGTTCTGGGTGCTATATATATAATTGGTGGGAGTAATAAGAGTTGGGTGTTGATGAAATCATGAGTCACCAAATGGGGGAATCCATTAAGCATAAAAAATGGGTTTGGCCTCAAACTTTGAAAATTTTCTCGGAGGCCCAACAAGGAAGAAGAAGATTGTAGTCCAAGTAAGAAAGAGGAGGAAGTGGTCCCAAAGGGCAAAATGAAGTGGCAATGGGCCCAATTATCCCTCAAAAAGCAGCCCTAATGGGAGACAATTGATTTCAATGACACCTATGTTGTCTACATGTTTGGGGTTCAACAAATAGTGCTTTCGTCTCTATAACAAAACTATTGTTCCTCAGAAAAAAAAAAAAAAAAAAAAACTCTCTCCTTCATTTGCACATCAGATAAATGTCGAAATTGCAGGTAAGTAAGTTGAAAAATATTAATTAGTGTTACAAAGTAGATCCTGCTGAATCCTTTCTTAAAAAAATACACTCATGACATGGGTAAGCCCCATTTTATCTAAAAAGAAGTCTCAATTCCTGCCTTTAGCTTAGTACACCAGAAAAGTTGTGTTTGAATCCATCATTGCATCTTGTTCTTTGCGATAGCCATTGCCTAGCTAGACAACCCCAATATGCCCTTACTTGAGTAACTTCACCACTTCGAAACATCTCTCTCTCTCTCTCTCTCTCTCTCTCTCTCTCTCTCTCAAGTCCTCTTTTGCTTTTTTGTCAAAGTATAAATGGGAAGTTCTGTCTTCCTTATAAAGTAACAAAAGCAAATGGACAATGACTAGTGGTACCCATTGATTAATACCGACTTAAAATACTAACAAGAATAACTAAATACAGCATATCTCCTTACTCTAATCTCTCTTCAAGATATATAAAGGAAATGGATACTCCTTATCTTGACACAATAGGTAACACCTCATTATGTTTTGGATATACTTACTATAATAGATGTTTTATATTTAGAAGCAAGTTTTGATTAATTCGAATTTGACTTACGTGTATTCGTAGAATTTGACTCTTACTCGAAAGTTATGATTTACCTTGAATAATGTGTCAGGACTTTATAAGAACGATTCAAACTTTTAATTTTTAAACATTCAAAATTCACTTACGCTATGTTTGGTACGTGTGGATGGAGTATAATGAAATGACTTTTCCAACTTCTTACTTCATTTTAGTGTTTGGTATTAAAATTAGGAGTAGAAATAACTTTTCCATAGAAAAACCCATTCCAAGATGAAGCTGGAAATAACTTTCCTCACTAACGCTATGTTTGGTACGCAAGAATCGGGTGAAATAGAATAATTTTTCCAACTTCTCTTTCCATTCCAGTGTTTGGTTTCCAAATCAAAAGTAGTAACAGTCTTTCCATGGGAGAGCTCATTTCAGGATAAAGCTGGAAAATCCTTTTTACACTAAAACCTTTGGAAAGGCCTTTCCAAGAGAAGTGAGACTCATTTTTAAAAATATTGTACTATTATACCCTCAATATATTTTTTATATTATGCTCAATTAAGAAATATGACATAAAACCTGTCATAGACAAGAGTCTATCTACCGTCTCTTCAAAATAAATATTGGCTCAATTTTGTTCACTATTAATGACAATGAAAAAGTTCAATACGTGAAAATGATAATTTCGTAACTGTTTAATTTCTATATCTCGTACTTTCTTTTATTTTAATTTTTAAAAGTTGTTTTAAAACTATTTTCAATTTAATATATGAATATTTACACTTCAATAAAATATTTAGTTTTTTTGTTTTAATGTGTGGTAGGATATGAAAAATATATTTTATGCTATAAGGGTATTTAGATCATATTATACATAATTTTATTCCATTTCGACATAAAATAATAATTTTCTCAAACAAAAAAATGAATCATTATTCCGTTCCACCTTTCCTTCCAAATACTAGAATGGAAAAAGAATTCCGTTCTATTCTGAATAAGAAAAGATTTGAAGTGGTAAAAGATTCCATTACATATCATTAAGTGTATTAAACGTAATACGTAATGTAAAACCTATGAAAAGGTCCTTTCAAATGGTAAAGAATTACTTGTATATCATTTAGTATATCAAAACTTGCTATTATAATTCATTGTGTCGAACTATGGGATTAGTCTCATTGTATAACACGTTCTTGAGGAGGATGTTTGTCTATATACATTTGTTTTGTGACAATTACTATTGTCGACTTAAATAACTTGCCGTACTAGTAATTCAAATACAAATCTAATGAAAATGATAGTGTTTTAGATTGTTGCTTTATTAAGTGCCATACAGCCTGCCATTGTATAGCTCTCTAAGGTGAAATCTCATTTTGGGGACATATCTAGTAGAGGATCACTTAGGTGATAGGTCAAGGTCGCTTTTGGTTATTTAATTAATTGTTTGTTGTACAAGTTAATTAGCTCTTAGAGATTGATGTGTGTGTGTATATATATATATATATATATATATTGACTAATGACAGGAGGATCTTGCCAGTCATAAGTTAACTGGTTTCATGGGTATGATATGGATATCTTTTGCACTATTATTAACGTTTCACCAAAAAAATGAAAACATAATTAAAATTTATGAAATGCATGATGTTATATAAGTTTATATGTATGCTCTGCTTGAATTAATAATTCAACTAACAAAAAATGAATATTCAATTTTGAATAAAAATTTGTAGATGTACATACAATACAATAGGTGAATACATTTTTAGTGTTTAGAAACAAGTGAGATTTTAAATATTTTTTTAATACAACGAGATATAATTGAGTAATAAAAGTTTTCTTTATTGGGATCGAACTTGCAAAGAAGCTCTCATTTTCGCACATCATAGTGGAAAATTTGATTGCCGAGACCACTGGTGCTAAATTGCAAACTTCCTCACCCGATAGAGCGCCACTTGGATACTTGATCAACCAACTACAATAAAGAATAGGTAAACATGTTAAGGTATTCTATAACCCTAGAAAGCTTAATGTATTAGCACACTTACTAGCCTAACATGTTTGTGAAGTAGAAGATACTATAATTTAGCTCAAAGAAGCCTCTCTTTATGTACATTCACCTTTGATGACTGATTTACAAGTTGATTAATGAAATAAACCATTTTCCTTTTAAATATCGTACCATTGTAAAAAATTACGTAAGTTTTTTATGCATATTATAAGCTATTCTCTTGCATTTTAGACTTTTTTTGTTCTTAATACAACAAGGAAGAGATGTGGTCCATTTCGCACCTTGTAAAGGTATAACTGGCAAAGTTTTAAATTCACGCTAACTAGTGGCAACTTTCCACAAAAGACATGTAGTGATTGAAGTCTCTAATAACTTAATCAGAAATCTCAAGTCCGAATCTTGAGAATGCGATTGTATATTATAGGAGAGTTCTCTTATAGTAAAAATGATAGAATTAGTTTGAATATGAAATATTATAAATATGTTTTTTTTTTGTGGGTCCGAACTTGCTCATAATATTTGATGGATATGATAAAATGAAAATAATAATAATAATAAAAACTAGTGGTAGCTGATCAAACATTATAATTAGGTACTTTTTGTAAAAATGATTTTAGAACATTTATGTTTTGGAACAATCCACACGCTCCTTGTATGATCACAAATCGAATTAATTTTGATTTATGATCTTTATTAGAGTTGGCAAAGTTGTTATATAGTAGTACATGATAAAGAGTAAAGACCAGACCACACCATATATGTCTAATAAGGTGGATACCCCAACCCAACAATGGGGGGGGTCCATTGATCCCTCTTTAGGAGAAAAGGCCAACTCCTCCTCCTCTTTCCTTTTTCCTCCTATCAATTAACATTTTTTGCCTTCCTATAAAAACCATAAATTCCATCTTTCTTAATCTCCATCATAATTCCCATGGAGAATCAACGGCCAAAGATCAGTTCCGGGGACAAATTTTCCTTCCCAATTTTCGAGTTCGATTTAGCCGGCACAACTGATCATCTCGGATCGCCGATTTCTCCGGCGGATCGATTCTTCTTCAACGGCCGACTTCTACCTCATGCTTTTCCATGTCAACCGACAAACGGCGCCGTTTCGTTCTCCCGATCTACGAGTAGAACGAGCAGCGTTAGCAGTAAGGATTCATTTCTCTCGTCTCGGAGTAATAGTGGTAATAGTAGTCGAAGTAGTAGTTGTAGCAGTGCGAGAACGAGTACAAGTACTGAGGCGAAATTTCCGAGCAAAATCGCCGGCGGCTGTGGTTCTACCGATTGGTATCGAGCGAATAAAAAGCCAGTTTTGGTACCTCATTATGGATCTTCTCAGCGGTGGCAATTTATTGTTACGCCGCCGCTGAGCCACCAGGGTTCGTCACGCACGAGGAAGGTTGATCGAAATGGTGAACGAGGTGAAAAATTGAAGTCCAATAATAACAAATCAAAACCACCCAAAAAGAAATCAACATGGCTTGGATGGAGGTTTTTGAGGTCATTCGTTTCGACATGCAAAGAATGCCATGCCATATAAAGCCATCCACCACGAAGTATATATAATAGTCTCAAGAATTGGAATTTCTGTTATGCACCCCTAACCGATCATTATTATTATCAGTAAGTATATAGAATGCTCTGAATATAATATAAGTGTATCACATTAATAAAATGTGAAATATATTTTATAAGAGTTGAGTTATTTGTGATAAGTGTTAAAAAAAAAAAAAGGATAGATTTCAAAATTGTCCACTCTTAGCAGTTTTTGTAAAACTATTTCACATAGGCTTTTTCCGTCTGGGGGAGAATTTGGAGGTTGGTAATTTATTTGACATTTTGAAAAAAAAAATGTTAATATTGTAATGGATATTACTACATGAAATGATCTCGACATCAATTTTACTGGAGGATTCTGTGGCATTTTCACTTATCCTTGAACAGTTGGAGTGGGATATTACAGAAATGGAAAAGACAAACATGTATTCCACTTGCAATTTGCCTGATAAAAATAAAAAACAGAAACCTCACTTCGCAAGGATTTTTTAATCCGATACTGATGGGTGGAAACCTTTAGATACAGAATCTTCAAGACAAGACAGGCATCTTTGTCTCTCTATTCACACATGTAACAGTAACACTCCCTCTATTTGGAAATACAAATCCTTTACTGCCCTTCCTCTAATTCTATTTTCTCTTTATACATTTATTATCTCTCTTCTTATCTTTTTCTTTTTTAGTAAATGCCGGTTTACCGTGTTCGAGTAGACTAATAATAAGAGCATGTGCAATCCCCGACTAAATTATCGAACACATCTCTCGAGTATATACGACTCTATACGAAAAAAGTAAACTAACAAACTGTGATATGTAGAAAAATGTATTCCATGTATCTTTAAACTTCAGCCACAGTCAAAAAATTTAACCTCATCTGGTAGTCAAACAATGCAACCGTACCAGATATCTATCCCATCATCACAAGCTGTTGAATTTATGGAATCTCTGGAACTGAATATGGACTCGCCGGCTGTGCAAACATCGCAAAATATCGGTATGTCTATGCCTATAACAGATAAATGTGCATATAAGAATATAAAGTATATAGCCTGGCCTCCAATCTGCAGAGCCGCTGAGTCACCATAATTTACATCCTCCACCTAGGCGTCGGACAGTTTGGTGAGGGCCCTGTGGGTGAGGGATTTTGCCTTTTGGTACCAAGAATATAAAGTATATAAATTAAAATAACATAATAAATATTTACATAAGTTAATAACATACCTCCATCAGTGATGAGAAACTTCCTAACTCCCGAAGGTCCGAATGTGAGGCTTATCCAAGATTTCTGTACAACCACGCAAATACTGCAGTACCCAATACCATCTTCTTGCACTTCCATAGATTCCTCACTATAGGCCATAACTCGTAGCTTGCCACAGGGAGACCACTCTTGTCGGGAAAGAGAGATTTGCTGAGATGGAAACAAGTAACAGGATGCCCATCTCTGTGGACAAATGTGCACCATCACCCCGTGGATATAACTGACACGGGAATCCCATGATATGTATCATTACCCTGGGAAACGAAAAGCCTAACCCGCAAATCAACATTAATAATCTAGATGATTTGGTTCTGGTTAAAAACCTCGTCCAGTGGCTCACCATATGCAAGTATCCCCAGTATAAGCTCTACATCGTGTAGTGTGATCATCATCTCTCCAAACGGCATGTGGAATGAGTTAGAGTCTGGCTGCTATCTCTCTATAAATGTAGATAAAAGGGTGTTTTTCCCGTACTGAAGCATGGACGACTGTAGATGAACCAATCCTAATATAGCAGCCACCAGTCTAACATCAACATTGCTTGGTGTGTAACCGGTAAGTGTTGTATGACAACTACGTAATCTCAATATAGGCCGCTCCTGCATTAGAACAGTCATATAAAAAACTCCATTACAGAAACATATAATATACTAAGGTAAAGTATAACAAACATTTATAGTTCTTAAAAATTATGAAATAATTCATAATAGGATTGTAAAAAATACTTGTCCATGCCATATAGATGTAGCAAGGTGTCCACTGTATAATAGAATCATGTCCGGCTCCTGTAGACCTCCAGGGTAAGGTCCGGTCTACTGCCAAACAGTCTCGGACTTCTTCAACCTCTTCTTTTTACCAGCAACTCTCAAAGGCCCCGATGGATCGGCTCTCTGGAATCTATAAAGACTTACCTCCCGTCGTCGATCATCTCCGGCTCACAATCTTTACTGCTTTCTTTGCATGCTCAATAAGCCCACCTACTCTCCCTGTACTCCCTGAAGACGATACAGGTACACCTACTCTATCCTTAGAACTCTCCTCCCCCTCATCCGCCTCCTCATCCTGATCCCTCTCCTCCTCCATACCCTGATCCCCCTCCTCCTCCTTACCCTGAACTTCTCGGCCCTCACTAACATCCCTACCCTCACCATTTTACCTTGCCTGAACTGTCGTCTCATCACCATTACCACCTTGATACTGTCCAGACCCAGGTGCATAAGAAGACATCTGTTCTGATGTGTCACAATAACCCTACTGATACAGTGGAGAATCTCCCGAAACTCTTACAAAAAAGTCATCTACAGCCAATAGATGATGCTGCGCACCCGGCGACATAGGAAGATAACACTGATGGATGTTGTGCATGTAAGTAGCGTCAGGATGGGGCACCAAGGAAGATTGTGCACCCGGGTGAGACTGACCAAGTGCCACTGAGAAATATTGGAAGGATACAGGAGTATGCCGATCATGTGGCATCCGAACCCTAGTGGGAATAGGTGGAGGCGGAACCGATGACCTGGGTGCATTCAACCCATGAAACATCCCATGAGGAGGTATGGTAGGTACATCAGAGGGGTTGTGCCTACCCCTAAGCCTCCTAAAAGAGGCTATCACCGTAAGATCGTGAGTCCGACTGCTCCTGTCTGCTATCAGACCTAATCCTGTATCTTTGTGTCTAGGCTGCTCCGAATCCATCTAAATGAATTTCAAAATTCTTTTTAAATTATTTTGTATGTAAAAGTTCGAGTCTTTATTTATTAATTAATGATTATTCAATTATGAAATTAATTCTTATTTTTATTAATAAGAATATTATGTTATTACACTGATTAATTATTATTTAATTAATTTTAATTCTAATATAATTATTTAATTCTTATTCCTTCATTTTTATAAAATAAATTATTATCATTAAATCATTATCAAATAATTTATTATTCAAATACTTAAATTACACTATGATTAAATTAGAAAAATAGGAAGTATTAAACTAACTAACTTAATTCAAATTAATAATTAAAAATCTTTAAAATAATAATTATTTAATCTCTTTACTTTCCTATGAACGCCTTTAAATTAATATATATCATAATGCATAAATTAACACATAATTAGGCAATAATTATTTTACAAATCACTATAACATTTAACTACATCATAAATTAAATATACTTAATGAAAAATTTACAATTCATAATTATGACATGAAAAAATATACAAACATATGCAAAAAATTCATAATTATGACATGATAAACATACTAATATATGCAAAAATTCATAATTATGATATGAAAAAACATACTAGTACATGAATTTAACTAAAAAACTAATATAATGAACTAATATATATTAAGAACAATTAATATAACAATTTAGATACAATTTATTAATTTAAAAAAAGCATCAAAATCAGAAATGGGGGTGAGTGGCGCACCACTCTGGTTCGTGCACCAGGTGATCGCGCACCCCTGTTTCCTGTGCCAAGGGGTCATGCACCACCCAGGCCGTGCGTCGGTGGTTTGCGGACCACCCCATTTCAAATCGAACATATTTTTTCACTCAAAATGTAAATAAACGAGTGTAGAACAATGTGCTAACTTTTTTTCGGCGTTTGAATGATTGGATTTTTCTAAATCTTCCTTAGAAGTTAGAGAGACTTAGAGAAAAAAGGAGAGTAGAGTGAGGATGTATTTAGTGGAAATGAAATTTTTCATGAAATTTTCGTAATTTTATCGTAGAATTTATAAATACTCTTAAATGGGTTTATGTCAATTATATGTTTGTTAAGAGAGAATCTTGGTAAAAGCTTGTTCAATCCCAAAATTTAGAGTTGGTTCTCTACTTACTGAGTAGTTGTACTCACCCTCTTACCTTCTCCTCAGTTCAGGTTAACTATGAGTACGAGAACGAGGTTGAAGAATATCGAGTTTGAGCTTGGAGAAAGTTTGGGTTTAGTATCGTTTTCTAAAGGGAATTTATTTGTACTTTAATAAACTTTTATTCGGAAAAAATTTTTTTTTTATTATTTATGATATTTGAGTTTCTATATTTTATAAATGACGTTAGACGCCTTTTGAAATTTTTTATTCAAGCTACAATTTTACCCTTTTAAAAGTTTCGAGCATTGTGTCCTTATGGGCATGGCGTGTCAGACTCGGGTTTGGGCAAGCCTAGATCTGGGCGTGACATTTAATGGTATCAGAGTATAGATTAAGATTATTTTGAAAAAAAAAATCTACATGTAGGTGGGTTTGAGTGAGTAATATGTGCGTGTGATCTGATTAAGTTGATTAATATTTAAGGTATATAGTGTTATCTGATATGAAAAAGTAGTTGTTCCGTTATACATTCTAGTGTTTGATCTATGAAAGACGGATGGATAAGTTGTTTTGTATAACCATAATGGCGCAACGAAAATGTGGTGGGTCCATAACCAATAGGATCTCAAGTAGTAAAGTTTCAGGGACGAAACTTTTATAAGGAGGTGAGTTATAAATACCAGGACCCAAATTGAAGATAAAAATATTTTAGTGGGCTAAAGATTACATCAATAAATTTTTTAAGGACTTTAATGCAATTAACGAGAGTTAAATTATATATTCAACCTAATTAACCCCTAAATCCTATCCGTTTTTCTTTATTTTCATCATCTGTTTACAGAAACATACCGAAACCATAGAACCGCCGAGAGAGAGAGAGAGAGAGAGAGAGAGAGAGAGAGAGAGAGAGAGAGAAATATTGAGTTTCGGTGATCAATTGTTTGTTCGTTTGAGAATTTTACGATTCAAGGCAAGTGGAGAACAAACTCTAAACTCTGTAATTTAATTATTTCTAAATTATGATGTTTGAACATGTTTTTAATTTATTATAAAATTGGATTTAACAAGATGTGTATTTTGTGTATAAATGTATTGAAATTGATGTGAAATACTTTGTGGAATCAAATTTGATTTTGACCGACAAGTTTCGATGATGGCTTTATTAAAAACCTTAATGAAGGATTTTTGTTTGGCATTTGTATGGCATTGAGCTTATGATTGTATTTGAGTAATTTTGTGGAGGAATATGTTCTACCTATGTTTGCATGATCCTTGGGTAAAGAAAAAGAATCCTACCAAATTTGTTTGGTCTATTTAGCGGGATAAATAGCTAGGTCTGATATCAAATTTTGATCTTAAGTATTGCCCTTTGTATTGTTTTTAACTCAATATCAGATTAAATATTATAACAAGAATCGTTCGGAAAAATGTTTAAATGTCTATAGTTAAAATTAGTTTCATATTGAAAAGCATTTTACTAAATTTGATATAACCCGTTCGATTATATCTAAAAGAGAAATTGATATATATATATATATAATTTTAACATTTTGCCAATGGATTCTCAAAGGATTGTTCAAATCTTTTTAGAGGAAAAAAATGTTTTGACATAGATGAAAAGCTTCCAAAATCAAGCATTGATTTGATTCCATTTCCACCAGTGCCGCTGGCTTAGTATTGTTTTTGGTAAAAGGTTATGATACTTATTAATATTACTATTATTTTTATTTTGTTAGTTGTAATTACCTTTACATCTTAAAAGCGTGTCCATTATATGTTTGTTAAGAGAGATTTTTTATAAACGCTTGTTCAATCTCAAAATTTAGAGTTGATTCTTTATTTACTGAATAGTTATACTTATCTCCTTGCCTTCTTTTCGATTCAGATTAGTTCCGAATGTAAAAACGAGGTTAGAGAAGATCGAGTTTGAACTTGGGAAAAGTTTAGATTTAGTAACATTTTTTTTTAAAAAGGGAATTTTTTTTGTATTTAATAAACAATTATTCAAACAAAGTCTATATAATTATTTATGACATTTGAGTTTCTATATTCCCTTTTCATAAATGACATTGGAAATCTTTTGAAATTGTTTTATACAAGCGACAGTTTTATTTTATTAAAAAATTTTGAACCTTGTGTACTTATAGGCAGAACGTGTCAGATTTGGGTTGGGAAAGCTTAGGAGGAGGAGGAGTAGGAGGAGGGATAGGGTTTGATTGAAAGGTCAATACTTCCTTTGGATACATAATAGACAAATAATGGCAGTTTCCAGGGCTCTCCTCTCCTCCGTATATAGGACACTACATTGAATGTCTTGCGAGCACTCAAAAAAAAACCTTGGACCTTTGTTAAGAATTCAAGTCTCAGCACCTTCAAAATTGTACTATTTTTTTCTTCTACTTCTTATTCTTATTAATTATTACTCAGATTAATTTAAATTTGATTTAAATTATACCTACAAACTCATATACTACTAAAAAAAATGTTGTACAAAATAAAATTTAGAATTTTATATTAATTAGTCCTCTTATTGACTGCCTAGTATTAAATTATTGGGTTCCTCGAAGTGGAAGGTAGTATCAATTAATTACTTTTGTATTTAATTTTGACAATTAAATATCTTTAAAATCACGTTAAAAATTTTAAGTCTCACATGTCAATTTTTTAAAAAATTTAAACATTTTAAAATTCTTGAAATAAACATCTATCATCAGTAATGAATGTAGTCATTTTTCCTCGATAAACTAAAGGGTTTATTTTTTGTTATTTTTTATTTTTTAAGATAAGAAGACTATCCATTAATTAAATGAGCTAAAGCCATTACAACTAAAACGATATTCAAATTTTTTCTCTATCCTAATGAAACAGAACAATTGAAAAATTGGAACAATCATAAAAATAATTACATAAGGTGATAGAAAACCATATGTAGGTGGTGGGTAAATACTCTAAGACTAATAATAATAAAGACAGACACACAACATCTTCATTGCTAACTCCGAATTATATTAACCAGATAAACTCACAATCTTTATCTTCCTTAAAAGTAAGCATTTACAAAATCATGATAGAGTCAATACTTTAAAAATTATCTCGAGAAAAGGTAAAAAATTGAGGAGCCCAAAATTGATTCCGGATTGATCTTCTTTTCTTTTCAGTGACATAAATTTTAATAGGCACTATATACTTTTACTTTTTCCATTTGTATCAATCCAAATTACTTAGGCAAAAATTTAGATTGAGCACTTAATTGTCAAAATTAAATGACAAAATATCGACTTGACAAAGATCGTAATTTGACAATATTTTTTAAATTAATCCTAAATTTTTCAAAACTATTATCACTTTTATATCATTTTCTGTATCAATTGTTTTATAATATATTTTTCTTTTTAAAATATATTTTTAATGATATGAAAATAATATAAAAAGTATGTAAACCGATTTGACAACATCTCCTAATAAACAAAATGTATATCCCCCATGAGTGTGGGCGCATTTTGCCACGTGGAACCGCCTCTCCCTCCCCTTTGGTTATCAAATAGTAGTGAGGTAGAGCGAGTGCATGTTAAAGGAGCTACCTATAATTTCTCCTCATGACTAGGCAATCAAGAATACCCAAAATTAGTTAAGCAGCTATGACTCAAAATTGCATTCTTTTAACCATGGTTTTTGGCTATTACATGCCAAAGATACCTAAACTAAATTTTCTTCAAATAAGAGTTCAACTTGCACTGTATATAAAAAAAAAGATATAAGATAAAGATGAAGTAAAATGGTAAACTAAAAGATAAAGATGAAACTTTGAGTCTAAAACAAGAAGGAAAAGGTGCATTAAAACAAAGGACAAGATGATGAAGAAGACTAAAAGCAAATGCAGACTAGAGAGAGCTCCAAGGGGCTTTCCTAAATACAACCTTTTTCACCCTAAATCCCTTTGATCATAATACAACCCTTAGTGAAAATTATTACTCCAAGAAAGTCTCCATGACATCAGAGTACATCCCTCCTGCTGCTGCTTCATTCCTATATTCTCCCCCAGGATTATGCTGATGATGCTGATGATCAAGTGAAGTTGATGAATTAGATGAAGAAGTCACTCTAGCAGGCAAAGTGAAGCTCCTCTTGAACTTGTTCTCCATTTTCCTAACATTATCTGGATGACTATCCAAACTCAAGAACTCATTTGGATTTGCATCTGACGAAGTGGGATTTGGATGATGATTTTGATCAGGTTTGTTTCCTAAACTATCAGGATTAAACAAGAGTTTGGCTTCATCTGTTCTTCCGGTTAGAGCATTGAAGAAAGACAACCCATTAGGCCATTTGATATCGGTATCATGATCTCCCCCCATCATATCTTCCATTCGTGGTTCGGATGAATGAGGAAGAAGAAACATGTGTGTTTCATCTTTGGATTGTGGAATCCCCCCAAGCCTAGTAGATGAGTTTTGAAAATTTGGAGATGAAAGAACAGGATTTGATGTAGGAATAGGCCTTGGACCTCCCCAATTGAATAGAGGAGGAGGGCGAATCGGCATAGTTGGTTGCTTCATAGGAACTATTGGGGTTGTGGATGAAGTATTTCTTGTTGAAGAGAATAGCTGTGATAAGTAAAAACCAGATTGGTATCCTAAAGATTCAAATGTATGTCTCATCCTCAACACAAAATGCAGATCTTCAGGTATCTATGAAATCAGTGGAAGTAAAGATCAATAAAGATTCAAACTTCGCAAGAACAAGCCAAGAATCAGCAAAAAAGAAACTCACAATTTTGCAAGAACCAAGCTGAAGAAGGCCATGACCAGCTTGAATAACAGCAATAGTCTGCTCAAGGGAAAAGAAAAATAAACCTTCAATAATCAAGCAAATGGAAACCGGGGATGAAAAGGGTCCAATAATTGTTCTGAAGTTTTTGGACCAAACCTGAATCCCTGACTCAAACTGATCTGTCCATTCTGGAGGAAGCTGCAAGCAAAAATTAACAAATCAAATACATCAAGATTCATCCAAAATGGGAAAAAGCCCACTTTCCCATACTGTGCGTCCATGATACCAAATCATAAAAACTCTACAGAGTACAGAAAAATTTACTGCTTAACACAGAAAAAAGAATAATCAAAAGGAAAGGCTTTGTTTGGATTTGTGTAAACACATACAGCATCAAAGGAACTCTGCCAGTAATTGGAGATATTTGGTTCACATTCTGTAGGCTCTTTGAAAACCCATTTATGACACTTATCAGAAGCAACTTTCCCCATCAAACTGCAAAAAAAATAATAATTGCAATACACCCAATCAGAAAGGAAACATGTATTTTTACACAGTAAAAATCTTTTTTTTTTTTTTCAACTCTTTTCATTTTTTAGTGCACTCCTGACTGTGTCCGCCCCAGTTGAACTTGACAGGAGGGAGGGGATCAGAGGAAGAGTGGAGTGGAGAGTTTGTTTTTCAAGCAGGACAAAATTAAAATCCAAATACAAAAGCACCTACCAAGTACCCACCCTTCTCCATAATTATATAACTGAATGGACATTTTGCTGAAGGCCTTTCTGACAGGATCCTCTCCATCAATTTCTTCCAAACACTCGCCAACTCTTCCTCTGCAGAACCCATCTTCCCACATCAACATCCTGCACGAAAGACATAACCAATCCAATCAAATTTACCCCTAAAATAAAAATGGTCCAAAAGAGGAACTCATATAATTTCCAAAAACAAAGAAACAAAAAAAAAAATATGAAAATCTTTCAGTATCACTAGATATACAGCATATACACTACTAATGTTCAAGAAATAATGGGAAACTAGAACTCTATTCATTCCATCATTTCTAGAGAAAAACTCACAAGCTGCCATTGTCATCTCCAACTTTGCAACCATTGCCACCTCTAACTCTCCTGCAAAGCCATAAAGGAAAAACAAGAATCAAGAAAAAGAATAAAAGAGTATGTGTACTATGTGGGCTTATAATTAATCAAAAGGACAGAAAGAAAGAAACAGAGAGTTGACACAAAGGGAAGGGGCAGCAGAGAGAAAGAAAGGAAATACGGGCGAGGTCTAATGGTCCAGAAGACTGAGTAAGTCCAGTCTGAGTTGAGACAGACGCTTCTGAGGGCCTCATGAAGGGCCATCATCCCAACTGCTTCTTTGCTCCTATCTGATGCTCCTCCTGAGCCCACCATCTCTCTCTCTCTCTCTCTCTCTCTCTCTCTCTCTCTCTCTCTCTTCACTCTTCCTTTATAATCTCTCTTTCACTCTAAGAAAGAAAGAAATTAAAACCCTTTTTTCCCTATGGAGTCTTGGTTTTAACCAGCAAAAACTCTATAGTAGGATTGTTTATCAAACACTTGGAAGCCCCTTCTTCATCTCCCCTCAAAACCAACCAAAAACAAACCCCTCCTTTTCTCTCTCTGAAATTATTCTTTTCTTTTTCTCACTTTGTCTTAAATATTTTCACCTTATGAGATTACTGAGGTTGGGATGGGGAGTCATTTTGGCTTTGGTCTTGGGGAGGCAAAAAGGGCGTATAGTTTGACAGAAGAAAAAAGTGAGGGAAGGGAGTGAAAAATGTGTTGGGGGGGAGTGGGTGTGTTAAGACTAGTGAAGGAAGGAAGGGGAGATGTTTGGTTTGGTTTGAGGTTTGTTTGTTTGTGTGAAATTACCATGTACAGAAGTGGGGACTCCTTTTATCCTCCCTCCTTCACCTCTGTAACAAACAATACACACACACACACACTCCTCACTCTCACAGGACAGGACAGGAGACAGCAGGCAAACAGATGACTACCTTATACAATCTTTCTCAAATTACCTGCTTACCCTTCCTTATTTTGTCAAAACCAACTCTTCAAAGATAGTGTTGTGCTAGGATATAGGGTTATTTAGATCTGGTTTAACACAATACATGCAAACTAGGTAAGACCTTATTTTGTATAAATATTTTATTGTCAAATTCCTCAAATGGTGACGAGTCAGAAATAAATACACAATTATAATATTTATAAGTAAAAAATAACTTTTTTTATTATAATGTAACTTAGATAAATAATAAGAAAAGCATTTTCTAAAAAAAAATACATACAACTCAAAATAAAAGATTTGCATTAAACTTCAGAATAAAATGATATTTAAATCTTATAATATTGTTTCTTGTTTATGATCTAATACACAAACAAGATTATTTTATGTAATACTAATAAATTGTTTAGACTAATCACATCATTTCAAGTGAATCAACTTCATAACTTACATATCCTATTCAAAAGAAAAAAAGAAAAACCCATAACCTATCACAGATTTTATAGATTGGAATAATCCTTTTTCTAAATTTGCTCAAATCTAAGGTTGGATTAGGTAAAAATTGCTTCTGTTGACTTAATTTCTTTTTCACATGTTTGTCAAGATTTTAATTTCTTCCCATTTGAAAAACCAAAGTTGAACAAAGAAAGCGGAAACCATTCTAAAATATGATCAAATTAATAATTTGACAAAAGATATGTAAGCTAATTCTTAAAAATGCGAGCAGATGTGGCTTTGTTCGAATTGGCGAAACAAGTGACCAATTAAAAAGTGATGTGTTGACTTCTGTCTAAATCAAGATTTATATTCACTTTAATAGGATTTATGTGATTGAAATCATATAGTACATCTTTTAATACATTATCTAGTATACTATTCTTTCTATAGTAGTTTTATTAATATAAATAATATATAGTCAAAGATAAATTCTAAATTATAAAAAATAAACTTTAAGAAAAAAGTAATGTTTTAAAAGTAATTAAGAATTGTTAAACATACGAGATTTAATAATATAACTATATTTTTTTGGAATAGTTATTCAATATATTTTTCATCATGAATTAAGAAAAAATATGGTTGAAAATTTGTTAAATCAAATTCATTTACTGATTTATAAAATATGAAAAATATGTAGCGATTTTCTAACTTGTTATATGTTTTTTATTTTTGTATTTTTAAAAGAATTGGCTCCATGTTATGGAAACTATTATGTTCGCTTAACCAAGTAAACTTTAATATTCATAAAAAAAAAATCAAGTAAACATTACTTTTATAAATGATTTAGTGATAATCATTTTGAGATGAAATATTTGGTTTGCCTTTAAAAAAAAAAAAAGTTTGTAAAAGAAAATTAGAAAAAGAGAATCTTTCACTATCATAAAAATAAAGAAAATTTGTTTTTCTTGGAAATCTTTCTCAATTTGAGACAACTTGTCATCTAACTTAATTCATAGTTCATTCAAAACCCCAACCACACATAAAAACTCTTCTTAATTTTGTGGTCCTTTCTTTGCAAACATTCGAATGAGCTTTGCCTCATTGCAATAAAAGTTTGCTTTAACAATATGCTTTTAGAAGTATTACTTATTAGGCAATAATTTTAGTTTTGAAATTATATTTCCATGCCTTAATGTTATTTTTTTAAAAGAAAAAAATTGAGAATTTTATGAATTGTAAAATTTTATTTAACTTATAACACATATAATGATATGATTTATGATCAACAAATATATATTGTATGTATATATTAAAACTTGTTCGAAAAAGTGAAAAAAATTCAGCCTCCAATCAATTGCACTTTATAAAAGCATACCTACCTATACGAACCACATCAAATGGTTGCAATACAAGCTTTTAATCGGTTTTTTTTTAAAAAATGACCTGTTTTTTAACAGATTACTAAAGTGGCTTAGAAAATTTTTTTTTATTCTTAATTTGACCATAACGCATAATGGTTGTAGATATTAATTAGAATAATGCACAACCATTGTGTGTTATCACTTAATCGAAGATTTTCCCCCTTAATCCGTCGATGTGGCGGATAACGCATAACGTTTATACGTTATCAGCCAAATCAGCTTTTTTATTTTTTATTTTTTTATGTTGATTAGAATTTTGAAAAACTTTAAGCATGAATAACTCTGCGATCGGATGTCCGTTTCACGCGTATGATCACTCGTTTTGATGGTTCTCGTAAAGAGGAACGTATCGGCATCATCGAAAAAGTTATCCGGATGCGTTTCAGGATAAAAAATCATTTTGTATATTCGAAAATTTTGACGGGACATAACTTTGCGCTCGGACGTCCGATTGAGGCAATTCTTGTGGACATTTCGGGTATTTTTTCGAGACCTACGCATTGGAAACCGTATGGTTTCCCACCGATCGTTTTCACAAAAACCTCCTATTTTTGTTTTAATTTACGTTTTTGTAATTTTCTAATATTTTCTCTCTTGTTAATTAAAAAATTACGGCACCAATTTGAAAATTAAACAGATGAGCAGTCTTCTTTTTGCTCTAATTAACAATTCAAATGATTGAAGTTGTTAAATATTGGAATACGTAAGTAATTCATTATTAAATAAAATCTCATGCACTTGTTGAATAAGATCCAACGGTGGTCTAATGGCAAGTCTTCTATGTTATTTCTCATTAAATCAACGGTTTAAATCTTGTTATAAGATTTTTTTTAAAAAAAAAAATAAATGAAAGGATGTGGCAGTTTTTAAAAAAATAAAAGGATGATGTGGTAGATAACGCACAATGAAGATGCATTATCTGCCACTTAGGATATGTTTAAGGGGAAAACTTTAATTAAGTGATAACGCACAATGGTTGTGCGTTATGCGTTATCCAATTTAATTTAATAACGCACAACCATTGTGCATTATGGCCAAATTAAAAATAAAAAAAAAAATTTAGGTCACTTTAGTAGCCTGTTTTTTTATAAAAAAAGTCAATTTTTTTTTTTAAAAAACCCTTTTAATCTCCATTTATGTACAATTAAAAGTCAATCAAAGACAGCAACAATTTGATATATCAAAGGCGGGTAAGCTTTCTATTCTTGCAAATAGGTAATTTTTTTTATTAATATTCTTCCAGCATTGACAAATAATTCCCTTGTATTGGGGATCAACATTGTTCGTATGTTTCTTTGCATTCCTTCGATATATTTTATTTTAAAGGATAAACTATTTTGTTTTTTTTATTCCTTCGATATATTTTATTTTAAAGAATAAACTATTTTGTAATGAATTATAGTAAATTTTTATGATGGAACTAAATAATTAAATCTAAGAATTAATTTTTTTTAATAGATTATTTAAAATAAAGAATCGAAACGTGTACCTTGATTCATAGCAATTGAATAATTTGAAGATCGGATTTGAATCTTTTGATTGTTACGTATGCAGTCTGATTTCCTCAAAGAGATGAGACTTTTAGAGGTGGCTAATGATCTAAAGCATACGTGCAATCAGGATTATAACCCTAATATATAGATGTATTTGCTAAATAACCCATCATAGTTTTGCAATACAACCCCTAAGTTTTTACACATTTATAAAGAGACCCCATACTTTATTAAGATGGCAGACCCACTTATATAAATATAAATTACCTTAATTGGATCTAAAAAAATATATAATAACAATCACATAATTAAATTAAGCAATATATGTACGTCTACATATCCAAATATTATATTAATATATGTTCAAATAAATTACGTCAAAAAATCTAACATTTTATCCTTATTAAAAGATATTAAATTAGATTTTTAAATAGAGTGTTCAGTGTTCAGTTGGAAATAATTCATTTTGTATTATCATAATCATAAAATTTTTAAATCGAAATCTCTTTGAGTTTAATATGTAACTTTAATTTGCTTTTTTATGATATATAAGAAATCCGTTTCTGATTTCTTTCATATTTTTAGAGTTGAGAACAATCCTACTCACTTATTTTCTTGGGTAAAAAAAAAAAACTTTCATTAACAGAAAGAATTAAAAAAATAAATCAAAATAAAATCCTACTACTTATTAATAATGCTCCATGTATTGAATAAGGAGTATTTTCTGAAACTAGCAAAGCTGATACGAAATAAAAATTTCTTGTATTACCTTCAAAAAAGCATTAACAAATAATATTCAGAAAAAAAAAATAATTGACAAAATAATATTTAGAAAAAAAATTTGACAAATAAGAAGAGTGAGGGGTAACTTGGACTTTTTTACGTTGCTACAGAATCTTTACCGGTCAAAAGCAATGAGGGCATAGACTGAGAAGGTTGGATTTGAACTAATTTTCTAAACATTATTTTAGAGTTGAAATGTCAGTTGTGAAGAATTATTTATTTATTAAATTATCATTACCAAAAAAGAAAAAGAAGATTTATTTATTTATAAAAAAATCTTAATTATTACTATATCTTGTACGGTCACACTATTAAATAAAGAAAATATTGTTAAAAAAAATTAACAAAGAAAATAAAGGGAAAAAAAAAGACGTGATTTTTGCCACTCCATTTTGTCTATTGATAGGCATACCTTCAAAGCTAAGGTAGCTATATATAGCACCCCCCCTTTATTCTACGTGGCTCCCCAAAAAATTTTACATGGATTAGCTTAAAGAAATATTAACCTATATATTTAATTAAAAGATTCATCTGAAAAGATAATTAAAAGTTGATAAAAAAAAAGAAAAAAATAATTTAAAGATATTTTAATTTTTCTTTTTCGAGGGAAAATGAGGTAGTGTGGTTTACTGTTATCTTCAAGCTTCTCTTGTTGGCAATTCGGATTAATTTTTGTATTAAAAATGTTGTAATATATGGATACATTTACATTTTTCCTAAATATATGGATTACATGTTTAAATTAATGCTTAACCATGAATTAGTCAATGTGGGAATAAATAGAAAATATGTATATCTGAAAATATTATTTGAAAAAGATTTTTTGTTTCTTTATTCATGAACAGCTTAATGTAGAATAAATATTTGTATAATAATACAGTGAAGAAAATTGTATAATTTTTTATTATAATTGATAAGCAGTTAATTATTGAGTGTTGATAATTAATTCTACAATATCATATATATATATATAGTGACCCTCTTTGATCAATTTATAAACTTTTTACCAATATATTCTAATATTTATTTAGATAACGGCAAAAAAAAAAATTATAAACATCGCTATTATGTCTATAAAGATTTCCTGCATATATATAATTCTGATTTTATTTATTTATTTCTTTTTTGGTATATATGATTTTTTCCCTCCCCACATTTTACCCCGATATACCATGCATGATATTCTCTTAGTAGAACGACGCCGCTTTGGATCTGATATAAAATATTAAGGTTTTATGAATTTCACGCGACTCCTCCTCTCTCAATTTTTTTTGCAGCCTCCGTATCTCCTTCTCGTTTCCTCTATTCTTCGTTCTTTCTCCTTCTGTTCACCATTATTCTCTAGATTTATCCAATCAAAGCTTTGTTTTCATATTATTTTATGTTTTTTTTTATTTTATTCAATGTATTGTGTTAAGGTAAATCTATGGCGAATTATGGAAAATCCATTATTGGGGGAGGAGGAAGAATTGTTTCGTACTTTTCCATAATTGATATTTTTCTTATGTTAAAATTATATGTCATCGGAGTTATGGAGTTATATATTTCAATTACTAATGTTCCATGTAATGTAATATAATTTCATATTTAAATTGTTAATATCCATAATGGCAGTAGTAACTTTGTTTTCATTTTATTTGATTTTTATCTTATTTAATGTATTGTGTATGGAGAATTATGGAAAATCGTTATTAGAAGTAGATGAAGAGGAAGAATCGTTTTTTTTTTATTTTTTATGTGATTGATGGGTTTTCTGGCTTATTAAAGTTATACTACGTTATATGTGGAAACCCCTAGAGAACATATGAAATATATATTTTATTCTCATGGAATATTAATATATAATTCATGAAATATTATTACCACAAAGCGAATCTAGCACAAAACTCATGAAAACCCATAGAGCACTGATGGAATATCCCCAGGAACTTTGACACATAATCACATCGAATATATTATTACAAGAGAGCAAACTTAACACAAAACTTATGGAAATCCGTTGAAAACTGATGGAACATCAACTATATTTCCATAGAACATTAATACATAATTCATGAAACATTATTACAACAAAGCAAACTTAATACAAAACTTATTGAAACCTGTAGAGAACTGATGGAACATCAATTGGATTCCCACCTAACATTAACACATGATCCATGGAACATTATTACGACAAAGCAAACCTAGCACAAAATTTATTGAAACCCGTAGAGAACTGATGGAACATCAATTGTATTCCCACCTAACATTAACACATGATCCATGGAACATTATTACAACAAAGCAAACCTAGCACAAAATTTATTGAAACCCGTAGAGAACTGATGGAACATCAATTATATTCCCACCTAACATTAACACATAGTCCATTGAACATTATTACAACAAAGCAAACCTAGCACGAAATTTAAGGAAACATGTAGAGAACTGATGAAACACATAATCCATGTAACATTAGTACTATTTTCATAGAACATCAATATTGTGTTAGTGGAGTAACGAAATTCCATATTTCAATTGCTAATATTTTATAATTGCAGTAGCAGTTTTGTTTTCATATTAATGACTTTTTTCTTGTGAAATTGATATTTTCAATTGTTAATTTTCCTGAAAATATAACTGTAATTCAAATTTTCAATTGCAAATGTTACATGATAATATAATTGTAGTTCCGTGATTAAATAAGTAACTGTCCATGAAATATTAAGTTGTGATATATTTTATTTTCAGCATGTATTGGTGATAAAGTTATACGTTAACGGTTCTACCTAATATATAATATGTGGAATATCATTACAACAAAGTAAATTAGCACAAAACTCATGGAAACCTAGATAAATTACTGATGGAACATATAGTATATTTTCATGGAACATTAACACATCCCCAATGAGCATTAATATTTAACTTATAGAGCACCTCATGACGAGCATGTGCATCACTTGCTTTCGCTGGGACCAGGATAATTTTTTACTTTTTTGATGTTTTAGTGGGATGACGCTATTTCTTCAACAGAGTGTACCTTGTACGGTGCATGAGGGTGTACAATATAAGTAGTAAATTTACATTATGTATAAACAAGGATATACTATCTATTTTTTTTTATTTTAGCTAATTTGTTTGAAACCCGGCATCATTTCATTAGAGAAGACATAAACATCTTGTGATGCAAATTTAGCTACAAATGATAGGGTATGCTTCCATCCAACTGAAAGTTTGATATTGCCAAACTTGAAAATAGCCATACTAACATCTAACTAGTCTAAGAGTTATGATCGGATTCGGGGAGACTTAACATATATTACTGTTGCGAGAAAACACTGCAACTAAATACAAGCCAAGCTTTGACATTAGCATTTGTTGAAACTGGAACTATAACACAGTCCATGTAGGCATATTTATTTAGAAACTAAAAAATATTTAAAATTAAAAGATATATAAAGATAAGACAAGTACACCTAATTAAAAATACATATTACACAGAAACTAGCGGCATGTGGCTTATAGTATAGAACTCCGGAACAAGCCCAAAATGGAGGAGGAGGAGAAGTCAGACCGGCACAACACTGATAAGCGTAAGAAAGCATTAGTAACAACTAATATTTTGTTTGGCCTGATAACGCCTTGTCATATTATGCAAGATTTTCCATTGTTGTAACACCATTTTTACATCTCCAAATCTGTATATTAGGACCATAACAAACAGAAAACAAGCACAAGAGAAAAACTAAATAAATACAACTAAAAATTAAAAATTAAAACTAGGCACATTTAACCGGTAAGAAAAAGAGAGTCAGGGGCTCCCCTTTAGATGGCGAGCAAGGGTGAGAAGAAGAAGAGGGGGGGAGAAGGAGAGGCAGAGGTCTCGAGTTTGAGAATGAAAGGCCGCTTGAGAGAGTTTTTCTATTTTTTTTGCGGAGAACAAGAGGGTATTTTAGTTAATTTCTTAATCCAAAATTAAGTTATTTGTATAATTGTTCCTCACGAAAGAATATTAATTTACATAAAAGAATTTTAAAAAAAATTGGGAGAAAAATAGAAAAAGAGAAAATAGAGGTGCTCCAATGGCGGGGTGAGAGGTGGAAGTGAAGTAATCAACACAAGTATTATAGTTTTTTTCCTGGGAAAAACAAGTATTATTATTATTATTTTCAGGAAAACAAGTATTGTAGTAAAAGCTGGGATAATTGTATTTTAATTAATTCAGGAAAGTGGGAGAGAATATAAGTTTAGGGAGTCACGTGCGCACGTGACACGCCAGTCAGTCGGTGCATCGTTAGTCACAAAATGGCCCCAGAACCGCACGAATTGCGGAGCACTGTATCCTTCCCCTTCGGCATCATAGTATAAGGGCGCGTGGGAATGGGGCATCGAATTAAAATTGCGGTGCGTGAAATCTACCCTAAGCTAGTTCATCCCTCCGCATTGACCGCCCTGGGGCTCGGCTAAAACCCCCACACGACCACCGTATCTTTTGGTGGGTCCCATTCTGAAAAAATCCTAAACCTTAATCTTACCTAATCAAGGGCTAACTCTTGGCCTTCTGTGGCTGCCAAAGGAGGCTCTGTTCTCTGCGCCCTGCCACATCTCCTATGTTTTATACCCTCACTTCTGATTAATCCAGTTAGGACATGTCATACCCTTTTTTTTTTTTGCAAGCTGGACTCTGCTAATTTTTATTATAGTTTAGGTTATCCATAGGCTATTTGGCTTGATTTAAGGTGGTATTATAAGGATCGAATCATTTGGATATTAACCAAAGACCAAACTAGGGGCGCAAGCCAATATTTTTTAAGAGGATTCTGTTTAATCGTGTGTTTCAAATACACATTAACGTAGATTAATTTTGTAAGAAATTGAATAGATTTGCTTAAAAGTTTGTTTCACAAGAACGCTTAGCTTATTTCGTAATATTATGTACTAAAAGATATTAAAATGAGTCATCTCTCTTATATCAATGAGGACTTAGCTTCTCCAATCACTTCTCTAATCACACTAGTTTGTCATTCTATAAAGATCTTGAATAACATTTTTTTTTAATATTATAGTTTCAAGAAATTAAACGTTTGTAATTTTTCTACAGAAAATTTAATTTTCAATGCATAATAATTATTGTTATCTTTTATGTATAATAATTTTTTTTTCAAACATTCTTACTCAAAAATGAATTTTTAGCTTACATTCATACCAAAAAAATATTTTTGAAGTTGCAGACATAACAAATTATGTCGTATGCGGATGTTTTAGCCAAAATTTTAAACACGCTTCATTCACTGTCCATTTAATAAAAGAAATAGGTTGGCATATGTGAATTTTTTTACTAGGCAATGTATCTTTTAAATAGATTGACGCATGAATCTTCAAAATTTTTTTTATAATTTAATAAAAATTTCGATACAACAATTTAGAGATGGACAAAAATGCTCTTTATGAAATAGTTATATGTATTAGACGTGTTGAAATTTGGTTAAAACTGCCACATATGGCATAATTTGTTCTACATTTAAGTTTAAAAATAGTATTTTGGATAAGAATATTTGAAATTTTTTTAATTATGTATAAAAAAATAACAATAATTATTGAGTATAGAAAACTAATTCTCTTAAATCGGATGAACAAAAATAATTAATAATTATAACATTATTTTTAATATATATATATATATATAAAAGATCCCAAGACATGAACAGGAGCTTTGGTTCTATATTTAGTTTACCTTTTGCTCCCTTTTTTTAGTATTTTTTCACACTTCTACTCTAAAAATATAATTTACTTTTTATTCCCTTATTTTATTATTTTATTTTCATCCCCTACTCTAAAAATATATTTCAATTTAAAATATATTTCAATTTTGTTAGTCTATTTCCGGGTTTTTTCTGGGGCCTAGCCTAGTTTAAAAAATCGCGTACTAAATTGGACCTTTTTTTTTCTTCCAGCTCTGACCATAACGCACAATGGTTGTGTTATCTGTAATGATAACGCACAACCAGTTAATTAAACAATCAGCCTATGTGGTTGATAACGCACAATGGATGTGCGTTATGATTAGGCATAACGCATACTCGTGCGTTATCAGCCACGTAATTATTATTAATATTTTTTTTATTTTTATAATTTTTTAAATTTTTTTTAAATTTTTTAAAATGTTTTTTTTTAATTTTTTATTTTGTTTAAAATTTTGTTATTTAATTTATTTTATTTGTTTGAATGAACATTTTTTTGTTTTTAATCAAAATTTCTTTTGGGAAAACTTATAATTGTATAAGTTTTTTTTAGTAATTTGTTTAATGAATTTTTTTTTTTATGAAAATTTGTTTTGGAAAAACTTATAATTGTATAATTTTTTTAAAAAGACTGTATTTATTATATTTAACTTATTTTGTGCTATTTATATCATTTTCTTGGAAAATATATTTACATTTTGACCATTTCATCGCAAGTTATTTGAAGAAGTAATACTAAAGAAACCGTAAAAATTTCGAGCAATGATGTAGTAGTAATTAGAAGAAATTGAAAGAAAAATTTCATTAATATAAACATGTTTTATTACAACTATTTCAAGAAAATGTCAAACTTATACATTGCTCGGTTCGGGGTTATTACAATTTTTCCTATTATGTCCCGGCATTCGGCATCTACCACATCTTGGGGGAGAATCCGGATTTCTATAATCCATTTCCCCCAGAAATCGCTTGCCTTCTTTTAAACATATTCTAATTCTAAGAATATTAATATTTAATAGTTATTACGTTTAACGGTTGTAAAGTTTATAGTTTTACGTTTTCATATTTCCAAATATCAGGGATAGTGTTAACACAATTAATGCAAAATTTAGGGATTTTTAAATAAATAAGATTTTAAAGTTTTTAAGATTTACTGTTACATAATAAACGTGGTATTAGCGAATAAATGTTTAAAGATTTTCGTTTCTTTAAAATATTGAAGTTTTTATAATGTACCCTGTAGAATTTTAATATTATGATTTTGGTTGTTTAAGTTTCACTGTTAAAAAGTTTCTAGTTTGACGGTTTATTGTTTGGTGTAAATTTTTAGATTTTGATAATAGATTTTTACGTTTTCTTATATTTGAAGTTTAGAATTTTTAAGTCTTTTAAGGTTACTTATAGTATATTTTATAGGTAAGTATTTTACTACTTCATAAATTCACTATTACGGTTTTACAGTTTAAATTAAAATATTAATTACTTAAACTATAAACTTCCAGGTACCGGTTCCCATATTTTCTACTTGAAAATTTATACGAAATATTCAAAATAATTATCTAAGTAATTAAGAAATTTTAAAATAATCATAAAGTAAGGTAAAAAATTCAACCATAATTATCCAAATATATAAATTCATGAAAATAATTCATCACACTAAGATCACTTCTTAAATGCAAAAAATAATTATAAATATAAAATTATCAAATTTGTGCCAAAATTTATTCATAACAACAATTTAATACATAAACGATAAACCCCAATTTCAAAAAAAAAAATAAATAATAATAATAATGTTTTGTATTGGATTTTTATGTTTTGTATTATTTAAATTTTACAATTTTTAAGTTACAAAAAAAAAAGTTTCCATATTTTCTTATGTTTAAAAAAATAAAAATTAAAAACACCGAATTACAGGTTCCCATATTTTCTAACATTCAAATTAATTATCTAAATAATTGAAAATTTTTTTCTAATAATCATAAAGTAAGAATTAAACCGAATTATCCAAATAAATTCATGAAAAAAATCTTAAACCCACTATCTCGTTTTAAATGCAAAAAACAATTACATACATAAAATTAACAAATTTATACAAATTTATTAATAGCTACAATTTTAAACATAAATCAAAACCCCACTTTTCACCAAAAAAAAAAAAAAAATTTAATGTCAAATTTTAGATTTTAATAATAGATTTTTAAGTTTTGTATTATTTAAATTTTAGAATTTTTAAGTTACCAACACAAAAGTTTCATATTTTCTACTGTTTAAAAAAAAAAAAAAAGCAAGGTTAAAAATATCGAATTACATGTTCCCATATTTTCTACTCAATAATTTATACGAAATATGCAAAATAATTATCTAAATAATTAAAAAAATTTCTAATAATCATAATGGTAAGAAATTAAAAAATCTATTGTCCAAATAAATTTATGAAAATAATACATCACACTAATATCACTTTTTAAATTCAAAAATAATTATATACATAAAATTATCAGATTTGTATAAATTTATTAATAACAACTATTTTAAACATAAATCCAAAACCCAATTCTACAAAAAATAAATTAATTCAAATTAATAAATAAATTTCATAAAACAATTTAACAAACAACAAATAAAGAAATTATTACACTTAATAAATAATACACAAACAAAATTTTAAATAACTAAAAACTAACCGAAAATTTAAAATGCAGCTTTAGTACTCCAAATCTTTAATAACCTTCGTACTCCAAATAAATTCTCCCAAATCTGTAAATTTCGAATTAAAATACAAAATTATTACAATAAGATAAATCAAAGTATAATAAAAGAATAAAAAAATCAAAGGAAGAAAAAAATACCTTACCGAGCGGTGACGGAGACGGAGGAAAACAGAAAAATTGAAGCGGAGGGGCTGAAAAAAAGGAAGAAGAAAAATGGGGCAGAAAGAATATAGGAACAGTAAGGAGGTGGAGATGCTGGAAAAAATAGAGGATGAAGAATGAGAGGGAAGAGGTGAAAAAAAATTGAGGAAGAAGCTAAAGTGGAAGGTGCTGAAAAAATTAGAGAGAAGAAGAAATAGAGGAGAGGAGGCTGGAAAAAATAGAGAGAAGAAGAAATAGGGGAGAAGAAATAAGGAAGAAAAAGAAAAGGGGAAGGGGCGGCCGCGGCTAGAGTTTTTGCTTTTATAACGTGATAACGCATAGTGATTGTGCATTATTACCCTGATAACGCATAATGGCTGTGCGTCATCAAGGATGATAACGCACAATCATCGTGCGTTATCGCCAAATCAGTGCCACATCAGCGCCAAATTAGCGCCACATCAATTTTCTACGCAATTAGCGCGTTAAAATGCGGTGATTAGTGATAATGCACACTCATTATACGTTATCTCCTTTTTTGTGGTTATCTTTTGCTCCTTCCTATTTATTATTTTCTTTTTACACTCATACTTTAAAAATATAATTCTATGTTTGGTTGCATTTTGCTCCTCATTATTTTTATTATTTTCTTTCCACAACTCTACTCATTTTAATAATCCAATAGTACTTTTGATTTAAATATGAAATATGCTTGAGCTCATTCTTCCATTTGTTTGCAATTGAAATTAATCATGCTCAAGTTGCTTACTTTAATTATATGGTTTGAATAATTAGAACATCGTTCGAATTTGAATGTTCAAATTGAATAATGAAAAAACTAATTAAAAAGAAATCTATACATATAAGACTGGATGCATTGAGCGGTAATTTGGTTTTTCATATATGTTTTTGTTAAAACTATAATGTGCGTATTGTTCTTACTATTTTAATTATTTTCATTTTACACCTTTATTCTTATTATCTAATAATGGTTCTTTTTTTGGCTACTAATTGCTCTTCCCTCTTTTATATTTTTTTTTCTTACCGCATCCCTATTCTAAATGTTCAATTTTATATTTACTTGCTTTTTGCTTCCTCCATATTTTTATTATTTTCTTCCACAACCCTATTCATTTTTACATATAAGATTTCAAAGTCGTGAAGAATACTATTGGTTCAAGTACCAAGGATAAATATGTAATTTATGTTTGACTATCTTTTGCTCCCTCTCTATTTTATTATTTTCTTTTCATAATCCTATTCTAAAAATATAATTTTATGTTGGTTGTGTTTTGCTTCTTCTCTATTTTTATTATTTTTTTGCACGACTTAATCATTTTTATATTCAAGAATGGTACTTTTGGTGATATCTCATGTTCGTTCGATTATAAACGAATTATATTTTATGTTTTAAACTTGATTCAAATATCAAAATGAATGAGATAAAAATGAACTTTGTTCGTAAATATTTTTCTTTGAATAACAACACTTACCATTTAATAATCAATTTGATTTAAGTTTAAGTTTAAAAATAAAATAAAAGTATATTGATTTTGGACTGATCTTAATTTTTTAATTTTAACTTCGGATAACTTCCTCCGGACAATTTCCTGTACCTTGACGCAGAGTGTGTCCATCTAGTATATATATATATATATATATATATATATAAAAGAATCATAATGAATTTGATTAATTTTCCATCACCTTAATTTGTGTTTAATTAAGACAAAGGAAATCTTACACATTGTTAATATATAGTGATTGGGCCCTTTCGCCTCTTTTTCTTATATTATTGATATGTTTTCTTTTTCGATTCTTTTCCAGCCCTTTTTTTTGTCTTTGTTTGGGTGAGAATTGTCAAAGAAAGAGAGATGCAAAGTATATATGAAGATTTGGCCAACTTCACAAGATTGTATGTGAGCCTATCATCAGCCAATGCATCTTTTCCGTCTTGAAAGTTATTAATTGAAATGACAATTGTTTTCAGTTTATTCGGATAAGACAAAATTTCAAAATTATTTTAAAAAAAATAACCTTCTTAATTATTAAAATTTGGAAATTAGTCATAGTATTAATGTGGTATTTTTTTCTTACAAAAAATTAATTTGTACAATTTATACTTGCAAAACTTGAATATATGTGTTAATCGAAAATTACAAGTATGTCATGTGTTGCGACATTTTATTTTGGCTGGATAAAAATTTTATTGGAACTCACTCATAAGAGTGGGTATAAATTTGAAATTTTTACTTTTTGAGGTGTAAACAAGAAAAATTTGAGACTTTTATAAGCCATTCAATAGACTTCATTTACAAACAAAAACAAACTCATATATATATATATATATATATATGATTGATTTTCATTATATTTTGAAGAAGGCAGGAGCATGCTCGGAGAAGGCAGGGAAAAGTGGAACCACTTTCCCTTCAGTGGGTTCATGGATGGTTGGTGACGGAATCTCAAGTTTGGAGTTCTTAAACAATATATATCACTTCAATTGACTTTTATTTGTTGTTTTATATGATAAGATCTAACTCATTTCTTTAGGCAAAGTAAAGAAAAAAAGTAATAGAACGACAAAAAAAAAACTAGAGCCTATAGAACCCATCAAAATTAGGTTGATTGTATCGGTCGATCTGATGGGTCAAAGATATAAGAATCTCGCATATCCTTATTAAGCTTTCTTTTGGACTTCTTATATAAATATGTACACCTCTTTTTTCTTAAGGAGAGATATACTCTTACTTACTATGAAATTTTTAATCTCTATTTTACTATCTCTTTGATAAGAGTTTTGCCTTTATTATTTGGTTTGATAGTAATTTAGACATGCGAGGAGACTGATCACGATTCAACTTAGCCTCTTCTCATGTCTTTTTTTTTTATTTTTTATTTTGTAGGCATTAAAATTAAAGTAGATCTTATCATAAATTATTTTATTTTTAAGAGAGCAAGTTTCTAACCCAGAATTAGTTGAATTGTGGTATGAGGCAAACACCTAACTTTGCTTGGAAGTTTAATCCTCCTATACATATATATATATATATATTAACTGTAACCAACTATTTCTAGCTTCGACATAAACGACATATTTCATAAGGTTGTTTTGGTTCCCAAATTGTTACCATATATCGATTCTTCTCCTAATGCGGAAAATTCCTTTTCATGAACCCAAAACCCACCATGTTAATTAGTATCAAATACTACCCGCTGTTTATGGCTTTAATTGCAAACTTATGAGTTTAGTTCAGAGAATCACCTCCCACGATTTCCAGAAAATTTGCTCTTCTTCTTCTTCTTCTTTTTCTTCTTCTTATCCAACCAATGCCCATTCACAATATCCATCATCATCATGGTTGGCTATTTAGGATTTTTTGCTGTGTTTGGCCACTTTTTAAAAAACAGTCGCTAAAGTGATCCTTTTTTTTCCCCCTAATGGGGTCATAACGCATACAACATTTGCATTATCTTTGATGATAACACACATGCCATGTGTATTATTACTAATCACTAATTAAATTGAAAAACCTTAGATGGGGGGGGGGGGGGGTGAATAAGGTTTTTGGCTAATTTTAAAAATCTTTTGTATGATTAGAAAGATAAACCTCCAATTTGTTTGTGAAAGATTTCTGAAACTCTTTTTAATAAGAATCCACACAAAATACAATCTTATAGTATTGGCAATTAAGAAATGAGCATAGAATTAAACATTAAAGAACATGCACAACAATTTATAGTGGTTCACTCTCTCAAAGAGCTACATCCACTACCTTGAGACTCAACCTAAGGATTTCACAAATCCACTAACTTCAAAGTTGGTTACACAACTACACAATGAGGATCACCCTCCAAGGGTTTTACACAAGAACCTCGACACAACAATACAACACATATATCAAAGGATCACCCAAAGGGTTTTCCACAAACCTTTGATCACAATAAAAGAATAGAAAGAGTAAGGAACAATATTACCAAATGAGCTTGAGAAGAGGAAGATTACAACTCAATGGAATACTTCTACAAGCACCTCTTTTCTTCTTCTTTGATGGATGATCAACAATGAAGCTCAAGAAGAATTTTTGTTTGGGATTGAAAATAATTTGTAATAAAATGTACTTTTGAAGCTCTTTAAAAGTCTTAAATGTTCTCAATGAATAATTCCCAAACTTGTATCTTTTATGGCTGAAAATCAAGTGTTTATATAGAGTCTTGAAGCACAAAACCGTTGCCTTTAGAAAATAGCCGTTGCTTTTCAGAAATGACAGATGCATTCTGTGCAACGGTAAAATTTGTACAGTAACAGCAAAAACTGGACGACCGGCTCTCGAAAACGGATCTGCTGGGTTCTTTAAAAACGAAAGATTTGGACTTAGAAAATGGACTGCCGAATTTTGATATATAGGAAAATCGGACTACCGGTTTTAAAACCGGATGACCGAGTTTTTGAACAGAAAGATTCGGACTTGATTTTCTGAAAAACGGACTGCCGAATTTTTTACTTTGGAAAAAAAGGACGACCGGTTTTAAAACCGGACTTCCGAATTCTTGTTTTCCTCAGCCAAGTTTCTTTTTAAACAAAAACTTTCTTCCTTGTTTCAAAAGCATGTATTCTTTGACAATCATTTTAAAGAGAAGAAAAACTTTCCAAAACATCTTCAGTCAAGAATACTTAGATTCTAACAAAAGATTATATCTTAGAAAATCATACAGGGAGCTTCATATATGATCAATTAATCAAAGAGTAAGACTAGGGAGTTTACAAGGTAGTACCTAATTCACTCTACCAAAGACAATGCCTTCAATGTCTTCAATGATTTGATCTTGGAATGGCTTGGTCTCTTCTTCTCCATTTTGTCCTCATCAACAAGATCTTTTGCTTGTAAACTTTGAGACTTCATAGGTACTTCTTTTGTTCTATGAAGGGTTAGCTAAAATACTCACACAAGCATATGTTAATCATAATCAAAACATAAGTATTAATGCCCTTAGGGCTAACATAAATCACAAGATTATGTAAGATTAATGATATGGCAGTGGACGTGGTAGGGCGGGTGCTTAGGTAGATAATAATGCACACGCTGTATGCGTTATCAGTAAGAATAATGCACATAGGAAACGCGTTATCCTTACTGACAATGCACATGCTCTGTGCGTTATCCTTTTGTAATTTATTTTTCTAGATGCGGGTTTTATGATTATGTTCAAGGTTATTGCTATTGATAGATTTGTGCATATTTGATCATTTTATTAAACTAGTTGTGTCTTTTATTGGAAATGTGATTTGATGAAATGGGTGATGCATAATTTTGCTACTAAGATGATATAAGTTATATAATTTATTTTGTTTTTGTCATAAACCGTGATTGTTTATTTTTTGTGAAAATTTGTTAGCATTTATATTGTTCTATTAATTTTATATAAATATATATATATATATATATATATTTCAAGAAGACTGTTTTGTTTTGATTTTTTTGTTAAAAAAAAGAGAATATAGTTTTCTCTAAAACCCTAACATTGAAACCTAATCCTAAAACCCTAACATTGAAACCCTAAACCATAAATCTTAGAAAGTGTGTAATAATACTTCACTTTAAATATTTTACTTTAAATTCTAAACCTACAAAGACTTAAATTTAGAAAGTGTATAATACTATACCTAAAACCCTAACATTGAAATCCTAAACTGTAAACCATAAAACCTAACCTTGATACAGTCAACACTAAAACCTAACCTTGAAACCCTAAAACCCTAACATTGAAACCCTAAAACCCTAAACCATAAACCTTAGAAAGTGTATAATAATACTTTACTTTAAATATTTTACTTTAATTCAAAACCCGTAAAGATTTAAATTTATAAAGTGTATAACCCTAACCCTAAAACCCGAAAACCCAAAAATTGAAATCCTAAAAACCAAAATCTCATGACATTGAAACCCTCTAACCTAAACCCTAAATCCTTAAAGCATAAACCTTATGAAGTTTGCAATAGTACTTTACTTTAAATAATTTATTTTGAATTTTAAACATTTAAAGATTTAAATTTATAAAGTGCATAATACTATACCTAAAACCTTAAAAACCTTGTGATATAATGTAGATGGAGGAAGTCTCAGCACAATGCATCCGAGTCCCGTAGTCCCTGATGTATTGACGAGGCAGCATGAACATAGTCTTGATTGACATGGAGTGTGGATTATGAGACATGTATTACTAATTTTCAGTGTAGACGTTTTGGTCGTAATCTATTTTGCTTAGAGTATGGTTCCCTCATAGATTGATTGATATTATTGATAGGACGGGGTTATTTGCTACGTAAAATCAAGCTTCGTGGCAACCTCCATTTGTTGTTCATAAGTTTTGTCTACTCCACATTCGGGGAAATTTCACCAAGACTTTTAAGAATAACGAATTAAAAAGTTTAATGTGACAGGTCGGAACAGAAGTTAAGCAATAGAAATTTGAACGTGTGATGAATGAAATTCAAAAAAGAAATGTAGAAGTTTACATTTATTTCGCCAAGATAGACTTGGAAAAATGGACATTCCTGCATGATGATGTGCACATACACGGGGTGATGACAACCAACATATCAGAAGCAATTAGCAATGTCTTGAAAAAAGCTAGGGTCATACCTTTAAAAGCCCTAGTTGAATTAATATTCAACAAACTTGTTAAGTATTTCAACCAACACCGTCAAGAGGCCCAAAACTGTACGCATCCATTTCCAACAAGAGTTTTTGACAAGTTTCTTCGAATTGAATTGAAATCAAGAAACAACACAGTTACAACATAAAACCCACGAGAAGGTATTTACATGGTTAAATCTCCGATACGGCTTGATGGTAGTGGCAACAACGTTTACACTTTAAAAATAAATGAAAAATCATGCAGTTATGGAAAATAGCAAGAATATACATTGCATGTTCTCATACTCTTGCAATCTGTAAAGATAATGGTACAAGACCAAATGCTTGTGTGCTGGACATACATTCGCGGGAAACTTACAAACGAATATACCAATCCAATTTTTATCCGGTTGGGTACGAAGACTTTTGGAGAGATGCTCCTTACAATTTAACATTCTATCCACCAATTATGAACAACCAATGGGGTAGAAAACATGGTACAAGGTTTCGGGGAGAAATGGATTATCGAAATCCAGATTCTCCCTCAAGATGTAGCAGATGTTGAATGCCCAAACATAATAGAATAACCCCAATTCAAACAATGTATAAGTTTCTTTTTTTCAAATAATATTTTAGGGTTTCTATTAATGATATTTCTTCTAAGGACTTTTTTTATAAATCTTTTACTTAAATCGATTATATATTATTATAGTAAAATTTACAACAAGTAACAAAAATATAAAATACTTTAAATTACTTCTTCGTACTTTTTTTTAATAAAATTTTCCTTTTAAAATGGTTATAATTATTATGATAAAATATACATCAAATAACATAAATAAAAGAATGTTGTCTTTTCTTAAAAAAAATAATAATTATAAGTTTTGCAAAAAAAAAAAATATATATAAGTTTTGCAAAAAAATAAAATAAAAATCTAAAAAAATGATGTGACAAATAATGCGTACATTAGATGCGTTATCAATTAGATCTGCCATATCGAATAATTATTGTGGAGATTTCTGATTAAGTGATAATGCACACACTATCTGCGTTATCTTTAATGATAACGCACACAACGCGTTATGGCTAAAATAAGGCTAAAAAAATTTGTGGCAACTTTAATGACTTTATTTTAAAAATTAGTCACATATAGAAAAAAAATCGCTGTTTAGCTTGTACTCCGCAACTTCTGCCCAACCTATATATTATCATTGAAAAGAAAAATAAAAAACCCCGAAAATTGTCTTGTCATTCCATTCCAGGCAATATGAAATCTTCTACTGGTATATCATCTTTTGGGGGGTCAATAAACATAACTCGAGAATCTACAAAGATAGTGTGAAAAAGTTCATTTTTTTCCGCCAAATATTTCTCTCTAACTGAATTCTATCTAAACTCAAAACTTAAATTTTCACATTCAACACAAATTAAAGCTAGATACGGATGATTTTGAAGATTTTTTGTAAGAAAATATCAATTTTGTGATAAAAAAACTCAAAAATTACATTTTTCTCAACAGTCTGAATTTCTCCCAGATGGGCGAAATTCTCAATTTCGCCCAATTTGGCAAAATTTGTTGGATAATTTCGCCCAGGTGGGCGAAAATCTTAGAGAATTTCGCCCATCTGGGCGAATCTCAATAAAAAAAACTTACCAAAAAAAAAAAAAAACTTCATGTAAGAGATTTGAATACGTGTCCTCACAAAAAATAACATAAGAGACTTACCTAAAGATCAACATAAAACTTCATATGAACTTACAGATATTTAAGATTATATGTATTTTGTTCATATTGATTATAAAAGAAAGAATTTGTGTAGGTATTTTGAAAACTTGAAACACGAATAACTGTGCGATTGGAGGTCTGTTTAACGCGTATGACCACTTGTTTTCATAGTTCTTGTAAAGATAAATACAATGGCATAGCCGAAAATGTGATCTAGATGCGTTTCGAGGTAAAAGTTTGTCCCGTAAAGTCGAAAATTTTGACGGGGCATAACTTTGCGCTCAGAAGTTCGATAGGCGGTTTCCATCAACTGTTTCCACTAAAACGCTCTATTTTCATTTTAATTTACGTTTTTAGATTTTTCTACTACTTTATCTCTTATTAACTAAAAAATTACGCTATAAATTTTAAAATTAAACAGAGGAGTAGTTCCTTTTTTGCTCTAATTAAAAATTCAAATGATTGAAGTTAGTAAATATTGGAATATGTAAATAAGTTATTATTAAGAAATAAAATTCCATGCACTCATTTACATGAAACTTTGTGTTGGTGTTTTGGTAAGTCTCTTGTGCTACTTTATTTTTGTTTTTTTTTTTTAGTTTCGCCAGATGGAGGAAATTCTCTTAGATTTTTGCCCACCTGGGCGAAATTATGCAACAAATTTCGCCAGGTTGGGCGAAATTCTCGAGAAACTCAGACAGTTGAGAAAAATATAAATTTAGAGTTTTTCTAATCACAAAATTTATATTTTCTTACAAAAAATCTTCAAAATCATCAGTATCTACCTTTAATTTGTGTTGAATGTGAAAGATTTGAGTTTTGAGTTTAGAGAGAATTCAGTTAGAGAGAAATATTTGGCCCGAAAAAAAAAACTTTTTCGCGCTATCCTTATAGATTCCAGAGTTATGTTTATCGACCCCCTATCTTTTTTATTTTTTTATGTAATAGTATTTTCCTACTAACTAATCTTTAAAAGTTTACAAGTTATAGCCCCTTGCTTAGGGCAGGAAGCGTGCTCAGTTTTTTTATTTTTTATTTAGACTTGAAATCTTTACACTTATGATAGCAAAACTTCTAAATGCTACAATAGCTATAATAAATTATTGATCGGGATTTTTATCACTATGTTTTAAACCCAATACTTGCAAGTGTAGAAGATCAATGTAATATGGAAGTATCAGGGTATCGAACCACAGAGAAATGCTTAATTACTTAAATTACTATCTTCCTAAATTAATTCTATAAAAAGAATCAAAATTTATTATCTAAAAATTATTACTAAATTAAATAAAACTAACAAATAAAATAACTAAAATAACGAGAGCTTAACCAAAGAGATGATTTAGAACATTGAATCTTCTACTAACCTATATAACAATGATTTAATTCTATTTAGGAGAAAATATTAGAACTTTATGTGGTAGGCTACAAGTTTCGATTCACTAAAGAAATATGTTGTGCTTAAATGCATGACATAATTCATCTAACCATTAGCATGACTTATTCAATTCTATGACATAAATCATCTAAAATTAGCATGAACTATTCAATTCTAAAACCCACAATACACTTGCAAAAATTATATATCTCTCATATTCAAGACTACAACAATCAAGCATGGATAAAAATATCAATTAAACCAAGCAATTGTTCTACAAGAACAATCACAAAGAATTAATTGCATCAAACCAAGAAATTTTCAAAGATATGCAATCACATAAATAATACAGTAAATCTCTCAAAATAAAATAAATCAAAGTCGCATGGCTAGGATTTTATCAAAATTTTAAAAATAAATTTAGTTCATGGCTAAAGAGAAGGAAGGAATCAATTTGTTGAAGAAAATCATGGATCTTTCTGAAACCGAAGCTGCTGCCAATTTTGCACAGCCCCTACGTCCGAATTCTGCATTCTTCAGCGTGCGAAATTTCTTCAATAAATCCGCTGCCTTTGCTGCAGTTTTTTTCTGCTTCAATTTCTGCTGCAGCTGCCTCCTTCAGCTGCTGGTTCCAATTGTTGCAACTGCTTCAGCACCTCTCTCTGCCAACAGCAGCTTCGATTTCTGATTCAGCTTGCGCAGCTGCTTGCTGCTTCGCCGCTTTCAAAGCTGCTGCCTTCAATTGCTGCGGCTGCCTAAGCAGCTCTCGTTGTGTCCTCTGCTGCGGCTGATTTCTTCTTCTCTTTCTGCATCTCCCTCTCTTTTATTCTCTTTTTGTTTTTTTCTTTTATTTCTATTCACTCCCGCGGATACCTTCTTTATTCTCTCTTTTTTTCTGTTTCTTGTGTCTTCTAGCAGCTCTCCAGCTGCCTTCTTTTTCTCTCCTTTTAAAGGTGCATCTCCCTCTCTTTTCCTCTTTTTCCTTTTTCTTCCCGGTTTCCTCCTTTCCTATTTCTTTTTTTTCTTCTTTCCTTTTTCTTCCGGTTGCCGTGGCTTGCTTGTGGGCTTGCTCCGTCTCTGTAGCAGCCCCCATTTGTAATTTTTTTTCTTGGACAAAAGTAAATTAAATTAAATATAATAATTATGATTAATAAATAAAATATTTTTATAAGCTAATAATTAAAACTTAAGGTGTTTATTTGCAGAAAAAATAGACTTTATCAATTATGCATATAGGAGGTTTTACATACAGTATTAAAAATCACAATAAAATAAAATCATTTGGGATATATGAGAATAAGAAACATATTCGACGTTTCTCAAAAAAAAGAAAATGGTAATTCCTAACTCAAGCAAGATTGGACCAATATTCGAGTTGCAGTTGCTAGCTAGCAAATTCAGTGTTGATTAAAGCACCGCTCCTTTATTAATCAAGCTCTTCTTGGAAATGAATCTCAATAGCTTTCTAAAACACTAAACACCTAATAAACAAACACTACAAAAAATTATTTATTTGCCAACAGTAGTCATCGACGGAAACTCATAACCGTGACTTCTTATCAACGATTTTCCGCTAGAATATTTAATGTTACGGAAGTTTTATTAATTTTGCCAAAAAAATTGGAGGAAAATTATGTGCCACAAAGTAACGGACGTTAGCGATGACGCCTTCTGTCAGTAATTACTATCATCGATAGGGTATTGCGACGCTAGTGTGGTCATTGGTAATTTATTTTACTTATTGATGAGTTACCGATAATGCTTCCTTCGGTAATTAATGATTTAAAAATACTAATAGCTGTATTGTTGGTGTTTTGTTGGTAAGCAAAGACCAGAAATACAAATTCCATTCTCCCCTAAAATTCAATTTCAAGAGAAAAGCACCCTTCCTGCGAAATCCTTTCCATTCCCGCCCCTTGACGACAAAGACCACCGGCGGTACTATTTTTTGGTGCCAAAGTTCACCGTCGTTGGCCGGAGTCGCAACAGCTGCCATGAAACTCTCTCTCTCTCTCTCTCTCTCTCGTGCGCGCGCCATGGTTGAATGCTACAAAAACATACTGAAATATCAACTGAGCTTTGCAACTGATTCTATCAATCACACACTTAGTGTTGCGACCGACAGTGTGTGTTGCATACTTAGTGACAACATTACAGACCGTATGTCATATTGGTGGCAAGCTTTTACAACTTTGCGACAGGTAAACAACCGATATTGCCTGTTGTGACCTCTTTAAATATTACGATCGACAGCCGGTCACAAGCTTTTGGGATTTAGCTCACCCGCGAACCCTCCCTCTCTCATTTCCTCAATTAAATTTCCCTCATCTTTTCCCCAGTGATCAGCGACGACCAGCCACCCACAACCTCCCCAGCCATCAGCGACCACCCAATGACGGTGACGTCGCTCCTCCTCACTTCCCTCCTATTTTCTCCTCCCTCTCTCTCTCTCTCTCTCTCTCTCTCTCTCTCTCTTTTATTCCTTCTCTCTCCCAACTGCTGCTGGAAGCCATTTCATCTCGCTGCTACTGCTCCTGCCATGTTGAACTTCCACAAGCGTTGTTGCTGCTGCTGGAAACGACGACCGCTGCCATCTTTGCCTTCGAGAAGTCCAACTAGTGAGACGTTGCAAATTAAGGTAATGGTTTTTTTTTTTAATTTTTGGTACTGCAAAATCATGATTTTTTTTGGTATTTAGCAAATTCTTGAATGTTGCTGCTTCTGTACAAAATTTAGCAGATTATTGTTATTTTATGTGTTATTGAGTTTGGAATTGAAGTTATTCTAGAAGAAATTTTTGATAATTTTCCAACAAGAACAAACAACTACCAAAGTGAACAAATTAAGAAACTTGGACTTATATCTAAATTTTTTATTGTTCCTCAGTAGCTTAATATTGGTAGAGCATATGTGATCAGTTGTTAAGTACAAAATGGTCATAGGCAGTGCCACAGAATATGATGAATGATGGTAATAAGATTGAAGTAGACCGGAAAATAAATGCAAATTTTATGATGATATGGAGATTATACATGATATACAGTATATATGGAGAGAAATGTCCAATTTAGCATGAAATATTCTTGACCTTTCCCCCCATTTTTCCCTTTCTTTTTGGGTGAATAAATGTGTTGGTTTCAAATAGCTCATTTATGATTTACAATCTTTGTCATGTGTTTTGCATATGTAAATTGGTTGGAATGAAAAAAAAATGGGAATCAGTAATTTTGCTTAAGATTTATTAGTAAAACTCAATCCAAATGTTTTGTTAGTGAGTGAATATGAAAGATCTTATATATGTGTTGTGGTTCTCTTTTGAGAAATTTTTGTTTTGAAATAGAAGAAAAGGAATTGATTTGTAACTAGAATGGGAGGTTCACTTTGAAAAGAGAAAAAATAGAAAAAATGTCGTATTATGGTTTGAGACCATCACTATATGCCCACTCATGTAAGTTTCTTCTAAAATCACTAATAACATTTTTTGATAGTATCTTTTTTCTTTAGCATTAGGAATATGGTTGCAAAATGTATACAAAAAATGTTACAAACATGTAATTTTTACTAATTGTTAATTTTGTTATAGTATTTGTTTTTAATAATAAACTTATTACATAACACTCTTAAAAAAGGTATTTTTACTAATTATTAATTTCCTACTTGTTTAAGTTTTGTATTGAGGTTTTTTGTCATCATCGACCATAGCGCCACTGCCGCTTCCGCTGCCTGTAAGTCTTAAATGTTGTTGCCAGTGTGCTATTTAGATTTTAAATAATAATTAGATTTGAAATGTCAACGTATTTCATTATCTTTTGGCAATTGAATGTTCTAATTTATGATCTGTGACTTTGTCTGAATCTTAAGTAAGGTTGTAATTATCTAATATGGGTAAAGAATTTGAAAGAAAATAAATGGCATGCTTATGCTTTATGTTGTGCGAATTCCAAATTCTTGAAATTGAGATGCTTTATGCTTATACTTTATAATTAAGGAAAATAGCTATACTCATACATAAAATACTCACATTTTAGAAAAAAAGAATTAAAAGTAAGTTACAAAAAATAAATTGTTCATGGGAGAGCTCGAACTCTATAATTTGAATTGTTTATGGGGAAGTGCAGACTCTTTAAATTATTACTGTTTTTGCATTTTGAGTGGCAGTTACGCTTGGAAAATGTCCATTTTACAAAGGAGGCTCTGTCAAAATTTTTCAAAATCTTTGATAATAGTTAAAAACAGCTTCATGCCTTCTTCTTTTAGATGTGAAATTAAAAAAAGGTTAGAAGTGTTTCTACTTCTATCACTTCTTCATTTCCAATCTATTGAAAGTGACTTCTTCTTTAGAAGTTTACTTGAAAAGATGTTAGGAGCTTTTACTCCTATATATTCTTTATTTATTTTCAACTATTACTTCTTTGTTTAGAAGTGAACTTAAAATTAAAGTTACAAGTGCTGCACTTGTATTATATCTTCATTTCCAATCTATGAAAAATGACTTCTCCTTATAGAAGTAAACTTAAAGTGGGGCTTAGTCGCTTCTTCTTCTTCTTCTTTTTCTTTTTCTATTATAATTATTTCTATCTCTACTTTCTTAACTTAATCGTTATGAATTCTAAGATTAATTTTAACTTTCTATTCGTTTGAATATAGGCAAGTTATGGAGATAGATAGAAGTTCGATGTATACGAGATGTGTGCCTGGGGTTAGAGGACTCAGTAGTGAATTTGTGAATGGGGTATATCGGTTTGTAGACTAGTGCCTTTTCTATATATTGTACATTTAAAGTTCAACCACAAACTTTTTACTTTTCTATATATTGTAGATTTATTTTATACATTTGAAGCTGATTTGTAGTCGTATAGATATTATTGACAACGTCTTTATTATTTTCTTCAAATTAAATTGCATGGTTGATATGTTTTTTGCAAAAGATCAGCTAAGGAACTCTTGTTTAAAATTTAATTTTTATCCAATTTTTGTGGTTGAAACCCTTGTTCACTCAATTTCAAATTTGTCACATATTTTATTATTTATGCTTGGTCACGAATTAAATATGGATATTATTATTTTCAAAAATAAAAAAGAAACTATTTACTATTAGGCACAAATCTATTATGATTTAGTGACAACCTGTGTTTTGTAGTCCTTCGGTGTCTAGACCATATGTAACTAAATTGTTAAAAACCTTTTCCCTGGCTGATATTCGTGATGGAACAACGAAATTGTAGTGGTGTTGTTTCGGACAACTTTACATATTCCCCAATTGCTAAAGTAGTTGGTTTCCAAATGATCTAGAAAAATAATAATGTTCACAACTCAAATATGCCGTATTTGAAATTTGCAATGGCTCCTCCAAACAGGCACTAAATAAGAGATATCTTTCCTTTCATGCATGATACTGGAGAAGATATTTTCAAAAAAAAAATAATTAAAGACCTTCCTACACATAAATTTTCTTATCAAAACAGTATTTCTAAAATAGTGATCTTTTAAATTTTCTGAAAAAGGAGATATTACATTAAGTTATTGAGTTTTTGACAGTGAAGGAAAGTATGTTGGCCACCCTCATGAAATACTTCTAAAAGTTTTTTGGGAAAAACGTGTATAAATACTTCACCTTTCTAAGAAATAGAAGTGACCAATAGTAACGCACGAAAACGCTTTGTGAGGTTCTATTATTCCCTCCATTTCAGCAGTGGAATCTGCAAACAATCAAGCTAGGATGCCTGATGAAGCAAGTCAGCATAGAAGGATCTGTTTGCCTTACGCTTGTGCTGAACTTCTCTTTCCGATAGGAGAAAGACTTAGCCATACCATTGTTGGCGAAATCATGGAGTGGCTTCTAAATAAAGTCAAGAGTGTCGTCGATATTGTTCTGAGGAGTGAATCGAATCCTCTTCTGCAACTAATTAATTTCCAGGCCTACTGATGGGCAATAGGACTTTAGCGGTGGGTTGCGCAATAGAAGGCCCAGAACAACGGGCCGGAGTGCACCGAGCCTAGAAGATAAGGAGTATAAACAAGGCCAGGAATCACCTTACGGAGCCGTATCGAGTTGCAAGGATCGACCCGCGCACTAAGAATTCGAGTTAGAAAGGGTCAATCCCACAACGAACAATAGTGGTCAACAGTAAGCCAGAGGTACCATATAAAAGATTCCTCTATTCTCATGAATACTCTATACAATATCAAACAATTAATGCCATTTTATCTGGTTAATCTGATTAATCGTTAACCCTAAGACTGACTTAAGCATTAGAGTGCCTTTGGGGAACAAATCCCATCGGTCTCTTAATGGTTGCGTTGAGTCTTGTAGGTATTGAACATGTGGCAGCTTGATATTCATCAATTGGCGCCCACAGTATGTTTGATTCTGTCTTTCGGGGACCCAAAAAGTTACAGTTTATAGAGCTCATCAAAGATGATTCTAATCACACCAACAAGCAAGTGGAGATACTGCTCTACCCTAGTATTGATTAATGGGTGCAGATCACACCTCTGCAGGGGCTGGTCACACAATGCCAAATGTTACGTTCACTTCCAACAAAAGGCGTTTATCATGTCCTTCTTTGGGATCGAGGTGCGGTTTGCTTCCAAGAGCACCCTGCTGATCGCTCTCGCTCCAATCACTTGGACTTCTATGCAAACTAAAGTGTAAGCAATGATGAATGACATCAAAACTGTTGCACCTTCCTGGGATGATCAGTGGAATTATGTGGAGCATAACTGATAGAGTTGATTTTTGGTACAAATAAACACCTTAAGTTTTAATTATTAACTTTTAAAAATGTTTTATTTATCAAATATAATTATTATATTTAATTTATTTTATTTTGGTGATAAAGGAAGAAGCCCACAAGCAAGCCCATATTTGAGTGAAGTCCAAGAAGTGTAGGTAGCCCAATTCAAGGAAAAAGATAAAAAAGAGAGAAAGAGAATAGAGCTGTTGTAAATAAAGAGAAAAGAAGGACCAAAAAGAAAAAAATAAGCAGAAAAGAGAAGTTACTAAAAAGAGAGGGTTGAAACCAAAAAGGAAGGGGGAAACCTAGTAGAAGAAGGAGAAGAAGAGCTACTGTGAAGTAGCTTTAAAAGAGGAAACAGGGAGGAGAGAGAGAGAGATCAGTGAGGGGTAAGAACAGAAAAAATAAAAAAAATAAAAAGAGAAAGGGCAGCAAGCAGCTGCTGGCTGGGGTTTGAAGGAAAAAAAGCTACAGCGAGAGCAGCACAAGAACTAGAAGCAGCCGCAACAATTTGAAGAGAAGCTGCTGGCAAAGCAGCTAGGAGCAGAAATTTCTGCAGCAGAAAATTCCAGAAGAAGCTGAAGCAGAAATCTGGACAGCAGCTGTAGAAAAATTCCAGAAACAGCAGAAAAATTCTAGCAAGCAGAAGCTGTAGAATTCCAGCTTCAGTTGAAGGAAAAAGTCATGATTTTCTCAGATAAATTTGTTCCTTCTTTTCATTTAGCCATGAACTAAATTTATTTTTAGAATCTTGATGAAACCCTAGCCATGTAACTTTAGTTTATTTTTATTTTTGGGCGATTTATTATATTATTATTTGATTGCATATCTTGGGTTGTTCTTGGTTTGATGCAATTAATTCTTTGTGATTGTTCTTGTAGAATAATTATTTGGGTTAATTGATATTTTTATCCATGCTTAATTCTTGTAGTCTTGAGTATGAGAGATATGTGATTTTTGCAAGTATATTGTGGGTTTTAGAGTTGAATAGTTCATGCTAATTTTAGATGATTTATGTCATAAGAATGAATAAGTCATGCTAATGGTTAGATGTATTACGTAATGCATTTAAGCACAATATATTTCTCTAGTGAATCGAAGCTTGTAGCCTAGATCACCACATAAATGTTTAATTTTTTCTCCTAAATAAAATAAAATCATTGTTATATAGGTTAGTGGTGGATTCAAGGTTCTAAATCAATTTCTTTGGTTAATTTCCTATTAGTTTCAATTTATTTATTTTATTCATTAGTTTAATTAATTTAGGAATAATAATGAAATCTCATTCTTATTTTTATAAAATTAATTTAGGAAGATAGTAATTGTAGTAATTAAGCCTTTCTCTGTGGTTCGATACCCTGATACTTCCGTATTACATTGATCTTGTGCACTTGTAAGTATTGAGTTAAAACTTTGGTATAAAAAATCCCGATCAAGTTTTTGGCGTCGTTGCCGGGAAGAGGTTAAACTAATTGTTTGTGTTATTGTCTCCTAAATTTGTTAATTTCTTTATTTTTATTTCTTTTATTTATCTTTTTTTATTTGTTTTGAAAAAAAAATTTTTTAGTTGTCTTCAACGTTTTTTTATTATTATTTTTATTTCATTATTTGATAATTTATTCTTCATTATTATTTGTAGTAAAATTTTTTTCTTCTTTCTTGAATTTGTTTATTAATGTATGGTCGTCGTTCGCTCTCTGTTGATTTAAAAGAATTTGATCATGAGATAGAGCGTACACTTAAGGCACTTAGAGCACAAGGAAAAATCACTAACACTTGTGAGGTTAAAATGGCTGAAAATGCACGAGCATTAAGGGAGTATTTTACTCTAACACTTATAACTCACCAATAGGTAATAGACTACCGGAAATTGAGGCTAATCACTTTTAAATCAAAGCTTCTACTATTCAAATGTTACCATCTTTTTATGGGCTTGATTTTGAAAATCCTTATAAGCATATTGATGAGTTTTTAGAAATTTGCTCTACTTTTAAACTACCTAATGTTAGTGATGATGCTATTAGATTGCGCCTTTTTCATTTTTCTCTGAAGGATAAGGCTAAACATTGGTTACACACACGTGAGAGAATAGGTACTTGGGCTGAGATGTCTAGAGAATTTCTGAAAAATATTTTCCTATTGGTAAACTTACAAGGTTAAGGAGAGAAATACTACTTTTTCCCAACAAAATAACGAACAATTTCATGAGAGTTGGGAGATATTTAAAGAACTTCTTCGTAGTTGTCCTCACCATGATGTCCCTAAATGGCAGCAAATACAAAGATTTTATTCAGGATTAGACGAGAGAAATCGCCAAATGGTTGATTCCTCTTGTGGTGGTACATTTCTTCATAAAACTGCAGATGAGACGTGGGATTTATTTGAAAATTTGAGTGATAATTCACAACAACACGCCACATTCTCACTTGTAGGCACATCTAGGCAAATAGGAAATAGAGGAGGATTGTATGAGGTTACTCAAAATATTGATCTTTCTTCGAAAGTTGATGCTTTATCAAAAAAATTTGATCAATTATTAGCTTTGAATACATTGCCTACTAATTCTCCTAATGTGCAAGATATTTGTGCAATTTTCTCTAGTCCTTCTTATGTTATTTATGACTATCCTAGTGCTTCACTATTTTCAGAATTTGTGCAGGAACAAGTCAATTCAGCCCAAGGATTTTACAGACAGAACGACCCATATTCAAATACATACAATACAGGCTAGAGAAATCATCCTAATTTCTCTAGGAGGCAACAAAGAGGGGAAGGTCAATTAGGCCAACAACAATATCAACAGAACAAACAATCTGGTATGACTGCTCCCCCTGGTTTTCAATCTCAAAGGTATGTACCCCCTCACCCTTCTCAAAGTGGAAACTCTATGTTTGAAGAAAAATTCTTATCTACTTTGAAAGGTTTAGAAGCCATGACACAAATTGTAGACTCACACACTCAATCTATTGCTAGGTTAGAAACTCAAATAGGGCAACTAGCTAATGCAATAAGTAGAAGAGATGAGGATTATCTTCCTAGTCATCCAATAGAAAACCCTAGAACTAATCATCATGAGTAAGTTAAAGCTGTAATCACTCTTAGAAATGGGAAGTTGGTAGATAATAGAGTAGGGGAACCTATAAAAAATGGTAAGTTTAATGAAAACGAAACCGAGGGAATTGATATTAGAACTAAAATTGAAAGAAAGATAGAGAAGGAACTAGCTTCTTCCTCTAATTCTAGGACTCTAAAATAATCTCCTATGATTTCATATAAACCAAAGGTTCCTTATCTGCAAGCTTTATTACCACCCCCACATCTTAGAAAGGATAATAAAAGGGAAGATATTTTAGAAACGCTCAAACAAGTTAAAATTAATCTTCCACTTTTAGAGGTTATTAAGCAAGTCCCATCGTATGTAAAATTTCTTAAAGACATGTGTACTTTTAAAAGAAAATCTAAAAGTAATGTTTCTAAGAAAATCTTCCTAACTGAACGGGTGAGCTCCGTTTTGCAATATAACACTCCACCTAAATATAAAGATCCTGGTGTTCCTACTATCTCATGTCTTATTGTTAATCATAAAATAGATAGGGCACTCTTAGATTTAGGTTCTAGTGTTAATACTCTGTTTATGAAGAGTTAGGATTGGGGGAATTGTAACCAACTGATATGACCTTACAGTTAGCTGATAGATCAATCAAAGTACCTAGGGGGAGGACAGATGATGTTCTAGTTCAAATTGATAAAGGTGTCTTCCCTGTAGACTTTGTAGTCCTAGATATGGAACCTGGTAGATCTTCTTAGAATCATATCCCAATTATTCTAGGTCGCCCTTTTGTGGCTACTGCTGATGCTACTATTAATTGTAGAACTGGAGTCATGGATGTCTCTGTGATGAATATGAGAGTTAGATTAAATATTATTAAAACTTCTTCACAACCTTCTATAGAAGATAATTCTGAATGCTATTTGGTAGATGTAAATGATGAATTAATTGAAGAAACTCTACCTCTAATGTGTTCAAAAGATCATACTTCTACTGAGAAAGAAAACCTAATTTACACTGAGGATGTTAATTCTAATCTTGCTTGCATTACTCCATTGAAAAATTATTCTTCGATTGTGAATAATAAGCTTAATATGAGAGAAATAGATCCTGGTTGAAAAGAAAAGATTTAAGGAGTCTAGTTGAAAACTTTAAATTTAGCACTTTTGGGAGGCAACCCAAAATTTTTATTTTGTTTATTTATTTATTTTATTATTTCACTTGATTGGTATAAAAGTAGGAAGTGTTTGTTTTGTAAGGTAATAAAACAACTTATCATTATCATGGAGATTACAGAGATTGTTTACTACTCTTGCAGACATGCACTACTATTGCCTTTTCTACCAGGTTGTATTGTTCTTTTCTTTATCTCTTCTCTACTCCTAGCATTCTTTTATCACATTGTGGACAATGTAGGGTCTAGGTGTGGGGGAGAAGATGCTTTTGTTCTAGTGTCAATTTTTTTTTCTTTTTTAGCCGTTCTGTTCAAATTTTACTGATTTTTTTTGAATTTTTTACTTTTCTATCTTATTTTGAAAAAAAAAATCCAAAAAAATATGATTTTACTTGAAGAATGATTCTTTTTGAGTTCTTTTAAAACTGTCTTGAATAAGTTGAGAAAAGTACTTATTTTCTTGTTTTTAATTAGGGTGATGGACTTATGTTCTATATCAGTTATAACTTTTGAATGACTTACACTTGAGTACAGGGGTTATTGTTAGTATTTAATAAATCCTTTACATTGTTTTTGAGCTACATAAAGTTGATGAATCTCTTCCCTACATTCTAGAACTTACTTGAGTACATCTTGAGGCGAAATAGAAAGGTTTTCCTTATTTAACTCAGAGACGACGGTCCATAGGCCTTCTTTGAATCGTTTGTGTCATTCAAGCTTACCAAATGTCATAAGTTTACCTTAGTACCCTTTTGAGCCTTAAATGTTATTTCTTTCTTTAAACCACTTAAATATTAACCCTTAATCTTGTAGAGAGCTTAATGTAAAATTCTAACTTGTGCTTCAATGATGGCTTATTGTTTGGGTGTTATGGAAAGAGAATAAGTTATTTTGACAAAATGTTGGAGAAAAAAAAAAGGATATGCCTTGTTGTGCTGAAAAAAAAAAAACACATGTATTGAGTTGAAAAAAAAAGGAAAAAGAAAGAAAGTTGATACATAATTGTTACAAGGTATAAGGTGCAAAGAAAAAAAATTCAAGAGGCCCGAATTTGTGAATGTAAGAAAAATGATGGCCTTAAATGATGAAATTTTGAGAAAAAGACGATGGTAGTTGGTGAATGTATTAATTGAAAAGAAAAAAAAGGAAGCAAAAACAAAGTCAGAAAGTTTGTCAAAATTTTAAAGTATCCATATTCTTTGCAAGCTCTCTTTTCTTTTCTTTGAATTCCTTACCTTCGTTTGATAACCAACACCCTAACCTTACATTACAAGCTTTAAAGTCCTACCTGATCTGAGTTGAATTTGAGAATCTTTGATTAGTGGAGAGAAGGTACAAAGAGTGAGCATATAGAATGAACTATTGTTGATATTTGTCTTCTATGTGTAATTTGGAAATCTTGTTTAGTATTTATTTTACACTCTCTTATGACCACTATCACACCTTACACAAGTCTTGTATTACTTAAGGGAGATAATTGAATATTTGTTTGTTACTTGAGTTTGAAAATAAGAGGAAGAGTACTTGTCTTGATAAGTTTGAGATATTGATGAAAGGTACGTAATTTGTGATTATTCTATATGTTTTCTAAAATTTCTTTTCTTATTTGACTTTGTGGGTACATCGTCTGCAAACCCTCACGAGACCATACTCGTCAACTAGGGGGAACTTAGGGGTTTAAAGGGCTTGTTGCACATGCTAAGTGTAATCGTGAGTCCTACGAAAGTGGCTAGTGAGTTTTTCTTTTTGTTATTTTATTTTTGCTTGAGGACTAGCAAAACTTAGGTGTGGGGGAGTCGATAGAGTTGATTTTTGGTACAAATAAACACATTAAGTTTTAATTATTAATTTTTAAAAATGTTTTATTTATTAAATATAATTATTATATTTAATATATTTTATTTTGGTGATAAAGGGAGAAGCCCACAAGCAAGCCCATAATTGAGTGAAGTCCAAGAAGTGGAGGAAGCCCAATTCAAGGAAAAAGAAAAAAAAGAGAGAAAGAGAATTGGGCTGCTGCCGTAAATAAAGAGAAAAGAATGACCAAAAAGAAAAAAAATAAGAAGAAAAGGGAAGTTACTAAAAAGAGAGGGCTGGAACCAGAAAGGAAAGGGGAAACCTAGTAGAAGAAGGAGAAGAAGAGCTGCTAAGAGCAGCTTTAAAAGAAGAAACAGGGAGGAGAGAGAGAGAGAGAGAGAGAGAGAGAGAGAGATCAGCGAGGGGGAAGAACAGAAAAAAAATAAAAAGAAATAAAAAGAGAAAAGGCAGCAAACAGCTGCTGGCTGGGGTTTGAAGGAAAAAAAGCTGCAGCGAGAGCAGCACAAGAACTAGAAGCAGTCGCAACAATTTGAAGAGAAGTTGCTGGCAAAGCAGCAGCTAAAGCAGCTAGGAACAGAAATTTCTGCAGCAAAAAATTCCAGAAGAAGCTGAAGCAGAAATCTGGACAGCAGCAGCAGAGAAATCTGGACAACAGCTACAGAAAAATTCCAGCAACAGTAGCAGAAATTCCAGCAGCTGCAGAAAAATTCCAGCAACAACAGAAAAATTCTAGCAAGCAGAAGCTGCAGAATTTCAGCTTTAGTTGAAGGAAAAAGCCATGATTTTCTCAGATAAATTGGTTCCTTCTTTTCATTTAGCCATGAACTAAATTTATTTTTAAAATCTTGATGAAACCGTAGCCATGTGACTTTAGTTTATTTTATTTTTGGGAGATTTATTATATTATTATGTGATTGCATATCTTGGGATGTTCTTGGTTTGATACAATTAATTCTTTGTGATTGTTCTTGTAGAATAATTATTTGAGTTAATTGATATTTTTATCCATGCTTAATTCTTGTAGTCTTGAGTATGAGAGATATGCGATTTTTGCAAGTATACTGTGGGTTTTAGAACTGAAAAGTTCATGCTAATTTTAGATGATTTATGTCATACGAATGAATAAGTCATGCTAATGGTTAGATGGATTATGTCATGCATTTAAGCACAATATATTTCTCTAGTGAATCGAAACTTTGTACCACATTAATGTTTAATCTTTTCTCCTAAATAAAATTAAATCATTGTTATATAGGTTAGTGGTGGATTCAAGGTTCTATCAGAAGGCCTCCCTATCTGATAAATTTAACACTTTGAGATTTCATATATATGATGCTACCACAGATCTTGACAAATACCTCCAACATTTCATAGCCTTAATGATGGTACACAATGCCTCAGATGTCGAGTTATGCTGTCTCTTTCCCATCTCTTTGCAAGATTCTACCTTTCCAGGCTTACCTCTTTGGCACCATTATCCATCTCGGGCAGAAATTTTGTCATCATTTTGCAGTGCAACGGGAGATTATCCCAGCTTCTGATCACGTACTCATAATTAGGCAATAGCTACAAAGGGATAACAAAGGAAAGAAACTGTTTTGGGGAGACATGAGCTGGCCGCCAATAAAGGAACAATTATCCTACACAGGATATAGACCATACCCATCTCCAAAGCTTAAGCATAAGCAAGATAGGCAGGATTACTTTACCCCACTTAAGTCCTCCCGAACGGAGATCCTTCACATCGTCGAGTCATTAGGGATTCTAAAAGCACCTTCTCGGATGACTTCGTCCCTGGAACGGTGGAGCTAGTTAAAATATTGCTAGTTTCATAGGGATAACGGGCATGACACAAAGTAGTGCATTGAGCTACGTAAAGAAATTGAACAAGCAATCCGCCAAGGATACTTGAAAGAATTTGTTGATCGATGTACGGATAAATGCCTAGATATTAAGCAATGCTTGGGTCGTCATATCACAGACCCAACGGAAGTAAAGGGCGACAAGGTATTAACGCCGAAAGTAATACATATGCTGCACAACCCTCCTACTTGGGAAGGAGTGAAGCGATGTACGGAAGATACTGATGATGCCTCGCTGGTGGTATCCTTGGAGATAGAATGTACTATTAAACGGATATTAATTGACACGGGCACTGCTGTGAACGTCCTACTTCGCAATGTAGTTGCCAGATGGTATTCTGGATTCCAAAACTTGACCTTCATCCTGCCTTTGATTGGGTTCACTGGACGAAGTATTAAGTCCTTTGGCATTGGCCGACCTGCACTCAATCAATTTAAGGTAACCGTCTTTACATACTTCCTTACCCTGGAAGTGCACACAACTACGAGGCTCTTTGCCATACGGGGTGACCGCAACGCTGGGCGTGAGTGCTTCATCGTAGCCCGTGCTGAAGCGGAACATAGCGTAGGCACTTTTGTAACGGGAAAGACGAGGAATCGAGTAAAAAGTAACAGCCTCAGGGAGAATATGAGTCTTTTACCGTGGATGTAGACCATTCAGACAGGCAAGTTAGAATAAGGAAAACACTTCCAGCATATATCAAGAGCATAGTCTAAGAAACACTGACTGAATTTCGTGACATTTTTTCTTGGACCACTGCAGACCTCGGTAACATCTCTCAAGATACTGCGGTCCACAGGTTAATAATCTCGAATGGGGTACCTCCAGTAATACAGAAGAAAAGAACTTTTGCAAGACAAATACAACAAGTCATTCGAGATAGTGTGAATAAGTTGCTTGGGCAGGCCTCGTTAAAAGAATTGACTATCCGTTTTGGTTGGCCAATCTAGTAGTTGTACTGAAACACAACGGGGAATGGTGGAAGTGCATCGATTATACTGACCTAAATAATATCGGAAAAAACCATTCCATTCACCCCAAATCGACCAAGTGGTGGATGCTGTAGCAGGACATTAGGTCCTCTGCTTCTCGGATGCATATAAAAGATACCATTAGATCCCAATGGCGATGGAAGATATAGAGAAAACTGCATTTGTGATAGATGATGGTATCTTTTGCTGCACTCAGATGCCATTTGGGCTGAAGAATGCCCAATCTGAATTTCAACAAATGGTTAATGATATATTTAGAGATCAAATCGGCTGGAATATCGAGGTTTATGTCGATGACATTATATTAAAGTCCAAAAGGTAGACATGCTACCTCAGGACATGAGAGAGACCTCTGTCAAGATCCGGCATGTTGGGCTGAAACTAAACCCACAGAAATGTGTATTCAGTGTGCCAGTAGGAAAATGCTCGGGGTTATTATCTTAGAATGAGGCATTGAAGCCGACCTCGAAAAAATAAATGCAATTCAAGACATTCCAGCACTAAGGAATGTGCAAAATGTACAACAAGTATCCGGGTGCTTGGCATATTTGGGCCAATTCCTAGCGCGAATGGGTGAAAAAAGCTTACCTTTCTACCAGCTCTTATAGGGGGTATAGCTTTCACGTGGGACGCATGCCAACGATCGTTTGAACAGCTCAAAATATATTTAGCAGTGCACTCTTGTTAGTTAGTCCAGTCGAAGGGGAAACCCTTTTTATGTATTTAGTTATTATAGAAGTTGTTGTTAGCTCTGTACTGTGTTCATTTTGGAATGAAAAAATGATTCCCATTTGTTACATGAGTCATGTATTAGCAGGAGCAGAAACACGATACAACCCATTAGAAAAGAACACCTTCACACTCATCATCACAGCACGAAAACTAAAGCCATACTTCCAAGCACACCCCATTACTGTGCTTACAACAGTGCCTCTTCGGCACGTCATGTATAAACCCGACCTAATAGGGAGAATGACAAAGTGAGTACTGGAATTAAGTGAATATGAGATAGATTTCCAACTCCGGTGTACGGTGCAGGCACAAGCCCTGGCGAATTTTGTCGTGGAAAACACCTTATTAAGTACAATGGAACCTAAAACATAAACACAGGTGCGGGACCCAAAGCAAGCATGGTGTTGTATGTCGATGGTTCGGTAGGACAAGAATATTTGGGAGCCGGGTTCGTCCTCCAGAGCCTGGATAATAGAGACTTTGCTTGTGCGTTAAAGTATGAATTCACTGCCAGCAACAATGAGTCAGAGTGTAAGGCTCTCATAGCCGGCTAGCGCATGGCATCAACTTTAATTGTGGAGCAGCTGATCATTCGAGGCAATTCAGCGATTCAAAGGTGGTGTTCGGACAAGATACCGGATCATTTGAGGCTAAAGAATCTCATATTAAAAAGTATGCAACCTTGGTCAAAGTGCTACTTAAGGAATTCAAGATCACTTGATTTGAGAAGATTGACCGAAAGGACAACTCGGAAGCATACGAATTGTCAAAGGCCATAGCCGGAGAGCTAATCCAGGAGATGTGGCTAGAACCAATTCTTTAGAAGAGCATCGATAAAGAAATACTCCCGAAGGAGATAGAGAACAACTGGATGACACCATTTAAGCAATACATCGCTTATGGTATCCTCCTGAATGACCCAGTTGTGGTTCGTAAAACTAGGACTAGTGCAGCGTTCTATGTGATGGTGTGGGTGATCTTTATCATACCATGGATGATTAGAACTTATTAAAATGTGTATCTGAGGAGGACAGGGCGTACGTCTTCCGGGAAATAGGTGAGGGCATATGCGGGGCCCATATTGGAGTCAGTGTCGTCGTTAGGAAATCTGTGTTATGGATATTTTTGGCCAAACATGAGGGAGGAAGCGAAAGAAGTGGTCCGTGTCTACCATAAATGCCAGATACACGACAACGACCATCACATCAGCCAAAATAAGTATCACAGTATTTAATCCCCCATCCCCTTTGCTTAATAAGGGATGGATCTCCTGGGGCCATTCCCAAAATAAGAGGAGGGAAAGAATACTTGGTAGTGGCAGTGGATTACTTTACGAGATGGGTTGAAGTCAAAGTGCTAAGCGGCATCACCTCTAAACAAATCCAAGATTTCTTCAGAGAAGAAATCATTTGTAGATATGGAATCCCAAAAATTCTAATCACAGACAACGGGAAGTAGTTTGATGCCCAAAGTTTTTGGAACTTCTGTGAGGGATTGAACATAGAACAGCGGTTTGCCTCTATAGCACACCCATAAATGAATGGGCTGGCAGAAGTAACCAACCAAACAATCTTATGAGGCTTGAAAAAGCTCTTAGAAGAGGCCAAAGAAAATTGGGTAGAAGAGCTGCCTAGTGTGTTATGGTCTTACCGAACCACACCCAGGAAGGGCACAGGGGAATTGCCGTTTTGCTTATGTTTCGGGGTAGAAGCCTTAATTCCAGTAGAGATTGGTTCCTCGAGTTGACGGAATCTGTATTTCAATGTCATTGAAAATGATAGATTGTTCTGGAAAGACTCTGCGATAGCGTTAGAAATGTGGCAGCATAGTAGGATGAAGTCTACAAGAGGAAAGCAACGAGATATCACAACACCTGAGTCCGACCATCCCATATTCAAGTGGGTGATTGGGTTTTATGGAAAAATTAGTTGCCAAGAGCCCAATAAGAAGTTTGATGTAGTATGGGAAGGCCCTTATTGGGTCCAGACAGCTCATGGTAATGGATTGTACGTGCTTACTGATAGCGAAGGTCGACAGTTAGTAAGAACTTGGAATGACACAAATCTTCGCAAGTGTTATCAAAGTTGCATATTGTACTCTAGGCAGTTGGGATTTGTATGAAATTTCAACAAGCAATGGAAAAAGAAACAGATCAATAAAGTAAGTAATGGAAAATGTACGCTTTTTTATACATATTAAACTGGTCTATATAGGGCATAACCCCGTTACAATAAGTAAAACACAATACCAAGCAAAAACTGAAACCACATGCTACTTTCGTTACCTTGGCGGTGCATCAGTTGTCTTAATTGGAAGAGATAGCAAGATGGTCCAAGTTGTCTGAAGTAGAAGGGGTTGCCCACCAATCGACGCATTCTTCAAAATCTTAAATATCGCCAAAGTTCAAGTAGCGAACCCCAGCATTAACTGACAAGGCTACCAAGTGATTACTTATATTGGCACGAACCGGCCTAGACCTGGGAAAATAGACCCGAAATAGGCTAACTCGCGACTTGGGAACCAACGTACAGTAAGTCACCTTATAAAACTCCCCCCGGTACACGTCTGAATGGTGCAACCAAAACAACCGTTGGTAACGGAGTTGAAACCACTCCCGCAAGCATACTAGAAATACCCGCAGCAAATTTAGGTACCAATCAAACTGGTAGCCTTCACGGTCTCACAGCTCATAAGCTCGACCAAGACAAACGATTACCTGCATTTGGTGATATGGAGTGGCGGGCCTAATGCAAACTGAACACTTTGACGGGCGCGAGTAGCAACCAATACTAGATCTTCCGCAGGGGAGCAGACGCATAAACCATCTTGGCAAGAAATTAGAAAAGTCTTAGAGAAGTTATGATGAAGCCCAGGATGTTTTTTGGGGACCTAAACATAAGGCCATTTATGAGCGCAAAAAGCACATCAAAAGACGTCCATTCTTAATGACAACGTTTATGGATTTGCCTGATATTAATCACAAAGTCTTTTTGCGAACACTTGCATTAATGAGGGCTGTGTAGACGGAAATCGATACGTAGGAAGACTTACGTAGCATCCATGCACAGCTAAGTACCACCTGTAGAAACTGTCGTTACGTCTTCTAAGAAGACATAGATGATTGTTGACTTAGGCACATATGCCGGGACTGCCTCGTCCCACAAGAATAGCCACTCATCTTGAGGTGCACCGATATTGTGAAGATTGGTTTGTCTTCCGCATTGCTAGCTCTTTCTATCATGGTTAAAAGACAGCTCTTGGCTAGAAGTAGCTTGCTCAACTTACCCCAATCAGCTTGTACGAGCATTATGAAAAGGGGGTTTAAGACCAACTCTTGGCTGGAAACAATCTTATATCTTATTAAGCGTATTTAAGCATTATAAATGGTTTAAGCATGCAAACATATTGGAAGTTATCTAAAAGTTAGTGCATAAATGTTTAAAGTTGTATTACAAAAGACACATATCTTGCATACTAATCCTCACTTTACTCTACCAAAGCATTATTTGGCTCGACAACAGGTTCAGGAGAGTCTTGGATGACCAGGACTGGATTCAAGATGAGAGGAGCTTCCTAAGCTGGCAGCAGGAAGATAGGATCGTTAACCGGCTCTAGAAGGAACAAAGAAGGATTGGGAGGTGTGCCAGAGCAGGACGGGCATGCCACCAAATCCCGCACCACGAAATCTTCCCCGTAACACCTCAGTTAATCCCTAGCATTCGGATATCGATATAATAGGGGGCTGGACAGATCCGTTGTCTTTGGGCCTATTTGCTAGGGATGCCGGAAAGTTAGTTTAGAGGACAAATGTAGATCTATAGTTTGCTGATTGAATTTATAGTCTATATGCGTGTTCAACACCTTAGTCACCTGGTTTCAGATAATACCCTGCATCATGGGAACAACCTAGGGGTAGAATAGTTGGCGCATCTGCATGCTCTGCACCAACTTCTCACATATCCAGCGAATATGAGCAGGATGCAGCTCCCCTGTAGCGAGTGTAAGAAAAGTCACCTAACCAGGCCGCCTCTATAGTCTAATTAAGTATAGCTTGTGCCTCGTTTCGAGCCACTGCGTCTTCTAGGGAAGGAATTCTTCCTGCTATCTAAGCCAACTCATGTGTCTTTGCCTCTAAAGCCGACTCTACCCGGGCTTTCTACAATTCAACCATATCAATCTGGGAAAGGATAGAGGCTTCCAGGGTCGCTCTTTCTTTCAATTCAGACTCTAGTATCCAAATTCGATCCTCTTTTTCTTGTAAGCGCTGTGACAGCTTCGTGTTGTCAGATTCAAGCTTGGCCTCCTTTTCCTTCAGTTCAGCATTTTCACACTTAACCCACGCCAGGTGCTTCGAAGCAGCATCAGATGTATTAAAGTAACTTAGCTACGGAGGCCACACTGTCCATGAACCCTTCTGCATGTCTCACCAGCTCCCGGCCACAGACATAGGCCTTCTGAAGAACAACGACAAGGATGTTAAATATATAAACATATATAAATAATAAATATAATAATAATAAAAATACATAGTAGAATAGGAAAGGTTATCTAGCTTAAGGATACAAGTATACCTGCATAAGTGAGCTGGTGAACCGATCCTTTAGGTCCTGAAAACCGCACTGAGAAGTGGTCACCACATTCTGGGAGAGAGGCAGTTTTTCCAGCATCTCCGTGGCCACACCAGGATGCATCACCCTATTGTTAATATGGATTCCCTAATCAGGACTGAACACCGAGGTTCCCCATAAGTCGCCAGCAGAGGGATGGCATAACTGTCAAGGATTATGTGACCAATAGGGTTAGAGGGCCCAGAGCTAAAGGAAAATGACATCGCCTTCCTCTTGTTCGTCACTAGCAAGCCCAAGCCTATTTTTGACAAGGGCACTCCTAGAATAGATGGTGGAGGGGCAGGGCGTGGGGGGAGGGGGGGAGGGGTTAGGCGTTGGCGTTGGTGACGAAGATCCATAGTCATGTTAGCCCCCTCCTTGGTGTCCCCTTCTATAAAAGGACAAGCTGGGTCAGATAGTTGAGAAGAAGTCAATAGGGTCTCTCGTAGCCTCCTCACGAACTTGCCTGAGGAAGTATGGAGGACAACAGGACAAGAGAATGCAAACTCTGATATTAGGGGGACTGGAGACAAAATAGTATAACTGATAAAAATTATAAGGGAGATAAGCTATTATTATCCCTATGGATAGCTATGGTGATACGTCTTGGGTTGTCAGATTCAGGAATAGTTGAAGTAGACGGCAAAGACAGCATCGGGCTCGTAGTTTGAGTCCCTAACCCGGTTGCAATGCCTCCAGCAAGGGTGGCGCTTAGCAGATAGTGCCTGAACTTCTCATTTGCAGAGAGGAAATCATTAAATATGGCACGGGCTAGAGAAAAAAATTAAGAATTCTCAAAACAAGGAACATGTTATAAGAACTAACGTAAGGCTACTCTGTTAATGGGTATCCTATAAAGGCCACAATGTTCTAGTAAAGGGCGGGACCAGCTTTCTCGAATTCGAAACCCGAGGGGATATTGGTCTAATATGCCGCAGTAAGTGCATATGTTAGAAGTAATTTTCACATTTGTGTTGGGTAGAGTCTTGCAAATAGTCCAGGTTAATTTAAAGGGAATATTGGGAGCACGAACAAAGAAGAATATGTCCTTCCAAGACTTGATAGAGATAGGTTTGGTGAATAGGCCCATGGTCGGTTTGGCTGCACAAGTAAACTACCCCGAATTGGTTTTGGCAGCACATACCTCATAATGGTGCCAAAAAATAGTGGCGTTAGTGGGGATGCCAGGAGCCTAACAGATAATTATGAACCCAACCTAGCCCAGGAAAACAGAGGATGGACCTAAGCTAGAGTTAGGTTCCATAAATGGAGGACGTCAGTGATAAAAAGGGAACGGGAGTGGAATCCCTGATTTCACGTGTTTTTCGTACATCGTGAAGCACCTGAAGGGAGGGGGTAGTAGCCCGCTCATGGTGGCCAGGGGGAATCAGTTCATAATGTGGAGGAATGTTATAAAGGACCTTAAATTCAGAGAGATGATCCGAGGTGATAGAATTGACGATTTTAGAAGCATTATGCTCAATGTCATCCGCGGCATCCCAATTGGGGAATTTGGTGAGGTGGGGTTCAGGAATAATGTTACAATCAGAGTCCTGGGGATGCGGTAAGGGGAGGGGGAAGGAGGGAGGGGAAACATAGTATTAACTATGGAAAGAGAGTACCTAAAATCAGCGGTATAAGGAGAAACAGTAACAGTACCTGCATTAGCACCCGGATCAGAAGAACTTGGGTTGGTTTGGGATGAGCCTGGATTGCTGGATGTTGCCATAAGAAAGCATGGAATATCTGTGGAAAAGTTAAGAGAAAGGGATTAGGCCGTAAAAGAAAGATAAGGAAGGAATGACAGACGGTAGAAAGAAAAAAGTACCGTGGTGGATACTTGTATAAAGGAGATGAGGCGGTGCGCAGGCCCCCAGGCGATTAGACAGGCAGCTGTTGAAAAGGCCAAACAATGTGACTGTTGGAGGGGTTAACAGGCCATGGGGAAGAGGGGCAGATAATGGACAACAGGACTTTAGTTTTTGGCTACACAATAAGAGGCTCTGAACAAAAGGCTAGAGTGCATGAAGCCCAAAAAATAAGGAATATAAACAGGGCCTGGAATCACCTTACGGAGCCGCGTCGGCTTGTAAGGACTGACTCGCGCGCTGAGAATTTGGGTCAGAAAGGGTCAATCCCACATCGAACAACAGTGGTCAACAGCAAGCAAGAGGTACCACATAAAAGGTTCCTTTCTCCTCATTAATACTTACGCGATATTAGGAAATTAATGCTATGTTACCGAGTTAATCTTATTAATTGTGGACCCTACGACTGACTTAAGCGTCTGATTGCCTTTAGGGAGCAAATCCCCATCGATCTCTTAACGGTTCATCTAGTCTCGTGGTAGCTTGATATTTATCACCTACTATCTGGCGGCACTAGCAATGGTTCCTTTTTCTCCTACTGACAATCCAGTAGTGAACCCAAACTTTTTGCATCCTCAGACTTTGTTGTTAAGCCAGAGGATGAAATCGCAAAATACTTAAACCTACCATATTGATAGCTTTTGACTTGAAAGGATTCAGAATATCAAACTTTAAAATCTTTGTAGCTGGATTACCAGCAAACAAAATATATTTAAAATAAATTAAAGTATTTGTATAATTTTTGTGTTTCCATTTATTATTGTTTTAATAGTATTACTTTATTTAATATATATAAATGTTCTAATTACTTGTTAATTAAAAAGTATTTTATATAAAAATACATATTACATTTCTAATTCTAATTTCGTGAATCCTCTACAGTAAAAATTCTAATATTAATGGTTAACAATTACAATTTTAATTCCATAGTAATTGTAATATAAATCATCTTTTCCCATAGTAATTGATACGCAAAATCAAGTACACTAGTAAGTATACTAGATCGTAATAGAATAAATAATGTCGTCCCACAGAGAATAAGATTAAAACTACTTTAATTATGAACCTAAAATTAACTTAGTTAAAGAAAACAAATAAAACCGATGATTGATTTTGCTTTAATTAAATAAACTAAGAAATTAAACTAAAGGTCCTAACTTTCTTAACAAGGATTATAATTCAAAAGGTTTAAGGCGCATGATTTCACTAGTTAACTATTATATTACCCTAATGATTCATTATTCTCGAGTGAATATCATTAATCGATCGACATCCTTGTATAGTAATTCTTGGTCAAAGTCTACCAGACCTATTTTCATAGACAAACCAACCATAAGTCTATGTATTGATTTTAATACAGAGGACGTATTCGTATATGATGTCATAAAAGAGTACATAAACCTACAAGTATATCGCTATCTTGTATTCAATTTATGGCCAAATTACTTACCTATTAAGTTCCTCTCAGTCAAATTTACTTAATTAATGTTAATTCAATTTGAATGGTGATCAGGCACTCAAAAGCCTTAAGAACAGTAATAAGACATTAATTCTATAACACTCTCAAATAATAATATAAAAAAAAATAATATAGCCAATACTAGCTATATCATGGCCTTAGAAAAATAAATTAGTACATAATGGAAATAATTAACAACAATAAAGTAAATAAGAAGATAATAGAAAACATCACTGTTTTAGTTAAATCTTTAATACTTCGAGTTTTAAATTAATCTCAAAAGTGTAACAAAGAAAGTGATGTGAAATTTGCAAGTATACAAATATTAGCCAAGTAATATAATGATGAGTAGAGATTGTCTCACGATGATTGCTATCTAAATGAGCTCGCCTACTTTTAACCAAATTGACATCGAAAACAAAAGTGATTGACTAAATTGAACTAAACTAAAGTTAATTAAAATGACTAATTAAACTAATGATTACTAAAAACCTTCTTATGAATTGTTTGATGATAAATACCGGACTAGGACACCTCTAATCTGTCTATTCCTTTTATTCCTATAGTTGATTTATTCTTGATTAATTCTTGTTCTGATTAACAGTAGAATTCCTATAATTAAGCTAGACTCACTCTCGTACAGTAAAGCTCCTAGCATCGCTAATAAACCAATTGTATCTCTACCTAATTTTAAGAATTGAGACCGCATACACCTCCGTGGATCTTTCCTAACTTTTGTTTCCTACTTATTAGAAACCACAAAAAGAAACCGAATATTTTTCTAGTTGGTTTTACGATGTGTTACTATTACCTTGATACAATTTAACTTAGTACCTGTCGGTCACTAGATGCAATCTATGAACAAGAAATAGTTGATCAGAAAATTAAAATCATTAAGAACACGTAATAACAATTAACCATGAACAAGATAAAAGATAGAATCTTTAAATATAAACAACCATATTTATAAAAGTTTCGACCTTTAAAGAAGGCCTTACTCACAAAGGACTTAGCTACTAAAACTCATGTTCGAAAACATAAATAAATTCATAAAAGGAAAAGAAGAAATTAGAAGAAAGCTACAGAGCTGCTCCCAACTCCACCTTTCAAGCTTTCAATAATAAGAGAGACATCTAAACTAAAGCCTAAACTCCTTTATTTATAAAAGTTACATATCAAAACTCGAAAAGGATTGGAGAATTACTAAAATCTACAATTCTAAACAAAAAACTAAAAAGGGAAAAGGAAGTTACTTAAGACTATATATAATTCTAAAATTATTAAAAAAAAAGTTTCTAAAAAAAAAGAAATAAAACATAAATAAAAAATATGAAATATGGGAAGTTGCTGAATCATGGAGATTCCGACGCCGAAAACACAAATCCAGCAGCGGTTGAATTTAATACGAAACCTGGCCCCGGTTTGGTGTCACGAAAAGGCTCTGACATGAAAAATTAAATCCGGCCCTAGATTCGTGAATATATATTTTAAATAGCTTTATTCGTGATTAAATCGTATATATATATATATATATATATGAAATAACTTTATTTTTGATTTTATTTTAGATATGCTCATCTTTTGGTCTTATGTGAAAGAGAAAACTCATGTTTTATGATGTTTTAGTCACAGGGGCATAATGGACATTCTACACAATGAAAAAGAGCAAAACAACGTACTAAGACTGAAAAGAGGAAAACTGACACGTGATATGCAAAGACCAGATCAAACTTTGGGCGTTTAATGAAGAATATTGAACCAGAGGAAGATCGGCGCTTTATATTTAAAAAGAGCAGCACTGGACTTTGTGTGCTTAATAGAGAAAATCAAGACAGGAAAAGACCAACTATGCATATTTCAAAAGACCGACATTTGAATTAATTTTAAAGGTTCAAATTTGCGAGATTCTCCAAGGATTTTCTTGGCAGAATTTCTATATTTTACATATTTTTAAGTTAATTAAACACTACTTTCCTATTGGATTATGAACTCTAAGACTCTAGGTTTAGGATATTTATATTAATTAGTTCTCAGCCATTAGGGCATCCTCTATGAAGTAATTTTCTGATTTCAACTCTCGAAGACGACTACAAAGGAGAAGAAGACAAAGAACTCAGAGTCAAGCCTTTGTTTTGCTTTATAATCAAAAAATGTTTTTCGAGAAGTTTATTATTGTTATGGCTTTTAATGGCTAAAAATCCTTTTTAACTAAGGGCAATACAAAAGACGATGTATTTTTAATAAAACTAACATTCTAGTTAGTTTTATTAAGAATCTTTATAATTAATTATTAAAACTCGTTGGTTGGAGCAAAGAACCATGGATTCTTGCTGCTAAGGTGTTTTGATATTAACTGTGGCTGCAGGTAGTGTACCAGCCATGAAAGTCTCCCCTTCTGAAGAGATTTGGGCAAAAAAATCTTTTTCAGTTGGCTAATTAAATCCTCGTCATGTCTTTATTCGTTTTGACTTAGAGGAAGAGTATATGAGATTTCGGATGCGAGTTTCTTGGAGCTCTCATGGCTTCCCAATGAGAGTCTCCAAACGGTCTGCATATTTCAATTTATGGGTAGAGTTGTCGTTTGTTCCATCCTGGATTGGATTTGAAGATGTCCCAATTCATCTTTTTAATAAAGGTATTCTCTTCTCTACTGCTAGAACGATTGGACAGCACTTTAAACTAGTTGAAGCTACAACAAACATGACAAGGCCGAGTGTTGCTCGGGTATGTGTAGAATTGGATCTCTTAACGCCGTTTCCACAGAGAATATGGATTGGAATTGGCAGCAATAGAGGCTTCTGGCAGAATGTCTTGTATGAGGATCTACCTTCATATTGTAGCCACTATTTGAGGCTTGGACATGCTGCAAAAAATTGCAAAAGGATGGAGTACAATCATAAGGAAGAAAACAAGCAACTATTATCATCTCCCGTTGGAACGGAAACTTTTGTGCTTTTTTGAATGCACCAACGATGAAGCAAACATGGATTCCTAGGATTCTAAAACCATCTGCAACAAGCCGTGCGCCGGTGACTGCTCTTGCAATGACTGAGGAAGCAGGTTGCTAGGCGTCATCTGGTGATGAAATGCCTAATGCGGCTGTGGGAGCGCAAACTGTTATGCCGGTGGTTGCTGCTCCAACAATCTCGGGCTCCCTCTTGTCAACGCCAAAAATTTTGGAGCAAATGGGGATTTCCATTCCTTCTTCAACAGCCATTAATTTAGGCCTATTCATGGTGACAACAACTAAAAAACATGGCTGCTCCTCTCCCACCTTCACCTCTGCTGCTGCTTTTAGCTGTGCTTGGTAATGAAAAAAAGGAAACTATGAACAACATTACTGCACCACCTATGGAAACAATTCAAATTGTAAGCTCTAAGGAGATTGTTTACAAGGAAACGAATCTCATTGTAAGTATCAACAAGCCTGGTGCACAAACAAATTATGCTACTAAGGAAGTTTCTCCTTGTGAGGCCACCAATCATGACAATCATGGCAAAATTATATTTTTATGGAAGATAGTTCGGCTCTTTCCGCTCATGCAAGGAAAGAGCAATCCAATGAGGATTTTTTCCCTTCTAATGCCATAAATCTTGATAATAATGGCAATCAGTTCATTATGAAAGAAAATCAGGAATCTTCACAAGCTCCTATTTTTGAATCTTCCCATGGAAACAAATCTTTTATGCTTGTAGATAAGGAAGCTACCGTCCTCAAGTAGTTTTGGCTCATAGAAAAGCTCTAGCCCTTCCAACATTTAGGGATCGCCAATCTTTATTTGATAGTTTCAAAGAATTTAGTCAATCTTTAACAACAAAATTTCCCTCTCAGAGTGTCGAAGATATTTGTCCTCAAGTTAATACCACACAACTTCCAGTTAAGGATAGAATAAAGCCCCTCAAGAGACATGCATTCAAATTTCGGAAATCTTTGTGGATTTAGGAGATCTTGAACCTCAGGAAGAGTTCGTTCCAGTATAGACGCGTAAAAATAAGAAGAATCAGTTAAAAATAAGAAGAATCAGTTACAAGTCAAGCGCACAGTTTTGACCAGGCATTCAACTAAAGCTCAAGCTAAATAGATATGTTGTTTTATCTAGTTTCTCATTGGCTTTTTAATTCTTTTGAAGCAAAAGCCATCGGCCCTCTTTGTACTTTTTATTATTTTGAACAATAAAACTTAGGAGCTATGCTCTTTTTCCTAAAGAAAAATAATAATAAATAAGACTCGTTGGTTGGATCTCAATCATACATCGGATAACTCCCATCTCTAGGTGAGGACACTCCTATTCACTTAACTGTTTAGAGAAAAATTTCTTCTCTCCCTAACCCGATTATGAACGAATTATAGATTATGAGTGATATTAGCGCTCTAAAAATGATAACTAGTATCTGTATGCAATTACCAATCTCTATTATACAATTAAAGGCCTAGCTTATTCTTCCTTTCTCAATTCCAAATAACCTTGCGTGATTACCAACCTTTAGAAAATCGATAAACAATAATAATAATAATTGAATAACAGCTAAATAAGAATCAATAATAAAAATATGAAATTCAATTAAAACATAAACCAAGTATTCTGGGGTTCATCTCTATTCAAACACAAATAAAAATTAGCCTCTAAACATATTTCTAAAATGCAAATTCATACACGAATTCATATAATAAAAAGAGTTTAGGAAGCTTATGAGAAGAATCGAAAACTCCACGGTTCCGGTGAACGCCCGAACTTATCTCTCGAGTCACCCGAAGAAATCCCGAAACTGCTTCTGAATTGGGTCTTCAAGAAATAAGTGAAGCTGAAAACCTAAGCTCCCCTTTTGATAAATCTAAAAGGGAGTATTTATAGTGAATTCCTCTTCTAAACTTGCCTTAAAGCTTTCCTAAAAAGAGTTGAAATCTAACTACAAAAGAGAAAGAAATAAGAGTTTAAAAAGGAAATCTAAAAAATTATAGAAGCCTTTCCTCGTGACTTTCTGAATTAGGAAAGCTAAGCTTTCTAGATTCAGAAACCTATAGGTAAAAATGTCCAATTTTAACAAAACACTATCTGGACTTGAAAAAGTCACTCTCTGGATCCGGATGGCGATCAATTTCTAGTTTCTTTGCTTCCAGTGTGTTATTCTGTTTGTCTGGTTTTTTGCTCCAAAGGCCTTCGTTTTGACTTTTTTCAACATATCTTCATTCCGAAGATACCTATAATAATAAGAGAAGAAATGGGTTTCAAATAGTTTATTTTATAGACAACTGTTCTAAAAAAATCAATAAAAAAAATAACGCTTAAAGAGTAAAAAAATGAACGTATAAAACTCTCCTACATTTAAGCTTTGCTCGTCATCAAGCAAGGGCAAAAAGAAACAATGAAAAAAACACAAACAAATAAACTAAAAGCCACTTTCGTAGGACTTACGATTGCACTTAGCACATGAAACAAGGCTTTTAAACCCTTAAGTTATTGCTAGAGGACGAGTAAGGTCTCGTGAGAGTTTGCAGAAGACATACCTACAATGTCATAAAAATAACAAACATGCAAAACAAAACTTAACTACTAACTATACAAGGCTAAAGCAACAAAAAGAAGACGCATTGCCACTTTCAAACATAGTCAAGAATTTCAAAACCACCAAAACTTATCAAAACATAATCAAAATGCCAACCAACACATCCAACATTTCGTTTTTGCACATATGAAACAATGGTGTGTGTATGAATTTCCACGTTTAGTTTTGATAATATGCAGAGAAAATGTCAAGAAATTAACCATATGATTTATTCTATTAGGCTATAATCTATAGGCTTGAATATTCCAACACCCCTCTATTCCAAGTTCTAGCTAAAGTCATCTCTGGACTATGTAGGACTTTTAAACTTGTAATGTTAGGCTATGGACACAAATGGTTATCAAACTAATAAATTGTAGATTTATCTATATTTTCCACTACTTTATCGTGATTTTATGTTAGATATGTGCATCTTTTGGACTAAAATTAAATAGAAAACTCATGTTTTATGATGTATTAATCACGGGACATAATGGACATTCTACATGACGAAAAAGAGCAAAACAACGCATTAGGACTTAAAATAGGAAGATCGGTGCTAGACATGCAAAGACCAGTATCGAACTTTGGGGGTTTAGTGAAGAAAAGTGAACCAGAGAAAGACCGGCACTGGACATTTCAAAAGATCAACATCAGACTTTGAGTACTTAGCAAAGGAAATCAAGGCAGAAAAAGATTGGCTCTGGACATTGTAAAAGGCTGGCGTTAAACTTTATTTTAAAGGGCCAAATCTGAGAGATTCTCCAAGGATATTTTAGATGGAATTTCCATATTTTACATCTTCCTAAGTCAAATAAACTCTACTTTCCTTTTGGGCTTTGAACTCTAAGATTCCTAGGCTTAGGATATTTATATTTATTAATTCTTAGCCATTAGGGCATCCTCTATGAAGTCGTTTTCTGATTTCAACTCTCAGAGACAGCTATAAAGGAGAAGAAGACTAAGAACATGGAGTCAAGTCTAAGGTTTATTTTCTTTACTTCTTTTTTTTCGCTTTGTACTTTTAAGATGTTCTTCGAGAAGTTTATTGTTTTTATGGCTTTTAATGGCTAAAACTCTTTTAATGAGGACTAATGCAAAAGATGTTGTGTTTTTATTGTTGTGTTTTTAATCATAGCACTTAAGCTCAAACGGAGTAATGAAAGCCTAAGACCATTATCTCCGGAATCAAACCTAAACTAGACTTTTTGTTTCAAGATGTGGAAAGATAAGTTTTAGAATAATAATTAAAAACAAATCATATTGGCAATTTCTTAAAATTCTCATAGCATATTTCTACTCCACAACAAAGGCATTATGCATAATAACCATTGATAAATATTGCATAGACAAAAAGAGGGATGCACAGTTAAACCCAAGTATTATGCTTATTCAAAGTTTCAAATTTCAATGCATTCCTTTTTATGCTATCTAGTGAAAAATACAAAAAATGAAAAATCTTTTTGGTTTTTATCCAAGAATGATAAAATAACTATTGACAAGAAAAGTAACAAAATGTTTTTTGAGAAATTTCAAAGTTTTCCCATGTTTTGGGAGTTTTTTAAAATTTTCAAATTTTTTTATTTATTTTTTGATAAAGATAAACAATAAAAACAATTAAAGCAACTAATAAACAACTAAACCGCCCACACTTTAAATCACATTTTCCTAAATGTGGGGGTAAACAAAAAATAAACTAAAGGAAAAATAAAATCAAAAGTGCGATATCTCCAACTCTTCACTAGGTTAACTGCGCTGAGTAATGTACCAGTGTGCCTGTCGGTATTAAGACATGCTAATCCACAATATGTGTTTGAAAACTTAATACATATAAAACAATAGAGCTTATGTTTACATAAGTCTATATATAGATTAAGATAAAAAAGCTCCCAGCAACATCACCCGAAAAATGTTACAGCCGAAACTGTTCTTAAGTTGTACTGAGCCACTGCATAAACTTTTCTTCTTAAGTCAAAATTACACCTGGTGTAGAGATCCCAAAAAATCTACAAGTCAATCTTTCAAAATCTCACGGTTCCACCTCTACGTCTAAACCATATGAGAAAAACATGTCATGCAAAAGGAATGAGCTAGAGAACTCAGTGAGTCTACGTGTGTTTGTGTGTGTGTTAATATTCATTTTTCAAAAAGAGATGATGCAACATGCAAGGATTCATACAAAGTAAGATAATCATTTTCCTGATATTTCCCAAAATAACAGATGCATATACACATATAAAGGTTTAAAGCGCAACTGGAAAGTTTGAGCAAATCAAGACACATCAGTGCAGCCTCCAAAACCAGCTTCCAATCATGCCAGAGTCGGGCTCAACGGATATATATCCAAAAACCATAGCAGGGTCATTAGAACTAAGTTCCGGCATCCCATATTCAATACCAGCCCAAATACCACATGTATGAATGTTTGATTGTACAAATACCGCAATGCCCAAACAAAACCAGGTTACGCCAAAATCAAGGCACCTACCAGTCCATACCTGGTAATCACACTAGTTTCGAGCCCCTCTTGACTCTCCACTAGTTGGTCCACCACACCTTTCGATGTCAAACAAACGCAGCACTGTTTGGGCCGAACCCTTAATGATGTTACAACCCCTGTCTAGTGGATCCCCATCAAGATTATAGACTATCCATGCCATCGGAAGAGCCCTAGTACGGGGAACTAGCCACACATAGTGCAATCCTTTGGCACTTCTGACAACAACATCATGTTCTTATCAAATCTAGTCGGAACAGGGCTTTCATGTATATTTCAAATCCAAAGGCCCAAAATTGGCCATCTAAGCAAGTTCTGTATATATCGTATTCCAGAATCAAAGAATACTCAAATGGTCATTCAGGTATTTCTGAGTGATATCCAAATCGGAATAACAAAATCATCCGTCCGCCAGTCCAGATCATGCTTATACAGATTTTACAAATATGACATGTATGTGAATATGTATCTGTTCAAGTATTACAATTTTCATGTAACATACCATTTTCAAATCATATATATTCCAGGAAACCTGCAAGAGATAGTAAAATCTTTCTAACAAAAAGACCTACACGGAGCACCGCTCCTAATATATCTCTAATTCACGAGTAGGAAACATTTTGGAGAACATCTCCAATTTAAAGGAATGTGCAAAAAAAAAAAAAACTAATTTATTTCTAGACATAGTAATGTCACATGTTTAGAAGATTTGCATAATGTATAGTTATTTAGGAAAACATCGTTAACCCTATTAAAATAATTAGGTTGAGTTGGTGGACTCATCTGTAAACTGTATTGCTCACTCACGAACTATGAATTGATCCTTAAAATAATGAAAGATTCGAAATCAGCTCGAGGTATGTCATCTGAAGTCTTCCCCTATATTCTCTAAGATTAACCCAATAAAAATTCTAAGCCAATTAAAATCATAAAGAAGTACTTCCCTCTTAACAACCTTAAAATCTCAAATTCAAACCTAGCAAAACTAAAGAGAATAATGAAAAAGAAAACTTATCTATATATGTGCGGTCGTGGATGGCAAAAAGTCAAACAAGAGAAATTTAAGGGAACTATCCCAGGAAAAGTTATGGCCTCATGGTGTGTATATATATATATATATATATAGAGAGAGAGAGAGAGAGAGAGAGAGAGAGAGAGAGAGAGAGAGAGAGAGAGAGAGAGAGAGAGAGAGAGAGAGAGAGAGAGAGAGAGTGGTGGAGTTGGGAATGCACGAATGAGATGGTGAGAAGCCTAGGGAAAAAAAAAGTAAGGAATGGATGGCTTTCATATGCATGCGTGGGAAGGCAAGTGACTAGAATCTAGGTGGCAACCATTCTAGTACCACTCCATACTTGAAAAGAGTAAAATGGTGGTGTGATCATGTGCATGCTGGGCATGCATGGAAATCGGAAAAAAAGGAAAGAAAAAGAAACAAATGATCAAGATAATTTTTGGTGATGCCAAGTTGCATGCATGGCATGAACTTAACGGGAAGAACGATTAAGATGCTTGGGAGAGTACTAGACATGAGGTGGCACAAGGAAAGAATTAAAAAGATGGCAAATACATGAAAGGCAGGAAAAGTGTTCTATAATTATTCTAATGATGTTAAAATATTCTCTTTAACATTTCAAAATCATTTAAGCTTATTATTGATAGTTCTACTTATTCATCTATATCCTTAGAACACTTTGAGATTTACTTTTCAAGTAGTAAATTTATGTCCAAGTATATTGCTTAAATATATACTTGTACCTAATTTAAAGATATTCTAAACTCGATATGAATATTTCTATATCACAATTTTATCGTAAATATCTCCATTTTATTAAATTAAATTTCAAATAATTTTAATATCACGTTTTTAACTCTTATATCAGTGAATCATTTAAAGCTGCTTACGAGATAAGGCGGCAGAAAGGCAAAAAGACAAAATAACAACAACTAAAAATAAAAACAAGGTATAGAAACGGAAAATAAAGTGAGTGAGAAGAGAACTCCCTAGAGGGTCGGTCCATCATCTCTAGCTCCACCTCTACTTGTGCCTTCTCCCGGAAAGAGACGCTCGTAGATTCGTTCCATCATGAATTCTTGGCGTCGAAGGGTGGCTTGGATATCGACCGTGCAAATTTGCATTATTTTCATCTCCTCAACGGTGGCTCAGAGGGAGGCATCGTACCTTTCATCCTCCCTCGTCACTGCCTTCGGCATCATAGTCCCCGCCTTCGTCCTCTTCATCGGCCACTGCCTTGCCTAGGCAGCGCGGGTCTTGTACGTTGTTATCCAAATGTTTCCCGCTCATCCATTTTCGCACGTTTCTCGGCCATTTTCAACCATCTCTTTTCTTTCTCATCAAACTTGAATCCACTTCGAGAAATGGTTAAGCCTGAAACGATGTCTGAGGCATTCGTATTCTCCCACTACTCACCTAAAAGATCTACATTAAAATTGCAAAAAAATATAGAATAGAAGTGAGGGATAACTAAAGACACATAAACCTTTTTAGTGCTAACCGTATCTCTCACACAATAAATAGTAACATACACCAAGGAAAAAGGAGTAGCCGAAAGCATTTTATCCATAATGTATGTATCAATAACCTGCCGCTCATGTAGACTCTTCTTTTACCTAGGGGCTATATAGTACCAATGAGAATAAAAGCAACTTTCAATCAAGGGTTGGAATCATTCGAGTTCTAAATGGTTCAGGAGCTCCAAAAATTAGGACGGCTCCGTATCCCAATCCTACTACATGCAGAGGCGTGGTTTTACTTTGTATCCCAAAAAATGACTCTAGATTAGAATAAAAAATAATACTAGGGCCCTCGTCAAGAATAGAGGTTATTTGAGAAAGGAGGGTCTTATCATAACTAATAGGGACACATTTGATTGTGGTTCAAATAGTAATGGCATCCTTATTTGTTTTCTTGGTCATATTAGAGTAAAATTCTTTGATAAGCAAAGAGTAATAGGCTCCACTTCTCCTAATCATAGGTTTCCATCCTGTAGCATGAAAAGGTCAGAAATGTGTAGTTAACTATCTAAAGGCCCTCGAAAAATTTGTTCAGCCACTACCATATTGGCCCCCTCACTCACCCTCAGTTTATCATACCAGGCTTTGGAAGCCCTATCTGTGACAATTGTAGAATAGGGGGTCATGTTTTAGGAGACTTGGGGTCCACTATCAATGCGGCTACTCTTCGAGGCATTATGATTTAGAGAATTTGGAAAGGGCATAGGCTAGGCACATACAAGTCCATCAACAAAAGCAAAGACATGGGCAATAACAAAGCAAAACAAGGAACAAGAACGAAAAATGCACAAATAGAAGCAGATTAGAGCAGCCAAAATAGATACTAAAATTACTACAAAGTCTACAAATGCAACAACGTAAAAAAAAAAAAAAAAAAAAAATCAAATATGCCAACGGTACAACTAAGGAAACACAAAACAGGAAATGATCAAATAGCAAAAATGTAGTCCATGTGTGAATTTCTGTACAATCGAGTTTAATAGCATGCAATTGTGAAATAGGCTGCACCCCCAAAACTGTTAAGCCAGTTAATGCAATAATTCCAACTAAGAGAAAATCGAAACGAAAGAAATTAAATAATTATAAGCAGAAGAGGCTATAACCCCCCCGACGAATTAATTTTGAGTAAAAATTGAGATAAAGTTAAAAAAAATCAAATGAAAACACCAAAAGTTGTGCCAGAATGTCAATTACCACTGGTGTAATTCACTAGAGTGTGAGGTTGTTGTCATTCCTTCATTGTTATTACTGTTGCTGGAGCTCTACTATGATGTGAATCCCCAATTTGATTGCAAATTGAATCCATAACCATCGCAAGGTCACCTCCTTGTTGAAGAACTTCTATTGAAGATTCTATAATTCCAACACTCCACTAAAGAACCTATGAGGAACTAAGTAACATAAGCCTAATAGTGAGAGGAAGAACTCTTTCCCAACTTCTAATAAGTGTTAAAAATGCCTAATTAGCCTTCTAATAAAAGCTAATTACAAGCTTGGAAAACAAGACACCAAGAATGAACTAAAAAATAATTAATTTTGACTAAAATTAGAATGTATTCTTCAGAGTCTTCTTCTTATTCTGAGGCTTACCATCATGGTAGGTAGAGCCTACCATCGACGGTAGGTAATTTCCAAAACTCTCCTTTTGTCCAGAGAGCTTCCGGAGACGATGGAGAGGGGGGGAGGGGGAGGCTATCTCACCGATAAGTTATGTTCTTTAGTCTTCCTTACTTCCTCCATTATCTATGATATCCAGGAGCTTCAGTTTGACCCTGTTGAGCTTTTTAGGACTTTAATGTATCTTGGAAGGCTTGTGAACTCTTCCAATTAAATCCAGAATTCCTTAATTGAAGCTTCAACTATGTGTTCTTCAATTCTCTAGTTGCTGCTATGTAAATTGTTGAACGATCCTTTGTCGATTTTATATAATACTGCCACCTTCGTTGGTGGTGGAAAAAGGAGAGACTGAGGGGGTGGATTGTAAGAGGGGGAAATAAACAGGGACAAAGGAAGAGAAGAAGAAAAATAAGAAAGAGAAGGATGGTGGTGATGGTGATTGGATGGTGGTAGTGTAGAATCACAAAAGAGAAGGAGGGGGAATGGTTCTGTGTGTCTACGTAAGTGGGAATAAGAAGAAAAAGAATGATGGAAGACAAGAAAGAAAGGGCAAGAAGAGAGAAGGACGAGAAATAGAGGAAGATTGTGAGTGGTGATGGTGATGATGGTTGAAAAGAGGATAACCAAGAGTTCTTGAGTGGAGAGAAATCGAGCAGATGAGGGGTTTAAGAGTGGAGTAAGGGATTTGAAAAAGGGGGAAATTATTCTGAAAATTGGAGATTTAGGACTAAAATTAAAAAGGAATTTAGGGTGGCCAGGATCAACCCGACTCGGAACCGAGATTTTTACCTTGACCCGTGAGTTTGGATGCTTTCTGAATAAGGAAAGCAAGGCTTTTTGGATTCAGAAGCCTTCTAGATAAAATTGTTTTGTTGCTCATGATGCTTTTTGATTCCAGAGGTTTTTTTCTTAAAAAAGCCTTTTTTTTAACAGGCTACTAAAGTGGCTTTAAATTTTTTTTTATCCGTAATTTGGACATAACGCACAATGGTTGTGCGTTATCCTTAAACATATCCTGGGTGGCAGATAATGCATCTTCATTGGGCGTTATCTGCCACATCATGAGAAATAACATATAAGACTTACCAATAGACCACCAGTGGATCTAATTCAAGAAGTGCATGAGATTTTATTTAATAATAACTTACTTACATATTCCAATAGTTAACAACTTCAATTATTTGAATTTTTAATTAGAGCAAAAAGAAGACTGCTGCTCTGTTTAATTTTAAAATTGGTGCTGTAATTTTTTAGTTAACAAGAGAGAAAGTATTAAAAAATTACAAAAATGTAAATTAGAAAACGAAAATAGGAGGTTTTTGTGGGAATGATTGGTGGAAACCACCTAAAGCTATTTCTGACGCGTAGGTCTAAAAAAAATACCCGAAATGCACACAAGAATCGCCTCAATCGGACGTCCGAGCGCAAAGTTATGCCCCGTCAAAGTTTTTGGCTATACAAAACAATTTTTTTGCCCCAAAACGTGTCCGGATCACTTTTTCGATGATGCCGTTGCATTCCGCTTTATGAGAACCATCAAAATGAGTGGTCATACGCGTGAAACGGACATTCGATCGTAGAGTTATTCATGTTTAAAGTTTTCTAAATACCTACAAAATTATTTCTTCCTAATCAACAATAAACAAGATAACGCACAACCATTGTGCGTTATCATCTACCTCAACACCAAGCCTCACCACCTCTTCGCCACGTTTGTGCTACGTCGTTAAATACAATTTAACGCAGATTAACATCTGTGCCACGTCGTTAAAAATGCAATTTAATGCGTATTAAACCGATAATTAGCTATAACGCACAACCATTGTGCGTTATCTCATTTGATAACGCATAATGATTGTGCGTTTTGGCCTCTTCAAGATTAAAAAAAAAAAAACTGGGCCTATTTAGTACCCATTTTTTGAAAATGGACTAAATAAAGAAAAAAACCGATCCCAGAAAAATAGCTTTTGAGGTTCCAGAAAGCTCTAGTTTTTGCTTGAATTTGCCAATTTAGTGCGTTTTTCCAATTCTTTTGATATGCACACAAAATATAAAGCTTAATAAAAGTGTTTTATGGACGTCAAGAACTCTCAAACTCGCTTTAAAGATAATAATAAAAATGAAAACGAAATTAACAAAATGAAAGAGGTAGAAAAATGAAAAGCAAACCATAATAACAAAACAAATATGCATTAAAGACAGAAAAGATGAAATGGTCATGCCATATTGACACAATAAAGTATATAATATGGGTATGAAACTCCCTTTTAGGTGCCGACGGCACCTCCCAGATCATGAGAATCTTAGGTCGTTTTGGCTCTTCCCATTTTTCTTCACCGTATTGGCACCTACTTCATCAAACCCTTCTTTGTTGGTCTAGGAGAAATAGGCTTCTCCTTTCCTTTTAAGTTCTTCGAGCTCTTGGGGATTGGAGACCTGTTTCTTGCATAGATCGAGACATCTCATAATTAGTATGATTTATACAAAATAATGTGTCATTACCATTTGAAGAAGGCGTTGGAGTTATAGGAGTTTAAAAACGACTTCATTGTCCAGCCCTCATGCATAATTTCCCTTTGTCTATATCACAAAGCTCTAGAAGTATATAAATATGGTCGTCCTAAAATGAAAGGAAAATCAACATCCTCTTCAATGTCTAGGATAATAAAGCCTACGAGAAAAACAAGGTCTTTGACCTTAACCAAAACTTCGTCAATAACCTCTCTAAGATGCCCAGTACTCTTATCCACCAAACTTACGGACATTCTAGTGGGTGTTAGGTTTTCTAGGCCAAGCTTTTTACACATGTTTTATGACACAACATTTATGCTAGGTCTTAGGTCAGCTAAGGCTTTATCAATGGAAAAACTGCCTATTATGCAAGGGAAATAAAAAGTCCCTTGTCATAATTTCTGTGGCAGCTTTCCTTTGTTGATTAGTATTTGCAAGCACTCTTCACCTAATGTTGGTATGACCCGAGATGAACAAGAGACCATATAGTTGTTGCAAGGACCGATCACAAGAGCCCTGACAAGAAGAATGGAGAAGGAGCACCAAGGAAAGATAACAATACTTGAAAAGATGATCCAAGACTTGGCTTGGCACGGAGAACAAGAAGGACCTTTTAGAGGAACCAAGACTCTCTTATTTTCCAAGTTACAAGAGGAGGAAGCTAAAGGGTCAAGTTTGGTAGAATTAGATGCTTCAAAATCAAAGAAGAAGGAAGGCATGGACCCTATCACAGGCGGTAGGGTACTGTCTGCAAAATAGGAAACGGCACAAGACCTACCGCCGATGGTAAGGCTACCCTACTATTGCTGGTAGGGTTTTTAGAGGAGGAAATAGCCCAAGACCTACTGCCCTACCATTGCTGGTAGTTCTTGGGCTATTTCCTCTTCTGAAAACCCTACTAGAGACGGTAGGGTAGGCCTACTATCGGCGGTAGGTCTTAGGTAGCTAAGGATTTTGGGAGTTTTAACTCCCTTGACTCATCCAATTAATTTTTAAGCTTATTTTGACTTTTAATTAAATGGCCTAAGAGCCCATCTACTTATCTTAAAGTAGATTAAAAATTAGGGTTGGGAGTTAATGATGTCGAGTACTATATATATGTGCATTTTTCAGCCTTTCGAAGACAACATTGAATATATTGAACGAAAACTTGAGTGAAGAACCTAGGGTTCTTGAGGTTTCTCTGACATCCTTGTAAATTAGGGATTTCTATCCATTGTACAACCTAGGCAAGTATTCTTGAATTCAATTCAAGAGTTCTTGTTCTATTTCCAAATCCTTCTCATCCTAGTGGTGCTAGCCTTTGTATAGCTAGTGTTGCTAGGAGTTTAGGTCTTCCTTGTGTGTGGAGAATAGGTGAGGCTCCTCTAGGTCTTGTTGATTCTCCCACAAGATAGGAAGTTTACTTTGTTTAATTTTTTGCAATTGTTCTTAAAATCTCAAATTTCTCATCACAAGTAAGCCAAGGGACCTCAAGTATAGAGTTGCACATTGGAAGGGAAATTGGATCTCATTCAAGCCATTGGAGATTCATACCATTTGGTATCAGAGCAACGCTCTCTTTGAGGTGATGTTGTATATGTTTATTTGTTGAATTTTGTTTAAGAAAAAGCCAGTGATAGTATTTGAGAAAAGGCATAGTGTTTTGGAAATTTTCACTCAAGAAAAATAATCTGCAAAGAATGAATTGAAAAGTATCGCAAAAGAACCTTGAATGGAATGAATTAGTCCCGTTTGAAATCTTATTGATTGTGAAAGTTTTGAAACAAATTTGGAATGATTTGGTTGGGAAATGACTGAGTTATGATGAAATTACTGCATCTTGATCTTATGCTCTATTTTTTCTGAAATTTGTTCTTAGTAATCTACATTTCTTTGATTGTGAGCCACTTGTCTTTGTTTTGAATTTGCAACTTCTTTTGGACATGCTTTTAAGTGTTTTCTGATCTCTTCTTGGGAATTGGACTTACTCATTGACTCATATTCTTGAGTTTATCTTTGGTACTCTTCGGATTCTACGTGTTTAATAAAATGCCTCTTTGACCTTGTTTTCTTATCTACTGAGAATTGCTTGCTTAAATTACTTTGGGAATTTTCTTATAACCTGGAAGTTCTAAAAATCACTAAGAAACTCTAGTGAGTGAAGAATAGAAAAATGCAAGAGGGTGAGACTATTGTTATAAAAGCTATAGAGAGTGAGAGTAAACACGGTTGAGAGTTTTTCCCTTTGGAGTGAAGCACTTGGGGAGAGACGAGGTCGTTGTTTTCTATTACTTGTTTCTTATCTTGTAGGTACCTTGTTTAATTCAATTCTCAAGATGTTGCATGAAGCAGAGCAATATTGAAACAACAACGAAGGACCTAGTGACCCATTCATGCAAGAAGTTGTTGGTACTTTGAGATCCTTACAACAACAAATGTGGAATATTAAAAGGAGTGTTGGAGCACTATCTGCCCGGATGAAAAGATAAGAATCAATATTGGCCAAAGAAAGGGATTCCACAACCTCGACAACCTTACCCCCAGACAGATGATGAGAGAAAAGGATAACTCTCCTCACGCCAACTATGGAGTTAGGGATGACCTATCCCAAAACTTTCAAGATGAGTTTCCAGCCTTCGGGAACCAAGGTGGGGGTAGGCTTTGAGCTAGAGGAGGAAGAAATGGAAGAGACATCGGTAAGGGATTTGAGAGGGAGTTTGTGAGAATACCAAGGGATCAAGAAAGATACCATGGGGGACAAGAGAGATATGAATGGGATCTAGATGGGGATGAAGAGGGTTACTATGAGGAGAGGGAATTTGGAAAAATTAAATTTAAAATCCCTTCCTTCCAAGAAAAGAGTGAACCGAAGGCATACCTTGAATGGGAGAAGAAAGTGGAGCTTGTCTTTGATTGTTACAACTATTTGGAGCTTACAAAGATGAGGCTAGCGGTGGTAGAATTCATCGACTATGCCGTCATATGGTGGAATCAATTTGTGACTAATCGAAGGAGGAACTTAGAGAGGCTGGTGGCGATATGGGAGGAATTGAGGACCTTAGTGAGGAAAAGATTTATGCCTCCTCACCACCATAGAGATCTCTACAACAAGCTTCAAAACCTCCGGCAAGGTAGCAAGAATGTGGAAGATTACTACAAGGAAATGGATATAGCCATGATAAGGGCAAACGTTATTGAAGCTAGGGAGGCTACAATGGCTCATGAGCTGCTTGAATCGGGACATAGTTCACACTTTGGAGCATCAAGCTTTTGCAGAATTGGAAGAGATGGTTCATAAGACCATGAAGATAGAGAAACAATTGAAGAGCAAGACACCTCATAAAAATCCTTTCACCAATTCTAAGCTGGTGACCACTACCTTCAAGCCTAATCCTTTGAGAAGGGATGATACTCCTAAAGTATCATTTAAGGATGGGTCTAAAAGGAAAGAAGAGAACAAGAACAAGAGCAAGGTGGAGGTGGCACCTAGTAGGGCTAGAGATGTCCAATGCTTTAAGTGTCAGGGATATGGACACTATTACACTAATTGCCTAACCAAGAAGGTCATGACTATTAGGCCTAATGAGGAGGTCATCTCCAAAGATGAAGGTGAAGGTGAGAAAGAAAATGAGGAGTCCGATGAGGAGTCTCCATATGAAGGGGAGGACTTGGTGGGTTTGAGAGCCCTTAGTGCTCAAGCTTTTGAAGAAGGGTCAAGCCAACAAAGGGAGAATATTTTTCACACGAGATGCAACATAGACAACAAGGCTTGTAACGTTATCATATATAGTGGGAGTTGCACCAATGTGGCAAGTACCTATTTGGTGGAAAAATTGAACTTTCCAACAACTAAGCATCCTAAACCTTACCGATTGCAATGGCTAAATGATAGTGTAGAGGTGAGGTGACAAGGTAAGTGTTGGTGTCCTTTGCTATTAGGAGATATAAGGATGAGGCTCTTTGTGATATTTTACCTATGCAACCCAGTCATCTCTTGTTTGGAAGGCCATGGTAATTCGATAGGAAGGCCATCCATGACGGATACAAGAACACCTATTCTTTTGAGAAGGATATGGTCAAGATTTATCGCAAACCCCTCACTCTATTCCAAATGTATCAAGATCAATTGAAAATGAGAGAAAGGAGCTAGAAGAGAAAAAGAAGAATATAAAAGAGGGTAAGAGAGTAGAGGAAAAAGAAAAGGGAAGAGAGATCCAAGAAAAAGGAAAATAAAAAAAGACAAAAGAAGAAAGGAGTGTTAATAAACGAGGGAAAGGGAGAGACTAGAATGAGTTTCTCTAGCAAGGAGAGGGAGATTTGTGAGGCAATAGAAGCTAAAGAAACCGTCTTACTCCTTATGTGCAAAGGAGCTTGTTTGTTTTCTAATGAAATTGTTTCTTCTTTGTCTCAAACAATTGTAGGTATTGTCAAGGAGTTCGAGGATGTCTTCTCGGAAGATGTGCTCGGAGTGGGGTATAGAGCATCAAATTGACTTTGTTTCTGGACTCGTGTTGCCAAATCGACCCGTCTATAGGAGCTCATCCGAGGAGACTAAAGTGTTGGAATCCGTAGGCAAAAACAAAATAAAATAAAACTATGGAAATCCACCAACAGGATCTGCACATACTAGAAAAATCGATTGGATAGAAATTACCTCAATGTTTTGATTGTTCGTTGTGGAGGCGCTGCTTTGTATGCTTCGCCCTCTACTGGTATCCAAGCGACGAACTCCTCTGCAAGCGATCGGGATGCTAGTCCCTTCTGTGTTCTGAAAACTGTTCAGAACTGATCCTGACTATCTGGTAATCGGTCGTATTTCGGAGAGAGCAGGCTAGATACTATATCGCCGTTCTAGAGTTTAGGGTTTTGTTTTTCTTTAATCAGATAAATGAGGGCCACCAGAAAAAAGGTTAACATAACCTTTTATAGCTGTCAACATTAAAACTCTAACTGTCATCTAATGACAATTTAATCTCGTCCGTCTATTCCAATAATCATCCAACGGTTGGATGAGTAATATTAAGTAATTAATTTCATTTATTCGATTAAATAAAATTAATTACTTATTAACTTACCAGAGAATATAATATGGAATCTGATTACCCTTTTGTATACGTTCAACGAATCTGGACACAATCTAGATTCATTGAACGTGGACATTATGCTCACAAGATCGTCTATGCGTGTGACCCTATAGGTTCACTTAACGTTAGAAGTGAATGAAAAATGTCCTAGACATTTATTCACAAAACATAAGCGGCCTCTAGCAAGACATTATGCTTACCCAAATTAAGTAAATGTAATAATAACCTAGCATCATATTTAATATTTAGTCCTTTTGTCACACGATATCCTAATTAAGTATAAGGCATGGACCAAGTCATCCTTATAAAACTTAATTAACCATTTACTTGATCACCAGGCAGACTGTTCCAACAAATAATATTAATAACACCTTGTTAATACTTATTTGAGCATGGCCATGCATATTTTCCAGTCTTCCTTGTCAAGGGGCCCATGGATATCTCTCTCTAGAAAGAGAGGGACAAATCCCTTTCACTATCTCCAATATTCAAGCCATGACGAGAAAATAAGCCAACCAATAGTCATAATGATCACCTAATTAAAAGTGATGTTTGACTATGTCAAAACATATTTTTCTCCCCATGCAAGAAATATTAGAAACATTAGGTCGAAGGACACCAAATATAAAGCTGAGAAGAAATACTTATAACTTAAACCCATGCAATATTTCTTCTTCACTTTGGGTCATGTCCAATACAATATTCTCAATATGTATTTATGAATTGATTTTATATCTCATATTCATGATCAGTAAAACTTGACCATCAATCAACTTCACACTAGTTTACAAGATGTAATAAACTAGGGACAAATAAGAATAGTATTTTATTAGCTCTAAGGGTTTTACTATCAAGTCACATACTTGATGACCAAGAGCATAAAGTACAATTCAAAAAATACATGCTTCATAAATCATAAATGTGAGTCAATTGGTCTTAGGGCATATACTAACATAAAGAACTTTAACAAGAAGTGGAGGAGCTTCTTGCTAAGGGGTATATCCTGGCCCATGTGCGGTCCCGGTACTTCTAGTCCCTAAAAAGGATTGTAATTGGCGTATGTGCATTGATTGTAGGGCTATTAATAATATTATCATTTAGTATCGTCACCCCATTCCTAAACTAGATGATTTGCTTGATGAATTGCATGGACCCATAATTTTCTCTAAGATTGATTTGAAATAGGGTTATCACCAAATCTGAATAAAAGAAGGAGATGAATGGAAAACTGCTTTTAGAATCAAGTTTGGTCTTTATGAATGGCTTGTCATGCCTTTTGGTCTCACCAATGCACTTAGTATATTTGTGGTATTGATGCATCATGTCTTGCGTGAATTCATTGGGAAATTTTTTGTTGTGTATCTTGATGATATTTTAATTTATAACCAGATATATGAGGGGCATTTGCATCACATTAGAGAACTTTGTTTTCTGCTTAGAAGGAAACAATTATATGCCAACTTGGAAAAATGTGAATTTTATTTGGAAAAGATAACTTTTCTTAGTTATATTGTTAGTTTCAAAGGATTGCAAGTGGATCTTGACAAGGTAAAGGCGATAGAGGATTGGCCAACTCCCAACAGTGTCACCGAAGTTAGAAGTTTCCATGAATATTAGCTCCATTGCTAGCTCTCTCACCAAGGTTATTAAGAAGACCAATGGATTTACTTAGGGGGAAGCTCAAGAGGAACTTCAAAGCATTGTAAGAAAAGTTGTACAATGCTCCACTTCTCAAGTTCTCTAATTTTGAAAAAATGTTTGGGATCGAGTGTGATGCGTCGGGAGTAGGAATTGGAGGAGTTATAATGCAAGACAAGAAATTCATTGCCTACTTTAGTCAAAAGTTATTAGGAGCTACTTTGAACTATACAACATATGACAAGGAATTGTATGCCTTGGTAGAGATATTGAAGCATTGACAACATAGGTTGTGGCAGAAGGAGTTTGTCATCCACACCGATACATGAATCCTTGAAGTACTTGAAGGGTCAACAAAAGCTCAACAAAAGGCATGCTTGATGGATGGATTTCATTGAGACGTTCCCTTATATTGTCCACTTCAAGAAGGGAAAAGAGAATGTTGTGGTAGACACCTTCTCAAGAAGGTACACATTATTTGCTTCATTACATTCTCATTTGCTTGGATTTGAAATGCTCAAAGATTTATATGCTAGTGATGATGATTTTGGAGGTATTTTTGACACATGTTTAATTACCCCTTGTGATAAGTTTTATGTGAAAGATTGTTTTCTTTTTAGAGAAGGGAAATTTTGCATTCCTAGTGGGTCTGTTAGGTATTTGCTAATTAAAGAAGCTCATGGGGTGGTCTTATGGGCATTTTGGCATAACCAAAATTTATGATATCTCGCATGAGCATTTCTTTTGGCCTAAGATGAAAAAGAATGTTGAAAGGTTTCTGGGTAATTGTTTTGATTATAAGCATGCCAAATATTCATCTTTACCTCATTGCTTGTTGCCAATGTACCTTGGGAAGATGTTTCCATGGATATCATTTTAGGATTCCTTCTAGAAAGGATTCTATCTTCGTCATTGTAGATCATTTTTATAAAATGTCTCACTTAATTGCTTGTAGAAAAATAGATGATGCATCTCATACTGCTAGCTTATTTTTAAAGAGGTTGTGAGATTGCGTGGCATGCCCAGAACTATAGTTTCGGACCAAGGTACTAAGTTTGTTAGTCATTTTTGGAAAGTGTTGCGGAAGAAAATTAATGGTCAAACTGAGGTTGTTAATAAAATTATCAGCCAAGTTCCTAGGGTTATTCGTAAAAAGTATATTAGCAAGTGGGAAGAATGTTTGCCTTTCATTGAGTTTGCTTATAATAGGCCTTGTTATTCTACTACTATTTTTTCTCCATTTGAAGTTTTCTATGGTTTTAATCAACTAGATTTGATTTCATTTCCAATTGACCATCGATTGATTTTGAATAGTAAGAGAAAGGCCGAATTCGTTAGATCTATTAATGTCAAGATAAGTGAGCACGTTGAAAAAAAGAATGAAATGGTGGTTTCTAGAAAGAATAAAGGACGCAAGAAGGTGTCCTTTGAATCCAGAGACTGGATTTGGGTGCATTTAAGAAAAGAACGATTCTTAATCTCCACAAAAGAAAGCTTGATGCTAGAGGCAATGGACCATTTCAAGTCTTAAAAAAGATCAACGACAATGCATACAAGATTGATCTTCCCTATGAGTATAACATTAGCGCTACCTTCAATGTTTCTTACTTATCCCTTTTTGATATAGATACAAATTCGAGGACGAATCCTTTCGAAGAAAGGGTGGTATGACCCAGGATGAACAAAAGACTGTAGAGTTATTGCAAGGACCGGCCACAAGAGCCATGGCTAGAAGAATGGAAGAAGAGCACCAAGAAAAGATAGCAATATTTGAAAAGATGATCCAAGACTTGGCTTGAAAAGTGATAGGAGAATAAGAAGGAGATTTTAGAGGAATCAAGACACTCTTATTTTCCAAATTACAAGTGGAGGAAGCCAAAGGGTCAACTTGGAAGAATTGGATGCTTCAAAATCAAAGAAGAAGGCTTGGACCCTACCGCAGGCAGTCGGGTATACCCTACAATCCACAGTAGGGTACTGTTTGCAGAAGAGGAAATAGCACAAGACCGACAGTAGGTCTACCCTACTGTCGCCGATAGGGTTCTGTAACACTAAGGGAGAGGGATATACTTCTTTTGTAATCACCGAAATTGTACGACGAACCCTCTTGTTCCAGGCGTACGACCCAAATACGTTAAGGTTTTCATATTCCGGCCTGATTTAAAAAGTAATTGTAGTAAGAATACAGAACAAAATTCTTATGCTCTATACTAAAACTAAATAAGTTCTCCCCTCATCGACTGGGGGACCTAATGCTGGTAGTTAGCTGACTTGGTTGATGAACACTAACCCAAATACCATTCGCACATGGCCAGATCTGGCTAACGCCTTTGTGACGCACTATGCATACAATACAGATACTCAGTGGTTGAGTGGCTGACCTACCGCGTATGGTAGGGCGAGGCTTACCGTCGGCGGTAGGTCTTGGGTAGCTTAGGATTTTGGGAGTTTTAACTCCCTTGACTCATCCTATTAATTGTTAAGCTTTTTTTGACTTGTAATTAAGTGGCCTAAAAGCCCATTTACTTATCTTAAACTAGATTAACAACTAGGGTTGAGAGTTAATGATGTGAGGCACTATATACGTATGTATTTTTCAGCCTTTTGAAGACAACATTGATTATATTGAATGAAAACTTGAGTGAAGAACCTAGGAGTCTTGAGGTTTCTCCAACTTCCTTGTAAATTAGGGATTTCTATCCATTATACAATCTAGGCAAGTGATTTTTGAATTCAATTCAAAAGTTCTTGTTCTTTTCCAAAATGTTTCTCATCCTAAAAGTAGTAGCTTTTGTATAGCTAGTGTTGCTAGGAGTTTAGGTCTTCCTTATGTGTGGAGAATAGGTGAGGCTTCTCTAGGTCTTGTTGATTCTCCCACAAGATAGGAAGTTTTCTTTGTTTAATTTTTCTCCAATTGTTCTTGGAATCTCAAATTTCTCATCACAAGTAAGCCAAGTTTTTTAAAGTAGAGAGTTGTATCTTGGGAGCGAAATCAGATCTCATTCAAATCATTGGAGATTCATACAAAATGTGTAGGTTGATGCTTTGTCTAATCTCTTTTTCCTCGAAAGCGTCTCTTTCAAATATTTCGCATATTTGAGTACCTGCAAAAGCGAATCACAAAGAGGAAAGTTAATTTTTAATTGTTTAAAAATGTCTACAAACTTCCTCATCTCTTTGATTTTGTCAAGAACAAGAGCCACCGGATAAGGGATCTTGGGCTTGTAAGCTTCAATTTCCTGCACATTGTCCTTTTTTCCTTGTTTCTTTACCATTTTTTAAGATTTTGAATATCTAGTGCTATAAACTCTTCCTTCTTATATCTTGTTTCTTGAATAACTACCATTGTCTCCTTTTTACGAACCTCTTCATTATAAATGACCGAGATAGCATTTACATGTTCTCTTGGGTTTAGTTCCATATTGCTTGGAAGAGTTCCTTAAGGTTTTTTTTATACTAACTTAGTAATTTGCTCAATTTGAGTTTCCAAATTCCATATGAAGGCATCTTAATTTTGTATTCTTGCCTCAGTTGCACACATGAATTTGATAAGAATATCTTCGAGATTGGACTTAGGTGGTGTATTTGGAGAAGGTGTATTGTAGGGCAACAGGTGTGTAGGTCTGTGATTCTGAAAACTCGGAGGGTTTTGAGGTCTTTGTTACCCTTGTCCCTAAGAAAAATTAGGGTAATTGCACCATCCTGGATTATAGGTATTGGAATATGGATTATTCCCTTTACCTATTCCCTTGTACAAATCCACTTGTTCCGCTGAAGTATCTTTACTAGGGCATTCATGATTTGGGTGTCCTCCATTACGAAAATCACAAAGCATTGCTTGCTGTGGGCCATCTGTGAAGATGCCAGGTTTAATATTTTGAACTTCTTATCGATTATGGAGACCAACCTATATTCACATATGTTAGCATATCCATGTCATGTACTCCCGCCGTCTATGCTTTAGGTCTTGACCCTTCCCTAAACCCCCCCTCCAAGTATAGCTATTATGGCTATTTGTTCAATTAGATCATATAATTGTTGGGGTGTTTTGCTATCTGTATATCCATTGATGAAAGCATCTATGAGTTGTCCAGCGTCAAAGCTAACTCCATTTTAAAAAGATTGAATTTGGATTCCCAAATCCAAACTGTTATGTGGGCACTTTCTTATCAATTCTTTCCGCTTTTCCCATGCTTCATAAAGACTTTCTCCATCAGCTTGTTGGAATGAAAGAATTTTATTCCTTTATTTTGCAGTACGACCGAGTGGAAAGTACTTTCTAAGGAATTATTCTGCCAGAGTCTCCCAAATAGTGATAGATCTCGGAGGTAAAGACTTGAGCCATGATTTCGTGTTATCCTTTAAGGAGATGGGGATAAGCAAAGTTTAGTTGCGTCCTTCGATGCTCCATTTATTTTGAAAGTATCACACACCTCCAAGAAATTGGCAATGCCCATCGAATTGAACATGATTTTGCACCATTTGGATTATATTGGGCTTGATCTTGAAAATGTTGGCATTCACCGCCTGTCTTACTATGCTCGGGTGTGTCCCAAAGATGGATGACTAAGCATAATCTGTCATTCTACATTTCGCCATTAGAGGTGGTGGCGGTGGTGGATCCCTTTGATCCTCCTCCTTAGTTTTATCTACAACCACTTATGTTGTTTTATCCACGTATTGAAACTATGGGCCCAAAACCCAAACTACACAAACTAGAAGACCTAGGTTTAATCAATTCTAAGAACAAGAACTCGTAGAATTAATCAAAGAAGGAATTAAAATGATCAATTAATTTCCGTAGATATGATCATCTAAGCAATCAATTGTTCACCAGGTAAGGAAGCAAACCCTTAGAAGCTAACTAAGATGGGTTGAAGAACCATAGAAACCATTAGAGAAAACTCTCAATTCATATCATCAAAATTCATCAAAGTTGATTACAAGAGGAGGCATAAGTAGGTATTTATAGAGAAAAACCTACTCCTCTTCCTAGAACGTACCAAGTATCAAAAAAACTAATTAACCTTCAAATAAAAGTTAATTACAAATTTGGAAATAAAGAAACCAAGAATTAATCCAAAAACAACTAGAATTGATAAAAAATAAGTTGTAAACTTGACTCGGACGTGTCTGGCCACTCAACCTTCAAAACTGGCGATTTTAACTAGAGGCCTATCGATGATGGTAGGATGGGAGCCTACCATCTCCAATAGGCTCTGTTTAAGCCTTTCTGATGCGATTTTGCATCTCCTCGGTTATTGGCTTTGTTTGACCTTTAAAAAGCTCGAATGGATTCTTAGTCCTGTAGTAAACTTGTAGAGCATTCTCTGAGCTTCCCAATGAATCTTGAATCTCCTTAATTGGACTCTTATAGTGCATGTTATATCTATTTTATCGGAATGTATCATCTTTGCAATCAAAGGTAGAATGTCTAGTTTAAGACTGGTTATAGGATATCCAAATAAACTCATCTAGGAATTAGCTATACCATTCTGGAAACCTTAAGAAGTTTTCTACAATCTTCATGGAGATCTCTTATTCACTTGAAGTCATTAAGAGCCCCAATCAAGCTCTTCCAAAACTAGTCTAGAAATTGTAGAAATTCCAGTTTATCTCAATTTTGACCATTCTTCTAGCTTTAACTCTAGTACTTGAATCTTCCAAGAATTAATGCATATCCATGATCATATCATAACCCTTCTCTTAAAATGAATTTGTCCTCGAATTTTTACTTCATTTAAGAACAAAAGGCTAGCAATCATTAGAAACGTAATTTTCAAATGATCCATGCTATGATCACTATTGCTAAAACACTTAAGAACAAGACAAGTAAGTCCAATAGTCATGTAAATAACAAGAAGAGTAAGATGTCTATAACTTCTTTGAAAGGTCTATGATATGCAAGTATTGTATGATCAAAGAAGTTCAAAGAAAGATAGCTCAAAGAAGGGCAATGCAAGAAACTCTCAAAGATTACAAGACATCTCCCAATGAAAGCATAAGTGAAAATATAGAAATCTTGCAATAGTAACAACATTTTGCCCAAAGTCCTCAAAGGGTCGATGAAATTGGAGACTCAAGTTTTCTAAATCTTTCAAAATGAAGGACATAAAGTGTTGTAGAATTTAAAGTTTCCAAATAATAAGTGTTCCTTCAAAAGTCTTAGAAAAGGACTTTAAAATGAAGCTTTTTAGGAACAACTTCTTTGACTTATCTTTCAAGAAGGAACTACTACTAGCATCGTTAAAACTTAAATGAAGGTAGGAGATTTTATCATTCTAAACTCCAAAGTAAGTCAAGAAGTTCATGAGTTTGAAATATCTCTTCTTTCAAAAGACAATGAAATGTAGAGCTTATGGTATGTAATGATATCAAATGTTGAAACAAGAAGTAGTAAGGATTTCAATGCTCCAAAACAAGGTGTTTTCTCTAGAATTCTAAAAAGGAAATTTAAAACATAAGTGTTATGAAACAACTTTCTTGTCAATTGTTCAAAGAAAAGTTCAAAATCAACATCCTTGAAGGGTAAATGATATTAAAAGCTCTCATTCTTTTCAAGATAGTCATGAAAACCACACATTTGAAATCTCTTCTCTTGGAAAGGGTAATGATAATTCAAATGCACCTTCCAAACAAACACAAGAATTTAGAATGAAAGGGTAGCCTTGATGAGTCTCAAATTTCATCATTTCACAATTGAAGTGAGAATATGTAGACATAAAATTTTCAAAATCACAAGTTGGTTTACACTCCTCTTTTAAAACCATTTTATCAAAGAACTCTTTAAAAATTATATGGTTAAATAATGTAGCTTCAAATTCATGTTTCAAAATTAATGAACAAGAGTTTTTCCAAAAAAATATAAGTGAGATGTTCATAAAAAACCACTCCTTGAAAGGTTTATGGTAGTAAAGATGCCTAACAACGTCTTTGAACACTTGTTCAAATCCTACCTCTATCATGATTCCAAAACTTTTTAACAAGAAACCCTTAGAATGCAAATGATAGAATTTGAATCCAAATGTATTTTCAAACAACAAGTTCAAAGAGTTAACAACACTTGAAAGCTTCATAAAGATTTTTCATGAAAGGATCAAAGAAAGGAAACGCATAATCAACATCCTCAATAAACTTTCCTAAACACTCATGATGTAAAATGTCAAATAAAGCACAATCAATCTCAAAGCCAACAATGTTAGGATCAACAAGGGAAGTATCATCTAACATACCAAAGCTGATATGAATCCTCTTTTGCTTGATGAATTGGATCTAAATCCTTCCCAAGACCACCTCCTCATGAAGAGCCTCTATTGAGGATTTGTTGCTTCCACACTCCAATAAAAAACCTATGAGGAACAAGCCTCACAAACCTAACATTGAGAGGCTAAGCTCTTTGCCAAATTGATGGAAAAAACCTTGAGGGAACTAAGACCTCAAAACCCCTACCACACAATCTAGAGGACCTAAAATCACTTGATTCAAAGAAAGGAAACTCTATGAATCAACCAATGAAAGGAATATGCATGATCAATTGATTCCATAGATACTTCAATCCAGGCTCAGTTGTTCAAAATGCCAAGGACATTAACCTTAGGCAAGCTAGACTAAGAAGGAGATGAAACCAAGAGACCAAGAGGTTCTCTCTCTTAAATTTCAGCAAAATTCATTCAACTTCTAAAATTAGTTACAATCAATGTATAGTGAGGTATTTATATGCTAAGCATTAACCCCTAGCTAAACAAGTGACTAATGGCTTAAATTACCTATAAACCCTTGGTTAAAAGCTGGAAAACAACTTAAATTACAAAATCTCGCCCAAAAGGGTGCACAAGCATAATCCATCCCGAGATCTACCGGCGACAATAGGGGCAACCCTAGCCTTCAATAATAGGGGCAACCCTGGTGGCTTCTTTCAAAGACTTAGCCAATTTTCACCCCAAATTGTTCTCTTGATTGCTCCTTAACAATTGAACAGATTGTTAACAACTTGGGAAGCTTCTTTTGACCATCAAACTCTTCAATCTTGCTCTTCAAAGTGTCCTCTTTGTAAGCAATCATGTCGTTGTCCTCATGAAGCTTAAGTTTCTTCCTTTGAGCTCTAGTCATCGGTCCAAGCTTCAAATCTAAAGGTGATTGACTCGTCCGGTTCATATCGAAAGCCATAACAAGAAGGATCAAATTTGACCCTACTAGGGAAGTATCAGAAGAAAGACATTTAGACACATAAGGCACAATAAGAAAGAGACCATCACCAAAAGAAATAGCACAAAGGCTTCAATTATACTTACATGAGAAAGATAAGACTCTAGGAACAACTTTAGTTTCACAAAAGAAACTTCATAACACATGAGAAAAGGGTTAAGAGATAAGCTTATTGGTGATTCTTCAAGAATAGTTCCAAGCAATTTCTCCATGCGCCTCCTTTGTCTTCAACTCCTAGCACACAAAAAACATAATTAGCAATATTGAAATGGTATTCATCAAATCTAGGAATTGCACAAGAAATGGAATTAAACTCTATAAAGTGTTTCTTTTCTAATAAAGTTCTAAGAGAGTTGAAAAAGTAAAATTATTATCCATTTTCCATAAAAATAAGTAAGAACAACTTAATTTTCTTAAAATAAATCTCAAAGCTCAAGTAGGAATTAGAGGGAAAGAAGTTTATGGTCTTGATGGAATTGTAGGCAAGCTTTCTTCCTTCATCCTTGCTCGAATCTAAAAAATTCTGCACACATTAGAATTCACTAGCAAATAAAGAGTTAGTTTCATTAGCATAGAAATTCACTTCCTCACTCTTTTCGAGTACAACTATCTCTTTTTCTCTTTGCTCTTCTTTTTCAACAATTGATGGTTCCATGAATTTAACCTTTGCTTGACCTTGTTGTCCTTCATGGTTTCCAACTCCAAATCTATTCCTCAAAGATTGCTTCATAAAGCTCCAAATCTTGATCAATTGAGCTCCCATTCCTTCTGTTTTCACATTTACAATCCTACCAAACATTGACCTTATAAGAAAGAGATTTTAATACCAATTGAAACTTTTCTTCTTCTCTTACATAATAGGAATAGAACAATGATTCCAATTTTTGCTCCTATGCTTCATAATCATAAGGACTAAAAGTTCCATACTAAAGAGGTAATTTCAAATTGTTGTAAATAAGAGTTCTTGATGTAGTTCCCAAAGTTTGAGAACTTTTTCTAAAATTATATCCTTCATAGTTATAACTATCATAGTGTCCCTCATAATCACCTTTTCTTTTATGGAATCTCCCATTCACATAATTCCCTTCATTTCTAATTTCATTCCTTGGAACTCTATTAAAAGTTCTACCATTATGACCATTTCTAGTTCCAAGTCTATTGCCCTCATAAAAAAAATTATGCTCATAAGATCAAGCATGAGGAGAAAAGTTACCATATCCCTATTGATTATTATGCATTCGATGTCCACCAAGGTTTCTTCCATTACTTAGTTCCAAGTTGGCTTCCTCTTCTTTTCTCAAGTCCTTCACACCCTTTGCTAGGCATGATAGCTGTTGCTCCAATCCTTCTAAGGCTTGTTGCACATGACGCAAATCTTCTTCCATGTTTGAATTAGATGTCTTAAACCCTACTAGTTAACAACAAAATAACAAACGAAAAACCTCACAATCACTCCTTAATGGTATACACTCTTTTGATGATCACTCATCCACTCGTGTACGTTCTCTTTAGGGCTTTTGATAAAATAAGTGTTGGAATCCGTAGGGAAAAACAAAGTAAAATAAACCTACGGAAATCCACCAATAGGATCTGCACATACTAGAAAAACCGATTGGATAGAAATTACCTCAATGTTTTGATTGTTCGTTGTGGAGGCGCTGCTTTGTACGCTTTGCCTTCTACTGGTATTCACGCAGCGAACTCCTCTGCAAGCGATCGGGATGCTAGCCCCTTCAGTGTTCTGAAAACTATTCAGAACTGATCCTGACTATCGGGTAATCGGTCGTATTTCGGAGAGAGGAGGCTAGATACTATATCGCCGTTCTAGAGTTTAGGGTTTTGTTTTTCTATAATCAGATAAAGGACGGCCACCAAGAAAAGGTTAACATAACCTTTTATAGCTGTCAATACCAAAACCCTAACTGTCATCTAATGATAGTTTAATCTCGTCCGTCTATTCCAATAATCATCCAACGGTTGGATGAGTAATATTAAGTAATTAATTTCATTTATTCGATTAAATAAAATTAATTATTTATTAACTTACCAGAGAATACAATATGGAATTTGATTCCCCTTTTGTATACGTTCAATGAATCTGGACACAATCTAGATTCATTGAACGTGGACATTATGCTCACAAGATCATCTATGCATGTGACCCTGTAGGTTCACTTAACGTTGGCAGTGAATGAAAAATGTCCTAGACATTTATTCACAAAACATAAGCGGCCTCTAGCAAGACATTATGCTTACCCAAGTTAAATAAATGTAATAATAACCTAGCATCAGATTTAATATTTAGTCCTTTTGTCACACGATATCCTAATTAAATATAAGGCATGTATCATGTCATCCTTATAAAACTCAATTAACAATTTACTTGATCACCAGGTAGACTGTTCCAACAAACAATATTAATAACACCTTATTAATACTTATTTGAGCATGGCCATGCATATTTTCCAGTCTTCCTTGTCAAGGGGCCCATGGATATCTCTCTCTAGAAAGAGAGGGACAAATCCCTTTCACTATCTCCAATATTCAAGCCATGACGAGAAAATAAGCCAACCAATAGTCATAATGATCACCTAATTAAAAGTGATGTTTGACTATGTCAAAACATATTTTTCTCCCCATGCAAGAAATATTAGAAACATTAGGTCGAAGGACACCAAATATAAAGCTGAGAAGAAATACTTATAACTTAAACCCATGCAATATTTCTTCTTCACTTTGGGTCATGTCCAATACAATATTCTCAATATGTATTTATGAATTGATTTTATATCTCATATTCATGATCAGTAAAACTTGACCATCAATCAACTTCACACTAGTTTACAAGATGTAATAAACTAGGGACAAATAAGAATAGTATTTTATTAGCTATAAGGGTTTTTCTATCAAGTCACATACTTGATGACCAAGAGCATAAAATACAATACAAAAAATACATGTTTCATAAATTATAAATGTGAGTCAATTGGTCTTAGGGCATATACTAACAATAAGCTCACCCTCTTGCCTTTTTCCAATCATTCTCCTTTCAAGGTTCTATAGATTCTTTAATCCAGTTAACCAACTCAACTAAGAGAAACGATCTAAGAAAGTAAAACAATCAATGCACTTAGTTAGATACAAGAGTTCAAAGAAGCAATGTTTTAAACACTTGAGGTGTAAGGAGTTTCAAAGAATTAATCTATGCAAAAGAGCCAGAAAACATAATTGATCATCAAACAATGAGTAGAAACACACAAGAAAAAAATTAGAAGTCAAATTCAAAGCAATTCAAAACAAACTAAGCTAGACAAAGAAAAAAAGAGTACTAAGAAAAACTTTACGGAAAACAAGAGATGATGATATCCTGTAACAAAAACGGCAATAACTCCATGAATACTAACCCAAATCGAGTAAAACAAGTTTACAAGGATTCCGCACTCGAAGAGGATGAATTTAAGCACAAAGTTTGATAGAATTTTAAATAGTATAACACAAGATCTGATCGATGTAGTTCACACTTTTCTGGAATCGAGACCTCAAAAAAGCTTTCGGTTTTCTATCTAATTGAACAAGCAAATGAACTCAAAATCGAGTCAAATTAGTTTATAAAGAAGCTCAGCTTGATTAGGATAAATTTGAGCACAAATTTCGTTTGAATTGTGTAAGTATAACATAAGATATGAACATATTAGTCCACATTCCCCAATCAGTATCGGGTTTCCAGATAGATTGAAAGTTTTAATCAATTTAATCTATCAAATCAAGTTCAAATCAAATGAAAAAAAATAAAAACATTCCCTAGCTCTTAATAGTTGAGATATATGTCAAATATTTGCAAAAAAATACAATTCAATTTCGGATCAAGCACATCTAATGGCATCAATTTTTCTGTCTGAGATTTTGCATGATCTTTATGTATTTTTCATAAATCATCATATACTTTCTCTTTCTTTTTTCAGCAAATTTAAATCAATATAAAAATAAATGGACGTTCAATTGGAACCTGGATATGATACCAATTTGATGTGAATCTTCAATTTATTGCAAATTTGTTTCAACATCTTCCTAAATTCATGTACTTTGATGAAGAACTTCTAGCAGATTTCGTAGTTCTAGTATTCCCAATAGAAAATATATGAGGAACTAAGCCTCATAAACCCAATATTGAGAGGTAGAACTCTTTCCTAATTCGATAGTAAAAACCTTGGGGAAACTATGGTCCCAAAACCCAAACTACACAAACTAGAAGACCTAGGTTTAATCGATTCTAAGAACAAGAGCTCTTAGAATTAATCAAAGAAGGAATTGAAATGATTAATTTGATTTCCATACACTAAACAATCTAAGAAATTACTCGTTCACAAGCTAAAGAAGCAAACCCTTAGAAGCTAATTAAGATTGGTTGAAGAACCCTAGAAACCATTAGAGAAAACTCTCAATTCATATCATCAAAATTTATCAAAGTTAATTACAAGAGGAGGCATAAGTAGGTATTTATACAAAAAACCTACTCCTCTTTCTAAAACCTAATTGTATTGAATATCTAATTAACCTTCTAATAAAAATTAATTACAAATTTGGAAATAAATAAACCAAGAATTAATTCAAAAATAACTAGAATTGACCAAAAAAAAGTTATAGACTTGATCCAGCTGGGTCCAGCCGAGAAGGTGGCCCGGTCCGGCACTCAACCTTCAAAACTAGCCGTTCTAACCAGAGGCCTACCGGGGATGGTATGGTGGGAGTCTACCTTTTGTTTTAGCTTTTCTGCTACAATTTTTCATCTCCTCAGTTTTCAACTTTATTTGACCTTCAAAATGTTAACACTGGTTCTTGTGTCCTTAGAAGAGCTGTAAAGAATTTTTTGAGCTTTCCAATGAATCTTGAATCTCCTAAATTGGATTCATATAGCGCAAGTTATGGTCATTTTACCGAAATGTGTCATCTTTGCAATCGAAGGTAGAATATCTGGTTTAAGACTGGTCATAGGATATCCGAATAAACTCATCTAGGAATTAGCTATACCATTCTGGAAACTTCAAGACATCTTCTACAATCTTCATGAAGATCACTTGTTCATTTGAAATCATTAAAAGCTCCAAATGGAGTTCTTCCAAAACTGGTCTAGAAATTCCAGTTTATCTCCATTTTGACCATTATTCTAGCTTTAACTCTTGGACTTGAATCTTTCAAGAATTCATATGTATATTTGTAGTCATATTACATTGGAACATGGCATAAACTAGTAAAAAGAATCTGAAACAGAAGAATTACAAAATAAGTGATTTTTTAGAAAATAGAAGAAGAAGAAGAAGAAGAAGAAGAAGAAGAGTGAGGAATCCTAACGAACGTTACAATCTAAAGAGGAATAAAAACAAAGAAAACACGAATAAGAAAAAGAAAACAACTAAAACAGTAAATAATTCTTTTTACTAAAAGGACAAGAAAAAGAAGAAATATTTTTTTGATTGGGCTTTCTCTTACCTTTTCTGACTGCGGTTCTTGGCCCGGCTCCTCATCAACACAAATCTCATCCATCTTCAAACAAGTTTTGAAAATTCAAATATGAAATGAATCAAGAATCAAAAACCACAAACCACAATTACACTTGATTGAGTAATATAATAGAAAACGAGGTGTGTTGTAAAAAACTCTTAATTTTTGAAACTTAAACAGAGTAAAAGATGTACATTATGTAAATTTGAAGAGCTAAAACTCATTGTTGTTTCTACCACCACAAAATTCATCATAGCATGATCATATCAAAACAACCCAAGAATAACCTAATGAATATGTCTACCAAAAATTGATGAGGAAAGAGTAAGAAAGAATATTATTGTTCCTTAACTTTCAATTTAAAATTTTAATCTCTTTAAGATTTAGTAATTTACTATAGGATTTTGGATTTTATAACTAAGATTGTTTAGACATTAACTAACATATAATTATATTTAACCCATCTTAATTAACTTGTATCCCTTAGCAATATAGTAGAACAATAATAGAGTCACTACTTATTATGTAAAGGTTCTAAATAAGTAAAGGTTCTAGGTAAGAACCATGCTCCACTTTCCTCGATGTGTCAAAATAAATTAAAATACATATCTTTCGAGATGCACATTAAACATTTTATAATAAATTAAATTATATATACTTTTATCTAGACTGAAAAATGCCATGCACCTAAACTTTTCCATTTTCTCTATTTTAGTACTCAAATTAAAAAACTATCGATTTTAACGGTTTAACTTTAAAATTTATCCAATTTGACACTTCCGTTTGATTTCAACGTTGGCTATTAATGAAATAATGGTATTTTTGACAAAATAAAAAAATTCTTCTTATTCCTCTATTTTTACATCTTTTATATTTTTTCTTTTCTCCTCTATTCTTTCTCATTTCAAACCCCAATCAAACGGGTTTTTTCTATTATTGGCCATATTTTTTTAAAAAGCCACTAAAAGGGCCACAATATTTTCTTTAGTCTTATTTTAGTCATAACGCACCTTGATTGTGTATTATCTTTAATGATCACGCATCTTCATTGTGCGTTATCACTAATTTACAATTTTAAACATGACCACACAAAATGTAACATAAAATATTTACCAAAAGACCAACATGAAGCTTCATGTTAATGAATGCATGGGATTTTATGTAATAATAACTTATTTACGTATTTTAATATTTACCAAATTCAATCATTTAAATTTTTAATTAGAGCAAAAAAAACTGCTGTTTAATTTTAAAATTAGCGTCGTAATTCCTTAATTAATAAGAGATAAAGTATTAGAAAATTGCAAAAACGTAAATTAAAATGAAAAAAGGACATTTTTGTGGAAACCATTCATGGACTTGCGTAGATCTCGAAAAAAGTACCCGAAATGCCCAAAAAAATTGCTTCAATCGGACGTCCGAGTTCAAAGTTATGTCCCGTCAAAGTTTTCAACTTTACAGGACAAATTTTTGCCCGAAAACGTGTCCCGATCACTTTTTTGACAATGCCATTGCGTTCATCTTTACTTGAAACATCAAAACTAGTGGTCATATGCATTAGACGGAGCTCTGATCGCAGAGTTATTCATGTTTCAAGTTTTCTAAATATCTATATAAATTTTTGTGGTTTTGATAATGCATATGAGATGTGTGTTATCCCTCAAGATAACGCATGTACGTTATCGTCCACCTAACCCGCAATCAAGATTAAGTTTGGAATTTAATTACTTCTTAGAGATAACGCACACCCAATGTGCGTTATCATTAAAGATAACGCACAAAGTTAAAAAAAAAAATTTGTGGCCATTTTTGTGAAGTTTTCTAGAAACATAACCAATTACATCAAAAAACCTAATCAAACCCAACCTTATCTTCCTCTTCCTTCCTAACAGTGGCCCATCATCGTAAATCACAATAAAATAAAGTGCAACTTTCTTTTTTCTTCATCTTCCCTTTCTTCTCCTTATTAAAGCCAACTAATTCTATAGAATCATTGCTGCAACAAATCCATTAGTTTTGCTCCACCAAAGCCATTAGATTTTCTTGAAAGCTAATTAAAATCAAGAAGTGAATAGCTCCAATTGGATCCGGTGACCCTCCTCACATTCACTTCTACCAACTGGGTCGGGTCCAATTTCGGCGCTAGGGTGAGTTTGATGGCGATAGAACTCAACTAATCGGAAGAAAACTTGAAGAAAAACTTTATCCCTATGATTTGTTTTGGATGGGAAAAAACCATTACGCTCAATTGATTTGGGAAGAAGAAATTCAAGAAAAACATCATCACCAGATGCAAAAAGGAATAAGAAGAACCCTTTAAAATAAAAATACTTCTTTTGTTTTCGTCTCCATCTTCTTCACCATCCAAATATAAGTTGAGAAGTTTATCACCATCAACCATGTAACACTCTATTTGAACATCGCCATCTGTTCATCTTTTGAAAGCTTCCATCTTCTTTTAATAAAAATTAGTTGTAGGATTTGAAATTGCGATCCACCAAAAGATTGAAAAGGTTTTGTTGGAGTTTTGTTTTTAAGAGAGAGAGAGAGAGAGAGAGAGAGAGAGAGAGAGAGAGAGAGAGAGAGAGAGAGAGAAGTCAGGTCTATTTTCCTTGTAGTTCGTTGTTAGAAGTTGCAAGTGCAGAGTGGACGAAATTACAAGAAAATTGATTTTCAAATTGGTGATTAATAGATAAAGAAGAAAAAAAAACTTCAGTTAGTTCTAACTACAAACACAAACAAAATCATCAATGGATGTTGAGATGTGAGTTTGATTTGGAGAAGAAAAGAGAAAAGTAAAATATAAAATAACTCTTCTATTTTATAATTTGACAAGAATACCACTATTCCCTTACCACTTAATAGTAGAAATAGACAGAAGTGTTAATCTGTAGAGTTTTTTAAAGTGTTAAAATAGACAATTTTTTAGTTTGGGTGCAAAAATAGAGAAAATTGAAAAGTTCAGGTATTTGTGGCACTTTTTACCCTTTTATCTATTACTTACGAAGTCATTTTTTTTAACTTACATAGTACTTATCCTATAAAGACAAGTGTATCAACCCTTTATAATAAATTAGATATATTTTATATAGAAGTTACTACACTTTCTAACCTATAGTACTTATAGTATGTTTGGTACAGTAGAATGGAATGAAATAACTTTTTCAACTTCTCCTTTCATTCTTTTGTTTGGTATGTGAAATAGGAGTAGGAAAACTCTTTTCACTAGAAAGCCAATTTCAAGAGAAGGTGGGAAAGATTTTTGCGCACTAAAACTTAAGAAATGACTTTTCTAGGATAAGTTGGAAAGAAAAGAATATTATTGTGACTATTATATATACCCTCATGATATTGTATGAAAATATATTACAATTTAATTCTGAATTTCATTTGTAAAAAACTGACTCATTGTTTATGCGAGTTTAATTAAAAAAAATTCACTTATAAAAAATGTAAAAAATTTATTTTTTTCTTTTTACTATATTTTTTATTTATAATTTTATGCCATATTTATACCTTGATTAACGTGTGTATTTTATCTATTAATTTTTTTAGAATATTTACCAATTATACTATGAGGACATTTAAGTAATATACTGCAATATTTCATTCCATTCTGACATTGAATAATAGTTTGATCAAACATAGAAAAGAAATCATCATTCTGTTATGACTTTTTAATCAAAGACAATGGAATGGAAAAAGAATTTTGAACTCATTTCGGGTAGAAAGGATTCTGGGGGAAAAGCCATTCCATTCCGTTTCATTCTAGTGTACCATACATATTGTTATCGTATAGAGATACACATCAACTCTTTAGAATAAATTAATTAGATCCTACCTCCGGTTGGAAGTATAAGTCCTTTTAATCGGATTGAGGATGGTCAAATATATAAGTCCTTTTGCATTTTTCCAAGATAATTTAAGTCTTCTTTTCCAAATATACCCATTTATCTCCAACAAAAGGAAATATCTTCATCTATAATCCTTGGAATAAGATAGTCTTAGACTCTTGAGAAGGGTTGAGAAAAAAGAGAAAAGGGTAATAAAGGTATTTGAAATTAAAAAACACCTTGATTTTAGAAATATTAATTTGTGTGCAGAAGTCCAAAAGTACTTATATTTCTAACTGGAGGTAGTATAGTTTTATCTATTAATTTACTACATCATTAATTTCCGTAAATTATAGTATCATATTGAAACATACCTAATTATCTCTTTATAATAAATTAGATATATTTTTATCTATTAATTACTATACGTAAGTACTTTCCCTAACTTATAGGTACTTTTGGTATCAAGAGTCAAAGACAAACGTTAACTTATGCAAAAAAATTAAATTACAATTCTATGCTAATGAAGTAAGACTGCCACTACTTCTTTAGAACTTTCTCACTCGAAAGGCATTAATGACACATTTGGTATACTGTAATGATATGGAATGGAATTTTTTACTACTTGAAATCCTTTCTCACCTGAAATGGAATGGGAATTCTCTTTCCAGTGTAGTATCTGGAAGAAAAAGGTAGAATAGAATGATGATTCATTTTCTTTGTTTGGAAAAATAATTATTTAATATCAAAATGGAATGAAATTTTACAGTAATAACTTAAATGTCCTCATAATATATTTATTAAATATTTTAAAAATTGATGATATAGATTCTATGAAGGCATAAATATGCAATAAAATATAAATAAAGAAATAGTAAAAATAAAATATAAAATTTTTAAACTTTGGTTATAAAGTTAATTTTTTGTTGTGTATTAAAATTTACATAATTATTCCATAAGTTTTTTTTTCTATGGAGGAAATTGTAACTAAATAGTAATATTTTTTCATAAAATATTGTATGGATATAATAGACACAAAATATTCGTTTTCTTTTCCACTTCTCCTGAAAAGGCCTTTCATAGGTTTTGGTGTGGAAAGGCCTTTCCCACTTCTTCCTGAAATAATCTTTCCTGTGAAAAGGCATTTCCTACTTCTAGTTTTAATACCAAACGCTAGAATGGAAAGAGAAGTTTGAAAGTCATTCCATTATATTCCATTCGAGTGTACCAAAGTGCCGTAAAGATATTAATGGCACATGATTATGGAAATGATAATTTTTCTAATGGTAATTAATATCTAACGAGATTATTAATAATCGTGCATGATTTTAAGAAATTAGAATGAAAACTTGATTACATATGTATCTAACAATCTTTATTAAAAAAAAGTTATTTAATATTACAAAATTCCAATATATTGCAACATGTTATACTTTATATTAATTAATTTTATACTCTCTTAATAAATTATCTGAATTTTTATTGATAAATTTTTATATTTTATATATTTTCATATTTTTTTAAATATTACTTAACAAGTATTTTATATAAGAAATTAATATTAAATCATATGATTTATTATGAAAAAGAAAATAGTGATTTTAATTGTATACATACTTTCATTTCAAAAAATAATGCATATACTTTTGTGACAAATGGAAATGTAAAATATTTCTATTCAATATCAAATTCATATGAAAAATATATGTATATATCTTTTTGAAAAATATATGTATATTTAAGAGAGAGAGAGAGAGAGAGAGAGAGAGAGAGAGAGAGAGAGAGAAATATAATTTATTTTGATTTCATGGATATATGAAGATAACAATTAAATATCATATTTGAAGTTAGAGTTGACGAAAGTTACATATCCTACCTTTTTGTAATCGTGGAAAAGTCACGATTCCAAACATTAAAGTTCAACCATAGACGTTGTACTTTTCTATGTATTGTAGATATTTTTTATAAATTTTTAGTTGATCTATAGCTATATAGATATGGTTTTTTATACATTGGGGTTGGAGATGTTGTTCGAACCTAGAACCTCTTTGTTAATTTCTTCAAATTAAATTGCAAAGTTGATATGTTATTAATGCGCGACACATGAGCTATGGAACTTTTCTTTAAATTAAATTTTTATCCAATTTTTTGTGGTTAAAATCATTGTTCACTCAGTTGCGGATCTGTAACGAATATATTTTATTTTTTTATGCTTGGTCACCGATTAAGTGTTGATATTACTATTTCTAAAACTAAAAAATGAAACTATTACTATTACGCACAGATCAACTTCGATTTAGTGACAACCTATGTTTTGTAGTCTTTCAGCATTTGGACCATATATACCTAAATTGGTACAACGTTCTCTCTAGCTGATGTTTGTGACTGAACAACAAAATTGTAGTAGTGTTGCTTCGGGTAGCTCCACATATTCCCAAATGCTAAAGAAGTTGGTTTCTCAAACAATCCAGAAAATTAGTAACGTACAAACTCAAATATGCCGTACTTGAATTTTGCAAAGGCTACTCCAAACATGCACAAAATAAGAGATATTTTCCCTCTCATGCATGATATTGGAGAAGATATATTTTTAAATAAATAAAGACTTCATACTCATAAGCTGTCTTATCAAAACAGTATTTCTAAAATAGTGATATTTTAAATTTTTGAATAAGGAGATATTACATTAAATCATTAGTTTTTGATAGTGAAAGAAAGTATGTTGGCCACCCTCATTAAATACTTTTATAAGTTTGTTGTGCCAAATTGTGTATAAATACCTCACCTTTCTAAGAAATAGAACTGCACAATAGTAACACACCAAAACGCTTTGTGAGGTTTCATTATTCAATCTATTTTGACAATGGAATATGCAAATAGTCAAGCTAAGGTGCCTGGTGAAGCAAACAGGTATAGAAGGATCTGTTTGCCTTACCCTTGTGCTAAACTTGTCTTTGCGATAGAAGAAAGACTTGGCCGTACTACTGCTGGCCAAACCATAGAATGGCTTTTAAATAAAGTCAAGAGTGTCGTCGATGCTCTTCTGGGATGTGATTCAACTCCTCCTCCACAACCAACTAACTTTCACGCCTACTATCCAGTTGCACCAGCAAAGGTTCCTTTTCCTCCCGCAATCAATCCAGTGGCAAACCCAAACTTTGTGCATCCTCAAGGCTTTGTTGATAAACTAGAGGATGAAATCCCAAAGTACTTAAACCTACTATATTGATAGCTTTTTACCGGAAAGGGATTCAGCCAAACTTTAAAATCTTTGTAGCTGGATTATCGGCAAATAAAATATATTTGAAATAAATCAAAGCATTTATATAATTTTTGTGACTCCATTTATTTATTATTTTAATAGTATTACTTTTTTTAATATATATATATATATAAAGTTCTAATTACTTGTTAATTTAAAAATATCTTATATAAGAATACAAATTATATTCCTAATTCTAATTTTGTGAATTTTCTAGGAACCAAAATTCCAACATTAATGGTTAACAATTACAATTTTAATTCCAAAAGATTCTAATATAAACCATTTTTTCCCATAGTAATTCATAGCTATGCTTATTAAATAGTGTAATATACCCTTTTTTACCCATTAATTTGCCTACCCTCACATAAACACACACATATTTTCTCTCTCACACACCCATACAAAAATAATTTTCCCTACAAGAAATTCATCTACTCTCTCTCTCTCTCTCTCTCTCTCTCTCTCAATTCCTCCGACCTACACACATACACACCTTTCCTTAAGATATTCATCTCTATATCCTTACTCTCTTACACATATATTAAATCTCTCACACACTTTCAATTTCTCTCTCTTTCTCTCTCTCTCTCTCTCTCTCTCTCTCTCTCTCTCTCATATATACACAAGTTTTCCTTAAGACATTCATCTATCCTCTCTCTCTCTCTCTCTCTCTCTCTCTCTCTCTCTCACGTACACATTCCTCCAAATATTTCGATCCATTTTTCTTAACTCAACGCTAAATTATTTAAGCATATGTAAGGGATGAGATACCAATAATAAACAAGTTTTGATACTTTAGATCTTCTGTACCAACTCTCTAAACCTTATAATCAATTAAAGATTTTATAGTATGAAATATTTTGCAAACGTACATATATGTTGTGTGGTTCCATCCTAACAAAATTCCACTTTTAGGCAAGCTTACCTATCGGTGTAATAAGGCAAGGAAAGTCCCCGAATTGTCGAACTCTCGAGACGGCCAAGCACTAGTACTAACTATGTCTATAATGTTTAATCAAATAAAATGGTTTGAAAGATTTTTGTAGATAAAGAAAACAATTAAAAAGATAATTAATGACTAAGAAAGCAATCAAAAAGGTTTTAAATCAAATTCTGAAAAAGTTGTTTAAATAGTAGAATCCCCAAAAGCCTTAAGTTAGTTTTATTGAGAAAATTGTTTTAATTAATTATTAAAACTCGTGGTTGGATCTCACTCAAACATCGGATAATCCTCATCTCTAGGGAAACACCTTCTTATTCACTTAACCATTTAGAGAGGAATCTCTTCTCTCTAACCTGATTATGAATGAATTATTACAGACTAGGAGTGATATTAGTGATCTAAAAACTGTAATTAGTATCTCTATGCAATTAAAAATCTTTATATTCAATTAAAGCCCTAGGTTATCATTTCTTTCTCAATTCCAAATAACCTTGTGAATTACCTACCTCTAGAAAATCGGTAAACAATCACAACAATTGAATAACAACCGAAAAAAATGAACAATCAAAACATAAATCAAGTATTCTATGGTTGATCCCCATTCAAATGGAAAGGAAAATTAGCCACTAAACATATTTCTAAAATACAATTTCATATAGAAATTCATATAATAGAAAGAGTTCAGGAAGCTTAGGAGAAGAATCGAAGACTCCACAGTTCTAGTGAATGCTTGAACCCGTCTCTCGAGTTACCCGAAGAAATCATGAAATTGTCTCCAAATCAGATCTTCAAGAACTTCTTTACAATATGAATAAGTGAAACGAAAGATCTAAGCTCTCCTTTTGATTTAGCTAAAAGGGAGAATTTCTAGTGAATTCCTTTGCTAAAATTTCCCTAAACCTTTCCTAAAAGAGTTGAAATCCAATTACAAAAGGGAAAGAATAAGAGTTTAAAAAGGAAAATTGAAAAATTATAGAAAATTGCATTTCAACCCTTCCTAGTGAGTTTTCGGATAAGGAAATCCAAGCTTTCTGGATCCAGAAACCCTCTGTAAAAAACTCCAATTTTATAAAAAACACTATATCCAAATTTGGATAGTGATCAATTTCCATCTTCTTTGCTTCTTATGTGTTCTTCTTCGTTTTGTTTCGTTTTTCACTCCAAAGGCCTTCGTTTTGACTTGTTTTCAACATATATTCATTCCGAAGGTACCTATAACAATAAGAAAAGAAATGGCGTTAAATGGTTCATTTTATAGAAAAGTATGCTAAAAAACCAATGAAAATAATAATGCTAGAAAGGGTAAAAATGAACATATCAATATATAACTCTATCTGTGCAAAATTTATCAAGTGAAAAAATTTTCCTTTTGGGAGTGAGTTTGGATGTAGCTCTATATATACGTACATGACATACTAAATCGCATTAAATTCTAGTGTTCTCCATTTCAAATGTGTAAAATGCCACGGTTTCTTTCGTTTTGAATATCATTCAGTGTTATATATAATACAGAAAATGTTGAGACTATTAGACTTGAGTTGTTTAAGAAAGAAGTATCAATATTTGGTGTCTGTTTGTAGTATTACTGCAATCTTTAAAGATATTATTTTTTTTATGTGAATCGGCAGAGTCAAGCACCTATGGAGTTGAAGCTTGGACCAACCACTAGAGCTTAAGCGAAGAAACTCAAGATTCATTATGCAAATATGGCTAATGGTTTGGTTACCTACATGGAGGAAGCTTTGAAGGACAAGCTTGAAGGGATTGAAGATCAAGAATTGGCTTTCAAATTGCTTTCAGTTTGCATAATAATCAAGAATCACTCAAGGAAGCAAATTGGAGGCGAAAATGGCTAAGTGTTGAAGAAGAGTACCCCCTACTGTTGACGGTAGCCCTGCCACTACTGTTGCTGGAAGGCTTCTGGCTGGGATTTGGTTGGAGAAGCACATCCTACCCCGTCCGGTAGGTCTCACCCTACCATCACTAGTAGGGTTCGGGTGGAGAAGTGCTAATGCGACTATGTCGACGGGATTTTATCAATCAACTTGTTTTTCCAGCTTTTAATCAAAACTTTAATAGGTATTTATGTTATTAATCAATTATTTAGCATGGGTTAAGACTTGGCCTATAAATATCTCATTATAAACTCGTTGTAACTAACATTGATGAATTTTGCTGAAATTTGAGAGAGGAATTCTCCATTGTCTCTAGGGTTCTTCACCCTTCTTAGATTAGCTTGCTAAAGGTCATTGTCCTTAGTTTGTGAACAATTGTTTTCCTTATATTGTGGAATCTATGGAATCAATTGATCTTCCAATTACTTTGTTTAATTGAGTCTTAGGCTTCTTGTTCTTAGATTCAATTAATCCTAGGTCTTCTAGTTTGTGTAGTTGGGTTTTTGAGGCTGTAATTTCCTCAAGGTTCTTCCTATTAAATTAGGAAAGAGTTTTGCCTCTCAATATTGGGTTTATGAGACTTAGATCCTCCTAGGTTTTCTATTGGAGCATTGAAACTACAAATCATCAATAGAGGTTCTTTATCAAAGGATGTGATCTTGGGAAGGTGTGGAATCAAATCTCCAATCAATTGAAGATTCACATTAAAGTGGTATCAGAGCAACCTCCTAATGAAGGTTAATTTGAGTTGTAAGTTGTTAAATTCTGTTAAATTCAAAAAAAAAAAAAGAAAAAGGCAGAAGCACTTGATGATCACATAAAATTCCATTAAGATCATTCAATATTAAGTATAGAAAATTTATTCTGACTTGGTCGGGAATTTTCCAACTAAACTTTAAACTCAATACTTGCAAGAGCACAAGATCAATATAGTACGACAATATAAGGTTATCAAACCGCAGAGAAAGGCTTAACTACTTAAATTATTATCTTCCTAAATTAATTTTATAAAAAGAAGAATAAACTTTTATTATCTAAAAATTACACCTAAATTTAGTAAAACTAATAAATTAAATCAATTAAATCAAAACTAGCAAGAACTTAATGAAGAAGATGATTTAGAACCTTGAATCCACCACTAACCTATATAACAATGATTTAATTTTATCTGGGAGAAAAGATTAGACTTTTATGTGGTGATCTAGGCTACAAGTTTCGATTCACTAAAGAAATATATTGTGCTCAAATGCATGACATAAGCCATCTAACCATTAGCATGAGCTATTCAATTCTATGGCATAAATCATATAAAATTAGCATGAACTATTCAATTCTAAAACCCACAATATACTTGCAAAAATCACATGTCTCTCATACTCAAGACTACAAGAACTAAGCATGGATAAAAGTATCAATTAACCCAAATAATTATTCTAGAAGAACAATTACAAAGAATTAATTGCATCAAACCAAGAAACATTCCAAGATATGTAATCACATGAATAATATAATAAATCTTCCAAAATAAAATAAACCAAAATTACATGGCTAGGGTTTCATCAAGATTCTAAAAAAGAAAATTTAGTTCATAATTAAAAGGAAAGAAAGAACCAAATTTTGGAGTAGATCATAGCTTCTTCTCTCCTTTAATTTGTTTCCTGCTGCTCTTCCCTTCGAAGAAACCAAGAGCAGAAGTGAAGATCTCTTGTGTGGCTCTTCTATATATAGACAAAAGAAAAGCAAATTTCTAATCCTTAAAAGATTCAACTAAATTTCTAATCCTTATAGGATTCAACTACTATAACAGGTGATGTGCTTTATTATTATTGTTTTTTATCTTCTCTTTCCCAATGACCATGCGCACTCTTTCTTTCCTTTACCAAATTTAATATAGAATCTTTATTTTTCCATCCCTTTTTAGAAATCTACACAAAAATAAAATAAATTAAACATAATAATTATGATTAATAAATAAATAAAATATTTTCAAAAGCTAATAATTAAAACTTACGGTGTTTATTTGTATTAAAAATCCACTCTATCACCTTTCCTCATGTGAATTTGATCGTAGCCCGATATTAAATCTATCTTTGAAAATATTTGAGAACCATGTAACTCATCAAGTAAATCCTCTAATATGTGACTGGGATGCCTATATTTGATAGTTATGTTGTTAATTGCTCTACAATCTACACACATGCGCTATCTACCATCTTTCTTAGGAAGTAATAAAACGAGAACGACACAAGGATTTAAGCTGTCTCTTGTACAACTTTTGGAGAGTAACTCTTCAACTTGTCTTCTTAACTCTTTGGTCTCTTCAGTTGGACTCCTATACGTCGGCCCATTTAGAAGCACCTCACTGGGCACTAAATCAATTTGATGCTTGATTCCTCTCAAAGGAGGAAGTCCATCGGGTATCTTAATGGGAAAGACATCTTTGAACTCTTCAATGACCTTAACTATAGCAATAGACAAAGAAGACAAATGATCATTAGTAGAAACAAATGTATTCTTGTAATATAAAAGTAAGATCAACTCTTCTGTATCAATGGCCTCTATAATCTCACTCTCTTTTGTATAGAAATATCTCTTTTCGTTTGTAGCACTCTCATTCTCTTGATCACTCATTTTCTTGCCACTCTTCATTTTTTCCCCTCTTGATTCTTCTTCACTCACATCTTGTCTCTTGAAGATTCAAGCAAGGATGAATGGAAACTCTTTCTTTGCTAGTGAATCCTTATGTGTGCAAAATTTTGAAGATTCAAGCAAGAATGAAGGAGGAAAGTTGATATGAATCTTGTTGTGCAAAGATCAAAAGCCTTCAATCAAACCTCCCAAGGACCTTTTTCCTTCAATAGGACTTCAATACTCCCATCTACAAGCAACTCTTAGGTAAATTCTAGGAACCTCTTGAATCCATGTAGAGTATTCTTTCCCTCACAAGCCAATTCAACAATAGGATTGATTACCTATCACATAATTAGTCTCTTGTGAAGAAGACCTTGCTCTAGGACAATTAGAAGGATGTAATATCAAAGAGTAGGAATTAAAATCAAATTGAGAACTCTTGGATCATTCCAATTCAAGTGTTCAATAAAATCAATCTAAAGAATTGATCAAACCCTAGATGAAGTTCAAGGAGAAAGCCTCAAAACTTAAGAACCCTAAGAGAACACTCTCAAATTTCATATACTCATTAACTTGATTACAATGTAGGCTATAAATGCATATTTATAGTGTTAGGGCTAAACCCTAAATTGACCATTGACTTAAGACTCTAAAAGACCAATTAGACCCTTAATTAACAATTGAAAATAGAGTTTAAACATTAAAATCTGCTCAAAACAACGCATTTATTCAAAATCAAGGACCTTACCGTCGACAGTAGGTATACCTACTGTTGGCAGTAAGCTGTTTGCCTTCAAGCCATTTTATTCTAGAAACCTACTGTGGACAGTAAGTATAGGGCCTACTACACTCTTCTTGGACTTTTCCACTTCTAAATTGATACTTCTTGCTTATGCTATTAGTCATGAGCAACTTGGAAGGTTTTCCATCATCTTCAATGCCTTCATTCTTGCTCTTTAATCCATTCTTCATGGTTTCTTCAATGAATGCAACCATTCCTTTAGCCAATCCAACATCATATTTCATGATCTTCCTTGTCCTTACTCTAGTGATTGGTCCTTGAATTAAACCCTTAGCCTCTTGATTATCCCAATTCATATCATACCCCCTCTCTTAAAAGAATTCGTCCTTAAACCTTGTCTTTCAAATATCTAAAAAAAGAGGGCAACATTAGATGGGACTAAACAATCTAGTCATTGCTAAGATTTAATCATTTAAATCTAGTAACCATCTATCATCAGGACAAGAAAGGACTCTAGAACTTCTTTAAAAGGCCTATGAAACTCAAAGCTAACATTATCATTGAATCTCGCAGAGTAAAAGAAGAAACTAGACTGCTTAGGATTCCACAAGATCAAAACATATTGATGGTTCCCAAAGATCTAAGCAAAGGATTAAACATCATAAAGATAAGAGAAGAAAGGATGGATGGAATTTCTTTTGGACAAGTATAAAGTACCACAAGGAAAGATTGTTTCAAATAGTCATTCTTTAAAAGGAAGATGGTAGTACAAGCTTAGATCCTCAACACTTCTCAAAGTTCTTTCGTAGATTTTTGATAAATATATTTTTAAAACTCTAGAAACACATTGAAGAATCCAAGAAGTTTTAACCTCAAGACTTTCAAGAGCATAGACATCTTTAGCTAGAAAATTGTTTTTGAAAATCAAAGAATTGGCATTGAAAAGTTTAATATCATTTTATACTTCATTTACTATACCAAATTTCCAAAATAACTCTTCAAATGGCAAATAAAGATACCAAATCCTTTCTCTTTTTCTTTTCAAAGAAACTTCAAAACATTTTCTCAATTCTTTAATCAAAAGCTCTAAACAATGAAATTAAATCATCAATAAATACACCAATAAATCTCATAAAAATCTTTAGAGGTGCTAACTTGTTCTTTTGTTAAATCATGTTTACAAAAGATTTCTTTGAAAGGAAGATGGTAAATAAAAAGTTTGATGCAAATTCTTCCAAGATACTTCAAAGAAATCATTCAAAAAATAACAACCTTGTTTAATCATCAAAAGTTTAAGAACTTTGAATTCCCTCTTAAAAATCAACTCGTTCAAAAGCTCCGTGAAGGTTAGATAAGAAAGCAATGTACCACCAAAGAATTGTTTCAAAGGTTTGATAAAAAGAACTCGTGTTTTGAACTAAGAAGTCATCTAAAACATCACCTTCCAAAAGAAAGTCAATAAAGGCAATAGAATAGACAAGATTTTTCTCATCAAGACTCTTCAAAGTGAGTTCAAAAGCACCACTTTCAAAGGTAGTTTTCACAAGATCACAAAGATAAGTTTAAGCAATTTAAAACCACCATTCATTTTCTTTCTATAGAATAGCAACCACATGAATTCCTTGAAATGAAAATGGTAAAATTGAAACCCATGGAAATTTCCTAACAATAATGTTGTCCAAGTTTCATCAACAATCAAAGGCTCATGTTCATCCCAAGGAATTTGAATATGGTCACCCACATAGAGCAAAAATTGGTTAAGAAGAATAAAAGCTTTACGATTCTTCACAAAAGTATCAAGAAAAGATGGCAAACAACCACATTCTTTAACCTTTCCATATACTCAATATGAAGATCATCACAAAAAGAACAAGATAACCAACTAACTCTCTCAACATAACCACTATCAACAAAAGATCTAAGGAAGATACGAATCTTACTCCACTTAGATACACAAGAAGGTGAGAAAGTAACAACAATATGATCAAAGAAAATATTATCATATAACAACTCAAGGTCATGGTAAGATAATTTAATTCTAGTAACACTATCAAAAGTTGTTTCTCAAGATAAGCACATGAAGAAGAGAACTTAAACATGTGAGCAACATCAAGAGCTAGTTCACAAGTGAACGGATTAACCCTCAAATCCAACTAGAGTGACATAAGAAGCATACAACTCTAAGGACAACCTTAACTCCTTAAAAGATAACTCATGGCATAAGAGAAAATGGTTTAAAGAAAGGCTTATTGATGTGTCTTTATAGCCAATTGTAAGCTTTTATCCCATACTTTCTCCTTTATCTTTCATCCAATAGTTTGGCTTTATTCCACAAGTTGTAGTTAAGAAGTTGAAGAATTGAATTCTATCGCAAAAGAAAGAAAAAGAACACTATTGGATTAATTGATAATGAAATCAAAAGACAAGAAAAATGTGGAAGGAAGGAAGCTTATGGTTTTGTAGAGATTGTAGCCAAGACTTCTTTCATTTTCCATGTTTTGAGCTTCAAATTTCTGCACACTTAGAGAATAACAAGCAAGGAAATGGTTATTGGAATTACTAAACAAGTTCACCTCCTCACTAGAAAGGGAGTTTAATGGTGAACTAATGTTACAACGATTCTCTCTCATTTCCTCTCTTTTTTCTCTCCCAAAAAGATTTAAGCTCATCTCTATCTTTATTTCTTCACTCTTTTCAATGTCATCTTTCTTTTCTTCCACTTTTTCTTCTTTTAAACTCTCATGATTTTCAATCAAGCACTCACTCTCTTTTGTTTTTCTCTCATTTTCTTTTGTGCTCACAGCACTCTTTTTACATTCACATTCTTCCAATGAAGTAGAAATGGAATCGATAACATCTTGTTCCTCATTGAAACTCTCTTGTTCCATCTTCTTTTCTCTTCCATAGCACTCTTTTTCTTTTGATAACTCATGTTCTTGTCACTCTTCATTTTTTCCTCTCTTGATTTTTCTTCAATCACATCTTATCCCTCTATTCTCTTATCCTCACTTATATTCTTGTTCCTTATCTCATTTTCTCTCTCATTTTTCTTTGCTCTTTATGAACTCGTTGAGGAGATAAAGGATTCATGGTGTAGGATCTTTTATTCTTTATGGAGATATAAGTGTTCTTATTCTTATGATAAATGACTTTTCTATCAACTTGCCAAAGGTGACTCAACAATAAGTGGCAAGCTTACATAAGCACTACATCACATACCACTTCATCATTGTATATCTCCATAGTAATGGGAACTTTCACTTGTCTCCACACTCTAACTTCACCACTACCATTCAACCAATGCAATTTGTATGGATTAGGATGCTTAAAAGTAGGCAAAATTCAATTTTTCCACAAAATAAGTGCTAGCCACATTAGTGCAACTACTAATATCTATCATGAGATTAGCAAATCTTCCTTCCACCTTGCATTTGGTACAAAAGATATTCTCCCTTTGGATGCTTGAGTCCTCTTCAATAGCTTGTGTAGTCAAAGATCTCATAGTAACAAAACTCAAAGCATCTTCTTCTACTCCAAGATTATCTACATGTCATTCTTTATCTCTTTGAAATTCCTCATGAGGTCTTGATGTAGTTCCCAAAATTTGAGAACTTCTTCCGTAACTACACTCTCCATGGTAATAACTCCATAGTATCTCTTATAATCATCTCTTCTTTTATGGAACCTCCTATCCATATTGCCCTCATAGCAATCATGTAAGAATTATGCCCATAAGATCTAACATAAGGAGAGAAGTTACTATATCCCAATTGAGTATGAGAAGTGACAAGCTCTCTCATGTTATTTTGATCTCCATATTCCATAGATAGATTGGTTATGTTCCCTCTCATATTCGATATGTCCTTTCTCATGTGTTGAAGCTCTTGCATGATAACCTTCATTAGCTCCAAATTGGAATGAGGACTTCCACTAGTTCCTCCATGGTGATGTGTAGGTATTTGAGTCTCCAAAAACATAGTTAAACCTGCAAATTAACAATAAGATAACAAAAGAAGGACCTCACAATCACTATCTAAGTGTATACACTCTTTTGATGATCACTCCATTCTCTCGTGTTTGGCTCTCTTATGGGTTTTATATAATAAGCTCATCCCCTTGCCCTTTTCCAAACTCTCACCTCACAAGAGTTCTTTGAGTTTTCAAACTTCTTCCCCCAGAATCACCAAAGGCAATCAACCAAAGAAAAATTCTAATTAAAAACTTAGTTAAGGAATTAAAGAAGTTCAAAGAGAGATTTCTTCAAACACTTGTAGTCCAAGAGTTTCAAAAAAAATCCAAGAGCAATTAGAGCCAATCCAAATCAATTTGATCACAAAAAGAAGTTTAAACACTGGAAGAAAGAAATTAGAGTCCAAAAAAACTAAGCAAAACAAAACTAGGCTAAACAAAGAAGTAGGAGTACTAAAACAAAATTTTCCAGAAAATAGTGGTCACTGATACCTTGTGACTACATTAGCAATTACTCACAGAACATAACTATAAATCAAGTGAAATTAGTTTAGAAAGAAGCAAAATTTGACGAGGATAAATTTGAGCACAAAGTTTGTTTGCATTAGGTAAGTATAACACAAGATATGAACACGTTAATCCACACTTCCCAATCAGTTTTGATTTCTTGACAGATCAAAAGTTTTTATCAATTTGACTAACAAATCAAGTCCAAATCAAATGAAACGAACTTTAATTGATCAATAACTCGTATAGGTTTAAATCCATATCAAATTTGAGAAAAAAAAAACATAATACTACTTCGGATCAACCAAAACTTATGGCATCAAATTTTCTGTACGAGAATTGCATGTTCTTCATGTATTTTGTATAGATCATTACATATATATATGTATTCATGAATTTTCCAGCAAATAACACATAAAGTAAGCTTACTTTGAAGGTGTCTCTGATACCAAATGATATGAATCTTGTTGTCCAAAGATCAAAAGCCTTCAATTAAACCTCCCAAGGAGCTTTTGCCTTTAATAAGACTTCAATACTCCCCATCCACAAGCAACCCGTAGCTAAATTCTAGGAACCTCTTGAATCCATGTAGAGTATTCTTTCCCTCACAAGCCAATTCAACAATAGGATTGATTACCTATCACATAATTTGTCTCTGGTGAGGACATTTACGAGGATGTAATATCAAAGAGTAGGAATTAAGGTCAAACTGAGAACTCTTGGATCATCCCAATCCAAGTGTTCAATAAAATCAATCTAAGGAATTGATCAAACCCTAGATGAAGTTCAAGGAGAAAGCCTCAAAACTTAATAACCCTAAGAGAACACTCTCAAATTTCATATCTTCATCAACTTGATTACAATGTAGGCTATAAATGCATATTTATAGTGTTAGGGCTAAACCCTATATAGACTATTGACTTAAGACTCTAAAAGACTAATTAGACCCTTAATTAACAACTGAAATAGAGTTTAAACATTAAAATATGCTCAAAACAACACATTTCAAAATCCAAGACCTTACCATCGACGGTAGGTATACCCTACCATTGGTGGTAAGCTATTTTTCTTCAAGCCATTTTATTCCAGAAACCTACCATAGACAGTAGGTACAGGGCCTACCACTTGCGGTAGGTCCTGTTCTTCACCCTGCTTGGACTTTTCACCTCCAACTTGCTCCATTGAATACTCCTTGCTTATGGTATGAGTCATGAGCAACTTGGAAGGTTTTCCATCATCTTTAATTCTTTCGTTCTTGCTCTTTAATGCATTATTCATAGTTTCTTCAATGAATGCAACTATTCCTTTAGCCAATCTATCATCATATTCCTTGATCTTCCTTGCCCTTACTCTAGTGATTAGTCTTTCCTGAATTAACTCCTTAGCCTCTTGATTATCCCGATTCATATCAAAAGCATGCCTACAAGTCATCAAGACCATAAACCTTTTTCCTTCTAATTCCTACTTGAGCTTTGAGATTTATTTTAAGGAAATTAAGTTTTTTTCACTTGTTTTTTATGGAAAATAGATATCAATTTTACTTTCTCAACTCTTTTGGAACTTTATTAAAAAAGAAATAATTCATAGAGTTTAATTCCATTTCTTGTGCAATTCCTAGAGTTGATGATACCATTTCAATATTGCTAATTATGCTTCTTGTGTGCTAGGAGTTGAAGATAAAGGAAGGAGCATGGGGAAAGAGCATGGCACTATTCTTGAAGACTTACCAATGGGCCCATTTTTGAACTCTTCTTTTTCATTGAATGAAGTTTCTTTTGAGGAATTAAAGTCTTTGTTGGTTTCTTATACTTTTCATGTGGACATACTTGGTGATACATGTGTTATTTCTTTTTATCAGAATTTCTTTCTTCTTGTGCCTTCTATGTCAAAGTGTCTTTCTTCTCATGTCTCTCATGAGGATCTATGGATGAGTAGTGGTGTTAAATTTGAGCCTTCTTGCTATGACTTTGGTATGATAGATGATGCTTCCTTGGTTGATCCTAGAGTTGTTGGTTTTGAGCTTGATTTTTCTTTATTTGACCTTTTACATTATTGAGATTGTTGATTATGTGTTTAGGAAAGTTTATTGAGATTATTGATTATGATGTATTTCCTATCGTTGATGCTTTCATAAATAATCTTGATGGAGTTATTCTTTTAAACCAATGTTTTCACCTTTTGAATGATCCATTTAAGTTTTCTGACAATAAGCATAAGCTTTCAAGTGTTGTTAACTCTTTGAACTTGTTATTTGGAAACACCTTTTGAGTTCAAATTCTACCATTTACATTTCAAGGATTTCTTGTTAAAAGGTTTTGGAATCATGGAAGAGGTAGGATTTGAACAAGCTCGCAAAGATTTTGTTGTTGGGCATCTTTAATACCATAAACCTTTCAAGGAGTGGTTTTTGAAGAACATCATCTCACTTGGATCAAGAAGAACTCTTGTGCATTAAATTTGAAACATGAATTTGAACGTACATTGTTTAATCACCTACTTTTTAAAAAGTTATTTGATAAAATATTTTTTGAAGACGAATGTAAACCGCCTTGGAATTTTTGAAATCTTATGTCTACATTTCCTCACCTCATTTGTGAAATGATGAAAGTTGAGAATCATCAAGGTTATTCTTTTATCGTAAATGCTTTTGTTTTCATTTGGAATGTGCATTTGAATTATCATAGCCTTTCAAAGACAAGATATTTTAAATGTGTTATTTTCATATCCATTTTGAAAAGAATTTGAGCTTTCAATATCATCTGCCCTTCAAGGATTTTGACTTTGAACTTTTCTTTGAACAATTGACAAGAAAGTTGTTTCTTAACACTTGTGTTTTAAGTTCTCTTCTTAGAACTTTTGAGGAAACACCTTGGTGTTTGCAGCATTGAAAGTTCTTACAACTTTTTGTTTCAACATTTGAAATCATTACACACCTTGAGCTCTACGTTACATCAGCTTTTGAAGATTTTCCTAACTCATAAACTTCTTGATTCTCTTTCAGAGTTAGGAAATGATGAAATTTTCTACTTTTATTTGCCTTTGAACGATACTATTACTACTCCTTTCTTTGATTTACAAGAATTCTATACTTTTAGTTGCATTTTTATGTGGAGAATTCTTGTAAAATTTGAGTGGCTCTTGAATAGTCATTTTTGGAGCTTCTTGGTTTTGAATTTTTTTTATTAACACATCTTTAGCTTATCATAGACCATTCAAGGAAACACAATTTAGCAAAAGAATGAGTTAGCACTTCTAAGGATTTTTATGAGATTTATTGGTGGATTGGAAGTGTTAATCTTGAATCTCATTCTTTAGAGCTTTTGGTCAAAGAATTGAGAAAATGTTTTCAAGTTTCTTTGAATTGGAAAAGAGAAAGGATTTGGTATCACTTGCCATTTTGTATTGCAAATGCAGTACAAAATGATATTAAACTTTCTATGCCAATTCTTTGATTTTCAAGAGAAACTTTCTAGCTAAAGATGTCTATGTTCTTGAAAGTCTTGTGATTAAAACTTTTTGGGTTCTTCAAAGTGTTTATAGAATTTTGAAAATATATTTATCAAGAATCCATGAAGGGATTTTGAGAAACGTTGAGAATCTAAGCTTGTAATACCACATTTCTTTTGAAGAATGTCTTTTTAAAACAATCTTTCCTTATGGTTCCTTATACTTGTTAAGGAGAAATTCCATTGACCCTTTCTTTACTCATTTCTATGAAGTTCAATCCTTTAATGGATTTTTGGAAACCATCAATATGTTTTGAGATTTTGGAATCTTAAGCATTCTAGTCTCTACTTTTCTTCTATTAGATTCCATGATAATGTTAGTTTTGAATTTCATAAACCTTTTAAAGAAGTTTTCGAGTCCTTGCTTGTTTTTTTATTTAGATAGTCATTAGATTTAAACTGTTTAATTCTTAGCAATGGTTATATTGTTGAGTCCTTTCTAATGTCTCCGCCTTTAAAGATATTTGTAGGTGAAGATTCCAGGACGAATCTTTCAAAGGAGGGGCAGATGATATGAACCGGAGTGATCTAGAAGCTAAGGAATTTCAAGGACCAATCACTAGAGCAAAGGCAAGGAAGATTAAGGAGCATGATGGTGGACTTGCTCAAGGAATGGTGGTAATAATTGAAGAAGCTATGAAGATTGAACCAATGGAGTAAGATTAAAGTGTAAACATTGAAGTCCTTGGAAAAACAGGACCTACCGTTGACAGTATGCCTTGTACCTACCGTCCATGGTAGGATACTGGAAAAACTCGGTTGAAGGATCAACAATCTACCGTCGGCAGTAGATTCAACCTACCATTCACGTTAGGGTACTAAATTGGTGTAATGCATTATTTAGTTCAGTTTTTAGTGTCTTAAACCTATTTATAACTTTGAATTAAGTCTCTAATAGGTCTTGACTTGACCCAAGACTACTTTTTTTTATTAGATTTTAGCCTAAAATTTTATAAATACCCCATTATAGCCTAATTATAAGACCCATTGATGATTTTATGAAATTGGTGAGTTTATCTCTAGGGTTCTTAAGCTTTGAAGCTTTCTCCTAAACTTTATCTAGGGTTTGATCATTCCTTAGATTTATTTTACTTGAATACTTGGATTGTAATGTGAGATTTGATTTGCAAATGGATCAAATGCTTCAAATCTTCATTCAAAAGGACCTTTTGCCTTCAAGAAGGGTTTAATTAGCTCCATCCCCAAGCAACCATAGGTATACTAAACCTATGATCTCTTAAATTCATGCAACTAATCTTTTCCCTACACTCTAATTTAACATTTGGTATGCTAAACCTAATACCTAATTATCTTATGTAGAGAAGACTCAAACTAGACAACTACAAGGATGTAGATATCTTAGATAAGAATTGTGATCAATTGAAGACACCCTTGGATCCTCCAAATCCAAATGTTTCAAGTAAATTCAATCTAAGGGAGATCAAAACCCTGGATAGAAGTTAGGAGAAAACTTGAAAACCTAAGAACCCTAAGAGTAAACTCATTAATTTCATAAAATCATCAATTTCAACTTGATTACAAGAGGAGGCATAATAGGATATTTATAGAGAAATCCTAATACTCTTCCTAAAACATAATTGGAATATTAAAGACCTAATTACCCTTGAACAAAGTTTAATTACAAAGCTTGGACAAAAAGAAAAAAAATTAACCAAAATTAATAGATAAATTATCCATTTGGTGATGTTAGTCTGAGACCTACTAGGGACGGTAGGGCGAGAGCCTACCATCGCTGGTAGGCAATCTTTTAAACTCCCCATTTCTCCCAAGAGCTACTGGGGATAGTAGGGTGGAAGCCTAACGTTGCCGGTAAGCTCTGTTTTAGCTATTTCCTTGCTTCTTTCATCAACTATGATGGTCGAGACCTTTGATTTCGTTGAGCCTCTTATGATTTTAATATGTCTTGAAGATTTTGTAAACTCTTCTAAGCCTTCAATTTGAACTCGGAATTCCTCATTTGAAGCTTTCAACCATGATGTCTTCAATCTTCTAGTACAACTAGTTTCTTCTTCGGAAATTATTGAATGATCCTTTGTTAATTTCATATCATACCCCTTTTCTTAAAAGGATTCATCCTCAAATATTGTCCTTCAAATTTCTATAAAGGCGAGCAACATTATAAAGGATATAATCATTTCTGAGATTTAATCAATTAAAATCCAAATGCCATCTAAATAACAATATAAGCAAGGACGCTGAAACTTTTTTGAATGGTCTATGATACTCAAATGTTGTATAGGCATAAAAGTTCAAGAAATGATGCATATACCACCTTTGCTTTATAAGATTTTTCCCGAAAATAACACAATTAAAACCAAGGAAATCTTGTAATTCAAGCACATCAACAATATCTCCCAAAACTTCTTTAAAAGGACGATCAAACATAAAATTCAAATTAGAAATAGATTTCAAGATTAAGCACAAGAAGTTTTGAAAAGATTCAAGATCCAAAATAAGAAGTGTTCCTTGAACAGTTTTGGATAAAAAGTTTACATTGAAGCTATTTAGGAACAACTTCTTCGATATTCCTTCAAAGAAAAGGTTGATATCAACATCCTTAAAAGGAAAATGATACAAGAAGCTTTTTTATCATTTTCAAACCCAAGGGATAATTCAGGAAGTTCAAAAGTTTGAAAATTTTCTTTCCTTAAAAGAATGATGAAATGCAAAATGGATTTTCCAAATACAATCAAAAGATTTTGAAAAAAAATAAAAGACTTGAAATTCTACAAACTCTTCAACATAACAATCCAAGTTTCGAAATTCCCAAGATTTGTCACATTTATTTCCAAAAATCCAATTCTTCAAACATTATTTAAAAGGAAGATGATACGATAAGAAACTTCCAAAACCTTGAAGTTGATGGAAAATTGCTTCTATAACTTGTGAATGCTCGTCTTTGAAAGGCTAGCGATAATGAAAGTGTACTTTGCCAATGTAATCAAAAGCATTTAAGATTGAAGAATAATCTTTATGCTTTTCAAATTCCACCACTTAAAAATTAAGGTGAGGAATGGTAGTAAATTTTCAAAATTCCAAGATTCTCTATCTTCCTCTTTAAAAACTAATTTATCAAAGAACTATTTAGAAAGCAGATGATAAAACAATGTAGTTTCAAATTCATATTTCCAAAAGGTTTCCTTGAAGAAAATATGGTAAAATAAGAAGTTTTGTTGCAAAATCCTCCAAGATGGTTCCAAGAAACTACTCAAAAAAGAACAATCTAGGTTTGTCATCAAAACATGAAGAACTTTGAAAATTAACTCGTCCAAAAACTCCTTGAATGTTAGATAACAAAGCAAAGTACCACCAAAGGTTTGATTCAAAAGCTTGACACAAGAACTCATGTTTTGAACTAAGAAGTTGTCTAAAATATCGTCTTCAAAAAAAAGTCAATAAAGGAAATAGAATAAACAAGATGTTTCTCAAAAAGATTCTTCCAAATTAGTTCAAAAACACTATTTTCAAAGATAGTTTTCGCAAGATCACAAAGATGGGCTTTAAGCACTTTTAAACTAGCATTCATTTACTTTCCACAAATTAGCAACCACATGAATTCCTTTAAATGAAAATGATAGAATTGAAACCCATAAATGTTTACAAACAACAAAGATTTCAAAAATTCAACAACAAATTAAAACCTTTTGTTCATTATAAGAAAATTCGAATTGATGACTCACAAAGCACAAGAGTTGAATGGAAGGAAAAATCCATTAAAATTCTTCATTGAAGCATAAAGAAAAGATGATTCATAATCACAATTCTCAACAAACTCCCCTTTAAGCTTACCATAAAAAACACCACATAAAGAACAAGAGAACTAACAGACTCTCTCAAAATAATTCCTTTCATCAAAAGATCCACGGAAGATATGAATCTTACTCCACATAGATGCACAAGAAGATAAGACATTAGCAACAATGAGATCAAAGAAAAGATTATCATGTAACAACTCAATGAAAAGATAGTTTAATTTTAGCAACACTAACCAAAAGTTGTTTCTCAAGATAAGCACATGGACAAGAGCAGTTAAACATATGAGCAACATTAAGAGCTAGTTCACAAGTGAAAGGATTAACCATCAAATTTCCAATTAAAGTCATGTAAGAGGTATACAATTCTAAAAACAACTTTAACTCCTTAAAAGATAACTCATGACATAAGTAAAAGGGTTTAAAGAAAGGCTTATTGATGTGTCTTCATAGCTAATGCTAAGCTCCTTTCCCATGCCTTCTTCTTTGGCTTTCATCCCATGGTTTGGCTTTGTTCCACAAGTTGTAGTTAAGAAGTTGGGTTGGATCTTATCACTAAAAAGAGAAAAAGAACAAAAATTAGATTCATTGATTATGAGATCAAAACACAAGAAAGATGTGGAAGGAAGGAAGTTTATGATTTTATAGAGCTTGTAGCGAAGACTTCCTTCATTTTCCATGTTTTGAGCTTTAAATTTCTGCACACTTGGAGAAAGCAATCAAAGAAATGTTTATTGGAATTAGTAAACTAGTTAAACTCCTCACTAGAAAGAGAGTTTAATAGTAAACTAATATCACAACAACTCTCTTTCGTTTCCTCTCTTTTATCTCCCTCAAAAAGAATTGAGCTCATCTCTTCCTTTGTTTCCTCACTCTTTTCAATCTCATTTTTCTTTTCTTCCACTTGTTCTTCTATAAAACTCTCATGATTTTCAATCAAGCACTCATTCTCATTTGTTTTTCCCTTACTTTCTTTTGTGCTCACAACACTCTTGTTACATCAACACTCTTCTAATGAAATAGAAATGGGTTTAATAACACTTTGTTCCTTATTGAAACTCCCTTGTTCCACTCTTATTTTCACTTCCGTAGCATGTGTTTTAAGACTCTTTTCAACCATTGATAACTCTATGAATTTATCCTTTGCTTGACCTTGTCGTTTTCCTTCATGGTTTTCAAGTCCACGTCTAATCCTCAATGCTTGCTTTATTAAGCTCCGAGTCTTGATTGGTTTTAATCCCATGCTTCTTCTGTATTCACAATTACAATCCCACAAATCATTGACCACATAAGCGAAAGATGTTAACACCAATTGGAACTTCTCTTATGTTAATCATAAGGACCAGAAGTTTAACACAAAAGAGGTAATTTCAAATTGTTGTAATTAAGAGATCTTCATGCAGTTCCCAAAGTTTGAGAACTTTTACCACAATTGTATCCTCTATAGTAATAACTATCATAGTATCTCTCATAAATCATCTTTTCTTTTATGGAACCTCCCCAAACATGGGTCTTCATAGACATAGTTAAACCTACAAATTAACAACAAAATAAATAAAGAAGGACCTCACAATCACTTCCTAAGTGTTTTGATGATTGCTCAATTCTCTCATGTTTGGCTTTCTTATGGCTTTTGATCAAATTGACTTACTCTCTTACCTTTTTTCCAAACTCTCACCTCACAAAAGTTCTTTTAACTTTAAAACTTCCTCCACCACAACCACCAAAGGCAATCAATCAAAGATAATATTTCAATCAAAACACTTAGTTGAGGTAGTTAAAGGACTTCAAAAAAGAATTTCAACAAACACTTGTAGTGCAAGAAGTTTAAAAATAATCCAAGAGTAATTAGAGCCAACCAAAGTCAATTTTGATCACCATAAAGAATAGGAAAACACTGATAGAAAGAAAACTAGAGTTGAAAAATAATGAAACAAAGCAAATCTAAGCTAAATATAGAAGAAAGAGTGCTAAACAAAAATTTCCAAAAAACAGGGGATAATGACACTGTATCACAAATATCACGATAACTCAAAACTTGTAATATCAAATCAAGTCACATTAATCTTGAAATAAGCGTAGCTCGATGAGGATGAATTTAAGTACACGGTTCGCGCAATTTGAACCATTATAACCCAAGATATGAGCTAATTAATCTAGACTTTTCAAACCGATCTGGTTTTCTAAACACTTTCAAGATTTTGATCGAATTGATCTATCAAATCAATTCCAAATTCAGTGAAACCAATTGCAATCGATCATAACTAATAATAGTTGAGATCTATATCAAGGTTTTGCAAAACCAAAACAATACAACTTCCAATCAAGCCAATCTTATTGCATTAATTTTTCTGTCCGAGATTTGCATTATCTTCATGTATTTTTCTATAGATCATCATATGCTTTTACTTTTTTTAACTTTGAAGCAATTGCAACAAATTAAAACTTACTTGAAGGTAGATCTAACACCAAATGATGTGAAATTTGATTTGCAAATGGATCAAATGCTTCAAACCTTCAAATCTTTCTTCCCAAGGACCTTTTGTCTTTAAGAAGGGCTTAATCAGCTCCATCCCCAAACAATGATAGGTATACTAAAACTATGACCTCTTGAATTCATGAAACTAATCTTTCCCCCACACTATAATTCAACATTGGGAATGCTAAACCCAATACCTAATTAGCTTATGTAGAGAAGACCCAAAATAGACAACTACAAGGATGTAGATATCTTAGAGAAGGAATTGTGATCAATTGAAGAAATCCTTGGATCCTCCCAATCCAAGTGTCTCAAGTAAAATCAATCTAAGGGAGATCAAACCCTAGATAGAAGTTAGGAGAAAGCATGAAAATCTAAGAACGCTAATAGTAAACTCATCAATTTCATAAATTTATCAATTTCAACTTGATTACAAGAGGAGGCATAATAGGATATTTATAGAGAAATCATACTGCTCTTCCTAAAACCTAATTGGAATATTAAAGACCCAATTACCCTTGAACAAAGTTTACTTACAAAGCTTGGACAAAAAGAAACAAAAAATTAACAAAAATTAATAGCTAAATTATCCATTTAATGGTGTTGGTCAGAGACCTACTGGGGACTATAGGGTGGGGGCTTACCGCTGCCGGTAGGCAATTTTATAAACTCTCCATTATCCTGAGAGCTTCTTCTAAACTCCCCATTTATCCTGAGAGCTACCGGGGATGGTAGGTTGGGAGCCTACCATAGCCGGTAAGCTCTGTTTTAGCCTTTCCTTGCTTCTTTCGTCAACTATGATGGCTGGGAGCTAATAGTTTGATTCTATTGAGCTTCTTATGATTTTAATATGTCTTGAAGGTCTTGTAAACTCTTCTAAGCCTTGAGTTTGAACCAGGAATTCCTCATTTGAAGCTTTCAACCATGATGTCTTCAATCTTCTAGTACAACTAATTGTTCCTCCAAAAATTGTTGTATGATCCTTTGTCAATTTCATATTAGATTGGATTGATCTAAGGGTTCACAATTTCTAAACAATTTCTAATTCTATGATGATAAATTCCTTGTGATTCTATCTAGAAGTTAGGTCTTCTTCAATTGATCTACTTGTGTAGTGAGTAACTAGCCCCATTGTTTGAATTATGGGTGGGTGTTGTTGAAGAAGATCAAGTCCTATTGAAGGCAAGATCCTTGGGTAATGGATAAGAAGATTTGGTTTCATTAAAGATCCTAAATCATATCGAGCATTTCATGGCATTTGGAGATATTACCTATTCGCTGGCATTTATCACAAGTCATGACATACCTATTTACATCCTTGAATATGGTTGGCCAATAAAAACTGGACTTTAGTACCTGTTCTATTGGCTTGATAATATTCGCTGATGGGTCTTTCATGATAATGGTGCATAATATCTTTCGTTTTCGGTGGTGCTACACATATCCGAAGCATTTGGTCAGCACATTAGCGAAACAAGTATGGATCCTCCCAGAAGTAGAACAACTTAAGTTCCGTGAAGAATTTCTGAAGTTGTCAGTTTTACCTACCAGAACAGCATTAGACCCAAGATAATTAGCAATAACCGTAAAGCAATAAGAATCGTCTTTAATGACATCATAGAAAAAGGAGTAGCTCATCAGGGAATGGGTTGTTTATGCATTCTTCCTCCAATGGTTCTAAACAAGGATTTTCTAGTCTAGAGAGGTGATCAGCTGCCAAGTTTTTCTTGCCTTTTTTATCTCTTATTTATAAGTCAAATTCTTGCAACAAAAGTACCCAATGAATTAGTCTAGGTTTTGCATCAATCTTAGTTAATAAGTACTTTAATGTGGAGTGATCCGTGTAAACAATAAATTCGAAAGAATAAGATAAGGGTGAAATTTGTCAAAGACAAACACTATGGCAAGCAACTCTTTCTTCATCATAGTGTAATTGGCTTGTGCATTCATAAGAGTTTTGCTTGCATAGTAGATCGGTTGAAAGTGCTTACTCTTCTGTTGACCTAGTACGACACCTATGGTATAATCACTAGAATCATACATTAGCTCAAAAGAAAGAGACCAATCAAGAGCTACAAGAATACGAGAGTTAGTCAATTTACACTTTAAGATTTCAAAGGCATGCAAGCAATTGTCATAAAAAAAATAAAGGGTGCATCTTTTTCCAGCAAAGCTATAGAGGTTTAGAAAATTTTGAAAAATCTTGAATGGACCTCCTATAAAAATCCGCATGACCTAAGAAACTCCTCACCACTTTCACAAACGATGGGGTAGGTAATCTTTTAATCGTTTCTACCTTTGCCCTATCTATCTCAATGCCATGTTTTGAAATCTTATGACCTAAGACTATGCCTTCTTGAACCATAAAGTGACACTTTTCCCAGTTTAAAACCAAGTGAGTATCCTCACATCTTTGTAAAACCTTTTCAATGTTATGTAAGCAAATATCAAAAGGATTACTAAAGACAGAAAAGTCATCCATAAACACTTCCATTATATCCCTCCCTAAATCCTCAAATAGCTGTTATGTGCATTGAAAATTGGTAGGGGCATTACACAAACAAAAAGGCATTCGCCTTTAAGTGAAGGTACCGTGGGGCAAGCAAATGTCATCTTCTTGGTCCTCTGGTGCAATGAGAATTTGAAAATAAACTAAAAAACCATCAAGAAAACAATAAAATTCATGGCTCGCAAGTCTCTAATATTTGGTCGATGAAGGGTAGAGGGAAGTGATCCTTCCTAGTTGCATAATTTAGCTTCTGGTAATCAATCCACACCCTCCAACTGGTAATGACTCTCATTGAAATTAACTCTTCTTTCTTATTGGGGATGACTGTCATACCTTCTTTCTTTGGTACTACTTGGACAGGACTTACCTAAATGCTATCAAAAATGGGATAGATGATTCCAACATTGAGTAGTTTGATTACCTCCTTTTTCACCCCCTCTTGCGTATGGGGATTCAATCTCCTTTGAGGTTGAACCACGGGATTAATCTCTTCTTCAAGCAAGATCTTGTGCAATGCAAAATGAGAAACTGATCCCTTAAATGTAGGCTACTCCAAGCTATACCCTTCTTATGTTTCTATAAGGTCCTTAGTAACTCTCGTTTTTGTTGTCTACTTATCTTGGAAGAGATGATAACAGGAAGGTCCAATTGTCTCCTAAGAACGCATACTGCAAGTGTTCGGGCAACACTTTTAGTTCCAACTCTAGAGGCTCCTCTATTAAAGACTTTAATGAGGGACAAGGTGTAGCTTGTAAATTTTGACTCTTAACATCCTTCTCAAGGATTTTTGTCTCATCCAATTGTGCTACCACTTTTTGTACCAACTCATCATCCACCACTTTTCTATCATTACTTTGGAGTGTTGTAAGCAAAGGATCATCGTTTATTAATTCCTGCACATGATAAGAAATATAGATATCTGTTGAATTTACCATAAAGCAAGTATCATCACGGTCCAAGGTATGATGCGTAGCTTCAGGTAGTTTAAGATCAACCTCATCCTCTCCTAATCTAAGGGTCAACTTCCCTTCCCAAATATCAATTATAGCTCTAGCTATATTAAAGAAAGGTCAACCTAAAATTAGAGGGACTTCATTTTCTTCCTCCATGTCAATGACCAGGAAATCTATGGGAAAGATAAAGTCTTCTACTTGAACAAGGATATCCTCTATAATACTAATAAGTGCTTTATTGTCTATATTTCTATATGTCATTTTCATCATTTTACGATGTTTTATATATATATATATATATTTATAAGTCATATTTTGGACTAATACCCTTTATTCTTGTCTTAAGTTCTTTCCAATGAGAAAACAATGAAAAGAAACAAAATGGTCGAAAATGGAGAGAAAACGACGAAAACAAAGCTGATCTACTGCCTAAGGTAGGCCAACCTACCGCTGATAGTAGGTCTTGGAGTCACAAGCAAAAGCTGGACAGAACCCTACCAGCGACGGTAGGCTACCCCTACTATTGACGGTAGGTTCTGACGATAAAGAAGAAATTTCGGACAGAACCCTACCGCGGACAGTAGGGCTCGACCTACCATGCGCGGTAGGTCCCGACTGTAGCAGTTATAATCCGATTTTAACTCTATTTTAATGTAATTTTTCTTATAGTAATAGGGATTTCGCCATTAGGCTAGAGGATGTAATTATGGGGGTTAAATTTTTCCCCAAAATTCATCTTCAATTAGGTAGGAAATTAGTAGAAATTCTGTAATTGGACGACTCGAGAGACGAGCTCAGGCGACATTCGAGACTGGGATTTAGAGTTCAATCTCCTCCTAAGCTTTCTTTTCCTTTGTTTTTACTGAATTTAATGTTTAATTTCAGTTTTTATGCAACGATTAGTGAGTAGATTTTTATGTTTGGATGAGGGTTGAACCCTAATACTTATTTACAATGTTCTTGGTTTAATTTATTGGATTCGATGTTTGTTTTCAATTGAGTTATCTTCCAATGTGTTTTGTTGCAAGTTAATTATCGCGAGATTGGATTTATTGCAAGGATATTCGAAGTTGAAAAAGGAAGAACATTTTAGGGCAACCAATTGGGGGTTAATTGGGAAATTGATTAAAGATATGATATTGCACTTTTAGGTCCTTTAAATCACCTATAATTATTGCACTCAAATTGGTTAGGGAGAGAAGAGATTCTTCTCGAAGGGTTAGTGAGTAGGGTGACTTTTGTCTAGAGATAGGGATTGCCTGATTAGTTGTGATGACCCAACTTGATTAATTCAACATCATTTTTATAATGTTTGTCCAATTGAATTAGTAACAAAGATTAGGGGGATTCCACCATCCAACCTCTTGCTTTAATAGTTTTAAACCCTAAATTTCTTGCTTTGTTTTCTTTACTTGATAAATCGTTTTTAGTATTTTTAGTTAATTCTTCTCCAAACTATTTTTAGACTAAACATTGAAAGAGAGATTAGTACTTTAACCTTTATCGTTCCTTGAGATTCAAAACTTTGGTGTAGCTCGTTTACTACAGTTATAAGTCCACTTGCCTATTACTTTAGCTTGGTTGTTCATCCCCATTCTTTCTAAAACATCCATATACACATCAAATACCCTTAGGGTACTCAATGGCTCGGTCAGCTAATTTTATATGCATCCTAGTAGGTTTCAGTTCCCCTAGATTTTACTCATCCTTAGCTGATTTAGGCGGTAGCATTAATTTACTATCGATAAAGTTTGCAAAAAGTAAAGTCTAGGGGAACTGAAATGGTAGAGCACTCGTCATTCAAAGTTACTTCTGCTGATTTAGGCAGTAGAATTAATTTATGGGTAGAGCACTCGTCAGCAAAATACCGCCTAAATCCTTGTTCAGCAAAACGATAAAGCACTCGTCAGCAAAAATACCACCTAAATCCTTGTTCAGCAAAACGGTAGAACACTCGTCATTCAAAGTTACTGACGAGATATCTTGAAGCTTCTTTTTCTTAGAAAGAATGTCATCAGAAACTTGGCATATTTTGGCATTTGTGTCAAAGCTTTAGGAAACAAAATATTAATATGTAATTGTTTAAACAAATTTAAAAATTTACCATATTGTTGGTCTTGTTTTGCTTTAAGAAAGTGTTGAGGGTATGGCACTGAAGGTCTATAAGCTGATAGAATTTGCTTTGGTACTTCTTTCTTCTCCACTTTTTCATCATGTCCTTCTTCAACTTTTTCCTCAACAATCCTTTCTTCGAGTTCCTTCTCCTTTAAATCCTTCTCTTTTAATATCACCATGGGAGTAGGAACTTCAACTCATTACAACTCCTCAAAGTTATTGCTTTAACATGTTCCCTGGGATTTGATTTCATATTGCTATGAAGGGGCCCATGTGGTCTTTTCAAGATGATCATGTTCCCTTGGATTTGATTTCGTATTGCTAGGAAGGGACCCATATGGTCTTTTCAAGATGATCTTGACAAGTTGCATTTTCTAAGTCCCGAATGGAAGTATCTTAATTTTGCCTAGCATCAGTTTCATTCATGAACTTACTCAAAAGATCCTTCAAATTAGATTTTAGATGTTGGAGTCGAAAGAGGTGCATTGTAGGGAAACGGTTATATAGGTCCGGGATTCTGATATCCCAGAGGATTTTGAGGTCTTTGTTGCCCTTGATTGCTCCAAGAGAAGTTAGGGTGGGTGCGCTACTGTTATAGGTATTGGAAAAAGGATTATTCCCTTTCTTACTTCCTTGGATATAATCTACGTGTTCCACAGAAGCATCCATGCTAGGGCACTCATGATTTGGCTACCCCCCATTACAAAAGTTGCATAACATTGCTTGTTGTGGGCCCGTATTTAATATTTTGAACTTTTTGTCTATCATGGCGGCTAGGGCTGTAAACAGAATGGGTCTTACCCGTACCCGAGCTGGTCTATACCCGTTTATAGCGGGTTAGGTTAAAATTTTATACCCGCGGAACCGTACTCGTACCTGTATAGATTCTATTAAATGGATCTGGGCAGGGTATGATGATACCCAGGCTTGTTTACCTGTATACCCGTTATAATAATAATATATAATTTTTATATTTTTTATTAATACATATTTTATACATTTATCCTATTTGTGTGTACTTAAACTTTTAATCATTTGAATTAGAGATGTTAAAAGATTGTATTTGTTGAAAGAGATATTAAGGAAATTATGTTAATCATGTTGTAAGTTTTATTTTAGAGTTACATATTGTTTTATATATATTTCTGTTTAACAAGAAAAAAAATAGAAAAGTAGCATACGAGTACGGGTATACCCAGACCCACCCTAGACCCTGGAGTTGATTCTAGGTCCACAAATTTTATACCTAAAGGGTCTGGGTCTAGGTTTGGTCCATGTTTCACTATATGGGCCTGGGTCTATTACAGGGAGTACAGTACCCGTCTGAACCCATTTACACTGGCCAAACTTGATTCCAAAAATGTTAGCGCATCTACGCTATATACTCTCACCATTTTTTACCCTTGGTCTTGGGCTCCCTCAAGTATAACTATTTAAGGCAATTTGCTTGATAAAACAATCATATACTTGTTTGGGTGTTTTGTTATCGGTGGATCCGCCAGCGGAAGCATCTATAAGTTGCCTAACTCCAAAGCTAACATCATCGATAAAAGATTGTATTTGGATTCCTAAGTCCAAACCATGATGTGGGCACTTTCTTATCAATTCTTTCTATCTTTCCTAAGTTTCGTAGAGGCTTTTCCCATCGGCTTGTTGGAATGAGAGGATTTCATTCCTCGATTTTGCGGTACATCTTGGGGAAAAGTATCGTCCAAGGAATTTCTCCGCCAAAGATTCCTAAGTTGTACCCGGAGGTAATGATTTGAGCTATGACTTTGCCTTATCCCTTAAGGAGAATGGGAAAAGGAAATGTTTGATTGCATCATACGATGCTCCGTTGATTTTGAAAGTATCACACCTCCAAGAAATTGGTGATATGTATGTTGGGATCTTCATCTTGTAGTCCATTGAATGGAACATTATTTTGTACCATCTCTATGATATGGGGCTTTATCTAAAAATTTTGGCGTCCACTACCGGTTGTGTTATGGTCGGCCTCCGTACAAATCTTCTGAGATATAGGATGTATGGGTTTCTACTTGGCTTGGAATGCTTGCATACTGTGAGTATATTGAGCTATACATGCCAATAGAGTTGTCCGATAATTTGGGTGGCAGCAATGCATTCCAGCATATCCTATTCGACCATTGGAGGCTCACAGGCTAGCAAATAATAGGATATATGTCGTCAAGAAAATATTTATAGAGGCTTTGTGGCTAGAGGCACCATCACATCTACTTATGGAGTCTTAGACTAGTGTACCTGTCATACCAGCGAGTCAATACACACATGATTACCTGTCGTGATTTATCTATAGCACTCATCCCAGGATACAGAATCCTGACAAACTTCCACATGGCGTACAACACTCGACACCTGGGAGGCCATCACCCTCAGTTGTTCTCGATATTACTCCTTTCATATATCGCAATACCACTGATCCGGTCGGGATGTATACCCAGATATATAGTATCATGAAGGACTTTTATCTGCGTAGCGATTGGATATCATATGATGATGATTTTATATTCTGTATTTTTATTTGGATATTTGGACTTTTCTTTTAGTATGTAATCGTAGTTGTATTAGACTTTTTTTTTCAATTCGTATTATCATTTGCGATTATTTACTTTCTTATGAGTTTTCATGTGATTATTCATGAAGACTACAATTTATACTTTGGTGCTATTCTTTGAAGTAAATATACTTATAAACGCTTATCAAATCAAGTCAATATACATAAAAGTGGAAAAATACAATTGGAGGAAGGTAGTAATAAAGTTAATTACAATAACAACTAAAGGTTAACGTGAATGGGATCTCCTGTTGGATATGCTCTAGCATATCTCGTGTTCCAATCTGCAATCCTGTACAAATAAAGATCTGGCCAGTCACTGACTCAATCATTACAATGATATTGCCATTGCACGTGTAAAGGGGGCAATGGGCATTTATCTCGCATGTGCAGCTGTAGAACACAATAGAAATATAATATTAATTCTCATTAAAGTATAGATTTTAAACTTAAAAATTATTTGAGAAAATATAACCGCAATAAAATGTTGGTGTTTTGCCAGGTGATTGATAATTATCATACCTCCAGTCCGATCCATCTACGAGTATAAGGCAATACAGTCGTTGACCCTAAACGTGCAATTAAGACCACACACAAATTGAATGCATTTGCAATGACATAAAGTGAATCAGGTGTATCCAACTAATGTGATGAATGTGCATGTCCTTCTCGCCACTGACATTTGTGTATGAGTTCATAATCCCGTTCCACTTATCCAAATAGTGAAACGTACATGTTCAGATTATGTTCCAACTCAAAACATATTCACCTACGGACCTCAGGCCATTGATGTTCATCTCCGTACACAAAGTATGCTACCACCCTTTATCTACAATTTCTATCCCCTTCTATGTTCTTCCAATTCTCAATGAAAGAATAAACGAAACATGGGAAAACCATTGGGGAATGAAAATGTAGAACCAGTAGATGGATCTATAATGGAGCCTGGTAATGATAAACTACTTCATCCACTACTACGCCCTCTACCTCTACCCTTAGGGGCTCGTGGCTATCTGCCTCTCCCACGGGATCCCGAACCAGATTCTGATCTGGACCCTAAACCATATCTGCTTGACTTCTATATATTTCTATGAGCAATGGATACGTGCTCCTAATATGACTTGTCTTTTTTTGTTGAGTCAGTCTTGCGTCGTCCTTTGGTAATTGTAATTTCAGGGGCAAATATCAATGCCATACCAGGATCTGAAGGCAAAACTGGACTTAAAACCCCTTTCGCAAAACAATGTATCTCCCTAACTTTGGATATGGGTCTTGTACTTATCTAATCTAAGAGAAAGGCAAGATCACGTATCTCAGCATCCATGTCCTTTTCTTGAGATACAGGATGGGCACCCCTAATTTCTAGTGACGAGTAAATATCAGATAAATTAATAGGGAGAAGGTGTTCGTACCGTGTAATCAACTCGCATGAATATGGGAGGCCGTGTGATGTCTTCAAATAGTATCCGCACTTATTCTTCAGATCATCAATGATCTCTGGAGCTCTCTTTAACTTAACCCAAATCTTCTTCAATGCCAAATGACTAATTTATTACTTATATTTTTTAATATCGGATTACTCTTGGCATTATACTTTCTTTTAAGCCTTGAATACTCTAATGAGCTCTTAGTCTTAGCAATATGACCTTTAATAACGGAATCAATATTAAGGAATACTATGTCCAAATCACCATGGCATGTTGAAAGCCATAGCTTCAAAACTGAATGTTCACTCTCAACTCGGTTGGTAGTCTCTACCCTAAAATGCAGTACTTGTCTAAACTCTAATGAATTTATGAGCAAGAGGATTAAACCAAGTATTAAACAAGTAATGCAAGAAATCTGCCCTTTTATGCCACTTTGTCTTCAAGTTATCCAATCTTTTATAGTACTTTGCCTCATCGATTTCGTTTAGAAATTTGTGCCATATGCCATTTATGAACTGTGATGCCACCTCTTCATCTTTAATCATCACAGTTAATTTTGCCGAGACATTTTGATCAATGTACCTTCTACATAGCATATGGTATGATCTATTGAACACCTCATCGATCACAAACATTAAACCACTTTCCCTGTCCGTAATAATCACAACCGCTTCATGTGCATTAACGTCTTCCTCATTCCCTATTGACACAGCTGATGCAAAATATAAGTGTTTAATCTGTTTAAGAACCCATCTATACGTTGTACCTTGCTCATTTCGCATGAATGTAGTAGCTACAGTGAAGTTCTTACCGCTTAGAGTCATCCCGATAGCCTCCAACAATGGCATATTAATAAAATACAAAGGACAAATAGCATATTTACAAAATGTACATCATAAATTTAAATTTAAACCCTAAACCACAAATTATGAAACTTAAGGAGAAATAATAAATATGGACTAATTCATTTAAATATTAATTAAATAATAACAATTTTTGAAATAGTTTTATATATGAAAAAGCCCTAAATCCTAAAAAAACTAAACAATATAAATTAAAGTATAAATTAACATATTTTAACTAAGATATTAAAAGTAACCCGATATAAATTAATAAAAAAATTAACTAATTCAACATAAATATTTATTATAAATATTAATTAAATGATCACGATTCCTTTAAGATAATTCTATTAATATTATAACTTAAACAATCAATATACATTTAATATCCACATCTACACTTAATAGAATATATACAAACAGCTTACTTGTTTGTTTTATATGTCGTATCCATTATCAGTACATATGGCCACGTTCTCATCATTTGAATCGATGTTGGGTGTGCAACAACAATATCACTACGTACATTGCTCTCGTCACAGTTTCTGTAGAACACCGTATAATCCTGTTGAGCACTTAAACAAAGAACTTTTTCTACCGTGTTGCGCTCCTGCATCCTTTTCTTCTTCATCTTGGCAAGGACATTGTGTAATTTCTGTACACAACATAAATCATATAAATCATATTATTAAACTCTAAATACAAACTTAAAATATTATAATAACCTAGTAAATGTAATGCGACATACCTCATAGCACAATCTACATTTTGTTCTCGAAAAAATCGTAACATATTATGTGGTGGCATATGACTCTTCCTAAATTACTCGGTCTGTATCAGTTGATCCTCCGTTAGTCTTGCAGCCTGAGCGTGACCGTGATGATAGACACCTATTGCATGGTTGTGCCACCCATCGCATACAAATAACTGCCAATTTTCACTCGTGGCCATTTGCTCACCTTTTAATTTAAAGGGGCAACTACCCTTTTTAGTTCCATCAGGACCCTGCCTTTTTATGGGAATTTCTTCTTTTTCATCATCAACTGTCGGCTTTGTTCTTGATTTCTTTGCACTTCCATACCGCAAGTCAATGTAACGTACGGTCGACTGTCGGAAGTTCTTGATCTCAAATATCGAGTGACAGTCAAATATGTATTCATTTTCATCGCTATTTCTTTTGCCCAATCCACCAATTCTATTTTCAAATCAAAAATTCGATCAGTTACGAATAAATGCCAATGATCCACGTATTCTAGTTCTAAAAATTCTTCAAATGTAGTCGAATCTTCTTCACTCTGTTATATTAAAGTATAATACGAAACAAATTAATAATACATCTTATATAATTTAAAATTTATGAAAAAAACATAAAAATAACATTTAAAAAAATTTAAAAAATGCATTGACATGAATTTCTCCCTAAATGGACGAAATTCTCTAAGAAATTTTGCCAACCTGGGCGAAAATTTTGAACCCTCTAGGAGAAAATCAAGACAATTGAGAAAAATTAAAATTTGGGAGTTTTTTTTTTACCTAAAAATTGATATTTTCTTGCAAAAAATCTTCAAAATTATCCATATCTACCTTCAATTTGGGTTGAATGTGAAAGATTTGAGTTTGAGGTTAGAGAGAAGTTAAAAGAGAATTGGGTTAGAGAGAGAAACTTAGTAGGAAAAAATAAATTTTTTTGCACTGTCCTTTTAGATTCTCGAGTTATATTCCCATATTATATATTTCTTTTGATTGACTTTACTTCTCATAGTCTTAGATGGAAACTATAAGAACCAGATTTGAAGAGGTTTATTTTTCAAGTCAAACTCGATCATTTCATGCGGCTGAACTTAATAGGCAAGAAATGAGAGTTGAAACCTTGTTGATTTCTTCATATGAATAAGGAATTACGCAGCTTTTGTGATGAATGTGTGATTTACTTGTTTGATTTTTGGAATTTTTGTGAAGACAAGTGATACATCTGATTTTTTTTGCTCAAACCTTTGACACTAGATAGCAGAGAAAGTTATAGCAATTGTTAGGACCTAAAATTCATTACAAACAAAAATGCTTTGTGATGCCACTGGTTGTTTTTTACATGAACCTTTTAGATCTTTCTCAAATAGCTTTATCAAAGGAAAAAATGTCTTTTATTCTAAATATCTTGTTATGTAAATCTACTGCTGAGTTTTTTCTTTCTGTTCTTTCAATTTTTTTAGTTTATTTGACTGTATTTTCTTGTTGTGTAGGTTGCAGAAATTATGGATGGGAACTGAATGAGAGAATTTGTGATTATTTGTCTGGTTTTGTGATGAATTTGAGATTACTTGTCTGGTTTTTTTTTTTTTAAATTTTGTGAAGAAAAGTAATAGATTTAGGTTTTTGTGATGACAAGTGATACATTTGGTTTCATTTTGCTCAAACTCTTGACACTAGATAGCATATATTTTGGCTGTTTTCTGGACAGGATATGAAAATATTATATATGATATTGAAGATGTAGGTTTTACAATAACTATGTCTTTAGATAGAAAATGAAGTTTATATTTGAATGCCTTAATATTGATCATTTACGAGCTATATTATTGATGTTGAGAAGTGGGTGACATTTTATTTGAGCATTGATAGGACAATTTCATAGTATGGGGTTCTAGATAGATGGTATTTTATGAGTTTTTTGGCAGAGAAAATAAATCTTTAGGGGTGTTTTTGGGTATGTTGAAGAAGATAAGAATACGATTTGAGTTTTTTGGGTTTGGGTTGGAATAGAGAAAGAAATTTGAGAGTTTTTAATTTTGTAGGAAGGAAAAAAAAAGCATCAATCATGAGAGAGAGGGGAAGAAAAAATTGAAGAAGAGAGAGAGGGGGAATTAATTTAGCTATTGATCATTTACAAACAGATGAAAGTACTTAAGTGGGGGGTGCTTTGCTAGCAAGCTGCCTCCTCATTGTTTTTGCCTTCTTAATTTTCAATATTTATACTCCTCAAACTATGACTTTTCTATCTTTTCTCGCCAATCATTACTCGTGCGATAAAGTACAATAAATTTAAGAATGTTATCGCACATAAACATATTGAGAGACAACTATATATTTAAATAACTCATCGATCCAAATACGAGAAAAGAATAGATGTAAATTATATACTAGAGGAAAAACAAACCCTTCATATTCATCTTCTTCCCAATTATAGCACATATTTGTTTCTCTCAATAAGTACAAGTGCAAAGCACATATCTCAATCCACTGTATTCTACTACATGAGTGACATTGGAGTTAAAAAAATCAGATTTTTCATAGTTTTTTTTTCTTTTTTGAGGCAACGAAATTCATAATTGATGGGCTATAAATATTGAAAATGAAGAAAGACCACTATGTTGTTACAAGAAAAATAGTTGAGGCGACTATAGATATTATAATAAAGAATGGAGTCTAAGTTGTTACAAAAGAAATAGTTGAAGGGCTATTCCAAAGTAAAAAATACTAAAAAGGAAAGAAAATGGTTTCTCAGCCGGCTCTATTCCGAACCGGGTTCTTCTATAATAATTAACCGGTTTCTTCTATAATAATTAACCGGTTTCAGTGGCCGGTTAATCACAAAAAAATGTTCTGTCAAATCGGAAAGAACAAACAAATCAGCAGTGGAAGAAACCACGTCTCTCCTCGCTCGATCCCTTTTAGCCTACACAACCAAAGAAACCTTCGCAACAAGGCCCAGGTTAAAAACTATTCAATTTTTGCAGAAGCATTTGTTTCTGCATATCAGAAGATAGAAAAAGGAGGAACAAAACGAGAGATCTGTGGGCTTCTTGGCGATTCTTTCAAGGGTAAGTTCTGTTTATTTACTGCTGGAAATCTACCCTTTTTTGTTTTTATGTTTTTTTACATTTTGCATTGATGGGAAGTCCATGTTTTTTGTTCAAGAAATTAAAATTTTGCTCTTTTTAATTGTTTTTGCATCAAATTGAAGTCACTGAATAGCGTCGATGTCTTTCCCTATGATTACCATTGCGTGATAAGTTTGAAATAACTGAGCAAATGGGGACATTCCCATTTGGTGGTTTGTCACTTTAGTATTCCCCACTTTACCTAACCATTCTTTTTATTACATTGGAGTTCCGTAGCTTCCGCCATTTCAATTTCTAACTTTAAGGGTATGAGTTTTTTTAAGGTATTTCTGGGTTGATGATTTATTTAACTGTTGCTTTATATGGTTTCAGAAAAATTTTTGAGGCTGCAAGAGAAACGAATGGAGCACTTTGGTAAATTTGTGAGATTTTGGCAATGTAGAATTGAATGAGGAGTGTAGAAGCGATTTGGAGAGACAGTAGAATGAAATGATTAGAAGATTGCTGTATATTGTTTGTTCATATAGCCAGTAGAGTGTATAGGTGCATTTTTATATAAAGATGATGGCTGATGCAGCGGCTCTTATTGAGGCATCAGGATCCAGATTCAGTGATTTGGAGCTCATTGGAAGGGGATCATTTGGAGATGTATATAAAGGGTAAGGATTAATGTAAAATTCAATCTTTTCTATCATTGATGCTTACGTTCTTGATTTGAGATTTTAGTTTCTCTTATCTTCAGTTTCTATTAAGTGAAAGTTTTGTTGGTAATAGATAAATCATCAGAAATTTTGTTGAAGATGTACCAGGTTCTTATATGGTTGCTAATATGTGGGTACATTGAAAGGTTTTGATGGAGAGCATGTTTCTATATGAAGGAAATGGAAATCATCTCTTGCTTCAAATTTCGCTTATCTGAGGGCATTTTATCGTTAAATTTGTCTTTAAGCTTTACAGCAGTGTAAGACTAATGGGCATGTGAAAATAGCGAGAGATTCTAGTCAATGCTTTATTAGGTGATTGATTCTTGGCTAGTTCATCAGATTAATTATCCTTAAAGGTTTTTAGATTGCCTTTGTGTAATGAAGACCCTGGAAAACTGCATGAAAGATTTTGGGGTGATCATATTCTGGAATTCTTTAGCCTATTTGCTTATGGCATAGGGTTTCACTATTAGGCATTACCCATATGCATGTAGCTGAGTGACGTATATTTGGAGCTATACGTCATGGGTTTATGTGAGGTATATTTGGAGCCCTTATAGAACTTTTAAAAGTATAACTTTTACCATATCAATAGTGACATAGCTCTTAATGATAATGTTGGTAGTATAAAGGGCGTACACGTGTTTTGCATGCTATTGGATCATGTTCTCAGGAATAAAGGACGGAACAAAATGTCATTTCAGGAAGATAGAGAAAAACCCATAACCAACTTGGTGACGAATTCTGTGAATAAAGAAGTTTCTAACCAATTACTTTTTTGCACGTGGGAGGTTTTCTGTTACAATGGCTCAGTCATACTCTTTAAGAATGCATGTCGTATTTCCGTTATTAATGTCCAGTTACTGATTCTACGTGGCGATGCATCATGGATATCAAACTGTTGGGGGGGCGGTGCCTTAACAAAAGATTTTTGTCCTGTGGGGTTTGCTTCATCATTTTGCTCTGATGCATGTGCTTGGATCCTGAATGGTTGGTTTGCCACCTACCTTACATCAGATTTACAGCAATTGGCCCTTGAAAAAGAGCAAGTTATTACTAGTAGATTATTGAAGGTCATTTGTGTAGTCTATGGACATGTATACCACAACTGGCTTGTGTTCAGTAGATTGCTCCATATGTGAAGACAAGTGCTTTGTCCCACGCACCCCCCCCTCAAAGGAGGAAAAGAAAAAAAGGCGTCTTGCCAGTCAAAATGAGAAGAAAGATCTTTTCCTCCCCATACACTTGAGCCTCACCTTATCCGCTGCTTGTCACCTGAAACTCGGTCTGCCTTCTTGCTGTCTTCTGCAATCTTCTGTCTCTTAGAATTACTATGAAAAAACCATTCTCAACCAGTTTCATTTCCTTCTGGGATTCAGGAAATCAACCCATGAAAATTGCAACTGGTTGTAGAGAAAAGAAGTGGAGAATTAGTCATATTGAGCATTACTTCCAATATTAATGGTCATGTTTATCTCAAGCACTAACATTCCCTTTAAGCAGATCTCTGTTCTAACAGGATTCAGTTCGAGTGCTAATGACATGCAGATGAAGCACTATATTAGAATATCATAACATATGTTTCCAAATCAAACGGGTTGTCTTACAATGGTTTCAATTAGCCGGTGCTGGGGTTCATGGGTTGAGTCCTTGTGAACTCAAGACCTTTTTGATGATTGAAATGGGACTGTGATATGAGCATCTAGCTAACTTGATCAGAGAAAATAAGCCTTCTTTGTTCGGGTGTTTCAATAGCATCCAGCAAATCATTATTTTGGTATTTCTTATATTAAAAAGCTGAAGATATGAACTGAACTCATTAAACCAAATGTTAGGAATCTCTAAGCATGCATCTCCTGCACCAGGCCTGATTTTCTTCCTGAGCTAGCATAGAAAATTTAATGGCTTACTTTGGATTGGTTTTAGTTTGAAAAAAGTTAACTTTTATTGGAATTTGTGAAAGTTAAAATATTTGTGAGAGAAGATGTGAGACCAAAGGTGTAAAAAGTAAAGTAAAATGGGATTAAAAATGAGCTATCCAAATAGACCCTATTTAGTAGGAAGCCATTTACCGTTGAATTATTTTGGACCGAAATTGTTTTGAAGTATCTAAAATCCTACTTTAATTGGGGAGGACCATCATTCAAATTTATGGAAAACTCACATAATTTGTTTTCTGTGTTTGGAAACCTGTATTTATTTTATTTCTCTATTTAAAATATTGTAAAAATTGGATAGATATCCTTATGTTCTTCTTAACTGCAGGTTTGATAGGGACCTAAACAAGGAGGTTGCTATCAAAGTCATTGATCTGGAAGAATCGTAAGTATATCCGGGAGTGCACGTTCTTTATTGCAAATGAATCGCTATGAAAAACTTGTTTGCTATTTAAGATTTTTTCCAGTAAAATTATGAGAATTGAAGTATGTTAGAGAGATTCCAATATTTAATATTTTGTTTTCTTCTTCTCGAGTTGAAGCTAGCTGAAACCTTTTAGTCTTTTGGTTAAATATTCTTTGTGGGTACTGTTCCCATGAAACCGAAAGCCACTCAGCAAGATATGTCTCTAGGAGCATTTCCTTTTAGCTGCTACGAGGATGCTTAGAGTCACTTCACTTTTTAGTAAACTGTATCTTATGCATGAAGATGGGTTACACATGTTACCATGGTTTTCTCATGAGCCTATTAAAATCAGTTTTGTTAAAGTTGCATGTGAAACTATGGTGAGATGTGGTCAGATGGCAGTGATGGTAGTGAAGTGGTGTTAAGTCCTGATGAGAATTTGTAAGTTGTGCTGCTTCAAGTAATCTTGGTATTGCATACTGTTATAAGATTTTAGTTTGTGAGCGTGAGCTTACAAATGCTGTTTCTATGTCAAGAGGAGCAAATAGACTTTATGATATCCTACAGTTCTTCAACTCCATATTCTCGGCCCATTCCTTTAGTGTATAATCCTGGGTTTGAAATAGCCAAATATGAGTCCACCTATTCATTTCTTAAATTGACATTCTGAGATTTGGGATTCCCTTATTCTTCATACATTTATCCATTGATCTACTATCAGTTTGGTTCAAATAGTTATGCACTGTTGACAAATTTAAAGCAAATGCTTTATATTGTGCCCTATAAACATTTGTGGATAGAAAAGGCCAAGAACAAGAATCATGCAACTGTTTGCCACTTTAATTAATCAGGTCATGTAATGGTTGGTGGTGGAACTGTAGTTTGAGTTGAGTTCTGATTGATTTGTTATCTTTCATTTGCTGAAAGAATGCTGTTTGTCGGCATATCCTACTTTTTATTTTCCTAAAAGAAATTCATATAGTTGAGATGTATCTATTTACATTTTGAGCTTAGTAAATCTGTTATGGATTTATCTTTTACAGGGAGGATGAAATTGACGACATCCAAAAGGTGTGTTAGATAATGTCTTTGCACTTTCTTGTCTACAACAAGAGATGTCGTTTTAAATGGTTTACGTCTTTTTCCAGGAAATTGCAGTTTTATCACAATGTCGGTCTCCATATATTACAGAGTACTATGGATCATATCTGAACCAAACTAAGCTATGGATAATAATGGAATACATGGCTGGTGGTTCTGTAGCAGATCTGGTGTGGAACTCAATCTCAGATTCTTCCCAATGACCTTCATGTTTTACAAAATACTCGCTATTGCTTTGCGTGACTGAATTTGTCTTTGAAGCATTCGAGACTTTTTTTCACCACAAATCTGAAGGAAATGAAATGTCTTTGCTTAAAATTCAAATTAGGGACTGAAGAAGCTCTTATTCTGCAGATTCAACCAAATCATCCTTTGGATGAGATGTCTATAGCTTGCATTCTGCGGGATTTGCTCCATGCAATTGAATATCTCCATAATGAAGGGAAAATTCATCGTGATATTAAAGGTTTTCACATCTATCCATTGACTAGAGAACTATATCATTCTAGTATTTTATTTTTGAATGCGCATCACTTAGTTGCCTGTGTGATTTGGATTAGATTGATGTTAGTCTTTCGCTTCAGACAGGGAATATTTTTTTTCATTCTTTTTGAACTGTTTTTCCGTGTAGGAGCGAGTTAGGGTCTGTTTTCTACTTTTAGTTTTTACATAACCTCTTCAAAGGTTGTTGCTCTATCTCTTTTCATGTTTAAATGATGGCCCTTGTTTTTGCTTTTGCAGCTGCAAATATTTTATTGACAGAAAATGGAGATGTTAAGGTATGCATTTTATTTTGAAACAAATTCATTTCTTCATTTTGTATTTGCATTTGAGTTTTAGCAGAGATCCATATTGCGGACATAGTTGTGGTGCAATTTAAATTTCCTCACAGACTTGGTGTCTGATTTAGGTGGCAGATTTTGGAGTTTCTGCACAACTAACGAGGACTATTTCAAGAAGGAAGGTATTGCATTTGCCTTCACTGTTAACCATGAGAATATGAGGGTGTGGAACTTAAAGTTTTGCAATGGATGCTTGCAGAACCTTCTTGATTCTGGCTTTGGTCCGTTTTAGACCTAAATATCGTGGAATCTGAATAATGCTTTTTTGGGTTAAGAATTATTTATCTTCCATTTTAAATACACATCAATCATAGTGTGAGTTTAGGAAATTTATGAGTACAGTACCACAATCAGGCATTATTCATCTTAGTCTTTGAACAGTGCAAGGCCCTTTTAATTTGAAAGGCTCCTCTACTTTCTTCTGGACAGATGTGCTATCTTGTGGTTATCTTCAATTATGTTGCAATAAGTACAATTTTTAAGTAACGCTATATTAGAGGTTACAGGCCTCACAACACTTTCATATCGGGCTCACATTGTAGTTAAGTTAGTGATTTTAGTAATTTATTTAACATGGACCCGTTAGAAGATACTGTCCAACTTGGACTTTGAATGATGCATTGACTATTATTTACTCTTATGGAAAATCTGTTACTTGGCTGCAGTCTGTTAGCTATATTCAATTACTTGGCTGCAGACGTCATTTTTCATCATTGAAATATTTGAAGTTATATGCCTTCAGGTGTGAATCATGGTCCAGTAACTTTTGTAGTCTGTCTGCTCTTGAAAGCTGTGTGTGGCTTATTTGAGAAGCAAGACTTTGAAGCTTTATGACTGAAGTATAGTTTTTATTTTGTATCCATTTTCATCATCTAGGAATTATGAGATCTTTGTTTCATATATATTTCTTTTCTTATTAGGAGTTGAGATCTTTCCGCTTACTGACTTAAGAATGACAGACATTTGTAGGAACTCCATTCTGGATGGCACCTGAAGTGATTCAGAACTCAGAGGGATACAATGAAAAGGTATGCCTTTTGAGAAATGTAGTCACATCCTGTTTCCGGTTCTCTGTTCCTGTCATTCATTTTTATACTTTTTTTAATTTTATTTCTTATTGTAATATTTATTTTTCTTTTTTTTTTTCCTACTTTATGTAAATCTGCTCATCTTGATTTATACATAAACATGTACATGCATGCAAATTTCTGTTTTGAGGCTTTAAAAGCAGGCTATATGTTGGAGTCTGTATTTGATGCAGGCAGATATTTGGTCTCTAGGGATAACTGCAATTGAAATGGCAAAAGGGGAACCACCACTTGCTGATCTCCACCCAATGAGAGTTCTTTTCATTATACCTCGAGAAAATCCTCCCCAGGTGTGCATTCTGTTTGTTTCCTGCTTGAGTATTTGATATTTGTATGTTATCCATAGCCCAGCTTGCTCATCTTAGTTTTTTCATTTCAACCTAATGAATTTTCTTCGAAAGTATTTTCTTTTTTTCTTTCCTATTCTGCAACCAGTTCCTTTTGATATTGACACCTAAGTCTTTGCGATGCAGCTTGAAGAGCATTTTTCTCGTCCTATGAAAGAATTTGTGTCATGGTGCTTGAAGAAGAATCCTGCTGAAGTAGGTTCATGTTCCTTTGTCCCTTGCCTTGTGAAGTGTTTATAGTCTTCCATTATAACTCCATAATCCAGTGTACCATTAGATATCTAAGTACGAAACACAATCTCTATGGACTTCTTCATAACTGTTATGCAGGACTTCTGACTTTCAGGACATGAGATTCTTAGATTAGCTTGATAGTGCAGAACTCCCTTGAATTGAACTATGTCAGGGGAGTGAGGGAAAAGAAAACCTAATGCAGGATATGAAATATACCTGTACCTTTTGTGATATGTTTCCTTAGCAAATACAAATATAGTTTCTTATGTGAGAGAAGGAAGGAAGTACCATTTTCCATGAGCTTTCATTTGAGTACCACACTCTGTCCTCCATATTTAGAGTTAATAGGCTAACAGTACTCGTGTTATACTTGTTCTTTGCTTTTGATAGGGTAATTATTGGGGAGTCACGTTCATCCCAATAGTAGCTTCTTAGAGGACCCTGAAATTAGTGGTCAAATCTGCCTAGTTTGAAGAGTCAAAAAGTAACACATTAAGGATTCTCTGAATGATATTGGTTTTTCTTTTTTTTTTTTTCTTTTTTTTAATTTTTGGGGGTGGGTTTAAGGAATTCTTCCTGCAATTGAATTTCTAAAATAAATCCTTGTCAACTAAGGATAAAATCAAAGGGGAACAAAGTTGTTTTATTTCGTTGTTAACTGTTCAGTAATCTGTCATGCATATCTGAGTCCCAAGAGTTTTCTTCATGAATTTAGGGATAAGCCATGTATAACTGCAAATGCTCGGAGACTACGTGCTACATCCTAATTCTTCCTGATCACAAATACCACCTATTTAGATTAAACCTACATACTTGAACTAGAAAAGTTGAGCATTAAGCATTATAGCTCCGGTGGATTGTTTGTCTGCTAATGCATTTCATTCAGAGCCTTATCTCTAAATAGTAGGCCTGAAATTGATGTTATTGTAGAGGCCAAGTGCAAAGGAACTTTTGAAGCATCGATTCATCAAGAATGCCAGGAAGAGCCCTAGGCTATTGGAGAGAATCAGGTTATTTTCTTGCTCCATCTATGATATGTTAAAATTGCTCTAGTACCTATTTCAGCATCAGCTGGAGGCAAGAAATGGTTCTTCATTTGATGATTTCCTGCATTTTGTTTCTTAAGAGAGCGTCCTAAGTTCCAAGCAAAGGAGGATGGTGAAACGCCCAGAGTGGGTGGAAAGCCATTCGGGGAAGCATCTGGCACAGTTAAGGTGGCTAGAGATTCTGGACTTGAAGATACAGTAAAAGCCAGGTGAGTGGATTTTCACTTTCTTGAGCTGCTCCATTGAACATTTAAAAATTGGCTGAACTTCTCTAACAATTTTACAACAGTCAGGGAAAAACTCAGAAAAATGCCGGATGGGACTTCAGCATTGGTGGATCAACTGGTTCTGGGACAGTAAGAAGCGCTGTAAGGCCACCTCAGGTTAGAGATAGGAAGGCAGAGGCTCTTCCAAACCAAGCCCCTCCTAGAAAAATTCTGGAAAGTGGTAACCAGTTGTCTTCCTCTTCTGGAACTGTCCGTTCTGAGATTCCAATTACGAGGGGTGCCAGAGATGCTCGCCGAGATGAGAAGCAAGATCATTACCATGAAGATGTATGTATCTGTCTCTCTCCCATACACACGGATTGCATGTATATGCTGTTGCCTTTTTGTGGATATACATTTTCAGTCCCAAGTTATGCATTAGGGCTGGATGTTTCGAAGTCATTTCAAATAGAATCCACAATCGAATAAAATATACAAACTGTCACTTGCCTCAACAGATGTAGATCAGATTCAGGGGAAAGATTTAGGCTCTACGGTAGGAACCATGGTGAAAAAGTGGAAATTGCTATGAATTGAATTACAGTCCAAATAAACCCTTAATCCTTTAATTTTCAGTATCAGAACCGTTACTTTCATTTGTACATCATCCGTTTTGCTGTATCTCTAATCTTAAGCTTATCCGCATATGTATTTGTAATGCATACTTGTGAGAAGCTTTTATCTTGAAATTGGATATCCTGAGTGCTATTCACACTTTTCTTCAAATCTCTTTTAGGTACTCCATACACAGTGATCAAGATGAGCAAATTATCCAAGAATTATTTTTATAGTCTACTAGTTTAATAAATTGTTCTTGTTTTTCTTTTCTAATGGTTGAGAAAATTGATTTTTAGATGTCTAGACCTGAAGCCGGTGAGTCAACACTGCTCAGAACCTGCTAATAACATTTATTTGTCTTTGAAACATAATGAACTCATTTTACCTCTCTTGCTAAATTGCCTTGTGTTTTTGTGTTGCAGGAAGACATGTCATCGAGTGGCACTGGGACTGTTGTTATACGCTCCCCAAGAGGAGGTTCTTCGTCATCTATGCTTAGCGATAAAAGTTCCTTGGTACTCAGCCTATCTGTTTGAGATGATTCAAAGCAAAGTATTTTCTATGCTTGTATTTTCATGATGTTTGTATTGGCCATATTTCAGTCTACCAGCACATATGCTTCTGTGGAAACTACAGCTACAAGTGGAACTGTTGTTTATCGTGGACAACATGATGATTCAGGTTCTCCTCGGACCCCAAAATCCAGACTCGGAAATCAAGAGAGAACTTCAAGTGCTTCACTTGAAGACAGCATCATGAACCTTGCTGAGGTTGGTTATAAACTTAAAGAGCTGTTGTTGCATCAATTGCAATTAATTTCATAATTAGGAGAAAATTCAGAGGATTTTACAGAAAACTTATGCAGCTATTAGACTGCCGGATTAAATTGCTTGTGCTGCTAAATTCTTCACCATATAAGCGCCTATTCTATTCATGTAGTAATTCAGTTGTCTTGCTAGCAGTTTTTTAGTCATTTACCCCACCAAGTTTACTCTTTTACATTTCTTTCCTAAGTAATCCAGTCTTCTAATCCAAAGTAGAGCCTCATATTTGACAGTTAAATCTTTATGATTCCTATTCTAAAGTTTAACTGAATGCTACCTTATTCAGGCCAAAGCAGCAATTGAAGCTGGACTAAAGAAGGGAAATTCTAGAGATAAGTCTGCATTGGTCAAAGTGAATAGAGAGGAGCAACAAAGTAAAAGAAAAGAGCAATCAACTGGTACTTCAGATTCATCGAGGTAGCTGTTGTATGAATTTCTGTTGGAACATGGACGAGGGGAAGATCATCTTCTACATGCCTTCTTATTGTGTTTTTCATCTTGCTAACACTAAATGTGAACGACAATTCTAGGTACTCCCAAGATTACTTTGATGCACAAAAAGTCTTTCCTGGATCACGCCAAGCAAATGATGAAGAAGATAATGCAAGAAGTTCTGTGGCTTCTTCTTCTTCCCCATTGCCGCTTCTTCTTGTTCCTTCATTGCGAGAGGTGAGCATCTTAATATTATGTACATGCAAGGTTAACAAATTGGACATGTCAATGCAAATTTTTTGTCCAAAGTTTCAGCATTATTCTTTACTCATTGGGGCTTTGATTGTAAACCTTGTGTATGTTCAAGGCAAATTATTTTTATTTTATTTTTATTTTTTAAAAAAGAAATTCTCCATATATTCAACATTGCAAATTGTACTTCTATGTATAGTCATCTATGCAAATCAAGATGTTGAACTGCAAAAGCTGCCATTGTTGAGAGAAACTGGAATTGTGTCAGTAACCTTGAGAAGAGCCAATACTCTGATATGAAGGATTTCCATTTCTTCGTAAATTTGGACGTATGCGCAATTTTTATTGTTTTTGTGCATTCTGCATACGGGTGCGTATGGGGGTTTCTAGAACTTGCCAAGCATGAAATCATTGATGATTGAGATAAGGTTGTCTGTTGCATTCAATAATGTTTGGTACTTTTGATGTAGGCTGCCACTGATGAGTCACAAAGATCAATTGTCCGGACATTGTCCAACTCATTTACTGATCTGGAGCGGATTAAACGAGGATCCTGTGAACTTATAATCTCGAGGATGCTTCAACGACTAGCAAGGTAATGCATATGCTGTTCATTTATCTTGCTTGAAAAGTATGCTTAATTAAATGCTAGTTGTTTCTCAAGATGAAGCTATATTTTGCAGTTCAAAGGATCCTTCATTAAAGGAACTACAGGAAGTTGCAGCTCGCATGTTTGCAAAGAGCAAGACGGAAGCAGAGAATACAAACGCAGAAGTTGATAGCAAGAAAAAGCAGCAGAACAAGGATTCGAGTGCCAACTTAAGCCCACTAGCACGGTTCTTGCTCTCGAGGTTTGTCATGAAAATTCCTTGTTTATATATGATTAACGAGTATAACTAACAAAAGAGTTTCTCAGTAGATGAATTAATGATTATTTCTCGGAAATGAGATTGATAATGTTCCAAAAGACCTGCTAATCGCGTATTCTCTTGATGCAGATGGCATGGCCATGTTTCTCGGGACATAAGTAATTAAAAGAGGAGCTGAGATGATTTATTTGGCAGGGATACCTGATCCATTCTTGTGTTTGAATAGTTTTGGTTGGATGTACATATCAATTAAGAAAACGGTTGCTTTAAATTTGTCTAATTCATTTTTGTTTTCTTCTTTTGCCCTTATTAATATATCTTATTATTGTTCTTCTCCTCCCTTCTTCTCCCTGGGGAGTGCAAAATTTGAGTCATCTTGTGCATGTAATACTAATAGTAAACAACTGTATTTATAAACTAATCCTTTTCTCCTTTTACAGTATAAATTGTGATAGAGAATTGCTTTCATGTATAGTTTTTCTTTACATTAATTAAACCTATTCATGATAGTGATAATAGGGATGAATCAAGTGTTTTTGCTACCCCATTGGTTTTAGAACCCTCTTAATCCATCTTGAATTGTACTGAATGCTTACGTCTCATGTTGCCATGTGGAAGAGTGTATCGTTTTTACTATCTCTAATATTCTAAAAGTCACATTATTATTCGTATACTTGTATATCAAACAATAAAGCTTTTTTTCACAAATTGGGTACACGAATGCTCTTCTCTTACTCATTACTTACATATAGAGACGGTAAAAACGCAACATGAGTACAAAGTAATAAACCACATGAAAACCAATAGATGACCGATGGACAGAGATTAAAAAGGGTAAAAACGCAACATGAGTACAAATCCTATTATCACAAAGTAATAAACCACATGAAAACCAATAGATGACCGATGGACAGAGATTAAAAAGGAATGTGAATTGAATACGTAACTGAGATCTCTAAATCGTACTATTGTTTGCCAGTTGCATGGGGATAAGTTTCTTTTGAAGTTTTGATAGAATCCGATGCATTAGTGCTGTTGTAATTGCACTCAAGGGACAAGTTCCTTAAACTGAACTTTGTTTGTCCTTACTCTTACTGGTTTCTCCTATTTCTGTCACTTTGAGCAGATTGTTTTGTAGAGGTAAGCTTCCTTAATGAGGCATGCGAAATCAAGACTGCAACCATATTAGAAGATTATCAATTAAATCTGATGGAAGATTTCCAATAGAAACAAGTTGCTAAACAAAGCCAAGGAATCAAAATTACCTGCATAACTCACACCAAGACTGCATAAGATGGCCACTTGAACATTGGAAAAAAAGAGAATAACTGAAGTTGCTGCATATTTAGTAGATGCATTAATATTCCAGGGCAGGATATTCCATCAACCACTTCCTATATTGCTACAAATATTGGCAGCAAAGAAAACAAAAAAGAAAAATGATTGTACCACTAAGATGAATATGTTAATCCATGAAGTAAAGAGATCGATCGCGTTAAATTACACCCAACAGAAAAAAGACTGACCGAGAAAAAAGAAAAATGAAAGTTCTAAAGGACAGTATTTAATCAAATTCACAGCCTTTGTTCAGAACTACAAGCTAAGAAGATTTACTAACACACAAAGTCACACTTACAATAATGATGCAATTATTATTACTTTTTTGAGGTTTCAAGACCTAATGATTTTTTGAACAGATTAACTCCTGCTGAAGCAATCGGAAAACTGAACACCACTATAAGTACATATATAGATATGTCTTTTGGAAACCAGGAAATCAGTGAGATAACGAACGCCGTTGATAATCGGATGATATGGTCTGTTTCTCTGTTCTTATTGGTTAAAGAAACAGAAGATGCGAGAGTGCTTACCACTCCCATTATGGCCGAAAAGTTATTCCTTTAATTATCATATGTTACTCCTGTTTTCAATTCTTTAACAAGCCATCCTCCATCCCTTTCCCTTCACATAAACCCCACACCATAAGCCAAAAGGAAATGCCTACCTGCCATTTTCTTTAGCTAGATAATTCAAGAAGCCATGCTAGCTTAGCTAGATTTAATTTAAGATAATTCCTTTAGCTATCAGATTAACCTTGAACATTTGAGCAGGAACTAATATAATCAGACGAAACCACTGAACTGCAAGCTCAATTTGTTTCAGTTCCCTTAACATCACAAACTGTCAGAAGTGTGGAGCCTAAAACCATAATCTCTTTTCCCAAAACAGAGTATATGGCACACATGATATCTCCAAAGACCGAGAGACATTTCTTGCATGTCCCTAGATATCTCCCAGAACAAAAAACACTTATTAATATTCAGAAGCAAGCTTTAAATTTGCACAGAACACTTTAATGTTGTATCACCTGACACAGTGGAAAAAAGTTTAACACCCTCTATTAAGCATATACAATAAAGAACAAACAAAAGAAGAAAAAAATCAAACAAAGAATATACATTTCCAGCTAATAAACTAAAACAAAACTGAACTTACCACATTGTGCAACACGAACAAGTGTCTGTCTTAATACAGGATATCGATCAAGTCCCCATTGATCACCAAGATACTTGAAAATATCCCAAAGGGCCAAAGACAACAACAGTCCAACAAGGGCAACTGGCATTTGATATCTAGCACCACAAAACCAACAAAACAACTAACAATTAACCGAAATGAGCAGGCAATCCGTAACACATAAATGATTAGGCATCCCTAAAACTAGAACATGTCCATAATCTTTTAATAAAACAATTATGAAATCTCAATTAGCGGACGGAACACATAATTCAGAAAAACTCATAACTCCTACTTTCACTGAATTCAGTGTCTCAGCGAAAACATAAACTTATAGCTCAAAAAACAGAACAATCATTTCTTTGTTGAACTCGGACAAACAGCAGGCACAGATTTTTATGGGCCTAGAAAGAAAGAAACTTTTAAAGAAGAGAATCAAACCCACAACTCCAAAAGAAATTGCGAGCAATAAACATCAAATTTCACAAAAATTGAGGGATGGGTTCGAAATCTTACAGAGAGCAAGCAAAGAAGAGGATGAAAAGAGAGACATAATTGCGAGCAAAGCGCTTGACATTCTCATGGGCTCGAAGGCGGGCCTGAGCAGGTGAAGACGGGAAAGAGTACGAATTAAGGGAGCCAATAAAAGCTTCCGTCCAAGATGGGGTATTGCCGGAGAAGTCGTTGGTGGTCAGTTTTGAAAAGGGGTTAAAAGTAAAGATAGAAACAAGAGTTTTGAAATGGGAAAAGAGGAAGATGAAGATGCCATAACTGACTGTTGCAGGAGCTTGCGAAGTACTACTACTGGTGGTGGTGGTGGTGGAGGAGGAGGAAGATGAGGAGTTGGTGGTGTTTGTGATGGCGGAGATGCGGTGGAGGTCGGAGGTTTTTTGGTCAAGAATTTCAAGGTAGCCTTTGTCACGAAGCCAAGACTCGAAAACAGGGTCGGGTACGCTTAGAGCCAATGGGTTGGAGGAGAATACCATTTCTGTGGTTGGTTTGGTGAGAAATCCCAGAATCCCGCGAGTGACAAATGGAGGATTGTATCAGCCTTTTGTTCTTTCTTGATTACAACCAACACAACCAGGTGTACTTTGCCTTGGGGTAGAGTTTTATCAAGATTTTGTTTTGAATTTCATAAAATTTGAATTATTCTTTAGGAGAGAAGAACTAATAGTTTCAAAATTAAGATTTTGATATATGAAATGGTATAAGATTTTGTTCCATAAACATAATTTCTCTAGTCTGGATTCTTTTATATTATTTTATAAATCTGAAGTTTTAATCTTGAAACATTTATACACATAAATTTTTTAATTTAAATCCTTTTATAATTCTAAAATTTCAGTTTTGAAACATTTATACGATAAATACTTAAAAAAAATTACCTCTAAACAATATAATACAATAATATAATATGATAAAAGTGTGTAGTTCAAGTACATTTTTGGTGATGTTCCCTTTTAGAAAATGATTAATTACATTTTTTTTAAGATTTAGTCAAATTATAGTTTCATCCATTTATTTTGTATTTTTATAATTTATATTTTTATAACTTATTAATTTTTACTATTAATTTCAATATAAAAAATTATCAAAAATAATGATTCTTTCATAATAAAAAGTTTAAAATTTTCTTAAAATATTATTTTATGAGTTTATTTCGTATTTATTATCATATATTAAAATAATAATATCCTTTATTATGAAAATTAAGGTAATAAAAAAAAATTTTAACATGAGGATTATAATTGTTATATATAATACTAAATAAGAATTGAATAAACGAAATAATAGTTTTAAAAATTTTTAAAATTTTTTATTACTAAATCATTACGTTTTTTACTGAAATTAATTATGAATATACTAACAACAAATTTAATTAACCAAAGAAAGAGAAAAAGAAAAACAATGGGCGCTAAAACAGTTGGTGTTGCAGGATAGGAAATTAGAGAGATGACATTGTCACCGTTAACGAACTCTCTACGAAGTCATTTCTTCAAACACCTTCTTTGCAGCACCACTGCTACCCACTTCTCCGCCCACCGCCTACGCCGTCTCTTTCCGATTGGGCACAGAAGTTCCTCATACTTCTCCTCAGAGAGACGGCAATCTTTCTGGCTGGCTCCGAAGCTTGCTACTTTCTCAACATCACCTTCTTCTTCCTCCACTGCTTCACTGGAGGCTCAGACAGGGGATTCTTTCACTGCTCCTTATCTTTCCGTCAATATTCGCTGCCAAAGAAATGTCGCTGTAAGAGCTTTTCCATCCCTTCTTCCATATATTGTTAGGTTAATGCCTTTTGTATGGTATCGAAGAAATGCATTTCTTGAAGGCTTTGAATTTCAGCTAATTACATAATGCCTCACATGTAGTGTCGTACTGAAATGGAATCAAATGATTTTTGTAAATATGGCATTTGAAAATGTGCAATTAAAGTTTCACATTATCAAAGAATGTGAGCTTCCCTGTGCCTGGAATGATGAAAAGATTGAATCTTTGCATAGTTACCTTTGATATACTTGGGTAAATTTGAAGGAATGATTCTCCTTACCAGATACTGGTTCTGATTCTTTGGTTAGGATATGCTTTCGGAGGCTCTTTTATGTTTTGGAGCCAGCTCTACCAGCATGGATGAAGTGAAGAATAGTCAAGCAGATGATGAGGTAAATGATTCCTCATTTCTTCCATTTACATTTGAAATGATAGGTCCAAGGTGGACAATTTGTCATGAGTGAGCATGTGGAGATGAAACATTGATTCTTACACAACTCTTATGGTGATCTCACTCCACGTTAAATCCGTCATTCAGAATGATCTGTTTACTCTTTTCACTGAGATAACTTGCAAGTCTTTATGAACTACTGGTAATTCTTGTTCTTTTTTTTGGATTAAATTCATCAGATTTGCGTAAACTCCATATTTCCAATAGGCGAGAACGTGAAGGAGTGTATATCACATGCTGTTGACTCAATAGGATTGAAAGAAATCCCTAGCTATGATGTTGCAGTGCAGGACCACATTGACTGGATTAAAGAAAGTCAGGTAAATGCATCCATGCTATTCAAGCTGGACAATCAACTGACAGTATATTGCAACTTAGAAGCCATGTCCATTTATGTGAGAAGACACTTAAATTCTACGAAGATCATTCATTTGTGTAATTGTGTTTATACTTGTTAGACTTCCTACCATATATAGGTAACGTACTTCATTCTGGTTTTAATTACAGCAGTTTTGTCAGGCTTTTTTTAACTTATGTCCTTTTGTGGCCATTTCTTGCTGATTTATCTGAATCGCAGGAATCCTTTCACCCTACTGAAGTTATGGAGGGTCTTTGGATTGTGCCTGAATGGAGAAAACCCCCAGTATGATTATCTGTTTCTTATTTGATGTTCTATAGCCTTTGTTTACCTTAACAACAGATTAGCATCTTTTCTAAATCTGCAGGATCATCAAGCAACAAATATAATTCTGAATCCCGGGTTGGCATTTGGAACAGGGGAGCACCCCACAACAAAACTGTGTTTGATGCTGCTGCGCGATTCCATAAAAGGAGGAGAAATTTTATTGGATTATGGCACCGGGTCTGGTATTCTTGCAATTGCAGCACTTAAGGTAACTGTTGAGCTCCTATATAATGTTTACATATTTTTTTGGATATTATGGGACCAAGTAGGCAAAGAAATTTGCAAGATAATATCTTTTTCCCGAGATGTCTGACCATAACATGTAGCAATTACTTAACAGAGTCGATGACATATATGGTAAACATGTCAAGATCTTCAGGGTTTCTCTCTCTCTCTCTCTCTCTCTCTCTCTCTCTCTCTCTCTCTCTCTCTCATATTTCTAATTTTTACATCTTTTTCATTTTGGTTGTGAATGCAGTTTGGTGCAGCTTTTTCAGTTGGACTTGATATAGATCCCCAAGCAATTACTTCTGCTCGACATAATGCTACATTGAACAACATACAGCCTGAAAAACTTTTTCTAAATCTTGTTTCTAGTCAGGGTACTTCTTCCATTATTGATGGAACTTCAGTTGAGGAGATCAACAGGCATCAGTTATATGATACAAGATTCCTCACTGAAACAGAAAAATTTGATGTTGTTATTGCAAACATACTGTTGAATCCTCTGCTAGATTTGTCAGACATAATTGTCTCCCATGCTAAGCCTGGAGCTATAGTTGGCCTATCTGGCATCATATCTGAACAGGTATCACATTCCATCTGTCTCCCCCGCAACAACCCCCCAACAAGTGACAAAGTCTTCTAGCCATTTCACATGAAGAAATCTATAGATTATCTGCCAATTATGTGTCCTCGTGATTCTTCTTAATCTTCATCTACCATATCTTTGCTGTTCTGCTTCTTAGCAAGTTTACTGTTTTTAGTTTGATCCTAAGTTATTTTTAGTTCTTAGTGCAGATTCCTCGTGTCATAGAACGATATTCAGAATTCCTGGATGGCATTACAGTGTCAAAGATGGATGATTGGGCTTGCATAAGTGGTTCCAAGAAAAGAAACCCAAGGAGTATTTGAGGAAGGAAACCATTCTCAAGAAGACTATCTAGTGTTTAGTGTCATAGAAATTTGTACTAGCCATACTCAAGTCTGGTTCCCACAGAACTCAAAAGTGAATGTATTCCATAATCCGCTGAAGTGGCTTCTTTGTTCATAACTTGTAGTTGGAATCTGATTCAGGATTTCCTCGGGGTCAAATGCCAAAACTAGCTGGGCATTGCATTTCTGTAATCATTTTTAAATTCATAGACCAGTGTTCAGTAATTAGCTGCAGAAAACCCTTTTTGTACCCTTTATTTTTTTTTTTCCTGAATAAATGTTTTTTATGTACTTTATGACCTGTAATTGGTACATATTCAACTCAAAAGCAGCCATCAAGTAGATGTATATCATGTCACAGGGGTTGAAGATTAATGGCAGAATCCATTGAACATATTCAATAAAAACTTTTGGCTTTCGAAAGCTTTCTGTTTCTTTACAAAAACCAAACCAAACCAAACTGAAGTTATTGTTGCAGCACATTTAGTTAACATCTCCAGTCAAATATCTATCTAGCTTTCTGAGCAATCATCACGTCTGGACTGAACTACTCGCAGAGTACATCATCTCCAGCACCGAGGATTATCAGTCACCTTCTGAGTTGCCTTCTTGCAAGAGCTGGGGCTCTTTTGGGGATGTAAACCTTGTAGCTCACCTATAAAAACCATTCCCCAAAATTAGTTAGCTCTATCAAACTTGCTGAGTATTCAGGATAAGTGATCTCACATTTATGACATATAATCTTATAATGCCCTATCTTTTTCTTATCATTTTTCCTGGTTTATGTAAGCACACCAGAAAACCTACCTGTACCATTTCTCCACCCCTCATCACGGACATTGTCTTCTGCTCGAATTGTGAGCCATCCGTTGTCGCCTCAGTTTGCTGCTCATTTGAACCTTGTCCTCTTAAAGTAGATTGTTCAGTAGAGGTCAGCTCTGCAGTAGCAGAAATAGAGGCATGATTTACCCCTGCTTCACTGTTATTGGTAGTGCTAGGCATTATTGAATCGGTTGTTTTGGGGGGAATCTTTCTTTTATTTTCCATGTTCACAGTCATTTTTCTTCCAGGGGATGCCTGAAAAATCGTTGCTTGATTCAGAAAAGAATTCATGCCTGCAGCTTTTTCTTCAATCAATGAATTCCGAGATTCAGATTCAGAAATGTTTGGCTTGGTTGTACGGTCCTCCTTTAAGGAATTGATGGAAAACTCCAATCTGTCAGGTGGATGAATTGCCTTTTGTTTGGCATTTCCAGTTTTCACACCTGAAAGTCCTACATCAGCAATGTCCTTGTTAGGGCGAGAAACTTCTCCCACTGATGTGGTCCTATTGCTCCTCTCCATCATCTGGACATGATCAATTGCATTAGTTCTGTCCTGCTTGGGCCTATGGACAATCTCAGCCTTGGAACAGGATGATTCATTAACAACACCATCATCCTTATTTTCCTGATTGATTGTACCCTTGACATTTCTTTGAATCCCTCTTCCTCGGAACTTCCTGAGATTCTCCAATGCTTTTTGTCGCAATACAGCTTCAAGATCATCAGCCAAATTGGCACCTGGAAGGGAGCCATAAGCTCCACTTTCTTTCTCATATTTATTTGTCGTACAGTCACTCAAGAAAGGATCATGATCATTTTGGTCATCAGAGTTCCTTCTGCTTACGGTAGCTTCAGGCACTCTAAGGTTAGATACACTAGACTCTTCCCGTTCAACATTTTCTTTATGCCTCTTATTACCAGATGTAACAGGAGAATGAGAACTTAGATCCTTTTTACTTCCTCGACAGCTACTATCGTTGCTTCTGGGAGATGGATAATCATCGTGCTCATAGATAATTTCTTCTTTAAGTGAATCCTTCTCTGATTTTCTTCCGTCGTCCTGTGCCTGTTCAGCAAAAGTAATAACAGATCTCAAACGCCTGGACTTACCCTCAATAAAGGTTTCCTCACCTCGACTAACACTATAGCTTTGATCCCTAGACCTACTGTAAGAAGAATAACTTGGGGACCTATGAATTCTCTTCTTAGTTTCAACTCTTTCTTCAAGGCGCTCTTCCTTTTGTGTGTTATTTTCCCTAGATTTTATCCTATGCTTTTGAACTGCTCTGTCCTCACTGAAACTACCACTTTCCTCTTTACAAGTAGGGCAACCATATGAATCACTGGTTGCAGAACTACTCTTCACATCCCTCCGGGGCTTATATTTACGTGATTTCTTCCTTGACTTAGAATCAGCATTCTTCTTGGACCTTTTCCTTTTCTTCCTGCTGGAGAAGTCCTCACTACTCTCACTGTCGGAGGATCTCCTTCTAAGCTTTTTTCTATTGCTTTTCTTCAAGTTACTTCTTATACGTGAGACCTTCTTCTTGCTCCTGTAAGTACCCTCGGAACTGGACGAGGAGAAAGACACAGAACTCTTGGAATCACTATCAGAATGTAAAGAATGAGAATTATTACTGGCAGAGGAAATGGAGAGTGAACACATAGAATCGTCAGAACTGGTGTGCTGTGGGCGAGTGACTTTCTTGGATTTACTCCTCCTGCTCTTTTTTGCCTTTTTCATCTTCCGGGGCTAACCACATAACATAAAGATACAAAGAACCCAAGTTCAGATACAATGCCAGTGCCTGATTTTTCAAAGAAAATAAGCCCAAAAAAGGAAAAACGAAAAACAAAAAGCAGATTCCCTAAGGTAATCCTAAATTCAATTCCGCAGAAAATATAGCCACATTCAATTCAACACAATGACAATTTAAAGGGATTAAAGTCTCAATCTTTTCTAATTTTCTTCCTCAATATTCCTGATCATCCAATCGAGGGCTAGGTATTGATATGCCAATGACGGAGAAAGATAACCCAGAAAGCATCCAACCCAAGGCTACCAGCAAGAATTAAAAGAAACAGAAAAAGAACAAAAGAAAAAGAAAACCAGAAACAGATCATTCGCGAGTAATAATAATTATACACAAACACAATCGAAGGGACAAAAAGGGGAGGCGAAACGCAAACGAACCTTGGAATGAATTTTAGAACTTCTCTTTCTGGAAGATTTTGGTTTAGAGGAAGAACCCATATCTCCGATTGGGATTCAATTCTCTTCTTCTTCTCCTACCTGCAAAATAATTAAGATGAAAAGAGGGGGAAAAATAGAGAAACAAAGAGAGAAGAAGGGGGTTAACGGGGATTTCAGACGCAGATAAAAGTGAAATAGCAGCGAGTAGTTAGAGGGAAGATGGTGCTGCTCTCGGGTAGGAATGTCAATTGTTCGGGTCCGTCTTTTTTAGATTTAAAGCTTATTTTTTATTTTTTAGACTCCAAAATAATTGAGTTAAACTTGAGTTTAGGTAGGCTTGTCCATTCAAGTTCGTATCACTCATCTCCAATTTTTTTTTTCTAAACAAAAATCATCATATTAATAATAAATTGACCAAAGTTATTACAATCAAAATAATTATATACTCTTTCAAAATATTGAAAAAAGAAAAAGTAAGAATTAGGATAACCCAACAACAAAAAAAGTAAAATTACACAAGGTAATGGGAAATATTCCACCCATCCTAAATGGGTAAGGTACACTAATACTAATACTACTAGTAAGGTATAAAACAAGCACACACTAAACTTCTTCAAATCAAATATAATGTCATTCTTCAACTGCAATGGCATGAACAAATTTAAAAAATTGTGAGCAAATCAACGACTTAAAAAATTACTTAAAAAAAGAGTAAAAATTCGAGATAAGATCCAAATCTAATTTAAGTATAAAAGTTCCTTTCCAAAAAAAGGAAAAAAGAGATCAATCTATGAAGTTCCATAGAAGAAACCACTTTAAGTCTTGAACTTTGTTGGAAAATGCATAGAAATCCATCATAGTTTATGGCAAAATAAAGGGTTGAGGGAACAATAGAAAGACAAGAAATGAAGAAATCCGGCCAAGGCTGGACAGTTGCAGAAGTGATGTGCAAAAAGGGAGAAGAGCAAGGTCGGGGGGAGTGAGAGAAGCGTAATGTTGCCTCCTGCCTCCGAAGTAAAAGTATATACATTATCATTTATAATTTTTACTATGAATATATATTATTGCAATTATCTATTAATAATTAAAAACTTATCTAACAAATATTAAAATAGAATTAAATTTTGATTCATTTGGAAGAACTTTTTTATTGCTCGAAACAAATTTGCATGTAAATTATGTATACATATATATCAAATTAATTTTTTGAATATATAATTTAATAAATGTATAATGCAATAGATTTAAGTAATAAAAATAGTTTGAAATTAAAATTCTTTTCTTATATTTCATATTTTTGTTTAAATTTTTTTTTTTTAAAAAAAATTATTCCAGGTAGGCCAATCCAAATATGGCCCGTACAAATGTGAACCAAACTCGAACTCATCTTTTTAGGCCCGTATTATTCAGGCCAAGGTAGGCCCCACCTATTAGGCCCGATTGACAATTCTACTCTCGGGGCCTGCGGGAAGCAAATTATATCGTACACCCCGTGAGTACTTGGTACGGTTCTCTCTTAGTGGAGCTCTTTTTGTTCATAATAAATTTGATACAAATTATTAGGGTTTTATACCTTCACGTCACGCATCTCCCACTCTCTCAAATATTTTGCAACCCTGCATCTCTATCTCCTTTCCCTTGTTCTTCGTTCCTTCTCCTTCTATTCACCAACATTCTCCAAGATTCTTATTATTTGATTTTTTTTATCGAAGAATTGTTTTTCTTATGCAATTGATGTTTTTTTTGTGTTAAAGTCATTTGTCATCGGAATTACAAAGTTCCATACTTTGATTGCTAATATTCCATTGTAATTGAACTATAGTTCCATATTTTGATTGCGAGTTCAACTATGGTAGCGGCAACCACCTTTTCTTCAAGTGGGAAATTTTGATATACCAATGAATGATTGGTTCGTGTACACTTCACCAAATGAATGATTGACACATGTACTACTATGTATTCACATGTACCAAATATACAAAATTGTGTGCTAAAACAAATATGCAATTAATGGATGAAATGAGTTCAAATTTAACGAAACGGGCCCACATTTAATTTTCTCCACCTGAAAAACTAATGTTCTGTAACAACAATTACAACTTTGTTTTTATATTATTTGATATATTTTTTTATCTTATTCCACGAATTGTGTAATTGATATTTTTCTTTAGTGTTTAAGTCATTTGCAGACTTTTTATGTGGAATTCAATCTTGCACCATATAACTTCTTTATAAAGATCGGTAAAACCATTCCCATTAACCAACTTTCTCAAAATTTTTGGGGATATATACAAAAGGCAGAGAAGATGCAAAAACCTACCTGTTTGATTCTTCGAATGCTCTCCAAGATGATTCACATCAAAACCAGACAGAAAAATGGCTACAAAATACCAAAAGAAAAACAAAAGCATCTTCCCTGAACTAAGAGGTTTCATCATAATATAGCTCCTAAATCACAGTATACAAAACACATTTTCAACTGTAAAGCTCAAGAACAAAAAAAAGAAAAAAAGAAAAAAGACTAATAATACAGCAGTAATACAGTGTCCCATCTATTGCATAATTTGCATTAGGCATCATCACTGTTCGAGCTCGCTATTACATTTATACATTCAAAATCAAATCTACACCTCTTCGGTATCACTCGTGCTAGGACGAGTATCGATGTAAAATTCCGAGTCCAAACTGTCCATGATTCCTCCTCTGTTTCAAAACATGTTCAAGCTTAGAGCTTAGATGATCAACAAACGAGCGTATCTAGCAGTATGGCGAAGAACATGTACCTTTCAAGCACATATTTTCCCTCTTTGTACTTCTGACTTTTCTCATGCGCAGCCTCCTAGAAGGAAAAAAGTGGCAAGTTCAGAAGCTACATCAGTGCTAAAAATTAACCATAGAGATGAATGTGACAAGTTCGGTAGCAAGCTGCACACGAGGAGAAGCATTTGGGTGCCAAAAAGAATACAAGAATGAATGAGATAGAGAAGAATTACATATTTCCATCCAAGATTTTGACCGCAGCAACAGCAATAGATATCGGCTACTGTATGCATTCCAGAAAGCATCATCCTCTCCTCATGAGGTCCAACAGTTACATTCACCCTATATCACAGACGAACTTATTAAAGGTAGGTGACAATGTAAGAACATATTATTAAAACAAAAGTTCTCTATGAATTCTTTTTCTGATATTACATATTCTAGTGTGGTGGTCAATGGAAACTTTGTTGAATCCTTGCTAGACAGTCTATTAATCCAAATATGAGAACAAAATGTTGGAATAGATGACTACTATCCTTCGAGTTTCTTATTTAGACTTCTTTTTTTTCTTCCAGATAAAATTAGCATCAAACTTGCCTTTGCCACTTGATTAAGAACCAAAATGATGAGTTTGAGTACATCACAACTTAGTGAAACCATTGCCAGGCAGTCTATCATCTACTTCCACCAACTTTCCCTAGTCAGACTATGAGCATCTAGGAACACCTCCATTTTCATCAAGAGAATCACATAAAATACTTGATTATTTATCATGAACAGCTGACATGCTTGGTAGACAATTTTAAAAAATGCTTCAAGAACTTACAATCAAAAGGTCACAGTACTGGAATATCATTTCATATATCATGGAAATCTAGACTTCAAGATCGTAAAAATATAAACTTGCAGATAACGTTTAAGACATATCCTTCAAGAGTGTATTACATATAATAACACTTGATGCAGGTTGGTAAAGTATCATGCCTGTCTGATTCTTTTGCATGTCATCTCCTGGGATTAGACATGCAGATATTGCAAGTGAGAAAATAAGAAGCTAGAACTAAGTGGTGTTAGCAATATGGGGGCTACAGCATGAAGACTATTGCAGTTTTGTGGGCAACTTTTTACGTTTCTACAACTGTAGTAAAGTGCAAAATAAAGGATGAAATAGCAAAACTCAGGGAGTTATGAACAGAACAGTGTATGAGAACTGTGGTCAATTTCCAGAAAGCTTGTTTTTGTACAACAATACTGCATTGTTGTTGTACAGCAAGAGTGCAGGATGCCCAGTCATCTCATCATGTACCAAGAATATTCAATTTCGTAAGCACAGAACCATAGGAAGAAATGGCAATCAGTATGATGTTTTGAAGATCCAATAGAAACTTACGCATGGTTGAAGAGGTATGCTTTTCCTCTGCGACTATGAAATGCCTGATCAAATTGCAAAGTAACCATTAGGATTTGAAATATGATTTCAACTTCATGGTAACTAGAGACAGACATTCAAGATTCAAGAATAGATAATTAATTATACAAAGAGACCAATGCAAAAATCCAAAGCTATTTTATGTTTGAAGTCAGAAAAGAGAAGAACTGTGAGAGTGGCATATGTTGATAATTCAAGAAACAAGATCCAAACTAGTACCAGCCAGAGGAAAGAATGGGAATACGATAAAGTTCCACAACCATAACAGAGTGAGACTCACAAATGCAACTAAAGAAACTTGCAAAGTTGCAACTATTGCATAACAAGTTACAAATGGAATTTGCAGCAGTGCATTGGAGAGACCAGATTACAGCAATCTAAAATGAAACCCCACCCGAGAGCTCCAAAAAGGAGTCTTTTTACCTTTGGACCAAAATAGAAACACCAAGAACCAATTTTATTCATGAAGACCAACGAACATCCTTGTAATAATCAAGAAAAAAGAATTCACACTCAGAATCTAATCCCTTTAACACAACTTGTAAGAACAATATGAAGAAAAAGATTAAAATTATATTCACAGGACACTGAAATCAAAAGGGATAAACATAAATAGAGAAAGACAGTACCTTGGAGATAAGGTCATCTGCAAGGGCTAAGTTGGTCTTGCAATATTTGCAGCGATATGCCCTGCCTTCCAGATCCACCAAAAATATCCTTCCCATCTTCTCTATTCTCTGTTCCTTCCTTCACAATTCACATACACAAAGCACAGCTGATGATATTACTGATATACAAAGAGACAAATTTCGCAGTTTTTCTCTTGTCTTATTCCCTCGTTTTCTTTTCTTCTGGGTAATCAAGAAATGGGAACAGTACACTGTACACCGCTTACTTTGGGGTTGGGGACTTCCTAGACCTGTTTTGTTTGGCCTACAGAACTCCGCAAGTAATCTTTAATGCGTCAACATGTTGAACGCTTAATAGCAATGCGCTCATATCCGATCACTGGGTAGTCTTTTCTTTCTGAGATGTGATTCCAACTTCATCGAAAACCAACAACTACAGAAATCCAATGCTTTCAAGATTCCAACTGGTAAGAGAAAAGTTTTCCCGGCAAATCCCACTCCTACTTAAATATGAGTGCTTAGCTCAACCAAGAAATGATCTCTTATACAGCCCATCTTCATGGAGAATTAATAACCCCTTTCATGTGTATGTTCAGTACTATAATCACCTAGCCCAGCAAATCCCAGATAATTCAAAAGCCGAGAACCCAGATTCTCAAACAGATGCGAGTTTCAGTGTTGATGATGATAATGCCATCAGAATCCAAGGCCTTCTAAAGCTTGATAAACCCGACAAATCAGTTCAAGAAATCGAGCAATCTCTCACCGCAGGCAATCTGTACTTATCTGAAGACTTAGTTCTAAATGTGCTTAAAAGGCATCGTTCTGATTGGGAACCAGCATATATGTTCTTCAGATGGCTTACCAAAGGGAAGAGTTGTAATGGTTATTTCCCGGATACTGATATTTACAATGAGATGTTTGATATTCTTGGTCGAATGCATCGTTTTGATGAACTCTCCAAGCTGCTCGACGAAATGTCCAAAAGAAAAATCTTGATTAGCGAGAGGACGTATCGCATCCTGATCAATAGGTATTCTGCAGCTCATAAGATTGAAGAAGCAATTGAACTTTTTCATAAGAGGAAAGACTTGGGTGTGCAGCTTGATTTGGTTGCATTTCAAACACTTTTGTTTTCACTGTGTCGTTACAAGCATGTAGAAGATGCTGAAGTTCTGTTCAACAATAAGAAAAGTGAGTTTGAAGATGATATAAAGACTCGAAATATCATCTTAAATGGATGGTGCATTCTGGGCAATTTGCGAGAAGCCAAGAGGTTTTGGAAAGATATTGTGAGCTCAAACTGCAAACCAGATAAGTATACTTATGGGATTTTTATTAATTCCTTGAATAAGGCAGGAAAAATAAGCACTGCTGTGAAGTTGTTCCAGGCAATGTGGGAGAAAGGTTGCAAGCCAGATGTGGCTATTTGCAATAGTATCATTGATGGTTTGTGCTTCAAGAAGAGGATTCCTGAGGCTCTTGAGATTTTTCAAGAAATGAATGATAAAGGGTGTTCAGCTAATGTTGCCACCTATAACTCACTCATCAAACATCTATTGAAGATCAAGAAGATAGACAAGGTTCATGAGCTTTTGGATGAAATGAAAATGAAAGGGGAAGTTTGTAAACCAAATGCTATTACTTATGGCTACTTGCTGAATTACTCAAGGACACCGGAGGAAGTTTATGATGTATTGGACAGGATGGAAAGGAATGGATTTATGTTCGTTTCAGATACTTACAATCTTCTTTTGAGGTTGTTCATGAATTGGGGTAAGAAAAAGCAAGCAGAGGCGATTTGGCATGAAATGCAGAAGAGTGGATTAGGACCTGATCGGAGATCCTATACAATTATGATTAACGGCCTTATCAACAAGGAAATGAAGGAGGAAGCCTTGGGGTATTTTCAGGAGATGACTTCAAAGGGAATGGTGCCTGAGCCAAGGACAAAATTGTTGGTTGAAGCCATAGATATTAAGTTGAGTAAAGGAGGTTCTTTGAAGATACCAAATGAGAAGGGAAGTAAGAAATCTCAATGATGTCCTTAGCTGTGTTAACTGATCTGTGTTGTAGCTTCTTCGGAATAGAGTATATGATATCCTCACTGATATGGACTATAAGTCCAAGTAATTGGTGAAACTCTTCCGCATATAGCATCTAATATTCTTCCCAACTGGTGAAACTAATATGGACTTGGTATGTAATATAGTCTTCGTAGGTAAAGAGTCTGTATGATTTTTACGTTTTCATGCTTATTGAAGACAATTGGTGAAGATATTATTCATTGCAGCAAGATTATGCCTCCGTATCAAGGTGCATTGGAATACCCTAAAGCAGTTCCTCCATCTTGTAGTACAACAATTATATTTCAAATATTTCCAAACACAGAAAATACATTGGTTTTAGTAGAACAAATAATGGAATGATTGAGAAGTAATAATGAGAAGAACTAGATAGCACAAGAAGAAATTATAGATTAACAGATTAAAAGGTAAGATGTATATTGCCAATTCAGACAAAAAAAAAAGAAAAAGACGTATATTGCCAAGACAAGAATGCGAAAATATGATTAGCCCAAGTATGGCTCTTCTTGACATTAGACATCAAAATCAATGTTTAACTCAAGCTGTTGGAGCTGGAGTACGAGTGGGAGCCGGAGCTTCAGCTGGTACATACCAGCCATGGTGAATTTCAATTGCCTTCTTCCTTCTTGCCAGCCGAGATTTTCTCCTAGCTCCGGTATTTCTGTGAAGAGTTCCTACCTTAACTGCTTTGTCTATAGATGAGTATGCCTCTGCAATCAATTTCTCAATCGTAAGAACTTCCTCAGGTTGTGCATCAGATTTCTTGCGCAGTGCATCTAATTCTTCCAATACCTGAGCGAAAGAATAAGCTTCATTTAGTTGTACAACCTAGTTTTGACTTAAAACTATAATTATAGAATAGTATATCATATGTTTTCAGAAAAAAACCATCACCGGACTTGCCGCCATGGTTCCTGGACCCTCTTGTCTTTAAACTAAAACAGTTACTAGCAGTGTTCTCAGAATGTTCGCATAGCAGGTAGTGAAATGAAACTGTATGCATTCCAACATCAAACCAATTGAAAACTAGAAGAGAGAAAAAAAAAACAAACTGAAGGTGGAGGTGGGGAGAGAGAGAGAGAGAGAGAGAGAGAGAGGAGCATAAGAACAATTATACTTCCTCAGACATTTTTAATGATTAAAAAGTAAGTTTAAGGTGGTGATTTGGTTTCTATTTCTAAACCTTCTATATTTTTCTCTAAAATTTCAACAATTTTGTACAATCCAAGACACCACTGAACAAAATCTGTGGTATATACTTGACTACAAGATTGAAGATCACCAGGATACAAGGTATTTGTGTGCTCTAGATTCAAAGAGAGAAAATACAATACAAAACCTCTATGGAGGACTATCAATGTATAATCTATAATAGATGGCCATGTTACCTTTTCAGTTATGATACAAACAAATGTGATTATAAGTACTTTACTAGCTTAAGTGGAAAATAGCCTGTGGATTCTTTCCTCTCAAGTCCCAAATGTAGTTCATACCAATAATACAGTGGATTCTTTCCTCTCAAGTCCCAAATGTAGTTCATACCAATAATACATTCTTTGGCAATAAAATGCTACCAAGTGCAAGAGTCTAATGACAGCCAAGAATTCTTTTCAAGGACTCATAATTTATAACTGTAAAGACTGGAAGACAGTGAAGGATCACACAATATGAAAGAAAACTACTAGTTAACAGTATATTTCAAAACAGTACACCTTGGTTTCTGTTCAATGAAAACAAGACTACCCTAATTTTCAGGTTCAGTTCCGTCAAGAAGCTCATTGCCATTCCCATGACTCTTTTAAGTCCCTTTTAATTTACTGGCCGTGGTATTATCTATTTCCCATTAATCCCCAGCTTGACATAAGAAGAAATTCAGTTACCATTTCTGTTCGACATTTCAAGAATTACAATGCAATTTCATCCTATTCCACTTCACTGGGAAGTGGTTGGTGAAATCTAGAAGAACACATTACTTCTATAGAAGATGATAATTGTGTATATTGTCAGACAACTACCTAGTTAAAATCCTATGACTCTCATATCATAACCATCAAAAGATAAAAATAATAATAGATTCACTAAAGGAAATGTGGCCCTTGCACTTGCATATAGTTAACGAATGCTGCTAGAGGCAAAGTTTCTAGTACAATTTAACTAAAACAGTAAAATCTTTACGCTTCCAACTGAAAAAGAAAAAGTTTTTTGATAAACAATCATCAAGAAATAATGCTCTGAGCAACCGCTGAAGTATCATAATTAAAAAGCCAATTCTGATTTTCAGGGGGAAAAAAAGGGACATTCAACACTCACCTTCTTCATTCGAGTCCTAATTTCCGACTTGCGGGCCTTGTTATAGACACGCCTTTTCTCCGCCTGACGAGCCCTTTTCGCAGCTGAATCAGCCTTCTTCTTTGTTTCCGCTTCACATACAATTGAATGACGAGGTCTCCGTTCAAGAGGGCTCACAGTAACAACCCCTGAATTGCACAGAAATTAAAAAACAAAAAGAATTGTTCTTTCAAAGACAAACAAACAAAGTGATAATGGGTTCTAAAAATAATACCTCTGGAAAAGAGGTTGAGAGAAGTGTTGGAAGAGAAGCTAAGGGACTTAAAGGCGGCTCCGGTGGAGGAGGCAGGGCCATTGAGAGAAAGGGATTTGAATTTGTAAGGAAGGACCAAAGATGAAGAGATGCAATGCATAGTTCCAGTAACTGAATACCTCTCGGTGTCGAATTCGATCTTCAGAAGAAGAAGAAGAAGCAAAATGGTTATGGAAATGGTGAGACTATTCTTTTATCTGTTACTCTCTTATCCGCTGTCCAGACCCGATTCTTTCTTGCGTTACGTATTCGGGTCTTTTGGATTGACCCTACTCTTCTTATATGGTCATATTTGTTGGTAGATATTAATATATACATATATATAATATGTATATATAGAAATATATATTGTTTATATATATGAGTTTGTTTAACGTGTGTTTTTATGGCACATGTTACTATAGGTAAACTCACAATATATTTAGTGAAAAATATATAACAATAATCTCATTAATAAATTATAAAAAGTTTACTCTAATTAATAATTATATATTTATTTAACTTAGAAAATAGCAAAAAAATATTCTACCTTAATTGTGCCAATTAAAATCTTTAATATTCCATCTACCATACTCCTTCCGCGCTCCTCCTTCCTACCCGCCCACCCCCCTTTCCCCCTCCAAAAAAAAAAAAAGAATCTAGAAAGGTCTTTAACATTTTGGTATGATCATCCTTAACTTCCCTTGAAGAGCATTTACTCTTAAGACTCAACTCTCTTCTAGAAGACTCCCTTAATGGTTTGTTTTGGAGAAATGAAGAATATAAAAGTGCAGAAAGATAACTAAGAAGAAAAACAAATAGATCTTCTTATATGTAGCGGAGAATCAACAAAGCTTGGAAAAATCTCACCTATCCTTCATACTCTCAAGAAGAACCTAGATTCCCAAGCAACATCAACTATGGAGTTGGTACTTCAAGGGAGAAATAGGATTTTGGAAATTAGAGTTGGACTCTTGAATTGAAGATTCAAGAAATTACTTGTCTTGAATTATATAATGGAAACTCTTAATTTACAAGGAAGAAGAAGAAAACTCAAGAACCCTATTTCTTCTCTCTTTAGATTTGTTCAATATATCAAGCTTGCCAAAATGGCTGCAAAACAAGAGTATTTATAGTGGTCTTCACAATTAGTTTCCAACCCTTTGTGTTAGACTGGCTTAAAAGAGTTTAGAGGATGCTAAGACCACTTAGGTATAAGTCAAAATAGATTTACAACTAAATTGAAAAGTCAAGAGAGTTTAAAACTCCCCAAAAAAGTTCACTAGCTGAGGCCTACCGTACACGGTAAGTTAAATGCTTAACTTCTTCTTCAGATAGAAAACTACTGACGACAGTAGAGTGGACCTACCACCGGTGGTAGGTTGCTTGATTCCCTTCCTCCTCAAGGTATAACCCTACCGTGGACGGTGAGAGTGTACCCTACCATTGGCAGTAGAGTCCAGATTGATTTCTTCCGTTGGTTTTGAAGCTATAAAACCTCCCAAGCTTGCTTCCTTAGATTCTTCCATTTGTACCCTTGAAAGTAGAAAGGTTTTGGATCCTCGAAAGTCTTCTCGTTGTTCCTCTAGCACGTGCCAAGCAAGGTCTTGGAGCATCTTCTCGAACAAGGCTACTTTACCCTTGTATTCTTCCTCCATTCTCTTTGCCTTTGCTCTCGTGATAGACCTTACATCAACTCCATGGTTTATTGTGTGTATTGGAGCATCTTCTCGAACAAGGCTAATACACCCTTGTATTCTTCTTCCATTCTCTTAGCCTTTGCTCTCATGATCTGCCCTTGCATCAACTGCACGGTTTCTTGTGCGTCTTGGGTCATACCACATTTCCTTTTATAATATATTTTTTTTTCATTAGGATTTATCTTTTATTTGGTAGGTTTTATTAATACAATATATCAAATAAAACTTACCAAATAAAAAATAAACCATAAGGAGGAAAGATAAACCCTAAAGCGAAAATATATTATAAAAGGAAATGCCATATGTGATGCTCCCAACCCTGCCACTAGGTCAACTGCGGCTGAATAGGGCATCTGCGTGCCTCTTGGCACTAAGTTATAAGCTTCACAATAAAACAAAACCCTAGAACAATACGAACAGGTATTCACAAAGTACGCGGAATACTTAAGTAAATTAGATATTACTGGTACGCTCAAAACACAGTATAAAAAAAAAACTTCACATTTTCATTTTATAATAAACACAAAAGTAATCTTACATCAACAACTTACATAAAAACATAAAAAGAAACTCTACAGATGATTCGAGTCTAAAAAGATAAAACCTAAATATATGTCCTTCTGGGGAGATTTGATCAAAAAACTCCTGGCCTAAAACTTCAGTGGCTCGCGGGGTCCCTGACCATTCCAAGCTAATCTGAGAAGAAAACATGATATGGAAAAACGTGAGCGCAAACGCTCAGTGAGTCCACGTGTGTGGGTGCGGTAGTGATTTCTTTAAAACCATGACGATGCCATTTTACAAAACAGTTCATGCAATGCTTATAAGAAAAGTATTTCTTTTGCTATTTTAACAAAACTGATGCTTGAACCTACATGAGGGTTTCGAGCGCGGCTGGGAAGTCTGAGCGAATCAAGACACATCAGCGCAGCTTCTGTGCCCCAATTTTAAAAGAACATGTAATGCAACAGTGGGGCTCCACAGACAAAGTCCGGATCCCCAAAATGAGGCCATCGAAACTAAGTTTCGGCATCTCGTAGTCAAATACCAGCCAAATAACATACAAGCGCTCAATTACAAACAACCGCACTCCCATATCACTGGTCAAAACAGGCTACAAACTCCTGGGGCACTTACCAGGTCTGCCCTGGGACCAACCTCGGTGTCGAGCCCCTCCTGACTCTCCACTAGGCGGTCGAACCCCACCGTAGAGCATGATGCGGTGTCCACGTAGACCGATTGGGCCACACCTTCCGCAGTCTACGCCCCCTCTTAAAGTGGACCCACCCTCAGAGTCAAAAACCCGTCCACGTCATCGGAAGAGGCCCTAGTACGGGAGACTAGCCACGTACAGTGCAATCCGCTAATGCGTCCGTTCACTTGATTATCAATAAACTTTAACCTTGGTCGGAATGAGGTTTTTGTATGTATTTACAAATCAATGGGCCATTTGCCCAGCCATAATAACAGATTCAAGTCATAAACATTTTAGAACACAAAAGAAAATCCTCATCCGCCAGTCATCACATGCTTATGCAATTTCACAATTATGCCAATGCCAAATCTATATTCATGCATATCAAAGTACGTAACTTTTCAAGCTAGAACATTTTTCAATATATAAATATTTCCGAAAAACCTGCATACGACAAACTTCTTATGCACTACCGTAATAGTCTGTTTTAAAAGGGACACCTATGTGAAGCACCGCTCCTATGCATTTTTCTACGAAACACGTAACACATTAGGGAGAACATCTCCAAAAATACGCTGAGAAATATCGTTCCAAAAATAGCAAAAATTTTTGTAAAGGTTAAAAAAAAAACATATTTATATGTGTTGTACTATTTGAAAAAAATGGAGTTTATGGACTCACCTGGATGTAGATCTGGTGCTAAGATCCTACAAAATAATAATGCGAAAATACTTAATACCTGGGTATCGATCAAATAATCCTATTCCATAAATAATATCGAAATCTTATAAAATGAACTTTAGGATGTATATAGATATACCTATATAATAATACATATACTTATATAATTCTTTAAAAAGATCGAAAAATCCTATACTCTAAAAATATACTCTCCCAAGAAACCATAATTACCTATATACTTTATACTAAAAATCCATTTAAAATATTGCAATCTTAAAATAAATAACTAGCTTAAAAATATATAATCTAACTAGAAATAGATCTCACTATATATTAAAGAAAACAAATAAACATATACTATATATATACATATATATAACCTAACTAACTAAAAAAAAAACAAAACATGCAAATAAATAAACTTACTTGAGATGCTAGTTGGCTGCCTTTTTTTTCATTCAAGGAGTCTTTCTTATTCAATAAAGAAAATGATATGTATATATATATATATATATAGGCTTATGTTATGGCGGCAAGGTTGAGAGAATCGCATGAAAAAAAATTTTGCTTGCATGCCTATATATAAGGAGTGTAATGGCGGCTCAAGGCTGGAAAAATAAAAAAAAAAGTTTGGGATGGTGGCAGGTGGATGGCTAGGTGGCTCACTTTCTTGGGACCTAAAGGCGAAATCCCTCGCCCCCAGGGCCCCCACCAGACTGCCTGACGTCCAGGTGGAGGATGTAAATCTTGGTGACTCAGCGGTCCTGCAGACTGGAGGCCATGACCTGGTGCGCACAAGGAACTACCTCCCACATTGGAGAGATTGAAATTCCCACACTGCCGCTTCCAGGATTCGAACCTTGGCTCTTGGGACCAACTCTGCAGCCTTAGAACCAACTGAGCTACGCCCATGCGGGCTAGATAGCTCACTTTCTTAATTGTGAAGTTTTTTTTTTTTTTTTTAATTCCTATATGAAAATGCCAAGTATTTAAATTTCTAAAATAAATATACCAGGTAGTAAAAATAAAAATCCACTTAAAGGCATTTATAAACCTTAATAATAAAACCTCGATAAGATAATAAAATTTATTCCTATTCCTAAATATCCCCAAAATATTACTAAGTGCAAAAAACACTATATCCCACCATATAGATCAAAACTCTATTTTCATCACGTTCTTAATTTTAAAGTCATGCTAGGTGCTTACGGGGTAGGGCGTTACATTCTACCCTCCTTAAAAAAAATTTCGTCCTCGAAATTGAATAGTTACGTACCTATAAACTCTGGATACTTTTTCTTCAAATACTCCTCAGTTTCCCAGGTTGCCTCTTCGATCCCATGATGTCTCATACCACTTTATGCATTGGAATCTGTCTCTCGCGTAACTCTTTTACGCTTCTTTCTATAATCTCAGTTGGTTTTTCTTCATATGACAAATCAGCTTGTAATTCCAATTGGTCATCATTGAGAACATGATCAGGTGCAGGGTGATACTTCTTTAATTGTGATACATGGACCACATCATGTATACCTATCAGTTCATTTGGTAAGGCGAGTCGGTATGCTACTTTACCAATCCTGTCAATAATTTCAAACGGTTCGATATATCGGGAGCTTAACTTTCCTCCCCTCGGATATCACAGCTTCCCGCGATGTGGTGTAAGTTTTAAGAAAACTCGATCTCCTACATTAAACTCCAGATCCCTTCTTCGATTGTCGGCATAGCTCTTCTGTCTACTTTTAGCTGTTCGAAGCCGGTCTTGAATTATCTTAACTTGTTTCTGCATCTCTTCCAATTCTGGCATCAAGTTTCTTTGCCTCCAATGGGGTCGAACTCCGACTTCATCCCAGTACAAAGTCGTTCTGCATCTCCTACCATACAATGCTTCAAATGGTGCCATTCCTATCGAAGAGTAGTAGCTATTATTATAAGCAAACTCAGCACAAGCAAGATTGTCAACCCACTTATTTCCAAAGTCTAAGGCGCAAGCTCTTAACATATCCTCTAGGGTTTGAATTGTTCTTTCAGACTGTCCATCGGTTTGGGAATGTGCTGTGGTGCTATAACTTAGATTGGTCCCCATAGCTGCCTGGAACTTAGCCAAAACCTTGAGGTAAACCTTGGGTCTCTACCGGATACAATATCAACGGGTACTCCATGAAGTCGAACAATCTCATCTACATAAATCTGTGCCAACTTGTCCAAAGGGTATGACATATTAATGGCAATAAAATGAGCCACTTTTGTTAAACGATCAACGATTACCCAAATAGCATCCTTATAATCCTTGGTCCGGGGCAATCCTGTGACAAAGTCCATTGTCACATGATCCCATTTCCATTCGGGAACAGGTAGCGGTTGTAATAGTCCCACTGACTTTTGATGTTCCGCCTTGACCCTTTGGCATGTAAGACAGGCCGCTACATACTCCGTAATTTCTCTCTTCATTCCGTTCCACCAAAACTTTTGCTTTAAGTCTTTATACATCTTATTCTCTCCAGGATGCATTGAATACTTACTTCTGTGGGCTTCCTCTAGAATCTTGCGCTTCTGTGGGATTCCGAAAGTACAGGCTCTCATCAGCTTCTAATGTTCGAAAATCTTCCAATCCCTTAGCTTCCACACGGTTTTTGAACTCTTGGAACTCCTTATTACTCTTTTGGGCACTTCTAATATCCTGTTGTAGGGTGGATGTTAAGCTAAGACTTGATATCTTTGCTTTTCTACTCAATGCATCCGCCACCACATTCGCCTCTCCTGGATGATAGTTAATCGGACATCGATATTCTTCCAGCAGTTCCATCCATCGACGTTGTCTCATGTTCAAGTACTTTTGAGAAAACAGATACTTTAAACTCTTATGATTAGTAAATATCTCATACTTAGCCCTATACAAGTAGTGTCGCCACTTCTTAAGTGCAAACACGATGGCTGCTAATTCCAAATCGTGTGTCGGATAATTCCGTTCATGATCCTTCAACTTTCTTGAAATATCTGTGACAACCTTCCTGTCTTGCATCAACACAGCTCCTAGACCTTCTCCTGAAGCATTTGTATATAATGAAAACTCCTTGTTCGGATCGGGTAATGTTAACACTGGCGCCGACGTTAGTCGGTTCTTCAATTCTTGAAAACTCCTCTCACACTTTTTTGTCCACTCAAACTTGGTTGCTTTTCTGGTTAATTGGGTTAGAGGTCCAGCAATCCTTGAAAAGTCTTTTATGAATCTCCGATAGTATCCCGCCATACCCAAGAAACTACGTACTTCAGTTGGTGTTTTGGGTTGTGTCCAATAGGTCACTACTTCTACTTTCGCTGGATCCACCGAGATTCCTTCCTGAGTGATAACATGTCCTAGGAAAGTAACTTGACTCATCCAGAACTCACATTTGCTAAACTTAGCATATAACTTATGCTCCCGTAGGGTTTGCAACACTTTTCGAAGATGATGTTCATGAGCTTCAGGGTTGGGTGAATAAACAAGAATATCATCAATAAAAATCACTACAAACTTATCCAAGTAAGGATTAAAGACTCTATGCATCAAGTCCATAAATGTCGCAGGTGCATTAGTTAATCTAAACGGCATAACCACAAGCTCGTAATGTCCGTATCGTGTGTTGAATGACATCATTGGAATATCCTTTTCTCTTATCCTGACTTGATAATACCCCAGTCTCAAGTCCAATTTGGAAAAACATCCCGCTCCTCAGAGTTGGTCAAATAAATCATCAATAAGGGTAATGGGTATTTGTTCTTGACTGTCACATTATTCAATCCTCTGTAATCTATACACATCCTCAGGGTTCCATCCTTTTTCTTTACAAACAAAACTGGCGCACCCCAAGGAGATGTACTTGGACGAATATATCCTTGCTGCAACAGTTCTTGTAGTTGTTTTTTCAACTCTTTTAGTTCCTCCTGTGCCATCCGATATGGAGTTCGAGATATTGGTTTAGCATCAGGTACCAATTCTATGCCAAACTCCACTTCTCGATCTGGGGGTAGCATCGTCAACTCATTAGGAAAAACATCCACAAACTCCCTCACTACATGTACTATGTCTAATTTTACCTCCTCCTTAGGTTTGTTGAGTAAATATGCTAAGTACCCTTGACATCCTTTCCACAGCAACTTCCTGGCTTTCATGCCAGACAAAAAGAGATTCTCCCGTTTTGTTCGCTTTCCTTGGAACACCAGGATTGGCATACTCGGTTGGCTAAACTTAACCAACTTCCGTCGACAATCTACTTGGGCATAATGTTTAGACAACCAGTCCATCCCAAGTATCACGTCATATCCCTCCAATGGTAAGGCAATTAAATCTCCGGATAAAACCACATTCTCGACACATATGTCACAATCAGGGTACTTTACCTCAGTTATCTTATTCACGCCCATAGGAGTGCTAACTATCAACTGATAATGCATGTTAACAGGAGGTATAGGAATATGTTTTATGAAATACAAACTCACAAAAGAATGCGTAGCTCCAGAGTCAATGAATACTCTTGCTGGTTGAGAAAAGATTTTTATCATACCTTCAACTACTTCTGCTTCAGTATCTACGGGCAATCCATCCAGTGCATAAACTTTAGCTTTTACTTGTGGCTTATTATTCCTTCCTTCTGTTGTTCCTCTCATGACCAAGGGTCAGCCTGTTTTTCTGGACATCTCCGAGGTTACTTGTTGCATCTCAGGGCACTGGTCCTTGGTATGTCCTGATTTTCCACATTTGAAACATAATCTTAACTTTCGATAACACATTTCAGCCACATGCCCACTTCGTCCATAGTATGTACATATTCTATGGGATCCTCCAGGGGTTAGGGTTGGTCGGCCTTCATTTCCAGTCCTTTGTTCACCATGGGGTCTCTTGAAATCTCTAGGTTTCCATAGTCCTTGTCTAGGACGTTTATATGGAGCCGTCGCTGAACCAATGGCTGTTTTCCTCTGTATAACCGCTTGATCAGCCATCTCTGTTCGCGTGGCGACTTCAACTGCGGCCGCGAATCCCATCGGTGGCAAGGGAGTTAATGCTCGTTGCAACTCAACCCTTAATCCTTTCACAAATTGTCGCGTCTTATTTTCGTCAGTGTCTATCAACCTTAAGCAATACTTAGCCAACCTATTGAACTTTGCCGTATACTGGGCAACTGTCAGGTTACCCTGTCTCAATTGCTGAAACTCATCCTCTCGTTGCTCACGAACCCAACGAGGTATGTACTCCTTTTTAAATTCTTCTTGAAAATCGTTCCAGGTCCATGGTTGGTTCTTAAGTGTCCGTGCTTCGGAAGCTCTAAGCCACCAATCCTTTGCCATTCCTCGAAGTCTAAAAGCTGCAAACGTTACCCTCAGGGCATCCTCATACTTAAGGGTATCATAGATATCATTCAACTGCTCAAGGAACAGTTCAGCTTTAATTTCTTGCTCTACGTCTCCATAGAACTCCGGGGGTCGAAACTTAAGAAATCGTTCTAGTGCTTCATCTGCTCCAGTGGTTGGTACTCGTTCGTTTCTCCTTGTGGCCATTGAAGTTTCTAATAATTCTGTCATCTTGATCATAGAATTCTCGATTACTTTGTGTGTAGCTTGTTCTGGACGAGGTGTGGCCTCTCTCGTAGGTTCAGACTGTCTATTTTGAGAACTTTCTGACATAACCTCATCCGTACGGTTGGGAGATTGTGAACCTGACATGTTTCTAAAAACCAAAAAGTTCCAATACTAATAAACATCTACGATTATAGATACTTTACGACAAGTAAACATAAATTCATCTCATGCACAAACATCAATGCATACATACGAACATATATATAACTCAAAATAAGAATTTTTGGTACAAGTAGTGTCAAGATACAATCAGAGCATCCTAGTCCTACCTCCCAAAACTATATGGCCGGGTTGCTATGCATATCCAAAACCCGAGGACCTCATACCTATGATTCTAAGCCTACTGCATCAAGTACCAACAAAATACTACTCGTACCTATCCAAGTGACCAAATATGCACACCTACCTGTACTCTATCCAACACCTACTCCGCCTAAGGACACTGGCTACCAGAACATCCTGGACGAGACTCCAGCTCATCACGTGCTCTATCCACTGAATCTCAAGTAGTTCCAAGGAACTGGATGATAAACTGCCTAAGCTAGTCCCGCTCGTTAATCAGCTCCAAAATTTCTTTCTCTTGGGCTGCATGAGCCTCCCGCGTCTGGGCTAACTCCCTCTCTAACATGGCGGCCCTCGCCGTCTCCTGTCGCCGTGCCTGGCGTGCCGCATAAAATAAGGCATCCATTCGGGAGATCTCCTCTCTCAACGCTACAACCTGCTGGCTAGCGGCTTCAACATGTTGCTCACGCCACAGGCAATAACCACAGATGTCATACTCACTGACCCCACCTCGAAGTAGTTGATGGTAGTGCTGGAAAAGAAGATACAGACGCCACGGGTGGAATAGGGGTAGGGGATGTTGCTGCTGGCGTAGTATTTGCTACAGAGGTACCCATACTCCCAGTGACTGCCGGTGCCCCTCTCTCTGGTTCAGGCGTCATTTCTGAGTCCGACGTGGGCTCGCTAGGGTCCTCTTCTATCGATGTTCCAGGTCCTATTCCCGGTGCCACTGGTGCCATCTCTAGTCCTTCCACTGACTCATCATCGGAAAGGTTAATCACTGGAATTGGTTCCCTTTCTGGGATGATCTCCCTAAGGGAATATGAGGATGATGATGATGACGTAGTCCTGCAAGGCTCATCTACAAGGGTGCCCTCCCTGTATGTCCATCTATGAGAAGGATGTGCCATCTAGTACCTACAAAACAAAATCTTAGGGTCAGTACTAACAAATAAATCATATGGTTAACTTTAAATTTTAAACAGTTGACTCTTATAGCTTGTCCAAAATCCAACATTTCAAACCTAATATCGAACTTAGATGCTCTGATACCACCTGTGATGCCCCCAACCCTGCCACTAGGTCAACTGCGGCTGAGTAGGGCATCTGCGTGCCTCTCGGAACCAAGTTATAAGCTTCACAATAAAACAAAACCCTAGAACAATACGAACAGGTATTCACAAAGTACGCGGAATACTTAAGTAAATTAGATACTACTGGTACGCTCAAAACACAGGATAAAAAAAAAACTTCTCATTTTCGTTTTATAACAAACACAAAAGTAACCTTACATCAACAACTTACATAAAAACATAAAAAGAAACTCTACAGATGATTCTAGTCTAAAAAGATAAAACCTAAATATATGCCCTTCTGGGGAGATTTGATCCAAAAACTCCTGGCCTAAAACTTCAGCGGCTCGCGGGGCCCCTGACCGTTCCAAGCTAATCTGAGAAGAAAACATGATATGGAAGAACGTGAGCGCGAACGCTCAGTGAGTCCACGTGTGTGGGTGCGGTAGTGATTTCTTTAAAACCATGACGATGCCATTTTACAAAACAGTTCATGCAATGCTTATAAGAAAAGTATTTCTTTTGTTATTTTAACAAAACTGATGCTTGAACCTACATGAGGGTTTCGAGCGCGGCTGGGAAGTCTGAGCAAATTAAGACACATCAGCGCAGCTTCTATACCCCAATGTTAAAAGAATATGTAATGCAACAGTGGGGCTCCACAGACAAAGTCCGGATCTCCAAAACGAGGCTATCGGAACCAAGTTCCGGCATCTCGTAGTCAAATACCAGCCAAATAACATATGAGCGCTCGATTACAAACAACCGCACTCCCACATCACTGGTCAAAACAGGCTACAAACTCCTGGGGCACCTACCAGGTCTGCCCTGGGACCAACCTCGGTGTCGAGCCCCTCCTGACTCTCCACTAGGCGGTCGAACCCCACCGTACAGCATGATGCGGTGTCCACGTAGACCGATTGGGCCACACCCTCCGCGGTCTACGCCCCTCTTAAAGTGGATCCACCCTCAGAGTCAAAAACCAGTCCACGTCATCGGAAGAGGCCCTAGTACGGGGGACTAGCCACGTACAGTGCAATTCGCTAACGCGTCCATTCACTTGATTATCAATAAACTTTAACCTTGGTCGGAATGAGGTTTTCGTATGTATTTACAAATCAATGGGCCATTTGCCCAGCCATAATAGCATATTCAAGTCATAAACATTTTAGAACACAAAAGAAAATCCTCATCCGCCAGTCATCACATTCTTATGCAATTTCACAATTTTGTCAATGCCAAATCTATATTCACGCATATCAAAGTACGTAACTTTTCAAGCTAGAACATTTTTCAATATATAAATATTTCCGAAAAACCTGCATACAACAAACTTCTTATGCACTACCGTAATAGTCTGTTTTAAAAGGGACACCTATGTGGAGCACCGCTCCTATGCATTTTTCTACGAAACACGTAACACATTAGGGAGAACATCTCCAAAAATACGCTGAGAAATATCGTTCCAAAAATAGCAAAAATTTTTGTAAAGGTTACAAAAAAATATATTTATATGTCTTGTACTATTTGAAAAAAAATGGAGTTTATGGACGCACCTGGATGTAGATCTGGTGTTAAGATCCTACAAAATAATAATGCGAAAATACTTAATACCTGGGTATCGATCAAATAATCCTATTCCCTAAATAATATCGAAATCTTATAAAATGAACTTTAGGATGTATATAGATATACCTATATAATAATAAATATACTTATATAATTCTTTAAAAAGATCGAAAAATCCTATACTCTAAAAATGTACTCTCCCAAGAAACCATAATTACCTATATACTTTATACTAAAAATCCATTTAAAATATTGCAATCTTAAAATAAATAACTAGCTTAAAAATATATAATCTAACTAGAAATAGATCTCACTATATATTAAAGAAAACAAATAAACATATACTATATATATACATATATATAACCTAACTAACTAAAAAAAACAAAACATGCAAATAAATAAACTTACTTGAGATGCTAGTTGGCTGTCTTTTTTTTCATTCAAGGAGTCTTTCTTATTCAAGAAAGAAAATGATATGTATTTATATATATATATATATATATAGGCTTATGTTATGGCGGCAAGGTTGAGAGAATTGCATGGAAAAAAAAAATTTGCTTGCATGCCTATATATAGGGAGTGTGATGGCGGCTCAAGGCTGGAAAAATAAAAAAAAAAGTTTGGGATGGTGGCAAGTGGATGGCTAGGTGGCTCACTTTCTTAATTGTGAAGTTTAGTTTTTTTTGTTTTTTTTTAATTCCTATATGAAAATGCCAAGTATTTAAATTTCTAAAACAAATATACCAGGTAGTAAAAATAAAAATCCACTTAAAGGCATTTGTAAATCTTAATAATAAAACCTCGATAAGATAATAAAATTTTATTCCTATTCCCAAATATCTCTAAAATACTACTAAGTGTCAAAAACACTATATCCCACCACATAGATCAAAACTCTATTTTCATCACGTTCTTAATTTTAAAGTCATGCTAGGTGCTTACGGGATAGGGCGTTACACTATAAACTATTCCGAGTGCTTTCTTTTTTGGATGTGAGTGAGAGAGAATATTACAAATTCTGATTGATACAATTAAGGTAAGGAATAATAAAAAAAGAAAAGAAATAGTAGATTTTGTACTCTATCTATGTATCCCTTTTTATCCCAACGAAATACCTATAAGGGATATAATGAAATTCTTTGGTTGGTTCTGCACAAAGGAATGGTCCATTTTTTTATTTGACTGATGGAATCAACAAAAAATTTCATTTTAATTTTAATAAAAATAATATGAAATTATATTCATAGCTAAAAAATATAAATGAAAAATTAAACAATAAACTCTTATTCAAAATGCCCCGTGATCTTCAACCAATTATGCACTTCAATATAATTACCAGAAGTAAGCGCTAGATGATTAATATTAGTGAAAATTTTTCGTAGGTGATTTAAAGATATTTTTTTATATTTGAATTACCAAATATAGTGTGGATTTATCCATATTAATATGTGCCATTGAAGTATACATTAAACAAACTATACATATATAAGTATATATATACACATAATACATATGTGTGTGTCTATGTATATATATAGATACATATATATACATATATATACTATATATACATATACATATACATATATTTCTATATATATTATTTACACATGTATATGTATATATACATATATATACATATATATGTATCTATATATATGTATATATATCTATATATGTATCTATATATGTATATATACATAAATATGTACATATATAGATATATATATATATATTTATATATGTACACTAAATAAGAGATCATTCATTTGTATTAAAAGGATCATGGCTATTACAACCAAAACCATCTTCAACTTCCTCAAGGGAAATCTGAGAATATAGAATAATCTCATACAAGAAAAATAAAAACAAAGATTGCTCAATGGTATTAAAACCATGACAACAGACAAAAACCCATACCTCAGAATCCTAGGTGAATAGAACATACTAATGCTAGTAAAATAAACAAGTATATAACTGTCTTCTTCGCAGTGCTTACTTCATCGTTCTTGAACCATAGCAATGATGAAAACTTAGCTTCAATAACTTCCTTAGGCAGTATCTCAAAAGATCACGTGCGAATCAATAATCTTAACAATCGCTTCAGAAAGAAGTTGAAACCTAAGAAGGGGCCCAGATTTGGTCCGAGTTTAAAGATGTCTTCTAAAAGGGGAGAAATAAACTCTCAATCTCTAAAGACACGAGAAATAAATCATTGAAAAGTCTTGAAAAATGAAGAAATCCACATCGAAAGAAACACATTATGTTTTGACAAAAAAATGGGTAGTGATACAAAAAATGGAAAAAAATCTGGCCAAAATCCAGCCGCTAGCTGGAGCCTTTGGCCAGATCTGACCAGAGAAAGGTACTAGAAGGAGGAGACTACACAGTAAGACTCGAAACCGAGGGGAATAGGGTTAGAAGAGGAGGAAGTTAACTAATCAATAGAACATTTTAATATTCATGAACATTCTTGTACAATGTTTGATAAATAAATGTGAATTTATTGATTATATCTATACAATGAACTTAATAATGAATAAGAAGATAACCGAAAAGTTTCATATTTCTTAAGATATTTTGTTATGCCTATATATATGTATGAATAACTAGTCTTTGTTGAGATAAACACACATATTGTTATAACATGTCCATGTCTATATATGCATACATTGGGAGAGAATTTTAGTTGAAGAAAAGGTGTTATTCTTGTGAAACTTGAGCTTGAGAAATTTGTGCAGAATTGCTACAAGCTACACAATGAGATTGTTGGGCTGTTGTATACAAAAAGATGAGTCAAAGGTTATTCTCTACTACATCGGTAAATGTTTATGTCTATTGAAGAGGGGCTCGAACCTCCATAAAGAGAGTGAGATATTCGCACCTAATCCTTATAATCTTGTGATTTCATGCATTATCCATCATTCTTCTTTTATGTGTAAGTTTAATCTATATATTATATTACATATTGCACTAACAATTTTAAGGAGTACCGAAGAGAAATGGATTGCACATGACAAGGTTGTCTATTGAATTAGATATTTTAACAAGCTATTCAAGCTTCACATTATTATTTCATGTTGTGCAAATGGAAGAAGGATGAAGTATCTTGGCAGAAACCTATTAAAAAATCATATGCCTCCCATAGTGTAAGTTAGTTATTCGTTATTATTTATATCTCATTTTATGAAGTATTTGGACATGTGCATATATTTCATATTGAATTCCAAAACATATTGGATTGATGATATTGAAAAAAGAGACATTTTCAAAGAACAAAAGCAAACTGTCTCTACTACACACTCTCATGAAAGTGTTGCTTGATGATCATTTATTGCTATTGATATTTTGAGTACTTGTTTAACATTGATACTCTTAATAATGTTATAATCTTCCTATTTATTTGGAAGAGAAAATTATTTTGATGAAAAAAAAGTTTATAAGAATGCTTAAATCTCATTATGGAATATTTATGAGACTTATCTCCATAATTTTATGTTTCCTCCATTTAAGTTACAGAAAGATTTTTTTTTCAGAGTTAGAATATTTATAAATGTCCTACTTGTGTATTATTGTTTTACGTGAAAATATATCTTATTTAAATATAGAAATACTGGGGGTTACTGCTTTTTTGTAAAATGTCATATATGACTATAAAAGTAGCAACTAAAAAGCGTCTATGAGATTATATGTCTTGATATTGATCGTACTTATGGTTATGATTCCTACCACTAAAGAACTAAACGTTCTTGGGAAATTACTTTGAAATTAAGATTGCTTGAAAAATGTAGTATTTTAAAGTATCATTATTGGTTACGTTGTAGAGGTATAGAAAGTATAACTAAAGTTGATTGCAAAAGTATAGCCATTACTTATTGTGCTAGTAGAGAAAACATACAACACTAAAAGGGATAACTTTACTTTTTTTGTGCTAATTATAATATTGTGTTATATGATTATTTCTCTACTATTGTTTATGCTCTTCTACATATATGATGCTTTGTGTTGGAAGTCAAATATACAATTTGTGATAGCTAACTATACAAATTGAAAGAGGATCAACTTATGATGAGGTTGGCTAAAAGACCTTTTTTTAAAAATGTTTCTGGATTTGGAAAATTCTATGTGATTCACATATATGAGATGGAATTACTATGTTCAAGATTATTATCCATTTTACTATGGTAAATTCAGACCCACCATGATAGGATAATTTTTTATAATTGATAATGATGAGATATGAATATGTCAAATCTTTTGATAATATCATTGTAGAAAATCATCACAATAGCATGTGGTCACACTAGCAAGTACTGTGAGTTATGATTGTGTTAACTGAAGTCAACACGACTACATGCACACGAAGTCCACCTGAAGAGTGTTAACAAGTGTTGACATTATTAGAAGTCTTGAAGATCTTGAAGATCCGCTGCACATCTAGAAAGATCATGAGATCCGAACGTTTCTATGTATTGCATGTTTAATTAGGATATAAATCTTAGTGTGCCTGATTGTGTTAGGAAGTTCAAGTGGATTAGGAATCTAAATCACTTCGAGAATCAAGGAAGATTAAAATTTTAGAAAGATTTAGGATTTCTCAAAGTGTTAACAGTCCCAAGTATTTAAAGGTCCTATTATTGAAGATTTAGGTTCAACCGTTCTATTATTCAAGCTCCATCATTCAAGCAACTAGAAGATGATTTATGAAGTTCAAGATTATGTATCCATACAATTCGAAGTTCATGGAATTCATCTTCCAGTTTTAACTATCGATTTTAGCAACACAAGACATTAGATTTCATTTGAAAGAGAACTTGCTTATTAGGAAAGAAGCCTTACTTCATTCAACAGTGTTGAAGAGTTGAAAGGAGTTCAAGCTAAAACAGTAACATTCCAGGGGGAGCCTTGATGAGTTGAAAGAATTTCAGTTATGCAGTGTGAAAAGGGTGTTTGCATATTTTAATAAGGAAAAACACTAGATGTGTTAATGAGCTAGGTGCTTTTCTTGTACTGTATTACTAGATTTAGTGGATTTCTTTTCTAAGGTGTGGCCCCGCAGACGTAGGCTTGATTGGTCAAATTGCATTACCAATTGACTGTATTGTGTTCTATGATTTTTACTTACCTTCTGTCACACTGATAATCTAACATAACACTCATACTAAAACATGCTCACATAACACTGCTGAACTAAGTACAAACTCACATCTGTTATCAGAGTGAGGCATCCATCCGTTGTATTATTCATTTAGCAAGTGAGATCGTGGGAAGTTGGTACACGTCCCCCATTGCTTGAGGGAACAAACTATGCCTACTGGAAGGCTAAAACCGAGATTTTTATTCAATCCATTGATGATTCTGCTTGGGATACTGTTGAGAATGAATGGACTGATTATACTGATAAGTGCATTTTTGTTTATATTTTCTATATGTTAATTTCATCGTTTTTGATGTTTTTAATATCTAAAAGTATATATTTAGGCTAAATATCTCTTATTCTTGTCTAAGTACCCTCCGAAAGTAGAAATAATGAAAAGGATACGAAATGGAGCAAAAATGACAAAAATAAAAACCGTCGGCAAAGTTGCCGCACCTACCGCCAATGGCAGGGCAACCTACCATCCCAAGTAAGTGCCGAGAATGCCTGGGAAGCTATAACTCGAGACCTACTGCGGACGGTAGGCCTCACCCCACCGTCGGCGGTAGGTAGACTGGCAAAGAGGCAAATCCAATCCTTTTCCAACTCGATTTTCTTGATTCCTACTTCAACTTTAGCTTGGATTTCTTGCATTTTTTCCCTATATATAGGGCTCTTTTGCAGCCATTGTACTACACATTACATACAGTTTAGAGACAATTAGATACAATTTAGAATAGTGTAGTTTAGATTAGATTAGTTTTAGGTTAGATTTTAGATTTGGAGTGGATTAATTAGGTTAGATTAGTTAAACACTCTTTAAACTTCCAGCTTTTATATTTTCTTTATTTATGAAATTTCAAGTTTTGTACAAGATTTACTTTCTTGGATTCAAGAATTGAAGACTTTGAATTCAAGATTTCGATCTTCAACTTTGTGACTCGAGAGATGATCTTAGAAGACGTTTGGATTCGACTTCGGCTTCAAGACTAAAATCCTAAGCTTTCTTTTACTTTTCTTATTCTTGAATTCTTTTATTTATTTTCAGTTTTATTAATATGAATAGTGAGTAAGTTTTCTTGTTTGATTTGGGGTTGAACCCCAATTCTTGATTATGAAGTTCTTAGTTTGATTTCTTGAATTAGATACTTGTTTTAATTTAAGTTGTCTTCCAATTGCGTTTCTTGTTAATTTAGTTATCGCGAGATTAGATTATTCCCAAGGTTGTTCGAAATTGAAAAAGGAAGAACAATCTAGTGCAACCGATTAGGGGTTGATTGGGCAATTGACTAGAGAGTACGATATTGCATTTTTAGGTCTTTTAAATCACTTAAGTTTATGACACTCATACTTTGTTAGGGAGAAAAGAGATTTTCCTCTAAGGGTAAGTGAGTAGGGTGGCTTTCATCCTAGAGATAGGGATTGCCTAATTTTTGAGTGATGACCCAACTTAATTAAGTCAAATATCGTTTTCATTAAAAATTTTTCCAACTGAGCTAGTAACAAGGATTAGGGGTAGGGCTGTAAACGGGGCGGGTCTTACCCGTACCCGCACGGGTCTGTACCCGTTTTTAGCGGGTAAGGTTTAAATTTTATACCCGCGGACCCGTACCCGTACCCGTACCCGTACCCGTACCCGTATTTATACTGCTATATGGGTCCGGGTAAGGTATGGTGATGCCCAGACCCGTATACTCGTATACCCTTATTAATAAAATAATAATATATTTTATATATTATATTATATTAATATATAATTTATAATTTTTTTAACATATTATTTTACTCTTATCTTTAACCCTAACCTACTACCTCTACCTACCAACCAACTACACTCACATCACATCACACTCACACTAATCCAAATGCTTTGATTAATGTATTTTATTGAACTAGAACTTTTATTTTTATTCGATTAATGTACTATGACGATTTTGTGTATATTTGAAATTTTAATTATGTGAATTAGAGATGTTAAATGATTTTATTTGTTGAAAGAAATGTTAAGGAGATTATGTTAATCATGTTAAAATTTTTATTTTTTGAATTATACATTGTTTTACATATTTTTGTTTAACAGGGAAATAAAATAGAAAAATGTCATACGGGTACGGGTATACCCGTACCCTACCCTGGACCCTGGAGGGTCAGGTCTGGGTCCAGAATTTTATACCCTGAAGGGTATGGGTCCGGGTCCAAGTTTCACTATAAGGGTACGGGTCCGGGTCTGGGGGTACCCTGAGGGTCTGTACCCGTTTACAGCCCTAATTAGGGGGATTCCACCAAACTAAACTCTTGTTTTTATTAATATTTTAAAATCGTTTTATTATTGCTTTCTTTTAATTGCTTTTACTGTTTTTTAAGTTCTTCTCAACGACAACCTTATTATTCAACTAAACATTAGAGACACGAGTAGTACTTGAACCTTCGTCCGTCCTAAGAGATTCGACACTTAGGTTGAACTCACCTCTATTTTGTTAGGTCCACTTTGTCTAACATTGTAGTAATTGGAATTCCTGTTTTACTTTTACACTATCATGTACCAAAAAAGTAGAGGATGCTATCAAAGATAATCAAAGATGTTGCCAAGCCTAGAAATGAATGGGATAAAGCTAAGAAGATGTCTAGTCAAGCAAGTGCAAGGGAATTGAATACTATTTTTGCAGGTGTGGATGGGGAACAGTTAAACCTAATCTCAACATGCACCTCTCCAAAGATAGCATGGGATATACTGTAAACAGTGTATAAGAGTACCAGCACAGTCAGAATTTCTAAGTTGCAAATGTTAACAATAGTGTTCGAGGAGCTAAGAATGCAAGAAGATGATAACATTACTGCGTTTAGTAGCAAAAATTGAGGGACATTGCCAACAAGGCATTCCAGCTAGGAGGGAAACTTAATTTGAAGAGAAACTTGGGGGAAAAACTTCATGGTCGTTGCCCATAAGGTTCAATGCAAAAGTTTCTACCATTGAAGAAGCCAAAGATGTGACCAAGATGACTCTTGACAGTCTCTTAGGGTCACTGCAAACTTATGAGATGAACTTGAATGCACAATTCAAGGATATGGGTATAGCCTTGAAAGCTGAAGTAAGCACTTCAAACAACACTCCCTACATTGAGGAAAAGATTGATATATTGACACAAAACTTTTGAAAGCTTCTAAAAAAATCTAGGAAGACACCAAGACCTCAGAATGTCTATAGAGGAGAAAATTGAGACGAGAGGAATCTCAGTAGATAGAAACTTGAAGGCCGTGGTGAGAAGAAAACATTTGACTTAACACAAAAAGGAAAAGGAATTCAGTGCAGAGAGTGTAAGAGTTTTGGCCACATACAAGCTAAGTGTGCCAACATACTAAACTCTACACTGATGATAAAGACAAGGAAGAAACAAACTATGATGAAGGAGATGCCACAGATCCAAATGACACAATGGCTTTCAATATAGTGGTTGATCTGAAAGACACCTCACTTCATGATGATGACGTTTGTGTTGATGATGAGGAGTCACTCTACAGGTGATGAAGAAGATGAGAAAGTATTATTCGAAGAACTTTAAAAAAGGTGTAATCTGATGTATACTAAGTGGATTGACCTTGTTGAAATCAACAAGCCTCTAAAGAAGAATTTGCAAGAAGTGCAAGATCAAAAGGAGTCTCTTGAGAAAAGGAATTATAAGTTGATGGCTCAAGTTAAAAATGTCACTAAAAGACTAAAAGGTGCTGAATCAAGAATTGCTTGCATGAACACAGGCAAGGTAAAGCTCGATGAGATACTGGAAGCTAGTAGGCCTACTGGACTTAAAACTGGGTATGTTGGAGGCAAGAAAATCACAGATGATGTCAAAAATCTTGGAAACTTAGAAAGTGTGTTTAGAAGAGAAAACATGTCAAATATTGAGAAAAGACAACATGTCAAATGCTCAACAAACACAAGACAACGAGACCTGCTATTGTGTGTAGTTATTGTCTGATAATAGGACATGTATGGCATCAATATAATCAAAGAAATAATGAACTTAAATAAGGAAGCTAGCTACAAATACATGTTCCCAGCTATGCTAGAGATGAAAAAGTAACTTTCTAGGTCTAGATTAGAAGAGATGAAAAAGGAATGCACTTGTGTGTAGATGACTTTCTAGGCACATGACTAGAAAGAAAGAATACCTAACTGACTATATTGAAAGTAGAATAGTTACCTTCAGTGGTGGAGTAAAAAGCAAGGTCTTTGGCATAGGTACATTGAATGTAGAAAGAATGCCTAAACTAAAGAATGTACTAAATGTGGAAGGTATACTTTGACAAAAGACCATGCTATGTACTTAAAGAAGACAAAGAATGCATCATAGCTGAAACCAGAACATCTGACAATTGCTATCAAATGAATGTTGATATGAACACAATCAGTATGATAGTGCAAATGTATGACATGGAGCTGTGGAACAAGAGACCTGGTCATGTGAATTACAAGCTTCTGTATAAGCTAGGTAGCAAGGAGATTGTTCGAGGGATATCTCAGTTTAAAAAGGAATGCAAGCTGTTGTGTGGTGATTGTGAAATAGGTAAGCTAACAAGAATGAAGCACACACAAATTGGGGATATCTTAACAACTCACATCTTGGAACTCCTACATATTGATCTGTTTGGACCAACACAGATAGAAAGCATTGGAGAAAAAAGGAATGCACTTGTGTATAGATGACTTCTCAAGATACACTTGGATAGACTTTCTTAGAAATAAGTCTGATACCTTTAGAGCATTTAGAAAGATATGTCTGAACATACAGACTGAGAAAGGCTCAATATTGAAACAATTAAGAAGCAATCATGTTAAAGAATTTGAGAACAACCTGTTTTCAAATTTTTGTGAAGTATATGAGATCATACAAGAGTTTTTTTGCACCTAAGACTCCACAACATGATGGGTTTGTTGAAAGAAAGAACATAATCATTTAAGATATGATTCATGTTATGCTAAATGCTAAAAATATATCACACAATTGGTGGGTAGAAGTAGCCAACACTGCCATGCATATAACTAATGGAGTCAACCTAAGGTCTATGATGGACAAGACTACCTACGAAATTTAGAAGGGAAGAAGACAAAAGTTGAACTATTTTCATGTCTTTGGAGTAAGTGCTTCATTTTAAGAGATAGAGAACCCTTAGACAAGTTTGATTCATGAAGTGATAACAGTTATTTCTTAGGTACTGCATGAGCAACCATGCTTTTCGAGTCTTCAACAAACGAATTGGAGTTGTGATGGAGTCAGCCAATGTTACAGTAGAAGATGTTGAACACAACAAGGAGTGCTCAAAGAACACACAACCATTGAAAGTGTTGACGACACTTCAGACACTAGTGTTCAACACAGTGATAAACACATAACACAGGACAAGTCAGCTGCGATAACAGATGATGATGAAGGTGATGTTCAAACAGCTATAAAATCCAAGAGAACTGAGTCCATGGTAATAAAGGATCATCCAATAGATGCAATCATTAGAGACATCACAGATGGCAGAAGAACTAGAGGAAAGAGAAATATTAACTATCCTGAAATGGCCGAAATGATTAGCATGACATGCTACACCTCCATCACTGAACCCAAGAACATTAAGGAAGCAATTATCGATGAGTACTAGATTAAGGTTGTGAAGATCAGTTACAACAACTTGAAAGAGATTTGTGGGAACTTGTTCCAAAACTAGATGAGTGAATGTGATCGGAACTAATTGTGTATACGGGAACAAAACAGATGAGCATGGTAACATCACATGGAACAAGGCAAAACTAGTCACACAAGGACATAGTCAAGTGGCAGGTCTGGACTTTGATAAGACATTTGCACTAGTCACACAGCTGGAATCAAGAAGACTACTTGTATCCATCGCCTGTGCTAAGCAGTTCACACTCCAATAAATGGATATTAAAAGTGCATTCCTAAATGGCATATTATAAGAAGAAGCATAACTTGTTGGCTGCAGTGATGCGACTGGACAGGAAACAATGAAAATAGAAAAAGCACCTCTGGTGGATGCTTATTTGTGGGAACAACTTAGTATCTTGGTACAACAAAAAATATAACTGCATCTCACTATCCACAGCAGAAGTAGAGTATATTGCAGCTGGTAGTTGCAGTGCACAACTATAATAGATGAAGCAAATACTAAATAACTGTAAGATTACACAAAATCAATTGATTATGTTTTGTCACCAACAAGTACAATCAACATCACCAAAAGTCCTGTGCAACACAATAAGACCAAGCACATTGATATTAGTCATCATTTCATCAGAGAACTCGTAGATTAAGGTGTTGCTCACACTATGATCTTTTCATTCACATATGGTCTTCCTAAATATGGTTTTCTCACTATGCTATGAAATGTTGCTAAAGTTACTCAACATAGTACGTGCCACACTACATAGGAAAAGCGAGAACAAACTTCACTTTTAAGTCATACAAAGCCTTGGAAATAGGGATTTTTTTCTCTCTCATCAATCCCATTATGCAGTGATGTTCAACATTCCATATCTTTTGAAATTTTTCTGAACATTTGAGCTTCAGTCTCGCTATTGCTCCTTACTCTCTGTTGTAAGGTCTATACGACCTCCGCCTTCTCTCTCTCTCTCTCTCTCTCTCTCTCTCTCTCTCTCTCTCTCTCTCTCTCTCTCTCTCTCTCTTAAATCTTCAAGTTTCTCCACTGAAATTCTCAAGAGAAAGTTGATAAAAATTCTCCACTAATCAACATACACACTATTCATAGCCAGAGAACATCCAATTCGTCCCAAAAGATGCCTATGGCTGGGTCAGAAAGAATCTCCTCTGCCTAAAATGGCACCATATTCCTTCCTTGGATCTTCGAGTACTGCTACATCTCATTTAGCTGCACAAGCCCTTCCGACATCTGGAACAGTAACTATTAGCCCTAAGGGCATTATTGCATATGATTTTGATTATGATTAACATATATTTATGTGATGATTATAAGCTTAGTCTCTATAGAACAAAAGAAGCATGTTTGAAGTCTCAAGGCTACACTCTTAGAAGCAAAAGATCTTGGTGATCAAGGCAAAATGAAAGAGAAAAGATAAAGCCATTGAAGACTTGTGTCTTAGTTAGGGATATGCTAAGGTATTTTTTAAAACTCCCTAACTCTCATCTTTGATTGTTCATCAAGTGTGAAGCACCTTGGATGAATTTCTTTTTATCAACTATTCTTGAAAAACCCAAGTATTCTTGATAGAGTTTTTGATGCCTTTGAATGTTTTCTTATTCTAAAGAGTATCAAGAATACATGCTTTGAAGTGTTTTGAAATGTGAAGGAAAATTCTTTATGTTTAAGGAAAACTGGCTTTTAAATCCTTCTAAAAAAGGGTCATCTGATTTTAAAACCGGCGATCCGATTTTTCTAAGGGAGAAAAATCGGACGTCCTATTTTAAAATCAGTTGTCTGATTTTTCTAAGATTTAGAAAAATCGATCGTCCGATTTTTAAGAGGGATCATCCAATTTTTAATGTATCAAAAACCGATCTTCCTATTTATGAAAGAGCTCATCCGATTTTCTTTTTACAAGGAAATCGTACGTCCGTTTTTAGAAACTAGTCGTCCAGTTTTCCTTTTTACTGTTAAAAATATTACCGTTACACACAGAGTAACGATTACTTTTTTCTTTCCTATATATATTGAGCTTTTGATCAGCTGTATATGCAAAAAAAAAAAAAGGTTGTTGAAAATATTATTAAGATCATTTAAGAACATTTAAAAGAGTTTTAAAAGTACATTCTTTCAAACATCTTTATCTCATAAAAACAAAAAGGAAAATTCTTCTTGGAGCTTCATTGTTGATCATTCATCAAAGAAGAAGTAAAGAGGAGCCTGTAGAAGTACTATATTGAATTATATCTTTTCTTCTCAAGCTCACTTGGTAACATTGTTCCTCACTCATCTTTTTTCTATTGATATCAAGGTTTGTGTTGAAAAACCCCTTGGATTATCCTTTGATTGTAATTTTGTTTCTGTTGATATCAAAGTTTTGTGTTGAAAAACCCCTTGGGTTATCCTTTGATTGTGTTTGTGTTGTGGATTGAGGTTGCTGCAAAAACCATGGTGGGTGATCCTCAAACTTGTGATTGTTGTAGACTTTGAGTAAAGTGGTTTTGGAAAATCCATGGGTGTTGACTCAAGGTAGTGAATGTAGCTCTTTGAGAGAGTGAAATACTATAAATTGTTATGCCTCTTTATTATTTAAAGTTTAATTCTATGCTTATTGCTTGATTGCCAAAACTATAAAATTTTGTTTGGTTTGGAATTTTATTAAAAAGAGTTTTAGAATTCTTTCTCAAACAAAATTGGAGGCATATCTTTTAATCACTCAAAAGATTTTATAAAAAAAATTAGCCAAAAACCTTATTCACCCCCCTCTAAGGTTTTTTAGTAATATCCTCTCTTAGTGCTCCCCTGTTAGAATTTGACGCTTTTGTGATTGACTATACATTGAGCCGGCTGCCACTAAGATCTCATACTTTGCATATCTGGTCCAATTTCCTGAGATACCTATATTTAATTTTCGTGTTATGATGCATTCCCATGTTCCTCATTGTTTTCTGTACAATACCATGCCCCTATCTATTGTGATTAATTTGGGGACTAAGCCATTACCTGTGAATGCACATCCTGTGCACCACTTATCTGATAGTTTGTGCCTCTGGATATGCTGTCTCCCTAAATGAGGAGGATGTCTCTGGTGGAACTTTTTCAAGCTCCTCTTGTGAAACAACCATGGGAGGTGTGACAACTAACTCTTTTCTGTTTTTCAATGTAATAGACTTGGTATGCTCCCTTGGATTTTTCTCGATATTCCTTGGTAATGTGTCAAGGGGCCTCTCCAAAATCATTTTGACTACTTGGCCAATCTGATTCTCCAAATTGTATATAGAGGCTTTTTGATTCCTTTGAGAAGCTTCCATACTTTTCATCATAGCATCCGCAAAAGTGATATACTTGGTGATAAGATCCTCCAAGTTAGTCTTTACTTGTGGTGGATTTGCCGATGGACCATTATTGGGTAGAGGTTGAGTGGGACCTCTATTCTGGAACCCTAGAGGTTATAGTGGCCTTTGTTGTCCTTGTCCTCCCCAAGAGAAATTAGGGTGATTCATCCAACCTATATTATATGTATTTGAGTAGGAGTTGTTCCCCTGTCTATTCCCTTGCATATAATCAACATGCTCCATAGTTGTACCCATGCTATGGCATTCATGGTTGGAATGTCCACCATTGTAGAAATCACATAATTAGACTTGCTGAGTTGTAGGCTGAGAGGATACCAGATTCAGACACCCATCTTATTTTCATTGCTGCTAATCTTGATTCCATGGCAGTGAGCATATAGACACTATGTACCCCTGTTGGTTTCTCTCGAGACCTCGTACTTCCCCATGTATAGTTGTTAATCGCAATTTGCTCAATAGATTAAAGACTTCTTGAGGTGTCTTTGAATCTGTAGACCCACCTCCAGATGCATCTATCAACTGTCTTACCCCTATATTGACCCTATTATAAAAAGCTTGAACCTGAATAAAGAGGTCAAGGCTGTGATGTGGACACTTCCTTAGGAACTTTTTCCATTTTTCCTAGGCATCATATAAACTTTCCTTATATGTCTGCTGGAATGATAAAATCTCATTTATTAGCTTCACAGTACAACCAGGGGAAAGTATTTGGTTAGAAACTTCTCTGCAAGTGTCTACCATGAAGTGATAAAACCCATTGGTAAAGACATTAAATATGATTTCACTCTATCCCTAGTAGCGAATGGGAACAGGCAAAACCGAATTGCATCACCGGAGATTCCATTTATCTTGAAGGTTTCACATATCTCCAAAAAGTTGGCGATGTGTACATTCGTATCCTCTTCAGGCATCCCATCAAACTAAACATTATTTTGCAACATATGTATAACATGGGGCTTGATCTCAAAGTTGTGTGGCTAGATTGCTGGCCTCGTTATATACTCGACTGCACACTAATGATGGATGGCCATGCATAATCCGCCATAGTTCTTTCTGCCATTATTGGTAAAGGTGGAAAAATATGAGGAATAGGCGTTGGATCCAGTTACTCTTCCTCCCTTTTATCTACTAGAATGATCTTGTTTCCTATTGTTTTGAATCTAAGGGCACAACGGGTACTTTGCAGCGTATGCTCGATCTCTAGGTCGTGAGCAACTAATTCACCCCGTTGAATTCGGGGCATAAACTAGCTAAATAAAACCTAAAACAGAAAAGAACAAGAACAAGTAAATCACCATAGATAAAATAGATTCCAAAATAATATAGAGATACTCTACCAATGAAAACACAAATAAAGCAAGAACAAAAGGTAACAAATGAATTAAACAAAAACAAGAAAAATAAAACGATTAGAGCAAAAGAAAAATAGCATTCTCTAAGTTTTCGTCCTCGGCAACGGCGTCAAAAACTTGTTGTTTTAAAATGGGACTGCTCTAAAATACACTAACAAGTAGGTGCATATATCAAAACAGTATGGAGAAACTCTTGGGTTCTCGAACTCTAGGGACGAAGAATCCATAATAATAACCGTGTTCCAAAGGTCTAATCATTAGAATGGTTTGAAGATGCTTTTTTTAAAACAAAAGAAACAAAAACAAAAGTCATTAAACTATAAAAATGGAATGATGGATAAATTAAAATGAATGTTTATGAACAGTTTGAATGACGGAATCCCCCTAACTCTATCCGCTACTTCGACTGGTAAAAAACATATGAAATAGGTGTTGAAAAGAGTGATAGGGTCTCATGCTGCTCTCGGGTAATCCCTATCTCTAGGTGAAAATCGTCTTAGCCACTAATCCTCAAAGGAGAATCTTTTCTCTCTCTGACCAATTATGAGTGCATTAGGGTTAGGTAATTAATAACCTAAAAGTGTAACTCGTATCTCTAAGAGATTACCAATTTTTAAAGTTCAACTAGATGCCCTAGATTAGTGTTCCTTTTTCAATTCCACAAACCTTGTGATAAATGTGACCTTGAAAAAATACACAAACAAATAAGCATAAAAGAACAACAATCTCTATAAACAAAACATCAATTTCATATAATTAAACCCAAATGAAAGCATAAGCATTATTCAAGGTTAGGGTTAATCCCTCATTCAAACATAAGAATTTAGCTAGGATCCATAACTCTAAAATAAAATCTAAAACTAGAATTCATGAAATTAAACAGGAGGAAAGAAAGCTTAGGATTGAATTGAAGTTCCACGGTTTTGTTCTACCATGAGCTCGTCTCTCAATTTTACCCAAAGAGTTACGAAGATGCCTCCTTGGAAAGCCTTCAATCTCTAATCTTCAACCCTAATCTAATGTTAATTTGAAGAATCTAACTAACTACTAGGGACATTAGAGAATTATTAGGAGGAGATTCAATCAGTATTTTTACCCCAACTTTCTCTCTACACCCTAAACTAAGAATACTCCAAAAAGGGATGAAAAATTTTATTTAAAGAGAGTAAAAAGGCATTAAAGCTGCTACAGTCGGGAACTACTGCTTCGGTAGGTCTATGTGCAAAAGTTCTTAAAAAATTCTCAAGACATACCATCGACAGTAAGGGTAGCCTACTGTCGTCTACTCTTCTTTTTTGTGCCATTAACCTTCCGCTTGTGGTAAGGGTAGCCTACCGTCAGCGATAGGCTGCTTTCCCATTGCCAGGTTCCGTATTCTTTGTTTCATTCCGTTTTCACCCGTTTTGCTTCTGTTTTAACTTGTATTTATCAAAATCCTCTTCGGGAAGTACCTAAGTTAAAAAGAGAGGGAAATGAAGTAAGTCATAAGTTTTATATATACTAAAAACATCGCAAAACGATATTAACATATAAAATATAACGTCACCTATGTACATATCAGAAACCCTTCAATTCAACTACTGAAACTTTAAAATTCAAACTAATTAATGATCTAACTGGATTATAGGAAGTTTTTAGGAAGGATTTTCTCTCGAAAATTGCATCTTTCTGCCCCCTAAGGACTCTAACCGAAGATAGATGAAAAATACATTGAAAGTCTATTTAAAGTTTACTCAAAAAGTTGTAGTTCAAGTCCCTTTGCGCGACTAGTTGGGTTCGGCCACTTGGGCGACCGAGTCTGGCCGTACCTTGCTAAAATATCAATTTTGGTTGCTGCTTCGGCGAGGTCCGGCTGGGTGATGTGATTGAGTCCAGCTGGTGTTGGAATTTTGACGCCTCTTCTCTTTTTTCGCCCATTCTTGCTTCACATGTTCCCGTTTCATTTCATTCTTTCTTTTAACTTGTCATGTCCTAGGCCCGCAGGCTCGACAGCGTGACTCATGGGCCTGGCAGTACCCACGGGCCATACTTGGTAACCTTCCTCACAATGCAAAAATAGATATCCCAAGATGACCATGGGTACTTAGGCCCACGTTGATATAGCATACACACTTTTTATATAAATCCTATGTGGGATTGGGGTTTTACATTCTCTCCCTAAGGCCCTAGCATCCTTGCTAGGCGACCAAACTTAGCCTAAGACCAGACTAGTAGTGCAAGATTCTAGAAGTGGCTCCCACCGTCCGTTCATGTTGTAGCACTTAGTACCCACACATCCGGCTGGTAACCATGCTCTGATACCATAATGTCACGCCCTAGGCCCGTGGGCTCGAGAGTGTGGCTAATGGGCCTGGTAACACCCACGGGTCCTACTTAGTAACCATCCTGCTATGCCAAAATAGATATCCCAAGATGACCATAGGTACTTAGGCTCATGTTTATATACTATACAAACTTTTCATATATTTCCCGTATAGGATTGGGATTTTTATATAACTCATCCAGGACATACCTATAATTAAAAGAGAAGTAACGGTGGGTAAATATTCCATTTTACCAATAAAATACTTCAAAAATCGAAGATTAAATACTGTAAAATATATATATATATATATAAATGGACATATCAATATCCTTGTAGGAATACCTAGAACCTTAAAACTTTAATAATCTCCTTTAAGGTATCTTCTATTCCTTCATTTCCATTCCAACAACTTTGTCTAACTTGGTAGTAAAAATCCTATTAATGATATTCTTGATATCTAAGATTCTCATAGCATCCATCCATTGAATATTCACACTCCCTTTGATCCAATCTTGTCCCCATGATTTCAAGATGTCTCTCCATACTATTAAGTTGGGATTGAAGGGACCTCAAGGTATTCTTCACATCTTGTCAAACTGATGTACCAGTGCTTCAATTGCAGTTACTAGTATCCTTTTCTTGTCGATACATCACTTAATAGATAAGTTACCACCTGCAAACAAATGTTAGAAAAAAAAAAGAATATGGATCTCACCTCTCCCTTAGTCTATTGATATATATGATTTAACACTATAAAATAAGCTTTAATTGATTAGTATTTTAGGTTAATTCTAGTGAAAATTGGGTTTAAAATGAATAATGAACTCATCTTATACTTATTTGGATTTGTAGGGTTGACTTCAAAAGAAAAAATTAGTTAGAGGACCGAAAAGTAAAGGAAAAAATATGAGGAAACTGGCACTCGCGACCCAGATCAAACTGGCACCGGATTTGTCTGAATTGGCACCTACTTGAGCAATGTTTGAAAAGAAAAAATTTCCAGAGAGTTTATGGTTCAATAATCCGATGCTGGAAGCTTCTTTTTGGTTAAGCGACACAAAACCGGCTCTGGATTTGTTAATTCCGTCCCCAGATCCATTTCGGCAAGAATTTATTTCAAATTTGAAATCATAGCCATCAATTTTGACTTTCTTTTCTTTTCTTAGTATTTCTATCATTTACACTTTAGTCCTCTTCTTCAATTAAACTTCCTTTTTAACTATGATTTCTTTTTAGCTAGTTTCTTTTAAATAAACTTCTAATTTCTTTTCAATAAACCTCTATAAATAGAGGATTCTAGTAGCCATTAGGATGCTAGTCTTAGTTGAGTTGAGTTAGGGTTATAGTTTATTCATAATTTTATTTTCGGGTTTTGTAATTTTCAAGACAGTTATATTATTTATTTTGATTTCATTATTTGAGAGTGTTATAGAATTAAGGTCTTATTACTGTTCTTAATACTTTTGAGTGCCTGATCACCGTTCAAATTGAGTTAACTTTAATTGTGCATCCTTGAGAAAGAATATAGTTAAATAGGTTAAGTAATTTGGCCATAAATTTCATGCAAGATAGAGATATACTTGTATGGTTTATGCAATCTTTGTGATGTCATATTCGAATGTGTTCTTATAAATTAAAATCTATATAGAGATATAGTTGGTTTGTTTATAGGGATAGGTAAACTTTGAGAAAAGTTGTTGAACAATTTTGGATATGGATCGATTAATGAAATTCAATTGAGAATAATGAATCATTAGGGTAGTATAACGATTAACTAGTGCACTCATGTCTCTTAGACCTTTTGAATCATAATCTTTTTTAAGAAAGTTGCTACTTTTAGTTTAATTCTTTAGCTTAGTTACTCAAACAAAACCAATCATTGGTTTAATTTGCTTTTCTTTTACTTAATTAATTTTGGGTTCATAGTTAAAGTAATTTTTATCTTATTCTCTGTGGGACGACCTTGTTATTTTTATTACGATCTAGTATACTTGCCAGTGTGCTCAATTTTGGATATCATATATCACTCGAGATGAATCACTCAACCCTCGTGTATAGCATTCACATTCTATGACTTTTATAACAATAATCTCTCCCTCTTGCCTTTTTCTAATCCTCACCAACTAAGGTATCCTTTATAAGCTTCTAAAACCACCAAGATACCAAGAAATTCAATTAGAAGACTAAGCAAGAAATTTCCAAACAATTAAGAAGACAAGGACTAAGAGGCATTTCAACGGGCACTTACCATGCATAGACTTTCAAAAACTTATTCAAGAGCATGAGCCAAGCAAGTGTTCAATCCCACCATATAAATTGCAAAGCAACTCAACAAAAAAGTCACGAAAATGTTTCAAATCAATAACAAAGATAATTTGAAGTCATGTTCAAATAAATCATAGGCGTACTTGATAATTTCCAAAAAAACAAATATGGAAAACACATTGTGCCATTTTCACCATATCTCAGCCAATTCTCAATCCAATCAACTCAAACTTGTTGCAAATGAACCGCAATTAAACAAACTTTCAAATGGTTCAAGTTTCATAGAATTAGGAGTTCATTTTCTATTCTTTTCAAATCAATTTTGGCCATAACTTTTTTTGTTCGAAATTTTCAGTTTTCATGCCTTTTCAATTTCTTTCAATTTGGCTTTTGTATAACAAAATTCAGCATCAAAATAACATAAACTTTCATTTCTAAGAGAGAGTAGCTCTAATATCACATGATGTGAACCCAACCAAGCTTGATTTCGAGTCCATCTCTTCCCAAGAATCTTCTCTCTTAAGTAGAGGATTTGAAGAGAAATTTTCAATGGCAACTCTAGTGATAAGAAGTAAAACATCCAAAGAAGAGTTTCTAATCTTTCCCTTTGATGAGGAATTAACAAGAGCTATAGAAGACCTCTTACCTATTCCTCATTCATTAGGAGACCTAATCTCTAGCAACACTAGCTACAAAAAGCTAACACCTCTAGAGACTTTAGGAATTAGGATGAATAATAGCTCTTGAATTTGATTTAAAGAAGCCTTGCCTAATATACAAATTGAACCCCCTTAGCTACAATGAGGAAGAAGAAACTAAAAGAACCCTAGAGCTCTCTCTTGGCTGTTGATATATGCATAATTGTCTATATTTCTATATGTTATTTTCATCATTTTATGATGTTTTAATATGTAAAAATACATATTTTGGACTAATACCCTTTATTCTTGTCTTAGATGCCATCTGGAAGAGAAAACGATGAAAGGAAATGAAAACGGTAAAAAACATAGCAAAAAAATAATGAAAACGGAGCCGACGACGTCAACGAAAAAGACCTACCGCCTAAGGTAGGCCAACCTACCATCAGCAGTAGGTCTAGGGATCACAAGTGGAGCCAAGACAGAACCTTACCGACGATGGTAGGCTATCCCTACCGTCGTTAGTAGGTCCCCAGGTTGAAAAGAAATCTTTGGGTAGAAGCCTACCGCGGACAGTAAGACTTGACCTAGCGTCGGCGGTAGGTCCCGGCTAAGGGCAGTTTTAATCTGTTGCAAATTCTGTTTTGTTGTAATTTTTCATCTATTTAAGAGGTTACTCTGCAATAAAAGAGGAGCAGCAATTAGGAGTAGTTAGTAGATAATTGGGAATAGATTTAGGCTAGTTAATTCTTCAATTTTACATTAGTTAAGTAGTTATTAGATTTTCTGCAATTTAGTTCTTGGAGATCAAGATTTGAAAATCCAATTCCAAGATTTCGAGCTTCAATTGGGCGACTCGAGAGACGAGCTTGGGAGACATTCGGGACTTCGATTGTGGCTTCAATTTTACTCCTAAGTTTTCTTTCCTTTACTTTATTATTGAATTTAATGTTTAATTTCAGTTTATTACAATGAATAGTGAGTAGTTCTTTATGTTTGGATGAGGGTTGAACTCTAGTTCTTGATTATGAAATTCTTGGTTTAATTAAGTTGTTCTCCAATTGTGCTTGTTTGCAATTTAATTGTCGTGAGATTAGATTAATCGCAAGATTGTTCAGAAGTAAAAAAGGAAGAATGATCTAGGGCAGCCAATTGGGGGTTAATTAGGGCAACTAACTAGAGATACGATTTTGCACTTTTAGGTCTTTTAAATCACCTAGTTTTTACTGCACTCATAATTTGTTAGGGAGAAAAGAGATTTTCCTCTAAGGGTTAGTGAGTAAGGTGGCTTTCGCCTAGAGATAGGGATCGCTCGATTTATAGTAATGACCCAACTTAATTAATTCAACATCGTTAACGTTGAAGTTTTCCAATTGAATTAGTAACAAGGATTAGGGGAATTCCACCATCCAAACTCTTGTTTATAAACTTTTTAAACCGAAATTTTATTACTTGCTTTCTTTAGTTGTTAAACTATTTTTAGCCTTTTAGAAGTCTCTAAAACCAACTTTTCTTTAGACTGAACATTAGAGACGCGATTAGTACTTAAGCTTTTACTGTCCTCCAGAGATTCGACACTCGAGTGTAACTTGTTTATTAGTGTGATAAGTCCACTTGCCTGTTGCTTAGTTTAGTAGTCCATCCCATAGGTTTAAAACGTACACATCAGCTGCAAATTTCATATATGCCATTCAAAGTTAATTCATTATGTGAAATAGCCAACAAAAGGAGTATATATAGGTTCCTAGGAGATTAACTCCTTGACCTAACTACTAATCAAACTTAAAAGAATTAAATCGGCAGTATAGGCCACTTAATTACTAGTCAAGACACTAAAAATCCAAACTAGAAGGTCAACAGCTTGCCAAAACTTCATCTTCCCTCATTTCAGCCACAATCGGCCAGGCCTACTGCCCTTGATGGTGGTGTGGATTTTTGGCAGAAAGGTGTTGGGACCTGCAGGCTTGGGGCCAACCGCGGTCGGTCAGCTCTGTTTTTTCTTTCCTTATGCAATTTTGCCTCTCTAAGTCCGGCTGCCTATTTTTACCTTTAAAATATCCCAATTAGTTGTTTGATGTCTTTAGAAGCTTCTTCTTGGATTTGCAATTAAACTTAAATCACCTTAATTGGATTCTTATAACTGAAGTTATGTTCATTTTACCGAAATGTGTCCTCTTGGGAATCGAAAGTAGAAAGTCTGACTACTTGACACTGGTCATAAGATATCCAAATGAACTCATATAGAAATAGTCATACCATTCTGGAAACCTCAAGAAGTCTTCTACAATATTCATGAAGATCACTTGTTCATTTGAAGCCTTTAAGACCACCGAAAAGGAGCTTTTGGAAAACTGGTCTAGAAATTCCAGATTGCTTCCAATATAATAATTTCTATCATTCTTCTAACTCCATCTCTTGAACTTATATCCGTGGTCATATCACTAAGTAAGCTTAAAAGTTTAACACCTGAATTACTATGTGTGGGCAATGGCCTTTTCTTCCCTTAAGCAGTCAAAGTTCAATGCTGAGCATACTATGACTCTAGATTAAAGATTGTTGTTTCACTAATTGGAGGTTCAATACATATCACACCTTCATTAAGTATAATAGTTCATCTATAACTCTTGTACTATCATATGAATTCATACATTAATATTAAAATGAGTAGTGGAATGTTGGTACATTTTAATATTAAATGTACATTCATTCAATATTTGATGAATGTATGTGATTTTATTGATTATGTTCATATAATGAACTTAATAATGAAGGGGGTCGTTAAATTACAGACAAAAAAATTTCATTTCACCTAAACAATTTCTCTCTCCTCTCTAAGTTTTTTCTACACTCAAAGACTTCAAACGACGATCTGCTCAAATCTAACCATTAAAAATCATAAAAATTATTAGTATATCATTTGATACTCGTTTATTTACGTTTTTAGCAATTTAAAAATTAAAAGAAATGCACGGGAGATGAAAAAACGATGCTTGGTTGAGGGTCACTGGCGTCAAGCCCTGGCGCGGACCGAAAGTAGCTCACACAAAGGCCTTGTGTTGGGTACCCGACGGTCACGCCAAGGTCTTGCAAGAAAGGTTTTTAAAATTTTTTTAACTATTTTTTAAAGGAATTTTTTATTAATTATTAATGTTATATAATTTGTTATATTAATTATTTTTTATGCCATTATATTAATTTTTTAGTTAATTTCATATTTGTGTATATTATATTGTTGATTAAACTAGTTAATATCCTAATTGTTCATATATATATTATGTTACTTGTTAATTTTATTAATTTTTATGTTTACTCTACAATGATTACGAATTGTTTAATTGTTAATGTTTTATTTATTATGAATAATTTATTGTGAATTATTTAATTACTTATTAGTTTTTAGATGATTATAATAATTATTAATTATTTAATTGTTATTAGTTTAGGTATTACCTTTAAAAAATTAATGATGAAATAATAATGAAAGTTGCTTTAATAATATTTAAGAGGAAATAATAATTTTAGTTATTTAGCCCTAATTGAATGTAATTCAATTAGGTAAAATTAATAATATATTATGATAAGGTGATAATAATAAGAAAATTATTATGAGAACTAAAATATATTAAAATTTAATATAATTAATAATGAATTATTAAATTTATTACAATTGAATAATTTCATTTTTAACGCATAATTAATAATAAAAATTATAATAATAATTTAAATAAAATTTAATAATTTAATAGTAAATAATAAATAATAATTATTTATGGTTATTTTAAAATTCATTTAGATGGATTGTGAGCAGCAGAGACGATGAGTTTGGACCTATAGCAGACAATTGTGGTCTTACTTATGGCCATACTGTCACATATTCATCCCGGGGATTGAGGGGTATACATAGTATGTCTGACATACCTACTACTCCTGCCCCTATTGGTCCTGTTGGTCTAGGGTATTCGATCCAGCTTCTTCCTATTCAGAGTAGAGTTTGTATGCCTCATGACCCTTATACACCACCACCACCATATTATTCATCTGCACAGTCTCCTTCTTACCGCCCACCCTCATCTTCCTATTACTTGTATGACTTGGATACATCTAGTTATCCTAGTTATTACCATCGCCCAATCTCGAACAACAACCAGGTATTACTGGTACTGGTCCGTAGTTGGGTTCGTCATTCGTAGATGAGTTGTTGTCAGGATTCCCAACTATTTCCTCGTACAGTAGCCAGCACTTGGATTATTATGGGAACTCTGGACATATGCCTTCCTATACGCCTGGGTTAGGAGAGCATGGTGGGGATGAGGGTTGCAAAGAAACAGTTTAGATAGGGCTAGATGGCATAGATGTTCAGGCAGCGAGTTAGAGGATAAGTTGAAGCATGTAAAGGGCGAGAGGGAAGGAGGACGTGGATTTGGAGGATGTGAGGACGATTGCTGAGGTTTCTCCACCATCAGGTAAGTAGGCCTGGTAGGCGGAAAGGAGTCGGGTTTATATGAGATACAACGAGATCTTTAATGAGGTTAGTCAGGGAGTCTTGAACTTCATCAGGGCGACGTACTGAGCCCGATATTGTTGAGGCTTCGAGTGCTGGGAAGAAATAGGCAAAGAAGGTCGATGACAATTTCTTGGATACATAGAGGACCCACTCCTAGAGGTCCACAGGATCCAGAGATCATGCCCTCATAGGACAGACATGTTCCGTTGCCATTTGTCGTGGAGAGGTACATTTTACAATTTTTTCTAGTATTTCACTTCATTTTTCTGGTATTTCACTTCATTTTATAGTGTTTTAATTAATTAAATGTATTATCTTTCATTTTATAAAGTATTTTTGTATATTTTTTATTATTACAATATGCAGGAGTGCCCTACATTGAGGCTACGTGGCTATCATTCCATACTTACCTCATGGACATCGAGTGATGCTGCTGTGAGATAGCGAGCAGCGACATCGGACTTGTCCATCTATAGTCCTGCATGTTCCAACATGGGCACAATGTGCTTTTGAGCATGTTTATTGAGAGGTGGCAGCCGGACACCAACATGCTATATGCCTTTTGGTGAGATGTATATCACTTTGCATGATGTAGAGCTCATACTTGGCATACCTGCATATGGTGATGTTGTTACAGCTGAGATGATACCATAGGCACAGCTCATCTTGTTAGTAAACCGGGACCTTGGCATCAGTCTCACTGGTAGAGGTGATTCTCAGTGTGGGATTCCATAAGCATCTATTTCAACTGCTGGTGATGATGCTTAGCTTCATATGGATATTACAACATCATGTTACATGCTATCTGTGATCGAGAATGTTGGAATCCGTAGGCAAAAACAAAGTAAAATAAAACTACGAAATCCACCAACAGGATCTACACATACTAGAAAAACCGATTGGATAGAAATTACCTCAATGTTTTGATTGTTCGTTGTGGAGGCATTGCTTTGTATGCTTCGCCCTCTACTGGTATCCACGCGACGAACTCCTCTGCAAGCGATCGGGATGTTAGCCCCTTCTGTGTTCTGAAAACTGTTCAGAACTGATCCTGACTATCTGGTAATCGGTCGTATTTCGGAGAGAGGAGACGAGATACTATATCGCCGTTCTAGGGTTTAGGGTTTTGTTTTTCTTTATTCAGATAAAGGGCGGCCACCAAGAAAAGGTTAACATAACCTTTTATAGCTGTCAATATCAAAACCCTAACTGTCATCTAATGACAGTTTAATCTCGTCCGTCTATTCTTATAATCATCCAACGGTTGGATGAGTAATATTAAGTAATTAATTTCATTTATTCTATTAAATAAAATTAATTACTTATTAACCTACCAGAAAATACAATATGGAATCTGATTCTTATACGTTCAACGAATCTGGGACACAATCTAGATACATTGAACGTGGACATTATGCTCACAAGATCGTCTATGCGTGTGACCCTGTAGGTTCACTTAACGTTGGCAGTGAATGAAAAATGTCCTAGACATTTATTCACAAAACATAAGCGGCCTCTAGCAAGATATTATGCTTACCCAAGTTAAGTAAATGTAATAATAACCTAGCATCAGATTTAATATTTAGTCCTTTTGTCACACGATATCCTAATTAAGTATAAGGCATGGATCAAGTCATCCTTATAAAACTTAATTAACCATTTACTTGATCACCAGGCAGACTGTTCCAACAAATACTATTAATAACACCTTATTAATACTTATTTGAGCATGGCCATGCATATTTTCCAGTCTTCCTTATCAAGGGGCCCATGGATATCTCTCTCTAAAAAGAGAGGGACAAATTCCTTTCACTATCTCCAATATTCAAGCCATGACGAGAAAATAAACCAACCAATAATCATAATGATCACCTAACTAAAAGTGATGTTTGACTATGTCAAAACATATTTTTCTCCCCATGCAAGAAACATTAGAAACATTAGGTCGAAGGACACCAAATATAAAACTGAGAAGCAATACTTATAACTTAAACCCATGCAATATTTCTTCTTCACTTTGGGTCATGTCCAATACAATATTCTCAATATGTATTTATGAATTGATTTTATATCTCATATTCATGATCAGTAAAACTTGACCATCAATCAACTTCACACTAGTTTACAAGATGTAATATACTAGGGACAAATAAGAATAGTATTTTATTAGCCATAAGGATGACCAAGAGCATAAAATACAATTCAAAAATACATGCTTCATAAATCATAAATATGAGTCAATTGGTCTTAGGGCATATACTAATAAGTAAAACAGAATATGATATATGCGAATCCTATAATTCAATTTACTCTGATTATTACACTATTCAGAAACCTTACTATAAGAGAATTCTATATTCACCGACAAGAGCAACTTGAACATAGTTCCTTACCATCTATGGCCTTTAGTGAAGAAACTTTGGACCCACCATTGCATTCAAAGTCGCCATAGACTTCCTCCCGGTAGAGTTTTCCCGTCACACCCTCATATTCCAGCTGTTGTGGTCCTTGATGCATTAGATCCATATACTGGCGATGATGATCCTAAGGATGTGGATACTGGTCATGCGAGATTCATAGAGATCTCTCGTATTGTCCGTATGTATCGATAGTTTCATTTTTAGATTTCTTATTCATTGTTGTCCTTTATTATGCATTTTTTATTATTGTCCTTTAGTATGTATTCGTTATTACATATTTATTTTTGTTCGGATTAGTTATATACTTTTTTTCTATTATTACAAAAAATTAAGTAATACTACGAGTAATAATAATTATAATAACAATAATGCCATATGTAGGACAATGAGTAATTTCATATGTTCTCTTAACTATATTAATAATTAATATTTCAATTAATTACATTTATATTAGGACCATCTGCTGGAGGGGAACATTCACTAACATACAATTCTTGCCACTTTTATTAACGATTTCTCAAAGGGACACACCAGCTACTTACATTACCCTGACACAATCACGGCCACTATAAGTATATAGGTGGTAAGGGAAAGTTATTTTTCATGTATAGCTACAACAAAAAAAGAAAAAAAAGAAATAATAAAGATGTTAATTGTCCCGGAAAATTTAATATATGAAATAAAGAAACAATCACAAAAAGAACGTAAATTTTAATGAAAAATTACCGTAATAAAGTGTTCACGATCTGCCAAATGTCCGAGGACAATCGTGTCTTGCACGTGCTCCGACGCTGAATAAAAGGGCAAAATCGTACTGCTATCCTAGCTCGCACTTAGGATGATGCATAAATTGAAAGTGTTTGTCGCGACAATGAGATGATCAGATACATCCATCCAGCATTGTCTCGGTGTAAAGCCATCCCAATGCGCACCACTATGAAGAATCTCATAGAAGAACCTCTGACTGCTACCTAAGAAATTCAAATACAGCTCCCGTTTATCGTGCATCTTATTCCACATATGTCTCACACACTGCCAGGCACTGATGTTCATCACCGAATAAACAATAGGATATCCCCCTAAACCCACAATTTCCATCTCCTTCTACATTTTTCCAATTTACAATCAAAGGTAAACAAATTTGTAAAAAACACATGGGTAAGGAAACTTACGGGAAACCGACGCATCCTCGACTGACACAGATGACAACCTCGAGCTCCGTCCCCTACTGCAGCCTCTACCTCGACCTCCAAGAGTACGTGGCGGCCTCCCTCTTCCATGGGAACTCGTACCAGACCCTAATCCAGACCCCGATCCTGAACCAGATTTGCTTGATTTCTTTATTGTTGCATGGGCAATCTGTATGTGCTCTCAGTGTGATTTATCCCTCTTAGTAGAGTCTGTCTTACCTTACCCTTTAGTAATTACTGTGGGTGGAGCATATGAAACCTTACCTTCTGGATTTAATGGGATAGCAGGATGTAAGATATTTTGGGCAACTCGATGCATTTCTGTGACCTATAATAAATATAAACCACATAAAGTATTAAAGCATACATATAGCATGACATTATGTATTTCTATAAATTAAAAGCATACTTATACAATATTTAAATAAATATTTTAAAAAATTTTGGATATACGAACTACGGATGGTGGCCTTGTAGAGAACTCTTGAAGAATACCCATAAATTCATGCAGTTGTTTCTAAAGATCACTCTCTTGAGCGGATTGTTGTCCTCCTATTCCCGATACCCCATTTATTTCGTGCGACCGCTTAAAAATGTGAACATCCTCCAACTTTAGGGGAATGTGCATCTAGTATCGTTTAAGTAACTCTTATGAACAAGGAAGCATGTGTGAAGTTCTAACTCAGTGTCCACAAAGATTCTCTGGATCAGCGAGGACCTTCGGGGCTCTCTTTATCTCATCTTTAATAATTTTCAGTGCCAAATGGCTTATATTGTAACACATCTGAGCTATTACTGGATTACTTTTGTCGTTGCCTTTCTCTTTCAATCGGAAGTATTCAATAGTGGTCTTAATCTCAGCAACCTGTCCCTCAATCAAAGAATCAATATTGAGAAAAATCATGTCTAAATCGTCATGGCTTGTTTCGATCTATGCCTTCAGCCGTGCATGTTCGCTCTCGGCCCAATTCGTGGTCTCCAACCCTAAATGTAAAAACCTACCCGTCCAAACTCTCATAAACTTATGGGTGCATGTATTTAATCATTCATCAAACAAGTATCCTAAGAATCACTGCATTCTATAACACTTGGTCTTCAATTTTTCCAATCTCTCATTATACTCCTGCTCATTGAAGGAGTTAATTAATCTGTGTCATGAAGTGTTTACAAACAATTCTGCTCCATCCTTTCCAATCTTTAGAGTTAACTTTCCAACAATATTTGGATCAATATATCTTCTGCAGAGCATGTAATAAGAATTATTGAAGACTAAAGAGATAACTGGTATCAAATCTGACTCCTTGTCGTTACAATCATGACAGGCTCGGGAGATTCGAAATATAAGTTCGCTGTGGCAGTACCCATTCGTAGGTTTCAGCTTTCTTATTCCGCATAAAGGCAGTAGCTATGGTGAAAGTCTTTCTCGTAGGAGTCATCCCGACAGCCTCAAGCAACAACATATTATAAGCAACACAATATAATATAATATAAATTTAATAATAAGAAAACAAATCATATTATAAATTAAATATGTAATTACATTTAAAATACAATACCAAGCAAAATAATATATAAAAGAAGAACAACCATACATACTAATATGAAACCAATAACTAGCATAAGAACATGCGTATGATTTTATGAATTTACTTTTAAAGAAGGAAAACTCACTTGTTCGTTTTACACGTCGTGTCCATTATCAAGGCAAAGGGCCATGTTATCATCATAAGAATAGATACTGGGTGTGCAACAATGATATAGCTTATGACATTGTTTTATTCACAGTTTCTCCAGTAACACCTATATCCTCGCTTATTGCATTGATGAAGTACTTCTACCGTATTGCGTCCCTCCATCCTCTTCTTCTTCATCTTTACACGGACATGTTAATGGAGTTGAAGTTACCAAATTTTGAGGGGTCGGTATCAATTTATGCCGAATTGCACCACCTATAGTTCCTCGAACCACATTTTCTAAACGAACCAGAGCCAATCCAAATTGATCTTGTAAGAAAAGAAATAGGGGAGGTTTGTGATGATTTTTCAATCTTTTCTACTAGGTAATCTAGTATCCTTATGCATGAAGATAATCAATTCGGTCGTTGTGGTCGGACTCTATTATGGATTTCTGACCACATTCTCCATAGGGCCCTCTTATCTCTTCCTTCTCCGAGCTCAGGTTATGGAAGAAGGAATCGAGAAGAAGGTATCAGCAACAACTTGTTTAATTACAGGACAGCTCATGATGTTCATATCTATCTATTATACGCCTCTGCATCATATATAGTTTGTTTACTACAAAAATAATATAAAGTGAGTTAATAAATTGCAAAAATCATATAAAAGTATATGAATCTTAAATAATTAAGTGAAATAACAAAACATTAATGTCACATATATCACAGCACAATCGGGATTTTTTTCTAGTAAAGTCGTTATAATATGCCCAAGAACGACTTGACACTTGCCTAATTCCTCAGTGAGCTTTAGCCAGTCATCCATCAACTTTTTCGTCTAAGCATATGCGTAAGGATAAACATCTATCTTATGACTGTGTCTCCCATCTTTTACAGATAATTTTTACTTATCCAATGGCCTATTTCTCGTCTTTCACTTGAAAGGGACAATTATACTTCTTCGTGTTAGTAATGCCCTAAGACCAATTGACTCACATTTATAATTTATGAAGCATGTATTTTGAATTGTATTTTATGCTCTTGGTCATCAAGTATGTGACTTGATAGTAAAACCCTTATAGCTAATAAAATACTATTCTTATTTGTCTCTAGTTTTATTACATCTTGTATTATTAAACTAGTGTGAAGTTAATTGATGGTCAAGTTTTACTGATTATGAATATGAAATATAAAATCAATTCATAAATACATATTGAGAATATTGTATTGGACATGACCCAAAGTGAAGAAGAAATATTGCATGGGTTTAAGTTATAAGTATTTCTTCTCAGTTTTATATTTGGTGTCCTTTGACCTAATGTTTCTAATCCTTTTTGCATGGGGAGAAAATATGTTTTGACATAGTCAAACGTCACTTTTAATTAGGTGATTATTATGACTATTGGTTGGCTTATTTTTTTGTCATGGCTTAAATATTGGAGATAGTGAAAGGGATTTGTCTCTCTCTTTTTAGAGAGAGATATCCATGGGCCCCTTGAAAAGGAAGACTGGAAAATATGCATGGCTATGCTCAAATAAGTATTAATAAGGTGTTATTAATATTATTTGTTAGAACAGTCTGCCTGGTGATCAAGTAAATGGTTAATTAAGTTTTATAAGGATGACTTGGTCCATGCCTTAATTAGGATATCGTGTGACAAAAGGACTAAATATTAAGTCTGATGCTATGTTATTATTGCTTTTACTTAACTTGGGTAAGCATAATGTCTTGCTAGAGGCCGCTTATGTTTTGTGAATAAATGTCTAGGACATTTTTCATTCACTGCCAATGTTAAGTGAACCTACAAGGTCACACGCATAGACGATCTTGTGAGCATAATGTCCACATTCAATGAATCTAGATTGTGTCCAGATTCATTGAACGTATACAAAAAGGGAATCATATTTCACATTGTATTTTCTGGTAAGTTAATAAATAACTATTTTTATTTATTGAATAAATGAAATTAATTACTTAATATTACTCATCCAACCATTGGATGATTATAGGAATAGACGGACGAGATTAAACTGTCACTAGATGACAATTAGGGTTTTGATATTGACAGCTATAAAAGTTTATGTTAACCTTTTCTCAATGGCCGTCTTCATCTGATTAAAAAAAAAAAACCCTAAACTCTGGAACGAGAATATAGTATCTGCCTCCCTCTCTCCGAAATTCGACCTATTACCAGATAGTCAGGATTAGTTCTTAACAGTTTTCAGAACACAGAAGGAGCTAGCATCCCGATCGCTTGCAGAGGAGTTTGTCGCGTGGATACCAGTAAAGGGCGAAGCGTAAACAGCAGCGCCTCCACACCGAACAATTAAAAACATTGAGGTAATTTCTATCCAATCGGTTTTTTTAGTATGTACAGATCCTATTGGTGGATTTCCGTAGTTTTATTTTATTTGTTTTTGCCTACGGATTCCAACACTTTGTTCCGTACGGGCCCCTACGCTTTACCAGGACTAATTCTTCTTGCCCAATTAACTAAATCCATTTTTTAATCAAATAATTTATCTGTTTCAAACAAATAATTATGCTCCACAAACTCTTTCTCTGTTTGTATAAATTCCTCAAACGTTTCAGGATCTATATCTTCCTGTTATACAATAATATTACGACTTTATTAGAAAAAACTAGGACAATAATATAATTATAACTTTATTAATCTAACTTTTTGACTTGATGACATAATTAATTATTGTTCATATTTTTTTAATTATTCAATTATTAAGTTGCAGTTCGTATTATTTATTATTACTTTTTTAAATTGTTATTTTAACTGAATATTTGGATATTTATTACTTAAGCATAACTTAAACAATTACAAATTTTAAATTATTATTATTATATTTTTTTCAAAATATTAATTAATTTTATTATTATTTAATCTCTAAGAAACTTAAACATGTAAAACAGTAACATAAACAAACAATTATATAATTAAAAGTAAACATTTTATGAACTAAAAATAAATTAAACGCTAACATATACGTATATTAGCATAAACTAACTCAAAATTTATAACATTAAAAAAAATTAACATAATCATATACTAAAATATATATTAAAAATAATTAATATTAATAATTAAAAAAATTTTAAAGAGGGTAAAAAATAAAATAAAAAAAAAACGGTCTGCCCCACTTTGAGCCATGTCTTGGGACGAGCAAGGGTGACCTCGCTCAAGGCACTAGCACAGACCTTGAAATGGTCACGCCACTGCCTGGCGCGACGTCATCCCTACTCGCGCAAGGACATGGCTCAAGTGGGGCAGAATATTTTTTTAAATTTTTTACCCCATATTTTTGTGATTTTTAATTCAAAATTGATCGTATCGTGTAGATAATCTTCAAAACTATCCATATTTCACTTCAAAAATCTTCAAAATCTTCAAAATCTTCAAATCTTCAAATAATCATCACAATTTTTAGAGAGAAGGGGAGAAATTATGTGTATAAGAGAGAAAGTGTTTTGGGGGAGAAAGAAATTATTTAAAATTTTTCACGCATAAATTTTGTATTTGACCCGTAATTTATTATGCTCCAATAATGAATAAGAAGATAACCGAAAAGTTGCATACTTTTTAAGATGTGTCGTTATGCCCATATATATGTATGGATAACTAGTCTTTGTTGAGATGAACACAATATTGTTATAACATGTTCATATCCATATATGCATACATATATTGAGAGAGAATTTTAGCTAAAGAAAATGTGTTATTTTGGTGGAGCTTGAGCTTGAGCAATTTATGTAGAATTACTATAAACTACACAACGAGATTGTTGGGTTGTTGTATCCTGGAGGAGACGAGTTAAAAGTTATTCTCTACTACATCAATTAAGAGTTTCTATTTATCGAAGAAGGGGCTTGAATCTCCTTAAAGAGAGTAAGATATTGGCATCTTAGCCTTGTAGTCTTGTGATTTCGTGCATTATCCATTTTTCCTGTTTTGCGTGTAAGTTTAATCTATATGTTATATTACATATTGCACTAGTAATATTTAGGGTTAATCCCATTGTTTCCTCATTTTGAGTTTACTTTGAATTGAGTCTACTTTCTTCTTTGAGTTTGTGAAAGTTAAATTATTTTGTGAGAAAAAATATGCATCCCGAAACTGAAAATTGGCAAAAAACTTGAAATAATCTACAATCAAAGTTGAGTTAAAGTACCTTTATCTCTTTGGCCTTTTTTGCATTTCATACCTTCACGTTATCTTTATTGCACTAAAGTACCTTGGACTAATGAATAATTAACTCCGTTAGTTTATGAGAAATGACCATTATATCGTCTTAATATTTTATGAATGTCTAAAATATTTATTAAACATTTAAGTTCTAAAAAATACCCCTAATGTCAAGCTTTTTTTGCATATGTATTTTAGTGTTTTTTTTCTTAGTGTGTTCATTCATTAAGGTCATTGAGATCATATATATACATATATATATACACACAAAAAAAAGTTCATTGGCTCTTATAATTATTAGGTTTTTTTATGGTAATTGCACATACATATTGTTAAACATAATCATCTCTCAATTAAGATGAAACTGTATTGAATGTAGAAAAACGATCCGAGCATTCTTTTCTTTATTTATTTATTTTACTAAAATAGGAGTACGTTTATTTATATGTAAGCATATGACAAGTAGTTTTCTTCGGACTTATTGGAGTAAAAGAGATAATTTTTTTTAAAAAATTATTCACTCATGTGAAGGCACTTAATTGTAACAAAGATAACATAAAAATACTAAAATGCAAAAAGGGCCATACATATGGACGCTTTAGTGTAATTAACTCTTATATTTAAGAAGAATGCAAACATGGGCCTACTAGCTCTTGGGTTCTCAGAGAAGATTAACGCATATGTATCTGTCTAACATATTATAAATTTATAGTGCCCAAATTTAGAAAAATTTCAAGATGATATAAAATCCAAGGACGAAACAGTGCCGCAGTTAAATATTTTAGTTTGGGAAATAAAGAAAAGTAGCATTTATTCATAGCTAATTGGTGTTTCTTATATAGGTTTTTCTGCCCTTAAAGGCCTTATCTGAATAGCAATGTTCTCCCTTAATTAGGTTGTACATGCCTGTGTTTTATCTGATTAATATTAATATAATCTCCACCAATAAAAAAAAAAAAAATACATGTATAATAATGTAGTTGTAATGCACGAGAAGAGAACGCGTTAGATAAACCAAAATACGTCTCAACTCAAAAGACAAGCAAACAATAAGAGGACCCTAAAACTATAAATAGAGACCTGGATTCAAGATATTGAAATAAAGAGAATCCTGCGTATGATAACAAGGCTAAAAGTTTTAAGACTGAAATTTATGTGCAAAAGCTTCAAATGTCTGCTTCTGATAACAAGCAAGAGTTTGAAGTTCTCTTTTAGGTCGTTGCCACTCAGTGGCTGTCTAAAGATCCTGGTTTACTGTGTCTGATTAGGTCCAGTGAGGAGGCCTTAACGTGTTAAAACCTCTCTGCTGTCACGACCACCGGTTGAGCTTCATTCTGCCTCCTTCCAAGGTAAGGACCCCTCTTGATAGCTTCCTGGAGCTGCAGCCACAAAAGAACATAAACTCATAAGGATCTCTTTCACAATTAATCAACCATCCAAAACTGCATTCAACATTAGCTACTCTAAACCATGGTAAAAATAGTTCCTTATAACCTTTTCTATTGAATCTTTTCACGGGCATAGTTTTGTTGGCGATATTTTTCTGAATCAGATTTTCTAGACTCGGCCTTGTGGTACTTGTTTAACAACCCTAATTAACCCGAGCTCATTCCACGGGTACAAAAGTGATACGTGGCATTGTCAAATCATCTCAGAAGAATAAAATGAAGGAAAGGAAACGCATGCTTGCACACCTTCGAAACAATCCCAGCAAGTGCAGGGTCGGCAAGAAGTTTCTTTGATGATGCCAATGCCTTGTAAATTGCCTCGCAACATTTATGTCTAGCTTCCATACCTGAAAATCAATTCAGACATTAATCTGTAAGACTATTTTCATAGCTTAAGATCCCTAGGATCCCATTCCTGGCTTCGAAACTTCATCCTTGACGTCAGCAGTTTACTACAGCTGTCTCAACTAGAATATCTCAAGATTGAAATTTAAAAGAAAAGCTACACATAACACATTCATCAATGAAAAACCAAGTTATAGGAAATGGAAGGCAGCAATATGGTCATTTGATCATCTTCCAATTTACTTTTCTATCTTTCTAAGAAATAAAATACTTGCAATAGCTTTCCCATATTGCTCTAATAGATGCTTTGCCAGATATACAAAACATGAGGTTTGGATAGAACCTCCAATTTGGCCAGAAATGTCAACACATTGAAACCGCAGACGCATGATGGGAAGAACGGAGAGAGTTATAAGAAGAACTATCTGCTCGTACTGTCAGAAGTTGAGCAATCAAATTCAAGAGATAATAATAATAATAATACATACAAACCTATCTTTTTAGTCTCTGTGAATGAGTCAGTCACTATGTCTATTATTTCTTGTCTTGAGAGGATTTCTGTCAAGCACCAAGATCGAGCCACCAAACCTGTTATCAACCTATACCCCTGTACCACATTGCAAAGACCCAAAGTATTTAAAACACAGAAGGAAAACTAAAAAAAAAAAAAACAGAAGTACTATATTTTGGAAAATTTTATGTGCATTCATGCAACCTCAGTTCAGGAAACCAGGAACAGACCCTCCATTTAGCTTCAACACAAAAGAAAATAACATAAAACTAGTCTATTATGCTTTTTAACCATCATGGGAGATTTTTTATCCCTCTTCTTGGGTTCTTACCATCAAGAATGCAAGACCTCGTGTTTCCCTCATAGGTGGAGCACACGAAATCAATATTTATCATAAGCAGCAGGTTCATACTATGACGTAGTGGCAGACAGAGAGATCTCTCTGCGCAGTTGATACAAAGAAGATATAAGCGAATAACTATTGGATTGCTACTTTAGTTGTCCAAGTTTAAGCAGAAAGAGAGATGACCAAACTTGACGGCCACAAAAATTTGGAAGTTGTACTTGTTTTTCTTTTCTTTTTTTTTTTCCTTCATGAAAGAAGATGATTTTCTTCAGCCAGCAATATCCGATTGTATAGTAGGATTACATGATCAAGGTGTCAAAAGAAAATTGTAGGAGGAACTTTCGCTGTAATTTCTCACTTTCACATTCCTCTATTGGAAAATGTCTTTCTAGAAAGGTAATGCCCACAAAGGAGACTTGTTACTGGGATAAATAAAATCAAAACAGAGCAGAAGATTTTAAGCTCATCTGCTCATGTGACACAGCAATCAGGTAGATGAGAAAGAGGAGACGAAGTTCAGATCTTGTTCATGTAGATTACACATCTGCATAGAATGTAGAAAGCAAGTATATTTTTTTACTGGTAACCTCTGAGGCAATAAAGTAAAGTGTCCAAGAAGTACAGTACTTGGATGCATGAACAAGGTAACATAGAGAATAGCTATACATGCATTTATACATCTAACAGTAGACTCGAATAAGATGATGCTTCTATCAGGTAATATGGAAGTATGTTCTCACCGCCATCCGAATTTCTGAATCTTGTTGAAGAACTGATAGGAGAAGGCCCTGCAATACCCAAAGATTTTAATCTCTCAAATGATTGCAAGGTAAAAAGACACCCAGTTTGAATTAATAGAAAGAACAATTAGATAGAAGGTCTAGATGAACAACTGAGCAATTACAAAGGTTCACCAGCAAAATTACAATGTTTCATATCCCAAATTTCCTTCTTTTTATATCCCCTGGTCAAATTCCCAAGCTGACATGAACTAAATAAAAATTAAAAAAATTTATTAAACCAAAAAAACCGGCATGCCTATTACACTAAATCACATATATAAACTGAAGGTTGAAGGCAAAGTTACCAAATTAATGCAATGAAAAATCAGCAGCAAGCAAAAACACCAATAAAAGAAACTGAACCAAAGTTCAACTTTCCTCACCAATGGGGTCAGCTTTGAAGTCCTGGAAGCAGCTTCATAAATCAAGTGTCGGAGACATTCTTCGGCCTCATTATTGAGAAATACATTGTTTGCATGCCGAGGTTCTCCAGAAATGTTCCCAAGAGCATGCAATGCAGCCTGTTTAGTTTCCATGAATATCAGAAAATCATTCCAGCTGACAATAAATGCATGCCAAAGTTTTCTGGATGAGCGCATAGAAAGCCTGGTTTACATTTTGCTAACTTATCAAGCAATAAATGCAAGCAATGGCTTCTGAACTAGATAATCATTTTTTCTGTTTTTCAGAGCGTCACTTCAATTTTTGTAAGCTTGTTTCAGAATATTTTGCTGATATACTAGCATAGAACCGCAATTAATATTGTCGAAATGGAACAAGTCTTTTAGCAGTTATTTGAATTTGTTGGAAAAAACTTGGAAATGCCTCTTAAATCTTAAATTTCTTAAAGAAAAAGAAATCCCTTAAAGAAAAGTTCAATAGTACAAGGTGTTACAGGTCAAGTTGGACCTCGGTGTTGGTCCAGAACACAAACAAGAAGAAATCATAAGCCAATGCAACCACTAGAATGAGGTCAGTAATCCAAAGACGTCTTACCAGTTGTTTATTGTGATGTTGCCGATCAAAGGCAGCATTAATGACATGTCTTGCTGCAACAGGTGGACTTGAGAGAACCAATGCAGCTCCGGGATTAGCTGCAGTATCCAGTAATGAAAAGAAAAGTGGGAATGAATGCTGAGTAATGTGTTCCAAACTGAATTATTAAGTAGTATTAGAGAAAATTATTTGAAAGACAAATAAAAACTTAGGCTCAACTTGGATTGATTTTCCAAATGAGAAGCTTTTCATCTTTCTACTTTGGGACCCATATCACTTCTTACAAATAATTTATTGTTCACGAACTTCAAGAAAAACTACACACTTCTCTCCAAACTAGTAGTATGTACGTAATAAAATTTTGGTAAAATTATTATTATCTATTTTATCTAGTTTTTTAGTAGTACCGTTTCCACTATAGTCATATTTATTGAGAATCCCACGTCAGCTAATTAAATAATAACTAAACTACTTATAAGGCTTGGGGAATCCTCCTCTCTGAGGATGAGTTAGGTCCACGCCTAAATTTTAACATGGTATCATAGCCAAGTTGTTGGGCCATCTGCAATGATGTCTTTGGGGGTGTATTGAAAATCCCACATCTGCTAATTAAAGAATAACTAAACTACTTATAAGACTTGGGCAATCCTCCTCTCTTGAGGTACCTTTTGGGATGAGTTAGTGATGTGAATCGGGAGAGCCAAGAAGCTAAAGATTTATCGAATAGACCATGGTATGGTTGCTTATTTGGAAAAGACTTTGAAGAGCAAATTGGAAAGGTTTGAAGGTCAAGAAAGAGCCTCCAAGTTATTCTCCATGAGTTCAATTAGCAAGGACCAAATAAGGAAACAACTTCGAGGAGAAGTTGGCTAAGTTCTTGGAAAAAATCGCCCTACTACCAATGGTAGCCCCTGGCCTACCGTCACCGGTAGGCTTCTGTTAGCACAACTTGGGAAGTGTGCTCGGGAAGGCATGACACCTACCGCCGACGGTAGGTTCCACTCTACTGTTGCAGGTAGGTCTCGAGAGGGTATTTGCTTGTGCGCCCTTTTAGACAAAAATTTTTAATTCAAGTTGTTTTTCCATCTTTTAATCAAGGGGTTTATGGGTAATTCAAGTCATTAAACACTTGTTTAGCTAGGGTTAAGGCTTGGCCTATAAATACCCTATTATAAACTCATTGTAACTAATCTTGGATGAATTTTGCTGAAATTGTTCAGAGAGAATTCTATTTGTCTTGTCTCTAGGGTCTTCACCCTTGCTAAGTTAGCTTGCTAAGGGTTAATGTCCTTAGTGTTGAACAATTGATTGCCTTAGGTTGATGAATCTATGGAATTCAATTGATCATCTTAATTCCTTTCATTGATTGAGTCTTAGAGTTCTTGTTCTTTGACTCAATTAATCCTAGATCTTCCAGATTGTGTAGTTGGGGTTTTGAGGCCTTAGTTTCCTCAAGGTTCTTCCTATCAATTTAGGAAAGAGTTTTGCCTCTCAATGTTGGGTTTACGAGGCTTAGATCCTCATAGATTTTCCAATGGAGTGTTGAAGCTACAAAATCCTCAATAGAGGTTCTTCATGAAAGAGGTGATCTTGGGAATGTGTGGAATCAAAACTGCTTGCAATTGAAGATTCACATCAGTTAGATCCAATCCCAAATTTTAACAATATAATTTTATTTTAAAGAATTTTCAAGTTTCTCTTTCATATTTGGAATATTTGTTTTCTAATAACTCATTGATTATCTCTTTAATATTTGGAATTATCTTTTTACTAATTCATTTGTCTATTTAATACTTGGAGTAGTCTCCTCAGTACACAATGTCAATTATGAATTCTATATGAGGAAACATAACTGAAAACTATTACCTACTAATATACCATTAGAAGTTTATTACCAGTTAAACTGTAGAGTTGTCTAATATTTTTCTCTTTATTTTAAAGACTCTTTCGGGTAACTCATTTGCCTATTCAATATTGGACTTGTTTCATGAGTCATATACTAATAATATATATATATATATATACATGTACACATATATGTATATATATCTATATATATACATATATATATATATAGATATATATACATATATTTGTACATGTATATATATATATGCATAGATATATATGTGTATATATATACATGTATATATATTTATGCATATATATATTCATGAAATAACCATCAATTATCAAAGACCTTCCAACTCCTTCATGTATTAATCTCACTACTATCCGCTTGTTTAATTTTTAATACTCTCCATTTAACCATTGACTATTATCATTAATTTAGGTATACCAAAAGCTATCAAAATGACAATATTACATTAGACTCTAAATTAATAATTCAATTAACTAACCGTCATTTTAGGTAGTTCAAAAAAGTAAAAAACCACAAAAGTGTAAATCATCCATGATACTCTTTGGCACTTTATAATCCAAATCCAAATTAAATCCAAATCCTTTTTCATATAGAATCTCCCGTGAAAACTTTTAATCATTTTTCAGCCTAGTGTCAATTTCTTTGCCTGTTTGCCACATGAAGTACAAAAATGCATTATAAGTTTGAGATAGTAAAGAAGAGTATGATGACACCCTTATCCATCAGGCCCAGCTTACCATTTAGGGACATTAGAGGATTATGCAGCTAACTCTTGGTAAACCAGTTGTAATTGGAACCAGTAAACTATCTGGTGAACTGCTCATCTAAAACAGAGGCCTGGCTTGGACTTTGTCCAGATAACATAACAATTTGCAGGAGAATATTCTTTTTTCTCAAGAAGAAATAGAGCATTTAGCAGCATACTTACTTAGACCAATCTGACCCAAAGCTTCAAGTGCATATTCACATTCATCTGCTTCTTGAGTCTGGAAATCAAATCTTTTATCAATGGCTGAGAGAACAGCTCTAGAACCTGCACATTTGGAAGCGTATAAAATATGTTCATGAGCCTCCCTCTACCATCTGGTATTACCGCACAAAATATTTGTGGGCATGAAAAGTCAAAACTAAACCTGTCATAGCATCAGCATTTGATGTTATAAATTTCTCTTTTAATGCTACAAGATTACAAAAAGATTTCACGGGAAGTTTTATCATTTAGCAGAGGATTGCAGAGTATCTAGCATCTAGACAGGCCTATCCTTACTGCAGAAACTAAATGATGCAGTACTTGAAGAACAATAACATTTGAACCACCTTCATACCAGAAACTGCAGTGGCTTTAACATTCAAGACAGAAAATGTATTCTATCTTATACATGCAGCAATCTCTTATACTTCAAAACGACATGACAATAGCAAGAAACATTTATAACTACTCCAGAGCCTCTCTAGAAGAATTTCCCTTGCCATAAACAACTTCACTATCTTAAAAGTTGAAAGGTACTGAAAGTCTCAGTTGCTGGGTAGACTGCAGGAAGAAAAGAAAAACACAGAGAAAAAGAGAGGCCCGTTTCCCCCGGGGGGGGGTGGTTTGGAACCATATCTTACTTGACTCATCAATGAACATGAAAGCATTTTCCTTTGACAAAAGCCTTCCGGCTATCATCATTGCTCTTGATCTCAAAATTGATTCAGCAGACTCATCGCTATCCCACAAAAGAAAAAGAAAAATTAAAAATTGCCAGAAAAAATGTTGGCGGTAAGCACTTTAAAATTACAGCAGTTGTGTATAGCAACCTGATTATTGAACTCAGCAGTTGAAGTGGTGTAGTTTTCGACAAGAACTCCACACTGTGCGGAACTTCTGCCAACTTTACTTATCAAGCACGACAAGATCCAGAGAAAAATAAAGGGGGAAAAAAGATATTAGTGAGATAAATTCATTTGGCAGCATACGAAGGCTTCAACCCAAGATACAAGTAGAAAACAAATGATGCTGTTGAATGATTTATCAATAACCCAGCCAATGATCACATAATGGCATGGACAATATGCTTAAGAATTGTATGCTCCTAATACAAAAACTGCAAAGGCTGCTGTCAACTCTGTTCTAAGAACTCATTGAACATCAGTATTACTATGACTGAGAAAGTTCAAGATACCAAACTAGAGTTCTTTTTTTAGTAGTTACAGCCTTTGGATGGTTTTGCTAGAAAGCAACGTCAATTATCATAGTTACGGCATAGAAAGTTATCCGAAATTCTACCTTCACAGAATCTAAGGATGAATTTCTCAAACACAACAATAGAGGCATCACAAAAATGTGGTAGTCATCAGATGAAAGCAAGCATGGATTAGAACAGTATCAGAAGAGGCAAAAGATTCACATAGCAAACCTCGTATAGAAGTTCCAGCACGCTCAAAGTTACCAGAGTGTCATTTGCATTACTAATTTCTTCCTTCAACAGATCGAGAAGTTTAGAATTGTAGATCACTGATGCTATAGAATCGGAAACAGAAAATAGCTTCACTATCAGAGCCAAAATTCGAACCCTTCCCTGAAAGATATTTTGAAAGTGAAGCATTCATTAAAATCCAAAAGGCAATGAAAAAATTACCCAAGAAAAACAAAAACTACTGCTTATTGCTTATCAACTTATACCATCGATGAACATTTCCCCATCAGGTTTCTGAGATGTGTTGTTTCACTGCTATTTAGTGGAAAGACAATACCCTGTAGAAAATTTTTAGAATGCCTTAGAGATTATTAGATAACTTCAGTCACATTATTCACTGTGGTTCTTTAACTCAATGACTGAGATAAGAAGGAACCATGTACATACTAGGCCTTTCGAAGAAGCAGCCAAACTCTTAATTGCATCAGTTGCTGCTTTTGCAACTTGTTCATCCCTAGAGGAAGAAAAGAAGTAAAAGTTTTATCCATCCCAACCAAAAAGGGTGGGGCTTAGACTGCTCTTCTAGGCCCCACTAGTCGTCATTTCACTTGCTACATTTTTATAAGTCCTAGTCCTTTTGTTGGCCTCATACCGAACAAGGTGCCTTTTCTGATATACTTGTCACTCATTTAAAAAATGTGATATGCAAAAAAGCTATATGGTTGAAATAAAATAGCAGAGATAGTGAAGGACACAAGAAATAGAAGCAAAAGTCAACTTCAAGAGCTTACCCATGCACTAGGCAATCAAGCAAAAGAGGATATATACCATACTCAATTACTAGATTTGTAGCAATTGTATCATCGGTATTCTCCAAAAGGTAAGACACCTGAAAATATTGCATATATGCAGCCAATATCAGATTCAAAAGAGAACTTAATAAACATGAAGTTCTAGGGCAATAGGAACAGAGTGAAACAAAAGAAACAAGGAGAAAATCCTACATATGGTGTCTGGCAGGATTTAATTCATTAAATAACATTTGTCAGAAACACTCTCACATCAAAATGTTGACAAGTATCATTTGAGAATTAGTATTGCAAGTTTGAAATGCTAAAATTACAGTTACCGCTTTACAAGCTAAGCATCTGACTTTTTGTGAATCTGCTCCCAGACCAACCACGACAAAGGGCTGAAAAAGAAGATAAACCAATGAAGAGCAGAGAAAAATATATAGCCTCTCAACATGTTAGGTGAAGAAAAACATCTCGAAGTGCATATCAATACAACGAGTCAATCATTTTCAAATTTCACTAACATTATATGAGAGAAATGCACATGTCTTCTGCATTTGATTCACAGTTGGTTGCTATTCATGAACTAGGAATAAAATTATGATAGATTACAAGCACTAGAATGCACAAAGGTCAAGTGAGCGTACCATGAAATGTGGAATGAGAGATGCTCCATATTTTGTTCTGAAAATCCTCTCCAAAGTGTTAACTAAAGCATCCTCCAGTCTGGGATAACGTGCTTTTGTTTGTAAAGTGCTGCATATAAAAGTTAATACATATTCAAATTCAAGGATGAAAACCAAAACCATGTGATTTGAATAATAAAAAGGTGTTTTCTCTTGGTCCATTTATGCATATGGCACTGCACGTCATGACCAACCCATTAATTGTCAATTGGTTGGCTCAAAAATGACTCCCCAATTCAGAAATGTACAGAAATCCAAGATCAAAAAGAATAAAAGAACACGTACACATTAAGCTCTGAAGTTGTAGCAAGTCTTATATGCTTGAGCACGCATATAGTTCAATTAAATCATCTACACATAAACCCAGAAACAGAACCAAGATTGAATGATGAAGTATGCCACCGAACCAAATTACTCTTGTTTTCAATTACTCATGAACCCAAATTCGCGACCCGTTTGTTCATGGAACTTTTCAGAAATATAAGAACCGAAGCAAAGGCAGTAGAAAGCAGAAATCTTACTTGATAATAGCGGGGAGAGGAAAACGATTGAGGAATTCTTGAACAGAAACGTCGGAGGAAGCAACTGTAATTAGAAGATGAAAAAGAGCAAAATAATCAAATTCACATATGCTGATAAATTTATAAAAAAGAGAAGTGAGAATGCATGTAAAGAGAGTTGGGTACCTGGGCTATAAGCAAATTCAGTAGCTGCTTCAAGCAATAGAGCTGGATCAACTGAGTATTCTTCTTCCATGGCTGTGTGATGTGCTGGCTGGCTCACCAAGTTCAGACTTCAGAGTTGTTGAGAAAGAAGCCGGGAAGGGAAACGAGGGAATAAAGGGTGCCAAAACAGTCGGATCTCACACCGATAAAAAATAAACAAAAAACAAAAAAAAAAATTCAGACTTCTTTTTTTTTTATAAACGGCGTCGTTTCATATATTTGGACGGGATTCCTCAGTTACTGTAAGATTACTTTTGTGTTTATTATAAAACTGAAATGAGAAGTTTTTTTTATCCTGTGTATGAGCGCACCGGTAGTATCTAATTTACTTAAGGTTTCCGCGTACTTTGTGTATATCTGTTAGTATTGTTCTAAGGTTTTGTTTTAGTGTGGAACTTATAATTTAGTGCCGAAAGGCAGCATATGCCCTACTCAGCCGCAGTTGACCTAGTGGCAGGGTTGAGAGCCTCACAGAATATATTTTACTATATAAATAAATTCTAGTATATATAACTTAGTACATATATATACATGATTGTGGTATATAATTGTTGTGAATAATTTTGGTATATATATATTTTAGTATATATGAGATTTTATTTTTATATAAATAATTTTAGTAAATAAAGTCTTGTATATATATATATTTTAATACATAACTTTGTGCATCTTTTTATATATTTCTATATACGTAACTTTTGTAATTAATTTTAGCATTCATAAATTTTATACCTATTAATGATTTTAACATTTATGGCTTTATATATATAGTTTAGGTATACTTAACTTTCGTGACAAATCTTGATATGTATATATACATGGTTATTGTATATGGTGATAGCACATATGATTTTAATATCACTTGTGGGTTTGTGTATTTTAGTAGAGATAGGTTAAGAAGCTTATGTTCTTTGGATTAATATATGTGTAGTTATATCTTGGGTTCATAAGGAGTTATCACCTTTATTTTTGGAGGAGAATAGGCAGATTTGGATTTATACTTAAGTGTTTATTGGTATCATGTTTGTAGGATTATAACACCAGAGCTGTACTCAGGTGAGTCCACAAAACCCTGTTTTATAATATTTGCAAATATTACGGGCCTTGTAAGGCATGTTTTTTCTGAATTTGTTATAAAATATTTACTACGTTCCGCGTGTTACAATTTAGTATGTTTTTCAAAGATGTCCTCCACAATGTGTTACCTATTTTCTTAGCCAATGCATAGAAGTCGTGCTTCATATAGGTGTAGTCTTTTCAAAACGGTTTATAATTGTTGTGAAACAGGTTTCGGCCGTGCACGGGTTTTCCTGGGAAGATCTATATGTTGGAAAATGTTCTGGTTTTGAAAAACTACATTGTTTTGACATGCATGAGTATAAACCTGGCATGCATATGTGTAGTTGCATAAGCATATGGTGAACTGGCGGATGGAGATTTTTGCTGAAAATATTCATGACTTGATTCTGACCTGTCGGTCGGACAAATGGCCTTTCTATTGTAAATACATATGAAAACCCCATCCGACTAGGGTTATAGTTCTGGTTATGATCTTGTATTCGGAAGCATCAGAAGATTGCACTGTACATAGCTAGTCCCCCGTACAAGGGCCTCTTCCGATGGCGTGGACGATTCAGACTCAAGAGAGTGGATCTACTTGAAGAGGGGCGTAGTATTGTGGAGGACATGGCCTAATCGTTCTATGTGGACACCGCATCATGCTCTGCGATGGGATGGCCGTCTTGAAACTAAGGTTGGTCCCAAGGCAGACCTGGTAGGGGCCCAAAGAATCTGTAGCTTGTTTTGACCAGTTTTGGGAGAGCAGTTGTTTGGAAATCGAGTGCTCGTATGGTGTTTGGCTAGTATTGACTACGAGATGCCGGAATTTGATTCTGATGACCTCGCTGTGGGATCCGGACCTTGTCTGTTGAGCCCGACTATGGCATTGTGTGTTTCTTTGCATTCAGGTGTAGAAGCTGCACTGATGTATCTTGATTCGCTCAGACTTCCCAGCTGCACTCGAAACCCTCATGTCGGTTCAAGCATCAGTTTTGTTAAAACGACAAAAGAAAGTGCTTTCTTATTACATTGCATGAACTGTTTTCGTGAAACTGCATCAGCATTGTTTTAAAGAAATCACTAAGACACACACACACACAGGTGGACTCACTAAGCGTTCGCGCTCACGTTTTCCATATCATGTTTTCTCCTCAGATTAACTCAGGACAAACAGGGGCACGATGAGTCGCTAAAGTTTTGGGCATGGAGTTTTGGACAAAGCTTCCCTAGATGAACATGTTTTATGTTTTGTTTATCTTTTATGTTTCTTAGACCTAGGCCAGTTATGAAGTTCTTCTTATTATGTCGTCATAAGGTTGTGTTGGTGAAGATACTTTTATTCCTGTATTAGAACGGTTGTTAAGAAGTTTTCTTAAGTCTCGTGTTTGGATCACTCTAGAAGTAACCAGTTTACTTAAGTTTTCCGCTGCGTACTTTGTGTTTATACCTATAAGTGTTAATCCAGGGTGGTACTTTTGTTTTGGGCTTATAATTTAGTGCCGAGAGACACGCAAATACCCTACTCAGCCGCAATTGACCTAGTGGCAGGGTTGGGGGTATCACAGGTGGTATAAGAGCCCTAGGTTTGATACTAGGTTTGAATTGTGGGATTGTAGACAAGTTATAGGTGTCAACTGTTTGAACTTTGATGTCAACTATATGATTTATTGGTTAGTAATGACCCCTAAGATTTTATTTTGTAGGTACTACATGGCACACCACCCACGTAGATGGATTTATCAGGAGGGCACACTTGTGGAGATTGTTCCCGTCATCATCATACTCCCTTATGGAGATTGTTCCAGAGAGAGATTCGATCTCCGTGATTGACCTCTCAAAAAGTGAGACCATAAAGGGACCGGTGGTGCAGGGAGTAGAGCCTGGGGTGTCGATAGAGGAAGACCCCAGCGAGGCTGAGTCCGATGGAGGGATGCTACCTGAGCCAGAGGGAGTGGCACCAGTGGATGATGAGGGTGTGGACACCCTCGCAGCAGGTGGATCCCCGGTGCCATTATCACCTATTTGTGGTTATTGTTTATAGGGTGGGCAGCAGGTGGAGGCCGCTGGACATAAGATTTCAGAACTGAGAGAGGAGATTTCTAGGGTGGATGCCCTATTTTGTACAGCCCGCCAGGCACATCGATAGGCGGCAGTGAGGGCCGCTATGTTGGAGATGGAGCTAGTTCAAGTACAGGAGGTGCACGAGGCTAGAGAGAGGGAGATTCAGGAGATGATTGATGAGCAAGACTAGCTTAAGCAACTTATCGCCCAGATCCTTGGTACTACGAGGGATTTAGTGGATAGAGCCCGCGCCGAGCTAGAGTCCCAAGCAGGAGGTTCTGGTAGTCGACACCTCTAGGCGAAGTAGACCTAGGATAGGGATAGAGTGCAGGGAATTTTTGTGTATATAGTCATTTGGATGGGTATAAGTGGTGTTTGATTGAGGTTTGATATAATAAGCCTTAGGATAGTGGATAGGAGGTCCCCGAGTTTTTTAGATATGTATAATAACCCGGTCATATATTTTTGGAGTGATAGGACTAGGATAATTTGTCTGTGACACCACTTGTACTAAAGATCCTAACTTTGAGATCTATATATATAGATATATATATATATACATGTTTATGTTTATATAAACATGTTGATGTTGGTGCATGTGCCGAGTTTATACTTACTTTTCATAGGGTAGTTGCAAACTTATAGGTTTATAAATGATGAAACCTTCTGGTTGTTTAGAAACATGTCAGACTCACGACCTTCCTATCTTGCGGACGAGGCTGTGTCCGAAAATTCTCAAAGCAGACAGCCTGAACCCATTAGGGAAAACACCCCTCGTCCAGAGCAAGCTACGCATACGGTAATGTAAAATTTCATGATTAGAATGATAGAGTTGTTAGAAACTTCAATGACCACGAGGAGGAACGAGCGAGTACGGGCCACTGGGGCAGATGAAATACTAGAACGATTTTTGAAGTTTCGACCACTGGAGTTCTATTGAGAAGCTGAGCAAGAAACCAAAGCTGAACTATTCCTCAAGCAGCTAACTGATATCTATGATACCCTTAAATATGAAGATGCCTTGAGGGTAACGTTCACAGCTTTTTTAGGCTCCGTGGCATGGCAAAGGATTGGTAGCTTAGAGCTTCCGAAGTTCGGGCACTCAAAGAACCAACTATGGAACTGGAACCATTTTCAAGAAGAATTTAGGAAAGAGTACATACCTAGGTGGGTTCCTGAGCAACGAGAGGATGAGTTTCAGTAATTGAGATAGGGTAACCTGACAATTGCCCAGTATACCGCAAAGTTCAATAGGTTGGCTAAATACTGCTTAAGGTTGATAGATACTGATGAGAATAAGATGCGGTAGTTTGTAAAAGGATTAAGGGTGGAGCTACAACAGGCATTGGCACCCTTACCACCAATGGGATCGCAGTAGCAGTTGAAGCCGCTACAAGGATAGAGATGGCGGATCAAGCGGTTAAACAGAGGAAGGCAGCTATTGGCTCAGCTGCAACCCCCTATAAACGTCCTGGACAAGGACCATGGAAATCCAAAGATTCAAAGAGACCCCCTGGTGAGAAAAGGATCAGAAATGAAGGCCGGCGAACCCTAACCCCTGGAGGAGTCCATAAAGTATGTACATACTGTGGACAAAGTGGACATGTGGCAGAAGTGTGTTACTAGAAGTCAAGATTATGTTACCGGTGTGGGAAACCAGAACATGTTAGGGATCAGTGCCCAGAGATGCAACAAGAACCATCGGAGATGTCCAAAAGAACTAGCTGACCCTCTGCTATGAGAGGAGCCACAGAAGAAAGGAGTGATAAGCCACAAGTGAAAGCAAAATTTTATACGTCGGATGGACTGCTCGTAGACACTGAAGTGGAAGTAGTCGAAGGTATGATTCAAATCTTTTCTCAACTGGCAAGAGTACTCATTGGTTCTAGAGCTACGCATTCTTTGTGAGCTTTCATTTCATAAAACATGTTCCTATACCCTCTGTTGACATGCATTATCAGTTAATAGTTGGCACTCTTATGGACATGAGTAAGATAACCGAGGTAAAGTAACCAGATTGTGACATCTGTGTCAAAAATATGATTTTATCTAGAGATTTAATTACCTTACCATTTGGGAGTTATGACGTGATACTTAGGGATGGACCATTTGATAACTTCGAGGAGTAGGATACTATTCCAAATTAGATTTAGGACAAGGATACTATCAGGTACGAACAAAAGAAAACATCTTTCAACACTTGATATGGGGATTATGAGTTTGGTTTATGCCATTTGGATTGACAAATGCACCCGCGACATTCATAGAATTGATACATAAGATTTCTTTGTCCTTACTTGGGTAAGTTTGTGGTACTTTTCATTAATGATATTCTTATATATTAACCTAAAATCGAAGCACATGAACGACATCTTTGAAAAGTGTTGTAAACCCTGTAGGAGCATGAGTTTTACATCAAGTTTAGGAAATGTAAATTTGAATGGCGATAGGTGACTTCCTTAGGGCATATAATAACTTAAGAAGGAGTATCAGTCGAACCAGTAGAGGTACATAACTTCTTAGGGATGGAAGGGTATTATTGGAGATTCATAATATATTTTTCTTTCCTTATCGTTAGACCTTTATCATACCTTATGAGGAAAGCCATCGAGTTTACATAAATGGAGAAGTGCGAGAGAAGTTTCCAGGAAGTAAAGCATCGACTAACTACGGCACAAGTTAGCACAAATCTAGGAAGACGAGATTGTACGGCTTCATAAAGTGCCATCAATAAGGAGTGTATCGACGGAGACCCAAGGTTTACCTCAAGGTTTTGGCTCAATTTCCATATAGCTATGGAGCCAACCTAAATTATAGTACCATAGCACACCCCCAAACCGATGGACAGTCCAAGAGAACAATTCAAATCCTAGAGGATATGTAGAGAGCTTCCAACTTAGATTTTGGAAAAGAGTGGGTTGACAATCTTGCTTGTGTTAAGTTCTCTTATAATAACAGCTACCACTCTTCGATAGAAATGACTCAATTTGAAGCATTGTATGGTAAGAAATGCAGAAAACCCCTATATGGGTATGAGATTGGAGTTCGATCTCAGTGAAAACAAGGAAACCTGGTGCCAGAGTTGGAGGAAATGCAAAAACAAGTTAGGATAATACAAGATTGGCTTCGGGCAGCTAAAAGTAGACAGAAGAGCTATGCCGATAATCGAAGAAGGAACCCGGAGTTTGGTGTGGGAGATCGAATTTTCTTGAAACTTATGCCATATTGCGGAAAGCCTAAATGTTCAAGGGGAGAAAAGTTAAGCTCCCGATATGCCGGACCGTTTGAAATTATTAATAGGGTTGGTAAAGTGGCATATCGGTTAACCTTACCGAATGAATTAATAGGTATACATGACATGTTTCATGTATCACAATTGAAGAAATATCATCCTGCACTGGATCATGTGCTCAATGATAACCAATTGGAGTTACGTGTTGATTTGTCGTACGAAGAAAAACTAGCAGAGATTATAGAACAAAGTGTAAAACAGTTAGTGGAAGACGGATTCCAATGTGTAAAGTTATATGAAGGCAGCCTAGGAGATTGAGGAATATCAGAAGAAGTATCCAAAACTTGTAGGTGTATGACTATTAAATTTCGAGGACGAAATTTTTCTTAGGAGGGAAGAATGTAATGCCCCACTCGGTAGGCACCTCGGGCGATCTTGAGAGGACGATTGTCGAACGTAGTAAAACCTAAGAATTTATGGTACGTACTTTTTAGCGATTTAAAATACTTGGTAGTCTCGTATCAAGTTTTAAGTGGTATTTTCTTTTTATAGAAGGATTTTATCTTTATTATTATTATTAGTACTATTAATATTATTATTATTTTTATTAGATTATTATGGTTGAAAAAAAAAATGCCACTTATCAAGCATGTTGTGCCACTTAGCATCTTGCATGCATGTTTGAGTGTCTATATATATCGCTTGAGGAGGGGAGAAAAAAAAATTGCTGACTTTTCTTTTCTCCTCCCCTCCTCTCGGCGTCCAGCAAGTAAGTCTCTTTATTCATTTTTAATTTTTTTCCTTTCTTCCTCCTTTTTTGTTCTTTTCTTTTCTTGTTTTTCCTTTCTGTTGACTCTTGTTGTCGTTTCTTTATATATACATATATATTTTCTTTCTTTCTTTCTCTGTTTTGTCTTTTCTTTTTCTTTTCTTCTTCTGTATTTTTTTTTATTATTAGACATTATAGTAATGATATAATTATGGTATAATATAGTGTAGAGATTTCTTGAAGTTCTAATAATTATGTGTATTAGCTAATATATATATATATATAGATACATTTTTTTATAAGGTTATTATTTTAAAAGTTGGAGTTAGTTTTATTTATTTATTTGGGTTAGTTATGTCTTAATGTATTTTTTTTCTCTTCTTTGATGATGAGTTGTAAAGTTTGATTTTTGAGACTTGAGGTGAAGTATTTAGGGTATGATGTGGTTTAAAGTTAGTTAATTTTGTTTTGGTTTCTCCTATTTGTTTTTGTGCAAATTTGTTTATTTAATTTTTCTTGGTATAATTCTTTGATTTAAAATGATTTTAGCAGATCTAATTTTTGGGAAATGATTTTTGTGTGCTTTCTTCTATATACATACATATATATATATATTAGTATACACAATTGCTTATATTCTCACATGTATATATATATTTAGTATATATTTGCATGTACAATTCTAGTATCTATATATCTTAAATATATATTTACTTGTATAGTTTAATATATATGTTTAGTATATATATTCACATGTATATTTATAGTATACATATTTACAAGTTTAAATTTCAATTATTTATATATATGTATATCTTTTTGCATGCATGCGAATTTTATGAAGTATATGAAGTCTTGAATACATTTTACTATATAAATAAATTCTAGTATATATAACTTTATATATATACATTATTGTGGTATATAATTGTTGTGAATAATTTTGGTATATATAATTGGTAAATATATATATTTTAGTATATATGAGATTTTCTTTTTATATAAATAATTTTAGTAAATAAAGTCTTGTATATATATATATATATTTTAATACATAACTTTGTGTATGTTTTTATATATTTCTATATACGTTACTTTTGTAATTAATTTTGGCATTCATAAATTTTATACGTATTTTTAGTACAAACTATTCTTGAAAATGATTTTAACATTTATGGCTTTATATATATAATTTAGGTATACTTAACTTTCGTGACAAATCTTGATATGTACATACACATCGTTATTGTATGTGGCGATAGCACATATGATTTTAATATCACTTGTGGGTTTGTATAGTTTAGTATAGATAGGTTAAGAAGCTTAGCTTTTTTGGATTAGTATATGTGTAGTTATATCTTGGGTTCACAAGGAGTTATTACCTTTATTTTTGGAGGAGAATAGGAAGGTTTAGATTTATACTTAAGTGTTTATTGGTATCCTATTTGTAGGATTATAGCACCAGAGCTGCACTCAGGTGAGTCCACAAAATCCTGTTTTCTAATATTTGCAAATATTACGGGCCTTGTAAGACGTGTTTCCTAAATCTGTTATAAAATGTTTACTACGTTCCGCATGTTACAATTTAGTATGTTTTTCGAAGATGTTCTCCACAATGTGTTACCTATTTTCTTAGCCAATGCATAGGAGCCGTGCTCCATATAGGTGGGGCCTTTTTAAAACAGTTTATAATTGATGTGAAACAAGTTTCAACCACGCACAAGTTTTTTTGGAAAGATTGATATGTTGGAAAATGTTTTAGTTTTGAAAAGCTACATTGTTTTGACATGCATGAGTATAAATCTGGCATACATATGTGTAGTTGCATAAGCGTATGGTGAACTGGTGGATGGGAAGTTTTGCTGAAAATATTCATGATTTGATTCGGACCTGTCAGCTGGACAAATGGCTTTTCTATTGTAAACACATATGAAAACCCCATCTGACTAGGGTTACAGTTGTGATTATAATCTTGTGTTCAGAAGCATCAGAGGATTGCACTGTACGTGGCTAGTCCCCTATACGAGGGCCTCTTCCGATGGTGTGGACGATTCAAACTTGGGTGAGTGGATCCACTTGAAGAGGGGTGTAGTACCGTGGAGGGCGTGGCCCAATCGGTCTATGTGGACACTGCATCATGCTTTGCGGTGAGACGGCCGCCTTGTGGAGAGTCAAGAGGGGCTTGAAACTAAAGTTGGTCCCAGGACAGACCTGGTAGGTGTCCCAGGAATCTGTAGCCTGTTTTGACCAGTTTTGGGAGAGCGGTTGTTTGGAAATCGAGCGCTCGTACGGTGTTTGGCTGGTATTGACTACGAGATGCCGGAATTTGATTCTGATGACCTCATTGTGGGATCCGGACCTTGTCTGTTGAGCCCGACTATGGCATTGTGTGTTTCTTTGCATTCAGGTGTAGAAGCTACGCTGACGTATCTTGATTCGCTCAAACTTCCCAGCTACAATCGAAACCCTCATGTCGGTTCAAGCATCAATTTTGTTAAATGACAAAAGAAAGTGCTTTCTTATTACATTGCATGAACTGTTTTCATGAAACTGCATCAGCATTGTTTCAAAGAAATCACTATGACGCGCACACACACACACACACACACACGTGGACTCACTGAGCGTTCGCACTCACATTTTCTATATCATGTTTTCTCCTCAGATTAACTCAGGACAGGCAGAAGCACGATGAGCCGCTGAAGTTTTGGGCATGGAGTTTTGGACCAAGCTTCTCTAGATGAACATATTTTATGTTTTGTTTATGTTTTGTGTTTCTTAGACCTAGGCCAGTTGTAAAGTTCTTCTTGTTATATCGTCATAAGGTTGTGTTGGTGAAGATACGTTTATTCCTGCATTAGAATGGTTGTTAAGAAGTTTTCTTAAGTCTAGTGTTTGGAGCACTCTAGAAGTAACCGGTTTACTTAAGTTTTCCGCTGCGTACTTTGTGTTTATACCTATAAGTGTTAACCTAGGGTGGTACTTTTGTTTCGGGCTTATAATTTAGTGCCGAGAGGCACGCAGATACCCTACTCAATCGCAATTGACCTAGTGGCAGGGTTGGGGGTATCACACTAATTTTACAATTTTATTTTTAATATGAAATGTGTTAAGATTTTAATTGTTTCGTACTATATCGTAATCGAAATATGTAGATTCGATCAGTTGCAAATAAATATCCATGATCCATGCATTCTTCCGGTTCCAAAAAATTTTCAAATATATTTGGATCTATTTGCATCTTCATTATGCATTATCACTAATTCACAATTTTACGGGCTAAATATCCTATGTGGCAGATAACGCACCTTGATTGTGCGTTATTTGCCACATCATTCTTTCATTTATTTTAAAAAAAAAACTGGTAAGAAGATTGAAACCTTGACCTCATTGAAAATAACATAGAAACATTATTACAACAAGTGTATGAGATTTTATTTAATAATAAATTATTTATGTATTCCATTATTTACCAACTCCAATCATTTGAATTTTTAATTAGAGCAAAAAAAAAAAGACTACTCCTCTGTTTAATTTTCAAATTGGTGCCATAATTTTTTAATTAAGAAGATAGAAAGTATTAGAAAATTACAAACACGTAAATTAAAATAAAAATAGGACGTTTTTGTGAAAAATGTTGATAGAAATGGTAGATCTCGAAAAAATACACGAAATGCCTACAAGAATTGCCTCAATCTGATGTCCGAGTGCAAAGTTATGCCCCGTCAAAGTTTTCGACTTTACAGAAAGAATTTTTTTGCTCCGAAACGCGTCCGAATCACTTTTTCAGTGATGCAATTGAGATTATCTTTACGAGAACCATCAAAATGAATGGTCATACGCGTGAAATGGACCTCTGATCACAGAGTTATTTATGTTTCAAGTTTTCTAAATACCTACAAAAATTCTTTCTTCCTAATCAATATAAACAAAAAATAAATAGAAAAACCCGAGTCGCCCAGACCGGCGATCTAGACGTGAGCGGGTCGATCATTTGGGCAATCAGTTCTGAGAAAGGAATGCCTAAATGGGCGATCTACTCATATCCAGTTCGCCGGTCCTGGCAATCCGAGCGTCAATGCTGAAAAAAATAATTTCAACTTTTCTTACCTCTAAATCGATATTTTCTTCCACAAATTCTTCATAATGATCCATATCTACCTCCAATATAAGTTCAATGTTAAAAATTACAGTTTTGGAGTGGAGAAGGAGTAGAGAGAAGTTAGAGAGAAATTATGTAGAAGGAGAAAGAGTAGGGAAGAGGAGGGAAAATAATGATTTTTTTTGCGCTATACATATAGATTTTCGAGTTAGATTTATCGACTCCCAAATAAAATATCACTTTGAGAAAATAGTTGTAGGCCATTTTGGCCTAATTTTCGCAAATTTTTATTTTTTTCTTTCAGGCCAATTTATTTACTCTATGATGATATGGACTGGGCCTCACACTAAAGTGGATTGAGTTTAATTTTTGACCCAAGATGCCGGGTGGGCCAGACTGAACCCGGCCCATCCCAAGTGACTTGGAAGCTCCTCTATAAATACTCTCTTTCTCATACTTGCTGCCCTAATTTTTGGAGCAGCCCCTTCTCTTCTCTCTTCTTCTTCTCTGCAACTTCTTCTTTTTATTGCTGCTTGTTCTATGTGACTTCTCTTCTTACTACTGCCACTTGTCTACTTTGTATGACTATGTGCTTGGTTAGCTAGAGAATGAGAGAACCAAGAGTGAGAGTTTAGATCTTTTTGTGTGTGTGAAAGGCTCGTCCAAAGTTCCGAGGGACTCTCTATTAACTCACGAATTAACTTAGAAACCGGGCGACCGATTCCTGAGTCATAAACTGTTTCGGTCGTCCGCTTTCTTGGAAAATCCCATTTTATAACTACAACCGGTCGTCCAGTTTTGTGTTGGTCATCCGGTTTCTACAGAGCCTTTATTTTGGCAAGAATCACCGATTTTTGCCTGTTCATCCGACTTGGTGGTCCAATTTTCTCGACGTTCACTCTTGCCGTCTGATTTTTCTATAATAGATTAGATCTCCTTTTTATTCTATTTTCAGCTGGTTTGTAATAGTAAATAAGAGATTACAACAGTAAATAGGGCTTTGGTCACCAGATCTTTGTAACAGTGGTATCAGAGCTAGAAAGATTTGATCTTTCTGGTGACTGTTGCAATTTCCAGCCCATGAAAACGGCGACTTGCAGTGTTGTTGCTCTGGAGACGGCCGTCGGTGTTTCATTTCCAGATCTAAAACTTCTCACTTTCATTTCACTTTTGCGAGGGCTGTTGAGCTCTATAAAAGTGACTCAGGGAAGTCTTCACTATTTTTCTTTCTTGTTTTATTTTGTTTTAAAGTTTTTGTTCAGATCTATTATTGTTGTTGGTATCTAGTCACGAATCTAAAATATTTTTGTGAATTTTTTTTCTTGAAAAACCAAAACCCAAGCCTGGCTTGAGTCCTACTGAGACTTCAAGTATCTGTGTCTTGGTATTTTTCTTGTTGATTGCAAAATATTTTCTTTTTACTATTCGTGACCGTTGAGATCTCTTTATCGTCTTTTTGGAGGGCTGTTGCTCAGCCTATGTTTATTTATTTCTCTGCTTAGTTATTTGTTTTATGGATGTTGCTCAGCCGGTGCTACCTGGTGTGAGATTTTACTTTCTCTATCTGCATATACCTGTTTTTTTAACTGTATTATTTTTTGAAAAATATCGGTGTTGTTTTTGCGTGACAAATTTTTCATCTTTTATTTTTGCACCTCTGGTTACTCTTATTTGTCTGTGTACATCATGCCCACTCCAAAACTTGAAACGGATAAGTCTGATGGCAAATGTAATTTTGTAATGTGGTATAGAAAAATGAAAGCTGCTTTAGTCCAAAACAAAATTGCACCTGCTATTTGTAGCCCTGACAAGTATCAGGAATATTGAAAGGGTGAAATACTTGCTGAAAAACTTGGTGATGCACATAGCTATCTCACCTTGTATTTGAATGATAACATTTTGAGAGAACTAGATGAAAAAGATAATACTTTTGAAATCTGGGCAAAACTTGAAAACTTTACTTTGGAAAGTCTTTGTCAAACAAAATTTATTTGAAGGAACAACTTTTTGGTTTTAAAATGAGCGGATCAAAATCTTTTTCTGGAAATATTGATGATTTGAACAAAATCGTTTTAGAATTCCAAAATGTTGGTGAAAAGATTTTTGACGAAAACATTGCTGTGATTTTATGAACTCTTTGCCTGAGTCTTTTAATGATGTGAAATCTGCTATCAAGTATGGCAGAGATGACTTGACTCTTCCTGATGTGAAAAATGCTTTAAAATCAAAAGATTTAGATTAGTGAAAAAAAAATCAAACGGAGATAACATTTACATGCGAGGGAGAGTTGACCGGAGAGAATCTTTTAGTCACCGTTCTAAAAGTAAAGGGAGGTCCAAATCTTGAGATAAGAACAAAGTGAAATATTCTTATTGCGGAAAAGATGGGTCATATGAAAAATAAGTGTTTTAAACAGATCAAAGATGAGAAGCAATGTAAACGAGGTAATGGGAGTGATAAAACTGACAAAACCTATGATTTTGAGCGAGATGGTAATTCTATATATTCTGAGGTTTTGTGTGTATCCCCTTCCCCTTCTTCCTTTAATTTTTCTGATGAGTGGATTCTTGATTTTGGCTGCACTTTTCATATGACTCTAAACAGGCATTGGTTTTCTGATTTTGAAACCCTTGATCATGGAAAAGTTTTTACGGAAACAATGAGGTTTGTGATATCAAGGGAATTAGAAATGTTTTTATAAAAATGTATGATGGTATTACTAGAAGATTGACCGAGGTGAGATATGTACCTAATCTTAGGCGGAACTTAATCTCCTTTGGTGTTTTTGATACAAATGGTTCTTCTTATAAATATAAAAATGGAATTTTACGTTTTTGCAAAGGATCTCTAGTCATACTTAAAGGTTTTCAGAAAAATGGCTTGTATACTTTGGTTGGAAAAACCGTTTGTGAATCATATACATTGTTTTCAAAAACTATTTCTAAAAAGTCCATATTGTGGCATTGGGGGATTAGCCACATTATTGAAAAAGGTTTGCATTATTTGCATAGAAAAATCTTTTAAATGGTGACAAAATTGATTCTTTAGATTTTTGTGATCATTGTGTTCTTTGCAAACAACACAAACTCAGTTTTTCCACTGGCAAACACAAGTCTACCGTTTTTCTTGATTATGTGCATTGTGATTTATGGGGTCCTGAAAAGATACCTACTTGTGGTGGTAATTTTTATTTCCTTTTTGTTGTTGATGATTTTTCTCGGCATATTTGGATTTTTCTTTTGAAAATTAAAGACCAAACTTTTGAAAAGTTTAATGAATAGAAACGCTTTGCCAAAAATCAAACCAGAAATAAACTAAAGGTTATAAGAGCGGATTACAGTTTTGAATTTTGTAACAAAAAGTTCAATGACTTGTGTGCATTGCATGGTATTGTGTATTGTGCTTCATAAAACCAGTAGGCATAACCCTTAGCAAAACTATGTTACTGAGAGGATGAACTAAACCATAATGGACAAAGTTAGGTATCTCATGGTGTCATCCGATGTTTCTAAGCCTTTTTTGGGGAGAAGCTGTAAGTACAACAGTATACCTAATAAATAGGTCTCTTTCCACTGCCATTAACTTCAAAACTCCCATCGATTTGTGGTCGGTCAACCACCAAACTTGTCCAACTTAAGAGTGTTTGGGTTTGCTACATTTGCACATCAAAAGGAAGGGAAGCTAGACCCTAGATCTAAGAAGGGAGTGTTTATAGGTTAACTTAGTGGGGTGAAGGGTTACAAAGTTTGGCTCAAAGGTGAGCTGGGTGTGAGGGTAATCGTGAGTAGAGATGTGGTCTTTAATGAGCTTGACGTTCCTTGTCTTAAAACTAAAACCAATCACGTGAGTTCTACCAAAATTTCCACAGTTGGGAACATTCCTGCGGAGGTAGAGGACACCTCCGGACCCTCACAAGAACACACACTAGAACCCAAAGCCAATGAAGAGTAGAATAACTTGGCTAGTGTGCCCGAAACCGATGTACCAGAATTAGAAAATTTTGATGATGATGAGGATCATCTCGAGGCACAAGTACAAGCCCTAAGACTACCAATAGTCTAGGGATAGGGCTAGAAGAGTGTCTAGGGAACCTGTTAGGTATGGTTATTCATACATTGTATCTTATGCTTTTGCTGCTGCATCTTTTGTGGAAAAGAAAGAACCTATGTGTTTTTCTAATGTTTTAAAGAGTCCTAATCGCTCTTTGTGGATGCATGCTATGAAAGAAGAGATGTCTTCCTTGCCTATGAATGAAACTTGGGTGCTTGTTCCTAGACCACCTAAACAAAAGTTGATTAACTGTATATGAATTTTCAAAATTAAAGAACCTTAATCTGATAATGAACCTCCACGGTTCAAGGCTAGATTGGTTGCAAAAAAGTTTTTCTCAAGTTGAAGACATTGATTTTAATGAATTTTTTTCTGTCGTTAAGTACAAAACGATTAGGATTATGCTTGCTATTGTTACCATCTTTGATCTTGAGCTTGACAAGTTAGATGTAAAAACTGCCTTTTTGCATGGTGAACTTGATAAAACCATTTACATGCGCCAACCTCCTGGTTTTGAGGTGAAAGGTAAGAAGAATATGGCTTTTTTTTTTTTTTAAGAAGTCCTTGTATGGGCTTAAGCAATCACTTAGGCAGTGGTATACGAGGTTTGATTCTTTTATGCTTAAAGCTAGTTTTGTTAAGAGCAGTTATGATAATTGCCTGTATTTTTGTGGCGATGATGTTGATAATCCATTTGTTTGTTGCTTTATGTTAATGATATGATGATTGCCTGCAAACAGAAAGATAAGATTGTGACTCTGAAATCTTTGTTGAAATTAGAGTTTGAGATGAAAGATTTAGGATCTACCTCTAGAATCCTTGGCATGAACATTGATAGGGATAGAGATGACCACTCTTTGTTTATATCCCAGAAATCCTTCTTGAAAAAAATTGTTTCGAAATTTTCTATACATTTATGTAAGCTTGTTTGTACCCCTCTTGCGAGCCATTTTCAACTTTTTTCAAAAACCTATCCCAAAACTGAAAATGAGAAGAAAGATAAGACCAATATCCCTTATAGAATCTGTTATGTATTCCATGATTTCCACTCGTCCTGATATTACTTATTCCATAAGCTTTTTGAGTCGTTTTATGTCTAACCCGAATAGGGATCATTGGGCCGCCCTTAAGTGGTCGTCGAGATACATTAATGGGACGATTGATAGAGACTTGTATTATCATAATTGGACTGAAAAGTTTGAGTTGATTGGTTATGTGGATTCTGATTTTGCAGATGATAAAGATGGTAGAAAGTCTACCCCATCTTATTTCTTTACCCTTGCTGGTAATTGTGTTTCCTGGAAATCACAGCTGCAGTATGTAGTCTCTCTTTCGATTATGGAGGTTGAATATACTGCTGCCATGGAGGCAATTAAGGAAGCTATTTGGCTTCAAGGACTTTTATCTTAATTGTATCTTTTGCATTCCAAAGCAACCTCTTTATTGATAGTCAAAGTTGTCTTCATTTGTGTAAAAATTCTGTCTATCGTGAAAGAACTAAACACATAGATGTTACGTATCATTTCATTAGAGAAAAGGTTACAAATGGTTTAGTTAATGTGGCTAAAATTAGTACTAAAGATAATCTTGCTGATTTTGGTACTAAGGTTGTGACAAATGACAAATTTGCTTTGTGCAGATATCTTCTTCATACTGATGAAGGTTGAATCTTTTTTAGTCTGTTTTGGCTGGAAAATTAACTAAAAATGTGTTCAAGGTAGAGCTTGTAGGCCATTTTAGCCCAATTTTCACACACTTTTAATTTTCTCTTTTAGCCCAATTTCTTTACCCTATGATGATATGGACTGGGCCTCACACTAAAGTGGATTGATTTTAATTTTTGGCTCAAGATACCGGGTGGGGCGGATTGAATCCCAAGTGACTTGGAAGCTCCTCTATAAATGCTCTCTTTCTCACACTTGCTGCCCTAATTTTTGGAGCAGCCTCTTCTCTTCTCTCTTCTTCTTCTCTGGAGCTTTTTCTTCCTGTTGCTGCTTGTTCTCTATGACTTCTCTTCTTGCTACAGCCGCTTGCCTACTTTGTATGACTATATGCTTGGTTAGCTTGAGAAGGAGAGAACCGAGAATGAGAGTTTAGATCTTCTTGTGTGTGAAAGACTCGTCCAAAGTTTTGAGGGACTCTCTGTTAACTCACACTTTAACTTAGAAATCGGACGACCAATTCCTGAGTGATAAACCGTTTCGGTCATCCGCTTTCTTGGAGAACCCCATTTTATAACTAAAAATGGTCTTCGGGTTTTGTGTTGGTCATCCGATTTGTTCGTCCAGTTTCTGCACAGCCTTGTTCATCCGACTTGGTGGTCCGATTTTCTCGGTGTTTACTCTTGACGTCCGATTTTTCTCTAATAGATTAGATCTTATTTTTATTCTATTTTCAGCTTGTTTGTAATAGTAAATAGGGGATTGTAATAGTAAATATGAATTTTTAATCACCAGATCTTTGTAACAATAATAAAAAATATTCTCAAACTATTTACATATCAAAAGATGGAATGATACCATCTTAAATTTTAAATTTTAATTTTAGATTTCATATTCCCTCACACACAATTCTGATTTTACCTCTTTTATAATATGTGTATACTTGTTTTCGACATTTTAAATATTGGACTTTATCTTTTGTTCCGATCCTGCTTAACATAGTATTGGCGTGTGCTATATGCATTTGAAATGTATTTGGATTGAAGTTTGCTTTGAAAAAATTGGGTTTTTCTACACTTAAATTTTATAAAAGTTAATATTTTTTGAGTATATAATGAGATCCATTGAGGAGAAAGTTTGGAATCCCAAATAAAGCCTTGGTGGCACGTGAGGCCACATGTCTAGCCCCCAGCCAACACTTCCAAAGCCCCTAAAATTGCAAAGAAAGTAAGAAAAGCATGAGAGAGAGAGAGAATTATTATTATTATTATTATTATTATTATTTTAATTCATGAGATTTGAGAAAACATGACGGAAGATTTTTTAATAGTTGTATAAGACTGAACGTAACACTAAATTATTCTTTAAATAATTCAAATTCCAAATTTTCATTTGATATGTAAGTATCATTACATTATGCACACTTTTTTTTCTTTTGAATGGATAATTTCCTCTTCGGCAGTAATGGACTTCGGCCTTGTGTTTTTTCACTCAATAACTATCCAAATATGTAACTCCCATAGTGACGTTATATTGTCCGTGTCCAGAGATTGGGCCCATTGGATGATTCATAATCAAAGTCCAATCCGACAAACGGTAGCTCAAGGCGTGCAAGGGCCGACCTGGCTAAATACGGACCTTTACTGTACACACCAAAAGCGGTGTATCCGTGATTGGTTTGCCCAATTTTAACAGAAAATTAAGGCCCAATTTGACTAAAATATAACTACACTTTTCTGGCCCGCATTACAATCCATCATTGCCTATGGATATATACATATGGGAGGGAGTTATGGACCATACATACCTCTAACTTTCATTTTCATGATTCCTCAAATGGATGGGTGGTCACGTGACATTTACCCCATATAATTTGTGAAAAATATTGATAATTAGGAACTAAAATTTAACCCAAAAAAATAATTTTACTAGTTATATAACTATTTAACTTTTTTTTTTAGGATTAATATTTAAATTTTAAATACCACAAATACTAACACGTGCAAAGGGTGAAATAGAGCCTTCATGATGTCATTCCCTTTTAGAAATTCTCTTAAAAAGAGGGAAAAAATGAGAACATAGCTACTAGTGCCTAGGGAATTTACGAGAGAAGAGAAGATAAAAGAAATGATAATTAGTTATGATAGAAAAAACTCTTGTGAAGTTTTATTTGAGTCAAATAACTGTTATTAATTTAGCTTTAATTTGATTTGGTAAAATTAGGGGGAGAAATAAGATGTGATGTAAATTAGGATGTAAATGTTCTATTTAGTTGTTTAGTTATAACGTAAGAGTGAATGTGATATAAATGTGGTGTTTCTTTTGCTATATTTGATTATTTTTTAAAAAAATAACGACAAAAATGGACGCAACTAATTTTTTTAATCTCAGTTTGGCCGTAATGCACATAGCGTGTGCGTTATCGCTAATCACCGATTTAATTTCGTGATTATGCTAGATAACTAATGTGACGGTTGGCGTGGCAGGGTGACGGTGAGCTAGATGATAACGAATACAGCGTATGTATTATCAATAAGAATAATGCACAATAATGCAGACAGTATATGTGTTATTTTTACTGATAATACAAATGTTGTGTTTGTTATTATGTTCCAGCAATTTAAAACAAAACCATGGTCGTCTTCACCCTTCTTCTTCTGCCAAAAAAAAAAAAAGAAAAAAATCCGGCGAAAACTTTTCCTCTCTTTCCGTCTTTCCGTCGTTGCTTTGATCCTCCTCTCTGCCGCTGCTTCTTCTTCTTGCTTTCTTTCTCTTCTTCTCTTACTCGTCTCCTTCCTTCCTTCTCTTATTCTCTTCCTCTTCTCCTTTTTTCCTCCTCTTCTTCCTTCTGCCGCTACCTTGCTTTTCAGTTGTCGCTGTCGTGTTCAAAATGTACCGTGGAGTACGAAGGGACGTAGAGTACGAAGAACGATAGAGGAAGCTCATCAAAAACCTAACATTTGAGTTCAATTTATTCCAACCTTCGATAAATTTCCAATTATTAAGTTTTACTCTTTAAATGTTTTTAATCTTTTTGCATTCGTGTTAATTTATATTGTTTATATGAAAATTGTTGTTTATTGTGATTGTGAATATTTTTTATGAATTTTATCTGGGTTGTTTTATCAATTTCTTGTAATTTATTTTTCTAGATATGGGTTTTATGATTATTTTCACTGCTTGTTGTTCTTGACAGATTTGTGCATATTTGACTATTTTGTTAAATTAGTTGTGTATTTATATTAGAAATGTGATTTGATGAAGTGTGTTTTTAATAATTTTGCTTACAATTTTGCTATTAAAATGATTTGAATTCTATAAATTATTTTATTTTTTTAACCCTAAACCCTAATTGTTTATTTTTATTGAACATTTGTGAGCATTTATATTGTTATGTTAATTTCATATAAATATATATATATTCCAAGAAAACTGTATTGTTTAGTGTTTTTTTGTTTGAAAAAAAAGAGAATATAACCTTCTCTAAAACTATAAACCTTAAACCTAGAAATCCTAATCTAAAAAATTCTAAACAAAAAAAAGAAAATTTTGTAATTTTCTTAAAAAAAAAACAAATTGTAATGATCAAAATTAAACCCTAAACTCCAACCTTAAGACCATAAACCCCAAGAACACTAAACCCTAACCTTAACCTTGAAACCGTAAAACCCTAACCTTGAAACCATAAACCATAACCTTGAGACCGTAAACCCAAAAAACCTTCTCTAAAACTATAAACCTTAAACCTAGAAATCCTAATATAAAAAATTCGAAATCTTAAAGTGTGTAATTAAAAAAATTAAGTTGTAATGATAAACATTAAACCCTAACCATAACCTTGATACCGTAAACCCAAAAAACCCTAAACCCCACCCAAAAACTTAAACTCTAACCTTAACCTTGAAACCCTAAACCCTAAATCCTAAACCCCTAAACCGTAAATCCTAAAACCCTAACCTTGAAACCCTAACCTTAACCTTGAAACCTTAAACCCTAAAACCCTAAACCTTGAAACCATAAACCCTAAAAACCGAACATTGAAACTCTAAAACCTAAACCCTAAAACCCTAAACCATAAACCTTAGAAAGTGTGTAATAGTACTTTAATTTAAATATTTTATTTTAAATCCTAAACCCGTAAAGATTTAAATTTAAAAAGTATATAATATTATACATAAAACCCTAAAACTTTGTGATATAATGTAGATAGAGGAAGTCCCAGCACATGTGCATTCGGGTCCCATAGTCCCTGATGTATTGACGAGGCAACATGAACATAGTTCTGGGTTGATATGGAGTAGGAAGCATGAGATATGTATTACTGATCTTCAGTGTAGACGTTTCGGTCGTAATCTGTTTCAGGCTTACGGTACGGTTCCTCGTAGATTGATTTATATTATTAATAAGACGGGATTAGGGAAGTTTTTAGATGTGGTTACATAGGTCTCGACTACGCGCTTATTACTCTTTAGTTGAGCGATGGAGGCCTGAGATCCACACATTCTACGTGACTTGCGGTGAAGTGACAGTCACTTTACATGATGTACATGTCTTATGTGGTTTACGAATAGAGGAGTTGCCTATTATAGGTCCTAGTTGGAGTATATATCATAAGCAGTATTGGATTGATATGATTCAGAGACTTGTTGGTATTCGGTTATCTCTTACTCACATTTTCAGATATAAGGTTAAGAAGGAACTTTTAGAGGCTTAGATCTTGAGAGAATTCACCGGATTAGAAACTGATGATGACCTTATCATGCGTGCCTGGGGTTTTACTTTCTTGCTTTTTGGAGTTCATAAGCTGCCTGATATGTTGGGCAACTTGATTTACGCACTGTACCTCAGTTTATTAGAGGATTTTGATGCCATCGACACTTAAAGTTGAGAGAGTTGTGTATTAGGTTTTTGTATAGGTCCCTATGCAGGATAGCTTTAGAGGGTGCATGATAGATAGGAGAAGCCCTTGTGGTACTTTAGACTTGGCTTGGTCTCACATTCCTATACTGCGTCCTCAATTAGATCGGCATGTGGAACTAGACCCTCGTACTCCACTTGGTGCTATATGGTGCACATCATTTTATCTCAGCCAGCTTCCTACGCATGTCCTGCTTACTTATAGAAATCAGTTAGATTTCATGCCATCCGACAACGTACCACTTTAAATTATATTTTTTACTTTCTTATTATATTTGTAATGTGATTATTATTTAAATATTTAAATTCGTTGCATAGTTTGTACGCTACCATGTCTTAAGCGTGGTCTGGTGTCATCTGATTTGTGACGGGTAGAGGTACCACTGATATGTTACGAGATAATAGAGTATCACCATCCAGGCCGAGTGATGTGACAGTTTGGACGTATTGGCCTATACCTGCTCCTTGTGATACTCGTCTGGATCGATATCGATCAGCTAAGAGAAAATTATGACACTTACTGGGCGACGGAGCATGCTACTCATGTGAATGTGGCATTAGTGGAGACAACATATTAGAGATGGCCTTCTTTTACCCGTGAAGGATCTATTATTACCTCAAGATGATTACATTAGATTGTATCGGAATATCACGCGAGTCTATATTGGAAATCTAGCACTTCGTGATACTCGGACATATAGATACCAACCAGTTGGGTCGACAGACAGATGATGGCAATTAAATATTTATTTATCTTTTTATGTGTGTTATTTTTTTCTAACCTTTTTTTAAGACATCCATGCTGCAGGAGGTAGATGACATGACTACAAGGATGTTGGAGAGACCACCATCATCTCCGACATAGTATACTAGTGTCATGAGGAAAGTCCAAACTAATCATCCATCAGTGCATGGTTTCTGTTGGTGGTATGTTGGGTTGCACCCCCTCTCAGCATGATATTCAGCAAACATTTGCAGTACAGCCATCGCGGCATTATCCCCAGGAGCTTGTACCTAAGCGTGGTGCTCGTGGAGTGAAGAGAGGCATCGTAGATTACCTAATGGATGATGATATGAAGATCTTAGACATGGAGGAGAGAGAGGAGGAAGATCTAGTGGACGGGGACGTGGAAATCCAGGCTCATATGTTCTACCTGACCCATTCGATAGCCTAGTTGTAGATGCTCCGACATTTAGTTTGGGTTTGACGCTAGTTGCTCAGTCACATCTGAGTGAAGCAGGCACATCATATGTCCCACCTGACCCACAACAAACCAAGCGCAGATTATGTTCAGCCACCTTCGAGTGTAGGAGGTACGTCATATGCACCTCCATCTCTGAGTGCAGTAGGGTTGTCATTTGATGTAACTCCACCTCTAGGTACAGCAGGTTCATCTGTACCTCATTTGCCTATATCTCATACATCTCCTTCCAATTCAGATGAACATAGTGATGAGCCATCGGATGACGCTATACCAACACGGCGATTTGGCTTTGGACATCATGTTGGTAAAAGGACTACTAGATTTACTCCATCTTATTATTGTTAGGGTTTTGGGTTTAGGTTACTATTTATGATACTTTATTACATTTTATATTTTATTTCTTTAAATTATATCGTTTATATTATTTCTTTTTACATTTCGTATATTATTTCTTTAAATTATTCCTCTTATATTGTTTACCATCAAATCACCCAACAACGTTATGTGAACACTCTATTTGACAACTCTCAATAATGGACGGATTTAAATGTTTTTGCGACAACCCCATGTGAAGCCTTTAATCACATGAAATGACAACTTTCAATAATGGACAAATTTAAAGGCTTTTTCGACAAACCCATGTGACGCCTGGTTTCACATGAAATGATAACTCTCAATAAGGCACATCATATGAATGCTTTTCAAACAACCCCATATGGCGGCTTTAATCACATGCCACCTCTAACTCTCAATAATGGACGGATGGTGATGCTTTATATGCCTATATATATAGATTGCCCCTCCACCCAATTTCTCATCCCACAATAAAATTGAAATATTTTCCTTCTATTCTATTTCTGAAACTTTTAATACATTTCCTTCATTCATTACAGGTAATGAACATGGATACCATTCACCCTGTTAGAGTTGTATTATTTTGGGATTCGGAGCATGTCAGAGATGCGTATGTTCCTTATTTCACCAGAGCGGCAAAGAAAACATGGACTTTTACCTGAATGGTGACATATGATGAACTTGTTAGAAAAATATTGAAGTATCTAGGAATGGGTCCAAATCAATGGCATGTTCAAATGACAATGAGGGTGCCTTCATTTTATGAAGAGTATCAAATGTTTAATTTTACCTTGTACAACATGAACAACGATGAGGAGATGTGTTACCTTGACTATAAGACCTGATATATCTAAGGAAGAGATTCACGTACTAGTTGAATTTAAACCGATACAGTCGCATACATTTTCAGATGTTCAGCACACTCATGTATCAACAGATGAGGATCACTCAAACATTCGTCAACATGTCACGATAATAACACAAATGGTTTTCGATGAACGGTCAATGTTGTACCTAAATGTAAAGGAAAATAATGAGGACGATGATGACGCTGATGAAGATTATGATGTATTAAGTGCATCTAACGACGACAATGGTGATAATGATGAGGAAGATGACATAAGCATTCCCCCAAACCCTCTATCTTCAACTACAATAAATCAATGTCAAAGTACTTAATGGTTCAGCAACGCTCCGTATGATTATATATCATCTGGAGCATTTCTAAATATGGGTTTGGGAGAGCAAATAGATGACCTCATCAAATCAGGCATTATTAGATTGCTGGATTGGAACGATGCAATAGTTTATCTTTAATTAGGAATGAGGTTTTTTTGACAAAATCTAAGAAATTAGTGCAGTTCAAAAGTGGTATATTTTGATAGGATTAGAGTTGTTAAAAGTAAGAGCGATCAATAGACAACAAATTGTTATCATTAAAGCGACTCTAATTTTTGTTCATGGTATATCCGAATAAAAAAGAAAGCAAGCCATGATCGTTGGAAAATAATCAGATTCACCAAGGAACACATATGCCTTGTTCAAGTTCATGAAAACAAGTATCGAAATATGAATTCAAAATTTATTTCAAAACTAATATCGCATTTTGTTGCCAACGATCCTGAGATCCTTGTCTCAAACGTCATCCAAGAAGTCCAAGTATTACTTTAGATGAGTTGTACGCACAAAAGAGCATAGTATGCTAAAAATTTGCAGTAGAAAGGGTGTCAAAGCAATAAAATATTCAAACTCGGGAACTGTGTACAATTCTTGCATCACAGAACGACCATTCCCCCGGACTATGTTTTCAATTTTTTTTCAGTGTTTTGAGCCTTGAATAAATGGATTTTAAAATTGTCGGCCGACGATTTCTGTGGATGACACTCATCTTCAGGGAACATAGAAGGGCGTACTATTAATTGCAAGCACAAGGGATGCGAATAACAATTTGTTCCCCCTTGCATTTGTAATCGTTGATAAAGAGTCGTTCAAAAGTTGGAATTGGATCCTCCAACTTTTACGGCAAAATGTTGTCAAGGATCGACATGTCTGTTTAATATCTGATCGCCACAACAGGATTTTATCTGCTACACAAAATTAAGCTTTGTCGCAACCTCCATTTGTGGTGTATAAGTTTTGTCTATGCCACGGCGAATTAAAAAGTTTAATGTGATAGGCCGGAACCGAAGCTAAGCAATGGAAATTTGAACGTGTCATGAATGAAATTAAAAAAAGAAATGTAGAAGCTTACATATATTTAGCCAAGATACCTCTAGAGAAATGGACACTCCTGCATGATGGTGGGCACAGGCACGGAATGATGACAACCAACAATTCAGAAGTACTTAATAGTGTCTCGAAAAATGCTAGGGTCTTATCTTTAAAAGCCCCAATTGAATTAATATTCAACAAACTTGTTAAGTACTTCAACCAGCATCGTTAGGAGGCCCAAAACTGTGTGCATCTATTTCCAACAAAAGTTTTTGACAAGTTTCTTCGGATTAAATTAAAATTCAGAGACCACACAATTCCACCGTATAACCCACTAGCTGATATTTACATGGTTAAATCTTCGATACGGCTTGATGGTAGCGGCAACAAGGTTTACACTTTAAAAATGAATAAAAATCGTACAGCTGTGGCAAATGGCAATAATAAACTGATAGAGTCGATTTTTAATACAAATAAGCACCTTAAGTTTTAATTATTAGCCTTTGAAAATATTTTATTATTTATTAGTCATAATTATTATATTTAATTTATTTTATTTATCTTTGTGCAGATTTCTAAAAAAAGAATGGAAAATAAAGATTCCATATTAAATTTGGTAAAGGGAAGAAAGAGTACGCATGGTCATTGGGGAAGAGAAGATAAAATAATAATAATAATAATAATAATAAAGCATACTACCTGCTGCAGTATTTGAATCCTTTAAGGATTATGATTAAAACTTTAGTAGAATCCTTTAAGAATTAGAAGTTTAGTTGAATCCTTTAAGGATTAGGATTTTGCTTATCTTTTGTCTATATATAAAAGAGCCACACAAGAAAGGTGGGGGGGGAGGGGAAAGATCTAGAAAAAAAGAGGAGAGTTGTGGGAGAGAGACAACAGCAGCTGTGCAAGCAACTGCCTGAGCTGCAACAAGAGAAAAGAAAAGCAGCCGCAAGACGGCCACAATTTGAAGCAGCAAATCTAAGGAGCAGCAGCAGCAAAAAATTATTTTGAAGAAAAAGTCATGATCTACAAATTAGTTCTTTCTTTCCTTTTTAACTATGAACTAATTTTCTTTTTAGAATTTGATGAAACTCTAGCCATGAAACTTTGGTTTATTTTATTTTTGGAGATTTATTATATTATTCATGTGATTACATATCTTGGATGTTCTTGGTTGGATGCAATTAATTCTTTGTTATTGTTCTTGTGAATAATTATTTGGGTTAATTGATACTTTAATCCATGCTTAATTCTTGTAGTCTTGAGTATGAGAGATTTGTGATTTTTGCAAGTATATTGTGGGTTTTAGAATTGAATAGTTCATGCTAATTTTAGATGATTTATGTCATAGAATTGAATAAGTCATGCTAATAGTTAGATGAGTTATGTCATGCATTTAAACACAATATATTTCTTTAGTGAATTGAAGCTTGTAGCCTAGATTACCGCATAAAGGTTTAATCTTTTCTTTTAAAATAAAATTAAATCATTGTTATATAGGTTGGTGGTGGATTCAAGGTTCTAAATCATCTCTTTTGTTAACCTCTTATTATTTTTCATTTATTTATTTTATTTATTCGTTTTAATTAATTTAGGAATAATTTTTAGATAATATAAATTTATTCTTCTTTTTATACAATTAATTTAGGAAGATAGTAATTTAAGTAGTTAAGCCTTTCTCTGTGGTTCGATACTCTGATATTTCCGTATTACATTGATCTTGTGCATTTGCAAGTATTGAGTTTAAAACTTTAGTTAGAAAAATCCCAACCATATACATTGTCTTGTTCTCATGCTTTTGGAGTTTGTAAAGATAATAGTACAAGACCAGATGCTTATGTGCCTGACATATATTCGCAAAAAACTTAAGACAAACATACCAATCCAATTTTTATCTGGTTGGGCATAAAGACTTTTGGAGAGATGTTCCTTACAAGTTAACATTCTATCCTCCAAATTGAACAATTAACGGGTAGAAACAGGGTACAAGGTTTCCGGGGGAAATGAATTATCGAAATCCAGATTCTCCCCCAAGATGTAGCAGATGCCGAATGCCAGGCATAATAGAAAAAATTATAATAACCCAGTTTAAGCAATGTATAAGATTCTTTTTTTTCAAATAATATTTTAGGATTTCTATTAATGATATTTCTTTTTTAAATTTCTTCAATGTACTTTTTTATAAATTCTTTTACTTAAAATCGATTATAAATTACTATATTAAAATTTACAACAAGTAACAAAAATATAAAATACTTTAAATTACTTATTTCTTACTTTTTTCATAAAATTTTCCTTTCAAAATAGTATAATTATTATCATAAAATATACCTCAAATGACATAAATAAAAGAATACTGTCTTCTTTAAAAAAATAATTATTATAAGCTTTGCAAAAAAATTATACGTTTTGCAAAAAAATTATAATTTTTGAAAAAAATGATGTAAAAGATAACACATACACTGTATACGTTATCAATAAAGATAACATACTTCTGTGTGTGTTATCGACCACATCGGACAATTAACTCATGTTTAATGATAACGCACAAAGCATGAAATGAGTCGACCACGAGAAGATCTACTGATAAGGCCCACAGAGCGGTAAGAACTCTACTGATAAGTTGAGGATTAGGTTGAATTCTAGGTGAAAAAAGAAAGAGCTTTCCTCCCCCTAAGAAGAATAGAGGAAGCAAGGCAAGCTCCTTTTATCTACATCTTCTAGACCTGAAGGGATTTGATTTGTTTAGGACAAACTTGTAAAGACTCGATCAGGGAACTTCCCTCGTAGAGTGGCATCCTTTATAAGACTCGACTTTTTCAGTGGAACTAAAAAAAAATTTGAGTTCTTTTGGCTTACTTTTTGCCACGCAAGGTGGCTATCCGCATGTGTCCTCGAGTATCGTCTATTTTTTGGAATGGGTATTACTTGAGAGAAAAGGTTTAAAATTCGACCTCCCCTTATTTGCAGAGTCATGAAACTCTTTAATCCTTACCTAATACATATAACATTACAGTAAATAAATAATAAATTACATACAATAAAACTATACACCTTTCCAATTTCACTCCCGACAAATTATATCCCAACTTGTTTTGTGTGAGTTACAAGAACAATAGAAATCTCCCCACTAGAGAAGTCGCAACATGGACAGAAGTCTCTATTTTATCTCCCAACCTCACCTCTTTTGTTTGAGTTGGCAACAACAGCAATCTCCTTACTACACAAGTTTTTATCTGAATAACAGAAGTCTTATCCGAGGCCTTTTTTTTTTTAATCCGAGTTACTAGAGGTGTGGAAGTCTCCCAAAGTTGAATTCCCTTCAATTAAATCATTTTTCTAATTCTAACTGAAATTTTATAATTCAATAATAATCTTTGCTTAACTATAAAATATATTAATTCAATCATTTTTTTTTCAATTCTTAATAACACCATAATTAATAAATGCAAGAAAATAAAATAAAAGCTGGGAAGATTTCTCATGATAATTAATCATGAAACAGAATCGCAACATGCAATAAACAACGTAGACTAATACTATTATTTAACAGACCAAACCACCAAACTACACGGTACACACCCCCCCGCCCCCCAACCCCCATCCCGACGCCGAAAATACTACACTACACCCACACCCTACCTAAAGCCTGTTCACATCAGCTACGCCATCACACTTGCACTACAAACATCATCAAAACTACCGTGAAAATTACCACTAAATAACTTCACATCAAACATTAATAATTTAAAAAAATAAAAAAAACATCCAATTTTTGCTAAAATGATGACATCACAGTAGTACTCATACTGTTCTAATCAGAAACTCCACATGCAATCAAGCTCAGTAGGACAACCACCTTTCTGATTCTCCGGCACGGCGCAGTTAGTGAACGAACCACCATAATCACCACCGTTATTGTTATTAGCGGCGTTAACGTTGAGTGGATACTGATGAGCAGCCGTGGGGAAGAAGAAAGGAAAATGCAGATTCTCTTGTAATGATCTCAAACTCGGAAACGCCGCCGCTGCCGCAGAAGATCTACCGGAACGGGACGATGAGGACTCGAAAAGTGACGCAAGCGTACCGGCCGCAGGATGAGCTGTCGGGAGTTCGAAAAGAGACTGATAGTTGAAATTGGGAGGAACATGATGACAAGTTGTGGAGAAACAGGACACGTGCTCTATGTTGGAGGCAGAGGAGTTCACGACGTCGTATGAAGAGCTCTCATGGTCATTGGTGGTGGATATTGACGAGTCGAGAAGCGGTGGAAGCTGAGAAACTGAAGATGGAGAGCCTACTTCGGAATAGAGGTTCATGCTAGGGTTCAACCTCTTTTTTCCTCCGCCGGATACGGCGGCGCTTCCGGACCCATTCTTCTGAAACACCCGCGAAATAACCCACTCGTCCTAATAACCAAAAATAAAAATAAAAGAAAAATGTTGAGAAAAGCAAGATTGTGCCAAGATTCATATAAATAATTACAAAATGTAAAACTTATTAAGTTTTTTTGGGCAAAGAAAAGGTGAAAATTTATAAAAGGGTTTTATAAATTTTCGGAAGTGATTCTGACTTTGGCCAGAAATTCTATATTCTTATTGATAAAAGACCATGTAAAAAGGTAAAAGATCAGAGAATGAAAGTGATTTGCATGAAAATCAAAAGAGAAGAGAAGATATCTTCATCACAAAATAAAACCCCATCGAAAGAGTCAAGATATGAATGACAAAAATTATTAACATTAAAAACATCAATGGAATGGAGAAATCAACATCAAAAGATAATTCCAAAGCAAAAAAACAACAAAATCCCTTATTTTGTCTTGTGACATTTTCTTCTGCATGCGAGTTAGCATCATCAAAGTCCTATAAAATAAACTCCTACACACCCCACCCACAACCCCCAAAAAAAAATGAAAAAGAAATTTAATGCATATATTAGCAGAACTTTCTGCTTTAAATGATTTATCCACTTTGATCAGTGATATGTCACTATATATAATTTCCTGTCTCTAAGTACACCAACATGATTTTGTAGATTTGTTGATACTTTTTTTTAAAAAATGAACAAATTCGAGACAGGCACGTCTAAAACGTGTAATTCTAGTTTAATTTCACTCAAAAACACAGTTTTTTTTTGGGTTGGGGGGGGGGTTTTGGGGGGGGGGAGCGAGGGAAGGGAAGAAATTATTAATAATACCTTAGAGGTTCTGGAGAGGTAATGGTATGCAAATTTGCCTTCAAGACGATATTCATGCATGACCCAGTTACTTTTTTCACCTTTAGGAGCTCTACCACGGTAAAAGACAAGTGTTTTCTTCATACCAACAAGTGAAGCAGTTTTACTACTGTAAATCTCTCTGTCTTTACCAGTAGCTTTCCAATAACCAGCTTCTGTCGCTCTGTTTGTTCTTAAACCGGTTGGGTACTTCCTATCACGTAAACTGAAAAAGTACCACTCTTTTTCCCCCATTTTTGCTTTTGCTGCAAATATTAAAAATTTAATTCAATTTAATTTTCAACATTAATGAGTACTCAAAAGTAATTTCATAATGGAAAAAGAAAAAAAACTTGAAAAAAGGCTCTTATCATAATAAGTTATATTTTTTTACCTGGAAGTTCCCATGGCTCACATTTGTTGAGATCAACTTCGGCTATGGCTTTACCGGAGAAATTACTGTCAAGTACTTTCTTTAGAAGGTAATAAGTGATGAGTTCTTCATCAGTTGGGTGAAATCGGTAACCCGGAGGCAAATTTGGATCACAATTCATGTTGTCAAAATAGCGAAAATTTTCCATTGAAAAAAAAAACACTTCTTGAAAGGGGAAAAAAACAAGGGGAAATTGAAGAAAGATCACAACTTTGGATAATAAACTTGAAAACCGTTCTCAGAAAAATGCAATCACATTGTGAATTTAAAGAACTGGGGAATTTGACGAGAAGAGGTTGTGGTGGAGGAGTATTATAAGGGGGTGGATTTGATGAATCGAGTGGTGGCAGAGGAAAGGGGAAATAATAAAAAAATAGGGAGAGAGAGAGAGAGAGAGAGAGAGGTGGTGTGTCCTGCTGTTCTGTTGTTTCTGATCACTATCTGAACTCTACTACTACCATATCCAAAATGCCTAGAGAGAGAAAGAGGAGAGAGAGAATGAGTGAGTGAGAGAAAGGGGTTAGTAGAGGGTGATGTATGTATGTTAAGTGGTGATCTGAGGGAGGAAGAGAGGGGGGGGGGGGGGGGTGGGTGTTAGGAGGCTCTCTGTCTCTGTTTTGAGTATGCGTGCGGTGCGTGAGGAAATATGTATGTGCAGGTGGTATTCCTTTGTCAGTGAAGAAATAATATGAATGGTTAGAGCAGGGAACAGGAAGTAGTTTAATTAAAGAAACCCCAACACCATTTTTTTTTTTTTTTTGGCTGATTAACACCATTTGCCTTTTAGAGAGGGAAAGAAAACTACATAAACACATGTAAATGAAATTATCAAGATTTTTTTTTCAGCTTTAATATTAAGAATACAATTGCATTTTGTAAAATTTTTTTCTTCTCTATTTTCTTTTTTCTCTTATTAAGTAATAACTGCAACTATATTTAAACTTTTGTTAAATTGAAGTTCTAATTTTAGTCAGAAAATGATCTTTATATCATTTATCTATTTTTTTTAATTCACAAATTATTTTTGTTCTTCTCAAAATCTTTTTATAAAATCTATAATCTTAAAATATATCATATATCTTTTCCTTTTGTCCTAGTAAATCCTTGAAACGTTCATAGTCTTATATCTTCTGGATTATTAGTTTTTATTAGACAATGATTATTGATTTCATCATGTAAATAGTGCGTAGTGTTGATTTGAAAGATAAAAAAATAAGTTTAATGTTTGTTTATTTTTTATTTTTTATCAACTCAAGTTTTTTTATAAAGTTGAATTTTAATTTATTATCATTTCAAAATTAGCGAAAAATAAATCTAAGATCTATTTTTCATGTTAAACTTCATATATGAAATGATATGGATAACATTAAATTCAAGTTATATAAAAAAATTCGACCTAAAATGAAATGAAAAATAAAAAATTCAAAACACTTTTTTAATTTTATTTAAAAATTAAGTTAAAAATGTTATTAAAGAGCCACCTTAATTATATATTTTTAGTGTTAGTGGAAAACAAAAAAAAGAAAAAATTGAGGGAGAGAGGAAATTACACCATGGATCGATAAAGCTGGTTTCATATGTCATCTGTCAGCACAGTACTACAAAGAAGATTAAATAAACAATCCCCATAGACAGAGACAAGGTAAATCCATGCCCTTGCTTTTTTTCATCTTCTTCATTTACCCAAACTGTAATGTATCTATATAACTATACTCCCCTCACATGCACATGCACATGCACATGCACATGCGCCCTCCCTTCCCTCCCTCTGCCAATCTTCATTTCTACACTCTTTTTTCTTCCATTTTCTTGTTTTTTCAATCTTCACTAGTCACTGAACTGCACAACATTGTCACTTATTTTGATACGTCTGGTTTTTTATTTTTTTGTTTTAATAATATATGTGAAATAAAAATAAAAATTTGTATTTAGTTTTGTTTTAAAACTATGTATAAATAAATTTGTATGTACATTAAATAATTATCATATTTAGTTCTCAACAATTTTTTTTATTAAGTAAAGTTTCTTATTGTTTATTTTATAGTTTAAACTCCTCAACAATTTTTTAGTTCAACTTAAGATCTTTTTATTAAGAATTCGTCAAATATAATTGTTAACATAGGGTCAAAGACATTTTGTAATATATATTAGGGATAAAAAAGAAAAGACACAAAATATAAAAAAAAAAAACACAGACAAAGAAGGAATTTAGAAACCAAAACCATCCCCTCCTTCTCTCCCTCCTCCTCCACAAGTTGACGAATCCAGTTTGAGTTCAATACAAAGAATCGAACTTGAACTCAAATAAAAATCAATTAGCTCAATTGAGTTCGAATTCATTATAAAAAGTTCAAACCGAATTTAAATTCGACTCGTTTACACCTTTGTCCTAGAGATTATATCCTTTTAAATACCAAGCATATCATAATTGATTGATGAGACAAAGTTGCATTCGCACAATTCAGCTCTAATTTGCTCAAAAATCTAACCATAACTTTCTTTAACATAATGTTAATTATATGGGAAAATCAAATTGGTGATCTTTTATATTAAGATTAATAACTAGTATTAAGATGTCAAATTAGTGATCAGCTTAAGTAATTGGTTCCTTGATACATCGATGTTAAGATTAATTTGATTCTTGATTCTTAAGCATAAATAATGAATGAAAAATAATTTATTTTATTTTCTTAAAACCGTAAAATGTTACTTACGGCAGGGACAAAAATTCAGGTTAAAAGCAGCTTTTCAACATATGCAGAAATTAAAACCCCCATGTCATGTGAATAATGAAGCTCCTCTCCTGTTGTTGCATTATTTACATTATTATGACCTGCAAAATGGACACATCACACGAACCAATTCAGGCAAGGAATTGATACTGTATAATAATTCAAGATTTTCCGCAGAAGAAAAAAATAATTTTGATTTGGAAGTAGAAAGAAAGAATACCTGATCATCAGTGTAGTAGTTAAAGTTGGTGAATTGGCACTAAAATCTTGAAAAACAGAAAATATTTATTTAGAGATCTGCAAAAATCAATCCTTCAATTACTTCACTTATTGCAATTTGATTTCAAAAATTTCTCCTCTATAGTTTCTATCCTTCATCGTTGTAATTCAAGTGATTAGTCCTTATTTATCTTCTCTCAAGAAAAAAAAGTTCCGATTTATCAAATAATAATAATAAAGTGATTATAATCATTATGTTATGAAGTTAATGTATATGAAGTGAATTCATTTTTTTTAAGAGAATTAAAATTCTTAAAGCCTAATTCTTAATGGACCTTGACTCCCTAATGGCAAGTTCATTCATTCTAGGGTTAACTCGTGTACTTGATGCCTATCAGTGGCGGAACCAGAACAAAAAAGTTGAGGGCTGAAGAATAATAAAATTTTGCTAGAATTTCATCTCTAAAATGGATGCATTACAATTACAAAACTATTCAAACAATTTCAAATTTGGGGGGACTTGAATGTAAAAAACCATAATTTCTAAAGTTTCTAAAATTTTTCGGGGGACTCGAACCCACCCGAGCCACCCCTAGTTCCGCCCCTGGTGCCTATAAATAATATGTTATGTAAAATATTAATAAGACAATCAGTTTCTGAACTTCTGAGTCTCTTCTCTGTCTCTCTTCTTCACTAAATTTGTAATACGTTATCATCGTGATGACTTAAATTAGTATTAACCGAAGTTCGTTTGAGGCGTAAATTTTGAAGAAATTATTGAAGAGCAATTCTTTGAAGGTTTAAGGTAACGGTTGTGATTTTTATTTTAATTGTGTAATCTTACTAAGCTTGAGTTTTTAGTTTTGGATATTACGGGAAAAAATTATATTTCATGGATTCTTGATGTTGAAATCCATCTTGAATCAATAGGTCTAGAAGACACCATTAAAAATAATAATAAAGGATCGAATCAAAATCATCCCAAGACAATGATTTTCTTTCTTCACCGTCTTCATGAAGTCCTAAAGGTTGAATACTTAACCGTAAAATATTCACTTATTTTATAAAATAGTTTAAAAGAAATGTTCAATCGCCGAGGTTGCAAGATTATAAATTAATTAATGAATATAACTCTACTACGTTCAGAATTTCTTCACAAATGAAATTATATAAGGAAAAAATAACTGAGGAAGGTATATTAGAGAAAATGTTTTCTACCTTCCCTACCTCGAATATGCTCCTGCAGCAGTAATATCGAGATAAAGGCTTTAGAAAATATTTAAAGTTAATTTCATACCTTTTAGTTACTGAGCAGAATAATGAACTACTCATAAAAAATCATGAAACTCGACCAACTGGTTTTGTCCCAATCCATGAAGTAAATGCGACTAGAATTAATAATAATAACCAGGGAAGAGTATGCAGAGATGGTCATTTTCGTGGATATGGTCGTGGTAGGTATATCCCTTATGGTAATCAGTAACCACCAAGAGAATGAAAAAATAATTAAAAAATGTAAAAATATGACCTCAGCAAAATACGAATAAATATGCTATAGATGCGGAATAGAAGGGCACTGGTCACCTACCTATTGTGTAGCGAAACGTTTAGTTGAGTTCTATCAAGTATCAATTAAAATAAAGGGAAAAATATTGAGGCCAATTTCGACAGACGCACTTGGATATTAGAGATTTTTTTAAACATCCTGAAGGGAAGATTGATTACTTGATTGGTGATTGGTATGTTAGGAATGAGTGATTTATTTATTTTTTATTTTTAGTTATGTTAGTTATGTTAGTTTATTTATTTATTTTTTTGGGATTGTAATTTCATTAAGTTTTTTTTAAAAATGTAATTTTTTATTTAAGTTTATTTTCGATGTAAAAGTTCTTTTATTTATGTTTTTATTTTTATTAAGATGTGGCTACTATCCCATCTTCTAAATGGCGAAAATTTGACTACATATGTATATTGATAGTGGAACTACACACGTAATATTAAAATATGAAAAATATTTTTCTCAAATTAAATTTGGGAGAAACAAATGTGCACAAGGACGGAACTACAGGGGGCTCGGGTGGGCTCGAGCCCTCCCGGCAATTTTTTTTTTTTTTTATAAAAAATTTTAGAGTTTTTACATTCAAGCCTCCCAGTTTTTTTTTTCAATTTAGCCTCCCCAAAACTTAGGGACTGATTTGTTAAAAAAAAAAAAAAAGGCCTGAAAACCTTCGGTAGCAGCTGCCAGCAGAAACCAAAAAAAAAAAAAAGCAGCTTTCTCTCTCTCTTCGATCTGCTCCTCCCCCTCCCGCAAACTGAAACCGATCCTCTTCCTCGGACTCCGACTCTCCGAGCTTGGCGGCGGCGCAACGCAAGCAAGACAACGTGGGTGGTGTCATGTTTATAGTGGAGCCTCAGCCGTGGACACAGACAGGCAGCAGCAAGCTGCAGCAGTACGGCAGCGGCAGGCTGGCGGCAATTAGGCAGGAAGGAGACGAACAGCGGTGGCACGGCGGCTTCGCTTCCCTGTTCTTCAAACTTTGAAGAAGAAAAAAGTAAGTTTTCTAGATTAATTTATGTAGAAACTTTTTTTATTTTTTATTTTGGTAAATAGATTTTTAAGTGCTAAAATTTTGATTTTGTTAGTGAAAAAATTTCTAGGGTTTTTTTTAGTAAAAATATGATTATTATGTAATTTATGTTCTAATTAATTATTATGTTACAAATGAAATGTGTTGAATTGTGAATTTAAAATATTTGAATATTATATAGGATTTTACTATGGAGAAATATTTTGGAAAGTGGAAGAAGGGTCCTAAATCGGTTGAAGAAAAATCAGCTAATAAAGGAAATGTTAATAATGAAGATCGTGGGAAAAAGCCTTGGGTAGGGGTAGAGTTTTCGTATTTTGAAATTATTAGTGATCCAGGATTGCGTAAACCAATTGATAGTTATCCTTATGAAATTAGAGATGAATTAAGGAGACGGTATGTGGCTAAAGGCCCAACTCAACCATGTGATCATAAATTTCTGCAAACTGATTTCGGTGAAATTAGAAGATCGTTTCATAAGATATGGTTTAAAGATTTTACTTGGTTAGAGTACAATGTACATAAAGATGCAGTATTTTGTTTATTTTGTTATTTGTTTGCTAAAGGTCAAAATCACAAACATGGTGATGATATGTTTACAGAAGTTGGTTTTAAAAATTGAAAACGTGCTAAAGAAAAATTTAGAAACCATGAAGGATCTCCAAATAGTCCTCAGTCTGATGCTGTAATTCAGTTGTTGGGTTTCAAAAGTTAAAGACATAATGTGGAATATATTTTAGCAAAACAAAGTAGTCAAATTGAGATTGACTACCGTGCACGGCTAACTACTGTTGTAAAAGTGATTCGATTTTTATTAAGTCAGGTTTTAGCTTTCCGTGGAAATGATGAGTGGATAAATTCAATCCGATGAGATAATTTTCTTGGATTAACAAAATGGCATTGTGAGGAATCAGAAGAAGCACATGAGGTCATGAATTTGAATGCTTCGGGAAATAATCAGTTGACTTCTCCTAAAATTCAAAAAGAAATTGTTAATGCTTGTGCAATAGAAGTGAGACAAGCTATTGTCAATGAGATTGGTGACAAGTTTTTTTCTCTTTTGGTTGATGAGGCTCGAGATAGCTCCATGAAGGAGCAATTGTCTTTAGTTTTGAGATTTATTAATGATAATGGAGAATTGGTCGAGCGTTTTTTTGGAGTAGTACACGTGAGTGACACTTCTGCACGGACGTTGAAAAATAGTATTGATGATTTCTTTGTAATAAATGGATTATCAATTTCACAGCTCAGAGGTCAAGATTACGACAAGGCGTCTAATATACATGGCGAGCTTAATGGATTGAAACAAAAAATTTTAGATGAAAATAAGTACGCATATTATATTCATTGCTTTGCTCACCAACTTCAATTAGTGCTTGTGGCTACTTCAAAGAAAAATGCTCACGTGTGTAGTTTTTTTTAGTAACTTGCTAAGATTGTAAACATTGTTGGAGCTTCATGTAAATGAAAGGATGCTCTTCTACAAAAGCACTATGATGATCTTGTAAAATGTCTAGAAAGTGGAGAAGTTGCTACAGGAAAGGGCAAGAATCAAGAAACAAGTTTAGCTTGGCCAGGTGACACTCGTTGGGGCTCTCACTTTAAAACAATTACTCGGATTTTGCATATGTGGGATGTAGTGACGCATGCGCTTGAAACTATATGTGAAGACGCTGATGAGGTCAATAGTCGAGGCATTGCCCGAGGTTTGATTGATAAAATGTGGCAGTTTGAATTTGTATTCATTGCTCAATTAATGGTAAATGTATTGGCAAAAACAAATGCATTGTCAATGTGCTTGCAACAAAGGACTCAAAACATAGTGATTGTTGTCCTGATGATTTAGACAATAAAAGAAGATTTAAAGTACATAAATGATGATGATTATTGGGAAGAGTTATTGGGTGTTGTTACTGCATTTTGTATCAAAAATGATATTTTCATACCGAACATGCAAGATCCTTTACCAGGTCGAGCTAGATTATATAGGAGTGTGGATGGGCAGCCAAAGACTTACTACTATTTTTTTCGTCGAGGCATCTTTTTTGAGGTAATTAATTTATTTTTTTTAACTTATTACCTAATACTCAATTATTTTTAATATTACAAATTATTAACTCTTCTTTTCTCTATTTAATGTTAGGTACTTGATTTATTAGCCAAAGAAATGGATGATCGTTTTACGGAGTCAACTTCAGAGCTACTTATTTGCATATCATGCCTTGATCCCAGAGATTCCTTCGTTAATTTAGATCGGAATCAGTTACTCCGTCTATCTGAGTTCTATTCAGATGATTTTTCTATCTCTGATAAGTTTGAGGTTAAAGCACAACTTGATACATATATCTCTTACATGAGATCAAGTGATGGGGCGGCTTTCTCTGGCTTTAATGACATTGGAGATCTCGCAAAGAAGATGGTTGAGACGAATACTCACAAGTTTTTTACTTTAGTTTATCGACTAATTAAGTTGGCTTTAGTCTTGCCTGTTGCTTCAGCGATCGTTGAAAGATCGTTTTCTGCTATGAGAATGATTAAGAATGATTTACGCAATAGGATGGGAGATGAGTTTCTCAATGACAGTTTGGTTTGTTATGTGGAGCAAGAGATTTTTATGAGTATTGAAAATGAAGACATCTTGCAGCGGTTTCAGAATATGCAAACTCGAAGAATAAAATTGCCATCTTAATCATTTCGTTCACATGTAAAACTCTATTTAGATCATTTTTCAGTAGTGATTTCTTTTTCACTCTTAATATTTGTATGAATGTTATTTGTTTTCATATTAATCTTTTAATCGTTCTAAATCAATTGCAGGTCATATTGGATTTTGTCTTCTGATCATGCTCATCTCATCTGTTATCTCAAGATTCTGATCAACATTCTCAGCTTTGATAGATGTATTTATCCCGTGAATAATGGGTAATCATTCCTCGTGAGTGATGGGTGATCACTCCTCATTGGTAATGGGCTATTACCTATTTTTTGCTATTTTATTTGTAAATTTAGAATTGTAATGCTTATCCCGTGAGTGATGGATAATAATTCCTCGTGAGTGATGGGTGATCACTCATCATTTTTAATGGGCGATTACCTATTCTTTTGCTATATTACATGTAAATTTGGAATTGTTTGAATATCTTTTGTGCATGGAATGCATCATTCTATAGACGAAATTCTGGCAAAATTTTTTTTTCTCCAGTCCCCCCAGCCATGTTGTTCTGGTTCCGTCCTTGAATGTGCATGCCATAAGTGGTAGTGCAAAGTTAATTGGAGGCTTCGGAAAAACTAATCTCCTTTTAACAGGAGGTACAATATTGACCATAAGAAATGCATTGTTTTCATCAAAGTCTCGAAGAAGTTTATTGAGTTTTAAAGATATTCATTTAAATGGATATCTTATCGAGATTATGGAAGAAAGTGGTAGTGAATACTTAAGTATCACTATAAATGTTTCTGGCAAGAAATAAACATTAGAAAAATTTCCATAACTTTCTTCAGGCTTATGTTATGGCAAAAATAATGTAATAGAAAAACATCATTTAGTAAACCAAAAGTTTACTAACCCAAATAACTTTATTATTTGGCATGATCGATTAGGCCAGCCTAGATCTGTAATGATGCGAAAAATTATCGAAAATACGCATGGTCATTCATTAAAAATGGATAAGGTTTTGAATTCAAATGAATTCACATATGTTGCATGTTCTAAAAGGAAATTAATTATTAGATCCTCATCAACAAAAGTGGGAGTTTATCTTCAACATTTTTGGAAGAATTCATGCTGATATATGTGGACCTATTCGTCCATAAAGTGGGCAATTTAAATACTTTATAGTATTAATTGATGTAACGATTAGATAGTTGCATATATATTTATTATGATCTCGCAACCTGGTGTTTGCGAGATAACTTGCCCAAATAATTCGCATGCAGACGCAATTTCTTTATTATCCAATTAAGAAAATTTGTATTAATAATGTTGGAGAATACTCTTCTCATACTTTAAATATATGTATAGGCATTACTATTAAACATCCTGTAACTCATGTTCATGCACAAAATGGACTAGCTGAGTCATTCATTAAAAGACTTCAATTAATTGCTGGACCATTGTTGATGAGAACCACTCCCCACATCTGTTTGGGAACATGCTATTCTGCATGTTGTGGCAGTTGTACGAATTAGAACAACTCATTATCATAAGTACTCTCCATTGCAATGTCTAAACCTAACATCTCCTATTTTAGAATCTTTGGTTATGCCATTTATGTTCCAATAGTGCCAAATCAACACACTAAAATGGATCATAAAAAAAGATTTGGAATATATGTTGGTTATGAATCTCCCTCAACTATAAGGTACCTTGAACCTTTAACAAGAGATTTATTTACTGCAAGATTTGAAGATTGTCAATTTGATGAGAAAATTTCCCCAAATTAGATGTGGGCAACATCTTCATTAAATCATTTTGATCTGCGCACAAGCGCAAGTGAACTTGAAGTTTAAAAGATCATTCATTAGTAGAAAATTGAAAATCAATTGCCCTTTGCTTTTGCCAACTCCACAAGAGTAACAATATTGCATATTCCTGCTATAGATACTCCAATTTGAGTTGAAGTCCCTGTAGGAAAAAATGAAAATTCTATAGCAAATGAGCTCAATGCATGCCAGAAACATGGCCGACCCCTTGGATCCAAAGATAAAAATCCTCACAAGAAGAGAGGATTAAACGATCAAAGTGATTATCTTGAAGGATTTGTTAAAAAGGACCAAGAGACAATTGAGAAAGAAGAACCTACTATTGAAAATAGTTAAAACTTAGAGAATTCAATCAACTTTATTGCTACGGGAACATGTTGGAATCGCATAGAAACGATTCTAGACAATGCTTTTGCATATAATGTGGCAATCAATGTTCTAAGTAATAATGAGGATCTTGAACCAAAATCAGTTGAAGAATGTCGGAATCGAAAAGATTGGCCAAAATAAAAATATGGGATTCAATAGGAATTGAACTCTCTTGAAAGTTGTGAAGCTTTTGGATCTTTAGTCCGAACTCTAGACGGAGTGAAATCCATTGAATTTAAATGGGTATTTGTGCGAAAGTTCAATGAAAATAATGAAATTGTTAGATATAAAGGATCACTTACTAGTACAAGGGTTTTCCCAAAGACCAGGAATTGATTATGAAGAAACATATTACTCTGTGATCGATGCAATTACATTCCGTTATCTTGTGAGTTTAGTTGTTCATGAAAAAGTAGATATGCGTCCGCTAGATGTAGTAACTGCTTATTTGTATGGAGAACTTGACAACAAAATTCATATAAAAGTCCCTGAAGGATTTAACATGCCTGAAGCATGTAAGTCAAGTACTCGAGAAAACTATTCCATCAAATTGTGCAAGTTTTGTATGGATTGAAACAATCTGGTCATATGTGGTACAATCATCTTAGTGAATATTTATTAAAAAATGGATATAAAAATGATCTCATTTGTCCATGTGTTTTCCTTAAGAAAACTGAAAAAGGATTTGTTATAGGGGGACAATAAAGATAACTTGAGAATCTAAAAGGACAGTGCAAAAAAATTTATTTTTTCCCACCAAGTTTCTCTCTCTAACTCAATTCTCTCTAACTTATCTCTAACCCCAAACTCAAATCTTTCACATTCAACACAAATTGAAAATAGATATGAATGATTTTGAAGATTTTTTACAAGTAAATATTGATTTTGAGGTAAGAAAAAATCAAAAATTGAATTTTCCAAACTGACCCGAGTTTCTCCCAGATTGGGCAAAACCTGGCGAAATGTATTGAGCATTTTTGCCCAGATTATCGAAATTTCTTAGAGAATTTCGCTTACCAGGGAGAAATTCAAGTCAGCGTTTTTTTAATTGCTATTTTTATACTTTTTATAATTTTTTAATTATATAGGATGAATTATTAATTTGTTTCGTATTATATTTTAATGTAGCAGACTGACGTAGATCCAAATATATTTGAAGAATTTTTAGAACCGGAGGAATACGTGGATCATGGTCATTTATTCGCAACTGATTTAATATTTAATTCAAAAATAGAATTGGTGGATTGGGCAAAAGAAACGACGATGAATGTGAATACATATTTGATCATTACTCGATATTTGAGATTAAGAACTTCGGACCGTGACCGCATATTACATTAGCTTGTAAGCATGGATGTGCAAAGAAATCAAGAATTAAGCCAAGAGTTGATGATGAAGAATAAGTTCCCATAAAAGGCGGGGTCCTAATGGAACTAAAAAGTGTTGTTGTCCCTTTAAATTAAAAGACGAGCAAATGACCATGAGTGAAAACTAGCAATTATTCGTATACACGATGGGAGGCACAACCATGCAATAGGTGTCCATAATCACGGTCATGCTCATGCTACAAGACTGACGGAGGAGCAATGGAAATAGACCGAGCAATTTAGGAAGAGTCATAGTGTCACCATGTAATATGTTACGATTTTTCCGAGAACAAAATCTTATTGTGCTGTGAGGTATGTCGCATTACATTTACTAGGTTATTATAATATTTTAAATTTGTGTTTAGGGTTTAATAATATAATTTATATGATTTATGTAGTGCACAAACTATATACAATGTCCTTGCAAAGATGAAGAAGAAAAAGGATGCAAGGGCGCAATATGGTAGAAGAAGTTTTTTGTTTAAGTGCGCTACGAGTTATACGGTCTTCTCCAGAAATTGTGACGGGAACGACGTACTCAGTGATATTGTTGTTAGATGTCATGTATCAGGAAAGACAAAAGCCCACCTACTACAAGGATTTCATATCTAATAATCCAAAAACAATTCACATACGTGAGGTTAGATGTCAAATTCCACATCAACTCATTCAATCTCATATCTACGCAAATCCGACCTTTGAAAATTAAAAGAAAAAAGAGTAGTACATCAATCTATACTTATTTATTTACAGTTTTATTGTTTAAAATTCAAAAAATGTACCGAATTGAAAAATATTTTGGTCGAATTCTATTGAATTTTGCCCGAGACGAAATTCTTTGAATAATTTCACCAGGTTGGGTGAAATTCAACAAAAGAATTTCGCTAACAGTTTCAATTTTTTAAATTTATATTAGTTATTTTTGAATTTATGTATATTTGTTCATATTATATTAGTTTTTTGTTAGTTAAGTAGTCTTCTTGTGATTTAGTCCAAAAAAAACTAGTCTTGTGCAAATTTGAACTATTGTCCTCACCAAAAGTACCATAGAAGAGTTATCAACAAACCAACATGAAACTTTATGATAATAAGTGCATAAGATTTTATTTAATAATAAAGTATTTACATATTTTAATATTTACCAACTTCAATCATTTAAATTTTTAATTAGAGCAAAAAAAGCTGCTCATATGTTTAATTTTCAGATTGGTGCCGTAATTTTTTAGTTAATTAGAAAATTCAAAAAATCTAAATTAAAATGAAAGTAGCGCATATTTTTAAAAACGATTGCTGAAAAAAGTATATGATTTCCCACCAGAATCGCCTCGATTGGATGTTCGACCACAAAGTTATGTCCCGTCAAAGTTTTCGATATTACGAGACAAATTTTTTGCCCCAAAATGCGTTTGGATCACTTTTTCGGTAATGCTATTGCATATATCTTTACGAGAACCATCTAAATGAGTGATCATACGCGTTAAATGGACCTCCGATCGCGGAGTTATTCATGTTTCAAGTTTTCCAAATACTTACACAAATTCTTTATTTCTAATCAACATAAACAAAATAAACATAATTTTAAACATTTATAAATACAAAATTAAATAAGATAAACAAATACACATAAATTTAAACATAACTAACAGAAATTTTAAAAAAAAATCGAAACTATTGAATTTTGCCAGGTTGGGTAAAATTCAATAGGGTTTCGGCCAAATTTTTTTTTCAGTCCGGTAAGTTTTTTTAATTTTAAATCTATAAAATTGTAAATAAATGAGTACAGATCAATGTACTATTCTTTTTTTTTTTTTTTAATTTTCAAAGGTCAGCTTTGCGTAGAATTGAGATTGAATAAGTTGATGTTAGAGAGAAGTTAGAGAGAAAATTTTTTGTAAAAATAAAAATTTTTGAATTTTTTCGTGCTAAATATTTAGATTACCAAATTAATTTTGTTAACCCCATATATATATATATATATAACGATAAAAATTTAAGAATATATATGAATGAGAAATTAATCGTTAATTTTTGTGCATTTAAGATAATTTTTCATTAAGCATACAAGTGTGAGGGCAATTATTATTATTTTTTATGAGATTCCACATCAAATTACGTACTGGGGCAATATGGCATTACAATGGGTTGCACTTGATACGAAACATCATATATCTAAATGTGTTGTGTTAAATGTGTTGGGTAAAATATGGAAGATTGAAAGTTTCCAGTGGAAAAATAATCAATTATTTTCTGTATATTATTGCAAAATAGTTTACATTATATAATTGTCAAATATTGACAAATCCTAAATAAATTATAACTAGGAAACTAAGTCTACATACATTAGGATTTATAAGAACAGAATAATAATAATTCTATCCTTAATATAGTTTAATACTCTTCCTCAAGTTGGAGCATGAAGGTGTGAAATGTTCAACTTAGAAGCTAAACCGTGAAAATGAGTAGGATGAAGAGCTTTAGTAAGAACATCAGCCGGCTGAAATTCGCTGCGAATATAAGAGGGAAAAATAAATCCAGCTTGAAAGGCATCGCAGACAAAGTGAAAGTCAATTTTAATATGTTTAGTACGTTCATAGAAAAAAAAAGATTTTCTACAATGTAAAGAGCAGCTTGATTATCACAGTGTGACAGAATGGGGCGAGTGATAGGCACATGAAGATCACGAAGGAGTCTAGATAACCATTTTAATTCACATAAAGTCATCGCTATGAAGCGATATTCAACTTCAGCAGAAGAGCAAGAAATGGTATATTGTTTCTTTGTTTTCCAAGAAGTAGGAGAACCACCAAATGAAATAAAATAGCCGATAACAGAATGCCGAGTAATGGGGCATGTGGCCCAATTGGAGTCACAATATGCAGTCACTACAAGAGGAGAATTAGACTGAATAAGAATACCACAGCTAGGACTACCTTTGAAATATCGAACAACCCTGATAATCTCATCCCAATGAGCATGGCGAGGAGCATGGTAAACTGAGCGAGCGTGTGCACAGAGTAAGGCAGCTCAGGTCGAGTAAAAGTAAGATAAATCAGTTTGCCAATGAGTCTGCGGTATCGTTCTGGGTTATTAAAATAAGATCAAATAGCTTTGGCCAACTGATGATTTGGTTCAATAGAAGTAGAAGCCGGTTTGGCCCCTAATAATCCAGTTTCAGAGAGAATTTCCAAAGTGTACTTTCGTTGGCACAAAAATAAATCCGAAGGATTTCTTGCAATTTCAATTCCCAAGAAATATTTGAGAGGACCTAAATCCTTCATGTGAAAGCAGGTATTTAAGGAAGCTTTGAATGCATTTATAGAGGGTAGTGAATTGCCAGTAAGTAATAAATCGTCCACATAAATGAGAACACAAAAAAATATTATCCCTGGAGTATGTAAAGAGAGAATAATCTGCATAAGACTGGGAAAAATCACACTTACAGAGAGCAGCAGTCAGCTTGAGAAACAAACACCGATGAGCTTGTCGAAGGCCGTAAAATGATTTCTTCATATGACAAACCTGTCCGCGAAAAGAAGGACGAAAACCAGGTGGGGGACGCATATTGACTTCTTCTTGTAAATCTCCATGTAGAAACGCATTGTGGACATCCATATGATAAATAGACCAGTTTCGAGCAGCAGCAACAGAAAGTAAGATTTGAACAGTAACTATTTTAGCAAGAGGGGCAAAAGTGTCTGTAAAATCAATGCCTGCTGTTTGTGTGTTGCCCAAAATCACCAAGCTTGCCTTGTATCGCTCGATAGTACCATCCGCTTTATATTTAATGCGATAAACTCATTTACTTCCAAGAGCACGTTTGCCCGGGGGCAAGGATGTCAAAGTTCACGTACTATTTCTTTCTAGGGCATTAATTTTTGGTGCATTGCAGTACGCCATTTAGAATTAGTGACAACAACAAATGCTAAAAAAAGCCAATGCGAGGGAGAAAATTTTTTATAGTCCACAAAATGTGTTATAGGATAAGTACTTGAGAGGTCAGAAGAGGATGAGGGAGTAGAAGAGGAATGGGATATAGAAATTTCCTATATGGTATTGCTTTAGCCAAAATCTCGAAGTCGAGCAGATACCTTTTTTTAAAGCGAGTGCTTTTTCTAGTGGGTTGAATTTCCTGATGACTGGAGGTAGGAGGGACGGTGCATGTTAGTGCTAGAGTGGAATCGACTGGACCAAGGGATTCTGTTGGATCATTCATGCTTGGGACAAGGTTGGTTTCTGCTGCTCCTGGGCCGGAAACCGTTGGGCCAGAAGGGAGGTGTGGTTGTTGCGGTTGGGCCAGAGCATGAGGAAGGTTCTGGGCTGAGTTGAAGAAGCCCAGGTGGAGAAGCAATGTGTGGCGGCTGGACTTGTGCGTCCCGGCCACCCCACAGACTGAAGATGAGAAGGCTGGGTTGTTCCTTCTCAGTGAACGATACTTTTTTTTTAAAACTTGGCTTTGATATCATAAAAATTTCCGATGAAAAAATAATCAAATATTTTTTGTTTATTATCACAAAATAATTTATATTATATAATTAAAAATATTGACAAATCCTAAATAAATTATAACTAAGAAACTAAGTCTACATGCATTACGATTTATAAAGTACATAATAATAATTCTATTCATAATATAATTTAATTTTAATCCTTAATAAAGGTCTAGTCTACCTAAAGTATGAGGAGCGGTATTTACGTTTTGGTTGACATAATTAAGAGAGGTAGGCAAAAATTGGTGGAGAAAACCTTGAGTTTGACGAATAAAAAATCCAATGGACGAACGGCCCTACTTGGTAGAATTCACTTTGATAGAGATCAGACAGTGAGTCTCCATAAAAAAATAAAAAATAAAAAATAAAATCTGTGATACAGGAGATATGGTGAATCATTGGTATGTAAGAAATATGACATACCACATATTCCTTAAAAGTGATGTTATAAGAAGCAGTATTGACCTAGTTATAATAAAATAAAGATAGAAATTAGTTGTATAAATAAGTAGGAAATATAAAACACATCTTTGTGTGAAATAATTTTTACATTATCCCAATGAATTGCATCAATTTTGATATGATAAATCTTTTCCACTAGTTAAATCATTATTACTCAATATTATTTATTAAAAAAAAAAAAAAAGACACCCGATCGTGTTCTTCTTCTTATGTAAAAAGACATGAAGAAATTGCAGAAACCGTAATTAATTACAGTAGTGGTTGGAAGTGGGTGATATACGAACCCCAAAAAAAAAAAAAAAAAAAATCATAAAAATCATTTTTCAACAGCAGAAATGATTTGAATAAATCTCCCTAACCATGGATATATCCATTCATCAATCCCATCCATCCACACGTCCTTCCAATTCAATCCCATCACAATCAACCATTTCCCATTTGGAGAGAGAGGTCGATTGATGCTCTAAGATTTTGACGCGTCATGCTCGGATTTTGAGATACAAAATTAAATTTCTTTTTTCCTTTAATTAAAATAAAAAATAACCCCTACTTTTGATCTCTCTCTCTCCATATATATACACACTACTCCATTATACTAGCTACTCTCTCACACACCACAGCTCTCCAGGCTTTACATCAAATCATCTAAATCAATCTGCATGCATTTTCTTTTCTTTTTCTTTTTTATTTCTTCTCTCTATATATATTATATATCTGCTGTCTGCTGCCATGGCTTTCTTGTCAAGATGTCAAAGTTATGGCTGGGCTAACAGTAGTTACCATAAAAAGCCAAAAAATCTCTATTGATCTTCTCCTACTTTTGGAGATGAAATTTTGAAACTACCTTTGGATGTGTCTTTTTTTACAGCCTTGTTTTCCTAATTATTTTTTTTACCTTTTGTAAAAATAAAAATAAAAATACTAGCAGTGCAGTAATTATTATTAATGAAAGGTGAAAATACGAGCTGCGGCTCAGGCCTCAGGGTCAGGGAGTGGCTTTCTGTCCACGATACGGACATTATCGTATTTCTCAGTACTCTTCCTGCCTTGTAGTGGGGGTGGGGGTTTGGGTTGGGTGTATGCTATGCAATAAATTCACTACCTCTTCTATGCTATGCAAATGAGTTGAGAACTTTGGCTCCATTTAGATTCAATTTTATTTTGGGTTAATATAAAAAAAGTTTCTCAATTTTGTCCATTATGTTTATTAAACATCTAATCTTTAAAAATTATAATTAAAGAACAAATTTTTTATATTAATATTAAAAAAAAGTATCTTGTACTTTCCTCATTATGTCAAGTATTAAATTTTTAAAAATGACAATTAGGTGACAAATATTTTTGTTCCAATAGAATCTTTTGAGTAGGAAGTATGAAGCTTCACTTGTCAGAGTATCTTTTTGACAATTTAACAAATTTTGGAGTTTGAAACTTTTAATTCCTATAATACTTTTTACCAACTTAATTTTTTTTTTAATAACTCTTTACTGTTGATTGCAAGCAAAAGAATGATTTTTTTAAATCTACAATAACGGTTTGATAAAATTTTGGTATATGGTTTTTGAGGGTTTTGGAACTTAAGAGAAAGAGACTCACGCAAATTTTTTTTCTTTTGATGGAATTTTATGATAGTTATGTGTTTTAATGGTCTTGGGAATAGAGGATTTTTTTTATTGTCATATTTTTTTTTTTCAATTTCGATAATCAGCTCCCCTTATATGAAAGGGTAAAATTGTCATTTCTGATTAGTTTTCGGTTCAATTTATTTTATCAAAAACTAAAATTATCCCTTAATTGTTATTTTTAAAGATTAAGTATTTAATTGACATAATAACAAAGTTCAAGATACTTTTTTTATATTAATTCTGTTATTTTACTAATTAAATACTATTGAATTTTAATTTTTTTAAATAATATAACCAAAAAAAAACTTTTCCCTCTTTTATATTTTTTCTACTTGAGGTAATTTTTTTTAATTTATGTCTCTCAACTTTTTGTAAGTAGGTAAAAATTACCATGGCCTTAAAGGTGATCCACTGACCCGTGTTCAACCAGAAACATCCTGAATTGGATGCATTCAAGCGGTGCTTCAAGGTAAAATGGGAAGCCGCCACAATTACAGTTCACTTCACCATATATATATGTATATATTTTGTTGAAGATGATGAAAGTTTTCAATAGGAAAAATAATTCAATACTTTTATCTTATTAATGTAAAATTGTGTACATTATATACATTGTCAAAGTGACAAATTCTAAACATATTAAGACTAGGAAACCTAAACTAATTATAACTCATACATATACATAGTCTAGGATTTTATAAAGACTAATCCTATTTACATAAGAATCCTTAACATCCCCTCAAGTTGGAGCATGAATATTTGAAATACCCAATTTGGATGCTAAACGATGAAAATATGCTGGTTGAAGAGCTTTAGTGAGAATATCGGCTGGTTGAAATTCACTGCAGATGTAGGAGGGAAAAATGAATCCTTTTTAAAAAGCATCACGGACAAAATGACAATCGATTTCAATATGCTTGGTACGTTCATGGAAGACAGGATTTTCGGCAATGTGAAGAGTAGCTTGATTACAAAATGTAATAGAATGTGGTGAGTGATAGGCACATGAAGATCACATAGTAGGGTAGATAACCATTTTAACTCACATAAAGTTATTGCCATAGAGCGATATTCAGCTTCAGCAAAAGAGTGAGAAACGATATGTTATTTTTTTGTTTTCCAAGAAATAGGAGACCCACTGAGAGAAATAAAATAGCTGGTAACAGATCGTTTGGTAATTGGGCAGGTAGCTCAATCAGAGTCAAAATAGGCGGTCAATAAAAGTGGAGATTTAGATTGAAGAAGAATACCATGTCCAGGCTGCCCTTAAGATATCAAATGACGCGGATAACAGCGTCCCAATGAGCACAACGAGCGAGTAAGTGTATGAACTGTATAGACGAGCTCAGGTCGAGTAAGAGTAAGATAAATTAGCTTCCCGATGAGTCTACGGTATCGATCTAGTTTATCAAAATAAGATCCAGAGGCTTTGACCAACTGATGATTTGGTTCAATAGGAGTTGAGGCTGGTTTGGCTCCTAATAGACCAGTCTCAGAGTGAATTTCCAAAGTGTATTTGTGTTGACATAAGAATAATCCCGAAGGATTTCTTACAATTTCAATACCAAAAAAAATTTTGAGAGGACCCAAGTCCTTCATATGAAAGTATTTATTCAAGGAAGCTTTGAATTTATCTAGAGTGGGTAGGAAATTTCCAGTAATTAGTAAATCATCCACATAAATGAGAACGCATAGAAAAATATGTTCTCAAGAGTACGTGAAGAGAGAATAATCGGCATAAGACTGAGAAAAACCATACTTACGAAGAGCCGTAGTAAGTTTTGAAAACCAGCACCGAGGAGCTTGCCGAAGGCCGTATAAAGATTTCTTCAAAAGACAAACCTGTTCTCGGAAAGAGGGGCGAAAACTAGGTAGGGGCCGCATATAAACTTCTTCCTGTAAATCTCCATGAAGAAACGCATTGTGGACATCCATATGATGGATAGGCTAGTTGTGAGCAGTAGCAATAGAAAATAGAGTGTGAATGGTGACCATTTTAGCAATTGGAGCAAAGGTGTCCGTGACGTCAATACCTGCTATTTGTGTATTTTCCAAAATATCCAAGCGGGCTTTATATCGCTAGACGGTGCCATCTGTTTTGTATTTAATTTGAAAAACCCATTTACTCCCCAAAGTACGTTTTCCAGGAGGCAAGGATGTCAAGGACCACATGCCATTCTTTTCGAGTGCATTAATTTCGTGGCGCATGGCGGTGCGCCATAGAGGATTAGAGACTGCTTCAGAGTAGGTGGTGGGCTCGAATTCTGTGGCTACAGATGCTAAAAAGTGCCAGTGTGAAGGAGAAAATTTTCTATAGTCCACAAAGTGTTATTGGATAGAAGGACGTACCTGAGAGGTCCAGAGAGGGTGAGAGAGCATGGGAGGAATGAGATATAGAAGATTTCCATATAGCATTGCAATCATAATCTCGGAGTCGAGGGGGAATAGTTTTAATTCGAGTGCTTTTTCTAGTGCTGAGAGTGGACTGGTTTTCCTGTGGATTTGCCGGCCCAATATTGGATGTTGCTGCTAGTTCTGCTACCTGGGTGAACTGGGCTGGTGGGTTGCTATTTGCTGGCCCGATGCTTGATGGAGCAGCTGGATGGTTTGCTGGAGAAGTCTGGGTCGCTAGGCCACCGGGGAAGTCAGGCTATGCATCACTGGACTGAGCAGACGGAGCTGGGCTGTGAGGAGGATTCAGGTTTGCTGGCCCGCAGGAAGAGTCCAGCACAGAAAGGCGTGGGCTGCGTGAAGCTGGACCACTGTTAGAGTCCGGCGCAGAAGGGCATGGGCTGCGCAATGTTGGGGCGCGTGAGATGTCTTCGTGTTGTGGGCTGTAGTTGGATGTTGGAGCTGGGCCGTGTGTGCTATCCTCCTGTTATGGGCTGGAGTTGAATGCTGGAGTTGGGTCGTGCGGCTGCTGGGTTGGTAGTCTCTGCAGGTCTGGTAGGCTGTTAGTCTTTTGGCCAATACTCCTTCTTTCTTGTATAAAGGTTTCCTTGGAGCCCAAAATTTATTCTCCAAAATTGTATAAATGTGTAAAATCTATAGGATATATTGAAGCGTCTGGTTTTTCTTTGTACGGAAATCTTGTCTCATAGAAAACCACATCTCGGGACACAAGAAATTTTTCTTTTTGCAAGTTATAAAATCTCCAACCTTTCTTGTTAAAGGGGTAGCCAAGGAAGACACACCTTCGACTGTGAGCTCGAAATTTATCTTTGGGTGTATCATGGTCATGGATATAAGCTAAACACCCAAAACTTTTAATATAAGAGTATGAGGGTTTTTTTTTTCAAATAATAACTCGTAAGGAGTTTTGCCGTGTAACAACTTTGAAGGTGTTCAATTAATGAGATATCCGACTGTGAGAAACACATTCCCCCCAAAACTTTATTGGTAAATTAGCCTGAAAACGCAAAGCTTGGGCAACATTTAGAATATGACGATGTTTACGCTCGACCCTTCCATTTTGTTGTGGAGTACTAGGAACAGTTGTTTGGTGTATTGCCTTAAGCAGAAAAATATGATTTGAGACAGATGAACTCCGTTCCATTGTCACTTCGAATTATTTTTTTGGTTTTGTGAAATTGGGTTTGGACCATTGCGAAGTAATCTTTTAAGATAGATGCGACTTCGCTTTTCTCATAAAGTAGATATATCCAGACAGCTCTAGAATAATCATATAATATAGTTAAAAATAAGAAGCTCCTATAGTAGATGCAGTTTGTATGGGCCCCATAAGTCACAATGGACTAAATAAAAAATTGCAGATTGTACTTAAAGGAAAATAGTCACGTGTCTATTTGGCATGTAAGCAGACATTCTAAGGGCCAGTCTTGGTCGTAGAGGATTTCAACAAATTATTTACTACAAAATCTGAAAGATGACCCAATCGAATATGCCATAATGTGCTGGAGTCAAGAACTTCACTAGAAAAAGCAAATAAATCTGGTAACTGCAAATATTTGTAGAAAAAGATCCCATTCCTTTGCTCACCCACTCCAATCGGCCTCATCGAGATACGGTCCTGTATAACACAATAATCATCAAAAAGAGTGATAAAACATCGGGAGTCTCGAGCCAATTGGGAGAAGGAAATTAAGTTAAATTTAAGCTCAGGAATATAGAACACACTAAGAAGTTTGAGTCTATGGTTTAAAGAGACTGTCCCTTCTTGTAGGGCAATTTTCTTAGCACCATTAGGTAGACCAATAGTATACGGGTAAATATTATTTAAAATTTTTTAAGAAATCTTTTCTACCGGTCATATGATAAGAACATCTTGAATCCAAAATCTATAAATTTGTCATACCAGATAATTTTTCGGAGCTAGTGGCATTTTTTGTTACTAAGCATGGTCAACAATGTTGACCATTGTTCTTGGGTCAAACTTGGAAAGTGGTTTGATATTCCCACTTTCCCGTTGCTTTTGTCTACTGCGTCTGCATCGACTGTTGTTGCTATGAAGCAGCCATGGCTGTCTTCTTCTATTGCAGCTTCTGAGAGTCGGACGACGACGGTATGAGCCCAGTCGTTGGCGCCTCTCCCTGCTGCCTGCTGTCGTGGCTGCGGCCTGCTTGCTCCAGCTGCTCGGCCGGTTTGGAGAGGTCCAAAGATAGTGCGTCTGGATCTGCTTTTTCCTGCAGTCGACGTTCTGCGGCCGCAGCTGGTCGTAATCGCACGGCTGCCTGGGGTAAGGACAGTGCTTCGAGGCCACCACTCGGGGTACCGTATAAGCTGGAAACAGCATGAAATGTCGTGTCCTCTTCGATTACAGTGGTTGCAAAACAGATTTGGGTTCACAGGCGGCTGGTGGGTTCCGGGGACGGCGAAGGCGCCGCTGTCGCTGGCGGCGTGCTCCCCAGCTCGTATTAAATTTTTATGCTATTATTCTTTGCAGATTTGAGCAAGGACTGTCTGCAATTTCGCATGGGTTCTTGTTGGATCAAATGAGAATGGACACTGCCATAAATTACACTATTTAATCCCATTAAAAATTTGTAAATCTTTTCGTTCTCTTCCTTTTATGATAAAAATCTGTTCTGGACGGGAGTTGAGTGTAGTTCTCTAATTCATCCCATAACTTTTTCAAATGTGAAAAATACACATTTATTGAATCTCCACATTGTTTACAATTTGTCAATGCCGCCTTTAATTCGTATATTCTTGGCCCGATACCAACCAAGGATCTTTCCTTCAAATCTGTCCATAATTCATCAGCTCTCTCGGAGTAACTTATGGAAGATCGGAGAAAGGGTTCGATAGTGTTGAGAATCCAAGAATTTACCAGGTTATTGATTTCCTCCCATTCTTCCTCTTTTTTTGGGTCATCTTCAGGAATGGGAATTATTCCGTTAATAAATCCCAATTTCTTCTTTGCTCTCAAGGCCATACGCATGGCTTTTTCCCATTCTGGATAATTATTGTCTTTTTCGGTTTCTCTTAACTGGACTGTTGTGAGGATCAGTCCAGGTCCATCGGCGGATGGTACATAATAAGTATCTTTCTCTATTCTGTGAACATGGCTTTCTTCCACCATGTCGTTATCAATATTACCGATATTGTCGTTACTCATTATGAGAGATTTTAGACAGTTGGCTCTGATACCATGAAAGTTTTCAGTAGGGAAAAAAATCCAATGTTTTCTATCTTATTAATGTAAAATTGTGTACATTATATAGATTGTCGAAGTGACATCCTAAAGATATTAAGACTAGGAAACCTAAACTAATTAAAACTCATAAATAAATATAGTCTAGGATTTTATAAAAACTAATCCTATTTACATAAGAATCCTTAACATATGAGTAATGGTTTGAGGAAGATTGAATCAAAAGAAAGTAAAGGGATAGATGAAAGAATGTTATATCCTTTGATTTAGATCAAGAATCAGGCAAGGAAGAGGTTGAAAAGAAAGTTGAACAAAAAAAGAAAAAGAAGGAAGGAAATTGAGAAAGAAAGGGTCGAACCCAAATAAGGAAATTGTGTATAGGCTGTTAGTATTGTATACAGGTGGCATGCTTTGATTAGACTTTCATTTAAAATTAAAAGGGACCCATGCCACATTGGAAGGACATATGTACAAAATTAGTTTGAAGTTAGTTCAATTTTCTTTCTTTTTTGCATGATAAATGTATATAAACTGATATAAAAAGCTATAATTAGCAATAAGAAGAATTCTCATGTTTTTAATATCTCTGCTCCATTTTCTCTTTGTTCATTCTTCCATTTACTTAGCTCAAGCATAATTGTAAACCTTAGGTTAAATTTTCTTCACGGTATAAGAGCTCCAAGTAGGAGATTTGATTTTCTGCTTTGGAATTGTGTTTGGAAAAGATTGATTGTTTTTTATTTTTGTTTGGTGAAGTTGCTACTCTTCGGGGGTGATTATGTGGGTGAAATATTCTATCACATTTTGAGGTGAGAAATTAAGTTTTTCCTTCTAAAGATTTGTTGTCTGGAATAATACTTGTGGAATTGGTATGGAATGTGCATCATCCATTTTATATTCATCCAAGCGAGAGTACTCATCAGATGTTGTCAGAAGTCCTACTGGAAGGAGGAACAAATTATTAAACTTGTAGCAGAGAGGTACGAAGATCTCTTGGATCGAAGAACAAATTATATTTAATTGAAGAGAAACCTAGTGTTAAAATTCCTAAACCAAGAGATTTGTTGTTCGATTATTGGAGGCAAGCCAATGATATGGTTATCACTTGGTTACACAAATCAATTAATCAAACAATAAAGCAAAGCATTATTTGGATTAATGGTGCAAGGGACATTTGGAAGAATTTAGAAGAAAGATATGACAGGGGAGACTCTTATAGATTGTCAGATCTTCAAGAGTTTTTCCATGCATAGAAACAAGGAAGCTTGAGTATTGATGATTACTATACAAATCTTAAGATAGTATGAGATGAGATTTTAATGCTTAGGCCCATACCAGTTTGTACATGTAATCCACAACCAGCTTGCACTTGTGAAGTGGTAAAGAAGGTCAGGGATAATGTAAATGCAGAGTTTGTGCTGAAATTTGTGAAATGAATAGATGATTCCTTTGAATTAGTGACGTCTAGAGTTTTGAATGCATTTCCTCTGGCTGATATCAATGCAATTTTTAACATAGCTATTACATATGAGAGGCAACAAAGTTGTGGCAATGTATTGCCTCAAGTGATGTTCCTGATTTTAGCTTCAGTCTCATCTCTCTAACTAAACTCACACATCAGAATTCTTGTGAAGTAGTGGTTAATCCTACCTCTTGTGTTATTCAAGATCTTGCAACCAAGAGGAGGATTGGATCAGCGGAACAAAACTTATATATTCGTGATCTCTCATTTTTAGAAAATCCTTTAATGCCTTTTGTTATTTCCATCCTGTTAATTCTTCTTTTGTTGCTACTTCTGTTAGTTCTTAGAATAGTTATGTTCAGTTTGATCCTCAAAGAAGTGTCAAAACTTCTATGACACTATAGATTAGGACACTTATCATATCCAAGATTATATCTGTTAAATCATGAACATACTAAAATTACTGTGAATAAGAATTGTCATTATCAGTGTGTCATTTAGCTAAGCAGCATAGACTTTCCTTTACTATTCATCATCCTAATACTGAAAAATGCTTTCAATTGTTACATGTAGGTATTTGGGGACCTAGCAGGGTCCCTACAGTTGATGGTGATAAATAATTTCTCACTATTGTTGATGATTATAGTAGATATACAAGGATTTTTCTTCTTAAAGATAAGGGCTCAGCTAGGCTACAATTGCAGCATTTTAGTGCCTTTGTTGAAAATTATTTTGAAACCACTATTAAAACTATTAGAACTGATAATGGATTATAATTTCACATGCCTGTTTTCTTTGTTTCCAAAGGCATTTTACATCAAAAGTCATGTGTTTAAACTCCTCACCAAAATAGCATAGTTCAGAGAAAACATCAACACATTCTTAATGTTGGGAGAGCTCTTAAACACCAATCCTTTTTACCACTTGGTTATTGGGGTTACTGTGTTAAATATGCAACATTAATAATTAACCTTACTGCTTCCCTTCTTATTCATGACAAACTCCTCTTGAAATGTTGCATAGCATCAAACCTATTCCCTTAGAGTATTTGGTTGTTTGGCCTATGCCTGTACAATTGATCATACTAGATCAAAATTTGATCCTAGAGGAAGGCAATGTGTATACTTAAGAAAACTCACATGTCACGAAAGGATACAAATTGCTGGATCTACATACACATAATCTTTTCTTTTTTTTTTTTTTTTTTTTTTTAATTTTTCCTTACAAACAACCATCTAGTTTTGCTACTTTAAATTCTACTGATGATTTTTCTTTATCTTTTCCAATCCCTTCTACTGCTACTGCCTATGACATTGATTCAGTTTTACAATTTGATACTTCTTCTTCTTCTCACACTGTTCAATCTTCTTCTCTTCCTGTTTCTTCTATTCTACCTTCTAATACATGTTTAAAAAGGTCTACCAGAACTAAATATATACATGCATATTTACAGGATTTTGATTATAGTCCTCCTTTTACTTCTTCTCCTCATCATATTGCATTTGTTCTCACATATGATCATTTACCCCCAGAGCACAGATCTTTTGCTTTATCTTTATCTGTAGGATCAGTCCCTGAACCTCAACACTATAAAGATGCAATGGGATGTCCTGAGTGGAAAGAGGCTATGCAGTTTAGACATTGGTGATTTAGAATCCAATAATACTTGGACAGTGGTTCCTTTACCTCCTGGTAAGATGTTATAGGTTGTAAATAGGTCTATAAAGTTAAATGTAAGTATAGTGGTTTTGTGGAAAGATATAAAGTAAGACTTGTTGCAAAGGCGTATACTCAATAACATGGGATTGATTATTTGAAACTTTTAGTCCTGTGGCTAAAATGACTACCATTAGACTTATTTTGGGTGTCGTAGTAGCAAGGGGGTGGATCTTGCATCAATTGGAGGTTAATAATTCCTTCTTACATAGTGATTTACATGAAAAAGTATATATGCATCCTCCACATGGTTATAATATTCCTGCTAGCCATGTATGCGAACTGAATAGGTCTTTATATGGGTTTAAACAAGCTTCTAGGCAATGGAATGCCAAATTAACTAAAATGTTGTTACTTATGGGTTTTCATCAATCATGGCATGACTATAGTCTGTTTGTGAAATAGCACACTGGAGTGGTGATTATTTTGTTAGTATACATTGATGATGTTCTTTTGATCAGTATTCAAGAATAAACAATAGAGCAAGTTAAGATTACTCTTCGTGATTTGTTCAAGATTAAAGACTTAGGCACTGCTAGTTACTTTCTTGGAATGGAAATTTTGAGAACTGGTAGAGGTATTTTTCTGAATCAAAGAAAGTATGCACTTCTTCTTGAAATAGCTTGTTTTTTGGATTGTAAGCCTACTGCAACACCAAGGAGATATATGTCAAACTTGCACACGGAGATTCAGAATTATTGGAGGATAGTGTCATCTATAGAAGTTTGATTGAGAAATTACTCTACTTGACAATCACAAGACTAGAGATTAGTTATGTTGTTCAGCAATTTTCACCATTTCCTGACAAGCCAACAGTTTTTCATTTGAGAACATTGCATAGGGTCTTGAGATATGTGAAGGCAGCTTCTGGACAAGGTTTGTTTTTCCTTCTGATAACACCATCCAGTTAGCAGCTTATTCAGACTCAAATTGGGCAGGTTGTGCTAATATTATGAAATCTGTTACTAGTTTCTGTGTTTTCCTAGGTAAGGCACTTATTTCTTGGAGGTTTAAGAAGCAATCTATAGTTTCTAAGAGTTCTGTAGAAGTAGAATATACGGCAATGGCTATATTGACCTGTGAATTGCAAATGTTGTTGTACTTACTTCGTGATCTAGGCTTAGATCAAAAGCAACCAGTCCCCTTGTTTTGTGATGCTAGGAGTGCAGTATATATTGTTGAAAATCCTACTTTTCATGATAGGACAAAACACATATTGATTGTCATATTGTTAGAGCAAAGTTTCTTACAGGTGTTATCAAACCTCTTGCTATTTCTACTCACAAGCAGTTAGCAGATCTTTCTACAAAAAGCTTAGGTGCTACAAGGTTCAAGGAATTGGTTGTCCAATTATGAGTTATTGATGCGTACAAGGTGTCTGGTTGTGGGGAGATGTCGAAGATGAGTAATGGTTTGAGGAAGATTGAATCAGAAGAAAGTAAAAGGGATAGATGAAGGAAGGTTATGTCCTTTGATTTTAGATCAAGAATCAGGAAAGGAAGAGGCAAAAGAAGGTTAAAGAAAATAAGAAAAAGAAGGAAGGAAATTGAGAAAGAAAGAGTCAAACTCTCAGAAGGAAATTGTGTACAAGTTGTTAGTATTTTTTACCTGTAGTATGTTTTGATTAGAGTTTCATTTAAAATCAAAAGAGACCTACGTTACATAGAAAAGACATGTGTGCAGAATTAGTTAGAAGTTAGTTTAGCTTTCTTTCTTTTTTATACATAATAAATATATATATAAACTAATGTAAAAAACTATTATTATCAATAAGAAGAATCCTCATCTTTTTAATTTCTATTCTCCATTCTCTTTGTTCATTCTTCCATTTGCTTAGCTCAAGCATAATTGTAAACCCTAGGTTCATTTTCTTCATATATATAAAAAAAATAAATCAAGGCATGTCGTTTTCTTATACATTAAAAGAATGAGAAAATGAATCCAACATATAACTTATTACATGATAAAAAATATTTTTAACTAATTAAATTACTATCGTGTTATAAATAAAATCTTTATACCAATCCTTATAGTACAATATATGACTTTAACAAGATTCCATCCATAAGTCCTTTTTTTTTTTTTTATACACTGGGGGGATGTCGGTCCACAAGAGTTGAGCCTTACGATAATTTTGTTTCTTTTTATTGATAATCAGTTGAATTACATGCTTCATAAAAAATAAGAACAATTGAAATTAAATGCAAATAAAACCTAAATTTGGACTCTTCAATTTTATTGACACCGGGCTACAAGAGTTGGGCTGCCGCGTCCAAATATCTGAAGCCCGAAATTGTAGTTGACTTTTTATTTTCTTTGAAAAGATGTGAATAATGTTTTCCGGAAAATTTTTTAAAACTAAAAAGGAAAAAATAAAAAACTGGATCATCGAAAAATGTGGAATCATAAAAAAGACAAAAAGAGCTCAATAATACAGAGATCATCGTGTGGATCGCACATGACGACAATATGAAGTCAGCCGCCGCCCTCCTCCTACGGCGCTTTATTATAGCGCTACTATACTAGGCCCCACGACCTCACTGCTACTATTATATTATTTACCCTTTGGCGTGAACTTCTGGTTAAACCCAAACAGAGCTTTCATTTAATGCTTCCCACATTATTCCCCAACCGTGTTCGCTGCTGCTACTTCTGGATAATATCAGCCGTCGATCTCCCATCACTTGTTATGCATTCTGGTCCATTAGATTAACTCCGCCTTAGGAATTTCCTAAGAAAACAATACATAAACAACACTCTGCTTAGGGAGGAGTCCCTAGCTAGTAGGCTATTACTACAAATCTTCCTTTGGTTATTTGTTCAAAAAAACAAAATCTTCCTTTGGATTGACCATTAATTCCAGCGAAATCAAAATGTTAATAGAATAAGTAAATTGTTATGAATTTAATCCCATGATAAGATATATAAATTTTGTGGCATTTTTAATTCTGTGTTCAAAATTGATTACAATATGAGATTGAAAGTTTAATCCTAAAGTAATTCAAACTCATGAATTTTTTATTTGACAAATTAAATAAAAGTATTTAAAGAAGAAATATTTTGTTATCAGGTTGTCTCTTATTATTAAAATTTTGTGAATGTTATTAAACTATGTTAGCAATGTCATTTTCATAAATAGATATAGATATAAATAATATAAGTCAATAAAATCTATAAATTCATATTGCCATCTATAAATTGAGTCAAGTACAAAATTTTTAATGAGCATGATTCAACCAAAAAAATACCAGTGTAGGATAGTAACTAGCAGTACTTTTTATTTGTTTTTTATTTGTTGTAGTTCACAAGTATTCGTCATACTTGTGATCATAAATATGAAATTAATATAATATTTCATGAGTCTTATTGTTTATATTATTCAATAAAAAAAAAGTCAGCCTCTTTTAGTAATTATTTTTATGTAAATTTTTTTAAAAATAATTTTTTAATAACTAATAATAATAATACAATTTTCGCGCCTGGAATTGTGTGGGATGATAGAAGTAGAGGAAAATTTCAAAGGAATAGCTGTTGAAAAAAATGTCTTCTAGGTCTCTAACTAAAAATTTAATGCTGTTTTGCCTTTGCGTGCTTGATGGCAACTGAAATTAATAATTTTTTTTTTACTACATTACTAACCACTACTAAGAGCTTCCATAAGATTCTTACTGCTGTTGCTTCATCAATTTTACTGACATAAAATCTTGCTCAAATAAAAATTGTTTAACTGACATTCATAAAAACAGTACACCAAATATTCTGTTGTGATTTTCAGGTGTTTTTATAATCACTTGTCCATTTGATTGATACCTAACAATAAGAGTGGTTCTATATATGATGAGTTGGTGCAGTTACCCATTAATAAGTCTTCAAATTTTACTCTCTCCCATCATAAATTAGGTTACTTATTTTCAGAACTTATAATGCGTGTGTAAAAGAAATAATATATATTTTAGTAAGGAAATAGTATTTTGCATGAATTTTTTATGTATTTAGAAAAAAAAAATCACATTTGGAAGATGTTTAAAGAAAAAACTTTTGAGACTTCATCTTTAAAAAAATTATATTGTATTTGAATTTGAATTTTACTTTAAAACTTCCATTTTAAAATTTTTTAAAAAGTTGATTATTTATGAGAATAAATGTATGATATTACATTAAAAAGTCTTGTTTTACGTTTTTCTTATGAAGAAAAAAGGAATTATATTTTATTAATTAAAAAAATACTATAAGTTATATCAGGTAGAATTCCGCGATCATTCTAAAGGTACATTGAAAGGCAGAGCAGATTTTGTTAGGAGGTAGGACAGTTAATTACCCGTTCCGTAAGTACGTATAAATCTAGTGAAAACGAAATTTATATTATTAATGAAATATGAGGATAGAGTTCTAAGTTCAGAATAATCATCTTCATGATGGGAGAGACTATAGATGACCATAAGTGAATCACTCTCTATAGTTAGTTGGCCAGACAAGTAGGGTTATAAACGGAACAGATCTTATCCGTACCTTATCAGGTCTTAACTTGTTTATAGTAGATAAGGTTTAAATTTTATACTTGTACCTATCTAGACCCGTCATAACAATAATAATATATTCATATATATTATATTATTTTTATATTTTTAATTGAAAATAATTTATTTTTTAACTAGTTTTTCATTATAATTCATACTAGTAAAAAACTCATGCTATGCACGGAGATAAAAATTTTTATAGTAAAAAAAGTGTTCATATATAAGTATTCATATTTTTTGAAATGAAAATATTATTTAATAAAATAATTTTATTTTTTCTACTTGCTATCTATATGAGGTGTTCAAATAAACTTATATATATGAAAATGAAGAAAATAATATTAAATAAAAATGAGTATAAGAATAAAATAAAAAAAAGATTGAAAGAAATTGAAGAAATGTTTGGAAAGAGCGCAAAATAAAAGAACAAGAATCAAGATAAACTTTTATTGAATAAAATTGTAAGAATAACAAAGTGGAAATGACAACAGAATAGCAAGCATTCTAGATGTGTTTAACACTGCCCAACAGGGTTTGAAATAACAAAGTGTCTAGGTTTGAAATAACAAAGTGTCTATAGGATATAAAGAAAGTACTAGGACATATAATATTGCAATTGATTAGATATTCTTTAAGAACGTAGGAATATTTGAAAACTAATAGTACAAGCTTTGTAGAATGTCACATATTTATAGATATTTACTAGCAAGTTTGATTGGAAAAATATTAGTCACGACTATTAAGTTTGAAACAAAATTTGTAGTTATTCATAAAAAATTAGCTTGAAGCACACTTTATAGCTATTATGTGTGCCAATGTTTTGTTGCTTGTATTTCATTCTTAATAAAAAATTTCAACTTTATTTATATGCAATTATTTTATTGGAATACAACAAATCAAATATAAGACTTTGTTTCCTTGAAGAAAATAAAACTTCTTTTAGTTAGATTAAAGATTTGAGTTTATTATTCTTTTACATTAAATAAAATTTCTAATACAATATGTTTTCTTATTTTCCAAATAAAATTAGTAACGGATTGAAATTATCAGCAAGACCTCAAAAGCCCAAACTTCAAATTAAGAAAACCATAAGTCAATTATCCCGTGTATTATCTGTGTATATTAAATTAATTCCTAATGCTAAACAATTCAATTTGAATATTGAATTCTTTAATAAAATGGTAAGTATTAAGAAACTTGTTGGTGTAGAGTTGTCGGTAGAATAGAATAATCGTATAAGATATAAAGTATAAAGAGGGAGAGAATAAATGGTGAAAGTATATAGAATATTAGAAGAATATATAGAGAAGAAGATGAGGTAGGGAAGAGAAAGTAGATAACTTTTATTATTTTCTCTTTGAAGTGTGATTACAACTGAAAGGTAAATACCCTATTTATAGAGTTTTGGGGATACAAGAGATAGATATAAAATAGAGGAATATATTCTATCGTATCTAAGATATGATTAAAATTCAATCACTTATCTATACATTATATATCTCTCTAGAAAATATCTATATTTTCAAGATTTCTATATCTTTACAATATCTATCTCTTCAGAAGATAGATTTTATCGCATATATTATCATTTGTTAAGGATAATTATTATTTTATTCATAGCACTCCTCCTTGGATGTCCATTAACATGCCTCATTAAAACCTTACTAGGTAAAAAACCCAATGGGAAAAAACTATAGCGAAGGAAAAAGAGTACATTATTCTCTATGTTAAACATTACTCCCCCCGATGAGATAAACACTAGAGATTTCTACACATACGTATCAAGGTTGATCATAGTGTTGTTATCAGTAATGTCTTAGTGGATAAATCTTCCAGATTTCTGTGACCAAACTTGTTTGCACATCATTGCTACATCTCTTATAGAGATCATGTACAAATATGCATATTTTATCTCCTTTAGTATATCCTCAAACTTTCTAATCATCCAACAATGTAATTGAAATTTCATGTAAGAGGATATTATCTCGAATATAATAATTTGTTCATCTTGATCACACACATTTTAGCTAGTTATTAATTATTCTTCGACGCAAGTTAAAGAAGTGGCTGTTATATATATCTATATAAAAAATATCATAGTGTATATTTATCAAGAATCCATAAAGAATTTTGAGAAGGGTTGAGAATTTAAGCTTGTACTACTATCTTTCTTTTAAAGAATGTCTCCTTGAACAATCTTTCCTTGTAGTTCTTTATACTTGTCCAAGAAAAATTCTATTGATCCTTTCTTTTATTATTTTTCTGATGTTCAATCCTTTGCTTGGATATTTGGAAACCATTAATATGTTTTGAACTTGTGGAATCTTAAGCATTCTAGTCTTTACTTTCATTCTACAAGATTTCATTATAATGTTAGCTTTGAGTTTTATAGGCCTTTTAAAGAAGTATTAGAATCCTTGTTTGTTTTTGTTTTTTAGATGGTCATTACACTTAATTGTTTAACTCTTAGCGATGCTTATATTATTGAGTTATTTCTAATGTTGTCCGCCTTGTAGATATTTACAAAAAAAATATGCGAGGACGAACCCTTTTAAGAGAGGTGGTATGATATGAATTGATAAAGGGTTGTTCAAAAATTTACACAGGAGTAACTAGAGAATCGAAGAAAGCATGGTTGAAGCTTCAATTGAGGAATTTCGCAGTTACTTAGAAGGTTTGAAAGAGTTTCAAGACTTCTAAGAGTCATTCAAGTCATAAGAAGCTTAATCGAATCAAACTAGAAGCTCTCAACCATCGTAGATGACAAAAGAAGCAAGAGGGGAAGAAAACAGAGCTTACCGTTGATGGTAGGCTTCGCCCTATCGTTCCCGGTAGCTTTCTGGTTGAAAATGAGCATTTGAAGACTACCTACTAGCGACGGTAGATTCACCCTACTGTCCACGGTAGGTCTTAGACTAATTCCTTTAAAATGGAAAATTTAGTTAATTTTTTATTAAATCTTAGTTTCTTATTTCCAAGCTTGTAATTAACTTTTATTAGAAGGTTAATTAGGTATTTTTAATATTCATTAGATTTTAGGAAGAGGAGTAGGTTTTCTCCATAAATACCTACTCATGCCTCCTCTTATAATTAACTTTAATGATGAATGATATATGAAATTTGGGAGTTTTCTCTTAGGGTTCTTAGACTTTTAGGCTTTCTCCTAACTTCATCTAGAGTTTGATCATTCCTTAGATTGGTTTTTATTTGAATACTTGGAATGGAAAGATCCAAGGGTTCTCAATTTGATCATAATTCCTACTCTTTGATTATTACATCCTTGTAATTGTCTTAGAGTAAGGTCTTCTTCAAAATAGACTAATGAGGTGATGGGTAGTCAATTCCATTATTGAATTGGCTTATGAAGGAAAGAATATTCAACATGGATTTAAGAGGTCCTTAGATTGGCTAAGGGTTGCTTGAGGATAGAGAGTATTCAAGTCCTATTGAAGGCAAAAGATCATTGGGAAGCTTAATTGAAGGATTTTGATCTTTGCACAACAAGATTAAAATCACTAACTCTTTCCCATTTCTCAAGATGACAACTTTGGCATGCTTCTTGGGATTTTTCTTAGTATTACTTGGTAATGTGTCAAGGGGCCTCTTTGAAATCATTTTTGCATGTTGATCAATTTGATTCTCCAAGTTGTGTATGGAGGCTTCTTAATTCCTCTAAGAAGCTCTCATACTTTTCATCCTAGCATCCATAGAAGTTATATGTTTGTTGATAAGATCCTCCAAGTTGGACTTTACGGGGGGTGGATTCGCCGGTGGAGCATTATAAGGTAGAGGTTGAGTGGAACCTCTATTCTGGAACCGTGGAGGTTGTGGCTCTGTCCTTGTCCTCCGAAAGAAAATTTGGGGTAATTTCGCCAACTCGGATTATATGTATTTGAATAGGAATTGTTCCTTTATCTATTGCCATGCATATAATCAACCTGTTCCATAGGGGTACCCATGATAGGGCACTATGGTTAAGATGTCCACCATTGCAAAAATCACATAATAAGACTTGCTGAGTGGCAGGTTGAAAATATACTAGATTCAAATTCCCATCTTCTTTTCTATCATCGTTGCTAGACTTGATTCTATAGCAGAGATCATATCCACACTATGCAACCTTGTTGGTTTTGCTCGGGACCTTATACTTCCCCAGGTATAGTTATTCATTGCAATGTGCTCAATTAAATCAATAACTTCTTGAGGTGTCTTTGAATCCATGGATCCACCTACAGATGCATCTATCAGTTGCCTTGCTCCCATATTTACCCTATTGTAGAAAGTTTAAACTTGATTGCCAAGGTCAAGGCCGTGATGTGAACACTTCCTGAGGTGCTCTTTCCATCTCTCCAAGACTTCATATAAACTTTCCCCATCTACTTGCAAGAATGATAGGATGTCGTTTCTGAGCTTCGTAGTATGACCAGGGAAAAGTATCTGCAGGAACTTCTCTGCAAGTGTCTGCCAAGATATATAGAACCTCTCGGTAGAGACTTTAACTAGAAATTCGCTCTACCACTAAGAGTAAAAGGAAATAGGCGAAGGCAAATAGCATCGCCGGAGACTCCATTAATCTTAAGGGTGTCGTATATTTCCAAGAAGTTGCAATATGTGCATGTGCATTCGGATCCTCGTCAGGCAGCCCATCAAACGGAACGTTGTTCTACAACATTTGTATAACATGGGGCTTTGATCTCAAAATAATGCAAATGATATGTCCATTTTATACATAATGCAAATGACATGTCTATTTTATACATATTTTTACAGTATTTAATCTTTAATGTTTAAAGTATTTTTATTAGTAAAATGGTATGTTTATCCTCGATATATTTTCTTTTGTTTACAAGTATGTCCCAAATGAGTTAGAAGAAAGAATGAAATGAAATGAGAGCATATGGAGCAAGAACGAATGAAAAAAGAGAAGATACACACAAAATCTAGCAATGGGGGGACCCAACAACATCACTGACCGGACGCGGCTGAAACAGCAACAAGAGGGAAGACCCGGCCACCCAAGTGGGAGGACTGACCAGTCGTGCAGCAGGGACCAATTATGTAATTTTCTGCTATTTTTAAATAGTCTTTTCATTATATTTTAAAAATATATTCAGTTAGGGTTTTTGGGGATTAAAAAGTGGTGAATTTTAAGAGAAATTCGCTCAAAAAAAAAAACTCCCATTAATCTTATTGGATCATAGTTTAGTTTTGATTTTCAAGTTTCAATAGTAAAATTGAAGGTTTCCTTCGGGGCAATTTCGGGCAATTCGAGAGAAGAGTTCGGGCAATATTCCAAGTCCATGGGTCATTCAATTCTACTTCCTAAGCTTCTAAACTTATATTTTATTATGAATTCTTATATGGATTTTATGATTATGATGATGTTTAGTGTCTAGATTTCTTTGTGTTTAAATGGGGTTGAACCCCAGATAATCTTAGCTTTATTTTTATTGGATTCTACGAATGGATTGTTGAATTTAAAGTTGATTGTTGTTCAATTACATTGTATGTGTTGATAATTTTACTAGTAATTGGCACTTTCGTGTAAGTTGTTTGGAATTGAGAAAGGAAGAACAATCTGGGGCTATAATTGAACCATAGGAATTTGGTCGTTAATCAAAGATAATGACTACGGTTTCTAGGTCATTAGTAATCACCCCTGTACTTTAATCATTCATAATTGAGCTAGGGAGAGAAGAGATTCTTCTCTAATCTATTAGGGGAATACTGGGTTTTTACCTAGAGATAGGGTTAATCTTCATTAACGAGTGACACCCGATCAAAAATTCAATTATTTTTCCAAAGTTTCCAATGAATTAGCTAAGGGATTCTAGGGGGATTCCGCCATTTAAACAATTCTTTCTAAATCTTGGTTTCAATTACTTTTAGATTGTTTTTAAAAGTATTTTACTTTTCTTAGTTAAAAAATTCTTTACAACTCATTTATTTTGATTAAACCTTAGAGAGACGATCATTATTATAACTTCTTCGTTCCCTGAGTTCGAAAACCCGGGAGGTTCTCTAGTACTACATTGATAAGTTCACTTGCTCATTATATGTTAATTTACAGTAGTTAGGTTTTAAACATCAATATTTCTGCGCCATTGTCGAGGAGCGGTGACTTTAAGAATGCCATTAATCTATTGTTTTAAGCATTTTTAGTCTTTAGTTTTTGTGATTTTATTTTTGTTCTTGTTTTGTTCTTGCATTATTAGTATTCCATTTGTGGCTATTTATTGGAAGTTTTATTTTTTATTCTTGAATTGATTTGTGTTTTGTCTGTTGCAGGTTTTATTGAGCTAGTTTATGCCCTATAGCAACTGGAGTGAATTAGTTCCATACGACCTAGAGACTGAAGCGTACGTTACAGAGTGTCCGCTGCGCCCTCAGATTCGAAATGATGAATAATAATGAGTTTGTGCCTGTGGATAAGACGGAGGAGGGATAGTCCATGTAACACCACTAGCAAATCCTTCGGTTATTCCACCTCCACCATCTCCAATGGCGAAGAGAAAAATAGCGAACTATGTTCTGCTGTCCATCACTAGAATGCATTCGAGCATAGCTAGACCCGTAGTGCAAGCCAATAACTTCAAGATCAAGCCAAACGTGATATAAATGGTGCAGAACAACATCCAATTTGACGGGCTCCAAGAATAAGATCCAAATGCGCTCATCGCTAACTTTTTGAAGGTGTGTGAATACATTCAAAATTAGTAGAGTCTTGGACGATGCTATCGGCCTTTCCCTTTTCTCATTCTCTCTGAGTGACAAGACAAAATCTTGGCTAAAATCACTCCCCTCTGTTATTCATTAGCAGAAAATTTCCTGGAAAGATACTCTCCCTATGGTCGCACTACTAAGTTAAGATATGCGTATTTTATCTCCTTCAGTATATCCTCGAACTTTATAATCATCCAACAATATAATTGAAATTTCATGTGAGAAGATATTATCTCGAATATAATAATTTGCTCATCTTGATCACACACAATTTAGCCAGCCATTAATTATTTTTTCAACACAAGTTAAAGAAGTGGCTGCTATAAGTGTCTATATACACAATATCATAGTCTATATTTATCAAGGATCCATGAAGCAATTTTGAGAAGGGTTGAGAATCTAGGCTTGTACTACCATCTTCCTTTTAAAGAATGTCTCCCTGAAACATCTTTCCTTGTAGTTCTTTATACTTGTTCAAGAGAAATTCCATTGATCCTTTCTTCTATTATTATTTTTTTATTTTATATTCAATCCTTTGCTTGGATCTTTGGAAACCATCAATATGTTTTAACTTGTGGAATCTTAAGCATTTTAGTCTTTACTTTCATTCTACAAGATTCCATTATAACGTTAGCTTTGAGTTTCATAGGCCTTTTAAAGAAGTATTAGAATCTTTGCTTGTTTTGGTTGTTTAGATGGTCATTACACTTAATTGTTTAACTCTTAGCAATGCTTATATTGTTGAGTCCTTTCTAATGTTGCTCGCCTTGTAGATATTTATAGGAAAAATATTCGAGGACGAATCCTTTTAAAAGAGGGTTGAGTCTTTTCTAAGTAAAAAAACGAGATATTATCGTTTCAACAAATTGATAGGGAAAGTTTATATGAAGCCTTGGAGAGATGGAAGGAGTTACTTAGAAAATGTCCTCATCGCGGCGTCGACTTGGGGATTCAAATCCAATCCTTTTATAATGGAGTTTCTTCTGGATAATTGATACTTCTGCTAAAAGGTCCACAAATAGTCAAACTCCTCAACAAATCATGATAGAGCAGATAGCCATGAACAACTACACTTGGGGATGATAGAGAGCCAAGCCTAGGTTTGCTGGAGTCCATAATGTTGATGCAATTACTGCTCTAGAGGTTAGACTAGTAGCGATGATTGAGCAGAAGATGGGGAATATGAGTTTTACACCTTCGAATATAAATCCCCAACAAATCATGTTTTGTAACTTTTGCAATGGAGGGCATCCAAACCAGGGGTGCCTAGCATGGGTATTCAAATAGATCTAGTGGAGTTTGTTCAAGGGAATTGGCGGGGGAATAACCTTATTCTAACACTTACAATCCTGGTTGGAGGAATCACCACAATTTTTCATGGGGTAATCAAGGTCAGCAATGTACACAACAACCTCCAGGATTTCAGAATAGATGTCCTACTTAGCCATTGCCATATGATAAACCCCTTCCACATCCTCCACTAATAAGACCAACTTAGAAGATCTAATGGTAAAATTCGTGAATGCAACAGATGCCAGAATCAATAGTCTAGAAGCTGCTAAAAGAAATAAAGAGGTATCTATCCACAATCTAGAGAAGCAGATTGGGGAACTAGTTAAATTAGTATCAGAAAGGACTCCTGGAACTCTCCCGAGCAATACTGAAGTGAATTCGAGAGAGTATGTCAATGCTATCTCAGTGAGTTTTGATAAAAAAATTTCCCGAGGAAGAGAAGATGGTAGTCGTCCAAGAAAAGAGTTGTGATGAAAGTGTTATGGAAGAGCCGAATCAAAAGGCGGTCGTTGAAGCTTATCTAGCGACTTTTGTTCTTGACCAAAGCAAAAACAAGATGAAGAAGTTTGTAGAGATTTTTAAACAAAAAAATTTAACTTACCTCTATGTGATTTGCTTTTGCAGATGCCCAATTATGCGAAGTACTTGAAGGCGATGCTTTCGAGGAAAAAGAGGTTGGACAAAGAATCTACATTCACATTGCGCGAGGAATGTTTGGCAATCTTGATCAACAAAGAAAGCTGCCACAGAAATTGAATGACCCAAGGAGTTTGTCTTTCCCTTGTATGATTTGTAGTTTTTTCCATTGATAGATCTTTAGCCAACCTAAGAGCTAGCATAAACGTTATTTCCTATAACATTTGTAAAAAGCTAAGCCTAGGAGAACTAACACCCACTAGGATGACCGTAAGTTTGGCTGATAAGAGCATTAGAAATCCTAGAGGTACTACAACGAAATGTACATATGGTGACATAGTTTTTATGGAATTGAAAATAGAATGCCTCAATAAAAGTTTTTCCCTACACTCTCATAATTACGTCTGGATATGCCCCCTTATCTTGACATTGATAAATGTCTACGAAGTAGTATAAACACCCCTAAAAATTTTTAGCCATATTTGCAACCCAAGAGCTTTTAAAAATTTCTAATATCAGAACTGGCTTGTCCGCTATATTTTTAGCTAACCTAAGAGCTAACGTAAACGTTATTTCCTATAACATTTGTAAAAAGTTAGGCCTAGAGGAACTAACTTCCACTAGGATGACCGTAAGTTTAACTGATAAGAGTATTAGAAATCCTAGAGGTGCTTCAATGAAAAGTACATATAGTGACATAGTTTTTATGGCATTTAAAATAGAATGCCTCAATAAAAGTTTTTCCCTACACTCTCATATACGTCTGGATAGGCCCTCTTATCTTGACATTGATAAATGTCTACAAAGCAGTATAAATGCCCCTAAAAATTTTTGGGTCTAATATCAGAACCGGCTTGTCCGCCATATTTTTAGGAGAGAATAAAATAAACTTACAACAAAATTTCAGCCTTTCTGAGCTTTGACAAATTTCTCTTCTCGTATCCCGCCTACTTTCCCTAGCCGATTTCGTCCTCTTCGAGCCTCCCGCTTCCAACCTCTTCTCGGTGGTCTACGGATGAGAGTTAGTCAATATCTCAATTTTCTTACTCAGTCAGATTACTTGAAAATTTCGTATTAAGCTTGAGGGATTTTTTACCTTTATCTCTCACGTAATTTCCTCGGCCCTCTCCATCGCCGATGCAAAGAAAAGGAACCAAGGGAACTAGTACAGTTACACCGGAGGAATACCTATTGAGGCTAAAGTAAATCCCCATGACGCTCTTCATCTCGCTTTGGTCTGCAACTCTTTTTGAAAAATTATCTCCTATGTCCTGTGCGTCGCCCTTTTCTCTATGATCTGCAATTTTTCTTTGAGGGAACTTTTATATGAAGCCCTCTTCTAGGTCCTCCGCACAATACCAGAGGAATCTCATCGCTTGTTACTAAGTAAGCTTCATTCTTTTTGTTCATTCCTTCTTAATATGTCATCATTTTGAAACAACTATTGAGGATTCATTCAAGAAGTTCACATCTTGGCTAGACTTGTACAAAAATAAGCAACCTTATGTTCTAGATCTTTCTACATCCTCTGTTGATATCTATGATGGATTGATACTATTTTTGTTATGGCTGTTTTTCATATTATGTTTTTGATCTGTAATTGCCAAAAATCAAGAAATTATATGATTTGCCTGTGGACATCCTATTATATATTGTGTTATTGACTTGTCGTGATAGTATGATATATCTTCTTCTTCGTTCACTTCTCCGAGATACAAATATGGCATTCGATTTCGGATGTAAGCTGGGAAAATTGGTTTTATGTACAAGGATTGGATTAAGTGATATTGTTATAGTATTGGATGTCTAAAAAAGTTGTATGACTTGGAATACTACAAATAACTAAACCAGTTGAGTTTATGTTCCTTATTTCATTTATCTTTTTGGATTAGATAACTTTGAGCTGGCTGTTCAACTCTCTTATCCTTTTCAAAATTAATTTTCCAGTATTCAGTTTGAAGGCGATCTTAGCCAAGTCAACAAACTGCACTTCAATTTTGCCCATCCAAAACATATCGATAAGGACTATAAAATCCTCAACCTCATCTAGTTTTCCTAGTTCACCAATTAATGTTGTTGAACATGTGAGCTAAATGGCCTTGTAGATGATCCTGCGAGAAATGTTCTCGTTCACTTCGTAAGAAAAGAAGAACGAGATCACTTGAGAAGAGCTGTAAGGAACTTGAAAGGCAATCAAAAACTAATGTGAGCAGTTTAATTACTTTCTGAAATACCTTGTTTTTGTATATTCGTTAAATCTAATTTCACCGTGTGAAAGCTAAGTTCACTCTTTGCCGACAACTATTTATCAATATTCGACAACATATGGTTTAGGTTTTAAGTCCAGCTTTGTATTTCGAAAAGATGACAAAAAACTTTTCAACTTTCGATGGTGTTTGGCATCATTCTTTAGCTCCCAGAAGTTAAATAATTATTTTATAAGATTATGAGATATAATTGCTAAATGAAATTTGAATAAGTTCTTAGATGAGGATTCTTGTGCATGTTCTGTTCTCTTTTTAGTTTCTAAGAGTTTCTGCAATTCACCATTAATGTAAGATATATTGTATACTGGTTTGATGAGAGACATGGGATTTATTTTTTTAAACTGCTAATAGTGAGAGAATTTTTTTTTTCCCGCTTAAGTTGGGTGTTTTGATGTAGAACAACAGTATGTTTTGCTTAATCTTGATATTCCTTAATATTATTCATTAGTTTAGTTGATTTATAAATTGATTTAGCAAACAAATACTTTTCAGTTTTCTTTTGTTGGGCTGAAAAGAGACAACATTCCTTTTCCAAATTTAGTTGAAACATGAGATCCTTGATCTACCATTTGAGTTTTAAAGTTGTTGTGAATAGTTTCATATTGCTAAAGAAGCAAAGATTCAATTGCTTATATAATGCAACTTTGGTGTTGCCTCCGTTTTGCAGCAAGGTTGGTACCTCATGACTTCTTGTCAGTTGCTTAAACTTCTTCTTACAATTAGAGGGTATGCAAGAGTTATTTAGTCTCCTATATGAAATAAGAATACAATGAACCTTTGAAAGACATAATTTGATACACAATTCTATGATTTCTTAAGCGCTGCCCTGTTTTTCTTGAAGTTGATGACATGACAATATGAGAATGCCAATCAAAGAGATCATACATGATATCATATGAGAGCGCTCATGGAAAGTAACTCAAGAAACTATATATGTATATATGTATATATGTATATATATATGTATATGAATATATAAATGTACTCATATATATACATATATATACATACATATATTATATATACATATATACATATATACGTACATACATATATATACATATATATGTATATATATGTAGATATATGTATATATATGTATATGTATATATATGTATATATATGACCATTTGGAGGTACTGCACTGATTTGTTTGATTATTTGAGGTTAGTTAATTTTCCATATTCGTATTGGTTATAAGATGATGAGCTGTTGTAGTCTTTTGTGAGGATCACAATTTTAATTTGTTTGTCGTACTTATTTGATATTTGATTAGAGCTTGCTATGTCAATAGGTTGTATCAACACAAAATTAAGGAATTATGAGAATTGTCTACTCTGTTTATGATACACCTGGCATTATGATATAGTTGATATTATACATATTTGATTATTTGGAGATACTGCACTAATATTTTTGATTATTTGAGGTTAGTCAATTTTCTATATCCGTATTGGTTATGAGATAATGGAGCTGTTGTAGTCTTTTGTGAGGATTACAATTCTAGTTTATTAGTCGTACTTATTTGATCTTTGATTAGAGTCTTGCTGTGTCAATAGGTTCTATCAACACAAAATTAATGAATTATAAGAGCTAGCTAGTCAATTCATGATACTGTTAGTATATGCCCTAGACTCATTGACTTACATCTATGATTTATGAGGTATGTATTTTTGAATTGCATTTTATGTTCTTGGTCATCAAGTATGTAACTTGATAGTAAAACCTTCTTGCTAATAAAATATTATTCTTGTTTGTATCTAGTTTTATTACATCTTGTTTTGTTAAACTAGTATGAAGTCGATTGATGATCAAATTTTACTGATCATGAATATGAGATATAAAATCAATTCATAAATACATATTGAAAATATTGTATTGGACATGACCCAAAGTGAAGAAGAAATATAGCATGGATTTAAGTCATAATTATTTCTTCTCAGTTTATATTTAGTGTCCTTTGACTAGCACTGTCAAACGGGCCGGACCGGACCGTATCAAGTCCGCACCTAAACGGTCCGGTCCGGTCCGGGTTCTTTTTTGGCGGGCCAAAATTATAAGAACCCATATCCGTCCGCACCAAGCTCGCGGGTAAACGGGCCAGCCCGCGGGCCTGGCAAAAAAAAAAAAATGGCCAAAAAAAAAAAAATATTCTTCAAATTTAGTCCCCTAATTATAGTATATTTATATTGAAACACCTAAATACCAAAAAAACTTAAATATTGGTCTAAAATTCAAATATTACAAACTTAAATAAACTATAAACTTAAAAACATACATAATAATATTAGAAATAAACAAGATAACAAGTAATTCCCAACACATAAACCGAAATAATTTGTACCAAATAATTCCCGAAACAAAACCAAAATAAACAAGATAACAACAAACAATCTCCAACAAGAATAAGTACATAATAATTACCCAACAATCATACAAGAATAAACATTTCATAGTATTTATTCTTCAACATCATCTTCGTCATCTTCATCTTCAGAAACATTCAACAAATTTGAATCCACTTTAGAGGACAATGATTCATTTAACATCGATTCAATTGTTTCTTTATCATTACCTGTAAAAATACAAAGTAAATAAAATATTAGTAAATAATAATTATAAATTAATTATAAATGAAGAAAATTTTTACTTACTCTCAGTCTCAGGAGGAATGAAACCAATTGCTATTCCTTGGACACATTCCATACAAGAACAAACTTTCCGGCAAAAAACATTTCACTATCATTATTCTTTTCAATTTCCTAAAATCTTTACTTGAAACTCTATCTAATTAGTACAAAGATACAAGACAGCAAGAACCATAAACAGATGAATGATGGCTTTAACAAAAAATGTAGAAGCTGTCAAGTACACAAAAAGCGTTATAAATCAAATATATCCAATTCAAACATTCATTACCTAAGCTACTAAGAGACTATCACATTTAATATGCCAAACTTCCAATATTCTACTTCCCTTACATCTGCAACCAAAATATTCAGGGCAACAATTCTTAATTTTTTCTTTTCACAATTCAAGAATCAAAGAATGACAAAGCCATTTTTTTAAAAAAGAAATCATAAACCAAAACATCTTGATAAGAGTAGTTTAAACTTTTTGTACCTCCCGTAAGTCACTTGCTTAATACTATAGAACCAATGAATCCCATGGAGCACAGAAACAGTATGAAGTTCGCAATATTTGACATTTATAAAGCCAAAAGAAGGGTAAAAGCTACTGCCGCACAAAATAAATTTACTAGTACATAAGCTTTCCCTTTTTCATAAATTAATTGTAAAGATAAACAAGAGACTTGAAAGGTTAACCTGCGGGAGGTGAGAGGTGGCGGCGAGAGGTGAGAGCTGCGGGAGGCGGCAGCGAGAGGCAGCGGCGAGAGGTGGCGGGAGGCGGCGGCGAGAGCTGCAGGAGGCAGAGAGACAGAGAGAGCCGAGAGAGCTGCGGCCTGCGGGAGGGGAGGCTGAGAGTGAGAGAGGGGAGGAAGGAAGGGAGGCAGTAGGTTTAGAAACAAAACAAACAAACACCTTATTTTCATTTAAGTCCCTAAGAAAATAAATAACGTAAATTAGGTCCTAAAATAATTCATATAATAATAGCTTCAACAAACGGGCCAGCCCACGGATCGGACCGGCCCGTAAAAACCTGCATAAAAAACGGTCCGGTCCGGTCTGGGCTCATTTTGTACGGGCTTAAATTTTAAAAACCATAACCGCCCATATCGCGGGCGGTCCGGGCCAGCCCGCGGGCTTGAGCCCGTTTTGACAGTGCTACCTTTGACCTAATGTTTCTTGCATGGGAAGAAAATATGTTTTGACATAGTCAAACATCACTTTCAATCAGGTGGTTATTATGACTATTGGTAGAGCTATTTTCTTTGGAAAATACTCATGGCCATACTCAAATAAGTATTAATAAGGTATTATTATTAATATTATTTGTGGAACAGTCTGCCTGGTAATAAAGTAAATGGTTAATTAAGTTTTATAAGGATGACTCGGTCTATGCCTTATACTTAATTAGAATATCGTGGGACAAAAGGACTAAATATTAAAACTGATGTTAGGTTACCATATCTTTTACTTAACTTGGGTAAGCATAAAATCTTACTAGATGCCACTTATGTGTCGTGGATAAATGTCTAGGATATTTTTATTCATTGCCAATGTTAAGTGAATCAACAGGGTCATACGCATAGACGATCTTGTGAGCATGATGTCCACGTTCAATGAATGTAGATAGTGTCCAGATTCGTTGAACGTATACAAAAGGGGATCAGATTCTGTGTTGTATATATTTGGTAAGTTAAATGAGTAACTAATTTATTTATTTATCAAATAAATGAATTAGTTGCTTAATAATATTCATCCAACCGTTGGATGATTATAGAAATAGACGGACGAGATTAAACTATCATTAGATGACAATTAGGGTTCTGATGTAGACAACTATAAAAGGTTATGTTTAACCTTTTCGCAACAACTTTTTCCTCGATAAAAAGAAAAGCCTTTAACCCTAGAGCGGCGAGAATTATGTCTTGTCTCTCTCTCTCTCTCTCTCTAAAACTTCGAAGCATTACCCAATAGTTAGGGTTCGTTCTGAATAGTTTTCAGAATGCTGAGAGACTAGCATTCCCTTTGCTTGTAGAGGAGGTCATCGCATGGATACCAGTAGAAGGCGACACGTAAACAATAGCGCCTCTACACCTAGCGGCATCGAAAACATTGAGGTAGTTTTCTCTCCAATCGGTTTTTCTAGTATGTGCGAATTTTGTTAATGATTTTTCTAATTTTTTTTATTATGTTTTTGTCTACGAATTCCAGTAGATACCTGATACTATATTTATTGTTTGTTTCCTAGCAAGTGATGATTGATCACGTCTACTAATGATCATAAACATAAGACCAACTTGTACTAGTGTTGGGTCTTGAGAATATATCCTAAAATTATGCTAGTTCGCTTATTCCTGAGAATAACATTAATGTCTTAGTTTCTTTAGGTGCAACTATTTTTGTGTATACAGACGGATATTAACTACTAAATAGCGGTATCATCTCCAATGGTCTGTCCATCAACACATGGTTTAATGATACCATATATTTGGTTTGATTGCAAATTTTATGCCCAAGTTTTCTCATGTTTGTTGCTTTTTAATTAAATTTGATCTGGAAGTTGATTTATGAACTTTAAACTTGACTAAAGCATATGCCTCTTCTAGTGTTGTTTGATACATGTAGATTAAAGGTTGGCTCTCCGGTGACTTTCCTTAAACTATTTCGTGTAAAAGGGAGGGGGAATTGAACTATATTTGCAATTCTCTTTCGATGCCATTATGAATGGTACTCATGTTTTAAAGTCAAAGGTCTTAGGTAAATTGTATATCATTACTTTAGTTGGACAATTGGTCACATCATCCTTAGGAACAAGTTTCTTAAAGTTAGCCACCACAATGTTAAGGAGAGCAATCTCTTCAAAAATATTCCCTTCTAGTCTCTATTAAAGTTTACAAGAACTTCCTATTTACTTGTGAATATTGTTTTCTTATTTCTTATTTAGCTCATGTTGGCAAGGGCAGATCTCTTCAAGAATAAGGCATCCAAGTGCAATACCTTTAAGCTTTTCCAACAAGCTAGAAGTTGGGAGATCTACTTATTATATACTTTTGGTGTAAAGACAACCATTCTTAAAGCTATTTGTGGCATGATATTATGCCTTTGTTCAATTTTCTTTTGTAGTAAAGGATTCAGTTTATTTCTCTTTGGTTACTTGGAACAAAATTGAATATTTTATTAATTCTAGTTTTATAATGAAATTATTTCTCATGAGTTAAGAGTATTGATGGAGTATTATTTTATTTGATAATTTAATATTCCTACAGAGAAATTCATAGCTTTTATAGTCTTTTTAGATAAAAATAAATTCCTTTACATGGACTTTTAAGGGTGTTTACCTAGAAAAAAAAAAAAAAGACTTTTAAGAGCATTTAGATATGTCAATATATTTTAAAATGAATAAATTACAGAAAAGTATGCGGTCACAAACAAACGTCACTAAAAGTCTAGCCATCATTAACAATCGCTGTGATACAGGGTTTTTAAAGGCATATCTTTCGAGGCGTTTATAAACGCCTAAGGGCTATTATTAAGAAGAGCCTAAGCTTTGATACCACTATTAAGAATACTTGTGATCAGCCTTATTATATTAACATAAAACCTCTATAGAAAACTATTACAATAGCAAAAGAGCGGAAGAAGAACCGGATAACAACTTTTAATCAAAGTTCTTCAAAATTGGATGAGAAGTCTGAAAAATAGACTTCTGTTTCTTTTTTAAATACCTACAAAACAAATAAACAAAACAGGATGGGCACGTTCGATTTTTGCCATAAGACAAAACCGAACGACCGTAACCAAAACTGGACGACCAGTTATGAAAAACGGATGCCAACACAGAAGAAAACGGGCGATTGATTTTTGTGAAAAAAGGGAAAAGAGATATTCGGACGATCAAAACGGATGAGAAAGGGAAAGACCAGACGATCGGTTATTCTCTGTACGTCAGAATCTTGATCAAACCCTCAGCAATGGATGAGCCTCAAACAACAATCTAATCTCTCACTTTTGGTTCTCTCCTTCACAAACTACCCAAGCACGTGGTCAACCAACAATGGTGACTAACGGCGGCAGTAACAGAAGAATTCACAGAGAACAAACAGAAACAAGAATTTGCAGAGAAGAAGAAGAGAGAAAAGAAGAAGCTTCACACAGAATAAACAGTCACATCTCATTTGTTAGCAACAAGAAAGGATTAGAGTATTTATAGTGATTCTATGGTAGACTCATTCAAACAAAAGAACAGTTATCTGGAAGGATCGTTCAACAACAGAACATCTTGATACCTGGAAGACTTCTTCAAAGAAGCAACAATCAAGTTACCTGGGAAGACTCAAGAAGATTGGGTTGTTTACCAGCTTGGTCGCCCGACATCTTGAATTAGACATACACTTATCCTATTTGGATTGTGAGGCTCAGTCCAACTCATCACATGGATTAAATAACATGGGCTGAGAAGAGAATGTGTGAACACTGGCCCAATTGGCCTACAAGCTCCACCTTGAACACATTTTAGTGAACTTCTTGGCTACAGCAGTCAACCTGCATCAATATGTGGAAGGTCTCTACACAAAACAAACTTGTCAGCTGTCACTACTTTAGTACCAAAATCAGCAGGATTATCTTTAGTGCTAATTTTTGTCTATATTAACAATACCAATTGAAACCTTTTCACGAATGAAATGATACTTAACATCTATATGTTTAGTCCTTTCATGATAAACAAGATTTTTACACAAATGAAGATAACTCTAACTATCTGTAAATATGACAGCTTTAGAATGTAAAAGATGCAGTTAAGATAAAAGCCCCTGAAGCCAGATGGCTTCCTTAATTGACTACAGGCTGTAGTTTTGATTTCCAAGAAACACAGTTACTTGCAAGGGTAAAGGTATAAGAAGTGGTAGATTTTCTACCTTCCTATCACCTACAAAATTAGAGTCAACATAACCAACCAACTCAAAATGTTCAGACCAGTTATGAAAATGCAAGCCTCTATCAAGCGTCCCATTAATATACCTCAATAGCCACTTAAGAGTGACCCAATGATCCCTACCTGGATTAGACATAAAACAGCTTAAAAGGCTTATGGAATAAGCAATATCAGGACGGGTAGAAATCGTGGAATACATGACAGATCTTATAGCCATTCTATAAGGGATGTTGGCCATATCTTTCTTCTCATTTTCAGTTTTAGGACAAGTTTTAGAAGAAAGCTGAAAATGGCTTGCAAAAGGGGTACAAACAGGCGTACACAAATTCATAGAAAATTTTGAAACAATTTTCTGCAAGGACTTTTGAGATATAAACAAAGAACGGTCATCTCTAATCCTATCAATGTTCATGCCTAAAATTCTAAAGGCAGATACAAGATACTTCATCTCAAACTCTAATTTCAATAAGATTTCAAATGCAAAATCTTATCAATATGCTTGTAGACAATAAGCATATCATCAACATAAAGAAGCAAATACATGGCATTATTAACAGTATCACCAGAAAAATATAAGCAACTATCATAATTACTTTTAACAAAATCAGTTTTTAGTATGAAAGAGTCAAACCTTTTATACCACTATCTAGGTGATTGTTTAAGCCCATACAAGGACCTCTTCAATAGATAAGCCATATGCTCTTTACCTTTCACCTCAAAACTAGGTGGTTGGCGCATGTAAATGGTTTCATCAAGTTCACAATGTAAAAAGGCAGTTTTAACATCCAACTGTTCAAGCTCAAGATCAAAGAAGGTAACAACAGCAAGCATAATTCTAATAGTTTTATACTTAACAATAGGAGAAAAGATCTCATTGAAATCAATATCTTCAACTTGAGAAAAACCTTTTGCAACCAATCTAGCCTTGAACCTTGGAGGTTCATTAACAGATTCAGGTTCTTTAACTTTGAAAATCCATTTACAATCAATCAATTTTTGTTTAGGTGGTTTAGGCACAAACACCCAAGTTTTGTTCTTATAGCAAAGAAGATATTTCTTCATCCATAGCATGCATACACAAAGAGCGATTATGACTCTTTAAAATATCAGAAAAACAAACAGGTTCATTCTCTTCAACAGAAGATGCACAGCAAAAGCATAAGAAACAATGTATGAATAACCATACCTAAGAGGTTTCCTTATCTCTTTTCTACCCCTATCTCTCGATAGTTGGTAATCTCTAAGGGCTTGTGCTTGTGCTTCTGGATGATCCTCATCATCATCAGAATTATCTAAAATTGGCTCATCAGGTTCAGGAACACTAGACTCCTCATTGGTTTCTGGTTCTAGCTTGGGTTCTAGTGTGTACTCATGAGAAGGTTTGGAGGTAACCTCCACCTCCACAAGAATGTTCTCAACTACAGGTGTACTAGAAAAACTCTTAGGTTTGGTTTTAGTTCTAAGATAGGGCATGTCTAGCTCGTTAAAGACTACATCTCTACTCGCGATTACACTTACACCTGGTTCACCTCTAAGCCACACTTTGTAAACCTTCACTCCATTAGGATAGCCTATAAACACTCCCTTCCTAGACCTAGGGTCTAACTTCCCTTCCTTTGATGTGAAAAAGTAGCACACCTAAACAGTCTAAAGTTGAAAAGGATTGGTGGTTGACTTGACCACAATTCTATGGGAGTCTTAAAGTTTATGGCTGTGGAAGCAGTCCTATTTATAAGGTAAACTGTTGTACTAACAGCCTCTCCGCAAAAAGGTTTAGGAACCCCAGATGATACCAAAAGACACCTAACTTTATCCATAATGGTTCGGTTAATCCTCTTAGCTACCCCATTTTGTTGTGGTTTGTACCTAACAGTTCTATGATGAACGATACCATGCAAAGCAAACAAATCATGAAACTTTTTGTCACAAAATTCCAAACCGTTATCTGTTCTTAAAACCTTTAGTTTATTTCAGGTTCGATTTTCGGCAAAACGTTTCCATTCATTAAACTTTTGAAAAGTTTGATCTTTGGTTTTCAAAAGAAACACCCAAACATGTTGAGAAAAATCATCAACAATAGAAAGGAAATAAACATTGCCACCAAAAGTGGGTACCTTTTCAGGACCCCAAAGATCACAGTGCATATAATCAAGAACAACAGTGGATTTGTGTGTGCCCGCAGAAAAATTGAGTTTATGTTTTTTGCCAAGAACATAATGATCACAAAAATCTAAAGAAGTGATTTCATCACCGTTTAAAAGATTTTGTTTGTGTAAGTAATGCAAACCTTTTTCACTAATGTGGCCAATCCAACGATGTCACAACATTGTTTTATTAGAAATGTTTTCTCCAACATTTTGGAGCTCTAAAACAATTTTGTTTAAATCATCCATGTTTTCAGAAATGGATTTTGACTTGCACATTTTGAAGTTGCACATTTTGAAGCCAAAAAGTTGTTCCTTTAAATAGATCTTGTTTGATAAAGACTTTCCCAAGGAAAGTTTTTCAAGTTTTGTCCACATTTCATAAGCATTGTCTGTTTCATTTATTTCTCTTAAAACATTAATTTTCAAATGCAAGGTGAGACAGCTATGTGCATCACTAAGTTTTTCAGCTAGTATTTCTCTTGTCCAAGATTTCGGATACTTGTCAGGAGTTGAAATAGCGGGTGCAATCTTGTTTTGGACTAAAACAACTTTTATTTTTCTGCGCCACATTACAAAATCAGATTTTCCATCGAACTTGTCTGTTTTAAGTTCTGGAACAAATATGTTAAACAGTGGCAAATAAGAGTAATGTGAGAAAAATAAAGCATTTAAGAAAAGGTTTTGTCACAAACACAGCCCAGAAAAACAATACAACTAGAAAAACAGGCAATAAGCAGATAATAAACTCACAATAGATAAATTAGATAATAAAGGCTGAGCAACAGCCACAAAAGAGATGATCAACAGAGAAAGAGTATAGATAATCACAGGCTGAGTAACAGCCCCCAAACAGACAATAAAACAATCTCAATGATCACGGACAATAAAAAAAAGTTTTCGCAATCGAATAAGAAAAACACCAATGCATAGATACTTGAAGTCTCAATAGGACTTAAGCCAGGCTTGGGTTTTGGTTTTTTAGAGAAAAACAGAATCACAAAAATTTGGTCTGTAATCAGAGATACAAGCAGCAGAATATGTATATATCAGGACAATAAACTTTAAATGAAATGAAAGCAAGAGCAGTAATAGTGGCCTGTGCTAGATTCATAGATCTCAACAGTTCCCGTGAGTCTGGAAAGCAACCTGAGAGGTTTCAGATGATGTCTGCATCGCTAGTGGAATGTAACAGACACCAGACACCAAAAAGATCGAATTTATTGGGAAGAGCCTAAGCTCTGATACCACTGTTAAGAATACTTGCTTTGATGATCAACCCTATTACATTAACATAGAACCTCTACAAAAAACTATTACAACAGCAAAAGAGCGGAATAACCAGAAATTACTAATCTATTACAAAAACCGGATGATAGAACCGGATAACAACTCTTAATCAAAGCTCTTAAAAATTGGATGATAAGTCTGAAAAACAGACTTCCGTTTTTTCTTTAAATACCTGCAAAATAGATAAACAAAATAGGATGAGCCTAGCAAAAATCGGACGTCCGATTTTTGCTCCAAGACAAAACCGGATGTCCGGTTATGAAAAACGGACGCTAATACAGAAGAAAATAGACGACCAATTTCTGTGAAAGAAGAGAACAGAGATATTTGGACGATCAAAACGAATGAGAAAGGGAAAAACCGGAAGATCGGTTTTTCTCTGTATGTCAGAATCTCGATCAAACTCTCAACAATGGATGTGCCTCAAACAACAATCTAATCTCTCACTTTCGGTTCTCTCCTTCATAAACTACCCAAGCACGTGGTCAACCAACAATGGTAACTAACGGCGGCAATAATAGAAGAATTCACAGAGAACAAATAGAAACAAGAATCTACAGAGAAGAAGGCTTCACACAAAATAAACAGTCACATCTCATTTGTTAGCAACAAGAAAGTATAAGAGTATTTATTGTGATTCTATGGTAGACCCATTCAAACAACAGAACAGTCATCTGGAAGGATCATTCAACAACAGAACATCCTGATACTTGGAAGACTTCTTCAAAGAAGCAACCGTCAAGTCACCTGGGAAGACTCAAGAAGATTGGGCTATTTACTAGCCCGGCCCGCCCAGCATCTTGAATTAGACATACACTTATCCTTTGGGTTGTGAGGCTCAGTCCAACATGGGCTGAGAAGAGAACATGTGTGAACATTGGTCTAATTGGCCTATAGCTATAAAGGCATTGAGACACAAGGCGTTTAGAGTAAACACATCTAACACCTGAACACTTTTAAATCTATCTATTAGGGCGTTGATAAATGCATCCATAGGCCTTTTTGTAGTGAGGGGTTATAGAAGATGTTTTAGTAAAGGTCAAGGACCTTGTCTTTCCCATTAACTTTGTTATTCTTGATATGAAAGAGGATGTAGACTTCACTTTCATCTTAGGACGGCCATTTTTATACACTTCTAGAGCTCTAATAGACATGGACAAAGGAAAATTGTGCATGAGAGTTGGAGAAGATGAAGTAGTCTTTAAATTTCCGATTACTCCTACTCCCTCTTTGTATTTTAATGACACTTTGTTTTATATAGATCATACTAATCTTGAAGTGTCTTATCCCTCGCAGGAAAACAAGTAGCTACCCCGCAAAGCTTCTAAGGAATTAAAGAAGGTGAAGAAGTCAATATCTCCTTATTCGATCAACAAGAGCTTGAAAAAGTGGGTGCGAAATTGGCGAAAGAAAAGAGAGAAAGCCAAAACGAATTTGGACTCTCATGATCCGAATAGTGCTTTCGGGCACCTAAAAGGGAGTATCATTAGTGCATGCTTGAGTGTAATTTATCAAATTTGAGATTTGTATATTTTACTTTTCTAGTTTGGTTTTTATTTTTGTGAGTTTTTTTCTCTTTTTGTTCATTAATTTTTGCATTTTTTTTAAGTTTTGAGGTAAAATTGAGAGTTTATTGTGAAATTTTCTCGGCCTAAATATGTTTTATATCATTTATGCAGGTTGCACAGGAAAAAACAGATCAAAAAGTGGGGAAAAACAAAAAAATTAATTTTTTTAAGGTTGTGCCAGACCCGGCCAGTCACAAACCTAAACCCAGCCGACCAATTTGCGCGAAAAAAAATTATTTAAGAAAGATACCGTTGACGGTAAGTGGGGGCGGCCGTCGCATGGTAGGTCCTGTCAACAAAAAAAAAAAAAAATCCTAATTCAATATCTCTAATTTTCCTTCTACTTTCTCTTCCCTTCTTCTTCTCTTCCCCGTTCTTCTTTGCGCCTCCTCCCTCTTCTGTTTCTTCCCAGCCACCCACCGCCTCCATTGCTATGATTTCCGAGCACCAATCCACCGCTACAACACTATCTCCTCCATTCCTCTTTTCTTCTTCCTCTCTACTCTTCACGCCTCTGCCCGCCGCTGTTCTTCTCTCCCCTGTCTTTGTTTCTTCTCCGTTCACCCCAAACCTCTTCTCCTCTTATTCTCTTTCTTCTTCCTTCTTTCTTCCTCTTGGTTTTCCCTCCCAGAAGCCACCACTGTCGTTCTGCCATCAGCCTACCATGCTAGCCACCACATCTCTCGGCTTAGCAGAAAATCGAGACCCCCCATTCTTCTTCTTCATTTCCCTCTCATTTTCCTTGCTCTTTTGTCACCTCCCCTCATCTTTTCTCCTCTTCAATGCACTAGCACTTCTATGTTATTTTCCAGCCACTATTTGCCACCATAACCGTTGGCCCCCATTCCACTGCCTACCTCTCAACTGCACCACTAACGCTGCCTATCCCCCCCAACACTACTGCAATGCCAAGTCCCAACAATGCCAACACCACTACCACGCCAGTAACACAACACGACCTTATTCGACAAAGCTTTCGTTTTTGTTTCATTCTCTTTTTGTTTAGTTTTTAAGGTTGTTGCATTTGTTCTTTGAATTTATTCAATTCTCTGGTTGTTTAGGTACAGTTCATTGCTGCTGTATTTGTTGCTATAGAATATTAAATTGTTGAGAATACCTATTTTAAATGTAGTAGTTGAGTTATTTTATGCAATTCTAACACATCCACACTAGCTACTCACATTCCGCACACATGTGCAATGTTTTATTATTTTTTGTTAGATTTTTCTCATTCTTCTTCATTGTTGTTTTTGAGATTAAGCGCCGTTGTTGTGGTTTTTCATTGTTTGGGCAGTTTGGAGTAATTTCATTGAGCTCATTTTTTTTACTCTTAACTGTTATTTTTATTTTTCCTAGTATCATGTCGTGTGTTAGTTAATTTTTACTTTCTCGCCATTTTGTGTGTTTGTGGTTAGCTTTGATATGTTCATGTTGAGCAGTGGGGTTGAAGAATTGTTGATTTGGTAGATATTTCTTGTTGTTGGTGTATCCCATCTTTTCTATTGTTTCCTCTATGTTAGTGGTTGCCTTTTATTTGTAAGGTAGGGGGATTGGTATTATATTTCTCTGGATGTGGTGCATGAGTTTTTTCTTTTATTTTTAGAACCTTGGTGTGGTGCCCCTTTTCCCGCTATTTTCATCGTGTTTGTATTGTTTGTTGCTTGGGGTAGTCTAGAAGTGGTACTCTAATCTGTTCATCTTTCTCCTTAAAATCATGCCTCCCCGTAATTCTGTCGCGTCTAATAAAAGAAGTAGGAAAATTACACGTCCATCGGATAATGAACCTATTCTTCCTTTACCCCATAGAATATCCGATGAAACCAATAGGACCCGGTACAATGCTAAGCTTAAAAATAAAACTTGTGGTTGAACGTACGGTATATGCTCTTTTAGAAAGTCAAGTAGGTGCTTTAGAGAACTTTAGGGCTATAAGGTGGAATTCGTTGGTTATAATGACAGGGGAATATTACTGTAGTTTTGTTAGAGAGTTCTACGCTAATATGTTCTTAAAATCTGACCCTTATAAAACTGATGTCACCACTACTGTTAAAGGGGTGAGGATTCATCTAGACCAAAACTCCCTCCCACACATTCTAGGCATACCTAATTAGAGACATCCGGCCTTCTATGAGCGTGCTTCCACTAGTATCTTCGCAGACCCAATGTGGATCTATGTTGAGGCCTTAGCTAGGTTTGGTGTCCTGGCACAAGTCGTAGGAAAGAGGGTTGTTAAATCTAATGGTTTAGAGGGCACTTCGAAGGTCACATCAATCCTCATAGGCATAAACATTCTACCTCGATCTCCCAACCAAACTAATGATTTGAGGATGATTGATATTTATATCATGAATAAAATGAAGAGTCCTTCTCCCTTTTCTCTCTCCTCTCTACTCATCCTCTTTCTATGTGACATAGCTTGTAGCTCTATGCCTAATAAGGTTATTGGTTTTCCCTTGCTTCTATCCAGTATCTTTCAATACTTTCATGTAGATTTTTCAAGTGAATTACAAGAAACCACCTCCGTTTCAGACGTAATCAAGGAGTCCACCATAAAATGGAGCATTATTGGTGGGATGACAATGAAAGAAGGTGGAGCCCGAAAGTTCCGCAAAGAGGCGATCAACAAGCTCCAGAAGCGGCAGAGGCGGCTGAGGATGACGATATCCGAACTGCAGTGATCGACTATTTGAAGCATCTCCAAATCCAACAAGAGGGCATCCAAAATCAATTGCACCTCCACCAAGAGAATACACATAATTGACTTCAAAGTATGGAGGAGATGATGTAGCGCCAGCACGAGATGCTCAGCTACCTTTATTGGCATTTCTCATCAGGTGCGAGGTCTAGTGCTGGGGTTGCTGTGCCATGGGGGAATTCTCTTCCCTTTTTAATTTTAATTTTATTTTATTTAGTTTTTGGGATTGCTTCCCTTATTTTTAGTCATTTTTATGTCTTTGTTTTTTATATTTTGTTTATCTTTTCGTGTTGGGATTGCTTCCTGTGTGTGCTTGTGTTTTTAGTTTTTGTGACTGCTTCCCATGTATGGTTGGGGCCCCCACATTGAGGACAATGTGGTTTAAAGTATTGGGGGGAGGGGGGGTGGGGGGCCAAAAACATTAAAAATTTTGAAAAATTCCAAAAAGATTGTTTTTTTTAAAGGTTTTTAGTCTCCTTTGTTAGTTTTTATTTAAGTAAAAAGATAAAAAAAATCAAATATTCCAAAAATCCCAAAAGTATTTTATTTTGTGTTTTCATTTTGTTTAAACTTTGAAAAACCTAAAAATATTTTTGCTTTAGTTGTAGTTTACCCTTTTACTTTTTCAGAAAATCAAAATCCAAGAAGATTTATCTTTTTTTTTTAAGTCATCATTTGACAACTTGTAGAACTTTTGCTTTAGTCATATGAAACTTTAATGAGTCTTGTTGCTTAGCGTGTGTGATATCAAGCACTTGTGTGAACTTTTATGGATTAATGGTTTATTTGTACATATGAGTATCTTGTTAGAAGATAAATACTTTGTGAATTTGAGGATATTAGCTCAATAATTTTCTTATATGCGTGCCCTGAGATTTACCTTGTCAGGCCATGAGGAAAAGTTGTGTCTAGCTTAGGTTAACCTCAGAAAATGACGGTCATAGACCTTCTTTGATCCTTTCTTGCCTACCCTTCAATGTTAAATTCCCTTACCCTTTTTGAGCTTAAATTGCATAAGGTTTTAAGTTCTAACCGTTCCTTTCTTTGTTTTTAAACTCACACGATATTTTAAACCTCAATTGCGAGAGCTAATGAATTATTGTATCTTAAAGTCGTTTTTGATTGAGGTACATAGATTAGTGTGGGGGAGAAAGTGGAGATGAGTACTTTATGTAAATGGGTATTTTGGGAAAGTTTGTGAGAAAAAAATCAAATGAGGGGTTTAGAGTGACTTGAAAATTTTATGTGATGATCGAAGCTTATGTTGCTCAATCTCGTCTTGTTGAAAAAGAAAGAAAAATTAAAGAAGAAAAAAAAGAAAAAGAAGACGAAAAAAAGAAAGAGAGAAATAAAAGAAAAGGCAAATAGTTGAAATATCTTTGTATGAGTTTCTCTCTTGAAAAAATAGTTATACACTTCTTCTTCTTACCATAGGACTTCCTTATACTTCATTTGGGATTGAGAATAGTTGAAACTGCTAGGTGGTATTGTGTATTGTTGAAAATTGTAAATTAAATGAGAGGTAAAGAGTGTGGGAGTAAAGGGTAAAAGAGAGTGAAATACGACTTGAAGGTTTTAGGTTAGACATCGATTTTGTTTTCCTTTCAGTTGCATTAAGCTCTCTTCTCTTTGCGTTTTGTTTTTCCTTTCCCCTACCTTTGGTATCCTATTATGTCCCTAACCTAACATTACAATCTTGAAAATCCTATATAATCCGGGAATTACTTTAGTTGGCATAAGTAGTCATACACACACACACACACACAGTTGGTTCATAATTGTTTACATGAGATTTTTGGTGGATAATTTAAGTTTTGTAACCTGTTTTTGGATGAGTTTTGTGTGATTCTTGTAAAGTTTAGACTTGTTCAATGGTGGTGATGTCGTTTTTCTTAAGTGTTTCAAAAGTTTGTTTTTACGTTGATTGCTTTTGTGATTTTGAGTTTTTGTTGGAAAGTTGTGTTTGGTCTTTGCAACTTCAAGTTATTGCTTTAGTTTGTGTTGCTTGAGGGCAAGCAACGCTTAAGTGTGGGAGAATTTGATATGTCCATTTTATACATGTTTTTACATTGTTTAATATTCGGTATTTGAAGTATTTTTGTTGGTAAAATAGTATATTTATCCTCCGTTTCTTCTCTTTTATTTATAGATCTATCCTGGATAAGTTACAAGAATGAATGAAATGAAATGGGAGCATAGGGAGCAAGAACGGATGGAAAAAAGAAGATACGTGAAAAATCCAGCAGGGACCAATTTTGCAATTGTCTGCGACTTGTTAAATAGTCTTTCATTTCATTCTAAAAATATCTTTAGTTAGGGTTTTTATGGAGCGAAGAGGGGCAAATTTTGAGAGAAAATCCCTCCCAAGACTCCCATTAATCTCCTTAGATCATAGTTTAGTTTTTATTTTCAAGTTTCAATAGTAAAAAATGAAGATTTTCTTTGGAGCAATTTCAGGGTTTTTTGGGCAATTCGAGAGAAGAGTTCGGGCAACATTCCGGGACTGTGAATCATTCAATTTTACTTCCTAAGCTTCTAAACTTACATTTTATTATGAATTCTTATATGGATTTTATGATTATAATGATGTTTAGAGGCTAGTTTTCTTTCGGTTTAAATGTGGTTGAACCCCAAATGATCTTAGCTTTATTTTTATTGTATTCTATAAATGTATTGTTGAATTTAAAGTTGATTCTTGTTCAATATCGTTGTTTGTGTTGCTAATTTTACCTGGACTTGGGACTTTCCCCTTAGTTTGTTTTGGAATTAAGAAAAGAAGAACAATCTAGAGCTATAATTAAATCATAGGAATTCGGTAGTTAATTTGAGATAATGGCTACAGTTTCTAGGTCATTAGTAATCACTTCTATACTTTAATAATTCATAATTGATTTAGGGAGAGAAGATATTCTTCTCTAATCAATTAGGGGAATATGAATTTTCACTTAGAGATAGGGTTAATCCTAATTAACGAGTGAGACCCGATCAACAATTCAATTAATTTTCCAAAGTTCCAAAGTTTTTAAGGGATTCTAGGAGGATTTCACCGTTTAACACACATTCTTTCTAAAGCTTGATTTCAATTACTTTTATATTGTTTTTAAAAGTATTTTACTTTTCTTAGTTAAAAATTCTTTTCAACTTATTTATTTTGATTAAATCTTAGAAAGATGGTCATTATTATAGCTTCTCCGTTCTCTGAGTTCGACAACTCGGCAGGTTCTCTAGAACTATATTGATAGGTTCACTTGCCTATCATATGTTAATTTAGAGTAGTCCGATTTTAAACAATAGAGTCTGAATTGCTAGCCCTGTTATACTCGGCTGCACCCTAGTGATGGATGACCGAGCATAGTCATTTCTACAATTGGTGGAGGTGGATTAATCGGAGGGATATGTGGTATATCCTGTTGTTTTTCCTCCCTTTTTCCACCAGAATGATCTTGTTTCCCGCCATTTCAAATCGAAGGGAGCAGTGGGCACTTTGCAGCATACGCTCAAATTTTTGGACCGTAGGCAACTAATTCCCCCTTGTTGAATTCGGGGCATAAACTAACTGGATAACACCTAAAACGGAAAATAACACAAACAAGTAAATCACCAAAGGTAGAAAAGAATGTAAAATAATAGAAACATAATCCACCAATGGAAACACAAATAAACAAAACAAAATGACACAAACGAATCAAACAAAAACAAGAAAACAAAACGATAAAAGCAAAAGAAAAATGGCATTCCTTAAGTCACCGTCCTCGGCAACGACACCAAAAACGGGACCACTCTAAATGCCCTAACAGGCAATTGTACCTATCAAAGCAGTAAGGAGAAACTCCCAAGTTATCAAACTCTAGGGACAGAAAAGCTAAAATGCTAACCGTATTCCTAAGGTCTAATCACTAAAGATGGTTTGAAGAGATTTAAAAACAAAAGAAATAAAATATAAACTAAAGTTAAACTATGAAAATAAAGATTTAAAGACTCGATTAAGAATGAACATTTATAAAAGGGCTTGAATGATGGAATTCCCCTAACTACGTCGTCCACTACTTGAATTGTAAAAAGAATATGACAAAAATAAATGAAAGGAAGGATTGGGTCTCACGTTATTCTCATGTAATCCCCATCTCTAGGTGAAAACTATTCTACCCACTAATCCTCAAAGGATTCTCTTCTCACTCTGACCAATTATGAGTGCATTAAGAATGGGTATTAATGACCTAAAAGTGTTACCGACATCTCTACGTGCTTACCATTTTCTATGGTGCAATTAGTTGCCTTATGTTAGTGTTCCTTTTTCAATTCCCACAAACCTTGCGATAAAAGTGATCTCACGACAATCACACAAGCAATTAAGCATAAGAGAACAACAAACCACATAAAATCAAATATCAATTTCATAAAACTCAATTCAATTCAAGCAATAAACATCATCCAAAAATTAGGGTTTATCCCTCATTCAAACAAATAAAATTAGCTATTGTTCATCGTTCTAAAATCAAATCTAACACTAGAAATCATAAATTAAACAAGAGAAAGAAAGGCCTATGATTTAATTGAAGTTTTACGGTTTCATCTACCCCGACCTTGTTTCTAGAATTCACCCGAAGAATCACAAAGTTGCATCCTTGGAAACTCTTCAATCTTCAATCATCAATCTTCAACCTAATCTAGTGTTTAATTTAAAGAGTCTAACTAATAATACTTGAGTTTAGAGAAGAATGGAGGGAAAAATTGTTCAGTATTTTTGCCCCTAAACCTCTCTCTCAAACCTAAAACTCAGAATAATGGAAAATAGGGCTCAAAAATTACATTTAAAAATCATAAAAATGCATTAAATAGGGTGCAGTTGGGGCCTCTTGCAGGCGGTAGGTCGAGACCTATCGTCTGCGATAGGTTTCTGTCCAAAAATTACTCAAGGCTTCAGGACCCACGTTCGACGATAGGGGTAGCCTACTATCGCCGGTACGCTTCTGTCCAGAATTGTTGTTTGTGCCAAACACCTAACGTTGGTGGTAGGGTAGCCTACCGTCGGCAGTAGGTTTCTGTCTTCAATGTTGTTAGCTTCTATCTTCTCCATTTTTGCTTCGTTTTTGCCCATTTTGCTTCCGTTTTTACTTGTATTCTTTAACTTTTTTTTGGGAAGTACCTAAGTCAATAGGAAGATAAAATGAATTAAGTTATACATTTTATATACTAAAAACATCACAAAATGACATAATTAATATATAAATGTAATGACACTTAAGCACATATTACCCATTCCGTGCATAGTACGGGGTTTTTGGCTAGTATATATATATATATATATATAATGAAGAGGGTGTTTTTAGTTCTAAAGTTCTCCCAAGCTTTGGAGGCTTCAATATGATTTTCTCACATTATTTGTTTTTTAAATACTTTTAAAACCTTTGATTGGTTACAAACATTTTATGCATGAAAAATCATTAATTTTAATTATGTAGATAAATATAAACAAAACCAAATAACCACCACTTTCCCATGTTCTCAGCCCTACTAGCTCTTTTCAAAAAATATGTTACTGATATTAGATAGCTAATATTATTGCATCAGTGTAGTTAGATAACTTCTAAAAACATATTATTTTTCCCTATGCCATTTAATCAATTTTTAAAATTTAAAATACAACTAGTGTTTTTTTTATAACTATTAATAGTCTTTTAAGTATCAAATTCATCTAAGACGAAGATACCTTCAGCAAAATTCACGAGGAATTTTAGCTTTTTAATTATTTTCTAAAGTTTAATTGGTTAATAAGATTTTTTGCTTACTAATTAATTTTAGATTTGAAGATCAGTTAGAGTTGTGAATCAATTAATTATCAGTTTTATTATTGGTTGATAGGATTTTTACTCTATCAAAAATAATTTAAAAAATCAATATTAGTTTTGAATTGAGAAAGTTTTATTCTACTGGATAAGAATTACAACTACTCTTATTTGAATCAATTGAATATCTAATAATACTCAAACTCTACCCTATTCCCTTGATTAAAAAAAAATGAGGCTACCCTATTCCCTATTAAACTCTACTTCTAGACTTTTGGTCGTTCTCCCCTTATTCTCTTTCCAATACTTCTTCCCAATCGCTTTCTAGAGGTTTTTACTTATTAATTCTACTACTTAGAAATGGTTGAGGTCACCTTTTGTTTGCTTATTATATTAATTTTGGTTTTTCTAACAATGATTAGGATCAAATGCAAATTTACTCAGGGTCGCAATTACATACACTACAAAAAGTATCCAATTACGGACGAATTAAACCATAAGTATCCGGTTGGTATTTTGTTATTACCTACAGCAAACCCACGGAAAAATAACAGTCGGTCCATTCTCGCTGGTAACAAAAATTACTGATGGGATTCTATTGGTACTGCTTATTTCTAACGGTGTTCCCAATAGAGATATTTTGTTCCATAGGGTTTCACTAGCCGACGCTTCTTTACAGTCGGTATTCCGTTAGTAAATGTTTATTTTATATATAAGTTATAATACTGACCCGAAACTCCCTAAAATGAAACAAACCCAACAACAGCCATATATATTGATAAAAAGTTCATACATAAAACATTAAACTCATAAAACATCCATAAACTAAAATTCATACTTAAAACATCAAATAAACACAAAATGTACAATTATAAAATGTCATGGGGGCCTCTAACATCACTAGAGGGTGGCAGGAGGGGGATCAACAGTGCTGGTGCCTGAGGCATCAATATTGAGGGGGGGGGGGGGGGAGAGGTAGGGAGTAAAGGAAGATGGAACCGACACCTCGGAGGTCCCCTCTACTGTTGCAGTCGATGAATATGTTATCGATGGAACGATAGCCATAGCAGCTCTAACGAGGTATCATTGGTGGCATAGGGGTGTACGCCATGTGATTCTGCTCTACAAATCACCACTTGTGCTTGTTGAAAGCAGCAGAGACGCTGGAAACAACAACCTCCATCCTTCTCATCATCCTCTGTTTAGCATCCAAACAACTATGTGGCAAACTACTTGCGGCACAATTGCTCTCGGCTTTGAGATGAGTTGCCTTTGAACCAGCTCCATATAAACGGCCTCGGCTCAAGCCCCCAGCTATAAAGGCTCTCAGGTAGAGCTCATCAGGCATAGAGTGCCCATGGCCACAGCTTCCTCATCGGCCTTCATTCATAGCTCGTGAAATTTAGATTACAATATGGAATGTTAGTTAGATAATAATAATTTATAAAATATTATATAAACTTTAAAGTTATAAGTCATAAAACATTCTATAAACTTAAGTTATAAAGTTTACTAAACTTACCCAGAACTCTTCTGATTGAAATCTTTTCTGTTCAGCATCTTGAACTAGCCAGATTCGATCGCGGTTTAAAATTATAGCTTCCATACCTGTTTGTTTATTGTGATTTTCTTTTTGTGAGGGGACCAGCTCGCAGATAAACAAAGAACAAGAGTCAAAAAGTGATGATTTGGAGTACATCGCTAAGTATAATGAAGTCTCTCGCGCATTGATCAAGCTAGTAAGCAAACAGCGAACCCGTGGGTATTTGAACCCGAGTATCCAGGAAAAAGCCAGAACACAGGGCCAGGGGAAAAACAAAAAAAGCTACAAAAAGCACAGCACATACTGCCCCTTCTTATCCTCTAATTGATACTTGTGGAACTCCTCCAAGTGCTTGCTCTTAGAGAACTTCTCTGATAAATCCGCTTGCTGCAAAACAACAACACGGTTATTACCTTATAATGAAGTAATGAAATAAAAAAGTTCTTACCTTCTAGAAACCTGCTCTGTGAAGGAGATGGAACCACTAGTGTGCTTCCTGCCCCCTCTCCCATCCTTCATTCTTGTTCTTTTTATTCCATTTGCAAAAAGCTTTGTACCCAAGGCTATTCTAATACTTCACCCTCTGCGCACAAAATATCTCCAGAACACAAATAGACCTCTTCCTCGCGGCTCGAGCATTACTAACCAAATCCCTCATTCGGTCACTGATCTTGACCTCCCATGCATACTTTATCGTGGTGATGGGTAATGCCGGGTCCTATACGCATTTTTTTGAGATTCAATGAAAATTCAAAAGATTATAATATAATATGACAGTATAAATATAAAAAATAGAATATAATAAGTATAAAGATTAGAATAATATAAGATTCAAAAGTTATAAGTATAAAGACTTATAAAAAAATTTAAGACAAGTAAAACAACTACAATATTAGATTCATTTACCTGAAACTCTCCCCACCATATATCTCGAACATCTGGCGGGACCTCAGTCCAACTGTGGTAAGCCCAGTGAACTACTCTTGCATGACAGCTGAGATGTGAGTTGCAGCTCTCAAAGACGAATATAGTTTGTAAATGTTACACAAAATTAATGTTAGTATATATATTATATTATATTTATGACAAGTATGCATTTATTATGTTTAGTGAACTTACTGATCTATATTCTGTGTGAATAACTTCCAGGTATCACTGAGATCTAGCTTCCAAGCCGCAGGATCTGTTTTGGGAGCCGCAAAGGAGATGACTGTGTGGAAAGTGCGATAGACGAAGTGAGAGCGTCGGAAGGTGACTCTAGCGTCTTCGATGAATGTTGCTATGTTTGTGTCGGTGGATTTTGTTGTGTCAAAGTCAGTGGATCCTTTCTCTTGCGTCTTCGGGCCATCGCACTTGTGGCATAAATAAAATTATAGAATTAGTTAAATATAATAAATATAAGTATAATGACATGAATATAATAAAGATTAAGTGTAATAATATAAATATAATAACATAAGTATGATGACATAAATATAATAAAAATATGTATAATAATATAAGTACAATAAACTTAATCATACAATGTTCTATGTGTCAAAATCCTCATCGGAATCATTATCAGATTCATCGTTGGCATTTTCATCATAATCTTCATCGGAATCCCATCCTACTTCAGTTTCATCACTTTGTACTTTCTTGAAATATGTTTCGACGGCAATGTCTAACTCTTCCAACGAACGAGACTCATGGATGAGAGGTCTTATGTCTTTAATCGTCACATCTTTTACCGAACCCTTGTAAGCGTCCAAGTTTTCTTGGATGCATCATCTTGGACCAGAACATCTATTACTCAGGATCGAGATTTCATAACACTAATCCAATCAGTCCTCAGTCTGTTAGAGCCAGGATATGGGAGGAACGAAACTTGCTCTACTTGATGAGTGAAAACGAAAGGATCGTATCCTCCATATCTCTGGTCTTTATGCAACTCAACAAATTTATATTGAGGATGAATACTGATTCCTTGATCCGAAGAATCAAACCAATCACAATGAAACAAGATAACTTTTTGGGTTTGTTTTCCAGTCAACTCTACCTCAACTACTTCTTTTAAAACACCATACTAGTTTAGTTTCAGACACACACACATACACCATTAGTATATGTTTCTCCCTCCTCACCCTTATCTCTTGTGTTAAACCAAAACCTATTAAAATGTAACCCGTGTATGTCTTAAGTTTTTTAGAAGGACCCCAAGATATATTTTTTAGGAGTTGAATATACTGTTTCATGGGATTGTGAATCTGTATACACCAAAACACGTTTGACAAGGTTAATAAGGTTATATAACAATAGTTATTAATCAAATTTAAATGCTTTCAAAGAGATTAACTTCAACTCTAAGACACTTTGCAAATCCCTCGCTTATTTTCTCTTGAATTTCATCATCCGTTATATTCAAATTGAGATTCTTCTTTCTTAATTCATATTTCCTGCATAAATAAATTTAAAGCTTACAAGATATGCATATATGTATACGAAACATGTATGAAGTGAAGGATATAGATTAACTTACTAACGGTAAGGTCCTACTTCCTCACAATTAAGGACGATATAGTTCTTTGCTGCTTTCCATTCTCGATCATCCAAGAAAATTTTTTTTTTTTTCATTTTACCGGATTTTCTTCCTTGTTGATTGCATATTAATAGAACCTCACCCTAATGAAGAGGATTTCTGAAATCATCATTGTTAGCCCTAAGGGCATTATTACTTGTGTTTTGATTATGATTAACATGTGCTTGTGTGAGTATGTTAGCTAACCCTTCATAGAGAACAAAAGAAGAACATATGAAGTCTCAAAGTCTCAAGCAAAAGATCTTGATGATGAGGGCAAAATAGAGAAGAAGAGATCAAGCCATACCAAGATCAAATCAATTGAAGACATTGTATTTGTGAACTAGGTATTATCTTGTAAAACTCTCTAGTCTTAGTCTTTGATTCATTGATCATACATGAAGCTCTTCTCATGTTTTTCTAAAATATAATCCTTTGATAAAATCCAAGTATTCTTGACTTTAAGATGTTTTGAATAGTTTTTCTCCTCTTTAAAAATTGTCAAGAATGCCTTTGAAACTTGGAAGAAAGTTTTGTTCAGAGCTATTGCATTTAAAACATCTAGCCTTAAAGAATGATTGAAACTTTCCTATAAACCTTTCTTCCTCTTGTTTTTTATTCGTAACTCTTTTCAAAACTCCTGTTTTCAATTTTAATGACATATTTTTAACTTGCTTATTCCAATTACAACTGTGCTTTTATGTGATTTGGTCATTGCTCTTTAGGCTCTTTGTTGTTTATGGACTTCATGATGACACTTTTATGTTGAAAGTCCTGCTATTATCTCTTCTATGATCCCTTGGTACTTTTCTCCTACAATTTTTTGATTTATGACAAAAGGGGGAGAAAATAGTGCAAGATGTAAGGGGGAGAAATTTTGTTGATATTTATAAGTTATCATTGATGCTTGTTTACAATGATTATTGATGCAAGGGGGAGTTACCTGCAAGGGGGAGTTACCTCCTTTTCTTGGTGATTGTTATGCTTTGCCTCTTTGCATATTTTGACGCATCACCATATTACTCTTGCTCTTTTGTTCTTCTTGCATATGTGTTTGTCATAATCAAAAAGGGGGAGATTGTTAGCCCTAAGGGCATTATTACTTGTGTTTTGATTATGATTAACATGTGCTTGTGTGAGTATGTTAGCTAACCCTTCATAGAGAACAAAAGAAGAACATATGAAGTCTCAAAGTCTCAAGCAAAAGATCTTGATGATGAGGGCAAAATAGAGAAGAAGAGATCAAGCCATACCAAGATCAAATCAATTGAAGACATTGTATTTGTGAACTAGGTATTATCTTGTAAAACTCTCTAGTCTTAGTCTTTGATTCATTGATCATACATGAAGCTCTTCTCATGTTTTTCTAAAATATAATCCTTTGATAAAATCCAAGTATTCTTGACTTTAAGATGTTTTGAATAGTTTTTCTCCTCTTTAAAAATTGTCAAGAATGCCTTTGAAACTTGGAAGAAAGTTTTGTTCAGAAAAAAAACTTGGCTGAGGAATTCTTATTTCGGCAGTCCGTTTTTAGAAAACTCAAGTCCGAATCTTTCTGTTTCAAAGAACCGGAAGTCCGTTTTCTGGAACCGGTCGTCCGTTTTTAGCTGTCAGTGTAAAAAATATTACCGTTGCACTGAAGCAACGGTCATTTCTGAAATTTGACAACCTATTTCTTAGGCAACCGTTTTGAGCTTAAAAAGTCCTATATATACACTCAATTATCAGCCATAAATTCAAGGAGTTTGGGCATTACTCATTGAGATCATTTAATACATTTCAAGAGCTTCAAAAATACATTTTGTTACAAATCATTTTCAAATCCCAAACAAAATCTTCTTGAGCTTCATTATTGATCATCCATCAAAGAAGAAGAAGAAAAGAGGTGCTTGTAGAAGTATACCATTGAGTTGTAATCTTCCTCTTCTCAAGCTAAATTGGTAACATTGTTCCTAACTCTCTCTATTCTATTATTGTGATCAAAGGTTTGTGGAAAACCCTTTGGGTGATCCTTTGATTAACTAGTTGTATTGTTGTGATTGAGGTTTTGGTGTAAAACCCTTGAAGGGTGAACCTCATTGTGTAGTTGTGTAATCAACTTGAAGTTAGTGGATTTGTGAAATCCTTGGGTTGAGGCTCAAGGTAGTGGATGTAGCTCTTGGAGAGAGTGAACCACTATAAATTGTTGTGCATGCTCTTTAACTCTTTGCTCTTTTCATAATTGCCAATTCTATAAGATTATGCTTTGTGTGGATTCTTATTAAAAAGAGTTTTAGAAATCCTTCACAAACAAATTGGAGGTTTACCTTTCTAATCACACAAAAGATTTTTTAAAATTAGCCAAAAACCTTATTCACCCCCCCTCTAAGGTTTTTCAATCATTTTGCCTAACTCTTTTGTGGAGTGTAGGTACGCTCTCTTCAAAGTACCTAAAGAATATCGCAGCCTCCTCAACTAAGCAAGCATTGCATTTTGATCCCTCGACTTCGGGCTTATTTTTATTATCTTCTTTGTATGGTACAAGCACCTACAATATTATAAGCATATTAAAGTAAGTTATATAATTTAATTAAAATGACGTTTGACAAATAAGTTAAGTGAAGTTGTGTAGGTTACCTCTCAAAGAGGTACATCCGCCTATTTTGGAGGGTTTGCATACATTCGTCTCGTACGATAAATAAAATCATTGAATGCTCCATAACATAGAAAAAACCCCGGGGGAATATGCATTCTAAATTGCATATGAAAATGGGAATTCTTTCCTCTAATTCACGTATATGAGACTCACTTATCTTGGGTGTGCAAAAGTCTCAGTAGAAGAGACTCAACTCGGTCAAGCAACTCCACACCTTCGTGAGAATAAGTTCTCTAAAGGCGATGAGCATCAGTCAATCCACGAACATGTGACAATCATGACCTTTCATACTAGTCATCTTCATGTCTTTATAATCAGCACACATTGGCAATTAGATGCATATGCATTTGGGAGGTGCAAATCTTTAACCCAATCAAACACCATTTTCTTTTGTTCCTTTGTCAAGATGTAACATGCTGTTGGATGCGAACACTTATCCCCACCGCTCTCTTCAATTAATAAGTCTGGTCGGTTGCAATACAAGTGTAGACCTTGTCTAGCCTTGATATTATCTTTTGACTTCCCTTTTATATCGATAATAATGTTAAAGGCATTGTCAAACACATTCTTCTCATTACATCACCTCAATATTATGACGGACTAAAAGAGTACACCAATAAAGATCCCAAAATATATTTCTCCTTCTCTCTCTTTTTCCTTATGGATCTTTTACCAGTGACTGCCATAAAATTTACATTCTATTATGTCGGAGTCCTCCTTCCAATAAAGTATACAACCATTGTAACACACATCAATCATTTGCATTGGCAATCTTAAGCCAGATAACAATTTCTAAGTCGCGTACGAATATTTTACTATATTGTTTACTGGTGGCAAATGCTTCTTTATAATGCAAACATCATCGGATGTCTTTTGAGTCCATTAGTTCTTAGACTTAATGTACAACAACTCCGCACAAGTAGATAAAATTGAATGTCTATCATCACCTTCAACTAATAGTGTCTCTACCGCTTTTAACATATCAAAAAACGTTTTGGCCTTAGGATTAGGTGGTTCTTCATTATTGGTTTCTTCATGAGGGAAAAACTTCGAACCGACTACATCAAATATTATCTCACAATATGAGTTCATTTCAGTCGGCATTGACTGTGAACTTTCTGCCCCAATATTTGACTAGATTGTACCAACAGGTTTTGCAAGAACACGTCTTCATCATGTGACTAGATTTTTACACCATGACCTGTCCAATTATGATAACAAGGCACAGAACCCCACTGCAAAATATGATCCTTCACAACATTAGCAGGTATAAATTTCTTGTACACTTACATCTCATCACTTTCTTACTTCCATTATTCTTTTCAAGACAATAATGAATAAAATATTCTACCCATGAATGAATTCACTTGTAAAACCCCTAACACCCAGGCTCCGGTCGTTCTCTATACATCCAAGTACGATCTAGTATATTTTCCATAGATTCTAATAATGATTAGGAGAAAGAATAGTTAGTTCCATCACTTCTAAGTTATGACTATAAAGTTAAATTTTAGACATACTTAAAAGCCTTATAATCTTTAGTAAAAAGTAGATATAACTTCTAATCATTTATAATCTTTATAAACAAGGTTACTCTCTTTGAAAACATAGCAAAGTGTCCCTTAAAAGATTAGAAAAGTTCAAACTTCTCCTTTCGTTTTAAGTTTTACGTTAAGTCATTACTAAAAAATCTAAGTTCTTTTATAAGATTGAGAATTTTTTGGTAAAGATGTATTATGAACATTTTCCAGGCTTACATGCCACTCAAATAACTAACAAACCAACTCAAATAAAAATAAAGCCAGGGCTCCCCCATAAAACTTTAAAGAGTAAGGGCTCTCCCGTAAAACTTTAAAGAGTCAGGCTTCCCCGTAAAATAAAATTTAAACTAATTAAACACATACTTCTAGTGTGTATATGATGGAGAATATGTCACTGAAATCCTCACAAACAAAGCTATAAGAAAAAAAAGAGAATAATATTAAGTTTTAAAATTAAACTTAAACAAATTAACTTAAAGTTTTAAAAAAAGAGAATAATATTAAGTTTTAAAATTAAACTTAAACAAATTAACTTAAAGTCGTAAACTTAAAGTATGTAGAAACCTGTCACACAACTTGAGTGTGGTGACATAGGTTGATCATGTGACACATCTTATTCTACTACTTTTTTTGTAGAGGCGAGATTCACACTGCGCTTATGGTAAAAACCCTATTTCAAGAAAAAATCACATACCGACCGCGCCGAACTAGTGAATTGAATGGAATGATTCCTCTCCCTTGGTTAAATCTGCACAATTTTCCCTTCATGTATGGTTGCCCGATGCTATGGCAGCTATAAAAGCTATGCTTGTCAATCGAGTAGGTGATTTTAGAATTCGCCCTTTTTGATAGTCCATTGCAAGTTATTGTGGGCTGTGTCCTTCAGGCACAAAAGCTACAGGATTGTAGAGCATTGTGTATTGGCATCGTTTTACAAAACTTGGTAAATCCTGAAGAATCAGTGATTATGAGCTGTAATATGGAAGTCCGATTAAGGAAATTTGAAAACATAAAGAAAGGTCAAAATCCTAAAGAAAAATAGGATTTGCAGGGAATCAAAACTAGAAGTGTTTTTGGAAACTAAATCCTTGGTCCAAATTTATTAGGAAATACATGACTGATCAATAAGCCTCAAAATCTATAAGTAACGCAATGCAATTAAAGTTGAGGCTAGCTATTCTAAAGACATTCTACATCAGAGAAGACGGTGGTTCATGGTGGTTAAGTTTGTGCAGTCACAAACTTCAAACACTGTGATTCTCCATTGATGCTTGTTGTTCATCCTTTATAATTCAATGGAGTCCTTGTTTAGAAGACTATAGCTTCTAGGGATAGAAGTTGTACTAGGGTTCAACGGAGTTAAAGACTTGAAGGGATTTCAAGATCAAGCTGCTTGTTCTAAGGGGGAGCCTTAAAGAGTTGAAGGGATTCAATTGTGCAGTGGGCAAAGGAATTTGTATTGATTCCACTAGGGAAACACTAGATGTGTAAAAGAGTTGGGTGTTTTCTTGTACTATGTTGATAGTTATTAGTTGATTACTTTCTGGGCATAGGCTCGCAGATGTAGGCTTGGCCGAATTGCGTTACCAATTGTTATGTCATGTGTGTTTGTTTGGTTTACTGCTTTTCACACTGTGTTTCACACTACTAATGCAACAAAATCAGTTCCACTGCACGATTTTCCTAAGTACTAACTTACAATTGGTATCAGAGCTACCGATTGTTGTGCTAGTTATTTAGTAGGTGAAGATCTTGAGAAGTTGGTACCTGGGTCATCGTGACAACCAAGGAAGGCGGATATGTTACTAGACCTCCTCTACTTGAAGGCACAAATTATGCCTACTAAAAGATGAAAACACGGATTTTCATTCAGTCCTTGGATGAAACTGTATGGGATGCTATTGAGACTGAATAGAAACGTCCTACAAAGACTGAAGAAGATGACACAACTAAATTGACTGAGGTAGTTATGAAGCCCAGACTCGAACACACTGATAGTAAGAGAAAATCTGCTCAGGCTAATGCTAAGGCATTTAATCCCATTTTTGCCAGTATGGATAAGGAACAATTCAAGCTAATTTCAACTTGCACAAATGCAAAAAAGGCTTGGGAAACTTTGGAAACCATTCATGAAGGTACAAATGTTGTGTGGATTTCTGAATTACAAATGTTGACTACTCAGTTTGAAGAATTAAGAATGCAAGATGATGAAACAATTGGTAAATTTAGTGGCCAACTCAGAGACATTCCAAATAAGGCTTATCAATTGGGAGAAGAATTCTCTGAGAGAAACTTATGTGAAAGGACTAAGGTCTCTACCTGCACGATTTCATCCTAAGGTTGCAGCAATGGAAGAAGCAAAGGATGTGACAAAACTTCCTTTGAATGATCTTTTAGGATCCTTGAGGACATATGAGATGAATCTTTATTTGAATCTAAAGGTAAAAGGTATTACACTGAAAGCTAAAGACAACTTATCCAATGCCACACCTTATTCTGAAGTAGAGGTTATAATGCTAACTCGAGACTTTGGAAAGTTTCTTCATAGAACTGGGAAAACATCCAAACCTCAAGGGAGGTTCAAAAATGACAACAAGGATAGGAAAGACTCTAATAAGTTTAAGTCTGAATGAAACACAAAGAAAAGGAAGTTTGACACTGGTAAAAAAGGCAATACAGTGCAGAGAATGTGAGGAGTATTGTCACATCCAGGCAGAATATGCCAACACTTTGAAGAAGAACAGATCCGTGAATACTACTCTCAGTAATGATGATAAGAAAAGTGATTCTCAAGATGGTGGAGAGGACACTGATTCTAATGAGAAACTGGCATTTAATGTGATAATAGATCTTGAAGATATATCTATGCACATTGATCACAACAATGACAGTGACGATGATTCCATCTATACTAATGAAGAAGTATTCTATGAGGAACTGCAAGATAGGTACAACCTTCTCTACACCAAGTGGGTTGGACTTGTAAAGTTATATCAAGAACTAAAGGACAGCCTAAAGAAGGTCCAGGAACAAAAAGATGCCCTTGAAGAAAGAAATTATGAGCTAATAGCTCAGGTCAAGAATGCAACGGAGAGAGTTAGCGTGGCTGAAGGCAAAATAGAAAAATTGAACACTGGAAAGGCTAAACTTGATGAAATAGTCTCTGTGGGAAGACGAGCTAGAATGAAAACAGGACTTGGTAACACTGGTGCAAATCTCAATCACATAACAGGTATGTATGTCACACAACATGAGAGCAGTTACACAACATTTGGCAAGTTAAAATGAGTGTTTCGGAAAGATAGCTTGAGTCAAGCTGAGAAGAGAAACTTGATCAAGAAACACAAACCTAGAAAGCCTCCACTTATGTGTGATTACTGCAAAATGATCGGGCATATGTGGCATCAATGTTACAAGAGAATTGGAGATCTAAAGCAAGGAAGAAAGCTACACACACATGCTTTGACCAAGGAAAAGGTCAAGATGCGATGGATTTGGATAAGAAAACAAGAGCAGAGAGGTAATGTAGCTCATCTATCTCTGTCAGCAAATTTTGGGGGTGTATGGTATCTTGACAGTGGATGCCCACACCATATGACGATAAACAAATAATATCTTGCAAACTATACAATGTGCCATAAAAGAAGTGTGACATTCGGTGATGGTGTGAAAAACTGAGTAGCCGGTGTAAGCACACTAAATGTAGCTAAAATGATAAAATTATCTGATGTGCTAAATATTGAAGGGGTGAAAGCCAATTTGATAAGTATAAGCCAGCTGTGTGATGATAATGATCTATTGATGTATTTTGACAAGAGACAATGTTATATGCTGACAAACAATGAAAGTGCATCATTGTAGGATAAAGAACAATTGACAATTACTATCAGATGAATGCTATAAAAGAACCCATATATCTGACTAGAAAAATTGGAGAAGCTGAACTGTGGCACAAATGACTAGGGCATGTGAACTATAAACACTTAAACAAACTTGGAAGCAAACAAATTGTCAGAGGAATTCCACAATTTAAAAAAGTGTGGAAGTTACTATGTGAACATTACCAGATCGGTAAGCCAGTCAGAGCAAAGCACATCCAAGTAGGAGATATCACCGTGATGATGGTTTTTAATAAAACAGGATGTCCCTAATTACTAGAACGCATGACAAGTGGACCTAACAATATAGAGGTGAGTTTTAACCCGAATGTGGAATTTGTTGAGGAACGAAAAGGCTTAAGTACTAATCATGTTTCTAATGTTTAGCCTAAAAAAAATGATGTCTTTGAAATAAAACTAAAAAGAACAATTAAAAAAACAAGCAATGTAAGAACGATTTTAAAATTAATTGAAGCAAGTATTTTGAAGGTTGAATCCCCCTAATCCTTGTTACTAGTTCAATTGGAAAAACTTTAATGAAAACGATGTTGAATTAATTAAGTTGAGTCATCACTCAAATCAAGCACTCTCTATCTCTAGGCAAAAGCCATCCTACTCACTAACCCTTAGAGGAAAATCTCTTTTCTCCATAACAAATTATGAGTGCAGTATAATTAGGTGATTTAAAAAGACCTAAAAGTACAATATCGTATCTCTAGTCAATTGCCCCAACCAACCCCTAATTTTTTACCCTAGATTGTTCTTTCTTTTTCAATTTCAAACAACCTTGCGAATAATCTAATCTCGCGACAATTAAATTACAAACAAACTCAATTGGAAGGCAACTTAAATCAAAACAAACATCGAAATCAAGAAATCAAACCAAGAACTTCATAATGAAGAATCAGGGTTCAACCCCTATCCAAACAAAAAGAACTACTCACTATTCATTATAATAAAACTATAAATTAACATAAAATTCAATAACAAGAAAAAGAAACGAAAGCTTTGGATTGAAATCGAAGTCGCAATTGAAATCTTGAACGTCTTCAAGGCTCGTCTTTTGAGTCGCCAAGTTGAATATCAAAATCTTGAAATAATGTCTTCAATTCTTGAATCCGAGAAAAGTAAATTACAGAAATCTTGAAAGTTTACTAACTAATTGAATGTGTAAAAGCTGAATTTAATGAGTGTTTAATCTAATCTAACCTACCTAATCTAATTCTAACCTAACTAATCTATTTTAAAGCCTAAATTGTATATCTATCTATCTAATTGTATTTAAGAATATTTCTAATAGCTGCAAAAAGATCCCTTTTATAGAGGTGAAAAATACAAGAAAACCAAGCTAGAATTGGAATAAAACACAAAAAAATCGAGTTTGTTTTGGATTCAACCGCTTCTTGCCAGCATACCTACCGCCGACAGTAGGGCGAGGCCTACTGTCCGTGGTAAGTCTTTGTTTGCCAATGCCCTTTGTTCCATGGAACCTACCGGGGACGGTAGGTCAACCTACCTAGCGCAGTAGGTTGGCTTATTTGTTATCGATGCCTCCGTTTTCGTAATTTTTGCTCCGCTTTTGCCCGTTTTCTTTTTCTTTCATCGTTTTCACTTCTGGACGGCACCTAAAACAAGAGTAAGAGATATTTAGCTAAAATATATACTTTGACATATCATAAACACCAAAAACGATAAAATTAACATATAGAAAATATAGACAATTATTCACATATAACACCATAACAAATAGAGTAGCTCTAAAAGGAGCTTCATCTTAAAAAACCAGTACTAAAAAGGCACGAGTTGCCACTCCTCCTCCTTCTGCTCCTCTTAAAGCAAAAAATACTCTAAACAAATACTTTTATACAAAGACTGTTGAATAGAGAATGGTAGAACTAATTGACAAACCAATTTCGGTTGAGAAAAGAATTACTCAAGAAAGCTTGGAACCATACAATGTGATAGAGTGCTGCTGAGAATAGGCTGTGTGGAATTGGCTCTATTTGCCGAATAGCATAGTGAGAACTTAGTCAAGGAGTCTATATCAATCTGACTGAGAAGTTTTACAATCCTGAAAGCCTAGCTTATGGTCAAGTATATGTGAGGGATCATGTCATCGATTTCTCACCTACAAACATAGCTTACTGCCTAAGTTGTCCACACTACAGTGACATAAAGAGGACTGGCCTGGAGGAGGAAGCTGACTTTGATGAGGTGACTAAGGTTCTAACTGGTGATGCAGAGGCTGTCTGGCAAAAAACTAACAGGCTTAACTCAAATTTGATGAAAATGCTATACAGAGCCCTGTTTAGAGTCTTTTGTGGAAACTGGTTGTCAACAAGGAAAGAGCTCATCTGTTCTATGCCTTTGCCACTAGGAAAAGGATCAACATCTGTACTGTTATCTTCAGAAACATCTTCAGGCAGATAGACTAAAAGAAGGCCATTAAGATTGCTCTTCCATTTTTGTGTTTAATTTCTGAATATCTACTTGCTTATAGGGACCTTTCTTTGCCTTCTGATTCTTGGGTAAGGGCACAGGACCCTCTGGTGATGCCAAAGCATACAGCTCCTGGTGCAGTGCCACATTCTCTAACCCCATCCACACAAGGACACACTGGTCCGGAAAAGTCCACCAGGCAGCAGTCATCCCAAAAGAAGCAGCCTAGCACCAAGTTAGCCTCACCTCTCCTCCTCCTCCTCCTAGTGCTGAATCCTTAGAAGTGACTACCAGCTAAGTCCTCCTCAATCAACAACTCTCAAATGTTACAGCCTCTGTTCTTCAAATGCTGCAAGATTTGAAGAATCTTAAGGATAAGCTCCCCACAACATTATTCAGATCAAAGGGGGAGTCCTGGTTGCAATTTGTTTTAATATGAAATTACTTTGCTTAACCCTGTGTAGTCTTTGGGTGGCCGAGTGTGGCCTTGAATTGAACACTTTAATTTCTATCTTTATGTGGCCTGCATGGCCTTGAGAATATTTTTTTTGTGCTTAATATGGTAGCCTCTGAGCTATCTATTTTGGCTTGTGTGCCTGATGTGGTGATGAAACAGGATGCCATACTAAACTAAGCAACAGATGAGTGGACCTATCACTGTAGTAAAAAATGTTATATCCGAGTGTCGAATCTCTCGAGGACGGTAAAGGCTTAAGTACTAATCACATCTCTAATGTTGAGTCTAAAGAAAAGTTGGTTTTAAAAAATAATTAAACTAAAAGGCTTAAAATAATTCAACAACTAAAGAAAACAAGTAATAAAATTAAGATTTAAAAACTTCATAAAACAAGAGTTTGGATATTGGAATCCCCCTTATCCTTGTTTCTAATTCAATTGGAAAACTTCAATGGAAACGATGTTGCATTAATTAAGTTGGTCATCACTATAAATCGGACAATCCCTATCTCTAGGCGAAAGTCACCCTACTCACTAACCTTTAGAGGAAAATCTCTTTTCTCCCTAATAAATTTCGACTGCGGTAAAATTAGGTGATTTTTAAAGGACCTAAAAGTGCAAAATTTTATTTATAGTCAACTGCTTTAATTAACCTCTAATTGGTTGCCCTAGATCGTTCTTCCTTTTTCAATCCCAAACAACCTTGTGATTAATCTAATCTCGCGAAAATTAAATTGCAAACAAAAAAAAACACAATTGCAGAATAACTAAATCAAAACAAACATTGAAATCAAGAAATCAAACCAAGAAATTCATAATCAAGAACTAGGGTTCGACCCTCATCCAAACAATAAGAACTACTCACTATTCATGGTAATAAAACGGAAATTAAACATTAATGCAATAACAAAGTAATCGGAAAGAAAGCTTAGGAGTAAAATCGAAGATGAAATTGAAGTCTCGAACGTCTCCCGAGCTCATCTCTCGAGTCACCTAATTGAAGCTAGAAATCTTGGAATCAGATCTTCAAATCTTGAACTCCAAGAATTAAATTGCAGAAAATCTAATAACTAATTGACTAATTGAATAAAAGATTGAATAATTAACTAACCTAAATCTAGCCTCAATTATCTACTAACTACTCATAATTACTGCCCTGGACCTTAATTGTAGAGTAGCCTCTTAAATAGATGAAAAGAATACAAGAAAACAGAGTTTGGATTAAAACTGCTCATTAACCGGGACCTACCACCCGATGGTAGGTCTAGCCCTACCATCCGTAGTAGGATTCTGCCTATAGAAACTTTCTTGACGTCAGGACCTATTGGCAACGGTAGCAAACCTACTGTCACCAGTAAGGTTCCGCCTTGGCTCCTTGTGTGATCTCCGAACCTACTGCAGACGGTACATTAGCATAGCTCAGGTGGTAGGTCTTCATCATTGATACTGTCGGCGCTGTTTTTGTCTTTTTCGCTCTGTTTTTGTCTGTTTTCATTTTCTTTCATCATTTTCCCTTCCAGAAGGCACCTAAGACAAGAATAAAGGGTATTAGTCTAAAATATGTATTTAATACATTAAAAACACAAAAAAAACGATGAAAATAATGTATAGAAATTTAGACAATTAAGCACATTTCAAATACCCTCACACTTATCCGTTGCTTGCCCTCAAGCAACACAAACTAAACAGACAAAATAGAGGAGTTAAAAACTTTATTTTAGAGAGATGATACATGAAAATGCAAGAAGCCAAACTACAATAGTTAAGATCACAAAACGGCCACAAGCAATGGTAGAAATAATTGTAAAACTAAAGAAAAGTAAAAGCAAAAATAAAAACGAAAAAAACTAAGAAAGACTAAAGACAAAACCACTTCAATAGAATACTATCCTATCCAACTCCAAAGATAAATAAAAATAGACCAACAACAAAAATCATCAAGTCCACCACAAGTTACTAAAAATCGCTACTAATCAAAGGGGAGGTGTGTGTGTGTGAATTACTCATGCTGTTTTTCACAAAAGAGAAATGTCAAGTGATTAGCACAATGAAATATTTTACATGACAATACACACGAGCTCATACTTCTCTATCACTTATCCACTCTAAAGTCTATTCTAGGTAATTCCGGGATTAGGTAGAACTTTTTGGTTTGTAATGTTCGGCTTGGGACATGTATAGGGTTAAAAACAAAGGTAAATGGAGAACAAAGACAAATGAGATAGAGCTAACGCAACCGGAAGGAAAGATAACAATATTAAAGAACACTTTCTAGCCAATCTTTTTCACTCTTCTCACTCACGTTTGAACATCCTACTTCGTTCTTTTCGGTGCACACCCCACCTAACAACATACTTCTTCAAATTTACAAGGAATTACCTATTAGTATATGCCCTAAGACCAATTGGCTCACATTTATGATTTATGAAGCATGTATTTTTGAATTGTATTTTATGCTCTTGGTCGTCAAGTATGTGACTTGATAGTAAAACCCTTATAGCTAATAAAATACTATTCTTATTTGTCCCTAGTTTATTACATCTTGTAAACTAGTGTGAAGATTATTGATGGTCAAGTTTTACTAATCATGAATATGAGATATAAAATCAATTCATAAATACATATTGAGAATATTGTATTGGACATGACCCAAAACGAAGAAGAAATATTGCATGGGTTTAAGTTATAAGTATTTCTTCTCAATTTTATATTTGGTGTCCTTTGACCTAATGTTTCTAATGTTTCTTGCATGGGGAGAAAATATGTTTTGACATAGTCAAACATCACTTTTAATTAAGTGATTATTATGACTATTGGTTGGCTTATTTTCTTGTCATGGCTTGAATATTGGAGATAGTGAAAGGGATTTGTCCCTCTCTTTTTAGAGAAAGATATCCATGGGCCCCTTGATAAGGAAAACTGGAAAATATGAATGACCATGCTCAAATAAGTATTAATAAGGTGTTATTAATATTATTTGTTTGAACAGTCTGCCTGGTGATCAAGTAAATGGTTAATTAAGTTTTATAAGGATGACTTGGTCCATGCCTTATACTTAATTAGGATATCGTGTGACAAAAGGACTAAATATTAAATCTGATACTATGTTATTATTGCTTTACTTAACTTGGGTAAGCATAATGTCTTGCTAGAGGCCGCTTATGTTTTGTGAATAAATGTCTAGGACATTTTTCATTCACTGCCAACGTTAAGTGAACCTACAGGGTCACACGCATAGACGATCTTGTGAGCATAATGTCCACGTTCAATGAATCTAGATTGTGTCCAGATTCGTTGAACGTATACAAAAGGGTAATCAGATTTCATATTATATTTTCTGGTAAGTTAATAAGTAATTAATTTTATTTAATCGAATAAATGAAATTAATTACTTAATATTACTCATCCAATCGTTGGATGATTATAGGAATAGACGGACGAGATTAAACTTTCATTAGATGACAGTTAGGGTTTTGATATTGAGAGCTATAAAACATTATGTTAACCTTTTCTTGGCAACCATCCTTTATCTGATTAACGAAAAACAAAACCCTAAACCCTAGAATGGCGATATAGTATCTAGCCTCCTCTCTTTGAAATACGACCTATTACCAGATAGTCAAGATCAGTTCTGAACAGTTTTCAGAACACACAAGGGGCTAGCATCCCGATCGCTTGCAGAGGAGTTCGTCGCTTGGATACCAGTAGAGGGCGAAGCATAAACAGCAGCACCTCCACATCGAACAATCAAAACATTGAGGTAATTTCTATCCAATCGGTTTTTCTAGTATGTGCAGATCCTGTTGGTGGATTTCCGTAGTTTTATTTTATTTTGTTTTTGCCTACGGTCTGCAACATTACCAAGTGTAAGAGAGAGAGAGAGAGAGAGAGAGAGAGAGAGAGAGAGAGAGAGAGATATGTGTGATATTTTTCAAGAATTTACCATAAAATAAACACTCATATTTTTTCTTTGTTTTATGCTATTTTTTTCATTTTTTTGTACTTTTTCTATTTTTTTCTTTTCAAGCACCAATTTTTTTTCTCTCTCTCTTCAATAGCCATAAGCATCGAATATCTAAAATACCCCTTCTTTTTCATAATAGAGTTTTTCTTTCTTTCTTCACTCCTTCACCCCACACTTATTTGTTTTCTCACTCAAAACGGCTAAAAAAAGTAATATACAATTAGTTCCACGAATTGAGGTTTTATGTAGTGAGTTTAAAAGAACAACGAAAAGAAGGGATTGAAACCCTTAGCATGAAGGCACAAAAAGGGAATTAGGGATTGATTTCATATAGGATATATGGTAAGAAAGGCACAAACGGTATAAAGAAGGCCTAAGACCATCATTTTCGGGACCATCCTAAACTAGAATTCTTTTCTTTTAAGGATAGAAAAATATGAAATTACAGGCAAAGACCCAAAACTTGATTATCATTATGCTAATTACATAAGATTCCTATACTTCTATTACTTAAACAACATTCACAAGTGCATGAAAACCATTGATCATGTAAAAAAATTAGTAAATATGGTTTTCAAAGTGATTAAGTCGCTCGCCTTTTTCGAAAAACTTAAAAGAATTTTGTAGTTATGTATTCTACTAAAAGTGGTAAAACAAAAATATTTTTTGATTTTCTAAGGAATAATAAAAAGAAAAGGAAATAAAAGTTATTAGAATTTTTCTGATTTTTTTGGGACTTTTCAAATAATAGACTAAAAGTTAAAATGCAAAGAGAAAGAAAGATAAGGAAAATAAGACATAAATGCCCACTCCCCCTCCCTACACACACACTTAAAATCACATTCTCTTCAATGTTGGGGGTCAGATTAATAGGATAAATGAAAAAAACACATACATAGGAAGCAATCCCACAGAGGTAAAATAGTAAAGCATATCAGGAAGCCATTCCCAGACGAAAATAAAAGTAGAAAAAGCTAAAAAAACAAATAAAATTGATAAACAAAAGAACATATAAAATATGAAATAAAAAAACAAAAGAACATAAAAATAAAGAAGAAATAAAACCAAAATAAAAGAGAAGAAAGGGAAAGAGAAACTCCCAATTATGGACCAAAGTCTGCGTTGCCATTTCCGCTGCTGTCCTGATCAGACATAAATTTGTTGCAAAGGCGGGCTAGCGTCACCTCCTGGCTGTCCACAGATGCCCTCTGATGGGCCATGTCTTCTGTATATCGGCGAGTCGATTCTATTATTTCTACCGATTGGGTCCCATGGATATCTTGAGTGACACGGAGTTGCTCAAAAGTAGTCTGCATCTCATCCTGGAATGTATCCATAGGGACTGTTAGACGGGCATCGACCTCATCATCCTCAATATCTGAGAGGTGATAGGACTCATCGGCCTCATCATCCTCATCATCTGGTCGTGAGGAACATGCCCTAATGCTGGTTTTTGTGGTTTTCTTTATGGATCGAAAATCAGCAAGGTTGCGTTCCCGGAGCCGATCTTCCTTGGACGGAGGCGTCCACACTTTTTTCTTCTCATTCTAGGAATAGCCTAGTTATTGAAGATTGTAAATTTGATAACCTGCTTTGGTCATGTTGATGATCATTATTCTCCTGCAAAGTTGACATTGAAAGCAGCAAAAACTCGAGATAAATTTACAGGATAACGATAAACACATTTTTTGGTGGTGTCACACCCAATTTTGTGCATGGTGTGTATCCTCAAGGAAGCGAGGGAAAAGGGGGATCGATTGTGGAGTTTTTCAAGCATATAGATATAAAAAATACGGACTTCACTTAGTCCGCCCCCCTTTTGAACAAGTGTGTGCCCAAAGAAATAAGAAAAGGCACGAGGAAAAAGGGATGGGAAATCGCCCCTGTAGAGGATTTGACGACGATCTATTGGACGAGGCTAGATATCAAAGCAGTTACACGCAGCATCAAAATTCCACTCCATATTCTCGTCAATAGTTTTTCTGTTTGAGTCCATGATGACTGAATTCCCTTCGCTTGGAATCCCAAGAATGGATGCCAGACGTTCCCTAGTCAAAATTATTTGAAGCCTTTTGACAATAGAAATGATTGTTTTGAGATCCTTGTCTATTTTGTGGCTCATATTAGTATAGAATTCACGGTCAAGGTCGGGGTAAAAATAACTAGAAAGGCGAGGAAGAGGGACCCAACCCAAACCCTAAAAAGTTGTTCTAGATTAAAATGTTCGATGACCGACTCATCAAAAGAATTCTCAATAATTATTTTGAGTGACTCCCTGTTGGTTACCCATTTACGGGTTGCCATAGAAAGGTGCTCCTGAAAAGGAAGAATATTTGGGATGGTGGAGCCGGGCGAGGTCTCCTCAATATGAGCCTATTTGGATTTAGAGGAGGATGCAACTGATTTCTTTGGAGCCATAGAGAGAGTAGAATCAAATGAAGGACAAAAGAAGATGAAGGATACAACACCGCAAAAACAACAACAAGAACACAAAATAGTAAAACATAAAAAACACACAAATAGAGAAATAAAAAACTAGGCGTAGCCCGTGTGCTAAGTGTTCTAACGTCGCTCGTGTGTGTTAAAATGTGCAAAAGATAAAGGAACTGAACAAATAGAGCAGTAATAAAAAAAAGTGTTCAGAAAGCAAATAATCAAAATAAAACACCACAAAAAAACACGTATAAGCAACTAAAATGAAATGGAGGAAAAAATTTGGAGAATTAGCCTATGTTGGCTTGTAGAAGCAAACTATGCCACAAGTAACGCGCTCTTTCTACCTTGCATGAAACGTCGTCGAAGTTCGCTAGTGTTTCCGGTAATTCGCCAGAAAATTTGAAATTTCACCAGAAAATTCCTTGAAATTTTTGCAAAATTTTCGTTAGGAAACAAAAGAAACCACACACGAAGTTAGTGAATATAAAAAAAATGAACCAAAAATAAAAGACTAGAAGAAAAAGAAATAAAATGGGTGAAGAAGTTCAAGGAGGAAGGGAAAAGGTGGAGTCTTTTGAAGAGAGAGTGGAAGAAGAAGAAGAAGAAGAAGAAGAAGAAGAAGAAGAAAAAGGAAACAAACAAATAGAAACCAAGAGAGATAGAGAGATTGCACCTGTGGTACTCGCCAGAGAAGTTAGAGGCCGCCCGGTGAGATAATGCCAAGTGACATTATGGAGGAGAGGAGGAGATACGGGAGTTAAGGGAGAGAGGAGGAAGAGGGAAAAAAAACTTAGGGATTTTGGAAGAGAAAGAGGGGGGAGAAGTATAGAAATTTTTTATTAAAGGTTGGAATTTTGGTCAATTGGGTCGACTCGACCCGTTTCTCCTTTAGAAAAACCGACCCACTGCCAGATATGGACACTACCACGCACAGTATATCGAGGCCTACCATCTCTGGTAGGTCTCTACCTTGCTATTCTGAGAAATGCCAAAGTACCTACCACTGGCAGTAGGTTGGACCTACCATCCGCGGTAGGTCTCTGTTGAGAAAGTCCTTAAAATGCCTTACCCTTACCACTAGCAGTAGGGTATCCTACTGTCCGTGGTGGGCTTCTGTTGGGAGCAGATTTTTCTTCTTTTTCTGCAATTTTGAACCTCTCTCATGCCTTCTAATGTTATTTACTCAATGTAGCTCAATGTGGGTCTTAAAGAAAGTGTTAATTCTCTCCAAAATGACCTTGTAAAACAAAAACAACAAACGATCAAAGTATGAAAACAAAGCAAGAAAACTAAATTAAAATTATACAATTACAATATTCAAGGGAATAATGGAGTACCCCTTTTTTAGGTGCAGTGAGAACCTCCCGGATTGCGGAAATCCAAGTGTTTCCTCACCTCCTCTTTCTCTATGCATCATACCAGTACCCATCTCATTAATCGAGCCTTCAATTTGGAGGCAATCTACCTTCCGTCTTCCTTATACTTCTCCTTTGGCTGGGTATCCTGCACATTTAGAGATACTTGAGTAGTTTTATGATCTATAGCACATAAAGTATCTTGGGATTTAGAGGTAGGAGTCTGGATCAAAGGAAACTCGAACATTACCTCGCTTCCGCCGATCCTTAACACTAATTCCCTTTTTCCATATCTATCAATGCCCTTGAAGTACGCAGAAAAGAGAGACCTAATATTATGGTGAAATCAACGTCATCCTCCATGTCTAGCACTACAAAGTCGACAGGAAAGACCAAATCCTTGCCTTTGACTAAAACGTCCTCTATTACCCTCTTAGGATATCTAACACTCCTATCTGCCAGATTGATTGACATCCTTCCTTTTTTCGGGGTACCTAGACCTAGACGCTTACACATAGAAGAAGAGATGACATTAATACTTACGCCTAAGTCTACTAGAGCCCTATCAACATAGATACTACTAATTGTACAAGAAAAGAAAAACTCCCTGTGTCTTTCATCATTTGTGGTAGTATGTTTTTCTTCATTAGGAGGGCTGAAGATTCTTCACCAAGTATGTACATTGATGCCTCCCGAAGCTTGTCCTTCTTCATGAGCATTCCCTTTAAGTATCTTGCATACTTGGGTACCTGTCATAAGAGATCACATAAGGGTAAGTTCATTTCTAATTGACGAAATATTTTGATAAAATCCCTCATCTCATCTTGACTATGGTCTCAAACAAGTGCTCTTGGGAATGCGATCTTTGGTTTATAATTAGCACTTGATGACTTCCTCTCGCTTTTATCTTCTCCCAACTCTTCGGTTGATTACCTTTCTTTCTTAGTGCAACTCTCTTCATCTACGATCATCCCTTCTTTCCTACTTGTTGGAATCTCCTCCTCGATTGTCACAGAAATAGCATTTATATGCTCTCTTAGATTTACTTATGTGTTACTCAGGAGGATTCCCGGAGATCTTTTGGATACTATCTTCACTAGTTGCCCAATATATTTTTTCCAAGTTTCTAATGCAAGCTTCTTGATTCATCCTTTGGGCTGTCTCGATGATATTCATCCTATTATGAGTCGCACTCATGAACTTTACCATTAATTATTCCAAATTTGTCTTAGCAGGCGGAGGATGGTCCTGTGGACCCGCTCATAGGGCAATGGTGGAGGAGGACCCCTATTTTGAAAATCCAGGGTTGATGTGGCCTTTGTTGTCCTTGATCACCCCAAGAAAAGTTGGGATGGTTCCTCCAACCCGAAAATATGTATTTGAATAAGGATTATTTTGAGGCCGGTTCCCTTGTACAAAATCCACTTGCTCATTTTGCCCTCACATACTTGGGCATTCATGATTTGGATGCCCACCGTTGCAAAAATCACAGAATACAACCGTTTGATTATTTTTCCTTGCTGATATAATGGTCAAGTTCCCTATTTTCTTCTCTATCACTGTCGCTAATCTCCCATCCATAGTAGGAATTGCATCCATATTATGTACTATAGTTGTCTTTTGTTTTGATCTTTGCCCTCCTAAGGTATAACTATTCATGGCAATTTGTTCTATTAGATCGGATACCTGTTGAGAGGTTTCGTGGTCGGTAGACCCTACAGGTGAGGCTTCTATCAACTTTCTCGTCCCAAACGAAACACCATTATAGAAACTCTAAATTTGTATCCCAGATCCAATCCATGATAGGGACATTTACGTAGCAACTACTTCCATCGTTCCCAAGCCTCATATAGGCTTTCTTCGTTTATCTGTCAGAACGATAGAATTTCGTTCCTTAGTTGCGCTTTCCGCCCCGGAGGAAAGTACCTCCCTAAGAATTTTTCTGCCAATGAGTCCCACGAGGTTACGGATCTCGATAGCAATGATTTGAGCCAGGACTTTGCCTTCCCCCCAGAGAGAATGGAAAAAGGCAAAGATGGATGACATCTTCAGAAACTCCGTTTATCTTAAAGTTGTCGCACACCTCTAAGAAATTTTTGATATGAGTGTTAAGATCCTCATTTGGAAGTCCGTCGAATTGGACATTGTTCTGCAGCATTTAAGTTATTTTTGGCTTTATCTCGAAATTATTTGTCTCTACCCTTGGTCTTGCTATATTCGATTGCGTCCCCGAGATGGACGGTCGTGCATAGTCTGCCATTGTTCACTTCGCCATAAGTCGTTCCACTATTGGTGGTGGTGGAAGCAGTATGAGGAGAGGATTGTTGAATGGTGGAACTGGTGATTCGTCTTTTATCTTTTCGATGGGCACTATTGCACTAGTGCCTGTTGTTCCGAATTTAAGGGCACAACAGGCACCCCGTAGCATCCATTCTAGCTCTGGATCAAACGGTACTAATTCACCCATTTTCTTTTTGGGCATATACTAATACCACGATCTGCAATAGACGAAAAACATGGTTAATTCACGAAGATAGAGACAAGTTAAAAAGATAAACAAAAATAACTGAATAATGCAAAGGCAAAGACCAATTTTACCAAGAAAAATGAAAACAAAAACAAAAATAAAAAATGACTAAAGCACCAAATAAAATGACTTTTCCTTAAGTTGCCATCCCCGGCAACGGTGCCAAAAACTTGATGTGGTGATAAAAGGGGATACACTACTAAATTAAGCAACAGGCAAGTGGACCTATTACTGAAGAAAACAAGATATACCCAATTGTCGAATCTCTCCAAGGACTGTAAAGGCTTAAGTACTAATCGCGTCTCTAATGTTTAGTCAAAAGAAAAGTTGGATTTAGAAAATAATTAAACTAAAAAGATGAAAATAGTTTAACAACTAAAGAAAGAAAGTAATAAAATTAAGATGTAAAGACTTTATAAAACAAGGGTTTGGATGGTGGAATCCCCCTAATCCTTGTTACTAATTCAATTGGAAAACATCAATGAAAACGATGTTGCATTAATTAAGTTGGGTCATCACTATAAATCGGGTAATCCCTATCTCTAGGCGAAAGCTACCCTACTCACTAACCTTCAAAGGAAAATCTCTTTTCTCCCTAACAAATTATGATTGCTGTAAAATTAGGTGATTTAAAGGACCTAAAAGTGCAAAATCATATCTCTAGTCAATTGCCCCAATGAACCCCCAATTAGTTACCCAAGATCGTTCTTCCTTTTTCAATTCCAAACAACCTTGCGATTAATCTAATCTTGCAAAAATTAAATTGTAAACAAACAAACACAATTGGAAAACAACTTAATTAAAATAAATATAGAAATCAGGAAATCAAACCAAGATTTTCATAATCAAGAGCTAGAGTTCAACCCTCATCCAAACAATAAGAACTACTCATTATTCATTGTAATACAACTGAAATTAAACATTAAGGCAATAAAAAAGTAAAGGAAAGAAAGCTTAGGAGTAAAATCGAAGGCGAAATTGAAGTCCTGAACGTTTCCCAGGCTCGTCTCTCGAGTCGCCCAATTGAAGCTCGAAATCTTGGAATTAGGTCTTCAAATCATGAACTCCAAGAATTAAATTGAAGAAATTCTAATAACTAATTGATTAATTGAATAATTAACTAATCTAAATCTAGCCCTCTACTTTGATTGCAGAGTAGCCTCTTAAATAGATGAATAAATACAAGAAAGAAGAGTTTGAATCGGATTAAAACTGCCCATCAATCGCGACCTACCGCCTACTGCAGCCGGGTTTTCAAACGGTACTAATTCACCCTATTTCTTTCGGGACAATATTAATACCACACGATTTGCAATAGATGAAAAATGTGATTAATTCCACAAAGATAGAGCACAATTTAAAAAGATAAACAAAAATACATGAATGATGCGAAGGTAAAGACCGATTTGACCAAGAAAAACGATCAAAAACAAAAATAAAAAATGACTAAAGTACCAAATAAAAAGACTTTTCCCTAAGTTGCCGTCCCCGGCAACGGCTCCACAATCATCTATTTAACACACTCAAAACGGCTTAAAAAGATTAAAAAAACACTTAGCTCCATGAATTGAGATTTTATATATAGTGAGGTTAAAAGATCAAAGAAAAAAAAGGGAGTAAAACCCTTGGCATGAAGACACAAAATGGGAACTATGGATTAATTCCGTAGAGGATATAAGATAATAAAGTCTTAATTGGTTCAAAGAAGGCCTAAGACCATTCTCCGGGACCATCCTAGACTAAACTTCTTTGTTTTTAAAGATAGAAAAATCATGAAATTTCAAGCAAAGTTTAAAAATCATTATCATAATGCTAATTACTCAAGATTCCTAAACTTATATTACAACAATTACAAGTACATAAAAACTATTGATCATGTAAAACTTTAGTAAATATGGTTTTCAAAGTAATTAAGTAATTCGCCTTTTTTGAAAACCTAAGGAATTTTTCAATTGTAAACTCTTCCAAAAGTGATAAAAATAAAATACTTTTAGATTTTTAAATATAAAACATAAAAGAAAAGAAAGTAAAATATTTTTGGAACTTTTCAATTTTCTAATTTTTTTTGAAATTTTTAGAATAAGAGACTAACAGAAAAAACTTATGTAAGAACGAAAACGAAAAAGAGACTAACAGAAAAAAACTTAAATAAAGAAAAAGAATAAAAGAGACTAACAGAAAAAAAAATTGAAAAATGAAAAATACCCCCACACTTAAAATCACATTGTCCTCAATGTGGGGGTTATACTAGAAGAAACAAGAAAACAAACACATACATGGGAGGCAATCCCACATATATAAAGTAATTAAAGCATATGGTGAAGCCATCCCCACACAAAAATAACATAATAAACTAAAAACGAAAATTAAATAAAAGAATTAGAAATAAGGGAACAGAGAGTTCAAAGAGTGTTTAGAGAAGTTATCTTGTTTTTGTTTGAACAAATAACTTTTTCTGGCACTTGGAGGATAAGTTTTCAATATCTGCACCACCAGGGACCTACCACCGACAGTAGGGTAGAGCCTCCGTAGGCTTTTGCCTCCAAAAGATACCAACAGCAACCCCCCTACTGCCGAAGATAGGGTAGACTTACCGTCTGCGGTTGGCTTCTGTGCTATCTGTGGAATGTCTTTTGTTGGGTGCAACTTAACTTCCCGGCTTGCTTTTAGCCGATCTCCAAACACTTTTTATATATAGGGGTGTTCCTAGCATATTAAGAACTCTCCTAAAAGACTAGTACATCACTAAAAACAAATAGTTAATAATAATTAAACAAAATAAAGTGTGAAAAGCAGGTGAATTAAAGGTACAAACATAATTTACAACATGGTAGAACGGCCAATCTTACTCATCTTGAAAAAGAGGGATTCCTTTGGAAGGATTCCTACGTCTTCACCAAAATATGGTTTAAGGCGATGGCCATTTATCTTAAACGTCCCTTTAGTAGGATATGTTACTTCTATTATGCCGTAAGGAAAAACTTTGCTTACTGTAATGGTCCAGACCATCGTGATTTGAGCTTCCCAGAAAAGAGATGAAGGCGTTAGTTGTAGAGGAGCACAACATCTCCTTCTTTGAATTCCCTTTTTACCAGATGCCTATCATGTCATCACTTCATCTTTTCCTTATAGATGTTGGAATTCTAGTATGCTTGTAATCTCTATTCGTCAAGCTCATTTAGTTGAAGTAGCCTTTGTTTACCTGCACAAATGTAGTCAAAGTTAACTAGTTGAATCGCGCAATGGGATTTGTGCTCAATTTCAACAGGTAAGTGACAAGATGTCCCATAAAGAAAACGAAAAGGAGCACACTTGATTGGTGTTTTATAAGCAGTTCTATAAGCCCAGAGAGTATCATCTAACTTAATACTCTACTCCTTTCTATTACTAGCAATGATCTTTTTGGGGATGCATTTAATCTCCCTATTTACTACTTCTACATGGCTGCTAGTTTGAGAATGATAAGGAGTAGCTAGCTCATGAGTTACTCCTCCTCTCTTAAGCACTTTTTCTAGTTGTTGGTTACAAAAATAAGTACCTCTATCATTTATTATAACTCTAGGGACACCAAAATGAGAAAATAACTTTTTTAGAAACTTAAGCACAACTCTAGCATCGTTTGTGAGTAGGGCTTGAGCCTCAACCCACCTAGACAAATATTCTACAGCTACCAAGATATATTGATTCACCAAAAGAATTTGAAAAGGGACCCACAAAATTAATTCCCCAACAGTCAAACACCTCACAAACTTGGAAAGTATTCATAGGCATAACATTGCATTCAGAGATATTACCTGCGTTGCAACTGTCACATTTCATAACATACCTTACTGTATCCATGTATAAAGTCGGCCAATAGAAGCCTGATTTAAGTACCTTTAGAGCAATCCCATCTGCTTGATAATTTCCACCAACTGGACATTTATGACAATGTTGAAGGATTTCCACCATTTCAGGGTAAGCTACGCATCGTCTAATTATTTGGTCGACACATAGACAAAAAAGGTATGGTTCTTCCCAAAAATAGTACTTTAAATCTGCAAAGAACTTTTTTCTCTTCTGTATATTACCTGTAGGCATAACATTTGAAACTAAATAGTTAGCTATGTTAGCATACCAAGGTGAATCAAAATTGATAATTTTACGGAGAAGAAGTTGTTCATCGGGGAATGTTTCGTCGATTTTCTCTTCATCCAATGGTTCTAAACCCGAATTTTCTAATCTAGAGAGATGATCAGCTGCCAAGTTCTCAGCTCATTTCTTGTCTTTAATCTCCAAGTCAAATTCCTACAAAAGAAGTACCTATCTAATAAGTCTAGGTTTTGCATCATTTTTTGAAAGAAGATACTTCAAAGCAGAGTGGCCAGTATAGAGTATGACTTTAGAAAGTAATAAATAGGGACGGGATTTGTCGAACACGAATACTATTGTAAGCAACTCCTTCTCCGTTATTGTGTAATTTGCTTGGGCATTTGTTAGAGTTTTGCTTGCGTAGTATATCTGCTGGAAAAACTTACCCTTTCTTTGGCCCAAAACAGCACCTATAGCATAGTCATTGGCATCACACATTAATTTAAAAGGAAGAGACCAATCCGGAGAGACTAAAATCGGAGATTTTGTGAGTTTCTTTAAGCAGATTAAAGGCAGCTAAACAGTTATCATCAAAATTAAAAGGCATATCTTTCTCAAGCAGAGCAGTAAGAGGTTTTGTGAATTTTGAAAAATCTTTTATAAATCTCCTATAAACCCCACATGCCCCAAGAAGCTCCTAATTGCTTTCACAGATGAAGGCGGAGGCAATCTTTTAACTGTCTCAATTTTAGCTCTATCTACCTCAATGCTATTTTTCGTAATTTTATGTCATAAGACTATTCCTTCTTGAACCATAAAATGAAAATTTTCCCAATTTAAAACAAGGTGAGTCTCCTTATAGCTTTTTATAACTTTTTCTAAACTAGACAAGCAAGCATCAAAAGAATTTCCAAAAACAGAAAATTCATCCATAAAGACTTCCATAATATCCCCCACCAAACCCTCAAAATTAGCAATCATGCAACGTTGAAAAGTATAGGAGCATTACAAAACCCAAAGGCATACATCTGTATGCAAAAGTACTGTATGGGCATGTAAAAGTAGTTTTCTCCTGATCTTCTAGGGTGATGGGAATTTGGAAGTATCCCGAGAATCCGTCGATGAAGCAATAAAAAGGATAGCTAGCTAACCTTTCTATCATTTGATCAATAAAAGAAAGAGGAAAGTGGTCCTTCTGTTGCCTCGTTCAATTTCCAGTAATCTATGCATACCCTCCATTCTGTGATTACTCTTGTTGGAATGAACTCGTTCTTTTCATTTGCCACCACTATCATTCCAGCTTTCTAAGGTACTTCTTGTATTGGACTTACCCAAATGCAGTCTGAGATAGGATATATGATTCCAAGATCTAAGAGTTTAATAACTTCATTTTTTACAACTTCTTGCATGTTCATATTTAATCGCCTTTGAGGTTGAATAACGGGCTTTGAATCCTCTTCTAATCTAATCTTATGGGTGTAGAAGGATGGACTAATTCCTTGAATATCTTCTAACTTCCAAGCAATAGCTTTCTTATGTTTTTGTAAAGTCCAGAATAGAGCTCTTTTTTTAGGCCGGGTCAACTTGAAAGAAATAATTACGGAGAGAGTTGATTTTTTCCCTAGAACAGCATATTCCAAGTGATCCAGTAATGGTTTAAGCTCTCACTCTGGGGGTTCTTCAAAAGAAGTCTTTAAGGGAAGGTTTTAGACGTACCTTTAATTTTTCTTGTATAGTAGGGGCCTTTTCCTCCCTTGATTCATCTAGTTTCTCAATTAGGGCCCGAACCTCTTCAGAACCTCTTCGGTTTGGGAATCTTGTTGCAAAGATATCAATAATGGATATTCTTTTACAAATTCCTGCACATGAGTAGAAATATAAGGATCCATAAAATCTAACATAAAGCAAGTATCATCATGATCTTTCGTTCTATGCATGGCATCAGGAAATCTTAATATAACTTTTTCTTCCCCTAGACTAAGGGAAACTTTCCCTCCCCCACATCAATAAAAGCTTTAGCAACAAAAGGAAGGGGCATCCTAAAATAAGCGGGACTTTTATGTCCCTACTCATATCCATAGTCATAAAATCAGCCGGGAACACAAAGTTCCGTACTTTTACTAGCACATCTTCTACAATGCTTCTAGGATACTTAGTAGACCTATCTGCAAATTAAATACTCATCCTAGTAGGTTTAGACTCTCCCACTCCCAACTTTTTGAAGAAATCATAAGGCATAAGATTTATACTAGCACCTAAATCAGTTAAAGCTTTAGAAACAGTGATATCTCCTCGAGTGCAAGGAATATTAAAACTTCCTGGATCCTTTAGTTTTTCTGGAAGCTTTTTTTTTAGGATTGAGAATCACCAAACACTCCTAATTCATTAGTACTAAAGAGATGTCCTCCAACCTCTTCTTCCCGAAAATAGCTTCCTTTAGGAACTTTACGTATTTAGGTATTTGCATTAAAACATCAACCAAAGGTAAATTAATATGTAATTGTTTAAAGATTTCTAGAAACTTACCACATTACTCGTCTTGTATTGCCTTCAATACCCTTCTTGGGAATGGGATAGGAGGTCTATATGGGAGGAGTTGACTCCTCTTTTATATTTTTTTTTGTGGAACCTCTTTTTCCTTCGGGGAAACGGACTCTACTTGTGCTTGAGCTGTCTCTCTATCTTTTTCTACAATCGTGAGGGGTGCTAACTCTTTCCCACTTCTCAATATGACTGCTTTTGCATCTTCATTTGATTTATAAATATGCGTATTTTCCATGATCATCCTTGTTAGTTTCCCAATTTGGCTCTCCGTGTTATGGAGAGAGGCGGTTGTGCTTCTTTGAATTTCTTTCATACTCTTTATTCCTTCATTCGCCGAGCTTACGTATTTTGACACAAGATCTTCCAAACTCAAAAGAACCGATATCATCCAAACATGGTGAAGAGGTGGTAATTGGATCAATAGCTGAAACTTCTACTATACATAGTTCAGCTTACCCAACTGTCCAAAGCTCAAAGGAGACTTTTACATGTAATGGAAAGTGAAAAAAAATACTCGACTAGCTTTAGCTCATGCGTGATGGGTATGGTGGATTTTGAATTGGACTCTTATTTTGAAAAACGGGGGATAGCTATCGTATTCTTTAATTTCTGTCATTCCACATGAACCCCGGTTGATTTCTCCAAACCAGATTATTTTCATTAGGATACGTGTTGTACCCTCTCCAATTCCCTTGGAACATGGCCTGTTGCTGATGAGTGTTTTGGGGTCTAACGGCCATGTTCTTTATCCCTTGTTCTAATATTGCCACTAGTCTGGCTTCCATGGCATCATTGGTGGCCATGTTTTATATTTCAAAACCTAAAATGAGTAATTAGGTAATCAATTAGTCATAGGTTTCGAAAGCTTAACAAATTTCCAACTGCTTCACTAAAACTCGCCAAAGTGACAAACATTGAACAAGAAAAAAAACGAAAAGAAATGATTAAAGCACTAAATAAACGATATTCCTTAACTTGTCATCCTCGGCAACGGTGCCAAAAACTTGATGTGTTTAAAATCATAAAATGGGACATGATCCTAATTACTATAATGCAAGGCAAGTGGACCAAACAAAGTAGAGATGAGTTTTAACCCGAGTGTCGAATCTCTCAGGGACGAACAAAGATTCAAGTACTAATCGTGCTAATGTTTAGTAGGAAAAGAAAGATGATGTCGTTGATTGAAAAAAATTAAAAATTGAAAAGAAAGTAAAAAGAAAGCAATTAAAAACAATTTTTTAAAGAATTATAAAGACAAGAGTTGGTTGGTGGAATCCCCCTAATCTTTGTTACTAATTCAATTGGAAAAACTTCAATGAAAACGATGTTGAATTAATTAAATTGTGTCATCACTCAAATCAGGTAGTCCCTATCTCTAGGCGAAAGCAACCCTATTCACTAACCCTTAGAGGAAAATCTCTTTTCTCCATAACGAATTATAAGTGCAAAAAACTTAGGTGATTAAGAAGATCTAAAAGTGAAAAATCGTATCTCTAGTCAATTTCCCAATTAACCCCCGATTAGTTGCTCTAGATTGTTTTTCCTTTTTCAATGCCAAACAACCTTGCGAATAATCTAATCTCGTGACATTAAATTACAAAAAAATGCAATTGGAAGACAACTTAAATTAAAACAAACATCGAAATCAAGATATTAAACCAAGAATTAGGGCCAACCCCAATCCAAACAAGAAAAACTACTCACTAATCATTATGCAAAAAACGAAAATTAATGATAAAATTCAACAACAAGAAAGGTAAAAGAAAGCTTAGGATTGAATTTTGGAAGCTGCAATTGAAGTTTCGAAAGTCTTCTAAGATCGTCTCTTGAGTCACCAAGTTGAAAATCGAAATCTTGAATCCTAGAAAGTTAAATCTTGCACAAATCTTGAACTTCTATAACTAAAAAAATATAAAAGCTGGAAATTTTAAAGAGTGTTTAACCTAATTAATATACTCCTAATCTAAAATCTAATCTAACCTAAATCTAACTATTCTAATCTATGCTAATCTATGTTGAACTCTATTCTAATTGTCTAAAAAGCATGTTACAGTGGCTGCATAAAAATCCCTTTATATAGAGGTAAAAATACAAGAAAACCAAGCTAGATTTGGAGTAGAAATCAAGAAAATCGAGTTGGATTCGAATTCCAACCACCTTTGTAGTACCTCGCTACTACTAACGGTAGGATAGAGCCTATCGTCCACAGTAGGTCTCTGTTTCCTTGGCCCTTCAGTTCTCGGCACCTGCCGGCGACAGTAGGGCAACTTGCCATGCAAGGTTGGTGCTGATTTTCTTGCCGACGACTCCGTTTTCGTCATTTTCGCTCAGTTTTTGTCGTTTTCGCTCTTTTTTTGCTTCCTTTCATCGTTTTCACTTCCGGAGGGCACTTAAGACAAGAATAAGAGATATTTAGCTAAAATATATGCTTTTACATATTAAAGACTTCAAAAATGATGAGATTAACATATAGAAAATATAGACAACTATGCACTTATCAGGGATGCACTACTAAACTAAGCAACAGGCAAGTGGACCTATCACTCTAGTAAATAAGTTATCCCTGAGTGTCGAATCTCTCGAGGATAGTAAAGGCTTAAGTACTAATCTCGTCTCTAATGTTTAGTCTAAAGAAAAGTTGGTTTTAGAAAATAATGAAACTAGGAAGATGAAAATAGTTCAACAACTAAAGAAAGCAAGTAATAAAATCAAGATTTAAAAAATTTATAAAATAATGTGTGTAAAATATAAAATGGGGAATTCTAATCACTACAACGCTAGACAAGTGGACCTAACAAAGTAGAAGTGAGTTCAACCTGAGTGTCGAATCTCTCAGGAAAGGACGAAGGTTCAAGTACCACTCGTATCTCTAATGTTTAGTCGAAAAAATATTGTCGTTGAGAAAAACTTAAAAACAATGAAAGCAATTAAAAGAAAGAAATAATAAAATGAATTTAAAAGATTAATAAAACAAGAGTTTGTTTTGGTGGAATCCCCCTAATCCTTGTTACTAGCTCAATTGGAAAAGACTTTAATGAAAACAATGTTTGAATTAATTAAGTTGGGTCATCACTCAAAAATCGGGTAATCCCTATCTGTAGGACGAAAGTCACCCTACTCACTAAACCTTAGAGAAAAATCTCTTTTCTCCATAACAAACTATGAGTGCAATAGAATTAGGTAATTGAGAAGACCTAAAAGTGCAAAATTGTATCTCTAGTCAATTGCCCAATTAACCCCCAATTGGTTGCCCTAGATTTTTCTGACTTTTTCCATTCCAAACAATCTTGCGAATAATCTAATCTCGCGAAAATTAAATTAAAAAATAAATGAAATTGGAAGACAACTTAAATTGAAATAAGCATCGAAATCAAGAAATCAAACCAAGAACTTCATAAACAAGAATTAGAATTCAACCCCGAATCCAAACAAGAAAAACTACTCACTATTCATTATAAATAAAACTAAAAATAAATAAAAGTTTCGCCTAATCAGTTATTGTGCTGGAATCGATTTTTGAACCACAATGAAAATTATCATAGTATTGTTACAGTCAACACAGTAGCTGTAACGTGAGCAACGCTTCGCTCCTTATATATATATATATATATAGGCTATACACCGTGTCGAATGAAAAGGTGTCCCCCATTCCTGGATTCAATTGATAATTTGACCTCGAGGTCACCTCTTACTATATATCCGAGCCTTTCCTTTACTAAGGGCCGTGCTTGCCTATAGAATGAGTTCCGGGGAAGAAGATCAGGGCACCCCGAAGACAGAGACAAATTAATCTCAAGATGAAAGATTTTACCACCTCCGCTTCAGATGCTTTTCTTGATGCTTTTATTGAAGTTTCAATTTCCGCTACGGGAAGGGCGAATTATCGTATAGAAGATCACCTTTCCTCCTTTATCGGGAATGCTAGCCTTTATTGGGCATATTTTGAAAACTACCAATTCCTATACTCTTTGGGTGCGGGTGCGAGGGTCAGTCTCTTCAGGTATTTCCTTGGATAGGTCAGTTTCTGTCTTCAGGGTCGGTGGCACCGTTAGCTGGCGTAGAAAGACTTAAAAAATCAATATTAAATCCACTCCTGTATCGATCTACGCGTCTTCCCTCAGAAAGAGATTTAGGGAAGTAGTTATGGGGGGCAAGTCGGGGCTTTTAGGGATAAAGCCCCCATTGCCCTAAGGGAAGTATCAGCTATTGGGTAAGTCATGTCTGCTTTCCTCTCTTTTCGCTACATGTCCCTATCTAAAAGTGTCTTTACTCCTCTCCTGTAAGTCGAGTGGCCATTCACCAACTCTTTTGACTGGGGCTAGCCCTTAAAGAAGATAATACATATTTCTCTTTGGTAGGTGATACCACTACGGTAACCTATTCCTAAAAGCTAGTCAGCAGATGGTAATCAAGCCATAAGGAAAAGAAATAGTAAGCAAAAAGTAAATAAAAATTCCTTTGAATTGAAGTTGTGCGAAGCTAAAAGTAGATTCTATGATGCTTTCAAGCCCACAAAGGCAAACAAAATGACGTAATATAGAATAGAAAGTTATCTATATTTGAAGAGAAGAACTCAAAGCAAAGGTTAGACCTTAACGGCCTCTATCTACCCAACTAGTCCTATTTGATCTAACCTGGACACTTTCAGAAAACCCTCTATCTCAAAGCCCCTCTCCTTTACAGTCGAGCATCTTTCGCCTCTTTACTAGGCCGGGCAAGATTTGATGCCCCTATTCCCAATAAGTTGCTGGTCAGGATTGTGGAACTATCGCTCGAGAAGTAAGTAAGAAGAATTCAATAACAAGAAAAGTAAAAGAAAGATTAGGATTAAGTCTTGAAGCCAAAGTCGAAATCCAAACGTCTTCTAAGATCATCTCTAAAGTCACCAAGTCGAAGATCGAAATCTTGAATCAAATTCTTCAATTCTTGAATCTAAGAAAGTAAAAATCTTGCACAAAACTTGAAATTCTATGGCTAAAGAAAATATAAAAGCTGGAATTTTAAAGAGTGTTTAACTAATCTAACCTAATTAATCTACTCCTAATCTAAATCTAATCTTACATAAATCTAATCTAAAGTAATTTATTCTAAATTGTATCTAATGGTATGTTACAATGGCTGCATAAAAGTATATATAGAAGTAAAAATACAAGAAATCCAAGCTAAAGTTGAAGTAGGAATAAAAAAAATCGAGTTTGAAAAGGATTGGATTTGTCTCTTTGCTAGCCTACCTACTGTCGACGGTAGAGTGACGCCTACCGTATGTGGTAGGTCTCGGGTTACACATTCCTGGCTATTCTCGGCACCTATCGCCTATGGCACGTTGCCCTGCCATTCGAGATAGGTGCAGCTGCTTTGCCGACAGCTTCTTTTTCATTTCCTTTTTATCGTTTCTACTTCCGGAGGGTATCAAAGACAAAATAAGAGATATTTAACTCAAATATATATTTACATATTAAAAATGCCAAAAACGATGAAATTAACATACAGACAATTATTCAACTATCATAAAATAAGAGTTTGGATGGTGGAATCCCCCTAATCCTTGCTACAAATTCAATTGGAAAACTTCAGTGAAAACGATGTTGCATTAATTAAGTTGGGTCATCACTATAAATCGGGCAATCCTTATCTCTAGGGGAAAGTTACCCTACTTACTAACCTTTAGAGGAAAATCTTTTTTCTCCGTAACAAATTATGAGTGTAGTAAAATTAGGTGATTTAAAGGACCTAAAAGTGCAAAATCGTATCTCTAGCAATTACGCCAATTAACCCCCAATTGGTTGCTCTAGATCATTCTTCCTTTTTCCATTTTGAACAACCTTGCGATTAATATAATCTCACGAAAAGTAAATTGCAAAAAAACAAACACAATTGAAGAATAACTAAATCAAAACGAACATCGAAATCAATAAATCAAACCAAGAATTTCATAATCAAGAACTAGGGTTCGACCCTTATCCAAGCAATAAGAACTACTCAGTATTCATTATAGTAAAACTGAAACTAAACATGAATGCAATAACAAAGTATAGGAAAGAAAACTTAGGAGTAAAATCGAAGCCAAAATTGAAGTTCCGAACGTCTTCCGAGCTCGTCTCTCGAGTTGCCCAATTGAAGCTCGAACTCTTGGAATTAGCTCTTCAAATCTTGAACTCAAGAATTAAATTGCAGAAAATGTAATAACTAATTGAATAAAAGATTGAATAATTAAATAACCTAAATCTAGCCCAAATTATCTACTAACTACTCTTAATTACTGCCCTTTACTTTAATTGCAAAGTACCCTCTTAAATTTATGAATAAGTACAATAAAACAGAATTTGAATCAGATTAAAATTGCCATCAGCCGGGACCTACCACCGACGGTTGGTCGAGCCCTACCGTCCGCGATAGGGTTCTGCCTACAGAAACTTTCTTGACGTCGGGACCTACTGCCAACGGTAGGTTGGCCTACTATCACCAGTAAGGTTTTTCCTTGGCTCCTTGTGTGATCTCCGAACCTACCGCCGATGGTAGGTTAGCAGCAGTAGGTCTTCATTGTTGACGCAATCGGCTCCATTTTTATCGTTTTCGCTCTATTTTCATTTCTTTTCATCGTTTTCTCTTTCGAAAGGCACCGAAGACAAGAATAAAAGGTATTAGTATAAAATTTGTATTTCATACATTAAAAACATCAAAAAATGATGAAAACAACATATAGAAATATAAACAATTAAGCCCATATCAGTGCCATCGGAATCTAGGACTTGAATAATCTACTTAAGTTTTAATATTCTTGCTTATGGTTTGATATGGATGCTATGAGGTTCTTATGAAGCATGAACGACTATGCAGCTCGCTGGTGTTTGATCTAAAATAATGCTAAGGGGGGAGTTTGTAGAAACCTGTCACACAGCTTGAGTGTGGCTACTCAGGTTGATCATGTGATGGGCACAGAAGCTACAGGATTGCAGCGGCACTGTGTATTGCCATCGTTTTAGGAAACTTGGTAAATCCCGAAGAATTAGTGATTATGAGTTGTAATATGGAAATCTGGTTAAAGAAATATAAAAGCATAAAGAAAGTTCAAAATCATAAAGAAAAATAGGATTTACAAGGAATCAAAACTAGAAGTGTTTTTGGAAACTAAATCCTTGGTCCAAATTTATTAGGAAATACATGACTGATCAATGAGTCTCAACATCTATAAATAAAGCAATACAATTGAAGTTGAGGCTAGCCATTCTGCAACAAAGAAGACGGCAGTTCATGGTGGTTGAGTTTGTGTAGTCACAAACTTCAAACACTGTGATTCTCCATTGATGCTTGTTGTTCATCCTTCATAATTCAATGGAGTCCTTATTTTGAAGACTATAGCTTCTAGGGATAGAAGTTGTGTTGCAGTTCAACGGAGTTGAAGACTTGAAGGGATTCAAGATCAAGCAGCTTATTCCAAGGGGAGCCTTGAAGAATTGAAGGGATTCGATAGTCCTGTGTGCAAAGGGAGTTTCCGCTAATTCAGCTTTGAAGAGTTGAAGGGATTCAACTGTGCAGTGTGCAAAGGAAATTTGCACTGATTCCACTATAGAAACACTAGATGTGTAAAAAGAGTTAGGTGTTTGCGTGTACTGTGTTGACAGTTATTAGTGGATTACTTTCTGAGCATGGTCCCGCCAGATGTAGGCTTGGCCGAACTGCATTACCAATTGTTGTGCCGTGTGTGTTTTTGTTATTTACTACTTTTCACACTGTGTTTCAAACCACTACTTATACAACAAAATTAGTCACACTGCACGATTTGCCTAAGTACTAACTTACAAAGTACTTAAACTAGTTATCTACACTACTTAAACTAGTTTAACTTAAGATGGTAATATCTTATTCTATTTTTTCTATATATTCCTTGTAAGATCTACGAACCATTAATTTAGAAGATCCATTTCCAATCCGGATTGACAAAACATATTAATATCTAAACTAAAAACAAAAACTCTTTCAAATTCTTTCACTAGTCCAAGAAAGTCCATTGACGAGTATAGGCGAAACAGAGAGGCCATAAATTACAAAACTATCAAATTTTGTTACAGAAATTGTAAACTCATAACTAATTATATAGGAGAAAACTAACTTTGTTATATAAAATGTAAACCAAAATTAATTTAGAATACAAGGTCCACAACTAAAAACCCGAATTCAAAACCAAATCAGCATAATCAAACATCATCATACACATAGACAAAGCTCCAGTTCTTTATTCTTGACTTGTTAAAGTACAATAGACAGCTTGATTACCGACTCCAAATCTAGCTAGCTGATAAAAAGTTTCGATTTAGAGTTCGAAGTGAACACAAAATCAAAAAAGTTGAAAAACAAATCCATATAGCATTATCCATGAACACAATTATTTGAAAGTTTTCTCAGGCTATCTAATTAATAATTACTCATAAATCATCTTTGAAAAGGAAGCTTTCCATGCATAGGTAATTAGTTGTCTATAACCAAGAGGGAAATGAAACGCAATAATAGTTGCGTAACTAGAGAAAAAGAAAAAGTTAGACCTAATCACCTTTTTAATTACAAATAGTCAAGCGTGGAAGAAAAAGTTAGATCATATATATTTGTCCTTCTGACTATTAATTAAACATTATTTTTTACTTTTTATGCCGCTAAACAATTTATAGTTCATGTCATTCTATCTCATATAATGGAATAGGCGAGATTTGAGCATATAAGATGAGAAATCAAACTACTTCCACATGTTTTAGACTTAGGTGTGTCAAACTAAATGAAATTATAACATGAGAAGTGTCATGAAGAGAGATTAAAATTGTTGAATGACAAAAATATTGAAAATCAAAGTTTAGTGGCCAAAAGGAAAATATAATCATTCTTCGACGACATTTTGAACCAATGTTTTCTTACTTTTATAATATCATTAATGAAAATATAACGCGAAAACAATACTTATCAATCTTGATTAGAACACATACACTTGATATTCTTTTAGCTTTGCAAGTAGCTGAAAGGACAATAATTTCCCATAATTTGCAAGAAAAACAAAATAATATCTACCAACCAAGTCCTCTACTTTTATATGCACCATCAATCATTCAAATCTTTTTGGCTAAAGCAAAGAAAAAATTTTGTTCCATACTGTTTGTTTCCTAGCAAAAATATAGCAGTGCCTTAGAAAAGGCACTACAAACAACAATACATCACATTTAAGCACACAATTTTCTCATACTCCTCTCTAAAATATTATAATTATCGACAAGTGCTACTAAGTGTGGGATTTAGCAATCATTTGGCTGGATTTATTATGGATTGTACGATTTCGACTCTAACAGGTGCTCTAAAAAAGGAATTTCGTTGCTTTCGCATTCACATATATTAAATCCATAAAGAAAACCATAACCTTTAATTTCTTCTGCATATAGCTTCGACTTCTGGTGCCGGCGACGACTGCAATGGCGAAGGCGATGACGATGGTAGCAGTGCTCCAACATTCTAGAAGAAGAAGAAGAAGAAGAAGAAGAAGAAGAAGAAGAAGAAGAATTGGGGGAAGTAGAGAGAGAGAGAGAGAGAGAGAGAGAGAGAGAGAGAGAGAGAGAGAGAGAGAGAGAGCTTACCTGGGAGTTAGAAATGGTAGCACAGGTGGTGGGGACGCTTGAGAGTCGTTGGCAATCGGAATAAGCTTTGTCGGTGACTAGCAGGAGAGTGGGAGGATTTGGAGAATTTTGATGGAGGTAATGATTTAGTCAATGAGGAGGAAGGGTTTACCCGATTTGTGAACATCTCTGACTTAATTATTAGTCGTCGGTATAATTTTTAATAAGTTACCAATGGCCAAAGGCATAAATAACACAGTAGGAACAATAAATTAATTAACGAAGAATTGGACACCGCCATCGTTAAGTCCGTAGAAAAATTATTTAATTATCGACGATACTTGTACCATAACAAAATCCGTTGGTAACCTATTTCACTAATGGAATCTACCATAGGTAATGTGCAGTCACTTTTTGGTGCGTAGTTTCTCTCCATTTTTTTTTATTTTGCTAGAATTGCAAAAAATCAATGACATACAAATGAACGTCGGTGTGGCGTCGGTGTTTATCAACAATATAGTTTTACGTTGATAATTTTCGTCGATAAAAGCTTTTTTTCTAGTGTTACTTCATTCAAAGTCATTAATCAGTCATTTGGGATGTGGAGCTCTTTTTAGATTTTGAACAAATCTTGCGAAGGTACAGTAAGTGACATGGAGATTTTACTTTTTTAATTCATGTAAAGTATTCTAACCAATCCCTAAATTTCCCTTCTCTTATTGATTTGGATTTCTATATCATTTCTACTCTAAGATGTCATCATTTTAAAAGTTATATTTAATTTTAGAGAGTTTACATATCAGTAATTGCTTTTTGTTTCTTGATCATGATCAGTTTATGGAATTTAAATTTTTTATTTTTGTGAATGAAACTATTTGCAAGATTTTCCGCGATCTGTCATTTTACGGACTACATAATGCTTGGGAGAACTACGTGTGTAAGTGAGAGGTTTTCTTCAAGATTTTGTTCTAATGCTTTTCTTTTTCTTTTTTTTCGGTGTAATGATACTTGTGTTGTATTTATAAATTTTTTAAGCAGATTGGTTCTCTTTCGTAGGAAGATATCAGGTCATGGAGTTCTTATATTTACAACCAGGTAATCATGTTCAATTTTTGTATTTATCTTTTTTTTTTTTTTTTGGTTAATTCGCATGTCTCTTACAACATTAGTTCTTTTTTTTGTGTTAAAGGGAATTTCATTAATTAAAAAAAAAAAAAACTTTGTAGAGTAAAAATCGTATGAATATTGTCTTAACACTTAAAAATTATGACACTTTATTGTTCTCGATTTATTCTTATTTTTGTAAAACATCAATTGATAGCTAAATTTAGTACATAACAATACTTTTTCAAAATATAAAATGTTTTTTAATGGTGTTTCATCCAGCATTAGTAAATAAACTTAGTTTGTTACATTCTAATCTTCAATTCATTATATTGACGCGGAAGTTTTTTGTTTTCTTTTCTGAAGGGTTCTTTTTGGGATGAGGAGCTTTGGAAGGTTTAAGTAGAGACGCAATAGACATTTTTAGCATAACTTTTTTTATTAATACTATTTTAACTTTAATTCAATTTCTGAGTAATTGATGTAACGGTTTACTTATGTATTCTTTATCTTGAATTTTTTTTTTTAAAACATATGGTATTTTTTGCTTTAGTTTTGGGCAAGCAAGAACACCTGCATTTCTTCGTGCATTTTCCATCGAAACAAAATATTTAGATAGCAATTTATTTTGAGTTTGTGGTATTATTTTTTTTTTCTTAGACTTTGTAAAAATTAAATTAGTTGTGCAAGAAGATTTAAGACTTAATTTTAATGCAAAAGTAAATAGTCACTTCCCTATTTTTTAGTTCTAAATTAGTACAATGTGCTCGTTGAGTGGATACATGCAGGGCTAGGGTGGCATTTTTCTTGGGATTGGGAGTGGGAGGGGGATAGCGAAAGAGGGAGTATGGGTTGAAACGAATTGGGGAGGGAGAGGGTGAGGGGGGGAGTGGGAAGGATAGGGGTTTTTTTTTCTTTGGGGGTCAGGTGTGGGGGGAAAAAGGGATTTATTTTGGGAGGGAGAGGGAGGAAAGAGGTGTTATACTCTTGGGGGGAAGGGGGGAGGGGTGGGGGGGGGGTGGGGGGTTGAGTTAAAATGAATGTTCAATTTGAAAAGTATTACGAATTCTTCTATGTTTTTTTTAGTATTTAATTCTTTTCATTGTATTCTTATAGTTCTTTTTTATTTAGTATCATTTTTTTCGTTTTTATTTATATAACTTTATTTGAACACCTTTTATATATATATATATAGTAATTCACTCTCATTTCATAAAAGAAGTTTCGGGTTTAAATTACATCTAAAATAAATAAATAATAAAATATTATATATGTACATTTTTCTTGGAGACCGAGAAATTTGACTCAAAAATATGAATGTATAGCGTGAAAAAAATTATTATTTTCCCTCATCTCTACACAGTTTCTCTCTAACTTCTCTCTACTCCTTCTCCACTCTAAAATTAAAATCTTTAACATTGAACTTGAATTTGAGGTAGATATAGATCATTATGAAGAATTTGTAGAAGAAAATATCAATTTAGATGTAAGAAAAGTTAATTTTTTTTTTCCAAAACTGGGCTAGGATCGCCTGGACTGGCAACCCGAACATGGACGGATCGCCCAAATGGGCGACCAGAACACATCCAGGTCGCTGCCCAAGCGACCGGCTCACGTCCGGGTCGCCAGCGCAGGCGATCCGAGTTTTTTAAGGAAGAAAGAATTTTTGTAGGTATTTGGAAAACTTGAAACATGAATAACTCTGCGATCGAATGTCCGTTTCACACGTATGACCACTCGTTTTGATGGTTCTCGTAAAGAGGAACGCAACGGGCATTGTCGAAAAAGTGATCTGGACGCGTTTCGGAGAAAAATATTGCGTGTAAAAAGAATTTCAATATTTACCAATTTCAATCATTTGAATTTTTAATTAGAGCAAAAAGAAGACTGCTCCTCTGTTTATTTTTCAAATTGGCGACGTAATTTTTTAGTTAACAAGAGAGAAAGTATTAGAAAATTACCAAAACGTAAATTAAAAGGAAAATATGATGTTTTTGTGGGAATGGTTGGTGGAAACATCCACCTCCTTATGAATGTTTCCAACGCTTTGATCTCGAAAAAATACCTGAAATGCTCACAAGAATCGCCTCAATCGGACGTCTGAGCGCAAAGTTATGCCCCGTCAAAGTTTTCGACTATTGAACGATTATTTTGCCAAAAAACGTGTCTGGATCACTTTTTCGACAATATCGTTGCGTTTTTCTTTACGAGAACCATCAAAACGAATGATCATACGTGTAGAGAAAAAGATGAGAAAAAATAATAATTTTTTTTGCACTATATATTCATTTATCGACTCCTTTTTCTTTTATTACAAAAGTTTCCTTTTCTACTAATAGTAAAATGGATCAAACTAATGGAGGCAAATTCATATTCTTTTAAGATGGCACTAGCTGCAGCTAAGCCCAATACCTCCTTGAGATCCAATCAGCATGGACTGTAGCTCAAGAATTCGAGGCCTCTAGCTATTTAAGGCTTTATAGAGTCCTTCGTCAGCACGTGTAGCCTAGTTCTTGTCAATGGGTAGTGGACCAATATAGTAATCTGAAGTCTGAATTGCCTCCCAGCCAACAAAGCTTGGCCCAACACAAAATTTCTTTTTTTTTTTTTTTTTTCCCCTTCATCCTAACGAGGAATTGATGAAAATTATTAGGTGACTATGCTTAAAATTAAAGCGAAAAATTTGAAATGATTAAATTTTAAATTTTAACATTAAATATAAAATTAAAGTTTAAATTTGAATATTAAATTAATTAATAAGTATGAAAAAAATTTAATAATTTGAGAAATAATATATATTTAGATTTTAGCGCTAAAATTAAGTAGAAAGTTTTTACTTAAAAATTTATAACTATAATTAAATATATTTTAAATAATTAAATAATTTGTAAAAATTATTAATTAAAATATTAAATTAAATATTAAGTACTTAATAATACATACTAATTAAATACACTTAATTCTTAAACTATGAATCACATATATCACATACCTACATGGCTTTGATACCACATTAGGTCCGGTGGTAGTCATCCATGTAAGAATCCAGGTTAGAAGGTCAATTTTTACAGGGGATCCAGATCCGTCAGCACAATTAATAAAAGATGAAACCGGGATCAACGCCTTAACACGCCTTCACAACGGCTTTAAACAGGCTAGCCCTCATCTTTCAATAATTATGGCCGGTTCTAGATCTCCTAACCCAAACCTTGAATTCCTACATTAGACTATACAACCAGACAAAATTGGATCTTCACAACATAGTTACGATGATATATATGATTGCATAGTTTAACATGAAAATATTTAGCCTGCCATTAGGCTAAATCTAATAACAGTAAATTATAAAAACTTATAATAAGAAACTAAAATAAGAAAGTTTTTAAAACTTACCAGGGAGAATGGAAGAGAAAACTTCAATCTTCTTTTATTTAAGGAAAAAATTTTTACAAGAGGAGAGGGAGAGTTTTCTAACTGATACTAATTTGGTCATCCCTCCTTCTGATGAGTTTACATCCTTTTTATAGACAAAGGAAGGGCCGGACTTCAGCTATTCTATCTATTCTAATTTACTTATGGATTTTAAATCCAAATAGTACTATTCCTATTACATTATTGGAGTGGTCCCTATTAGAGTACAATTATTGTTATTACAATAATTTCTATTACAATGATTCTTTATGAGAATCTTTCAGCATTTTGTCCTATTATCTCTTTATTTGAAAATTTCTTTTCGTGCCTCAGCTTCAAGTTCTTTGGCCATTTGGTCAATATCTGTTTCCGAAATATCCTCCATATCAGGATCTTGAGATTCTCCAGCTAAGCAATCCTCATTAGAAGAGCCTGTCATTGACACATCTGTTTTATCATTGTCGATCAAATTTTTGACCAAATCTTTCTTTAATTCCTCCATATATGAGCGGATGAGGTCTTCTTTTGTGATAACTTCTTTTTGCAATTTTAATTTTGTTGTAATGTGATGGAAAGGACTTATTGATTTTATCTCGCCTTTTTCTTTCATTGTATGATATAGATCATTCTTTTGATGGATTTCATCCAGAATATTTTTTCAATGAATTTCATTCCTGTCTGGGTTGATTTTAATTAATCTATCCCAGAACCTACTATGAGTAATTCTCTTAAGACATGGTATGTTTTGGTGAGTATAACCCACTTCCGGTGTTCATTTCTACACCCATTGTTGGAATCCGTAGGCAAAAACAAAGTAAAATAAAACTACGGAAATCCACCAACAGGATCTGCACATACTAGAAAAACCGATTGGATAGAAATTACCTCAATGTTTTTATTGTTCGTTGTGGAGGCGCTGCTTTGTATGCTTCGCCCTCTACTGGTATCCACGCGACGAACTCCTCTGCAAGCGATCGGGATGCTAGCCCCTTCTGTGTTCAAAAGCTGCTCGAAACCGATCCCGACTATCCGGTAATCGGTCGTTTTTCGGAGAGAGGAGGCTAGATACTATATCGCCGTTCTAGGGTTTAGGGGTTTTGTTTTTCTTTAATGAGATAAAGGACTGGCCAACAAGAAAAGGTTAACATAACCTTTTATAGTCGTCAATATCAAAACCCTAACTCGTCATCTAATGACGAGTTCAATCTCGTCCGTCTATTCCTATAATCATCCAACGGTTAGATGAGTAATATTAAGTAATTAATTTCATTTATTCGATTAAATAAAATTAATTACTTATTAACCTACTGAGAAAATACAATATGGAATCCGATTCCCCTTTTTGTATACGTTCAACGAATCTGGACACAATCTAGATTCATTGAACGTGGACATTATGCTCACAAGATCGTCTATGCGTGTGACCACGTAGGTTCACTTAACGTTGGCGAGTGAATAAAAAAAAATGTCCTAGACATTTATTCACAAAACATAAGCGGCCTCTAGCAAGACATTATGCTTACCCAAGTTAAGTAAATGTAATAATAACCTAGCATCGATTTAATATTTAGTCCTTTGTCACACGATATCCTAATTAAGTATAAGGCATGGATCAAGTCATCCTTATAAAACTTAATTAACCATTTACTTGATCACCGAGCAGATTTGTTCCAACAAATAATATTAATAACACCTTATTAATACTTATTTGAGCATGGCCATGCATATTTTCCAGTCTTCCTTATCAAGGGGCCCATGGATATCTCTCTCTAAAAGGAGAGGGACAAATCCCTTTCACTATCTCCAATATTCAAGCCATGACGAGAAAATAAGCCAACCAATAATCATAATGATCACCTAATTAAAAGTGATGTTTGACTATGTCAAAACATATTTTTCTCCCCATGCAAGAAACATTAGAAACATTAGGTCGAAGGACACCAAATATAAAACTGAGAAGAAATACTTATAACTTAAACCCATGCAATATTTCTTCTTCACTTTGGGTCATGTCCAATACAATATTCTCAATATGTATTTATGAATTGATTTTATATCTCATATTCATGATCAGTAAAACTTGACCATCAATCAACTTCACACTAGTTTACAAGATGTAATAAACTAGGGACAAATAAGAATAGTATTTTATTAGCTATAAGGGTTTTACTATCAAGTCACATACTTGATGACCAAGAGCATAAAATACAATTAAAAAATACATGCTTCATAAATCATAAATGTGAGTCAATTGGTCTTAGGGCATATACTAACAATCTCCCACTTGCCCTATCACCAATTTAACATGACTCTCAAACCCATTGACCTAGTATGACTCTCATGCTTAAGTTGTGGGAGTGGCTTTGTCAATGGATCTGCGATATTGTCATTGGTGTCTACTTTGCAAATTTTAACATCTCCACGCTCAATAATTTCTCGAATGAGATGGAAACGCCTGAGAATATGTTTGGATCGTTGATGAGATCTAGGTTCCTTGGCTTGTGCAATGGCTCCTGTATTATCACAATATAGGTCCACTGGGTTCACAATGCTAGGAATTACACCTAGTTCCCGTGATGAACTTTCCGATCCAAAGCTGCCTCCTTGGGCTGCATCGAAGCGACCACATACTCGACCTACTGTAGTAGAATCGGCCACGGTATCTTGCTTTGAACTCTTCCGACTCACGAGCACCTCCATTCAAACAAAACACAAATCCAGTTGCGATCTAAAATCATCTACATCGATCCCAAAGCTAGCATCCAGTGTAACCATTTACAACAAGCTCTCCTTCACGACCTCAGTAGATCAAAAACATCTCTTTAGTCCTTCTTAAGTACTTGAGAATGTTTTTTTACTGCGATCAATGCGGTTCACCGAGATTTGACTGGAATCCGCTAGTCATGCTTAATGCATCACGAGACATCCGGGCGAGTGCATAACATGGCGTACATGATAGATCCAATTGCGGAAGCATAAGGAATCTTACTCATGCGTTACGTATCTTCCCTTGTGGTAGGACTTTGAGACTTACCCTGAGTTTAACGCCATGTGACATTGGCAAGAATCCTCTCTTAGAATCTTGCATACTTGAACTTTTTCGAGTACCTTGTCAATATATCCACTCGACTTAGGCCAATAAGCTTTTTAGATCTATCTCGATAGATCCTAATGCCTAGAATATAGGCTGCTTCGCCTAAATCTTTCATTGAAAAACACTTCCCCAACCAAGTTTTTACACTTTGCAAAGTGGGGATGTCATTCCCAATTAACAAGATGTCATCGACATAGAGTACTAAGAAGACTCATCGCATTTTACGTAACCCTTTTGTAGACACAAGGTTCATCATCATTCTTGATGAAATTGAATTCTTTAATTGCTTCATCGAAACGAAGATTCCAACTTCGAGATGCTTGCTTCAAGCCATAAATGGATCTTTGAAGTTTACACACTTTACTAGAATTCGAAAGATGAATAAAACCTTCGAGGTTGTGTCATATACACATCCTCCGATGAGATTTCCATTAAGAAAAGCAGTTTTAACATCCATTTGCCATATTTCATAATCATAATATGCTGCAATGGCAAGTAGAATTCTAATTGACTTAAGCATTACAAGCTGGAGAAAAGGTTTCATCATAGTCTATACCATGAGTTTGTCTATACCCTTTTGCTACCAATCGTGCTTTGTAAGTGTGCACATTGCCATCCATGTCGGTTTTCTTTTTGAAAACCCATTTACACCCTATGGTCTTGCAACCTTCAGGGTGGATCAATCAAAGTCCAAACTTGATTATCATGCATGGATTGTATTTCGATTTCATAGCCTCTAGCCATTTGCTAGATTCGGGACTATGAATAGCATCTTGGTAGGAATTAGGTTCACCTTGATCAATAAGATCAATATTATGATCCTCGGTCACCGGAAATCCATATCTCTCGTGGTATCCGAGAAATCCTACTAGACCTTCTTGGCCCTTGTGTCAAAGGTTCGGGCTCGGTATGAATACGTGAGTCCAGCTGAGTATCCATACTCGGTTCGAAATGGTCTGCTTTGTCCTTGAGCTTCTTCAAGATGGATTCTACTCCCATCGACTCTTTTGGAAAGCGAATTCCCTTTCAAGGAAAATTCCGTTCCGAGCAACAAACACTTTGTTTTCGGATGGAAGATAAAAGTAGTATCCTTTAGTTTCCTTAGGATATCCCACAAAGCAGACACTTATCGATTTGGGTGCTAGTTTTTGAGATAATGATCGCTTCACATAAGCATCACATCCCCAAATTTTGAGAAATGCTAAACTAGGTTGTTTCCCAGGTCCATATCTCATATGGTGTTTTACGAAACGACTTTAGATGGAACTCTATTTAATATGAATGCGGCGGTTTCTAGAGCATAACCCCCAAAAAGAAATTGGAAGATCTGTTTGACTCATCATAGATCGAACCATATCCAATAGAGTTCGATTTACTGCGTTCGGACACACCATTCCATTGTGGTGTTCTGGTGGAGTTAATTGTGATAATATCCCACAATTTTTTTAGATGTTCAGTCAAACTCTTGGCCCAAGTATTCACCACCTCGATCCGATCGAAGTAATTTGATACTCCTTCCAAGTTGATTACAGTACTTCATTTTGAAATTCCTTAAACTTTTGAAAGGAATCGGATTTATGTTTCATTAGATAGACATAACCATATCTACCGAAATCATCTCGTGAATGTAATGAAATACTGAAAACCTCCTCCGGCTTGTGTGTTCATTGGCCCACATACATCGGTATGTATAAGTTCCAATAAATCGGTAGCCCTTTCACTTTGCCACTGTAAATGGACTTTTAGTCATTTTTCCCAATAAACAAGAATCACATTTTTTCATAAGACTCAAGGTCGAATGAAGATAGAAGTCCATCTTGATGGAGTTTTGATATGCGTTTCTCATTTATATGGCCCAAACGACAATGCCGAGTAAGTTTGATTTAAATCATTAGATTTAAATTTCTTTGTATTCATGTTATAGATGGGCTTACTAATGGAATCATGTAGGTTAAGAATGTAAAGTCCATTACATAAAGAGGCATCCCCATAGAAAATACCATTTTTATAAATAGAACTTTTACCATTCTTAGTATTAAACTCAAAACCATCAATATCCAAACAAGAAATCGAAATGATATTCCTACTCATAGCAGGGAACATAATAACAATCTTTAAGTTCAATTATAAGCCCGAGTAGGGCAAAAGTAAATCAAATGTCCCTACAGTCTACAGTGACGAACTTTTGCTCCATTTGCAACTCGTAGGTCCACCTCTCCCTTTGCCAAAGATCTACTCCTTTTGAGTCCCCTGCACATTTACACAAATGTGAGCTCCACATCCGGTATCTAATACCCATGAAGTAGGAGTAGACATATTAATTTCTATAACGAAAATACCCAGAGCGGCGGTCTCACTAGCCTTTTGCTTCTTCTTTTCTTCCAAGTAGAGCTTGCAATTCCTCTTCCAATGACCAGGGTTCATTGCGGTGGAAGCAAGTCCCTTCCTTTGGTGGTTTAACCTTGGGCTTGGGCTTCGCTTGCCTTTACCCTTTTTGGCCATATCCTTTCCCTTTCCCTTTCCCTTGTTCTTCTTGAGCTGCCCTTCCCGAACCATCGAACATTGGGAGTAGACTTCCTAATGTTTTGTTCGACTCGCTTGAGCATCCCGTGCAATTCATTTATGGACTTTTCCATATTATGCATATTGAAGTTCATGACAAAGCCCGATCATAGTCGGAGGTCAAAGAGGCCAAGATCATATCGGTAGCTAAGTCATGACTTACAGGTGCTCCAAGTTTTTCAAGGCGATCAAAATACCCCTTTCATCTTAAGGACATGAGCACTAAGCCCGAAGTGCCGAGGGGTCATTTTGCAGTTTGTTCAACGCCTTAGTGGTAAGATATCTCTCTTGACGTGCTGCTCTTGGAACATTTCCTTGAGTCTGTTTTATCATCTCATAAGCCTCAACTTCCTCGAATTGCTTTTGCAACTCGGATTCCATCGTAGCCAACATGAGACATGTCACATCGTTAGAATCATCCTTGTGCTTACTATAAGCATCCTTTTCGACTCTAGTGGCATTGTTAGTTTGGGTTGATTAGGGATAGGGTTCTCAAGTACATATAGCCTTTTTTTCTTGTTTAAGGACAATCCTTAAATTTCGTGCCCAATCAAGAAAGTTAGTCCCACTAAGCTTATTCTTTTCAAGCACGGATCGCAATGATGTGTTTGAATTGTTTGAGGCCATTATCTACATAGAATTTGCAAAGTAAAATTAAATAAATGAAGCATTAAATTTTCCCCTGAAATATTCAACACTTGATATAAATCATGGGTATAAAAATTCATTTTATTCTAATCATAAGTAAGCTTTGGCTTAACACCCATAATTAGATAAAAATGTATTAATGGGATTTACATCTACATGTACCTGGCAGAATCCCATATGATGTCCTAGGCTCAAAACCGTTTTGATAGCCTAGTTAAGCCAAACCATTCCAAGCATATGGAAATCACCATTTTCCATCTTCCCCTACTTAGGTAACCATTTATCTCTTGCTTTGGCAATGAGACAAAATGATGATCCAAGCATGGAGCAGTGCTTATGATCATGGAAGACATTTTACGACTTAATATTTTACATGGTTTCAAAAACCTTCTTCCTTTTATTTGTATATAATTTCACAAAACATATATAAAAATAAAAGGAAATAAACTAAACATCTCATGCATAATATATATACATCAAATAAAACGTGTCATAGCATGGCCCCCGATCCTATATTGACTTCCACGAGCCTCATGGAAGTCAAAGGTCAATCTAGGTAAGTCTTCATCTCCATGAGCTTGCCTCCAATGTCTTGGCCTTCTAATCTTGTTACATAGGACGAGAAAATATACATAGGAATAGGAAATAAAATTAACCTATTCTAGTAAAAGCTTGATAATATTACATCAACGAAAACAACGACACGCAGGCCGTATTTAAAAAACATACAACCCATTAACAAAATAAGCCAATCAATCACAAGAGGTAAAGGGCCATGCTATGCACCATGCATCTAAAGATAGGAAGAAACATGCAAAGAAACAACAAGGGGGTTCAGGGCGTAGCCCCTAAAGAAAACTGATTAAACATTAAATCATGTGATTACGCATATTTGTTTAACAATTAAATTGCACAGATTATGATCAGTACACCAAACAATTTAGCGAGTAACAATATTACATTTTAATTAATCGTATTAATAAGTAAAACGAGAATATGATATATGCGAATCTTATAATTCAATTTACTCGATTATTACACTAATCGAAACCTTACTATAAGGCCGATTGAAAACAACATATGTAATCAAAGCGTAATGAGATAAAATCAGTAAAACCCAGGGTATGTGCGTGGCTCCCGATACCACTTTGTTGGAATCCGTAGGCAAAAACAAAGTAAAATAAAACTACGGAAATCCACCAACGAGGATCTGCACATACTAGAAAAACCGATTGGATAGAAATTACCTCAATGTTTTTATTGTTCGTTGTGGAGGCGCTGCTTTGTATGCTTCGCCCTCTCTGGTATCCACGCGACGAACTCCTCTGCAAGCGATCGGGATGCTAGCCCCCTTCGTGTTCGAAAGCTGTCTCGAGCCCGATCCCCGACTATCTCGGTAATCGGTCGTTTTTCGGAGAGGGAGGCTAGATACTATATCGCCGTTCTAGGGTTTAGGGTTTTGTTTTTCTTTAATGAGATAAAGGACTGGCCAACAAGAAAAAGGTTAACATAACCTTTTATAGTCATCAATATCAAAACCCTAACTGTCATCTAATGACAGTTCAATCTCGATCCGTCTATTCCTATAATCATCCAACGGTTAGATGAGTAATATTAAGTAATTAATTTCATTTATTCGATTAAATAAAATTAATTACTTATTAACCTACCAGAAAATACAATATGGAATCTGATTCCCCTTTTGTATACGTTCAACGAATCTGGACACAATCTAGATTCATTGAACGTGGACATTATGCTCACAAGATCGTCTATGCGTGTGACCCCCCATGGTATGGAAAATTCAATAAAGAATAACATAGAGGCTATTTCCTCTGAATATTGTTCTGAAGCGATATAATCAGCTATTTTTGGGGAAATATTAACCCATTCACTATATAATGATTTAAATCTGTCAGGGAGTATTTTCCCCGAGGTGCCATAAATATTCCACCATTGTAAAAACCAATTTGGTATGGGATTGTTATAAACATCCCCACAAACCTTTATTAACCAGGTGTGCTTCCTATTAGGATTTTCATATGAAAATGCTTTATGAAAAGCGTCAATATAATCCCAATAATTATAATTGAATGATAATTTAGAGTCGGAAAGTATAAATTCCTTCTCTTTAAGAAGAGATAATCCCCATTCTTCAACAGATATAATCCGTTTGATTATGATTTTGCTAAAATTATAAATATTAGCAATTTTAGTATTAGGATAAAAATGTGTGATGTCACACGAGCTGACTTTAAGTATATGCTCATAATATGGTCTTTGTTTATATGATGTAACAGCATATGATGCTGTGTCCAGATACCGATTCATAAGTATCCAGGGATCATTTTTCCATTGGAGATCTTTATTATCTAAAAGAAATATAATTTCTTTGTGTGTATTTGTATGTTATGAGGCCATATTATCCTCTTCTGATATAATTTGAGAGTATGACCCAGATGAGGAGGTTTCACCTTCCTGTTTTTTCTTATTAGCAATAAATTTTTTAAATTCCTCATATAATGAGGCATCCTTATCAGCAATGTTTTCAGCTATAAGCTTCTTATTGCCCATTTGGACAAGAAAATTTTTCCCTGTATTTTAACTTATAATTTTTTATTTCAGGAGGGGGCTGAAGTGTTGGGGTGGCTATAATTTCTTTTTTCCCCGAAGAATCTATATTAGATTTTTCTAATTTTTGTATTAATGTATCTATTCTTTTATGGAGAGATATAATCTGTTCTCCTAGAACATTTAAGTAAATGTTTGTGTAATTTTATTGTTCTATTATCTGATTTATTTGTTTTACATTTATAGTTAAGGTATCACCTTCAAATAATTTTGAAAAGGCTGTAAAACTTACTATATTATTTTCCTTTTCCATGTAAAAGGATTGTTGAGGAGGAAATATTCCTTTTATGATATTTTCCATTCAAAAGTTTATAATCTCTTTCTAGCACAGAAATATAAGGCTCAATAAAATTTGACATAAACCATGGAACAAAAGGAAATAAAATATTATGATGTGATAAAAATTTATAAAATTCATCAGAAATATGATTTCTTAATTTTTCATCAAAATTAGGGAAAAACCACTTTCTAAATGGTTCCCACCTGGGTAAATTAAATTCTATTTTAACTTTTTGCCTGGCCAAAGATCCAGGGCTAAAATCAATCTTGGGTTTATTCATAATAAAAAATTCATTTATGAATGGAATTTAGATGGTTATACAGAAAAACAGATTTATAATCTGGCTCATAGAATATTAATGTATAATACCATAAGTAAAACAATTGGTAATAATGATAGTAACATAGCAAAAATGATAGTTGCAGGTTTTATTGGACAACTAAAAGGTTGGTGGGATAATTATTTATCCTCACAAGATAAAAAAGAAATCTTCCATAGTATAAAACAAGAAGGTAACCAAATTAGTGAAACATCAGTTTATACACTGGTAGTCACCATATTAGAACATTTCACAGGACGAATATCTGATAATAGTGAAAATATTCGTACCTTATTACAAAATTTAAGATGTAAAACACTATCTGATTTTAGATGGTATAAAGATGCTTTTCTTAATAGGGTTATGGAATTACCAGAGAGTACTAGTATACATTGGAAGTCAAAATTTATAGATGGACTACCCAATTTATTTGCTGAAAGAGTCAAGAAAACTCTTAGAAAGGATAGAATGATTATTCCTTATGAAAGTTATACTTATGGAAACCTCATAGGTACTTGTGTACAAGAGGGTATAGCACTATGTAATGAAATAAAATTAAATCAACAAATCAAAAGACAAAGACTAACAAAAAGAAGGCAATTAGGCCAATTCTGTAGTCAATTTGGTATGTAAATTCCATCAGAAAGAAAATTCATAACAAATTATAGAAAAGATGATAAATATGTTAAAAAGAAAAAGAGAAGATATTCTCAAGAAAAATTAGCTAAAAAATTGAAAAGAAAATCTGATAGATTAGAAAAAAGAAAAGATAAAAATAATATTGTGTGTTACAAATGTAAGCGAATATGACATTACGCTAATAAGTGTAAAATGAAGAAGAAAATTAATAGTTTGGATATTAATCAAGAATTAAAAGATTCTTTAGAAAAATTATTTATCGAATCCGATGAATCTAAAGGTACTACTTCAGAATCAGAAATAGATCAGATAACTGGTCATTCTGAAACTTCAAATGATAACGCATGTTGCATTCCTTGTAGAAAGAAAGATAGTCCTGATAAGGATGATAATGAAGATGATTATTATAAAATAATATCTCAATTTAGAGATTCAGATATCAATGTTTTGAGTAATAATAGTATCCTAGAATTCTTGAAATTAATAAAAGATCAAGAATTAAGGTCTAGAATAATTGAACAAATAGATAATATTCCCTCTTCTAGTAATAATACAGAAGAATTAGAATTGATAGAAAATAATAATCCTTATACTATGTCAGAGGTTTATAAAATAATGAAACAAAAGAATAATAATTCTCAAAAATCTCCTAGTACAATAAATGATTTATATGAAGAAATTAATATTCTCAAGAATGAAATTAAATTGTTAAAACAAGTTAATAAAAATTTAGATATTCGAATTTCTAATCTAGAAATTAAAAAGGAAACTACCTTAATAACACCAAATCCTTTTGAAAATCTTAATAAGATTGGAGAAGAAATTTTTTTATCTGTTTTAGATATTATAACATCTTTTAAATTTTATGTTAAAGTAACATTATTAATAAATCATGATGAAATTATGGAATTAACTGCATTAATAGATACAGGGACAGATATTAGTGTTATACAAGAAGGAATCATTCCTACTAAATATTTTGAGAAAACCACTCATAGTTTAAGACACGCAGGTGGTCAGAAATTACAAATTAATTTCAAACTACCACGTGCATATATTTGCAAAAATAAAGTTTGTATTCCTGAAAGCTTTTTGTTAGCTAAAAATATAACTAACCAAGTTATACTTGGCACTCCTTTTATAAAGAAGATTTTCCCTATCACTCATATTGGCACAGATTACATAATAGGCACATATGAGAAAACTCCGGTTTCTTTTCAGTTTATAACTGAACCAAACACTCGATTTGTTAATGAAATTAAATATTTTATTTTAAGAAAACAAAATCAAATTAATTTCCTTAATTATGAAATAAATTCTTTAAATATTGAAGAAGTTTTACAAAATCCTAAATTACAAGATAAGATTAAGAAAATTCAAAATAATATTTCACTAGAAATTTGTAATGAACATCCTAATGCTTTTTGGAATATAAAAAAGCATATTGTTAATCTTCCTTACATTGATACTTTTGATGAAAATAATATACAAACAAAGGCAAGACCTTGTCAAATGAATTCTAAATATTTAGAATTATGCAAAGAAGAAATTACTTCTTTATTAAGAAAAGAATTGATTAAAGAGTCAAACTCTCCCTGGTCATGTACAGGTTTTTATGTTAATAAACATAGTGAGATAGAAAGAGGGCTACCAAGATTGGTAATAAATTATAAACCCTTGAATAAAGTATTAAAATGGATCAGACATCCAATTCCTAATAAGAAAGATTTGTTAGACAGATTATATGAAGCAATAATATTCTCAAATTTTGATTTAAAATCAGGATATTGGCAAATTCAGATTGTTGAAGATGACCAATATAAAACAGCCTTTAACGTTCCTATAGGACACTTTGATTGGAAAGTTATGCCTTTTGGTTTAAAAAATGCACCTTCTGAATTTCAGAAGATTATGAATGATATTTTTATTCCTTATAGTGAATTTATATTAGTCTATATAGATGATATTTTAGTATTCTCTAAAAATGTTCAACAACATTTTGAACATCTTGATATATTTAAAAAATTAGTAATACAAAATGGTTTAGTTATTTCAAAACAAAAAATGGTTCTATGTCAGACTAATATCAGATTTTTAGGTCATAATATTGAAAAGGGAAAGATAATTCCTATTAATAGAAGTATTGATTTTGCATCCAAATTTCCTGATGAAATATTAGAAAAATCTCAGTTACAGAGATTTTTAGGAAGTTTAAACTATATTTTACCATATTATAAAAATTTAGCTTATGATACAGCTATCTTATATGATAGATTAAAAAAGAATCCTTAACCCTGGACTGCCCAGCATACTAAAATAGTCCAGCATATAAAAGAAAAATAAAAACATTGCCTTGTTTAATATTGGCTAATCCTACTTGGAAGAAAATTATTGAAACAGATGCCTCTGATATAGGTTACGGTGTTATCTTAACACAAATCTGTCATGATGATAAACAGGAAAAATTAATTAGATATCATTCAGGTAAATGGACTGATAGTCAGAAAAATTATGCCACTATTGCTAAAGAAATTTTGGCAATAGTAAAATATATTTTAAAATTTCAAGATGACTTATATAATCAGAAGTTTATAGTTAAAACTGACTGCCAAGCAGCTAAATTTATGTTTAATAAAGATTTTAAACATGATGTTTCTAAACAGATGTTTGCAAGATGGCAGGCTCATTTAGCCCCATTTGATTTTGAAATTATTTATAAAAAAGAAGAAGAAAATAGTCTTCCTGATTTTCAAACGCGTGAATTTTTGCAGCATGATACCGCGGGGAAGAGGTAATCATTTCCGTGGGCGCGGGAGAGGTAATACCTCTCACAATACAGGGAAAAATGTTCTTGTCCAAATGGGCAATAAAAAGCTTATAGCTGAAAACATTGCTGATAAGGATGCCTCATTATATGAGGAATTTAAAAAATTTATTGCTAATAAGAAAAAACAGGAAGGTGAAACCTCCTCATCTGGGTCATACTCTCAAATTATATCAGAAGAGGATAATATGGCCTCATATCATACAAATACACACAAAGAAATTATATTTCTTTTAGATAATAAAGATCTCCAATGGAAAAATGATCCCTGGATACTTATGAATCGGTATCTGGACACAGCATCATATGCTGTTACATCATATAAACAAAGATCATACTATGAGCATATACTTAAAGTCAGCTCGTGTGACATCACACATTTTTATCCTTATACTAAAATTGCTAATATTTATAATTTTAGCAAAATCATAATCAAACGGATTATATCTGTTGAAGAATGGGGTTATCTCCTCTTAAAGAGAAGGAATTTATACTTTCCGACTCTAAATTATCATTCAAATATAATTATTGGGATTATATTACGCTTTTCATAAAGCATTTTTATATGAAAATCCTAATAGGAAGCACACCTGGTTAATAAAGGTTTGTGGGGATGTTTATAACAATCCCATACCAAATTGGTTTTTACAATGGTGGAATATTTATGGCACCTCGGGGAAAATACTCCCGGACAGATTTAAACCATTATATGGTGAATGAGTTAATATTGCCCCAAAAATAGCTGATTATATCGCTTCAGAACAATATTCAGAGGAAATAGCCTCTATGTTATTCTTTATTGAATTTTCCATACCATGGGTGTGGAAATAGATACCGGAAGTGGGTTATATTCACCAAAACATACCATGTCTTAAGAGAACTACTCATAGTAGGTTCTGGGATAGATTAATTAAAATCAACCCAGACACGAATGAAATTCATGGAAAAAATATTCTGGATGAAATCCATCAGAAGAATGATCTATATCATACAATGAAAGAAAAAAGGCGAGATAAATCCATAAGTCCTTTCCATCACATTACAACAAAATTAAAATTGCAAAAAGAAGTTATCACAAAAGAAGACCTCATCCGCTCATATATGGAGAAATTAAAGAAAGATTTGGTCAAAAATTTGATCGACAATGATAAAACAGATATGTCAATCTAATGAGGATTGCTTAACTGGAGAATCTCAAGATCCTGATATGGAGGATATTTCGGAAGCAGATATTGACCAAATGGCCAAAGAACTTGAAGCTGAGGCACGAAAAGAAATTTTCAAATAAAGAGATAATGGGACAAAATGCTGAAAGATTCTCATAAAGAATCATTGTAATAGAAATTATTGTAATAACAATAATTGTACTCTAATAGGGACCACTCCAATAATGTAATAGGAATAGTACTATTCGGATTTAAAATCCGTAAGTAAATTAGAATAGATAGAATAGTTGAAGTCCGGCCCTTCCTTTGTCTATAAAAAGGATGTAAACTCATCCGAAGGAGGGAGGACCAAATCAGCATCAGTTAGAAAACTCTCCCTTCCTCTTGTCAAAATTTTTTCCTTAAATAAAAGAAGATTGAAGTTTTCTCTTCCATTCTCCCTGGTAAGTTTTAAAAACTTTCTTATTTTAGTTTCTTATTATAAGTTTTTATAATTTACTGTTATTAGATTTAGCCTAATGGCAGGCTAAATATTTTCATGTTAAACTATGCAATCATATATATCATCGTAACTATGTTGTGAAGATCCAATTTTGTCTGGTTGTATAGTCTAATGTAGGAATTCAAGGTTTGAGTTAGAAGATCTGGAACCGGCCATAATTATTGAAAGATGAGGGCTAGTCTGTTTAAAGCCGTTAATAATTAAAATATTAAATTAAATATTAAGTACTTAATAATACATACTATTAAATACACTTAATTTAATAAATTATTAACTAATTAATTTTAAAAGATAACATAATTTAATAAATAGACTTAAGTATGACATGGAACTTATAATATATCATTCCAAAAGAGCATTATAGCCAAATTATTTCTTGCTTTTTTTTTTTTTTTTTTTTATCAAAAAGCAAAATTTATTCTTTATAAAACTACAGGATTAGTTTAATTTTTTATTCATCTTCAAATGATATTGTTTCTTAATCTAAACCTTTAATACCTTCAGAAAAAGACAATGATTAAAATGATATGCCCACTAGGCTAGGCAAGCATTAGGATAAAAAATCCCATTACTTTTCTAATTGGTTTGATTAGGATATTATATCATGGAGAAGGTCTTATCGGAAAACCACATAAAGTTGAAGGTTAGGTCTTTTTTTGGGGTTATTTAGGTCCTTTAACAAGATTTTTTTTTTTTTTTATCAGTAATATTTAACAAGTAGTAATTGGAGGCCAAAGGAAATAGCTTTTTTTTTTTGGGAGGGAGGGTAGTAAATTCAGAAGTGCCAAATACACTTCCTTCGCAAAGACACTTAAGAGAGAAAGGAAGGAAGGAGATACGAGAATGATACTACATCCCCCCCGAATCAGTCAGCTTTCTTCTGGCCTTTGGCTACAGCCAATGGTGGCTAAAGTTTGGGTGGAAGAAAGAAAAGATTCCCCCAAAATATAAGACAACAGTCATAACCAGCACTCGTCTTTCCTATCAAACTCCTTCCCACCAAATTAATTGCTTTACTAGAAACTACAAACCATTCAAAACTCAGGACAATCTTGGAACCCTTTTTTGTTTCCACGTTAATTAAACAATTCTTCGCCTGTTTTGTCTTCTATTTCCTCCCTTTCTCCTTAAATGAGACACCCCCATTTTCAATTTTGAATTATCTCCCTCTATTAAATCTATCCATTTTTCTTGAAATTTTTCTCTATGGCTAATTCCAATTTTGGTATGCAATTTACTTATCCCTTTCGGGTCTCTTATGATTTCTTGAAATTTAAAGTTGTGGGTTGGTCTGGAATTTTACTGATTAGGACTTTTGATCCCTTTTGCTATCTTTTCATTCAGTTGCTGCATCAGAGGTCCAGAATGGTGAAGGCTTCAAAGTACATGTCTTTTCATCAGCATCAGAGGTGAGCGAGTAATGATGATGATGCCCCTTCCTCTATTTGTTCAATCTTGAATTGTTCCCCTTTTCGGTTGAAGAGAATCTTTATAATTACCTGAAGTATGTTTTGTTGCTGGTAGATTAGTAATGATTCCAAGTTTAAATCAGCAATTTGTAATTTACTGTGTTTCATATGCTCATGTTGTCCAATTTTCTATTGATTTACCAGATTGCTGATTGATGCTGTCATGTTTTAGTGATATTAAGTGTAATAACAATCTCAAAATCAAAGAGACCTAGCTATTTTAACACTAAAATAATTCTTGTGGAGAATAAACTACACCAGTGCTGCATTTTGCCTTCCCCCTTCCATTGGCAATATTCTGCCCCTATGAACCTTTCGCTCTTCCCTTAGTTCCCAACGGTGTTAATTATTGTAAATCCAGGGAAGAGTTACTGTGTATGTGGTTGCAAAACTTGGAGCTATATGATTTTAAATAGAAGTGGAATTGTTGCCAGTAATGCATAAGAAAGAGGGGAAAATAGAAAAAAAGATTTGTCTTCCGCTAATTCTTAAACGAACTAGTGCAAGATAACAACTTTGTCTTGGAAATGTTTATCAATATGTAGCTGTTCAATCTCTCGTGGGGCGTACTGTTTTCTACTGAAGCAGATTTCCATTCTCTTTTCACTTGGATAATCTTTCTTCATGTAATACAAGTTAAAAAGTGATATTTCAATGTTTTTGGACTCCAACAGTTGGTGGAAAAGCTGCAAAATAAGTGGAAATCTGTAAAGCCGCAGCCTTATCCAGCGATGTATACAAGCACATTTGGTGGAATTATTTTGGATCCTGCAATGATGGTCATTCCAATGGATGATCACATGGTTCATCGAGGACATGGTGTCTTTGACACAGCGATTATTCTTGATGGGTAGGCACCTTTCACTTGACATTCTGCTCTAGCAGTTGCAAAGCAGGCTACTTTATTTTAAAAAGAACTAGAACAAGATCTTAAAGAGTTGAAATTCTTTTATTTTAGTGGCAGATACTCATATTGATGTTTCCTTTTTGCATCGCTTTGTGGTCTTCGCATAGGTATCTGTACGAGTTGGATGCTCATTTGGATCGTTTTCTTAGATCGGCATCAAAAGCAAGAATTGTCCCTCCCTTTCCCCAATCTACTCTTAGGAGCATTCTTATTCAGCTTACCGCTGCATCAAAGTGCAGAAAAGGGACTCTAAGATACTGGTTAAGTGCAGGGCCAGGAGATTTCTTGCTATCTCCTGCAGGATGCCCAACATCAGCATTTTATGCTGTGGTGATTGATGAAGACTTTTCACAGTGCAAAGAGGGAGTCAAAGTGATTACGTCTACAATCCCTATGAAACAACCCCTCTTTGCCACTATGAAGAATGTGAATTATCTCCCGAATGTCCTTTCCAAAATGGAAGCTGAAGATAAGGGAGCATTTGCTTCCATCTGGGTTGATGAAGAAGGATATATTGCAGAAGGTCCAAATGTGAATGTAGCTTTTATAACAAAGGATAAGGAGCTTATTCTGCCCGTATTTGATAAAATATTGCAAGGCTGCACTGCAGCTAGGCTTCTTGAACTTGCACCCAAGCTTCTTGAAAAGGGACTTCTTAAAAGTGTTAAAACTGACAATCTTACTGTTCAGGATGCTAAAAGCTCTGCAGAAATGATGTATGTGGGGAGCACCCTTCCAGTTTTGCCAATCATCGTATGGGACGACAAAACTATTGGAAATGGTAGTCAATCTCACTCATCTTTTTCTAATCTCTACTTTGCTCAATTTATGTTCATACTTTACTTAACAATGCACGTTTTTGCTAATTCTATCGTGTTCTTGACCAATCATGTGTTCAACTTGGGAATGAGTACTAATCAAGGTGTTAATTGTTAACAGGGGAAGTTGGAGAGGTGACAATGGCACTCTCAGACTTGCTTTGGGAGGATATGGTGGCTGGTCCTGAAACACGGAGGTTTCCAGTTCCTTATGACTCAGCCTAAAAATGAAGAGTTTGAAGATGAATTAATCCTTTGGCAGAATATGTATGCTTTTCACCATGATTTTGTTTTCTTTTTGTTTTTGTTTTTTTCTTTTATCAATAATGAAAAGAGTAGCCAATGTGACAAAATATATCAAGGGAGCTCAAATTGTATCTGTACTGATCTTGTTGAGAATTAATTGAAGTTTGGTTTATTACTCAAAAAAAACAAGTTCCTGTATTGATATTTTTTTTAAAGGTTGGTATAAATTCTTTTATAATCATATCTACAAAGACCAATTACACTCTTTGGTATCCTTTTATAACTGTGTATTCGTAAAATTCATTCGAATAATCAATAATACATTTTTTAAGATATACCTGAATAAGGGCCACAATTTTAAAAATCCTAAGCTAATAAAAAATAAAGGTTTACCAGACTATATTCTATATATCAATATTTTGTAGAAACTATTCAAAACTTAAAATTTAGACAACTCAAAACTATATAAGATTAATATTCAAACAAAGCTTCAGCCCAGTTAAGAGACCAATGCCTAGGAAAGGTCCAATGATCAGCTATGGCCCCTCCTTTTGCCAGTAGAGCCATTGAAATCGAATGGGGAAAGAAAATCACTCTCAGTCACGTACTTTCCGGCCAGTTGCCAACGACAATGGGGGAGGCAAACCACTGCAAACGGTCGCCCTTTTGGAGTTAGAGAAAGGGCCTTGAGGCCACACATGTAATATTGACTATACCTCTCAAATCGAATACTTGTATTTTTTTTCTTCTATAAAAATTAAAATGTGAGAAGTGGAATAATTTTATGTACAAAATCAAAATTCAAAATTTAAAAAAATTTTAAAGTGTTATGAAAATACTACTATAGTGGATGTCTATTATCACAAATGAGATAACTCAAGATTAAGTAGGTCGTATCCTTGTTAAGGGATGAAACTCTCTCCTCCGCTTGTTGCCCTATAAATAAGGCTACAACACTATTTGAAAGATAGATTGCAAATGTTAATAATCTCTAGTTTCTATACTTTGTTTTATCTATATATTTCTTTTTATTAATCTATTATTTTACCATTAATTTATTGTTTAGTTTTACTTTGTTATTTTGTTTAAATATTTCAATAATTTGACAACACGTTATCAGTATGAATTTCTACCAAGCTATTTAAAGTTGTATCAGAAGAAGTTTTGAAAGTCTTTATCATGCTATACATATCTTGTGAAGAGATTCTTTAAGGTAAGTTTTTCCTATAAAAAATCTCTATTTTCATGATGAATATTGTTCATTTGAGTTTGTGAGCTTTCATATTAGGGTAAAATTATCTGTCAAATATGAATAGTTAGATGCTTAAATCTATTTAAGTATGGTAGTTATTGAACACTGTAAGAAAAATTATATAGCATCAAAGTTATTTAGTTTTTGGTAATATTTTAGAGAATATATAAAACAACCAGAAGATAGTAAACACCAGTTATAGTAAGATATTTTTTTGGTACAAAAATATATCTATTGCATGAGTTTGTGACTTTTGGAATTCCTAATCAACCAAAGCTTTATAAAGAAAATATTATTAGTGATGTAAAGAGGAAAAATTCCTCCTATCTCATACCTTAAATATGGTCTAAAAGTAGGAGGGGGAAGCTAATCACCAGCCTGATTGTCGTGATGATTGGCGTCCTCCTTGCCGCCCCGCTAGACACCCTACTTTGCAGCTTCTTCGCTGCCATATCCGCTAGTCTCATTAGGTACCGCCAGTCTGGAGGTGATAGATTGATATTTTCACTAATTTTTTGGCTTAATTTAATATTTATTTTAATTAAATTTTAGAAAAATTTGAGCTTATTAGAAAAAATAATATCTTTTATATTTTATTAAAATTGTAGGGGCTCAATTGAAGACAAGGAGAAGTTGGAGGACTAAAATGTAAAAGAAAAGTTTAATTAACACAAACCGGCACAGAAACCATTAAACCTGGCAGCGGTTCGTCTTAAGCACGCATCTGGCACCAGATTTTGGAAGAACCAGAGCCGGTTTCATTTAAAACCTTTTTCAGAAGAAATCCGCTCTAGAAATCCCTGACCCGGTTCCAGTTCTAAACACAGCTGGTGCCGGATTTGTGTTCTTGGTGCGGGAATCTTCTCGGCAGCAATTTCTTATTTTTTATATATCTTTTTATTTTTTATTATCATCTTAGAATTTGTTTGTTTTAGTAATTTTAGAGTTTTAAGTAACTTTCTTTTCCCGTTTTAGTTTTGTTTAGAATTGTAGTTTTCAGTAATTTCCTAATTATTTTCGAGTTTTGATCTGTAACATCTATAAATAGAGAGTTTAAGCTTTAGTTAGACATCTCTCTTATTATCGAAGACTAGGATGGCAGATTCGAGGGTGGCTCTCCAAGCTTCTTCTAATTAACCTTATTTTTATTTATTTATTTAGTATGAGTAGCTAAGTCTTTTGTAAGTAAGGCCTTCTTTAAACTTTGAAGGTTGAAACTTTTATGCACTAGTTGTTTTCATTTAGTTAAAGATTTTATCTTTTCATCTTGTTCTTGATTAATTGTTATTACTTGTTTTTTAATGCTTGTGATTTTCTGGCCAATTATTGCATGTTCATAAATTGTCTAGTGACCGAGATGTACTATGTTTAATTAGATCAAGGTTATAACAACACATTGCAAAACTGACTAGAGATAGATTCAATTTTTTTGTACGATTTCTAATAAGTAGGAAACGAAAGTTAGTGAAAGTCCAGAAAGGTGTATGTGGTCTTGATTCTTAAAATCACGTAGAGATACCATTGGTTTATTAGCGAGACTAGAAGCATTACTGCACGAGAGTGAATCTAGCTTATTTACGAGAATTCTACTCTTAACAAAATTAAGAGTTAATTAAGAATAAATCAACCATAGGCATAAAAGGAGTAGATTGGATTATGGTGCCTTAGTCCTTTTTTATCATAAACTTTTCTTAAACAATTTTCATTTTTTTATTTGTTTGAATTATTAGATTTCATTATATTCAAATCAATCAAATTTAGTTTTGGTTCAAGTCTGGTCAAAAGTAGGCGATATCTCCAGTTAGATAACAATTCTCGTGGGACAATCTTTACTCACTACTTTATTACTTGCTAAGAAATTTGTGCACTTGCAAATTTCACATGGAGTTTTTTGGAACCATTGTCGGGGATTGTTTTTATCTAGTGTGAAATTTTAATATTAAACTTGAGTTTAAACCGTTGTATTTATTTTCTTTTCATTAAAAACTAAAATTTTTTTCAAGTGTTTTTATATTTTTAAATTTTTTTATTTATTTTGATTTTTTATTTTAAATTTTAATTTTTTTTAGATGGTAAGTAAATTTTTTGTTTTTTATTCTTTTCATTTTTAATTAGTTAGTGTCTCCCACTATAGCACTAAGTGTAGGAATTATGGCGCAATTTGAGGCTATTCATAGAAGATTGGATATGATGAATATTGCCACCATCAACCACCAATGCGACTTCTGCAATGGAAACCACCCTACAAGTCAATGTTCGCAAGGTAATATGGTGAACTCCTATTATAATACTAATGAGGTTAATTATTTTGGACAGAATAATAGGTATAGTGATCCATATGCTTCTACATATAATCATGGATAGAAAAATCACCAAAATTATAGATTGTGGCAAAATAATTAAGGGCAACCACAACCCCCACCACCTCTACCACAAGAGAATAAATTCAATTTGGAGGATATTCTCACTAACTTTATAGGGTCTACCAACAAGTTCCAAGTGCCAACACAACCTCCACCACTAGAAACGAAGCCTAACTTGAAGGAATTATTGCATAAATTCATGGAACAAACCTCTACTTCTTTTGCAAACCAATAAAAACTTTTTAAAGCTATAGAGATGGATAGACAAAACATGAAAGCATCCATCCGGCTTGATGTATAAATGGGGCAATTATTGGTTTCTATTCTAAATATATCTCCTGGATCTCTACCAATTGATACGGAACAAAACCCATGAGAAGTAAAGGCCATCACAGCCATTCATTTGGAGGAAGAAGAACAAAAGGAAGAAGAAACTACTCCCATGGGCCCCAAAACCCCAAAGAATCCTATGGAAGGAAATAAGAAAGGTAAGATGGTTAATAATGATAATATTGATATTACTTTTCTTTCTTTTCCTAATATGGCTAAACGCCAAATTATGTATTCACATGTTAAGAACTTTCATGAAGAAACTAGAATTTAACATTTCTCTTTTAGATGCTTTAGCACAGACACCATCATACATGAAGTACTTGAAGGCATACTAGTGAACAAAAAGAAGCTAAACGAATTCCAACAATTGTGCTTAAACGAAAAATATTTAGCGATCTTGTAGAAGAAATTACCACCGAAGCTCAATGACCTAGAGAGTTTTCAAATTCCTTGTTCTATTGGTGATTTTTTCTTTAGTAATATGCTATGATATTTATGGGCTAGTATTAATTTGATGCCTTTATCAATTTAACAAAAATTGGGATTAAAGGAAATTAAGAACACAAGTATATCTTTACAAATGGCAGACAAAATCTAAAAAGCATCCTAGGGGCGTAGTAGAGGATGTTCTTATTAAAGTTGACAAACTTTCCTTTCTTGTGGATTTTGGTGTTCTTGATATGGAGGATTATTTTGATGTATCTTTGTTAAACCATAACTGTTAAACATAGTGTGTGATATATATATAAAAGAAATAGAAATATAAAAAAGAAATACCAAAATAATAGTAAGGAAATAGAAATCAAACCCGAGTCTTGAATAAATTACAATTTCCTTAAAATAGATTCATTCTCTCTACCAGAAGTGCAAGAGATGTGTTAGAACGTCTGTTTCCTAAGATAAAACAAGCTTCGGAAAATAGTTTAGCACTTGAAACTATTTTTCCCTTCGAACTTGAACAAATTAATGATGAATAGGAAGAAGATATACGTATGCAGGTTAAGAGAGAATGCTAGAAATTGCAAAGGAAATTTCTTATTTCTTCTGCTATGAAAAATAGCAGTATTTATAGATGAAAAAACCCTTCAACTGTTATATTGGATTAGTTCTGTACACTGAATTCACCGTTCAGCTGTTACATTGAATTAGTTCTATACACTGAATTCACTATACCAAATTAATTCTATATATTCAGCAGCCATTAGAGAAAAGAATATGGCTGTATATTGAACTCAATAGAAATGAATGTGGCTACTCATTGAACTCAATAGCCATTGAATCCAGGCAAAAAGAAGATTTGGCAAAACGTAGGTCTGATAAGGTCCCCTGTTCTTTTCCAATGTAGGATTCAAATCCCTTACTTGCTAACCTTTTCCTCTTTATTTTTTTTTCATTCACTTCATTTTTCCAATTATTTTCCAACAGTCCTCCACATGAATAATAAAAAATAAAAAAAACTACTTTGACTCATAGTTTATACTCATCAACTGACTTATGCAATGGAAAAGTAGGTATTCGCCTGTGAACTTTCCCCTTGTGACATATGTATACTTTACTAAATATCTAGTAGACAGATGCCCTTGAACTATCCTGCTTTCTTATGTAAAGAGTCCACATATCTTACACATAAATCATTTATTTATTCAGTTCTCATGGTTTTGTTCATTTTGGCTATAATCACGTCCTGGTTCTGTAAAAGTTTCTAAAGAATTGAGCCTAAGAAATTCTCCTTCAAAGAGGCCCCAGTTTTCTTTCACATAAGTGACTTCTTAAATATATATATATATATATATTTATGTTAAGAATTACTAAAGCAACATAATACTAACCTTAACTGTTCCATCACTGTTATTATGACAGGAATAAGCTGAGGTTTCCCCCACAGTGACACACTAAGTCTTATAATTAGGTTGTCCCTTTGAACTTAGATCTTGAGATCTCCAGTCAACTAGGTAGGGTTTTCCTTTATAAAACTTTGTCCTTCATAGGCTTTTAATCCCATTCCTTTGTCAGTTTTTCAACCGCCTCTCTATTTAATCCTTTGGTTAATAGATCCGCGATGTTTTCTTTTGACTTTACATAATCAATCGAAATAACACCTAATAAGAGAAGCTATCTAATAAAATTATGTCTGCAATGAATATGTCTAGACTTACTATTGTAAATGGCATTCTATGCTCTCCCTATTGTTGATTGGCTATCACAATAAATGCAGATAGGGGGCACAGGTTTTTCCCACTTAGGAATATCCTCCAAGAAATGGCATAACCATTCATCCTCTTCCCCACACTTATCTAATGCAATGAATTTAGATTCCATGTGGTACGCAGAAGTCACCAATTGGTGCCTCATACTCTCCACCTCTATCATTCCTTAATCTTTTTTCCCAGTTGATTTTCAACTTCATTCTTATAAAATGATAAACTTTGCTAAAGCCTCATCTTTACTCTTTAGTAAATACACATAGCAAAATTTTGTACTATCATCAATAAAGGTTATAAAATATTTATTACCTACACGTGTTTGAACATATTTCAAATCACATACATCACTATGAATCAGTTCTAGTGGTTCAATGCTTCTTTCAATTTTGTGGAAAGATGTCCTTGTCAATTTTGTTTCAATGTGAATTTCACATTTATGTTTTGAATCGATTTGGAATGTTGGAATATGGTCCATATTAATTAATCGTTGTATTGAATCATAATTAACATGACCTAATCTACCATGCCCTAAAAGAAAAGACTCAAGCAAATAAACAGAAGGAGTATTTTTATTGATCATGGTCATTACATTAAATTTAAACAACCCATCGGTTGCATACCATTTTCCTAAACACATTCCAGACTTAGTTAAAATGACTTTATCAGATTCAATCACAATACGGAATCCATGTTTGTTCAGCAAACAACTAGACACAAGATTCTTGCGAATTTCTAGCACATATAACACATTTGTAAGTTTTAAGACTTTGCCAGAGGCATCTTTAACAACTCCTTTCCTTGACCTTCAATAAAAGCTGAAGCAGAATTACCCATGTAAATCTTTTCCTCTTGAACTGGCTCAAAAGTTGAAACTAGGCCTCTGTTTGTACAAACATGTTTGGTGGCACAGGTGTTAAACCACCATTTCTTCGGGTTGGAATCAACCATGTTTACTTTAGAAACTACTGCAACTAAATTTAACTCATCCACTTCTTTAGTAATGTAATCAACCATATTTGCTTCATGATGTTTCTTAAAAAAATGACAATCAAAAGACTTGTGACCTAATTTGCCATAGTTCAAATATTTTCCTTTAAATTTTTGTTTTAGTTTGGAAATACCACCAGATGCACCAATCTTGCCCTTAGTTTTGTGATTATTGAACTTGGTTTTATTTTTCAAATTTTTACCATGTTCAACAATATTAACCTTCGGATTTGAAGAACTCATTATTTTATGATCGGCATTTCTGTTGTCTTCTTCAATATGAAGTTTAATAATAAGATCTTCCAAAGACATTTCCTTCCGTTTGTGCTTGAGATAGTTCTTAAAATCTTTCCAACTAAGGGGCAACTTTTCTATCACAACAGCCACTTGGAAGGCTTCACTTAAAATCATTCCTTATGCAAGTATTTCATGCAAAATAGTCTGCAATTCTTGCACTTGAATTATTACATTTTTAGAATCAACCATTATATAATCAAGAAACTGTCCAACAATAAATTTCTTTGTGCCAGCATCCTTAGTTTTATATTTTCGGTCTAATGATTCCCATAGAGCTTTAGCAATTTTCTATGCACAATACACAATATAATGAATCCCTTAATGTATTCAAAATATAATTAAGACACAAAAAATCAAAATGATTGCATGCATCAATGGCAGTTACTGTTTGTGCATAATCATTACCTTCTGCCACCACAGGATCTACCTCCGTCAAGAATTTTTCAAAATTCAAAGTAGTCAGGTAGAAAAGCATTTTCTGTTGCCATCTTTTAAAATTAGAACCAGTAAATTTTTTTGGTTTTTCCAATTGACTGGCCAGAATTGTTGGCAGAGCAGCATCGGTAACAATCAGGACATTTCCCGAACCAGAAGTAGCACTATTCACATTAACAGTGTCTGTTGCAGTTGCCATTTCAGCAGGAGTAGAAAAGAGAATCTGTTTTAAGATGTTTAAACCATAACTGTTAAACACAATGTATGATATATATATATATATATATAAAAGAAACAACAATATAAAATAGAAATACCAAAATAAGAGTAAGGAAATAGAAATCAAACCTAAGTCTTGAATAAATTTCAGTTTCCTTGAAATAGATTCATTCTCTCTACCGGAAGTGTAAGAGATGTGTTAGAACGTCTGTTTCCCAGGATAAAACGGGCTTCGGAAAACAGTTTAGCACCTGAAGCTGTTTTCTCTTCAAACTTGAACAAATTGATGATGAATAGTAAGAAGATATATGTATGCAAATTAAGAGAGAATGCTAGAAATTACAAAAAAAAAAATCTTATCTCTTATGCTATGAAAAACAGCAATAATTATATATGGAAAAACCCTTCAATTGTTACATTGAATTAGTTCTGTACATTGAATTCAGCTGTACAAAATTAATTTTGTATATTCAGCAGCCATTAGAGAAAAGAATATGATTGTACATTGAACTCAATAGAAATGATTGTGGCTACTCATTGAACTCAACAACCATTGAATCCAGACAAAAAAAAGATTTGGCAAAACGTAGGTTTGATAAGGCCCCCTGTTCTTTTCCAATGTAGGATTCAAATCCCTTACTTGCCAACCTTTTGCTCTTTAATTTTTTTTTTCATTCACTTCCTTTTTCCAATTATTTTCCAACAATCTTTAATTTTAGGAAGACTTTTTATAAACCCTAATCGAATTTTAATTGATTAAAAAACGGTCAACTAAGATTAAGTGTTGGAGATGGATTTGTGCTTGTAAATATGTTTGAATCATCTAATAATTCCTCCAATGGAGAATCTTTATGTTCTTTAAATGTCTTTAATGCCTCTATAATCGATGCTTCTTCTAGAGTTGTTGCAGGATACAAATTCTTAAAAATGTATAAACCTTTTAAGGAAAAAGCAACACTTGGAAATGAAAGTTTAGAGGAAAAGGGAAAGAACTTGGAGAAAAAAGCGCCAATATCGAATCGAAATGGGGAAAAAGCCATGAGTGTAGAAATCTGTCTTCTCAAACATCCTCCTTTATCATCAAGTTTAAAAAAGAAGTCAAGCTCGAGACTATAAATGAGAACTAATTCTATTTTGAGTCTTTTTCTTGTCGGAGGATTAAGTTTTTTTTCTTAGTAATGTAAGTTTCCCTTACTTTACTTTGCTTTTTGTTAATTCTCCTAGTCTCAAAGAATTAAAAAATTAAAATTTCCAAAAATGTTTTCCTAATTTTGTGGTGAGTATTTACAAATTTTTTCTTATAAGATCTGATCTAGCCTCAGAGAGCCTTGCAGATGATGCACTAAACCGAATGAACTTTCTTGAACACATCAATCTATTCTACTAAGTTCTCTTACCCTTTTTATACTTGTTCTTCAACATTGGGGACAATGTTGAGTTAAGTGCGGGGTAGGCTTTCATTTTTGTGGTTATTTTGAAAATTTTTTAAAACAATGAAAGAAAACGTTTTCAATTGAAGGATGATTTCTATTGAATATTTTTCAGAAATTTCTTGAATAAATTGAGGTATAGTGTTTGACTGCTAATTTCTGAATTTGGTTAATAATACTTGTGTTCTGCATCTTTTATAACTTTTACATGACTTTCACTTGAGCACAATTGGCCATGTTAGTTTAATAAATCCTACACATCGTATTTGAGTTGCATGAAGTTGATGGGTTTTTTTATGACGTTCTAGAATTTATTTGAGTACCTCTTGAGGCGAAATAGAAAGGATTTCCCTTACTTGAGTTAGAAACGATAGTCATAGGCCTTCTTTTACTCGTTTGTGCCTTTCAAGCCTATCCAAATTTCAAAATTTTACCTTCGTACCTTTTTTAGCCTTATATATATTATTTTTCTTTCTTTTACTTAATCATTAACCCTTGATTTCGTAAAGAACTTGATGTTAATTCTCAATTTTATTGCTCCTTGGGATATATTTTTGCGATTTGGAAGATAGTGATTTATGTTGAGAAAAGAGATATAAAAAGGGACACCTTGGCCTATTTGTGGAAAAGAAAAAGAGAATAAAGAAAAAGAGAAAGAAAAGTAAGGAAAAATATTGTGCAAAAAGCGTATAGGTCATAGTCAGGTAAAATAAATGTCAAGAAAAGAAAAGGCATATATGAAGAAAAAAAAAATGAGAAAAAGAAGTTATATGAATGAAGAGAAATTGTTGTAAAGAGGTTTTACTGATAAAATTTTTATTGGAAAATATTTGGAGCAAATGCAAAGTTAGAAAGTGTGTTGTTCAATCGATTTTTTTCAAGCTCTCTTTTTCTTTGATTTTAAGTTCCTTATTCTTCATTTGTTAACAAAAAACCTAGCCTTACATTACAAGTTTAAAAGTCCTACATGATCTAAGTTGAGTTTGGAAAGCCTCGATCAGTGGAAAGACGGTATGAAGAGTAAGTTTATGGAACGATCGTTTTTTGAAACTTAATCTTCTTTGTGTGATTTGGAATTTTTGTCTAGTATTTATTTTTTACACTTTTGAATGGTGATAATTACACTTACACAAAGTATTGCTTTAGTTATTGGAGATAATTTCGAATACATATTTTGTTAAATCAAATTTGAAGATTAGTGGAAGCATGTTCTATTTTGATGAGTTTGATATTTTTAATGAAGAATGCTTAAACTTTGAATTGTTCTCTATCTTTCTAAGTTTCTTTGCTCGAGGACAAGCAAATATCTAAGTGTAGGAGAGTTGATAGATTGATATTTTCACTAGGTTTTGGGGTTACTTTGATATTTATTTTAATTAAATTCTAGTGAAATTGAGCTTAATTGGAATAAATAACCCTTTATTCAAATTGTAGGGGATTAATTGAAGACAAGAAAAAGTTGGAGGATTAAAATACAAAAAGGAAAAGTTTAATTAACACAAACCGGTGCAAGAATCGTCAAACTCGGTTGCAATTTGGTTTAGGCACGCGTCCACCACTAGATTTGGGAAGAACTAGCGCCGGTTTCATTTAAAACCTTTGTAGACAATGAAATTTCAATTAATTTATTTAATTAAAGACTATATAAAATAAATATTTTAATCTTTATTATTTAAATAAAATTTGATTAAAGAGGTTTTTGGGCCATCTAAATTGGGCTTGATTTTAAATAATATTCAATCTCATCTTATACAAAGCCAACAAAATACAAGACCTATGCCTTTGGACCCTAATTAAATTGAGCCCAAAGCCTTTTTAAGTTAAGTCCAATAAATAATGGTTTAAACCCATTGGGCTGCCCCAAATAAAGAATTGGGCTAACCTAAACCACTGATGGGTTGCTTAGTCCCCAAGTAATTTAAAGCCTTATCTCCGCCTATAAATAAGGGTCTTCCCCAAGGTTGAGTGATATTCCGAGTCATCCATAAAAAGGAATTCAGAAGGATCCAGAAGAAACATTTAGAGGAGCATTCAGAATTATTCAGAAGATTCCCAAGGAGCATTTAGAAGGAGATTCAGAAGAGACTCCAAAGCTCCCAAAGACTATCCCCAAAAGCTCTCAAACAAAAGTGTCCTTCAAATCATCAAGTGTTCTTCGTGTTCTTCGTCCCAAGGAATGAAGAAAGATTCAAAGGCTCTGAGTCCAAGACCAAGCTCCCAATCGTTCGTTCATCATCAGAGTTCATTCGATTCGAGATAGAGCTCTCAAGCCCTCGATTCACAAAGTCTATCTGACTCGACATCAAGCTTCCAAGCCATCGAGTTCAAAATCCAAGTTTATCCAATTACTCAACATCAAGCTTTCAAGCTGCCAAGTTCAAATCAAAGTTCGACAGACTCGAAATCAAGCTCTCGAGCCGTCGAGCTCACAATCAAAGTTTGTTCGCTTCGAGATTAAGCTTTCGAGCCCTCAATTCAAAACCAAAATACATCCAATTTGAGATCAAGCTTTCAAGCCCTCGAGTTCACAAATCAAAGTTCGTTTGATCCGAGATCAAGCTTTCAAGCCCTCGAATCAACGTTTTGTTCAAGAGAAGAATCGGAGGATTCTTCTAGAAATTAGAAACTTCTCCAGAGATTGTTGTGACTACTTCAAATATTAAATAAATCACATTGTCGCTATATTTTTTTTGTCTTTTGATTTTCAGACTTGAGATTTTATTGAATACATACTTTTCCAAAAGAAATCCGCTCCAAAATCCCTGACCCAGTTCCGATTCTAAACCCAACCGTCTCTGGATTTGTGTTTCCAGTGCCAGAATCTTCTCGGCAGTAATTTCCTGTGTTTTATATATATTTTTTATTTTTTTTTCTTTTTAGAATTTATTTGTTTTAGTAATTTTAGAGTTTTAAGTAACTTCCTTTTTCCTTCTTAGTTTTGTTTAGAATTTTAGTTTTTAGTAATTTCCTAATCCTTTTCGGATTTTGATTAGAAACTTCAATAAGAGGAGTTTAGGCTTTAGTTTAGACATCTTTCTTATTATCGAAGACTCGAAAGACAGATTCAGGGGCGGTTCTCCAGGCTTCTTCTAAATCTTCTTTTTATTTATTTATTTAGTAAGAGTAGCTAAGTCTTTTATGACTAAGGCCTTCTTTGGAGGTCGAAACTTTTATGTAATGCTTGTTTGTATTTAATTAAAAATTTTATCTTTTCATCTTGTTCTTGGTTAATTGTTATTACTTGTTCTTAATGCTTGCGATTTTCTGGCAAATTATTGCATGTTCATAGATTGTATCTAGTGACAGAGAGGTACTAGGTTTTATTGGATCAAGGTAATAACAACACATCGTAAAACTAACTAAAGATAGATTTGATTTCTTTGTCCGGTTTCTAATAACTAGGAAATGAAAGTTAGGGAAGATCCACAGGTGTATTCAATCTTGATTCTTAAAATCACGTAGAGATACAATTGGTTTATTAGCGAGGCTAGGATGTTTACTGCACGAGAGTGAGTCTAGCTTATTTACAAGCGAGAATTCTATCATTAACCAAATGAAGACTTAATCAAGAATAAATCAACCATAGGCATAAAAGGAGTAGACTAGATTAGGGGTTCCTTATCATAAACTTTTCTTAAGAAGTTTTTAGTTTTTTATTTTTTTTAATTATTGGATTTCATTATATTCAAATCAATCAATTTTATTTTTGTTTTAAGTCTGGTTATAAATAGGCAATTTTTCCAATTAGATAACAATCCTCGTGGGACATTCTTTACTCACTACTTTATAGTGCTAAGATATTTGTGCACTTACAAATTCCACAACAGGGATCGATCGCCCAAATCGGTGAAGTTTCGGGCCATCCACTCACTCAAGACTTGTGCTCCACATGCAATCTTTTGATCCCATTTTTGGCCTGCTTCTTGCATATTCTAGATAGTGATCTGGGTATTGACCTCCGCTATCTACGACTTAAAATCGTTTGAAAGAAGAAGGCAGGCTCCAGCTGTAGCTCGGGCTCAACCCTCATACAAGCTTAACTCTATAGCCTCGAACCTGTAGGCGTACACTTTTTCACCCTAACTTGACCTCCAGAATCATCTGTGAGTCGGTAGGCATAGGGATGCCAGTATAAGAATGCTCTTCCTCCTTCTTCTAGGTACTTTTGTTGAGAATTAAGAAAACATGTTAAATCAACATTTGTTAAGCAAGCGACAAGTTAATTTTTTATATTCATTATAAAGAATGCTCGTCAAAGAACTAGCCAGCCTTTTCGTGGTTGTCACGATGTGTCTAAAACTTTTCGTAAAGCTTATCTTTCAAATAAGCATCACCAAGCTTCTTACCGTGCAAGATTATATAAGGTTAAGTAAAAACATTATAATTCATAAAGAAAACATAATACATATATATATATATATAATCATTACCTCATCAACATCCCACTAGATAAGTGATCAAGAACCCCTTTATGCTTCTTGGAACCTTAGCTGCCTTGCCCCACCTTCTTTTTCTTCTGTGTTGTCTTTCTCTTCTCTTTATACTCAAGAGTATTCCAATTGTGCATCTAGAACTCGTATATGTGCTGAGTAACCAAGAAAGCCTCCGAGGGTGAATGCGAACTCGATACAACATGTCCTTGTACCGCTTACCATTTGTACGCTCAAACCCTGTCTCGCCAACGTATTAAGGGCAAGGTCCTAGTAGAAATACCTCTGCACATGCGCATTTAGACATAAAAGTTAAGTGATAATACAAAAATAAAAATGTTAGAATTATAAATGTTAAAAATTACGCTTATCGAGAACTCTTCAAACCACGTATCCTGAACGTGTTGCAAATCACATTCCAACTCTCGTATGCCTCCTTAACACGAGGCTTTACAATCAAGTTCCATCTAATCATCGCCTTCGACGACTCCAAGAAACTGAAAATATGGAAGTTAAATTTATTAAAGTTATGAAAGTTAAAGTTAAAGTTAAAGTTTTGAAAACTAGAGTTATGAAAGTTACTTACCCTTCCCAAGGAATAGGAACCTAGCGGCAATCTCCAAGCTGCTGCCATGGCTCAGGTGCAGGTGGATGTGACGGGACGGCCTTTGAAGTGCCGACCTGAGACTCAAAGGCCGAAGGTCGAGACCCGCTGTGTCCACGGTTGAGAAGCCGAAGGCCGACGGGTCTGTGTCCGCCGCTGAGACGTTGATGGAGACCATGCCAATAAGACCAATTCACAAGGACGTACAATTGGGTTCCAGGCCAAAAAAGATTATGAAAAAACTCAAGTAATTCATTTGACTATATGAGTGGTCTAATGACAAGGTCTAGGGCAAAAAAGATGCAAGAAGTCCTTATTTATTTCATCCACAAGGCTCATACCAAAGAAGGGATCAAAGTTCAAGATTACAAGCCTAGACTTGTTAATTCTTTGTTGATGATGGACCAAGGGTTACACACACTTAACTAGAATATTTTGAGCATCAATTTCAGTCTAAAAAATTCATGAATTTCGTCCAGATTAAGTGAGATTAATGGTCACAAGTTTCGGATAAAATTACAACTTCCAAGGCTTGCAATTAGGTTATTCAAAAGCTGTTTGTGAGTAAATTTTGAATATTACACTGTACCGATATACCCAACGTCAGGCTGTCATCTTTATATCTTTCTAAATCTCAATGAGTCTAGCTTAATATGCAACAAACGGTTCGTCATTTGGAGTTTTCTACAGGAAGATATACTCAGTTTACTAAAGTCGCACATTGTTGTCTTCAGAAACTTTACCTACGAGATTAGCATATTGGTTAAGCATATTTGGAGAATTTCAAGACTGTTTTTTTTTTTTTTTTTTGGTAGTTTAAACATCCTTACCTAATTGTTATGATTTCCCATAAGTCTTCACTATTTTTGCGTTTTTAGTCAATTACTATTTTCTATGTTAGCATTTAGTTTGGAGACTTGTTCCAAACTAACTATAAATACTCTAGGGAATGCTCTTGTAATTTTTATATTTGAATCTTATAAACTTGGTTAAGGTTTATACTTTTTTGTTAGTTCTTTGTAGAACTTATTTGGGTATCATTAGGTTAGGTCCTTGTGATTCCTTTAGACTTATCAATTAAGACTTGCTTCTCTTGGTTGTGGTATTTTTAGCTTCCGTTATTCATTTACTAAGTGTCGTTTAAGGGTCTTAGATTATATATCTAAGGTTCTTATTCCGTAATTATTTGAAGGGTGGGGTTATAGTTAAGGTTTTTTACCACAAGTTGGGATTGAATCTTAACTCCATCGAAGCATCATCCATCAGTTGGCTTTGCCAAATATCCAAATTCAAGAATCTAGATTTGAAAATATTTCCTCATCACTTGATTCATATCAGACATTGAAGGGCGGACTAGAAGAGGGGCGGGCGGGAGCTGCACTGTGGATGTAGGGGATGGCGATGGAAGCACCTGTGTAATGGTCAGAAGCGGCAATCACTACAAAAAGTTAGGCCGGTGCTTCGAAAATTTCCAACAGGTTACTGACGGGGAAAAGAATATGATAGACCAACAAATTTACCATCGGTACAAAAAATAACTGATGTTGGTTAAATAAGAAAATGACACTATTTGTAATTTAATTTAGCTACCATCAGACTTATCGCACTTGTGTCCGTCGGTAATTTGTAAATATTAGCAAGTTTATCTGTAACAAAGTCCCAGAATTACAAAACGGGCAATCTCTCCTCCTTTATCCCCCAAATTCATTTCTCTCTCCCAAAACCCTCCTTCCTCCCATTCTCGCCAATTAACGACGCCCCTTGGACGATCGTTAGACTCTTTCGCGCCACCATCGCCATCTACGCTAGTAAGTCTTCTCTCTCTCTCTCTCTCTCTCTCTCTCTCTCTCTCTCTCTCTCTCTCTCTCTCTCTCTCTCTCTCCCCCCCTTGTTTTCTTTTTCTTCTTCTTTTCTTTCTTCTTCTTCTTCTATCCAACTATTGGAGCTGACTGGAATTGCCAACGCTAGAAATCAGAGACCGGGTGGGTAAGCTTTTCCTTCCCCCCTTCCCCCTTCCGTTCAATTTTTTCCCTTCAAGTCTTGAGCTTTTAGCACAATGACATTGGAAAAAAACTTTCTTTAATTTGAAGAGTTTCAAGAGTTTAATATTCTTTGATTTTGGATCCAAATAGAGTTTATTTCTATTTTTCCATAATTAAGCTGATGATCTAATAGATGTAATGTAAAATTAATCATTTTTGTTTAGGCAAAAAAAAAAAAATTTACAATGAGTGTTTTTTTTTTGTGTCTATGGTTTTTACACAACCACTGCATGTTTATAGTGTCATTTGGTGTTATGAAGTTTTTTATGTCTTTGAAGCTTTAATGATGGTTTGGTTCAGGAGAAATTTTGAAATTGAAGTGGCAATAGAAGGTTTACTTGACTTGTATGGACATATTTATATAATTGGAAGGTTTTCTCCTCTAATGATTCATAAATTTTCTATTAGATTATGACTCTTTATCATTGATTTCACTGTCCATCATCATCTTTTGATAAGGAAGACCGTACTTCTTATTTTTTATTTTCTTCTTTAATTGTGTATGGGGGGAAAACGATTAGCTCTGTTTCGTTTATTGCATTTATTTTCACCAAAAAATTTGGACCAACACTTTCAAGTTTGATTCCTGTCGTTTCCCTGTTCATAAAAAAGGAAATTAACTAAGGAGTCTTCTACATGGTACTATTAGTATGTTTCTAGATTGGTCATTAGGGGTACTTTGCATATATTGACTTGCTATTTTGACAGTGTTGAAGCATGAAGACTGGGGGAACTTTTTCAAGTTGTTGAAAGAAAAAAAATGCTAATATCTTTTTTAAAAAATTATGGCATTAAAAGATATCAATAAGCAAAAATAATTAAAAGAAGTAGCTTTTCAAAATTATATATATTTTGCTTTTAAGCTTAATAAAGACAATGCTACTATTTCTTTTCTATGATGCATGCTCGTGGGATTTACCTATAAGTGAAATGGAAATGGTGGATATATGACCAAATTTAATGAAACTTTTTATAAATTAAATTACTCTTGGTTTTCTGTGTTTATATACCCTTAAAACAAGAAAGACCTAGTAGTTTATTTGCTTTTCTTTTCTCCCATTAAGTATTCAAATATGAAAAATAAGCATTGGCGGAATTAGACTTTATAGATTGGTAAATTAGTAGTGTAAAGAAAAACAAAAGATTTTCCTATCTCTTCCATCTCTTCCCACCCATCCCTTCCATTCATTTACCTTACACCTAACAAGGTAAAGTAGCCAAATTTACTTGCCTAGTTATTATGTTTCTCTCTCTCCTGTCCCTCGTGATTGATCTAAACTTAGCATACAATTCCTACATTAAAAAGCTTTGTTTTCTTGCATTGTATTGTATTTTCTTCTCCAAAGCTAGTGATATGCTAAAAAATAGTTTAAGTTTAAAATTTAATATTATTCTCTTTTTTTCTTATAGTTTTGTCTGTGCGGATTTTGGGTTTAGGGTTTAGGGTTTTAGGGTTTAGGGTTTAGGGTTTATTTCTCCAGCATATACACGGTAGAAGTATATGTTTAATTAGTTTAAATTTAGTTTTATGGGGGAGCTTTGACTTTTTAAAGTTTTACGGGGGAGCTTTGACTCTTTGAAGTTTTATGGGGGAGCCCTGACTCTTTAAGTTGGATATATAGTTTTATGAGGGAGCCCTGACTCTTCATTTTTGTTTAGTGTGTTTGTTACTTGTTTGAGTGGCCTTTGTGCTTAAAAATACCAATAATACAGGGAAAACTTTGCCAAAATTTTTTTATCTTATAAAAAACTTAGATTTTTTGGTAATGTTTTAATGTAAAACTTACAATGAAAGAGGAACCTTGTTTTTAAAGATTATAAAGGACTATAAGTTTTAATCCTTCATTCTAAAGATTATAATACTTTGAAGTGCGTCTAAAATGGTATGCTTAACTTTGATTATACTTATATTTATTCCTTCTATCATAGATTCAATGGCCTGAAAATGGAAGAGACAATATACTGAGGATGCTAGAACAACGGAACAGCAGACCAGGACATATGCCACCTGGACACCTGCCACAATAGATTAGATGACACATTCTATCTCGACATCTGCCACGACAAAAAAAACGACACAAGCTACCATGACACCTTCCCTCAGCTCCCGAAATGGACCTCCAGCTTGGCAGCCACCTACTGGTGATTCGGTGATACTCGGGAGTCATTACAGTTGCAATATATATTGTATTCTAATATGTATACTAACATCATATTTGTGTAACAGACTATATCCGTCTTTGAGAGCCGCCACCCACATCACAGCTATCTTTCAAGAGCGGTTTACCAGGCCTTACTATAGTTGGAGTGAGGTCCCACTGGAGGACTGAGAGAGGTGGTGGGGAGAGTTTCACGTAAATGAATCCAATATAGTAGTTTCATCGCTTGTCTTTAGGTTTTTTTACATGTCTTTATAGTTATGTTTATTATACTTATGAAATTTAACGTCATATTCTATCTAATCTATTGAATTTTCAAAAAAGATGTATATGTGACCCGACATTACCCATTGCCAAGTCAAGCAGGCATGGAGAGCAAAGTGAGCAACTAGATGAGGGATTTTCTTGGTGACGCTTGGGCATAGAACAAGAGGCCTATGTGATTCATGAGAGATTCGAGGATGATATGATGATGTATTTGCATAGCCCTAAGTATAGAGCCCAGTCCGAATGGAATAAGAGGAACAAGATTGAGGGACGGGGGAACGAGGGGCCAGGAAACACATGGGTGGCTCCATCTCCTTCACTGAGACGACCGCGAAGAGGGTAAGAACTTTATTTGATATTAATTCATTCTATTAATTAAATATAACAAATTAGAACGTTAATTGTGTTGCTGTTTTGTAGCAAGCAGATTTATCAGAGAGGTTCTCCAAGAGCAAGTACTTGGAGGAGCTCCACAAGCATCAGAAAGGGGAGAAGGGGCAGTATGTGGTTTCGTCTCGGCAGAATTCTGGGAAAGTTTAGTAAACTTCTAACTTAAGTTTATATAATGTTTTATAACAATTATAACTTTAAACTTTATATAATTTTTATAACTTATTATTATTCGACTAATATTTTATATTATAGGATAGAGATTTCACAATGTACGGTAGAAGGCCTAGGAGGAAGTTGCGGCTGCGGGCATGACTATGTCCAATGACCTCCACCTGATGGCTATTGCAGATGGTGGCATGAGCCTTAGCCTTTAGTATGGGGCTGGTTTGGAGGCAGCTCATCTTAGAGCCGAGAGCAGCCGAGCCATAACTTTTAGAGGATTGGCACCATGCTGTGCAGATGCCGAGCAGAGAAGGATGCGAAGGGTGGAGGTTGTTCGATGAGCACATGAGGTGGTTTGCCGAGTAGAACCACTTGGTATACACTACTCTTCCACCGATGATGGACCTCGTCATAATTGATATGGCTGCCGTTCCCTCAATGTCTACATCAACTGCAGCAATTACAGAGTCGGAGGTCCCCATCCCTGACTTGCTGGTTCGATCTTTCTCTACTTCTCCTTCACCGATGATGTTAGGCGTTCTGACCGTGTCTAATTTCTGAATTTTAAAACAAAAGGAGATGAACTATTAAACCAAAGCAATAGGCAAGTGGATCTATCATTGTAGTAAAAGAGCTACACCCGAATGTCGAATCTTGAGGAACGATAAAGGCTCAAGTACTAATCGTCCTTTCTAATGTTTAGTCTAAAATAAATTTGGGTTGAAAAAAAATTAACTAAAAAGATAAAAAAGGTTTATCAACTAAAGAAAGCTAAGAAATAAAATTAAGGTTTTAAAAACAACTAAAGCAAAAGTTCGGATGGTGAAATTCCCCCTAATCCTTGTTACTAATTCAATTGGAAAACTTTAAAGAAAACAGTGTTGAATTAATCAAGTTAGGCCATCACAACAAATCAGGTAATCCCTATCTCTAGGTGAAAGCCACCGTACTCACTAACCCTTAGAGGAAAATCTCTTTTCTCTCTAACCAATTTTGAGTGCAGTAATTATAGGTGATTTAAATGACCTAAAGTGCAAAATCATAACTCTAATTAACTACCCCAATTAACCCCTAATTGGTTGCCCTAGAATGCTCTTCCTTTTCCAATTCCAAGCACTCTTGCGATAAATCTAATCTCGTGACGATTTTTAAATTGCAAACAAGCACAGTTGAAAGACAACTCAATTAAAAACAACATCGAATTCATCAAATTAATTCAAGAACATCATAAACAAGTATTAGGGTTCAACCTCATCCAAACATAAAAATCTACTCACTAATCATTATATAAAAACTAAAACTAAACATTAAATTTAGTAAAAACAAAGGAAAAGAAAGCTTAGGAGAAAGATTGAAGCCGAAATCACAGCCCTGAACATTTTTCAAGCTCGTTTCTCGAGTCGCCCAATTGAAGCCCAAAATTGTGATGTTTGATCTTCGAACCTTGATCTCCAAGTCTTCAATTACAAAAGTTTTACAGATTTCCTAATTAAGTAAAGATGAATTTTGGGGATTATCTAACCTAAATTTGCCCCTAATTGCCTCTTCTATCCCTAATAGCGGAATAATTTATTAATAGAGAAACAATTACATCAAAGCAGAGTTAAAATTGGATTATAATTGCTACAACTGGGACCTACTTCGTACGCTAGGTCGAGCCCTACCGTCCACAGTAGGGTTCTATCCAAGATTTTCTTCTTTGCCTTCGGGACCTACCATCGACGGTAGGAGTAGCCTACTGTTGCAGGTAGGGTTCTGTCCAAAACTCTGCTTGTGGCTCAAGGACCTACCGTCAGCAGTATGTTGGCCTACCTCAAGCAGTAGTCTACTTTATTGATGTCGTCGGCTTCGTTTTCGTCGTTTTCATTCCGTTTTCGCCCGTTTTCGTTTCCTTTCATCATTTTCATCTTTTGGAAGGCACGTAAGAATAAAGGGTATTAGTCTAAAATATATATTATTACATATTAAAAAATCATAAAAACGACTAAAATAACATATAGAAATATAGACAAATAAACACATATAGAATACCCCCACACGTATTCGTTGCTTGCCCTCAAGCAACATAAACTAAATAAACAAAACAGAGGAGTTTAAAACTTTTAATTGAGAAAGACGATACACGAAAAATGAGAAAAGCCGACCTAAGACAATTAAGGATACAGAATGGCCACAAACAAAGGTAGCAGAAATAATCACATAACCAAAACAAAGTAAAAACAAAAATAAACAAAACTGAGAAAAACTAAGGACAAGGCACTTCAACAGAACACTTTACTTCCCAACTCCAAAGGTAAATAAAAATAAACGAACGACAAGAATCACCAATTCCATCACATGTTACTAATAGACGTTACAGATCAACAGTGTGTGTGAGTGGGTTGCTCATGATGCTTTTCGCAGAAGATAAGGAATGTTAGGTAATTAGTACAATGAAATACTTTAAAGGACGATGCATTGCAAACTCATGTTTCTCTCCTACTTATCCACTCTAAGTTCTATTCTAGGTCGTTCACGGATTAGGTAGGACTTTTCGGCTTGTAATGTTAGACTTGGGACATGTATAGGGTAACAAACAAAGGTAAAAAGAGAACAAAAAAAATTGAACAGAGCTAACGAAACTGAAAAGAAAGATAACAAACTAATAGCACAATTTTCTAGCCGCTTTTCACTCTTCTCACTCATCCTTCAAAATCCTACTTTGTTCTATTTATGCACATCCCAACTAACAACATACTTCTTTAGATTCCCATGAATACCAAGTGTAAGAGAGAGACACTTGATATTCTTTTCAAGAATTAACTATAATGATAAAATAAACACTCATATTTTTTCTTCGTTTTCTGCAATTTTTTTTAAGCATCAATTTCTTTTCTTTTCTTTTCTTTTCTCTTTTTTCAATAGCCATAAGCACCAAACAACTGAATACCCAAAATATCCTCTTTTTTAAAAAATAGAATTCTCTTTCTTTGCTTTTTTACCCCCACACTTATCTATTTTCCTCACTCAAACGGCTAAAAATATATCCATTAGCTCCACGAATTAAGGTTTTATATAATGTGAGTTTTAAAGAACAAAGAAAAGAAGGGATTGAAACCCTTGGCATGAAGGCACAAAAAGAGAAGTAGGGATTGATTTCATATATGGATTTGGCAAGAAAGACACAAACGGTATAAAGAAGGTCTAAGACCATTATTTCCGGTACCACCCTATACCCATTACTTCTAAGGATGGAAAAACATGATATGTAGGCAAAGACCCAAAAAATTATTCTCATTATGCCAGTTCCCTAATATTCCTAGACTTCTATTACTAATCAACACTTACAAGTGCATGAAAACCATTGATTTTATGTAAGAAAATTAGTAATTGCGATTTTCAAAGTGATCAAGTAACGTGTCTTTCCAAAAACCCGAAATTCTATTAAAAATGACAACACAAAAATCTTTTTGGATTTTTTCTTAGTATAAGGAAACGAAAGAAATTAAAAGTTTTTTGAATTTTCAAATAAAAACCAAAAGTTAAAATAAATACGAAAGAAGGAAAAAGAATAAAAAGACATAAAGACAAAATTACCCCTCCTCTCCCCACACTAAAAATCAAATTGTCCTCAATGTGGGTGCCAGACCAACGGAAAAATAAAACAAAACACAAACATGGGAAGGAATCCCGTAGGTATAAAGTGATTAAGCAAATTGTGAAGCCATCTCCAAACAAAAAACAAAACAGGAAAAAGAAACAAATACTGTGAAAGAAGCATAAAGGAATACTAAAAAGACATAAGAAAAGAAAGTAAGAAAAATGGAGTTAAAAGGTTTAGGGAAGTTATCCTTTGGTTGTTTGAACAAACAACCTGTGCCGACTTCTGGAAGAGTAGGTTGTTTCCTTGAATAACGTATCGCTTGCGGGTGGGTGTGGTGTTGAATGACGAGAAGGGAGGGGTTTCAAAGGGAAGAGAGTAAACAATATAGTGGTGGGTGATGTGGTGGAGAAGAAGAAAGAGGAAGAGAAAGAGAAAAAGAAAGGGAGAGAGATAGAGAGAGAAAGAGAGAGAGATAGAGAGAGAGAGTACCAACCAGAGATGATGGAGGATGTCACCGAAATGATGGTCACCAGAAAAGAGAAAGGTCATCGGTATTGGTGGTGGATGCCAGGAAGAAGAAAACCGAGGGGAATGGGGGAGGTTAACGGGAGGAGAAGAGAAAATTTTGAGGGAGTTATGGATTTTAGAGAGGCGCATTTGTGGAAAATTGGATAAATTTTTAGGATAATTGCTTAAATTAAGTTAAAATGGACCAACCCGACCCATGACCTACGATTAGGACCCGACTCGCAGTTGTATTCATAACCTACCGAGTGTGGTAGGTCGAGGCCTACCATCCGTGGTAGGCTTTTGTTCTGTGTGGTAAAAATTCTCCCCTGACCTACTGCCGGTGGTAGGTCTGGCCTACTCACTGCGGTAGGTTTCTGTTTTTCCAAGAAATCAAAACCATGACCCTACCGCGTGCAATAGGGTACCCTACCATCCGCGGTAGAGTTCTGCCCCAATTCCGAATTTTCTTCTTTCCTTGATTTTTCATCCCGTTTCATGCCCATACAGCCTTGAAATGATGCTAAGCAAAGAATCTTCGATCACCATGCAATTCACTCCTCAAAAGACCTTTCCAACAACACAAATAATAAAAAATATCAACAAGAAAAAGGAGAGGAAAAACATACAAGTATACAATTACATAATAAAATATTTAAAAGAGGACTAATCTCACTTATTTGGAGAACGAGGGAATTCTTTGAACATTTCCCACATCCTCTCCGAGGTACAACTTTAAACGATGCCTGCTTACCTTGAAAGTATCTTGTGTAGAGTGTGTTACCTCGACTATACTGTAAGGAAAGACTTTACTTACTATAAACGATCCAAACCACCATGACTTGAGCTTCCCAGGAAATAGACGAAGATAAAAGTTGTAAAGGAGTACAAAATCTCCTTCCTTAAATTCCTTCTTGACCAGGTCTCCTCTTACAGATGCTTGAGTTGTCATACGCTTGCGATCGCCATTCATCGAGCTCATTGAGTTGGAGTAGCCATTGTTTACCTGCACGAACATAATCAAAGTTAACTAACTGAATTGCCTAATGAGCTTTATGCTCAACTTCGACAAGTAAATGACAAGACTTCCCATACAAAAGACGAAATGGAGTAAAACCTATGAGGGTCTTGTAGGTTGTTCTATACACCAGAAGAGCATTATCTAACTTAATGCTCCAATCTTTTCAGGTATTATCGATAATTTTCTTGAGGATATGCTTGATTTCTCTAATTACTACTTCTACTTGGCCATTAGTTAGAGGGTGATAGGGAGTAGCTATCTTATGAGTTACTCCCAACTATTTAAGCCCTTTTTAAAGCTGTTGATTACAAAAATGAGTACCCCTATCATTTATAATAGTCCCTAGGAATGCCAAAGCAAGAGAACAAATATTTTAAAAACTTTACCACAGGTCTAGCATCATTTGTAGGTAAGGCTTGAACCTCAACCCACCTATACACATACTCAACACTGACCAAGATATACTGTTTGCCAAAGGAATTAGGGAAAGGGACCATAAATTCTGTGCTCCAACGGTCAAGCACTTTATAGGCTTGAAAAGTAGAAATAGGCATAGTATTGCATTTAGAGATGTTATGCCATGTAACATCTTCCGTTTCAGGATATGCCATGTACCTCCAGATGATGTGATCGGCACATTGGCGGAAAAGGTACGGGTCTTCCCAAAAATAGTACTTGAGGTTGGCAAGAACTTTGTCTTCTGTTGAGTGTTACCTGCAGGCACAACATTAGCAACCAAACAGTTAGCTATATCGGCAAACCAATGTGAGTTATCAGTAATAGCTTGACAAAAAATAAGTTGTTCATCAAAAAATGTCATCAATTTACTCCTCATCTAGCAGTTCCAAGCTAGGAATCTCTAATCGAGAGAGTTAATTGGCTGCCAGATTTTCAGCTCCCTTCTTATACTTGATCCCCAAATCAAATTCCCGCAATAAAAACACCTATCTAATCAGTCTAGGCTCAACATCATTCTTAGAAAGAAGGTACTTAAGAGCAAAATGATCAGTGTAAACTATGACTTTAGAAAGAATTAAGTAAGGGCAAAATTTATGAAATGCGAAAATTATTGCAAGCAACTCCTTCTCTATTGTTGTGTAATTTTCCTGGCATCTGTAAGAGTCTTGCTTGTATAGTATATCGGTTGGAAGAACTTACCCTTCCTCTGTCCTAATATAGCACCTATTGCATAGTCACTAGCATCACACATAAGTTCAAAAGGGAATGACCAATCTGGAGGGACTAAAATTGGAGAATTTGTTAGTTTTTCCTTAAGAAAATTAAAAGCAGACAAGCAATTGTATCAAAATTAAAAGGCACATCTTTCTGAAGCAAAGCAGTAAGAGGTTTAGTAATCTTTGAAAAATCTATGATAAGTCTCCTAAACCCTAAACCTCGCATGCCCAAAGAAACTCCTTACCACCTTCACAGAAGAAGGGGAAGGTAACCTTTCAATCGTCTCTATCTTAGCTCTATCAACCTCAATGCTATTTCAAAAATTTTATGGCCTAAAACTATCCCTTCTTGGACCATAATTGCACTTTTCCCAATTTAAAACAAGATGAGTTTCCTCACATCTTTTTAAAACCCTTTCTAGCTTAGACAGACAAGCATTAAAACAATTTCCAAAAATAGAAATTCATCCATAAAACTTCCCTAATATCCCCCCACCAAACCCTTAAAAAGGGCAATCATGCAATGGTGAAAGGTCTCAAGAGCATTGCACAAACCGAAAAGTATACGCCTATAATCAAATGTACCATATGGGTAGGTGAAGATGGTCTTCTCCTAATCTTTCGAAGCAATAGGAATTTGGAAGTAACCTAAAAACACGTCCAGGAAATAATAGAAAGAGTGGTCTGCCAGTCGTTCAAACATCTGGTCAATGAATGGGAGAGGGAAGTGGTCTTTCCTTGTATCCTCATTTAATCTTCTGTAGTCGATGCATACTCTCCATCCGATGATTACTCGTGTAGGAATTAGCTCATTCTTCTCATTAGGAACCACCGTCATACCACTTTTCTTTTGTACCACTTGTACCGTTCTTATTTAGATGTTGTCTCATATCGAATAGATGATCGCGGCATCTAGGAGATTGATCACTTCCGTCTTCACCACTTCTTGCATATTCGAATTCAACCACCTTTGAGGTTGAATTGCAGGCTTAGAATCCTCCTCAAGTAGAATCTTGTGGGTGCAAAAGGATAAACTTATTCCTTGAATATCCATTATCTTCCACACGATAGTCTTCTTGTATTTTTGCAAAGTCCTTAGTAAGGCTCATTTTTTGGGTTGGCTTAGTTAGGAGAAGATGATAGCCGGGAGTGTTGAATTCTCCCCAAGGAAAACATACTCCAAATGATCCAGCAATGGCTTAATGTCACGCACTTACTTTTTCTTGTAAGTAGACGTGCGGCCTTAGCACTCCCGCAAATGCTAAGAAAGCCTTAACTTGCTCAAAACTTCAAAGGCTAGACGGAAACGTTGGAAAGTTGTAGGCAAGAGTGGGTGTTTATGAAAGGAAGTTTATATCGCTTAAAAGGAGCTTACAAGTACAAGTTTTAGAACTCTAAGTTCTGGTGTGTTTACAAATGAAGAGGGTGAGCTTATTTATAGGCAAGCACCTCCTCAATGGATGGCTAAGATTATTACATGTGGCAACGATCTAACGGTTGCCTTATATCATTCTAGAATATTCTACATAAAGATCTAGCTATGGAGGGTTCTAGAGAATTCTAGAGTAGTCTACATATTGCTTCCTCTATGGTTTTAGAGACTTCCAGAGTATTCTAGGCTTTTCCAGGGTCCTCTAGATAAGTCTAGATCATAGTAGAGCCTTCTGGAATGTTCTAGAACTTTGTGGGCTTGTCTAAAAATGTGGAAGAACCTCATGTCTTGCAAGCAGGGCGTGACATTCTCCCCCACCTATGCTCGCGAGGCCCTCATCACGCCTTCATCGTGGAATTGCTAGATATGATCTTTGAATTGCCAAAGGGCATCCTCGCGCTCCCAACTTGCTTCGCTTTCGGGCAAGTTCTTCCATTTACGAGATATTCCCGATAATTTGGTACACCTCGTCTTCGAATATGGTGGTCGGCTAGTATGGCCTCGACTTCCTCGTCAAAGGAGGTGACCACGGCGGTAGGTGCTCGCTTAGACTCTCCTCGAGTGGGGTCCTCCATGTCTTCGTGATATGGTTTTAAGAGACTCACATGAAAGACCGGATGAATCTTGAGCTTGGAAGGTAATTGGAGCTTATAGGAGACCTTCTCAACACGTTTTAAGACTGGGAAAGGGCCCTCATATCTCCTAATCAAGCCCTTGTGAACTTTCCTGAAGCTCTTGAATTGTTGAGGAAGAAGTTTCACCATGACAAGATCGCCTTCCTGAAACTCTAATGGTCTTCTTCTCTTGTCTGCCCATTTCTTCATCCTTTTTGAGGCCTTGTTCAAATATGCTCGTGCCAGTTCCGCTTGTTCGTGCCAGGATTTGGCAAATTTAAATGCTGATGGGCTCCTACCTTCATAGCTTGTGGCAAGAGTAAGAGGCGTTGTAGGCTGTTGCCCCATGATTACTTCAAAAGGACTTCGGTTGGTTACTTCACTCCGTTGGAGATTATAGGAGAATTAGGCCACATCAAGCAACTTTGCCCAATCTCGTTGGTTGGCACTCACGTAGTGCCTTAAGTATAGCTCCAAGAGTGTATTGGTCCGCTCGGTTTGGCCATCGCTTTGAGGATAGAAACTGGTGGACAAGTTCAAATCTGAGCCAAGTAACTTAAACAATTCCGTCCAGAATCGTCCTGTGAAGCGCAGGTCTCGATCGCTCACTATGTTGGAGGGAACTCTCCAAAGCTTGACCACATTTTTCAAGAATAATCGGGCTGTCTCTTCAGCAGTGCACTCTGTAGGGGCTGGAATGAAGGTGTCATACTTGCTAAATCGATCAACCACCACTATTATACTGCCAAATCCTTCTGACTTTGGCAGGGAAGTGATAAAGTCCATTGAAACATTTTCCCAAGGTCTCTTAGGGATAGGCAATGGATCAAGTAGTCCTGATGGTGCGTTTTGTTCAACTTTGTCTTGTTGGCATATGAGGCATGTTCTTACATAAGACTCCACCTCATCCTGCATTTGGGGCCAGTAATATGTGGTCTTCAACAAAGCAAGGGTGCGTTTCATACCTGGATGTCCAGCCCACTTAGAATCGTGGCATTCTTTGATCAACTCACGCCGAAGATTTCCCCATTTGGGCACAAAGAGTCGGTTTCCCTTTGTGTAAAGCATCCCTTCTTCTAGCCAAAGCGCCTTGTCTTGCCTTCCATTACAAGTGCTATAAGATTTTTGGCTAGGGACTCTTGTTGTAGGCCTTTCTTGATACGCTTGAGTAAAGGGCTATCAACTCGACTGATGGATGCGAGTTCTACCTTGCGGCTTAAGGCGTCAGCTACCACGTTGGCTTTCCCGGCTTGTATTCCAAGCTATAATCAAACTCCGCGAGAAAGTCTTGCCACCGAGCTTGTTTTGGACTAAGCTTCTTTTGAGTTTGGAAATAACTAGTAGCAATGTTATCGGTCATGATGACGAACCTGGAACCCAACAAATAATGTCGCCAAACTCTTAGGCAATGGATGATTGCTGTCATCTCTTTTTCTTGCACGGTATAGCGACGTTCCGTCTCGTTAAGTTTGCGGCTCTCATAGGCTATTGGGTGACCCTCTTGCATGAGTACGCCTCCAATAGCAAAGTCCGAAGCATCAGTGTGCACATCGAAAGGCTTGGAATAATCAGGCAAGCTGAGAACTGGATCTTTACAAATGGCCTTCTTTAGATCTTCAAAGGCACGTTGGCAATCTTCGCTCCATGCCCATGGTCGATTCTTCTTAAGAAGATCTGTCAAAGGTGCCGCTCGAGCTGAATAGCCTTTGATAAAGCGACAATAATAGTTCACAAGTCCAAGGAAGGACCTTAACTCATGAACTTTAGTGGGTGGCTCCCACCTTTGTATGGCTTGCACCTTTGTATCCTCCATCATGACCTTTCCACCATTTATCTTATGCCCTAAGAATAATACCTTTTCTTGGGCAAATGAACACTTCTCCTTTTTTACATATAGCTCATTGCTCCTTAAAACTTGAAACACTTTTCTCAAGTGTTCCTTGTGTGCCTCCACGAATTGATCGAGGTAGGGGTGGAATAGCTTATTCATTAAGGTGCAAAAAGTTGCGGGTGCATTTGTTAGACCGAAAAGCATGACTAAAAACTCGTAAGAGCCATACCTTGTTATGCATGTAGTCTTGGGCTCGTCACCTTTGGCAATACGAACTTGATAGTATCCCGAGCGAAGATCTAACTTGGTGAAATACCGTGCATGGCCAAGTTGGTCGAAAAGATCCGCTACGAGTGGGATGGGATACTTATTTTTAATGGTGACCTTGTTGAGAGCCCGATAGTCGATACACATTCGTAGGGAACCATCCTTTTTCTTTTGGAAAAGAATTGGGGCACCGAAAGGAGCTTTGGAGGGCCTAATAAAACCGGCATCTATTAAGCCCTTTAGTTGTTTCTTGAGTTCTGCTAACTCCGGTGGTGCCATGCGGTAGAGGCTCATGGCTGGTGGTTTGGCTCCTGGCTCTAACTCACTTTGATGATCTACCTCCCTTCTTGGCGGCAGCTTCTTTGGTAATTCGTCAGGCATGACATCCCTGAATTCGCGAAGAACGCCTTCTATTTCCTTTGGAACAGTTGGTTGGGGAGGTATCTCCTCATCGTCGTGCTCCTTGAGGATGGCTAGGTAGCTTTCCTCGTCCCTCTTCAAGCCTTTGTTGAACTGCATGGCTGACAATGCTTGCGGATCGGACTTGGTAGACCGTAGTGTTGGTACTACGCAAGTCTTTCCTTCGTCTAAGATGCACATGGTGTTGGCAAAAGAAATGGGGAACGCCTTCACTTGATCGAGAAACTCCATCCCGAGAACCACCTTGAAATCGTCCATAGGTACCACGGAAAAATTCATGTAGCCCACCCATGCACCAAGGGTGGTCTTGACGCCTCGAGCGATGCCTTGTATTGGCTTGGCCATAGAGCTGACGGCTTTCACAGACCCAGTGCCGCCAACTATTTGAACGCCTAGTTTATTGGCTTCCTATACGGAGATGAAGTTGTGGGATGCACCTGTGTCAAGTAAAGCCTTCGTCTCCTTCCCGTTGATAGTTGCATCTACGAACTGAAGTCCCTTGGCTTGAGTCTTCGGAGTACTTTGGATGACATTGAGGAGTTGTAGTGAGCCGACTTGAGCATCTTCCTTGTTGCCAATTGATTCGTACCCCTTGATATCGGCCGTCAAGGCATTGAGTACCTTTGTCTTTGGACAATCTAGTGTCCAGTGAAGCTCGCCACATAAGAAGCATCCCCGTTTAGGGATAGAACGGTCAAAGTTATCCTTTTGTTTGCCTTTATCCTTCGGCTTCCAAGGACTTTGACCTTGGTTTCGGTTGTCTTCCTTGCGGTTGCCTCGCCAATGTTCTCCCCCATCTTTGTTGGGACCACCCTTCTTCTCTTCTCTTTGGACTTGGATGGCTCCTTTTTGCTTGAGTAATCGATCAAGCTTTCGGCTATAGCGATGGCAGTAGCAAGGTCTTGCACACCACGACGCCTAAGTTCGATTTTGGCCCAAGTTTGTAGACTGTCCATGAAAAAGAAGAGCGAGTCCTTATCGGACATGTCGGGGATTTCCAACACGAGGTTTGTGAAGTCTCTCATATAATCTCGGATGCTTCCCAGATGTTTAAGCCTTCGTAGGCGACCACGTGCCTCTTCTTCGGCATTTTCCGGGTAAAATTGCCTCTTAAGCTCCCCTTTAAAATCATCAAAGGTAGTGATGGAGCACTTACCTCTCTTGACGTCTTCCTGCCGTCGGCGCCACCAAAGCATGGATATATCTGTGAGGTACAAAGCTGCGCTCTTGATCTTGGCTCCCTCTTCTATGATGCCTACAGCGTCAAAATATTGTTCGAGCCCCCATAAGAAGTTGTCTACTTCACGAGCGTTACGCGTTCCTGCAAAACTCTTTGGTTTTGGGATATCGACCCGTCGGGGTTCCACCGTGGATGTGGTTGAACCAGCAAGAACCGCCTTCTTACATAAGGCTAGGTCTCCTCGAGCTTCCTCCAATTGCATTAGCAAGCTATTAATCTCCCTTTGATGGATGTCTCGCAAACGGGCTACCTCGGCCATAAATTCGTCCCTAAGGGCCTGTAAGTCTTCTCGATTAGACTCACCTAGCTTAGTAAGGGCTTCACGCACCTCTTCATGGGTTTCGGCAACGTCGGCCTCTAGACCTTCCACTCGTTGGTCTAGATTCTCCATGTGTGCGTCCACGGCGCCCATGCCTTCTTCCACCTGAGTTAGGCGTAACTCAAAGCTAGCTGTACTGTCCTTGGACTTCCCCCTCGGCTTTGGTATAACTGGGTCGCGTTGCTCCTCACGCCCCCGACCTTGTTGCGATGACTCCACATTGGTGGTGTCGGATCCCGCCACTTGATCTTTGATGGTCTTTGTCATGGCTTCCAACCAAGGCTCTGATACCACTTGTCACGCACTTACTTTTTCTTGTAAGTAGACGTGCGGCCTTAGCACTCCCGTAAATGCTAAGAAAGCCTTAACTTGCTCAAAACTTCAAAGGCTAGACGGAAACGTTGGAAAGTTGTAGGCAAGAGTGGGTGTTTATGAAAGGAAGTTTATATTGCTTAAAAGGAACTTACAAGTACAAGTTTTAGAACTCTAAGTTCTGGTGTGTTTACAAATGAAGAGGGTGAGCCTATTTATAGGCAAGCACCTCTTCAATGGATGGCTAAGATTATTATATGTGGCAATGATCTAACGGTTGCCTTATATCATTCTAGAATATTCTACATAAAGATCTAGCTATGGAGGGTTCTAGAGAATTCTAGAGTAGTCTACATATTGCTTCCTCTATGGTTCTAGAGACTTCCAGAGTATTCTAGGCTTTTCCAGGGTCCTCTAGACAAGTCTAGATCATAGTAGAGCCTTCTGGAATGTTCTAGAACTTTGTGGGCTTGTCTAAAAATGTGGAAGAACCTCATGTCTTGCAAGCAGGGCGTGACATTAAGCTCCAACTCTAAAGGTTTTTTAGGTTAGGACTTAAGTGAGGGCCTAGAAGGTGCCTTTAAGTCCTCTTCTACAGTAGTTTTCTTCTCTATTTGGAGTTCATCTAGTTTGTGCACCAGTGCTTGAACCTCCTCAGAATCTAACTTTTTCTTGGTCATCCTAATGTAGAGCTATCAAAAAGGAATCTTCTTGAATAAATATCCTGCACATGAGTGGAAATGTAAGGATCAATAACATCTATCATAAAATAAGTATCATCATGATCCAAAGTTCTACACATAGCATTAGGAATTTTAAGAACAACCTTCTCATCCCCTAACCTCAGGGTCAACTTCCCTTCCCCTACATCAACTAGAGCTTTAGTAGTGGCAAGGAAGGGACGGCCAAGAATGAGAGAGATTTCAATATCTCCACTCATACCCATAACTACAAAATCAACAGAGAAAACCAAATACTCTACTTGCACTAACACATCCTCAATGATACCCCTATGATATTTAATAGTCCTATCTGTGAGTTGAATACTCTTCCTAATAGATTTCAGTTCCCCCACTCCGAACTTTTAAAAAAAAATTAAAGGGCCTTAAATTGATACTAGCACCTAAATCAGCTAAAGCCCTAGAAACAGTTAAACCACCTAAAGTAGAAGGAATAGTAAAACTCCTTGGATCCTTTAGTTCTTCTGGAAGCTTCTCCTTGGGATTGAGAATGGCTGAGCACTCTTCGTTCCTCATCATAGAAGCGATGTCTTCCAACCTCTTCTTTCCAGAAATATCCTTCTTCAGGAACTTTGCATATTTCGGCATCTGTATCAACAAATCAACCAAAGGCAAGTTAATATGTAATTATGTAAAAATTTCTAAAAGCTTACCATATTGTTCGTTTTACTTCGCCTCTAAAACTCTTTGTGGGAATGGGATGGGAAGCTTGTATGGTGGAGGAGACGATTTCTTCTCTTCTAACTTGCTTTATTGAACCTTATCTTCTTTGGTGAAAAGTGGACTCTTTTGGTGCTTGAACACTTTCCTTTTCTTTATCCACAACCATGGGAAGTGTCTCCACTAGTTCCTTTTCATTCCTCAAAGTGACCGCTTTTGCATTCTCCCTTTGGTTCCTCTCGATATTGCTAGGTAATACACCAAAGGGCCTTTCAAAGAACATCTTTGTCAGCTGCCTAATTTGATTATCCAGATTATAGATGGAGGCTTCTTGATTCTGCTGAGCAGCTTCTATACTTTGCATTCTGGCATCTGCTGAAGTTGTATATGTAGTGATAAGATCCTCCAAATTGGATTTTAGAGCTGATGAATATACAGAGCATTGTAAGGTAGAGGTTGAGTGGGACCTCTACTCTGAAATCCTATAGGTTGTTGCTGCCTTTGTTGTCCTTGCCCTCCCCGAGAACAGTTGGGGTGATTCCTCCAACCCGGATAATAAGTGTTGGAGTAGGGGTTGTTCCCCTATCGGTTCTCTTGGATAAAGTCCACTTACTTCATAGGAGTACCTATGCTTAGGCACTCATGATTAGGATGTGCTCCACTACAAAAATCATAAATATGACTTGCTGAGAATTTATATTAGGTGGTGCAAGAGTCATGTTTCCCATATTCTGCTCTATCATGGCCACAAATCTAGCTTCCATGGCAGTAATAGCATCTATATTGTGTACTCCGGCAGGCTTGTACTATTTGTTCAATAAGATCATATACCTATTGATGAGTCTTGTGATCTGTGGACCCACCAGCAGAAGCATCAATGAGCTGTCTTACCCTAAATAATACTCCATTGTAGAATTTTGAATCTGGATCCCTGAGTCTAGCCCATGATGTGGGTACTTTCTAAGCAGCTCCTTCCCTCTTTACTAAGCCTCATATAAGCTTTCTCAATCCATCTACTGGAACAACAAGATCTCTTTCCGAAGCTTAACGGTGTGATGGAAAGTACCTCCCTAGAAACTTCTCGACTAAGGAGTCCCACAACGTAATTGAGCTGGAAGGTAATGACTTTAACCATAATTTTACCTTTCCCCTCAAAGAAAATTGAAAGAGGCGAAGTCTGATGGCATCCTCTAAAACTCCATTTATTTTGAATGTATCGCACACCTCCAAGAAATTAGTGATATGCACATTGAGGTCTTCCTCCTGGAGTCCATTAAACTGTACATTATTTTGCACCATTTGGATCACGTTGGGCTTGATCTCAAAGTTGTTCACTTGTACAGGGGGCCTGGTGATACTTGACTGCGTCCTAATAATAGATGGCCTAGCGTATTCCACCATTATCTGATCTGCCATTGGTGTTAGTAGAGGTGGTACCAACGAGGATTTATTGGAAGTGGATCATGTTGACCCTCTTCCATGCTATCAACAGCTATGATAACAATGTCTCAAATTGAAGAGCGCGGCGGGCACTCCATAGCGAACGCTCGGGCTTAAGGTTAAATAGGGCTACTTCGCCCCATTGAATTCGAGGCATAAACTAGTTTACCCAAAACCTGAAACAGACAAACCCCAACCAAGTTCTAATAATAGTAAAGCACAATTTTCAAGATAAAAGCCACGAATAAACCAATCAATGCACGAGTAATAAAATAATCCAAAATAAAAACAAAAAGACAAGAAAATAAAATAACTAAGGCACAAGAAAAACGATTTTCTTCAAGTTGTCGTTCCCAGGTAACGGCGCCAAAAACTTGATATCTTAAAATGGGGTATATCTAAAATTACGAAAACAGGCAAATGTACCTATCACCATAGTAGTAACAGAGATACACCTAGGTTGTCGAAATCAGGGAATAGGTAAGCTCAAATACTAACTGCTTAATCTAATATCTTGTCTAACCAAATTGATCTTAGAGAAAATATTTAAGGACCACTAAGAAAACTATTAAAAGAAAACAAACATATTGAAAGGTAGAAATTTGACAAAAGAGTTTTAATGGTGGAATCCCCCTAACTTTTGTCAACTATTTCGATTGGAAAAATCATAAACCGATGTTTGAGAAACCAAGGTTAGGTTATCACATGAAAATTAGGCAATCCCTATCTCTAAGTGAAGGCCACTCTATTTACTAACCTTTAGAGGAGAATCTCTCCTCTCTCTAACCGATTATGAATGCAATTAAATTAGGTGATCTAGAAACCTAAAAGTGCAAAGAATATCTCTATTTAATTGCCAACTTTTATTACCCAATTAGTAACCCTATATTGGTCTTCCTTTTTCAATTCTAACCAATCTTGCAATAAAATCAATTCCTCGCAAATCAATTATCAAAAAAAAAAAAAAAACACAACTAAACAACAACCCAAAGTAAAAGAAACATCAATCGTATAAAATCCAACCAAAAACCACATCATCCAAAAGTTATGGTTAAACCCTCATTCAAACAATGAAAATCTAGATACTAAACATCCTAACAAAACTCGAAATAATAATAGTATTCATAAGAAACAACGGAAAAGAAAGCTTAGGTTAAAGAAGAGTCGCTACAACGGTTTTGAAGATTACCCGAGCTCGTCTCTCAAATCACTTGATGAAATCTAAAATTACTCTGTAAAACTCTTCAATCTTCATCCAAAAGTCTTCAATTCAATGTTAATTGTTGAAAAAGTACCTAATTGAAGAAGAATTAGAAAGGGTTTTGTTGCCAATTTTCGCCCCCAATTTCTTTTTCCTAAACCTAAATTGAAGAATACCCCAAAAAAGGAGAAAAATTACAAACAAATAGCAGAAAAAAAATGCATTAATTGTGCTACTATCGAGACCTACAGCATGTGGTAGGTCGATTCTACTGTCCGTGGTAGGGTTCTATCTGTTGGAATTTGTAGACAAAAACAAAATAAAAAACCGACAAAATAATACAAGATGTAATAAAACTAGGGACAAACAAGAATAGTATTTTATTAGCAATAAGGGTTTTACTATCAAGTCACATATTTGATGACCAAGAGCATAAAATACAATTCAAAATACATGCTTCATAAATCATAAATGTAAGTTAATTAGTCTAGGGCATATACTAACAATCTCCCACTTACCTTACTACCGATTTGACATGACTCTCAAACCCATTGACATAGTATGACTCTCATGCTTAAGTTGTGGGAGTGGCTTTGTCAATGGATGTGCGTCATTCTCATTGGTATCTACTTTGCAAATATTTACATCTCCACGCTCAATAATTTCTCGGATGAGATTGAAACGCCTGAGAATATGTTTAGATCGTTGATGAGATCTAAGTTCCTTAGCTTGTGCAATGGCTCCTGTATTATCACAATATAGGCCTACTGGGTTTAGAATGCCAGGAATCACACCTAGTTCAGTGATGAACTTTTTTATCCAAACTGCCTCCTTGGCTGCATCAGAAGTAGCCACATACTTAGCCTCTATAGTAGAATCGGCCACGATATCTTGCTTTGAACTCTTCCAGCTCACAGCACCTCTATTCAAACAAAACATGAATCCAGATTGCGATCTAAAACCATCTACATCAGTCTGAAAGCTAGCATCCGTGTAACCATTTACAACAAGCTCTCCTTACTGACCTCCGTAGATAAAAAACATCTCTTTAGCCCTTCTTAAGTACTTGAGAATGTTTTTTACTGCAGTCCAATGTGGTTCACCAGGATTTGACTGGAATCTGCTAGTCATGCTTAATGTCTACGAGACATCTGGGCGAGTGCATAACATGACGTACATAATAGATCCAATTGCGGAAGCGTAAGGAATCTTACTCATGCATTATATATCCTCCCTTGTGGTTGGACTTTGAGACTTACTGAGTTTAACGCCATGTGACATTGGCAAGAATCCTCTCTTAGAATCTTGCATACTGAACCTTTTCAGTACCTTGTCAATATATCCATTCTGACTTAGGCCAATTAAGTTTTTAGATCTATCTCAATAGATCCTAATGCCTAGAATATAGGCAGCCTCACCTAAATCTTTCATTCAAAAACACTTCCCCAACCAAGTTTTTACACTTTGCAAAATGGGGATGTCATTTCCAATTAACAAGATATCATCAACATAGAGCACCAAGAAGACTACTACATTTTCTGTAACCCTTTTGTACACACAAGATTCATCTTCACTCTTGATGAAATTGAATTCTTTAATTGCTTCATCAAAATGAAGATTCCAATTTCGAGATGCTTGGTTCAAGCCATAATGGATCTTTGAAGTTTACACACTTTACCAGAATTCGAAGGATGAATAAAACCTTCAGGTTGTGTCATATACACATCCTTCAGTAGATTTCCATTAAGAAAGGCAGTTTTAATATCCATTTGCCATATTTCATACTCATAATATGTTGCAATGGCAAGTAGAATTCTGATTGACTTAAGCATTACATCTGGAGAAAAGGTTTCATCATAGTCTATACTATGAGTTTGTCTATAACCTTTTGCTATCAATCGTGCTTTGCAAGTGTGCACATTGCCACCCATGTCAGTTTTCTTTTTGAAAACCCATTTACACCCTATGGTCTTGCAACTTTCAGGTGGATCAATCAAAGTCCAAACTTGATTGTCATGCATGGATTGCACTTCTAATTTCATAGCCTCTAGCCATTTGCTAGATTTAGGACTATGAATAGCATCTTGGTAGGAATTAGGTTCACCTTGATCAATAAGATCAACATTATGATCCTCAATCACAAGAAATCCATATCTCTGTGGTATCTGAAGAATCCTACCAGACCTTCTTGGGCCTTATGTCAAAGGTTCGGGCTCAGTAAGAATATGTGAGTCCAACTGAGTGTCTATACTTAGTTCAGAAATAGTCTGCTGTCCTTGAGCTTCTTCAAGATGGATTCTACTCCCACTAACTCTTTTGGAAACAAATTCCCTTTCAAGGAAAATTCCATTCCGAGCAACAAACACTTTGTTTTTAGATGGAAGATAGAAATAGTATCCTTTAGTTTCCTTAGGATATCTCAGAAATAGACACTTATCAGATTTAGGTGTTAGTTTTTCAGATAATGATTGCTTCACATAAGCATCACATCCCAAAATTTTGAGGAATGCTAAACTAGGTTGTTTCCCCGTCTATATCTCATATGGTGTCTTCTGAACAGCTTTAGATGGAACTCTATTTAATATGAATGCAACAGTTTCTAGAGCATAACCCCAAAAGGAAATTGGAATATCTGTTTGACTCATCATAGATTGAACCATATCTAATAATAGAGTTCAATTTCTTCGTTCAGACACACCATTCCATTGCGGTATTCCTAGTGGAGTTAATTGTGATACTATCCCACAATTTTTAAGATGTTTGTTAAACACTTGGCCTAGGTATTCATCACCTCGATCTGATCGAAGTAATTTAATACTCCTTCCAAGTTGATTCTGTACTTCATTTTGAAACTCTTTAAACTTTTGAAAGAAATCAAATTTACATTTCATTAGGTAGACATAACCATATCTACTGAAATCATCTGTGAATGTAATGAAGTACTGAAAACCTCCTCTGTCTTGTGTGTTCATTGGTCCACATACATCGGTATGTATAAGTTCCAATAAATCGGTAGCACTTTCACTTTGTCCTGTAAATGGACTTTTAGTCATTTTGCCCAATAAACAAGAATCGCATTTTTCATAAGACTCAAGGTCGAATAAAGATAAAAGTACATCTTGATGGAGTTCGGATATGCATTTCTCATTTATGTGGCCCGGACGACAGTGCCAGGAGTAAGTTTGATTTAAATCATTAGATTTAAATTTCTTCGTATTTATGTTAAAGATGGGCTTACTAGTGGAATCATGCAGGTTAAGAACGTAAAGTCCATTACATAAAGAGGCATCCCCATAGAAAATACCATTTTTATAAATAGAACTTTTACCATCTTAGTATTAAACTCAAAACCATCAATATCCAAACAAGAAACTGAAATGATGTTCCTACTCATAGCAGGAACATAATAACAATCTTTAAGTTCAATGATAAGCCCACTAGACAAAAGTAAATCAAATGTCCCTACAGCTTCAGCAGCAACTTTTGCTCTATTTGCTACTCGTAGGTCCACCTCTCCTTTTGCCAAAGATCTACTCCTTTCGAGTCCCTGCACATTTACACAAATGTGAGCTCTACATCCAGTATCTAATACCCATGAAGTAGGAGTAGACATATTAATTTCTATAATGAAAATACCTGAAGCGGTAGTCTCACTGGCCTTTTGCTTCTTCTTTTCTTCCAAGTAGAGCTTGAAGTTCCTCTTCTAATGACCAGGTTTATTGCAGTGGAAGTAAGTCCCTTCCTTTAGTGGTTTAACCTTTGGCTTGGGCTTCTGTTTGCCTTTACCCTTCTTGGCCATATTTTTTCCCTTTCCTTTTCTCTTGTTCTTCTTGAACTGCCCCTTCTGAACTATCAGAACATTAGGAGTAGACTTCCTAATGTTTTGTTCAGCCTACTTGAGCATCCCGTGCAATTCATTCATGGACTTTTCCATATTATGCATATTGAAGTTCATGACAAACTGATCATAATCAAAAGTCAAAGAGGCCAAGATTATATCAGTAGTCAAGTTATGACTTACAAGTGCTCCAAGTTTTTCAAGCTGATCAAAATAACCCTTCATCTTAAGAACATGAACACTAACTGAAGTGTCTGGGGTCATTTTGCAGCTATTCAATGCCTTAGTAGTAAGATATCTCTCTTGACGTGCTTGCTCTTGGAACATTTCCTTGAGCTGTTTCATTATCTCATAAGCCTCAACTTCCTCGAATTGTTTTTGCAACTCAGATTCCATCGTAGCCAATATGAGACATGTCACATCATTAGAATCATCTTTGCGCTTACTATAAGCATCTTTTTCGACTCTAGGAGCGTTGTTATCTGGTTGATTAGGGATAAGGTTCTCAAGTATATATAGCCTCTTTTCTTGTTTAAGGACAATCCTAATATTTCGTGTCCAATCAAGAAAGTTAGTCCCACTAAACTTATTCTTTTCAAGCACGGATCGCAACGAGGTGTTTGAATTATTTGAGGCTATTATCTACATAGAATTTGCAAAGTAAAATTAAATAAATGAAGCATTAATTTTCCCTGAAATATTCAACACTTGATATAAATCGTGGGTAGAAAAATTCCATTTTATAATAATCATAAGTAAACTTTGGCTTAACACCCATAATTAAAGAAAAATGGACGAATGGGATTTACATCTATATGTCCCGGCAAAATCCCATATGATGCCCTAGGCTCAAAACCATTTTGATAGCCTAGTTAAGTTAAACCACTCCGAGCATATGGAAATCACCATTTTCCATCTTCTCCTACTTAGGTAACCACTTATCTCTTGCTTTGGCAATGAGACAAAATGATGATCTAGGTATGAAGAAGTGCTTATGATCATGGGAGGCATTTTATAACTTAATCTTAACATGGTTTTAAAAACCTTCTTCCTTTTATATATATATATATATTATATTATAAAACATTTATCCAATAAAATAAAAGGAAATAAACTAAACATCACATGCATAAAAATATACATAGAATAAAACAGCCTCATGGAAGTCAAAGTTCAATCTAGGTAAGTATTCATCTCCTGAAAAAGAGATTTTTTTTCCTTCCTAAATCATTGAATGAGTTGTTGCTGTCATAAACCCTAATAATCATGCCGCCATAAATTATGTTTAATAGTTAAATATTAAATTATGTGATTTGGCATATTTGTTTAACAATTAAACTACACAGATTATACTGTGTACATCAAACAATTTAACAGTAGCAATATTCTGTTTGTTTAATTGCATTAACATGTATAACAGAATATGATATATGCAAATCTTATAATTCAGTCAAGCCTAATTATTACACTAATTAGAAACCTTACTATAAGGCTGATTGAAAAACAACACATGTATCAAAGCGGTAATAGATAAAATCAGTAAAACTAGTATGTACTGTTGGAATTCATAGACAAACAAAATAAAAAAAACTACGAAAATCTGCCAACAAGATCCGCACATGTAGAAAAACCAATTAGATTGAAAACTACCTTAATGTTTGAAGCCACTAGGTATGGAGGTGCTGTTGTTTACGCTTCGCCTCTACTAGTATCCACGCGACGTACTCCTCTACAAGCGTTCGAGATGTTAGCACCTTCTATATTCTGGAAACTATTCAGAACGAAAAACGACTATCTGGTAATATGTGGAATTTTTGGAGAGGGGGAAGGCTAGATACTATTATCACTGTTCTAGGGTTAAAGCCCTTTGTTTTTAATTAGATGATAACGGCAACAAGGAAAAGGTTAACATAACCTTTTATCGTTGTTAACATCAGAACCTAATTGTCATCTTATGACAGTTTTAATCTAGTCCGTCTATTCCTATAATCATCCAACGGTTGGATGAATAATATTAAGTAATTAATTTCATTTATCTGATAAATAAAATCAGTTACTTATTAACTTACCAAAAAATACAGTATGGAATATGATTCCCCTTTTGTATACATTTAACGAATCTAGACACGATCTAGATTTATTGAACGTGGACATCGTGCTCACAAGATCGTTTATGCATGTGACCCTGTAGGTTGACTTAACATTGGCAGTGAATGAAAAATGTCCTAGACATTTATTCACAAAACATAAGTGGCCTCTAGCAAGAGGAAGCCGATTTGGGCCCACATAGCCTTATCATTGCTACTTTCTGGAATTTCCCCACCAAAGAGGATAAGGCTTCTAGCTAGATCGCGCTCGTGGAAATGTAATACTCCACAGCGGTAAATTATGCTTACCCAAGTTAAGTTAAAGCAACGATAACCTAGTATTAGTTCTAATATTTAGTCCTTTTGTCACATGATATCCTAATGAAGTATAAGGCGTGGACTGAGTCTACCTTATAAAACTTAATTAACCATTTACTTGATCACTAGGCAGACCATTCCGACACATAATATTAATAACACCTTATTAATACTTATTTGAGCATGGCCATGCATATTTTCTAGTCTTCCTTATCAAGGGACCCATGGATATCTCTCTCTAATAAGAGATGGACAAATCTCTTTCACTATCTCCAATATTCAAGCCATGACAAGAAAATAGCCAACCAATAGTCAATAATCCCCTAATTAAAAGTGATGTTTGACTATGTCAAAACATATTTTCTCCCCATGCAAGAATCATTAGAAACATTAGCTCAAAGGACACCAAACATAAAACTAAGAAGAAATATTTATGACTCAAACTCGTGCAATATTTCTTCTTCACTTTGGGTCATGTCCAATACAATATTCTCAATATGTGTTTATGAATTGATTTTATATCTCATATACATGATCAGTAAAACTTGATCATCAGTCGACTTCATACTAGTTTAATATACAAGATGTAATAAAACTAGGGACAAACAAGAATAGAATTTTATTAGCAATAAGGGTTTTACTATCAAGTCATATACTTGATGACCAAGAGCATAAAATACAATTTAAAATAAATACTTCATAAATCATAAATGTAAGTCAATTGGTCTAGGGCATATACTAACACTATCTAACGTCTTCTTTGAAAGCTCTTGACCTACCGTCGACAATAGAGGTAGCCTACCATCACTAGAAGGCTTCTGTTCTAATACTCCTTGACTACTCCGGACCTACAACGTATGGTAGATTACCCTACCTTCTGCAGTAGGTTGTTGACTTTGGTACCGGCAGCTTCCGTTTTCTTCGTTTTCGCTCTGTTTTTGCCCTTTTCACTTGTATTCTCCATCTTCTTCATCGGGAAGCACCTATGATAAAAGCAAAGGGAAATGATATAAGTTATACATTTTATATGCCAAAAACATCATAAAACAATGAAAATAACATATAAAAGAAATGACAATATGGCACATATCATTGCTCCATATATGCTTCTTCTCTTAGATCTCCATTCAAGAATGCATTTTTTACATCCATTTGAAAGAGAAGAAATCATTTTTTACACAACATTCTGATAGTTTTTGGCCTTGGTACAGGAGGAAATGTCTCATCAAAGTCAATACTTTCTTCTTGGTTAACTATTGGGCAACTAACCTAGCTTTGTTACGAACCACGTTCCCTTGCTCACAAACTTTATTTCTAAAAACCCATTTAGTTCCAATCACTGACCGGTTATGTGGCCTTGGAACTAATTTCCAAACTTTGTTTCTCTCAAATTGTAACAGTTGCATAGCCAACATTCAATTTTCATCATCTTTAGCTTCATTGAACATTTTTTTGTTGAATTTGTGACACGAATGCCACATTCCCATCAACCTTCTTAGTTATCCTGTCAAGATTTTCTTTGATGGCTCAGGCAAAAGATTTTCTTTAGAGTGATACTGATGATATTTCCATTCATTTGGCAACCCATCGAGATTAGCTTACTCATAGAATTAGCTTCACTTTCCGTATTCTCCTAATTATCATTTTTCGGCTCTTTGATTGCTCCTAAATTTCCTTCATCATTGCTTTGTTTTACTTCATCTTACACATAACAATCAAATTCAGGAGCTAGCAATGTTAGCTTCACTGAATGAAACTTTAACTGACTCTTCAACATGTTGAGTTTTCTTATTGTACACTCTATAAGCTTTTCTTGTCTCTGAATATCCTGGAAAGATTCCCTCATTTGTCTTTTCATCAAATTTCTTAGCTGATCTTTGTGTTAAGAATAAAGCATTTGCACCTAAACGCTCTGAAATATCCAATGTTGGGTTTTCTTCCTCTTCAAATCTCATATAAAGTTTTCTTCAAACAAGATCTCACTAAGGCTCGATTTTGAACATAGCATGTTGTATTAACTGCCTGAGCCCAAAAATAATTTGGAAGTTTACTTTCAGCTAACATTGTCTTGCCATTTCTTGAAGTGTTTTGTCCTTTCTTTCTACCACTCCAGTTTGCTATGGAGTCCTTGGAGCTAAAAATTTATGTTAGAATCCATGCTCCAATAACTCTGAAAAGACTTATTTTTCGAATTCCCTTCCATGATCGCTTTTAATGGAAACAATGTTCAATCCCTTTTGATTTTAAATCCGTCTTGCTAACAAACAAAACTCTCAAATGTTTAATCTTTGTTTCTAAGAAAAATAGTCCAACTATATCTAGAAAAGTCATCAATAATTACAAAACAGTAATTTTTTCCTCCCAAGCTGCATGGAGATATCGGTCCAAATAGGTCAAAATGAAATAGCTCAAATGGTTTCACTGTAGAGATAGTTCCTTTTGACTTGAATGAAACTCTTGTTCATGTTCTTGCTTGACAAGCTTCACATATGGTGTTTTTCACAAATTCAACCATGGGCAGGCCTTTCAGAAGATCCTTTTTTGACAATTTTAAAAGTTGATTCATGCTTGCATGTCCAAGTCACTTGTGCCACAGCCAGCTCTCATCTGTCACAGAATCTAAACACACATTATTTATCTTATTCAGATCGTTTAACTTAAGGATGTAGACATTTTCTTTTCTGTTTGTTGTGAATAAAATATTGTCGTCTTTCTCTTTGCTTAGCAAGCATTTCTTTGTTTTGAAGCTCACTTCTATTCCTTTGTCACACAACTGACTGACGCTCAAAAGATTAAACTTGAGGCTTTTCACAAACGCTACATCTTCAATCTTGGGATTTGTTTCAATAGTTCATTTCCCAACAATTCTTCCTTTTCCATTTTCACCAAATTTGACACTTCCACAATTCATTTCTTCAAAACAGGTGAATATCTTCTTATCTCCCGTCATGTATTTGGAGCATCTACTATCGATTTACCACCATTCATTCCTATGTTCGCTCCGTAGACACACCTGCAAACATAAGGAGTTACTTTCTTTTAGGTACCCAACAGAGGTTGGGTCCTTTCAAATTAGTTTCAATTGCTACTATTTCAATTTTAGCTCGAGTTCCTTTTTCAATCCAAATTTTTCTGATGATGCGCTTTGATTTTTTTATTAGGACACATTCTTGCAAAATGACCAGCTTGTTGTAGGCTAGCATAGTCCTTTAAAAATGTTTCTCCTTTTTATCTTTTTAGTTTCACTCGCTCTGTTAGATTTATTCTGAACACAACAAAGCGTAAACTCGTTTCTAAAATTATTTTTTTGGGAAAAATAACTTCTATTTCAACAAATCCAAGAGCTCATTCTCATTAACAAATCGTTGCTTTCCAAGAAGTTTGTCAAGAGTATCTTTTCCATTTGTAAATTTTGCAAGATCATTTTTCAAGACATTGTTGTGGTTTCTCAAATCCTAGTTTTCTTATAGATGATTTTGCGATGTTATACTAAAGCTCATCATGGCTTCAATGGCAATATCACGTTCCTCAATGAGGGTGCTGCGCCTTCCCTCACACACACATTCTCTTGCAGAGAAGTTATGGATTTTATTGTCTTTCCAGTTTAAGAATTTCAAATCACAGTGTTCATTACACAACTTAATGTGTCTTTTGCCAAGAGATAAGTAAGAGCTATAGAATTTGTCAAAATTTTAGAAAACTCTATTTCTGTTCAAGATTCAATTGTTTCAAGTCATTATATTTCTTCAGTAGGCAAGTGTTAGATTCATAAAGTTCGACAAAAGCTTCATCTTGAGAATCAGAGTTAATAGAGCTACCTCATCAGAAGATGCTTCCATTTCTTTGGTATTGCTATATTTAACTTTATCTAGTGCCATGAAGCAAGTCATTGCTTTTTCTTGCTCCCTTTGATTATCTAGAGTATCCTCCTCTTCACTTGCATTGGTTTCACTGTCGGTCCATGTTTCTTTTGTTTTAGCAAACATTCATTTTTCTTTTCCCTTTTTTGTTCTCCTCTTCAGCTTAGGATAGAAAGTCTTGAGGTGTCCTGGTTTATTACATTCATAGAAAATCACATCATTTCCTCCTTCTCTCCTTTTGTGTTCCTCACATCTACTATGAGCAGCGAGTCGAGAAAACCTTTTCAGTTTTTTGTAATATTTCTTGAATTTTTTGAGCAAAAGAGTCATGTTATTAATAACCTCATTTGTTTCATTTCAGAAGAAGCCTTCAAGGCTATTCCCTTTTCTTCTCAGTGTTTGCTAGCTTAGATCTAGCCATCGTCATCTCATAGATCAAGAGAGAACCTATTAGCTCATCATAATCATACTTTGTGAGATCTTTAGCATCACACAACACAGTTACTTTAGCTTCCTATTTTTCGGTTAGGGATCTTAATATTTTCTTAATCATCTCTTCTTTATTGACTTCTCTTCCTAAAGCTTTCAAACCATTTATAATATTTGTAAAATGTTTGTCAAGTTCAGTCACAAATTCATTTGGTCGCATGCAAAAAAGTTCATAATCTCTTAGAAGAAGCTTTATTTTAGATTTCTTAACCTGACTTGTTCCTTCATACGTGATCTCAAATTTATTTCAGACTTCTTTAGATGAGGAACATGTTAAGACTTTATTGTACTCATTGACATCTAGGGCACTATGAATCATATTCAGTGCTTTGGCATTAGTATGAATATTTTTCCAGTCACCGTCAGAGTATTCTTCGTCAATTTTTTTGGTACCATCTATCTTCTTAGGAATATGAGGCCTATTTTTACAAACTTCCAATAATCTATATCAATAGATTGAACAAAGTTCTCATATGAATTTTCCAATAAGAATAGTTGTTAACACTAAACAAAGGAGGTCAAGAAATGGATTGTCCCTCCTGCGGACCATTAGTTCCAGTAGCTGTAGTCATTGGATCACTCTCAAGCTATGAGGCCTTTCCTTTAAAGACTAGCTCGGATACCAAATGTAGGTCCCAAAAGATACCAAGAGGGGGAGTGAATTGGTGTTTCGAAACTTTTTCTAGATTTTGATATTTGTAAAAGATCCTTGAAATTTAAACAAGTGAATTAGATCGACTGCAATATTTAGCTTGAGTATCAGTTTTCTTTATTAGCTTGAACAAACTGATCAGTCTGGCATGTATTGATTAATCCATTACAGTAACAACCATTCACCTAACTTTTCAAAAACACTTAAAGAAATAAACAAGTTGAAATCCATTACAAGAAAGACTTAGCAAAATTAAGTTAAATAGAATAAAAAAGGAAAGAGAGACACAGAGAATTATAGTGGTTCGGCTAAATAACTACATACACTTCCTTAAGGTTATCACCAAATAGTTCCATTAAACAACCATCACTTAGGGCAGAGGTCAACATCCATACAAATTTGGTTTTCAATAGGATCCAGAAACTATATTACAAACAATAGATTTTCAACGGATCTAGTTAACTATCTTCTCTAGTTTTTCCTAAGAACTAGCTAACTTACGAACAGTAAACTATTGTTGTTTCACAACACAAGAATTGGCGGGTTCTTGTTAAGCAGAACAAAAAGGAGAAAATTAACAGAACACCTAATCTATCTCTCACAATAACATTCTTGAGAATAAAGACTTGTTCACACACTAAAGTATCTTCAAGAGCAGATCTTGTTTGAAGATGCTTCTCTTCTACACTTAATTCTCTTAAATGCACCATTCTCTCTCTACTCCAATCATGAAGAATTTTCTGCTTTTACATATGAAGAGGGAGTGGTAAAAGAGATGGGGAAAATAAGTAAAATCTCTCATCAGCAATTTCTCTCCAATTTTTCTCTATTGATGTAGAGCGCCTAATGGGAATCTGCTTAACCATCCTCTCATAGGGCTTATACTCCAGCCTTTATTAAATGATTATGAGGTCCTTTGAAGTTCCTGTGGACAAAAAAAAGAGTTGAATTTATACATTAACCAATGGGTAAACCAAGAAGGTCCATATGTAAAATGGCTAAAAGTGTGCAAGAATTCAGGGATGTCTTAATCATCCCTTTCGGACTGTCCAAGATGATCTGACATGTGCCAGCATGCTTTTAAGGCTTTTTGCATCAGCTGCTTGTGTTAGTCTTTTGCCACTTGATCCTACTCCTTCAAAACTTGCTATCTTTTGGATTGTCTAATTTGTTAATTCTCAGTTTTAGTTCCATCGAGTGAGTTCTATAGATTTAGCTCAAGCTACTGCACACTTGGTTAGATATTAAACCCAACAAGTATAAAGTTTTGTTAGTTATCAAAGGTGCGAAATGTTATACCCTTGGGTCAACAATAATTATTCCTGAAGGGTATGATATCCTTATCTTAGTGATAATGAAATAATGATATTAAAATATCAAAGATATCCAAGTATATAAATCTATATATAGAATTTACTTTTACTTGCTATGTATGGTTCTCTTTTATCAATAAGAGATGTCTTTATCTTATGACTTACTAATTGTTATTTTGATAAATTAATGTTTCCCATATCAGGGAGAGATAATGTTTAGAAAAAAGGACATTACAATGAAGAGGAATAAGATCACTACATCAGTTATTCATCATATGCATTAGTGAACTAGTAGTTCACAAGTTTATCAATTTGATAAGATTTCAAATAAATCGTCTAATGCTCTATATATATATTGACTCCATATGAGTTAATCAAGTATTCTAGTTATAGATTAATTCTCGATTTTGATAAGTGACTCTTAAGAGAAATATGAGTTTTATAACTTATCATTTTAAGAATGCTTGAAGCGTGGATTCTGTCTAATTCAGAGAAATTTCTTTAAAGAAAATAGTGATCAAGATGATTCTCTGGAGAGATTCTTAAGGCAAGTAATTATTGGAAGCATAGTGTAATACTCGGCCACAAATTAAAAAAAAAAAAATTCAAAAGCCTAATTGTAATTTCCAAGTCTTGAGGGAAAAAAGATTTTGCCACCAATTCTTTTTTTACTGATGCAACGTAGCTCTCCTTACCATGTTGCTCATTAACTATTTTAATCAAGTAACTCCCTCCCTAAGCTATTCTCATAGCTATCTTGTCTCTTCCATTTCCTTTCCTTCCAAGTCATTCACCACCGGCATGATGCACTTACATATATATATATATATATATATATTTATATATATATATATATATATGTGTGTGTCTTACCATCACTTCGAAATTGTTTTAGTTTCCTCTTCACTTGGCTGTCAAAAATTCTAGATAAGTCTTCTTCCAATTTCTCATCTTTAGATATTTAGTTTGATTGCTTTGATGATTAGAAATGTTAGGTTTTAATTTGAGGCCTTTAAGACGGTATATTTTTAAGTCTTAATTGTTTAGGATTTTTATTGGCTATTGTTAGGGAATGTTGAGGAACATTTCGGATTCAATAATTCAAGTTATTTGTGAGTTTTTCTTTGTTTTAAGGTAAGTGGAGGATAAACCTTAACTCTGTACCTGTTTATTAATTATAAAAATTTGACTATATTTTAATTGAATATAATAATTGGATTGAACAAGGGATGTACTTTGTTAAATTGGTATATGAATGAGCTTTTGTATGAAAATAATGAAGAATTTACTAAATGTATTTATCTTGAAAAAATGAACATAATCATATTTGTTTTAAGACACGATATTTATTTCGAGAATTCAGCTTCTGACTATCTCTGGATTAATCGTGGGGGGACATGTCCCATCTTATGTTTGAACTCCTGGGCAAGAAAAAAAAGCCCCACCTATATGTCTAGTCTACTTGGCGGGATAAACAGCCAAGCGTAATATCAAGTATCTGATTCATTATTATTCTATGTACTGTCTTGAACTCAGTGTTAAAGTTATGATTTGAAGAATATTGTTTTGAGGATTGTTTAGAAAGAGAACGTTTAAATATACGAGAATTGCTTGAGAAATGTCTGATACTCAGTTAAGATATGCTTTTGGAAAATATTGGTTTTTGAAAGCTTATTTGGGAAACCATTTTGTAGGTTTTTGAAAGTTTTAAGAAATTATTTATTGAAGGACATACTTTGCAAATTTTAAAGTTTAGTCCCTAGACTTTTTAAAGTATTATTTTTAAGATCAATGCTATTTTCGAATTTCCTAAAATTATAGCTTTGCTCAAGAAATGTTTGAACTTCAAAGGGATATTAAGAATAACTGGTAAACTCATGTTCAATCTCAAAGATTATGATTTGTTCTCTGCTTACTGAGTCACTGTACTCACTCCATTTATTGCTTCTTCTTATCCATTTAGGTTGACTCGGAGAGCAAGAAAGTGCGTGGAGAAGTACAAGTTCGAGTTTGGGGGAAATTTTGGGTTATTAGAGCTTTTAAATCAATATTTGCCTTATTTTTAAATGATTATGCTTTTACCCACCAATTTTGAACCTTGTGTCCTTGTGGGTACGGTGTGTCCATCTCGGATTTGGGCAAGCCCGGATCCAGGGCATGGCAAATAGATTGTTATCAAAGGTTTCAAAGAGTCAAGCTTTGTCTTGATGCACCAAATTGAACATCTAGGAGATGTTTACATAGGTGCCGCACATCATTGTGTACGAAAATAGTTGTTCGGATAGTTAAGAAGTGATCAAGAATATTTGTAAAATATTTTAATAAACTTTCTAGTCCTGAAGTATCATAAGTAATACAATAGGTACACTGATATACTTAAATGTTGATGAAAGAATATACTTTATATAGCCCTTCTCTAATCCGACGATTTTGAGAATGATAGGAAATTTTTCCTTGCGAATCTCTTTACTATTAATATCTTAGATTATTAAGAAGATCCCACTCCAGTTGAGATGGATTTTTTAAAGCAATGATTATTGAAATCCACATATATTATGTCATTTAAAATTTGTAGTATATAGAGATTTATAATTACGGCCACTTTTCATATCATTTTATGGTGGCAATTCAAGTGGTTGGCTAAGGAAGTGTGATTGAAATTGGTGACTGATACATCCAAGATAGTTGAACGAATCTAAGAGATTCTAATCATTTTGAGAATAAAGTTCAAGAACATATTAAAAGGAGAGAGGACGAAGTATATTTAACCATGTTTTCTTCTTGTCAAAATTGTGAAATTGATGTGTAATGATTTTAATCAAATATAATGTAGAAGATCTGTTCACTAAGACATTACCGACTGCATTATTTAAGAATTAAAATTTCAAATGTGTCAGTTAATAATGTACAAAATAGGGGGAGAAACATAAAGATTATGTACTCTTTTTTCTTTCACTAGAAGTTTTTTTTCCCATTGAGTTTTTCTCTAGTAAAGTTTTAATGAGGCACGTTCTTTATATAATAGATATCTAAGGCGGAGTGCTATGAAAATATTATAGTGGATGTTTATTATCACAAATAAGATGATTCATGTTGAAGATATCTCTATCATCAGTTAAGAGGATAATAAAATAAGTCATCTTTGTCATTAGGTCTTATCCTTGTTAAGGAATGAAATTATATCCTCTATTTATTGGTACAAAAAGTGAAATTCCCTCGCCTATCCTATCCTTTATTTATTCCTATCTGCTCCTCTTGTTGCCCTATGAATAGGACTATAACACCATACACTTGTAAGATAGATTAGAAATATTAATAAAACTCTATAATTTCTATGCTTTGTTTTTTCTCTCTATATTTCTCTCTTTCTATCTACTATTTTGCAGTTAGTTTATTATTTAGTTCTATGTTGTTCTTTTGTTTAAATATTTCAATAATTTTACAACACAAACATTATTGTCTACTCTGGAAAGTAAGAAATAAAATGAAAATTTTTTTAGAAATAGACTGAGGAATTCGAAGAGATGGAAGAAAATAAATGATTATACCGCTTTTTGCAAATGATTATGAAAATAAATTTTTATGGTAGAAATTTTAGTTCCTTAATATTAAATAATTTTGTAAATAATAAACGGGGGCCGATAAATCTAACTCGGGAATATGAATGTATAGCGCGAAAAAAATCATTATTTTCCCTCATCTTTCTCTTCTATACAGTTTCTCTCTAACTTCTCTCTACTCCTTCTCCACTCTAAAACTAAAATCTTTAACATTGAACTTGAATTGGAGGTAGATATAGATCGTTATGAAGAATTTGTAGAAAAAAATATCAATTTAGATTTAAGAAAAGTTAAAAAAAAAAAAAAATTTCAAAACTGGGCTCGAATCGCCGGACGGGCAACCCGAACATGGGCGACCAGCACACATCTGGCTCGCCGGCCTGGGCGATCGGCTTACGTCTGGGTCGCCAGCCCCGGCGATCCGAGGTTTTTTTTTAATTTTTTTTTTTTAAGGAAGAAAGAATTTTTGTAGGTATTTGGAAAACTTGAAACATGAATAACTCTGCGATCGGATATCCGTTTTACGCGTATGACCACTCGTTTTAATAGTTCTCGTAAAGAGGAACGCAACGGCATCATTGGAAAAGTGATCCGGATGCGTTTCAGGGTAAAAAAATCGTTTTGTATAGTCGAAAACTTTGACGGGGCATAACTTTGCGCTCGAACGTCCGATTGGGGCGATTCTTGTGGGCATTTCTGGTATTTTTTCGAGATCTACGCATGGAGGTTTCCACCAACCATTCCCACAAAAACGTTATATTTTCCTTTTAATTTACGTTTTTGTAATTTTCTAATACTTTCTCTCTTATTAACTAAAAAATTACGACACCAATTTGAAAATTAAATAGAGGAGCAGTCTTCTTTTTGCTCTAATTAAAAATTCAAATGATTGAAGTTGGTAAATATTGGAATTCTTTTTGCACGCAATTTTTTTGCCCCGAAACGGGTCCGAATCACTTTTTCGATGATGTCGTTGCGTTCCTCTTTACGAGAACCATCAAAACGAGTGGTCATATACGTGAAACGGACATCCAATCGCAGAGTTATTCATGTTTCAAGTTTTCCAAATACCTACAAAAATTCTTTTTTCCTTAAAAAAAAAAATTAAAAAAAACCTCGGATTGCCCGAGCTGGCGACCTGGACATGAGCCGGTCACCCAGGCCGGCGAGCCAGATGTGTGCTGGTCGCCCATCTGGGCGATCCGCCCATGTTCGGGTCGCCCGTCCAAGCGATCCGAGCCCAGTTTTGAAAAAAAAATTTTAACTTTTCTTACATCTAAATTGATATTTTCTTCTACAAATTCTTCATAATGATCTATATTTACCTCCAATTCAAGTTCTTATATACAAATTCTTACATCTAAATTGATAATTTCTTCTACAAATTCTTTATAATGATCTATACATTCAAAAAATTACCTCGAAAAAGGTAAATATGATTATATTTCTAAAGTAGTCCTCAAACTGTTCAGCTTTATCAGTTTGGTCTTAGGCGGAGCCACACAACACATGTATCTTTTGAAGATCAGCATTCAAATATAAAAATTTAACATATTTTTTTTTTTTTTTTTGGACAAACAAAAACTTTCCTTACTCAAATGAATTAGGTGCCAACCACCCTCATTAAACAAGATATAAACTACCACCATTATTATTCACTCTTATTTATTGACAATTAAGCGAATTCGACACTGTTTTTTGGATTGACACAGAATTTGCTTGAGAGTTTTATAAACATCAGATTGATGGCCTTGAAAAACTAGGAGCATTCCTAACAAACCACATTGCATTAAGCGTTACTCTTAACAAATTATATATATTATTTAACCTTTAATTATTACTTTTTATGTTTAATAATTTAAATTTTATTGATTTGGGGGTTAAAATAGCAAATATATTACTCATTCCATTTTTTTACTTGTCACATTATGTGAATTTCTATGTTTTTTTTAACTTTTCACATTTTTGAAAATAATGCAATTTTAATCAAAATCTTCCCATTATACCCTTTCAACATATCAATCTCTCTCTCAGTTCCTATGTCATGGGAAAGTGTAATTACTCCTTCCTAATAATTTTTACCCTTTTTCTATATCAGTTCTAACCATCATTCATTATTTCGCACAAGTTGCAAGTTAAAATTTTAAATGTCTTAATGTTAATAAATTAAGTGAGAGATTTATGTTAAGGGTAATTTAGTTTATATACACAGAGTTTCTCTAATTGCGTATTTTCTTAATCTTGTGATGTCTAAAATGTACCAAGTAAAAAAACGGATGAAGTAACTTTTATAAGAAATGAATATAATTTTATAGCACATGTTCTAATCTTCTCAAAAAAAAAAAAAAACAAAAAAAAAAAATCTAACTCAGATTATGTATAGTCCAAGAAAAAGGAAATAAGTGTTGTCAAAATAAAAATATGGATAGTCTAAAGACTAAAGTGAGATATTGAGAATAATTAAGGATTATTTGAGAAAACTTCGCCTGTGAAGAAAGAAGCATAGCTAAGGAAACTGAAACAACATTGTCACTGCTAAAACCAAACGCTAATACAAACTCTTCCTGATTTTCTCCATTTCCTTTGTAATACCTTAGGGCTAGGGTTTTGAAATCTGCGGCAAAAATAGTAGGTGGCTACGATCAATGGCTGCGAATACTTCCAATGCTGCGGCGGGGAAACCGGTGGCTCTGAGAAAGCCTGTTTTTGTCAAGGTGGATACTCTAAAGCCCGGAACTTACGGTCATACTCTCATCGTTAAGATCGTCAACTCCAACACCGTTTTACAGAAAGGCCTTGCAGTCTCTCCGCACCTCCGGAACACTCGCATTGCTGAGTGCCTCGTCGGAGACGAGACCGCTACAATTCTGTTCACCGCTCGCAACGATCAAGGTATAAATAAATGAAGCATATTATTATGTTATTGTGTACATTACTGGAAATGTGATAATGTGGTTGTTTCAGTATTTTGATCGCTTGATTTTAGGTTAAATGTTATTATTTTGTTTATGGGTTCGATAATGTGACGTTGGATATGTACATTTGTGACTATAGTTATTGAAAAATATGTAGCACGCGCTTGTTTAGGTGAGGAAAGGGTCAAGTGAGTGACCTTGGGATTTTTAAACAATTCCTTTTCCATTTGACTTGCAGAAAACGTGCTTTACTTTGTTCGTCATGGAAAATGAAATATTTCCAGTGGATTTCAATTCTAAAATAGCTTAAGAACGTTTTTCTATGATCTTTTTTTTCTTTCTAAATTTCGGTTTAAGTTTTTATTTTCTTTGGAAGGCATTATGTGGTTTAGAACATGGGATCTTGTTTCATTATTGGGAGATGTTTTCTCTTGCAATCCTATTTACTTGAGTAAATTTACTATTTTATTATTTTGCTGAAATTTCTGTTTGTTAAAATAATGGATTTAGTTGCACGAATTATATGTGTGGGATTTAAAGGTCCTATATTGATGTTATTATCAGAAGGTTTCTTGTTTTTGGTAATAAAAGTTGGAAGGTTTCAGATAAAGATTTCTAAAGTTTACTAATGATTCTAATAGAAGAATAAGATATGGCTAATGTGTTGCCCCTCGGTGGTGAAAGAAGGAAAATTCTTTTCCAGCCAGTTTCAGAACATTTTCTTGGGTCAGTTTTCTTTCAGATCACTAATTTATAAATTTCACATAATTTCTTTATCAGCTTTGTTTGCGAATTTTTTGTCATTCTCTTGCGTGTACCATTATATGAGTCTATCTGAACTTATTTTTTATTTGATGGGTCAATGCTTCTGCTTCCTTTTCCGTGCAATTCAACAGAACCTTTTCAGAGAAACGCTCTTTGTTCTCTTCTGTTTCTTACTATTGATTCTAAATGCTATGTAGATACATGCCTAACTATGTCACCAGATTAATTTTCCAGATAAGAACCAATGCATGTTTTTCTTTTGGTCTCATTAGTAAATGCATGTTGAGGTACTCAGTTACTAGAAATTGGTTTTTAATTGGAAAAATGTGAAGAATCCTTTTGGTAGTATGGGGTGGCTTTTCTTTGCTAGAAAGTATGTGAATTGACTCACTATATTACATTCCTTGTAAAATGTAAAATGTAAAATGTATGTATGTTTTCAGGAAGCTCCTCTCCTGAGGTTGAGGTTAATCAGTTGATGAGAATGTTAATCACCTGATGGCATGCTCGTGTATCTGCTAAGATTTATGTCATTCATCTTAACACATTAAATTAAATCCATGATTTGGAATATGTACCCTCATCTTTGGAAACCCTCCAGAACTGGTTTTGGACATTTTGTGATATACTTGGGTGTGCAGATTAGGCATTTCTTGCATTATATGTTTTTTACTGGGTACAACCAAATACAATAACATCAATGAATTCCCTTAGAGAGGATGGATTATTGCTAAGAAATTGAAGCATCTTTGTATACCATCGGTCTCTCCCTAATTTGGAACTTTTCCTCTTCATCACATTTATTTCCATTGAAGTATAAATATTCTGTTACCACATTCAATCAAATTAGGTAAACCTTATGAATTCTTTATCTGTATATTTGAGTGTGCTGAGGTACTTATATTTATTTCTTGTGTTACTTTCATGACTGGGGTAGTGAATGAAAATAAGAGCTGCAATATTTCTCTGCTTTTGAGTTCTATGTTTCCCTACTGATTCATTCCTTCCCACTAATCTTGATGTTCAGAATGTTCAAATTAGTATTTCTTTTTGTACCTGTGGATTGTTGATGAATTCAGACATGTCCCTTTATCTGGATCCTATGCATTATAACTTCAACATGATGCTATATGTTATAATCCCTGATTGACAATGTAATCAAGTCTTTCTGCAGTCCTATTCTTATCCAGCTTTTCTCTCGATCTTCCGCTACTGCTCTCTTGATGTTCTAATGTCTGGTGGACAAAACAAGTTAATGTGGTTGAGAGGCATTTCTGTTAATATATTTCTCCTTTAAGATATCTAGCTGCATTCCTTTGTATGTGCTTTGTTTGTATTACCCTGATTATGGTGCTCCCTTTTGCCTGTTGCTGTTCAGTTGAAGTGATGAAACCCGGTACAACTGTTATACTGCGAAATGCAAAGATCGACATGTTCAAGGGAACCATGAGGCTAGCAGTTGACAAATGGGGCCGTATTGAAGTCACCGAACCAGCTGCATTTGAGGTGAAAGAGGATAACAACCTGTCTCTAGTGGAGTATGAGCTTGTGAATGTTGTTGATGAGTAGCAGGCCAGGGATCTCCTCTGATTCAAGTGTAGGTTTAGAGAAATAGGAAAGGTTTCTTACCTAGTAGTACAATGTGGTTTCTTTCCTCGTATTTACGGTAGTTTCAAGGTGGCAAAAGAATGTCTATAATATATACCCCTGATGAAGAATCTTACTTTTTGCCATCATCATTAGATTTGGGCTTATAAGTTTTGCATAAAAAAATCTTCGTCTCTTAATATATTGTGAAAAAGCAAATTTAGTTGAATCTTCTCCAATGCAGTATATATGAAGTTGGAATTCCGCTTATCCTACCACTAATAATTCCAAGGCATTGGGAAGAATAGAGGCAAAATAGAAGGGATGTAAACAATCTTGATTTTTGGAACAGGATAGATGTGTTTAACATGACTTTGAAACCCTTTTTGTCACCTCAGTTCCTGCACGATGTCTCTCCTTTCTATAGAATTTATTCTATTCTAATTATATTTTAATTAATTGCTTCTTATCTAACTTTTGTTAGTACTCACTCCTTTTTTTTTTTTACTTGTCACGTTTCGGACATCAAACACATTAAAAAAATTATGAAATTAGAGATATTCTTTATGTATATAGACTAAATTATTGATAAGTATAATGAGAGAATTTTAGTTAAAATTGTGTTATACAGAAATATGAAAGCCTTTAAAGAAAGTTTATAGGAGTTTTATTGAACTTATATGAGGTAGAAAGTCTTAAGAGAGATAATAGAGAATTTTCATGTGTTTTAAAGCCTTATATCTCATCCTTATATAGACTAGCTTATACCTCTAATTAGAAACATAACTTTGTGTCATCCGATATAATTGTTAGGTTTTAACATCTTGATGAAATATTCATCTATGTATATTCATTCTTGATAAACGTTCATCTATGCATATTTATTCTTCATGAAGAATCATAACCCTATGCACATTCATTTAACTAACATAAATATCTATATCTCTTAAAAGATTTTAAATAGCTCTTGATTAACTACAAACAGATTTCAATCTATTTTGAAAATCTCCAACAATCCTCTACTATTTTCAAAATAATTGAAAATATCATATATGTGGAAATGAAATGCATAAATAAAGGTCTCTTGAGATTTGAACTTTTACATAGTAAATACTACATTATAATTAACCAAAAAGGCATGATAGATACAATCTTTGAGCTTGTGATTCTATAAAGATTAACTAAACATACAATACACATAGACTTCAAAATAAATGAATATTCTAAAACGCTTACACTATTCTGGCCATATGTCTGTATCCGATTCATGAATGCTGTAGGAGTCAAGCCTAATTTTGAGAAGTGATCGCACTTCACATTCATGTATGTGGACTATTTTTTGGACTGTTCCCATAGTAAATACTCTTTTTTTATTGATCTGGTTGGTTCATTAAAAGTAAAACTCATCCTTCTAGCTATCATCTATGGGAAACTAAGCACTTTACTCAGGATAGAAGAATGATATTATAGCGCTTGCAATCATACATATAATAGTTTTACTCATTGAATTCGAGACTTGACGTTGTATCAAGCGTTGAGTCGAGCTCCATTATTGATGATCTTCTGATGTAGACTTAAGAGCCATCCCTATTGATGTTGAGCTCTTGTAAGACATTTGTTAGTGGATCGCTAAGCTCTAACTCGATTTTACAAAATCAATAGTGATCACTCCATCTTTGATTAATTAGCTGATGTAACTATACCTCAAACTAACATGTCTTGACTTTCCATTGTAAACTTGACTAGAAGCTGTAGAAAGTGTAACTTTACTATCGTAATGTATAGATATAGGTGGTATTGGTTTATCCAATAAAAGAATTTCATATAATAAATTCCTCAACCATTCTGTCTCCTTACTAGCAGAAGCTAAAGCAATAAATTCTGCAGCCATAGTGAAGTCTAATACATTTTTGTTTCTTGGAACCTCAAGATATTACACCTCTATCATACATGAAGATCCATCCACTTGTTGATGAATGATCTTCCTTTACTAACTATCCAACTTGCATCTGAAAACCCTTCTAAAGTTGCAGGAAATTATTATAACACAAGCTATAGTCTATTGCCTTTTTCAAATTCTTTAAGATTCTATGTACAACTTGCCAATGTAATCTACTCCGATTGCTTGTATACTTACTTAGCTTTCAAATAGCATAAGCTATATCTGTTCTTGTGCTAGTCATGATATACATTAACATTCTATGGCTAGCATATTTTAACTGTTCAACCGGATTTCCTTTATTTTGTATCATTTTCAAATTATGATCAAAAGATGTGGAAATTGGATTACAATCAAAATGGTCAAACTCCCTTAATATTTTTTCCACATAATGTGACTAAGACAATCTGATACCATTATTGTCACAAACTATTCTTACTCCAAGAATAACATTTGCCTTTCCCATGTCTTTCATAGCGAAATTATTAGAGAGAAATATTTTTATTTCCTCTATTTGTTGCATATCTGATGCAATTATTAGCATATCATCAACGTATAAACAAATTATAACACATTTGTTTCCATAAAGCTTTATATAAACACACTTACAAAGACACTTATTTTATAACCATTAGCCAACAAGACTTCATCAAATTTTTTATGATTGTTTGGGGGCTTGTTTTAATCCATAACTGACTTTACAAATTTGCAAACTTTATGTTCTTGTTCTGACATCACAAATTCTTCTAGTTGTTCCATATAAACTTATTCTAATTCACCATTTAAGAACGCAATTTTAACATCCGTTTGGTGAATTATCAACTTGTATATGGAAGCTAATGCAACTAAAACTTTGATAGTAGCTATTCTGGCTATTGGAGCATATGTATCAAAATAATAAACTCCTTGCTTTTGAGTAAAATCTTTTTCCACAAACCTTGCTTTGAACTTAGGGTAAAAAGCTTCGGTGACCCCCGAACTTTTTTGAATTTTGGCTTTGGGCCCTCAACTTTAAAATGGTAAGTATTGAACCCCAAACTTCAATAATGTATCAAAATTGGACATTCCATCCATTTTAACATTAATTCATTAATGGTCATATAAGTCAAATGGTATAATTGGAATTTCACTTGTAAAATTTTCCTTTTAATCCTTTAAAATCTAATAAAATTTAATTAGGTCCATATTTTTAATTATTACCTCTTTCAAGGATCTAATGTTAATTTATAAAAATCTTAATCTATATTTTTATCTTCTTCTTCAACTTCCTCCACACCTTCACACACTATACCATCATCACTGCCCCTTCCGCCACCGCCACAAGGCCGTCGCCTCCACTGGTGAACAGCTGCCATTGAAGTTCTCCTTCTTCTTTTTCCTCCTCTTCCTTCTTTTTCTTCTGCTACTGGAGTCATATGCTTCCAGTAGTTCCAGTAGCAAAAGAAGGAGAAGGAGAAGAAGAAGAAGAAGAAGAAGAAGAAGGAGAACTTGGACAGTGGTGGCGGCAGTCCGGCAGAGGCAATTGGCGGCGGCAGCTGTGTGAAGGTTGTAGAAGAAGAAGAAGGAGGAGGAGGAAGAAGAAGAAGGAGAAAAAGAAGAAAATGGAGAGAAGAAGGAGGAGGAGGAGGAGAACTTCAATGGAGGCGGCGGCGCGGGGGCAGCAGGAAGGGCAGTGGTGGTGGTGTAGTGTATGAAAGGTGTGGAGAAGGTTGAAGAAGAAGATAAAAATATAGATTATTATTTTTATAAATTAACATTAGATCCTTGAAATATTTAATAATTAAAAACAGGGATCTAAAGGATTAAAAGGAAAATTTTAAATTGAAATTCCTATTATATCCTTTGACTTATTTGACCGTTAATTCATTAACGGTCAAAATGGGAAGGTCCAACTTTGATACGTTATTGAAGCTCAGGGTCCAATACTTGCTATTTTAAAGTTGAGAGTCCAAAACCAAAATCTGCGAAAGTTCAGGGGGCACTGGGGCTTTTTATCTTTGAACATATCTATTGTTCCATCCACTTTCATTTTCTTTCTAAAATCTACTTGCAGCCTATTGGCTTAATTACAACTTGGTGGAAGGTCTACTATCTTCCAAACTTTGTTTGCAATTATTGAATCCATCTCATCTTGTATTGCTTCTTTCTAGAAAGCAGCATCTTGAGATTTCATTGCTTCGATAGAAGAAGAAGGATCAATTTCAGCATTAAAACAATAAGGTACTTGATTGTGTATATATTCTCTAGTACCTTCAACAAGAAACAAAAGAAGTCTGGACCATATGTTTTTAGACTCTTATGCTTTTGAATTCTTCTAAGATTTTATTGTTTCTTTTTGTTCATTTTATGAAAATTTCCTATTTTGAATTAATATGTAATTTTTTATCTTTAGGCCTAGGAATCGAATTAAATCGTTGTTCATCAAATATGGCATCTCTTAATTCAATGACAGTGTTAACCACAGTAGAATCATTTGGCTCCATGACCATAGTATGATATGCTTTACTATTTTGAGCATATCCCAAAAATATACATTTAATTCCACTTTTACCTAATATTTTTTCTGTTTAGGTTTATGAACCTTCACAATAGCTCTACAACGCCAAACTTAAAAATATTTAAGGTTAGGGTTTCTTTTATTCCATATCTCATATGGGTTAATTTTGTTCCTTTTATTTGGAACCCTATTCAATATAGCGAGCTGTTAAAACAGCTTCTCCTCAAAAACCTGATCCAGGACCAGAGTTAGACATCATGGAATTAACCATTTCCATCAAAACTCTATTTTCCCTTTCAGCCACACCGTTCTGTTGTGGCGTGTAAGGAGTTGTAGTTTCATGGATTGTTCCAGTCAATTCAAAAAATGATGGATTATAGAATTCTTCGCCTCTATCAGATCTTAAACATTTAATAAATGGCTCGCAATGTAATTCAACTTCAATTTTATAAATTCTGAATTTCTCAAACACTTCATCTTTAGAATGCAAACGATAAACATAACAAAATTTGGAACAATCATCAATAAAAGTAATAAAATACTTTTTGTTCCCTGAAGTTGGAGTAGAATCTAGTGTCCTGTCTTACCACAGTTATAACATGCACCTTTTTTCTTCTTCTTGGTTTTGGAAGCATAAGAAGATTCAAAAGGGTGTTTCCCTAAAGGCTTACTTGCACGGCCTCCTTGCACCATGTGGACTTTTGGCTCTTGTACATCTTGTGCTTTTGCATCTAGTTGAAGTTTTCCTTCCTGTTTACGAACTTTCTCCTCTATTAGGAGATGACTTGCTAAGTCTTCGAGAGATTATCTTCCTTTTTATGTTTCAAACTTCTCTTTTATATCTTTCCATGAAGGAGGAAGTTTATCAATTACAGAAGACATAATAATATCAACATCCATATTCAAATTATGTTGCTTAAAGTTATTCATAATATGTTCAATCTCACTTAATTGTTCCATAACAAATCTAGAATCAACCATTTTATAATTGAAGAATCAACTAACCAAAAATTTCTTACTTGTGCATCTTTTTTCATATACCTTGCCTCCAAGTTTTACCACAACTCTTTGGTGGTTGAAATATTCTGATATGTGTCAAAAGAGCTTTAGACATTCTATTTAGTATGTGCCCTCTACATATATAACTATCATTGTCTCATTTTTTCCTTGTACATGTCTCTGCTATATTTTCATATTCATTTTCTGCCGATCTTGTTGTGTTGAGAACATAGACAATTTTTAAAGTTACGAGTCCGAATTGGAGTATTCATTTAAAGCAGTATTGGATTGATACGATTGAGAGGCTTATTGGTTTGCGGTTATTCCTTACAGACTTCTCCGGATACAAGGTTAAGAAGGAACTTCTAGAGGCCTGGATCTTGAGAGAGTTTACAGGTTCAGAGACCGATGATTACCTAATTCTACGTACTCGTGGATTTATTTTCTTACTTATTGGAGGACATATACTCCCTGATTTCTCGGGTAGCTTGGTTCACGTCCGCTACCTCAATTTGTTAGAGGATTTTAAGGCCATCAGCACCTATAGTTAGGGTAGTTGTGATTTGTGCACGATAGCTTTAGGGGGTGCACGACAGATAGGGGGAGCCCTTGTCCTTCTTCAGATTTGGGCTTGGTCTCCTATTCTTGTATTGCGGCCTCAGCTACTCCGACATGTTCAGCAAGACCCTCTTGCTCCACTTGGTGCGATGTGGTGCACATCGTTTGACTATAGCTAGCTGCCCATTCACGTCCTTCTTACGTACAGAGACTAGTTAGATTTTATGCCATCATATCATGTTTGCCTTTAAAATCTTTTGTATTATAAGCTTATTAATACTTTTAAATGATTTTTTTAAAAATGTTTTAATTTGTTGAACAGTTTGTATGGCTGCCCTATCATGACCGTTGTTTGGTTGAATCTGACATGTAGCGGGCAGAGGTCCCACTCATATGCTATGAGATAGTAGAGTATCACCATCTCGAGCGTGTGATGCGTCAGTTTGCACGTGAGCAGCCTATACCAATTGCATGTGATACCAAGCTTGATTTCCATAGAATACAATTGAGAGGAAATGATCACACCTATTGGGGGACACATCATGCTAGCCATTTGGAGGTCTGGTATCAGTGGAGACAGCATATTAGGGATGGCACTATGTTGCCTGTTGAGGAATTATCAAATCCCGGAAATGGTTACATTAGATGGTATCGGGATATCACCGAGTCTACATCGGCAATTCAGCAAATCGTGATACTCGTACCGTTGGATACTAGCCTACTGGGGTCGACAGACAGATTATGGTAAAAAAATATTTTATTTGTATTTTATACATTTCATTTACTTTTGATTGACTCATAACTTTTTTTTTTAATACTTCCATGCTGCAGGAAGTAGTGACATGGCTACAGGGATGATACAGGGACCACCTTCATCTTCGACACAGATCGCTAGTTTTGCGTAGAAAGTCCAAACTATCATTCAGAGATGCATGGTTTCTATTGGCGGTACCTTGGGTTGCACTCCATCTCAGCACGATATTCAGCAGACATTTCTAGTGCAGCCATCGCATCGCCGTCCCCGGGAGCCCGTACTGGACTGGGGTGCTCGTGGAGTTAAGAGAGGCATTCATGGATTTCCTGGTGGCGGGGCACGTGGAGGCCGAGCTCCTGCCCCTCCTGACATGGGTAGAGGAGGACATGCATACCTCGGATGTGGAGAGAGGGGTGAGGGATCTGGAGGACGTGGACGTGGAGATTTAGGGTCTTCTAATCCTGTTGACCCGTTTAACAACCCAGATCTTGATATGCCATCTTTTAGTTTGGGTTTTATGCCACCTACCTAGTCCTATCCACCTATATCATACGCACCTCCTCTTTCGGGTTTAGGGTTTTCTTCATTTCATTCACCTCACCCTTCGGATTTAGGATTCTCTTCATTTTAGGCACCACCTCCTCCGGGCACTGGGAGTTCTTCATTTCAGGCACCTCCTCTTCTGGGCACGGTTAGTTCATCTACACTACATACGCCTACATCGACAACATCTTCATCCGATACAGATAAGCATGATGATGATCGGACAGATATGGTGACACCAGCACAACAGCTTGGATTTGGTCATCGTGTTGGGAAAAAGACTACCAGGTTCACGCCATCTAATTGGCCCTAGTATTTTTGAGTTTATTGTTTTTAGGGTTTTGTAAACTATATTTAACTTTAGAGTTTTTAATTTTATATATTTAGGGTTTATTTTCTTTAAGTTGTACTACCCTTTTATGTAATGAAATTATTTCTGCTACTTTAGTGTTTTCATTTTATGTATTTATGATTTCATTTATTTAGCTTTAAAACCCTTCATTTTATGTATTCAAGGTTTCTTTTCCTTTAAGATGTACCTTCATTTCTTGAAATTAGGGTTTTCATTCTACTAGTTAGGGTTTCATTCTTGAAATTAGGGTTTAGGGTTCTACTAATTAGGGTTTCATTTCTTGAAATTAGGGTTTCATTTCTACATATTAGGGTTTAGGGTTCTACTAATTAGGGTTTCATTTCTACATATTAGAGTTTAGGGTTCTACTAATTAGGGTTTCATTTCTTGAAATTAGGATTTAGGGTTCTACTAATTAGGGTTTTATTTCTTGAAATTAGGATTTTCATTCTACTAATTAGGGTTTCATTTATAGAACATTAGGGTTTTATCCTTACAGCAATTTGCCATATTTATTTCTGTCTTGTTATGTCATCACATGGCATGGTCGACGATAATTCAAGAACATGCGTCATTGTTTTTGAGTTGTCATATGATTTTGACAACTCATAATTAATAATTCAACGGATTTGTCCTACTCCTGAGAAGCCCATGTGGGCAGAAGTGACAACTCATAATTAATGACACAATAGCCATGTGGGCAAAAGTGACAACTCATAATTAATGACTCCCGACATGGCTATATGGGCGAAAGTGACAACTCATAATTAATGACACCCGACATGGCCATGTGGACTCTTTATCTTAGCAATAATTCAAGACCCACCCTCAACAAGACCCCCTATATATACATACATCCTAACCTAAAATTCAGCCATCACAATTTTAACTCTTCTACTTTCATTCATTTTCAATTTCTAAATTCCTTAACTTCACAACTTCAAAACTTCACATCTACATATACTTTTAATCAATTTGACATGGACGCAATCCACCCAGTTAGAGTTTTATTATTTTGGGATTCAGAGATTGCAAGAGATACATATGGTCCCTATTTCATTGGAGTAGTGCAGAAAAGTTGGACATTGCCAACAAACCGAATGATATCACATGTCGAACTGATAGAACAAATATTGAAATATTGAGATATGGATCCGAATCTTTGGAGTGTCCAAATGACGATGAGGGTGCATTCATACTACGAAGAGCATCGTATGTCTTACTTTAATTTATTCAGCATGAACAACGATAACGAAATGTGTTATCTTTGGACCATTACACCCAACTTAGTACAAGAAGGGATTCATATACTCGTTGAATTCATTCAGATCTAACAACAGACTATTTCAAGTACACAAGGCATAAATACAATAAACATGACGGAACATGTAACAGCAATAACAGAGATGGTTTCTCATGAACCGTCTATGTTGTACACAATCGTTAATGACGACGATGATGAAATTGACCATTCGGACGAAGATTATATCACATCTAGTCAATTTGAATCAGAAGATAACAATGATGCAAAGGGAGAAGAGTTACAAAGTCCCGTAATCCCTGTCACTGAAAACACAATGGCTCAATGGGAAAGCAGCCAGTGGTACAGTAGCACCAGGTATGACTACACATAGTCTGGAGCATTCCTAGATATGGGCTCGAGTTGTCCAATAGATGACCTTGTCGAATCTGGTACCATACGGTTACTCGATTGGAACGATTCCATAACTGACATTCAGTTAGGCATGAGATTCGTTGACAAAGTGCAAGCAATAAGTGCAGTTTGGAAGTGGTCGATCAATGTGGGCCGTGAATATAGAGTTGTGAAAAGTAAAAATGATACATGGACCGCAAGATGTTACCACCACAGTGATTCTAATTACTGTTCATGGTACATCCGTATAAAAAAGAAAGCAACACACAGTCGTTGGGAAATAACTAGATTCGTGAAAGAACACACATGCCTTACACAAATTCAACAAAAACAAGCATCGAAGCATGTCATCAAAATTTATTTCAATGTCAATATCGCACCTAGTTGCCAATGATCCTGAGATACCTGTGTCAAACATCATCCAAGAAGTGCAGGTATTATTTCAAACAAGTTATAGTACAAGCGGGCATGATATGCTCGAAAATTTGCGATAGAGAGGGTTTTTTACAGCTGGGAAACAACTTTTAATATTTTACCAAAATATTTACAAGATGTACAGGATTCAAACTCGGGGACTGTCTACGAGTTTTTGCATCACAGAACAAGCAGTCCCCCTAATTATATTTTCAAATTTGTTTTTTGGTGCTTCTTGCCATGTATAGACGGATTTCAATATTGTCGGCCAATAATTTCTTTGGATGAAACACATCTACGGGGACCATACAAGGGTGTACTCTTAATTGCAAGTACGTGGATGCCAATAATCATTGTTCCCACTTGCTTTTGCAATTGTTGATAAGGAATCATCTAAAAGTTGGAATTGGTTCCTGAAATATCTGCGAGATTATGTTGTCAAAGATCTCCATGTATGTCTTATTTCCGATCGCCAAAAGGATTTTATCTACTATTCAAAATCAATCTTTGTGGCAACCTCCATTTGCAGTTTACTGGTTTTGTTTACGCCACATTCGAGCAAATTTCAACAAGACTTTCAAGAACACAGCATTAAAAAGCTTGATGTGGCAGGCCGGAATAGAATTGAAGCAGTGGAAATTTGACCATGTTATGAAAGAGATTCAAAACATAAATGTGAATGCTTACACTTACTTGGTGAAGATCGACCCAGAGAAATGGACACTGTTGCATGATGGCGGACATATACATTGATCATGATAACCAATATTTCTGAAGCACTTACCAGTGTATTGAAGAAAGCTAGGGTCCTACTTTTAAAAGCCCTGGTTGAACTAAAATTCAAAAAACTAGTTAAGTACTTTTACCAACACCGTGAAGAGGCTCAAAATTGTGTGCATCCATTTCCAACCCGAATATTTGACAAGTTCTTACGGATTGAAATGAAATCAAGAGAACACAAAGTTACAACTTACAATCCAAGAGAAGGAATATACATGGTCAGATCTCCGATCCAGGTTTCTGGTACTGGCAATAACGTCTATACATTGCGAATGAATAAAAAATCATGTACTTGCGAAAAATGGCAAACATATACATTGCCTTGTTCTCATGCCCTTGCAGTTTGTAGAGAAAATCATACGAGAGCAGATACTTATGTGTCGGAGATATATTCGTGACAAACGTACAAAAAAACATACCAGGCAAATTTTCATCCGGTCTTAAGTGAGAACTTTTGGAGGGATGTTCCTTAAAATTTAACATTTTATCCTCCAAACATAAACAAGGAACGGGGTAGAAAACAGGGCACGCGATTTCAGAGGGAAATGGATTATAGAAATTTGGATTCTCCCCCAAGATGTGACAGATGTCGCATGCCGAGACATAATAGAAAAAATTGTAATAACCCCCATTCAAACAATGTATAAGTTTGTTATCTTGAAAGTGTTGTAATAAAACAAGTTTCTATTAATGAAAATTTTCTTTCAATTTCTTCTAATTACTACTTCATTGCTTTAAATTTTGACAGTAAAATTTACAATATCTTTATTATTACTTCTTCATAATTTTTTTCTTGAAATGGTTATAAGTTAAACATATTTTCTTTAAAAACGATTATAAATATTATTATAAAAAATGCACCAAAATAAGTTAAATAATATAATATAGTCCTTTTTAAATAAATTATATTACTATAAGTTTTGAAAAAAATATAGAGAAATTTTGAGTTCTTAAAATAATTAAAAAAAAAAAAAGGACGTGGCTGATAACGCACAACCATTTTGCGTTATTACTGATTTATAATGCACAGTGGTTGTGCGTTATTCACCACCTCAGCGGATTAGAGAGGAAAAGTGGGATTAAGTAATAACGCACAGTGGTTGTGCATGATCATTTGTAATAACGCACAATCACTATACGTTATGGTTAGAATCCAGATTAAAAAAAAAGGTGGACTACTTTAATAGCTTTTTTTTTTTAAACTGGTATAATAAAACAAAAAAACCTATGATTTTTAATGTCCTTAATTTTTGTGCATTTGTCTAAAATCCCTTATTTCTTATACCGAAGAGAATAAAAATTTTACAGGTAATACCTGTTCAAAATATCCATCATGATGTCTAGCAACAAAATCATTAGTCACAAAATAAGAACCCCTGGGTGCTAAGGAGGAAATCTCTTCCCGTAAGGACTTCTGGATTGGCAACCTAGTACTCGGGAGAGGAAAATTCAGGTACATGGCAGGCCGCTATACCAGAGGTCCCTTAGGACTCCGAGAACTAACCGTGCTATCCATCGGCACACAATAATAACCCCTCTCCCAGGGTATTCTTGTCAGGGGATAAAGAGCCAGAATTGGCGTCGAAGGCTGTGTAGCAGTCTTAAACCTTTCTATACGAAAAGCCGCCACGTCTTTTGGAAAAAGGAGACAGTTTTCTCCAAATCTCGTTGGCTGCTCCATATTGAAGACCCCCCCTTCCTTCAAAATTCAAAGGATATCGTTGTCTCCTTTCCCGGAAATTGCGCTCCCTTCTTCTTCTTCTTCTCCTTCTGTATTCCCGTTAGTTGAAGAAAAGGGAAAGAGCTATGGCTATGGAGGATTGCAGGCCATTGGGATTCTTGATCGGCTTGCCTTTTGCACTCGTCGCTTTGGTTCTTTCCCTCATTGGTGCTGTTATTTGGACTGTTGGGTTTGTTCCCTTCTTCTCATTCTTGCCAAAAGAAAATTTTGCCTTTTTTTTTATCCTTCACAATGTTGTTTCTTGGTTTCCTCAAAATGCAGTTTGTATTTGTTTACATTTTCTTGAATTCATCAAAAGTCTCTTCTTTCTGTTAATTGAATGTTATTGTGAATGTGGTGGGTTTGTTTTAATCTATGGTTGTTTTACTGTTTCTTGTTTCACATCATTTAATTTTTTTAATATATATAAACTTATGCAATCTTAAGTTAGAGGTTTGATTCCGTATACATATAGGATGGAATACTGTGTTGAAATTTGATTGATGATGAGTTGATTTCATATTGTTAATGCAGATCTTTATTAAGTTGCTTGTGCCCCTGTTGCATATGTTGTGCTGGACTTGCAAATTTGGCTATGAACTTGGTGAAGCTTCCTTTCAAAATCATCCAATGGTTTATTCATCTCATACCTTGCTGATCTAATGATCATCCATCATCCAATTCCAATCCACTCTTCTACTTTTTCTTTCTCTAATCTTATTCTTCTTCTTCTTTTCAAGGCTTCAATGTACATATGTTATTTCAAAATACTTGATTTAGCAAACAAATAACAACCCCATTGCTTGTTCTCTTCTTGATTATGAACTAGCCAATAATATTCTAAATGTACATATGTTATTTCAAAATACTTGATTTAGCAAACAAATAACAACCCCATTGCTTGTTCTCTTCTTGATTATGAACTAGCCAATAATATTCTAAATGTACATATGTTATTTCAAAATACTTGATTTAGCAAACAAATAACAACCCCATTGCTTGTTCTCTTCTTGATTATGAACTAGCCAATAATATTCTAAATGTACATATGTTAAAAGCATCGAGAAGAAGGGAGTGCGGTTTAAAATAAAATCTTGGAATGATAAGGAACCCGTTATTTTACCATTGCTAAAGCTACAATTTTGTCACATCTAAATGTACTTGTGTATAGCTTTTCTGAGGGTCTCTCTGGCTAAGTTTCTGAACCAATTACAGTGTGCGTAGCTCTTTGCTTTTGTTTCATGAAATATTCAAACAGTTTTGCAAATGCTCCTCCAAACGACCACATATTTGTCCCTTATATTGCAAGTTTTTGTTCTGAGATTGATTGCAGTCTTATACATAGTCTCAATTATTTTTTCATTTTGAAACATAATTAATTTCTCAACGAAACCTCTCAAGAACAAATATCTACGAAATTTGAAATAAAAATCTCAAAAACAAATTCTATCTAACCACACTTAATATCATTCTGTTTTGTTTTTATTTTTTCATTTTTTGTTTGAGAAACGTTTTTGCATCACCTTTAGAGTGTCCTAACACAGTAACATTCTGATAAATTATGCACAAGTCCTACAAAGAGCTTTATTTTTGTGGCAAGCAAAGCAAGAGTTAGCTAGCAAATTTGAATTTCATCAAACACTTTATATATTATAAAAATAAAAATAAAAAGTTAATGAAAAGCAAACTTAATGTCTGCCATATTGTTGAAAACCCTCTCTTTTTGGAACTCTAAAATAAGAAATGTGTACTCTTTGTTGGCATCAACTGCTCTCTCTCTCTCTCTCTCTCTCTCTCTCTCTCTCTCTCTCTCTCTCTCTCTCTCTCTCTCTCTCTCTCTCTCTCTCTCTGCCCATACATGATATGAATTCTTTACATACACCAATTTTAATCTGTGAAAGGAGTTGAGATTGATAGGATTTATACACCATTGCAGATGGCAAAGGGGCAGACCTGTAAAGAAATTTCACAAAAGAAATAAAAACATTTTAAGTTTATCTATGACTAAGAGGATATACTCATGAAAGTACTCTAGAACGGGCCAAAATCAATGAATTGCGTCTAAAGCAATTCCTTGCAGTCGTTTTCGAGTGAGAGATTAACAAATTCAAAATAACTTACTTTTCTTAACGTTCTTGAATAGCGATCATCTTCGCATATTCTAATGATGGGACCGATCCAGCCTTTGCGTAAAACAAATTTAATCGTACCTTGAAGATTTCTAAGACATCCTCCAATACTAGTTATGGTAGGTGTCTAGGAAGCATTAACATTAAGCTTAACCTATTCAATCTTTGGCGACCTCCAACATTGTCACTTCTCGACTCTCTTGAAAAAAGTGTTATAAATAATAAAATAAAAAATTCAACCTAAAAATATAAAACATTTATAAATTGTTTTTATAAATATTGGGAGGTGGCCGCCACCTTCCCTTCCAACTCCCACCCTTTGTTTCCGTCCTTGGCCTGTTTATTGCTGTATTAAGTGGGGTTCTTGGATCTTAATGCAACTTTAGGTAGAAGAAGAAGAGAATCAAAAAAAGCAATTGCTAAATCTTTGAAACTGTTTATTATGCTAACAAGTCATATGACAAATGCTACTATTTTATGTTATCATTCACAAAATAATGAAGGTAGGCCAATTAATACTCCTACTGTGCCTTCTGCTTTCCTCGTTACCTCAGGGGCAGTTTCTAGAGAAAATTAATTCATCAAAGCATTTCTAAGAAAAGAAAAGGAAAATAGAAATGTCTTTATCACTAAAAAAGCATAATCAAATATCAATTTCTTTATATCTTGTATTAAACCGACCATTCCTAAAAATGTTGAGCGGATCACAAGATATATAGGTGAGATGATTGAAATCGCTATAATTTAAAGGCCTCAAATTAAAATCTTGAAGATTCATCGTGTCTCGTGGAAGAATTATTTTCTTTATACTTTTGGGTATGTGAGGCATATACTCTTAGCTCCTTCCTGTCCTGTAAGGTCAATGATCATAGAAAGGATTCTTTTCAATGTAGAAAAAATTGGACCGGAGATCAAATCGATCAAGCTACTGGTTCACTGGTTTAACCGATCAAATTAATAGTCGAATCGAAAAACAATATAAATATATAAAAATTATAAATATATATTAATAATTCATACACATTATACATAATTAGCACTAAATATAATTTTAAAATATAATTAAAGAATATTATTTGTTTATTAATTCAAAAAATACATTAAAAAATAAAATTTTTAGTGAAGAAATTTAAAAAAAAAAATTCAAAAACCGATTCAATCGGTTCAAATGGCCAGTCCTATTGGTTCAATCGGTTTTTGACCAAGTTTGGCCATTTTGATTTCCTAAAAAATCTAAACCGGTCTAAAGTTCGGTTCCCAATTCAACCAGTTAGGCCGACAAGTTCGGTCAGATTTTTTCAACGACGATTCTTTTATAGCCTTCAATAATCTCTATCTTCTCATCGAGATGACTAATCAGAGTTAAGAGTTTTATTATCACATTTTTTTGGAAGTAGTGATGCTTCTTGCACTAATTTTTCACGTATAGAATGGATAACAGTTCGGCCGATCATCTAGTAAAGATAGTTTTACTTTCCGCTGATGCTCTAGAATGGACTCGTGATATTCCACCCAATGTAATTCATGTAATTTTTATGTTCTTTTCTAAGAAAAATATGGAAGCAAAATCAATTAAGGTAATAGACTAATAGTTCATTGTTAAGATTGTAGTTCATGAATATTGAATTTCGATATATGAGGCATGAAAAAGGGATCAATTGTGGAGCCAAGGGCTTTGGCATTTAGGTTCTTGGTGCCATAGAAGTAGTTCAAGATTGTGCAAATCTTTAACCCATGTAAAATGCATTATGGTTTCCTAATCTAAGCAGTAGCACATAGATGCATGAACAAACAAGGGTTTCATCAAACCTTCAATCATTATGTATCTGTGGGGAACATAGTGGCCTTCCTTCAACTTTTAAGTAGATATCGTGTTCTTGCTCTTTCCGTTTCAAGATTTATATATAGCGATAAATTTAATTTTTAAGCATCACAAATTAAAATAAAATAAAAAACGAAAGTCTACTAACAATCTAAATAAATGTATTTCTTTCCCCTAAGTTTAACGTTTTTATAAGAGAGTGAACATTATATTTTAAACAGAAAAAGTATATATATATATATATATGGGGTAAAAAATGGACTGAGGCGAATGTGGTAGATGATGATGGAGACTCCAATGGGACATTTTTCATAGTGTTCATGGGAAATAATAGAAATAAGGCCATGAGAAAGGGCCGTTGAGAACCATAAATCATATTCTTAAGCAATGAATATATGCATATGTTACTTTCACCTTTTTTAAGATTCCAAAAATTCGATAAATTAAAGGTCCCTTTTCTTCCCTTTATTACATCCAAGAAAAATTTTCAAGAATTTCTAATATGAAAATGCCAATTTTTCTTTTTCTCTAAGGTAGGGTTTTTTGTTTTTGACATGGAAGAGATCAAAAGCTGATAGATCCATTTGGCATCTGGAAAAAAAAAAAAAAAAAGATGACTTGTTCAATTAATAATTAGAAAAAGATTTTCAAGAACTATAAAGGGGAATCTTTCTTCTTGACTTGGTAATTGTTCCTCAAGTTATACTAGTATAAATTATAAAATCCACTTCTATGTTTTTTTTTTTATCGGACAAAAACTTCCTGGGCTCAAGGTCTTCTTGGAAATCAAACATTAATTTAAAAAGAAAAACAAGTATGGATAAACACAAGTTCTATTTCAGGTAACCCGTCATTGTTGTTCGTTGACAACCATATCAAACTCAAGTCCCCCTCTGATGATCATGATCTCTCCCCCATACCAGGGAGGAATAAAAATATGAGGAAAAAAAATCTAAATATCTCGTGAAACAGTTATATTTATATAAAAGGCGGGTCTGAGTTCTTACTTATTCAGATAAGAACTATTAATATGAAATATTTACGAGACAATTATATTTAATGAATCACTAATACAAGAAAGAAATATTCTTGTATCTATTATGAGTGATAAGATATTGTTGAAAATCCCACATCGGCTAATTAAAGAAAATAATTACTCATTATAAACAATTAGGCAGTTCTCCCTCTTGAGGTTACTGTTTGGGTGAGTTACCACAAGCCTAAATTCTAATATAGTAAGTTAGGCGCAAGTCCAAATTCTAATTAGATATGTTCTCATTTATATATGTTACATAAACAAGATTATTAATTGTTATAAGATCCCTTTACTATACATAGTCATTTCTTTTTTATACTTTTAAGATTTCGGTATTCAGAGGTACATGTACAACTTTGGTTAATAGTATTTGCAAAATCTGATTCTTACTTGGGTATTTTTTACTGCGCCATTAGAAGAATTCAAATCTTGTATCTCCTACACATTTATAATGTGGTTAGCTTATGTGCCATCGGGGACATTGAATATATATATATATATATATATATTGGGACAGCAAATTTTGAGTAGTATCTCATCAAATGGGAAGTACAAGAACATAGCCAAGTTCATGATCCTAATTTGGTACTTGTTCTAGATAATGTTATTTAATGTTGTTTTTGAGCATTGTTAATCCAAGAACAGATAAAGTTTTATAACTGGAATATATATTTTACCCAAAAAAAAAACATTATTCTATACTAGAAAAACAATGTAGGACCAATCCCACGTGAACGCAACAATCCCTCATGCATTAGAGAAGTCAGCCTCTCTTTCTTTCATTCACCATAAATGGAAACTATATAAAAACCCACCAAAATCTTTGAAAAAGAACCCTTAAGCACATTTGATCATTTCAAGAATCCTGCTTTTTCATTCCCCTGTTTCAAAATCCTTCCATTTAGATAAAGAAAAAAACAATCTTTGAAGAAAATGAATTCTTGTCATCAGAGCCAAAAAGACAATAGAATAAACAAGAAGAGGTTGAATCAAGAACAAGTGAGGCTATTAGAGGCAAGTTTCAATTACAACAAGAAACTTGAACCAGAACAGAAGTTGCAGCTTGCTAAGCAATTAGGGGTTCCCCCAAGGCAAATCGCGATATGGTATCAGAACAAGAGAGCTAGATGGAAGAATCAAAGTCTTGAATTGGACTATGGAGCTTTACAATTGAGATTAGAAAATGCATTGCTTGAAAAAAGACAACTTGAAAAACAAGTTCAAGAACTTCAACTTCAACTTTCAAAGGCTCAAGAAACTTTAATTTCTTATACAGAAACACAAGATCATCATCAGCAGGGTCAGATTGAGATTATTCCTCCAATTTCTTCAAATTTCTCCGATTGTTGTGATGAAGAAGGAGGAGGAGGAGGAGGAGGAGGAGGTGGTGGTGGAATTGCTACTTCTAGTTCTTCTAATTGGGAAAATAATCGTGGTGGTGGCGGCGGTGACCAACTTGAGGATCTTTATGCTTGTTTAATGGGAAGATCCATTCATGATCAAAATGAAAATTTTTCTTTGTATAAAGTATAAACACACACCAAAAAAAAAAAAAAAAAGGCAAATTTAATGTGTGTTTTACGGTTATACTATATAATATGAGATTAAATAAGAGTCAATGTTTCCAAAAGTGGAAAATCTATGTTTATATGTTTATTTATTTTCTTGATTTATTGAGATTTTAATGCTATAATCTTTAAATGGTTTGCAAGAGTTTGTAACATTTAAAGACGAGAGAAGAAGAAGAAAGAAAAAGTTTTCAACTTCTTTACTCCATTTCATTCCAACAAGTAACAAAAAGGTAAAGTCCATTCTCTTTTAACTTCTCTGTTTTTTCCCAATATATATATTAGGTGATCAATTTCTAAAATAAATAATTTTGATTAAGTCTGATTTACTAAGTACTCATAAAATTGATTCTTATTTAGAGTTAGGTCCTCTCCTGAATATTTCATGACACTATAAGAGAAATCTGAACCCTTCTCTCAAGTATTTACAGTGTGTTTACCCATTGCATAAAGTCACCAGGATTGAAATTCTATATTCTTTTGACAACTTTGTTTTTCAACCAAGGCAATATATGGTCTGAATTTCTGGTAGCAGCTGCTATTATGAATTTGTTTAGAGGAAACATGTTCTTTTATAGTAAAGTTCACTTTTTCCATTGTCCATAGACTTTAGTGTCAATTATCAAACTATAGACAAATCACATCAAATCTTCAGTCAATATTGTGCATCCTCCTCATAAGTTATCACTTGATTTCAAGTAGGAAAATCTTCATTTTATCTCTTATTATGTTATTATATAAATTTATAACAATACTTCTTATTTAGTAGAATGCCTTACACTAAATGATCTGTTACACTAAATATCTATATAATGTCAATAACTTTTTATAACAACACTTTTTTTTTTTTTTTCACGGAAGTGTCCTCTCCTCTATGGCAACATGATAACGTAATACAAACAATTGAAACTTGTCCAAGAATTTTAAGCATGCCAAAATGGAAAATTTTGGAGGGGGTGAGTGTTGAAAATCAAGATTCAACATTCAACTTATGAGTGTAGAAGGACAAAGACAAATGCATTAAATGGGTTCTCTACTAACTGGTACACAAGGGCTATGGAGGGTGTGGTGTCTCCATCAATTGATCTCTCAATGGTGGCTGTAGAAGATGCAAAAATTTTACATTCTTATTAACATCCTCTCCCTCAGTACGTATAAGTGAAATGGGTCATATATCTCTCTTGACTTAACTAAAAATTTGAAGTTCAAATTCTTAGTACACACTTGTGTCTAGCTTAAAGATGTTTCCTTTACTAATGATATCTCATGATCAAACTCAAAAAAAGATATAGGCGACCTGTAAAACTTTTAAGAAAAACTAGAAAATATATATGTGAGACAGTTAAAGTCGTTTTTAAGTTAATTAGATGTATCAAATTTGTATCCAAGAATATAATTGTGTCTCAATGGATGAAGATTAATTTAGATATAACATGATTTAAAAGTATCTTTATTGTATAAATTCGTTTTATGGTTAGAAAAAAAAGAAAAAAATGTTTTAAAGAAAGAGCAAAGCCAAGACAAGGTTGTCATATCAAGAAGTTGATTTGAAAATGAGGTCACCTCCAAAGTGGTAGTAATATTAACCCTTAATCAAATTTTGGAAGTCAAATGCATTCCTATTCTGCTTGCTTCATCTCAAGAAATTTATAACTATCTATAGTAAACTTAAAACGATTGCATTATTGTCAAAAAAAAAAAAAAAAAAAAAGAAAAGCAAAAACAATTGCATTATTTGCGAGTATATATTAATGAATTCTTTCACATCAAAGATCTTATTTGAGGACAATTTTGTGCCATATTTGACCTCATATGATCAGAGTAAGTGACCTAAATTAGATGTATCAATTAAATGCTAATTGATTCAATTCCCCATCTTAATTGGGCTTAAATGAAAATGATATCCATGGACTATGATATGAGTTACTTCAAACGGTTGTGTAATATTTTTGTGAAAAATAAATAAAAAATGTGCCCTGATATTTTCGTTTTTCGCTTAAATATATTATTTATTTTATTAGCTACTTATATTCAATAACTCTTTATGATGGTTGAAAATGTCTTTATAAAGTAACAATAAGTATTTTGACCAATTTGTGCTATGTGACTCTCATATGTTATCCTTAGTAAAGGTAAAATTAGCTAATCATTAATCTAAACGCCAATCAGCAGCTGGAATGGGTAGAAATAACTCGACTCATGAATTGACTCGAATACACTATCGAAATATTTTGACCTATGTTGGCATTTAAATTAATAGTTAGATAATTTTACCTTTACTAAACATGAAATGTGAATATCAAGTGACACAAATTGACCGAAAATCACTTTCACCTCTATAATGGGCATTTTCGGCCATTGTAAAATGTTATTGGACAGAAGCAGTCAATAAAATAAATAATGTCCTCAAATGACAAAATATAAATTATGGAGGGATATTTTTGGCTAATTTCTCAATATTTTTTTGAGAAAATTTATTACACTCAGATCGTTGTCTAATACATACTCTAATACACTTTCTAATGTACTTCCTTTAATAATAACTTTCCAATAAAATTATTATAAAAATGTGCAAGCTTAGTGTATTAGAAGGCAATCCGACCGAATTCTTACTATAATATTTTCCTTAAGACGCAGTACGTTATGGGATGGCTTTAAATTGAACGCTATCGGATGCGTTGACGCTACTGATATTCCGGGAAAATTTTCAACAACAAAGAACGCATATCTTTGAATGCAGAGGCATGCGTTAAGGTTATTCGTAGCGGTTTATATAAATGCAAGGCCAAGAAGGATAAAAAATCCCTCCTTTTTTGCTCCCGCTGAAAATCGAGCATTTCAAAACCCCAAAATCCTAAAATGGCGTCGACTTCTTCTGCAGTGGCTGGAAGATTCAGAACTACTGCATTAACGCTTTCCTCTGACAATCAATCTCTTCTTTCTGTAAGTAATTTCACAAATTTCTGTGTTGATTCTTCGCCTTACTTTCATCTGCATTATCTTTTGATTTCAGGAAATAAGGAAGGCTCTCAATATGATGAAGGAAGTCGCCGTTGATTTGGAGAAAGATAACCATTCGGAATTGGTTACTCATCGATAAGCCCTACCTTTTCGGTTTACACATATTTTTCTGTTCAATTTTTAGTATAAAAAGAGCCTTCAATGGAGTCTTTCATACATTTTCTTTCTTGATTTTTTTTTTTTTTAAAAATGATCTGAACGGAGATTAAAAAGCTTGGTTTTTCAAGTACTATTTTTCTAAAATCAGCATAGTTCTCTCGGCAATAGAATCTAGCCATGATGTCTGCCATGAAAGGGTTTCCCTTTCCAATTTTTAAGGGTCTGAAAATGGAATTTGAAGGCACAAGTTCATGTTAGCAGCTTGTAGACATTTATGTATGTAAACAAGTGTCAGATAATGGCTATCTAGCATTTTGCTGCATGTTTGTGAATCTCATTAATTATTGCATCTTCCTTGGTGATGAATTTTGGTTACTAGTGTTTGACAAGACAAATGAGGAATCACTGGTGATATTTGTCATATCTATCTTGTTGAATTCTGTTCCTGAGAAACTTTATGTATAAAATTTTAGTGAAATTGGTTTTCAATATCATTACAGGTGAAAGAGCTAGAAGCTAATGTAGTACAGCTGTTAGAAGCTTCAAATGACTGCACACATCTTTCAGCGGCTATTCAATCTATTGCACACTCATATGTTCCTAGTCCAGAGGTATCTCTTGTTCTGTTCTGTTAAGTAGAAAATGTTCTTGTTTGTTATGATTCTCATCTTCCAATTCTATTAATGTTTTATTAATTGGTTTCGTTTTTTCTCTTTTATTCAGCCAAAAGACTTTAAGAAGTTACTTGATGGTGAGATTGCAAAGTCAAAGGCTTGCTCATCATCTACTCCAGAAAACCATTCATTATTACGACAATTTAGGGAAGCTGTCTGGGTATGTATGTCCATGTGTTGTATTTCTGTTAAGGCATAACAGATTTGCTTTGGTTTTTGGCTAATTTTGAAGTTAATCGGGAACATACGCCATATGCACTGACTGTATTATTTCTCTATTGCACGGCTGCAAAATGTAGTAGCCACATACATCTGGATTTATTGAATTTATTTGTGCTCCTCGGTTGTTGCAAGTCTTGTCATCATTTACAGCTAAACAGATCTTACATGTCAAAAGATCCTTGACTTGTACCATTAATATTAAAGCGCGCTTATAGATGCCTAATACTTTGAAATTGCACGTTTATTCTTGCCTGCAAACGAGTGACTTTTCATCTCTATTAAGTTGGGATCCTGCAAACTGTTGGCCTGATTATTGCCTATATTTAATCAATTTTAGGGGTTCTTGAAATTTCTTCTGATCTTTTAACTACTATTGAAATTCAGCATATAGGCACTCCTCGAAATAAAATAATTGAAAAAAAGGGGGAACTTTTTGCTTCAAGAGCTACAAGAACAAGATTGTGTGACACAGCACTTTGGGAAAACATCTTGTGCTCTAGCACCCTGCTGCTCTTTTTACTGCTACAGGATATGACATTTCTTTGAGAATCTCTTAGGTGTGGTTGTTATTATGAAGTTAAATGAAAAACTGTTGCAAAGATTAACAAAAATGATTTATGCTTGATAGGACATTGGCTATATTCATTATTGATGATGTGAAGCTACTTTTTGGTAATTTGCACCTTGAAATTAGTGGCTAAAAGGAAGCATGTGTTATTTAGATGAAGTGGCTAATAAGAGGGTGCATCCCCAAAAGCCAATGGTTAGTGAAAGAAGGGTGCCTTCTAAGTAGCTATGTTGAAGGAGGCAGCTTAACATGTTATGGAGCATGTATTATTGTCCATAGAGCAAGAATTCCAAAATTTAAGTGCAGTATAACCTTGAACTGATTTCTAGAATCAGAACCACAGACATATTGTCATGAGAGTCATGAGTTCACTTACCTGCTATTTTTATGTTTCAGTGTGTTGCAGCACTTCTCTATTTTGGTCTGTTTCTTTTAGGATTCTCTAGTTTTCTGTAACTACACTGTATTTCTGCAGAATGTTCATCATTTGGGGCAGCCAATGCCCGGTGAAGAGCTGGAGGACATTGTAATGACTAGCACACAAGGAAATCTTCGGAACAGAAACTGCCCAATAACGTTAAAGCCTGTCACTGAACTAGAAGCTCCAGTTCGAAGGTATAACCACCTCTTCGCATGTCTAGCTTCTTTCGTAACAAACCAGATAACCACGGGAAGGAATTGAAAATTTCGTACCTTTCTAGCTATTTGCACTTACAGCCAATCTTCTGGCATACATGAACACCCATCTTATACCTCTGACCAGAGAGGATTGTTCTCCACTCACATCACCTTTGCTAGAGAGATTCTCATAATACCCATGACACTCATAGCCTCGCACTGGAATTGAAACTTAGTATCCTGAGAGTGGTTGCTAGCAAGCACTATGAAGACATAGAGTTTAGAACACAAGATGCTGGTGCAAGGGGATTCAGAATCCTAACTTTATGGAGTGCTCCTTAATTCCTTACAGTTAATGAAGGGAAACCAAAGAGAAGTCATGTTGGACGTACAATTTGTTTTTCTTTTTTTTGGGTGTTTCTTTGGATCTTTACTTTGCACTTTCCATCTTCCATTTCCTTCACAGAAGGTTTGCACTGGGTTTGAAGTGAAATTATACATGGACTGGTATACCCTTGCTAATTCCTGTTTGCTGTTAACTGTCATAATCTTGGAACCCAATAAGTGTTTCATGCTAATCTAAAACTAAAGTTGTTTTGTTGCAGCAAATGGTGGAGGATTTGATGTTTTTCCTTGTTTAGTGTTTTCATTTATTATAATTTGCCTAACTTCCTTATTTGACCCAATGTGGTGTAGTATTGATTGCAAGCATATATATGAAAAGAGTGCTATCATGCAGTACATGAGATCCATGGATTATCGCGGTCAATGTCCTGTGGCAGGTACTTCTTCCTTGTACTTAAGTTGTGTGTTTCTTTGCATTTTTCCTTCTTTCTGCAGAGCATCAACCTCCAATGGAGTATCAAACTCTAATGCTATTTTCATTCCTCAAGTAGGCAATAGCACTATTTATGTCATTTTCCTTTTCAGGTTGCCCTAAAAAGCTTTTGGCTGGAAAAATACAGTGTGATCCATTGTTATTGGTGGAAATTGAAGATCTTCGCACAAGTAGCAAACAAACGGGTACGAGTCAAATTATAGAAGATTTTACTGAGCCGAACGAAGAAGATAACAGTCAATGAGGTTAATATGCTCCTGTGTTCTGGAAACAAGAAGTATTTGGAGGTTCTAAGATGGTCATTCTTCTCCTTTGCTTCCCAAATTAAAATATGGATATGCTTTGTATAGCCATTTGTGCCTTCTTGCACTAGCCAGTTGGAGAAACAGAGACCGACAAGACATCTGAACTTCAATGAACAGAACCTGATCTTCTCCGGCCCCTTCCCCCAATCCTCTGTTAGTTTCCGTCACAAATTCTTTCAGAGTGCTCACAAAAGGATTGGGACACTTAATAAGTGAATTGTTAACCTTAATACAATGTTACCAGTTCGATTCCAGCATGTGAGCTGTGGAATCGAGTTGAAAATTTTTCAAGTGAGGTTATAACATGTGGAAGGGTTAGACTTTTGGATTCAAAAAATGAAAAAGAAAAAAAAAAACTCTTACACCTTCATTTTTATAGAGATGATAGCGATACGATTTTTCTGATTTTAATGTTCGATTATATAAGCAACTATGTAATCGATGGTAATTTTATTAGTCTTTGATATTTATTAAGGTTGTTCAATATTGAAATTGATAGATTTTGATAAAAGAATTTTACCGACAGAAAAAATCGATACCAATATGGAATTTTATATTTCATTATTTTGTATTGTAATCAATTATTATGTTTAATATGTTTTGAAATTATGTACTTTCATTTGAGCTTATGATATATTTTTATAGTTACTTGTGTTCGCTCATTTAGATTTAGATTTTGTTTTTTTTTTTGTTTAAACAATATATAATTTATGACTTTAAGATTTTTTGTGAGATTTTTAAAATTTAATTAGTTTAAAAAATAAAAAATTTAATTTTTTAATTGGTAACCGATTTAGTAATTAACTACTTATTACTAATAATTTTACTATTTGTAATAAAAAAAATTATCCATTAATAAATCATATGAAATTGGTAATCGATACGGTAACAGTTAATTGTTCAATTATCTTATCGCCGCCGTTCCTATTATTTTCACAAAATTGGAGAAAGAAAAACCCACTTTTTTCAACCCAAACGTCAAGACCCCCCCTCTGGACAAGCTGTCTTGATGCGTTCTTGTGAAACGGGTGACAAGTTATGCAAGTACAAAGATTACGAAACTCATCCATTTGGGTACAAAGATTTGGATTTTGCCGAAGTAAAAAATCTTGAGGAGTGTGTGAGAAATAGGGGAAGATGTTCCCAAGATTTTCTTCCTTATGCCGACGGACGCCTCTCTCTTCTCCCATCATAATCCCAACTCTTTCTTTCCGTTCTCTTCAACTGAACTGTAGCTTCAGCAGTATCAAAGCCACTCTACACATGGAAGAAAATTCAACTTCTTCTCCAATCCAACCCTTATTAACTCCCAACAAAAACAACAGCTGGAAGCCCTTGTGTTTGTACTACACTCAAGGTAAGTGCACTAAGGTAATACAATCCACTAATCTTCTTGGAAAATGTAGTGGGCTTTTCTGATTTTTTTTTTTTTTTTTTGGTTTTACTTCTTTGGGGATTGAATTGTTCTTGATTGTGTTTGTTTTGCGTACTACTTATAATAGATGGATGAACCCTCTCATACGGAGATGTTTAGCCATGATTGCTCTTCTGGGCTTGGGTTGGATGCAGCTGATTTCAAGAATTTGCAGTCCCAGAAGCTGGATTTTTTTCTTGTCCTTGATTTGGAGGGAAAAGTTGAAATTCTTGAGTTTCCTGTTCTGTTATTTGATGCAAAAACTATGAGTGTTGTTGACTTTTTCCACAGGTTTGTAGCTTTCCTTCTCATAAATCTGGACTATCAATTCTTTCTTGCAAATATAAAAATGTATCTTTTATTACATTACTACTGCTGACCAACTTGCAACCTCTGTCTATGTTGTTTTCTGTAGTTTCTGTACATGTTACAGATGTCTAACATGACAAGTGAGTATCTTTACATGGTTTAAGGGGATGTTAAGTCTATTTTGATTTATATGTGGTACGAGTTGCGCAAGATGGTGTGATTAAGTTGCACTAAAAGCATCCGACGAATTACTTTCATATTCTCTGTCCAATTTGATAGTCCCTCCATCTTTGTATGTGCTTGAAGAAGTTATCTTGATGGTTAACATCAAGTAAGCTATTGTATCTGGTAGTTGTAATCAGTGTATTCCGAAATGTGACTGATATGTATTGTTGCAAGTAATTTTTCATATCTTATCAGCAAATATTGGGAAAAAAAGATAAGGTAAGTTGATTTCAAGTCATTGATTATTTCTTCTTTTCTTGATTTTCTCACAGGTTTGTAAGGCCCTCCAAAATGACTGAGCAAAGAATAAATGAGTATATTGAAGGGAAATATGGCAAACTAGGAGTTGATCGGTACTTCTCCAATCTCCTTTACTAAATTGAGTGTACTCATTGGTCCTAGTCTGATTTAGCTTATGCTACTAGGCATTCTATCCGAGTCCCAGCTGTTCGTAATGTTCACAAAATTTTCTGAAGTAAATCATTATATGTGACCCAATAGCTAGGATATTTATTTGCACAGTCGGCGTGTGATTCATATCTTCGTGCAGCGTTTGGCATGACACTGCTATCCCCTTCCATAATGTGATTCAAGAATTTGAAGATTGGTTGGTGAAACATCGTCTGTGGGGAGAAAAGCCAGGCGGGCTTCTAAATAAAGCTGCATTTGTAACATGGTACGTTTATTGACAATACAATTTACTAGATCTTTTAGCCATTTTTGACTCTTGAAACTTAGCCATCTTGAATCATGGAACTTCATTTGGAATTATTGTCCATATGCCCCACTCGTTGTTTGTGAAGTTGATTACTCTAAAGGCCTGCATTATTTTGTAGAAAACATATTCTAGAGTTTCTGTTTCCAGGAAATGCTGATTGATAATCAAGATATAATAGTCATACAGCATGTCCAGCAGCAATAGGGAAACCATTTTATTGAATCAAAACAGAATTCTTTACTAGTTTTGAATGACACATCTATGTTTCACATGTACTAGTGGGAATTGGGACGTGAAAACAAAGATTCCGCAGCAGTGCGAAGTGTCAAATATCAAACTTCCATCATACTTCATGGAATGGATCAATCTCAAGGACAGTTATTTGAACTTTTATAAGCAGCGGGTGAGTACATAAGAATTTCTGAGCTGTTTCGAAACTAATTGGATTCTGTTATGCTATATTTGTATGAACTAACTGTATGATTCTTGTTTACCTATATTAACAATTCATTATGTAAAGAAAGCCAAGACTTGATAGGCTTTATCTGGCTAATTCATTTTGTGTTTTACCGTTCGATTTGTTCCTGATAAATGTGAATGATATGCTGCATAACGCTGTGTCAGTCACAGAACATGATTATTGTTTACACTAATTGATTAGACTAATTAGTTTCTAACAACTCTTAAAAATACAAAGGTCTGGGATAGTTATCTTCTATTAGATTATAGTTAGTTTCTGTTGCTTGTAATTCCTCCTCATCCTCACCAGGCAGTTTCTTTTGTGATTAGGCTCCTGGAATGCTTTCAATGATGAGGGAACTCAATATTCCTTTACGAGGAAGTCACCATCTTGGGATAGATGATGCTAAGAACATAACGAGAGTGTTACAGCGACTGCTTACTGATGGTGCATCTTTGCAAATTACTGCCAGAAGATATCCAGATGCTCCTGAGAAAGTCAAATTTCTCTTTCGAGATCGTATCAAGTAGCCAGAGCAATGCAACGGTGTTTCTCTCTCTTTTAACTTGTATGTGACATCCTCTTCTTCCTACTGATTGTGGTGATGACATCCGCGTTGTCTCTCTGACAAAGTACATGAGATCTAGGATCCGCCGGGGTGTTGGATGAAATGGTGAAATTGATAGGAATCAAGTTTTTTTTCATTTTGAGTCTTCTTTGCCATTGCCCGTCACTGGAGCTTCGGATGAATCCTTTAGTGAGCTTGGCCGACCCCTTATCGGAAAGCCAAGATTTTATCTAGTCCAATATTGTGCTAAAATACTCCAGAGCCTGGAATTGATGGATGCTGTACGCAATTGCAAACATAATGAAGTTTTGTTTTGAACCGCTTAAAATTCTTGTCTGATTCATAGTGCCACTTACATAAGTTGTAATCTTGTTTAGATCAATGCGTCAACCTTCAAATATCAATGCGTTTCATGGCCTCCACATAGCATGCCAAATATTAGTTACTAGGGTTGCAAACAGGCAGTTTTTATCCGTACCCGCGTGGGTTATATTCGTTTATAGCGGGTAAGGTTAAAATTTTATGTCTGCGGACCTGTACTCGAACGCATACCTGTATAGATTCTGTTAAATGAGTCTGGGCAGAGTATGATGATATCTATATATTATATTATTTTTATATTAATGCATAATTTATACATTTATGATATTGAGTGGTTTATTTTCTTAGTTTAGAGAAGAGAATTTTCTTCATAGTTTAGAAAAGAGAAATTCTCTCATCATAATTTTCTTAGGGCCTTATAGTTTAAAGTTAGATTTTATGAAAAAATTTTTATATATTTTTTTATTTAACAGGGAAAAAAAGTTAGGTGTAGGTAGGTCTGAGTCCATGTTTCAATATAAAGATTGGATTTAGGTTCATGTTTCACTATAAGGGTCTAAGTTTGAGTTTGGAAGAATTAAAGAGTTTGGACCCATTTACACCCAAGCTATCTATACCCAAGAAACCATGTGCCGGGATGCCATGCCAGAGATCACAATGGATAGCCCTCGAGAAAGAAATCCTAGGGCAACCATTAAAGGGTGCATATAAGATTCTGGCACCTTATTGGCACCAAGGACAGCCCACTTCTTCGTGGTTCTTAATAATAATAATAATACCTTGTTTTCATAGAGCTTCCTTAGTCGATAGTGTTTGGTTGATCCATCTCTACACATGAAGTTTAACTCTAGGCCGGGCTGACAATGCCCACAAAGCATGCAACAGTCTCTGGGATCTACTGGAAGACGATTATGGAGTAGAAAACATCAAGAAAGAGCAATCCTGGAAACGAATTAAATATTTACATGATCCAGAAGAAAGAGCAACGATAGCTGATACCAGTAGAGTGGCCTAGTGTTAAAAGAGATACTACAATGGTATCTCAAATATGCAAATTATATCATACATCTCGTGGTAAAATCACACTATTCTATTTATACGGTTAAAGATTTAGAAATTAGTTGGGTTTTTCAATTCATGCGCCTCTCTCATTTTCTGATGTCTGTAAGGCCGCATCTCCTCTTTCTTTCTTCATTCATCCTCTTTTTTCTATCAAAATTTTTCAGAGATCCATAATCAAATCACTATTGCCTTTTTTTTTATTTTCGAAAGAACAATTTTCATAGTTGTAACAGCGACATTCTAGCACTGCAGTAGGTTCCAATGAAGTAGCAATGTCATTTTCCATCTTGTTTGATCGGCGGCAACATCCCTCTAGTTATTTATTTATATTTTTATATGTTATTTGTTAAATTGTATAAAGTAAATATATGGAGGAATGCAGAAAACTCATTATTGGAGGAGATGAGGAGGAAAAATCGGTTTTTCCTGTGTAATTGATGTTTTTTCTAGTTGTTAAAAGTTATATGTTATCGGAGTTTCATATTTCAATTCTTTAAGTTACATGAGTCTATAACTTTAGTTCTATGATTATATACGTAATAGTTCACCAAATATTAAGTTTTATATTTTTTGTTTTCAGTATATGTGGGTGATAAAAAAGGAAGTATTTTTATGTGGATTTGATGTTTTCCTGATTGTTAAAGTGATACGTTATGGAGTTCCATTAAATGTTTTCTATTTTTTGCATGGAACATGCATTTTATTTACATGAAATATTAACACAGAACATATGAAATATCAATACTATTTCTATAGAAGCCTAATACAAAACCCATGAAACATAGAGCATATCCTCGTAAAACATTAACACATAACTCATGGAATCTCAATACTATGTCCATGAAACTTTAAAACAAAATCCTGAAACTTTAATACTAGTTCTATAGAATACTAACACATGACTATGAAACATGAATTCTATTTCCATATAAGATTAACACAAACTATGGAATCTTAGAACCTATGGAATATCAATACTATTTTCATCGAACAGATAGCCCATGGAATATCAATGCTATTTTTATTGAACATATAACTCATGCAACATCAATAGTATTTTGATGGAACCCAAACACATAAATTATGGAACATTAATATCATTTTTATGGATACATAACCCATGGAACATCAAATACTATTTTCATGAAATACATAACCCATAAAACATCACTAGTATTTTGATGGAATCTGAACACAAACTATAGAACATTAATACCATCTTTATTGAATACATAAATTCATGTAACATTAATACTATTTTTCAGCATATGTGGGTGATAAACTTATATGTTACTGGTCCCATCTAACGTATATTAACGTAGAATATCATTACGACAAAGTAAACTTAGTACAAAACTCATGAAAACCTGCAATATAACTTATGAAACATACAATATATTTTCATGCAACATTAATACATCATCCAGGTAACATTAATACATAACTAATGGGACATCTCACGTGCGTGTGCATCACTTGCTTTTGTTATGATTGGGATAATTTTTGCTCTTTTGATGTTTTAGTGGGACGACATTGTTTAGACTTTGGGGTATACCGTGCAAGGTGTACCCGGGGTCCACTGTATAACTACTATCTCAAATAAGCTGCAAAGCTTCATTTCCATATTATTGATATGTAGAATATATACAACTTTCTCATAGTATCTTAATTACAATTTCCTATTTATGGTGGATGACTAATAATCAACAATGTAATGAATACAATGATATATACAAGAATATATGGTAAGTAATCCTCGAGATGACGGAGTGATTTCCGAGATTGTAAAATCTTCCATATCTTCAACATCCCTCCTCAAGTTAGAGTATGTAGGTTACAAATGTCTAACTTGTATAGGAAATGTTGAAATTGAGAAGTATCAAGGGCTTTGGTGAAAATATTCGCACGTTGATCAATGGTAGGAAAATAAGTTGGACTAATGTGATGTGCTTGAAATTCATTGCGTACAAAATGAATATCTATTTCAATATACTTGGTACGGTCATGATAAATAGGATTGGAGACAATGTATAACGCAGCCTGGTTATCACAAAATAAAAGAATGAGACCAGAAATAGGCACACGAAGATCCTTAAATAAATACCGGAACCATTTCAATTCACAACAAGTAACTGTTATTGAGCAATATTCAGCTTCAATTGAAGAGCGAGAGACAACTATGCTATTTCTTGGACATCCAAGGAATGGGAGAATGTCCAAGAGAAATAAAATAACTAGTGAGAGAATGACGAGTGATAGGCAACTAGCCCAATCAGAATCACAAAATGAGTGTAGTTGAAGATTGTTGTTAGACTGGAGAAGAACGCCTTGCCCTGGAGATCCCTTCAAGTATAACGAGAACGAGAATAGCAGCATCCCAATGTTCCTCACGAGGATGATGAATAATTAAGAAAGGACTTGTGCAAAATATGCTAGGTCAAGGCCAGTGATGGTAAGATAGCTCAGGCAATTGACAAGATGACGATAAGAATCTGGAGAAGACAGAAATGAACCCTTAGTTTTGCTCAGTTGATGATCTTATTCCGTGAGAAATGTAAGGAGTTTTACACCTAATAGACTGACATCATTTAATATGTCCAAGGCATATTTCCGTTGGCAAAGATATATGCTTTGGGAGTTACGAGTCACTTCAATACTAAGGAAATATTTTAAAAGGCCTCAATCCTTCATATGAAAATAGTTGTTAAGATGACTCTTAAACTTATGAAGAGTGGTAGAGTTATTCCTCGTGATAATAAGATCATTAACATATACCAAGACACAGAGGAAGATGTTAGCAGAAGAGTTATTGAAAGGGAATAATAAGAGTAGAAGTGTCAAAACCCAGAAGTTAACTTGGCGAACCAACAACGAGGAGCCTGTTTCAAACCATATGGAGAGTTTTGGAGTTTCATGTAAACTTCTACAGGGAGATCACCATGGAGAATGGCATTGTGAACGTTCATATGATAAATATCTTAATTTGGTGTAATTTTGTGCCACATTAACGTTTTAAAGAGTCCGAATAGTTACCATTTTAGTTACAGGGACGAACGTCTCATGATAATCAAGACTCTCTACTTGAGTATTACCCAAAATAACTAGGCCAGCTCTACCTTTCAATACTCCTATCAGATTTCTGTTTGATCTTAAGAACCCATTTGCAGCATAAAGCTTTCTTGCTGGAGGATAGAACAGTAAGCGTCAATGTTTTATTACGTTCAAGAACATCAATTTCATTTTATATTACTGCGCGCTAATGAGGATAAGCAAGGGCTTCAGAGAGGAGAGAAGGTTCAGTATGTATATTCATGGCAGCTATGAAACCTTTGTAAGTGGGAGAAAACTTGTGACTTGAAAGACAATTGGAAATAGGATACGTATACATACTCGAGGTGGATGATGGAAGAGAAGGAACTAACGAATCTTTATTATTTCTAAGAATTTCACAGAATAGTCTTGTAGTTTGGCTGGGGGCGATGAACTCGAGTACCATGGCATTGTTCATTATTTGTCTACCAAGAAACAGAAGAGGAAGGAGGAGCCATGGAGGAATGTAAAATATTTGAAGTGGGAATTAGGGCCAAACGTGAGTGGAGTCACCCAAAACAACTATTGGGCCGCGAGAAAGAGAAAGAGGTGAGGACCTAGTTCTTTGTGGAACTTCGGCCCAGTTAAGAAAAGGAGAACGAGCTGGTGAAAAGTAGGCCAAAGACTAGGGCCCATTGGAAGAAGATGGGGGATGACTCCTAGAATATTGGGCCGTCCAGTGAGGAAATTTGTAGTGGGGTGGGCTGTGTGATTGGATTATGCAAGGAGGAATCCACAGAGGAATTTAGGACTACACCAGAAGGTAATTGGCATGTTCAGTGCACGAAACTGGTATATGTGAACAAGATGAAGATGAAGTGGATGATTTTTGGAAAGGAAAAAATGACTCATGAAAATAAATGTCCAGAGAGATAAAGATTCCTTTAGTGTAAATCAAACACTTTCCATCCTTTTTGGCCATAGGAGTACACAAATATGCATTCATGACTTCGAGAAGTAAATTTGCCACGAGGATGTGTATGAAAATAACACAAGCACCCAAAAATTTTAAACAGGGACGGAATTAGAATAATATGATTGGGGGGTTGGAGGAAAAAAATGTTTTGCCAGAATTTCGTCTATAAAATGATGTATTCCATGTACAAAAGATACTCAAACAATTCCAAATTTACATATAATATAGCAAAAGAATAGATAATCGCCCATTACCAATGAGGAGTGATCACCCATTACTCACGAGATAAACCTTACAAATTCTAGATTTACATATAATATAGCAAAAGAATAGATAATCGCCCATTACCAATGAGGAGTGATCACCCATCACTCACGAGGAATGATTACCCATCACTCACGAGATAAATACATCTATCAAAGCTGAGAATCTTGATCAAAATCTTGAGATAACAGATGAGATGAGCACGGTCAAAAGACGAAATCCAATATGACCTGCAATTGATTTAGAATGATTAGAAGATTAATATGAAAGCAAATAACATTCATCCCAATGCAAAGAATGAAAAAGAAATCACTACTGAAAAATGATTTAAAATAGAGTTTTACATGTGAACGAAATGATTAAGATGGCAATTTTATTCTTCGAGTTTGCATATTTTGAAACCGCTGCAAGATGTCTTCATTTTCAATACTCTTAAAAATCTCTTGCTCCACATAACAAACCAAACTGTCATTGAGAAACTCATCTCCCATCCTATTGCGTAAATCATTCTTAATCGTTCTCATAGCAGAAAACGATCTTTCAACGATCGCTGAAGCAACAGGCAAGACTAAAGCCAACTCAATTAGTCGATAAACTAAAGTAAAAAACTTGTGAGTATTCGTCTCAACCATCTTCTTTGCGAGATCTCTAATGTCAGTAAGGCCTCTGAAGTTGACTCCGTAAAACGATCATCCATTTCTTTGACTATAAAATCAATTACCTAACATTAAATAGAGAAAAGAACAGTTAATAATTTATAATATTACAAATAATTGAGTATTAGGTAATAAGTTAAAAAAACAATGAAATTAATTACCTCAAAAAAGATGTCTCGACGAAAAAAATGGTAGTAAGTCTTTAGCTGCCCATCCACACTCCTGTATAATCTAGCTCGGCCTGGTAAAGGATCATGTATGTTCGGCACGAAAATATCATTTTTGATACAAAATGCAGTAACAACACCCAATAACTCCTCCCAATAATCATCATCATTTCTGTACTTCTTCAAATCTTCCTTTATTGTCTGAATCATCCGAACAGCAGTGACTATGTGTTAAGTCCTTTGTTGCAAGCATATTGACAATGTATTTGTTTTTGCCAATACATTTACCATTAATTGAGCAATGATACAAATTCAAACTGCCACATTTTATCAATCAAACCTCGGGCAATGCCTCGACTATTGACCTCATCAGCGTCTTCATATATAGTTTCAAGCACACGTGTCACTGCATCCCACATATGCAAAATTCGAGTTATTGTTTTGAAGTGAGAGCCCCAACGAGTGTCACCTGGCCGAGCTAAACTTGTTTCCTGATTTTTGCCCTTTCCTGTAGCAATTTCTCCACTTTCTAGACATTTTACAAGATCATCATACTGCTTTTGCAGAAGAGCATCCTTTCTTTTACATGAAGCTCCAACATTGTTTACAATCTTAGCAAGGTACTCAAAAAAACTACACACGTGAGCATTTTTCTTTGAAGTAGCCACAAGCACTAATTGAAGTTGGTGAGCAAAGCAATGAATATAATATGCGTACTTATTTTCATCTAAAATTTTTTGTTTCAATCCATTAAGCTTGCCATGCATATTAGACGCCCCATCATAACCTTGACCTCTGAGCTGTGAAATTGATAATCCATTTACTGCAAAGAAATTATCAATACTATTTTTCAACATCCGTCCAGAAGTGTCACTCACGTGTACTACTCCAAGAAAACGCTCGACCACTTCTCCATTATCATTAACAAATCTCAAAACTATAGACAATTGCTCCTTCACAGAGCTATCTCGAGCCTCATCAACCAAAAGAGAAAAAAACTTGTCACCAATCTCATTGATAATAGTTTGTCTCACTTCTGTTGCACAAGCATTAACAATTTTTTTTTTGAATTTTAGGAGAAGCAACTGATTATTTCCCGGAGCATTCAAGTTCATGACCTTATTTACTTCTTCCAAATCCTCACAATACCATTTTGTTAATTCAAGAAAATTACCTCGTCGGATTGAATTTATCGACTCATCATTTCCACGGAAAGCTAAACCCTGACTTAATAAAAATCGAATAACTTTTACGACAGTTAGCCATGCACGGTAGTCAATCTCAGTTTGACTACTTTGTTGCGCTAAAATGTATTTCACATTATGTCTTTGATTTTTGAAACCCAATAGCTGAATTATAGCACCAGAGTGAGGACTATTTGGAGCACCTTCATGGTTTCTAAATTTTTCTTTAGCACGTTTCCAATTTTTAAAACCAACTTCTATAAACATATCATCACCATGTTTGTGATTTTGACCTTTAGCAAACAAATAACAACAGAAACAAAATTCTGCATCTTTATGTACACTGTACTCTAACCAAGTAAAATCTTTAAACCATATCTTCTGAAACGATCTTCTAATTTCACCAAAATCAGTTTGCGAAAATTTATGATCACATAGTTGAGTTGGGCCTTTAGCCACATACCGTCTCCTTAATTTATCTCTAATTTCATAAGGATAACTATCAATTGGTTTACACAATCCTGGATCACCAATAATTTCAAAATCCGAAAACTCTACCCCTACCCGAGGCTTTTTCCCACGATCTTCATTATTAACATTTCCTTTATTAGCTGATTTTTTTTCAATCGGTTTAGGACCCTTCTTCCATGTTCCAAAATATTTCTCCATAGTAAAATCCTATATAATATTCAAATATTTTAAATTCACAATTCAACACATTTCATTTATAACATAATAATTAATTAGAACATAAATTACATAATAATCATATTTTTACCAAAAAAATCCTAGAAATTTTTTCACTAACAACACAAAAATTTTAGCACTCAAAAATCTGTTTTCCAAAATAAAAAATTTTAGCACTCAAAATAAAAAATCCTAGAAATAAAAATGTTTCTGAAAACTTACTTTTTTTTTTCTTCAAAATGTTTCTGAACAGAGATTACCTTCACTGCTTCAGTACAGCACTAGTTGCATTGCTGCCGCCATCGCGCCGCCGTGTCCGTCTCCTTCCTTCCTGCCGCCGATTGCTGGCTTGCTGTTGCAGCGTTGCTGTCCTCTCTCAGTGGGCTGAGGCTCTCTGCCACCGTCGACACGCACACGACACCACCCGCGCTGCGCCGCTGTCTGCTTATTGCGCCACCACCGCTGAGCTCGGAGTCTGACCACTGACCGAGGAAGAGGGTTTACGTTTCTGTTTTCGCGGAGAGGGAGCGGGAGCGGGAGCCAGTCGGGGAGAGAGAAAGCTCCAGTTCTTTTTTTTTTTTTTTTTGTTTCTGCTGGCAGCCCGCAGCTGCAGAGGGTTTACAAACTTTTTTTTTTACAAATCAGTCCCTACGTTTTGGGGGGGCTAAATTGAAAAAAAAAATGGGGGGCTTAAATGTAAAAAACTTAAAATTTTTTTTAAAAAATTTAATTGCCTGGGGGGTTCGAGACCACCCGAGCCCCTTAGTAGGTCCGTCCCTGATTTTAGATGAGAATAAACCGGGAGTTTTGTGGAAAAATATTTTGTAGGGCGATTTTCCATTTAGAAGTTTGATGGATGTGCGGTTTAGTAGATAGACAACTGTTTGCACACATTCCCCAAAAAATATATAGGTAAAGATGCTTGAAATATAAAGGCTTTAGTAATGTTAAGAATATGACGATGTTTGCATTTTACCTACCATTTTGTTGGGGAATAGAAATAAGTGATGTTTGGTGAATTATACTGCGTTTGAAGAAAAAGGGTTTTAAACACAAAAATTATGTACCATTGTCAGAAATAGCATTTTTTTTATTTTGGTACCAAATTGTGTTTGAATAAGTGTATAGAATTGCGTACTTCACTATTTTAAAAGAGAAAATAAACCAACATAGCACGAGAGAAATTGTTAACAATTATTAGAAAATCAAAGGAACCACACGAAGAAGGGTATTTATGTGGGCTCCAAATATCACAATGAATCAAATCAAACACATGTTTAGCAATAGAATTACTATTCAAAAAACTACTATGAGTCAGATTTGCGAGAAAACAAATAGAGCAAGTTGAAGAAATATTAGGAAATAACGAAGAAAAACCAGAAATGCATTTCAAAACAGAAAATGAAAGATGAACAAGACATTGATGAAGCATTTGTGGAGACACCATAGTGGTATGAAAAGCTCGAACTGTGGGACCACCGTGAGACTAGTAGAAGTAATAAAGTTCATCAGACAACCTACCCATTCTAATCACCAACCTCGAAGTAAGATCCTGTATCATACAACCATTCTTAAAAAAACCTACAAAGTAATGTAACTAATAATTTTTTAATTGAGAAGTAGAGATTAAGTTGTATGCAAGGCCCGGAATAAATAGCACATTTCATAATACAAATTTTGGACTCAACCAAACACATCTTTCCACGCAGCAACAGTTTTAGAACCATTCGGCAAACCAATATAAACAGGATATATAGAAGCAAGATTAAAAATAATTTGCCTTTGTCCTGTTATATCTCATGAAGCACCAGAGACAATAAGCCAAGTGATATTACAAGATAACTTTGAATTATGTAGTGGACCCCTGCCCAAGTGTTATTGTGAGTGATTGATTAAGCGGTGGTTGTCCCAAAATGCTCCAAAATGACGTGAAATTCACAGAAGGACTTGCACCAACATGGACTATGGCGACAAGGGCAGAATGTCCGCTAGAACTTCCTGGTATACCACCGTGAGTTTGAATTGTCGGAGTAGGACAGGTTGTCCAGAAATCGTCGGTGTCAACCCGTGGAGGCCAGCCGTTGGAAGAAGCTCTAAGGCCTACTCTAATTTTGTATAATTCTGGGACTCCAGCCCCATATCCAGGCTGTACAGTAAAAGAGAAGGACTGCAACTGGCCAATTGGAGGTTGAAGAAAGGATTGTTGCTTGTATGCTGGAGTTGCAAATACTGTGCCGCCTCCTCTCTCATGTCCACAACCGTGGTTTTGATTTTGCTAGCTACCTTTGCGGCCTCTTACACTGGAGCCCTTTGCTCGGTCAGCCCACCAATCTGGGTACCCTACAACTTGATGGCCTAGGCTAGTAGGTTAGTTCTGACCGTCTGGGAAATGGACGAATATAAATTTTAAAAAATAGGTTCATAAAAAAAAATCAGTCCGGATTGGACCAACCAGTTATTGGTGCGGGCTTTTGCGGTCCAATCCGCGAGGTGGCCCTTTCTTTTTTTTTTTTAAAAATAAATTTGCATATTAATTTTTTATATTTTTTAAAATTTAGACATTATTTAGGTATTATTTATGTGTATTTATTTTGTTTCTTATTTAGATGTTAGTGTAATTTTATGACTCGTTGAATATTTTTAAAGAAAATTGATTTTTAATAATTTTTTAAGATAAAAAAAATTTTATTCAATAAAAAAATCATAAAAAAATTTAAAAGCCCGCAGGCTGGCCTGTTTATTTGCGAGCTAGCCGCAGACGGATATGGTTTATGGTACTTTCGTCTCACAAAAAAAACCAAACTGGATCGGATCGGACTGTTTGAGCGCGGGGTAGATACGGTGCGGTTTGGGCCAGTTCGACCCATTTGACACTGCTAAACTTGATAACAAGTCTATGCAAGATGTCCAGATTTTGTACACACAGTGCAAAAGAGTGTATTTTATCATTAGTTTTCACCACAAAAGCGACAACATCTATTCGTTCATCTCTACTGCGTGCCACAATATGGTGTCTCTCATTGTGAATAATTATAGAATAAGCATTATTCACCCTAGGTAATGGATCTATGGTAACAATTTGAGTGATTATCATACTATAGGTGGAGTCATCAAAACCAAGAAGGAATTGGTATAATTTCTCCTCTTGTTGGCAATGATTCGCCCCCTCCATTTGTGTGCAGGTATATCCTTTGCAACAACAATCCTCAATTTGTTCGTAATAAGAGAGTTCATCCCAAATCTGTTTGAGTTTGCCATAGTAATTATACATTGAATCCTCTTGTTGGCGACAATTTGATAGGGCGATTTTCAATTCAAGGATCGCGGTCTGTTGCCAACAAAGGAACGTGATTTCAATTCGTTCCAAAGATCCTTTGCACTTTCCATGTACACAATTTGTTTGCTTACTTTCGGATCTATTGTATTAAATATTCAAGACTGGATCAACAAGTTAATCGTAATCCAATCCTCTAGTTCGGCAGAGTCATTCTCCGAACGTTTTAGAGTCCCATCAAGAAAACACATTTTCCGTTCCCTTTCATGGCATTTCGGAATGCCATTTACCACTACTCGTAATTGTTTTTTCGAAGTTTGACATGAGTGAGAAGTTGTGTGGAAGTATCACAAGACATCAAAGTGTATGGATTAAGATCAGGATAATAGTCACCCTAGAGTACCCGCTGCTAATCCTCTAGGTCTGGGGTATCCACGCCTTTTCTTGCTCGTCCCAAGAGTACCCGCAATTGTTGAATGTATCAAACGTGATAATCTGCAGCCGCTTAGTCGAATCTTGTTGTTCACCTTTAAAATTGACACTACAAGCTCGAAAAACACGAGAGTATCAAAGGGTAACGATACAAACGGGTTTTCGTATCACTAACAGTATTTCGCATCGCGTGAATTATTAAGAAAACCACAAAAAAATGAGATTGTTTCTATATTTTCCGTATCATATAAAGATCTAAAATCCGAACCTCACTCTGCCCTTCCCCTTTCGGTACTAAGGTATGACCAAAGAAATACGCTAAGGCTCTAGGTAAAAGGTCAAGAGAGTCGCCATCATGAAGGATTTGTCTCCTATCTTCTGGATGAGGATGGATTTTAAAGTGATTTATCGCCTCATATCTCTAGACTGAGTCCTCTTAGACGGTCTTTCTATTAGAATCAACAGTGACCATATTCCCCTAATCTCTAATACCTAGGATAGATGCTAGATACCCCTATCTAACACAATACGAACCCCTTTCGCTATGGAAATGATTGTTTCGAGGGTTTTATCTATTTTATAGAGCATGGTGACGTAGAATTCATGGTTAAGGTCAGGATAATAGTCACTCCAGAGGTGAAGGAGGGGTTCACAACCCATATTGCCAAAAAGAGTGGTAAACTGTATGTGCTCGGTAACATGCTCATTAAAGGATTTCTCAACTATCATTTTCAATTGGCCCCGATCCATGATTTGTTTTTGGTTAGCAAGGGAGAGTTTATTAGGAAAAGGAGGAATGACTGGAAGTTGTGTCTGCTCAGGTATGGGACATCGACCCGAGCCCATTTGGAAGTGGTAGCACGTTTAGAGAAGGTGGCGGTGGGCTTTTTTGGAGGCAAGACTAAAGGACAACTACAGCAAAAAATCACCAAGGTGATAACCAAAACCCAAAAGGAAACACAAACAAAAAGATTACAGCAACGAAATAAACATATAAACACGAAAATGGTGGGAAAAAGAGTGACAAAAATGGTACCAAGAATCACTTAAAATGCCAAGAATAAACGTAGCCCATGTGTGATAATTGTCTTAATGTCGCCCGTATGTGTTAAAGTGTGAATGGAAAATGAACAGTAAGAATGACAAACACAACAAAAAAGAGAATTCAAGTAACAATTACAAAATAACCCTGCAGATTAAGGCGATTATATATTGAACAAATAAACAAGGATAAAGAAAGAAAAGAGTGTAGAAGCTTATCCTCAGTTTGTTTTAATAAACAAAACACCGCTGCTACGTGGATAAAACACATGCTATCTTGGATGTCATGTTGCCAGAATCCTTGCCGGAATGCTAGGGTAGAGCTGGCAGAGATCTTGTCAGATTTCGGTGAAAGCTAACCTGCAATTACAGTGAGTAAAAATGGGGAAAGAAAAAAAAGAGAAATAGAAAGATAAAAGAGAAAGAGAAGGTAGAGAAGAGTAAAAATAGGAGGAAAGAGAAGGGGTGTGTGGATTGTGGTGTGGGGCGCGTGGAAAGTGTTGATGAGTGGGTGTGGTGTTCACGGGAAGAAGAAGAGTGAAAAGAATAGAAAGGGAAAGAAGAAGAAGAAAGGAAAGAAAAGAGGATAGTGGTATTGATTTGTGGTGGCGGTATGGTGCATGGTGGTAGAGAGACGAGAGAGGGGAAAGAAGAGAGGAAGAAAAAGGTGAGAAGAAAAGAAAGGAAAATGATAAAGGAGAGGAAGGGGGAAGTGGTGCTGCCGGTGGTGAGACATCAGAGACAAGGAAGCTATACCTGAAAATGAGGGAAGAAAATTGAGAGAGTTGGATAGTAGGTTTGCCCACCGTCTGCGGTAAGCTTCTACCTACTTGGACCGTCGAAAGTCTTACCCTACTAGTAGTAGGTAGCCTACTGGGGTAAGCTTCTGTTCAAGCCTCGGATTTTGTTCGATTTATGCCATCTTAGCCCCGTTTTGCGCCCGATAAAATCCTAGATCCATGTCAACTATCCATCCCCTTTTTAACATGAATTCAAACTCCCAAGAACTCCTTAAAATCAATAAAGACAAATAAAAAGATCAAACATGATAGGCAAAGCATAAAAGTACAGTTATACAATTACATGATACAAGAGCCAAAAGAAGAAAATCTCACTCATCATGGAGAACAAAGGAAACATGATATGCGTTATTTTGTAATACATTTATATGTGTTATTTGCATCGTTTTACGATTACATAAAATGCACATTTTAGATTAATACACTTTATTCTTGTCCTAGGTTTTCCCAATGAAGAAAACGACGAAAAGGAACGAAAATGGTCGAGAACAAAGTGAAAACAACAAAAACAAAGAAGATCTACCACCTGAGATAGGCCAACCTGCCATCAGCGGTAGTTCCTGGAGGCAAAGCAAAGAAGAAACAGAAGCCTACCATTAACAATAGGCTACCCGTACCGTCGAAGGTAGGTCCCGACTGTAGCAGAGTAATGTGTTTTCTCAGCTTTTAAATATAACTTTTCATTCATTATGGGGGTTCCGCCATTAGTGTTGAGAGAAGAGAATAGGGACGGACCTAGGTTAGAAAATCCCCCCCAATTTAGCCTCAATTAGGTAGGAAATCAGTAGAAAAACTATAATTGAGGGTTTAAAGATAAAAAATGGAAGATTCAAAGGCGTAATTTCGGGCTTCAATTGGGCGATTCGAGAGACGAGCTCGAGCAATGTTCAAGATTGCAATTTCGACTTCAACCTTCTCCTAAGCTTTCTTTTCCTTTCTTTTCACTGAACTTAGATTATTAGTTTTATTTTTAATATAATGTTTCGTGGCTAGATTTTTATATTTGGATGAGGGTTGGACCCTAATTCTTGATTACTATGATCTTGGATTAATTTACAAAAATTGATGTTTGTTTTCAATTGAGTTGTCTTCCAATTGTATTTTGTTGCAATTTAATTGTCATGAAATTAAATTCATCACAAGAGTGTTTGGAATTGAAAAAGGAAGAACACTCTAGGGCAATCAATTGTGTGTTAATTGGGACAATAGAGTCGCCTTCCTTGAACTCTTTCCTTATCACTTGCTTATTGTGCCACTTCTTCATCTTCTCCTTATAAATGCTCGAGTTCTCATAAGCTTGGAGATGCCATACATTGAGCTTATTCAGTTGTAACAGATGTTGCTTAGCTATGCGAAGATAATCAAAATTAACAAGGTGTATCGCCGAATGTGCCTTATGCTCAATTTCTACATGTAAATGACAAGACTTTCCATACAAGAGTCTAATGATATGGAACCTATGGGAGTCTTGTAGGCCATTCTTTATGCCCAAAGAGCATGATCAAGCTTTATGCTCCAATCTTTTCGGCTATGATCTACCACTTTTTCTAAAATCCTATTGATCTCTCTACTAACTACCTCCACTTCTCCACTAGTTTGAGGATGGTAAGGTGTAGCTATTTTATGAGTAACCCCTAAATGTTTAAGCACTTTTTAAAGTTTGGTTACAAAAATAGGTACTTCTCATCACTTATTATGGCCCTAGGGATGCCAAAACGAGAAATTTTTTTTTCAAGAACTTAACTACAATTCTGGCATTGTTTGTAGGCAAGGCTTAAGTCTCCACCCACCTAGACACATATTCAACAACTACCAAAATGTATTATTTACCATAGGATTTTGGAAAAGGACCCATGAAATCGATTCCCCAATAATTAAATACCTTACACACTTGAAAAGTAGTAAAAGGCATTTCATTTGTTTCAAGATATTACTTGTGCGCTGGCAACTATAAGAACCCATAACATACCTCTTTGTATCTTTGAAGAGAGTGCTAGCAGAAACTGGACTCAAGTACCTTTTGGGCAGTACCATTTGCTTGGAAGTGGCTGCCTACGAGATCCTTGTGGCAGTGGCTCAAAATATCTTTAGTTTCTAGATAAGGCACACATCTCCGGATGATTTGGTCTGCGCACTAGCGGAAAAGATAGGGATCCTTCCAAAAGTAATACTTCAAGTCTACAAAGAACTTCTGCCTTTGTTGTGATGTACCTGCATGTATAACATTTGAAATAAGGTAGTCAGCAATATCGGCATACCAAGGGGAATTATCAACAATAGCATGGTGGAAACAAAGTTGTTCGTCCGGAAGCTGTCATTGATGTATCCTTCCTCTAAAGGTCCTAAACCAGGATTCTCCAATATTAAGAGATGGTCTGCAGTCAAATTCTTGACTCCCATTTTGTCCCTAATCTCCAAATCGAATTCCTGCGATAAAAGTACCCATCTGATCAATCTAGGCTTAGCATCGTTCTTAGATAACAAGTACTTAAGAGCAGAATGGTTAGTGTTTACAATCACTTAAGATAAAATGAGATAGGGACGGAATTTATCAAACTTAAATACTATTGCAAGTAATTCCTTCCTGTAGTTGTATAGTTTGCTTGAGCATCCGTCAAGGTCTTGTTTGCATAGTAATAGGCTGAAAGTACTTATCCTTCCTCTATCCTAAAACTGCCCCTATAACAAAGTCACTAGCATCACACATTAGTTCAAAAGGGAGTGACCAGTTTGGAGAAACTAAGATAGGAGAATTGGTTAGTTTTTCCTTGAGCATTGTAAAAGCATTCAAACAAGCATCATTGAAATCCAAAGGAACATATTTCTCAAGCAATGCAGTAAGGGGTTGTAATTTTAGAAAAATCCTTTATGAAACACCTATAAGAACCTAGCATGCCCCTAGAAAAATCTTCACCACCTTTACAGAAGAAGGGGGAGGTAATATTTTGATTGTTTCAATCTTAGCCCTAGAACTATTCCTTCCCTAACCATGAAATGGCATTTCTCCTAGTTCAAAACCAAATGAGTTTCCTCACATCTTTTCAAAACTTTTTCAAGATTATCTAAACATACATCAAACCTAAAAAAAATGATCCATGAAAACTTCCTTAATTTCTCCCACTAAATACCTAAAAAATGGTAAGTTATGCAACACTAAAAAAATAGCAGGAGCATTACATAATCCAAAAGGCATACACCTGTAAGTAAATATACGGTATGGGCAGGTGAAGGTAGTCTTTTCCCGATTCTCTAAAGAGATAGGAATTAAAAGTAGTCGAAGAATCCATCAAGGAAGCATTAGTATAATCCCCTGCTAACCGCTCCAACATTTGTTTGATGAACGGCAGCGGGATGTGGTCCTTTCAGGTGGCTTCGTTTAACTTTCTATAATCAATACACACCCTATATCTGGTGATGAGCCTTGTTGGTAAGTTCATTTTCTTATTGAGGACCGCTGTCATACCTCCTTTCTTTGGTATTGCTTGTACTGCACTTACCTAGATGCTATCTGAAGTAGGATATATGATTTCAGCATCTAGAAGTTTGATGACTTCTTTCTTCATAACCTCTTTCATGTTTGGGTTCAACCGTCTCTGGGGTTGAACCACTGGTTTGAAGTCCTCTTCCAAGAGAATCTTGTGAGTGCGGAATGAAGGATTAATTCCTTGTATGTCAGCTATCTTCCAAGCAATAGCTTTCTTGTGCTTCGGCAATATTCTCAGTATAGCCCTTTTCTGCGGTCTACTTAACTTGGAGGAGATGATCACTAGGAGTGTTGAGTTCTCCCCTAAGAAAGTATACTCCAAGTGCTTGGGCAGTGGCTTTAACTCTAACTCCAGAGGTTCTTCAAGTGAAGATTTAAGTGAAGGTCGAGGAGGTTCCTTGTTCCTTCTTTGTATCTTTCTTCTCTACCTCCATTTCATCTAACATTTCCACCATGGTTTGAACTTCTTCAGAATCAATCGTTCCTTGGTCATCTTGCTGGAAAGCTATGAGAAGAGCATCATCTTTCACAATCCCTACACATGAGTAGATATGTAAGGATCAAGAATATCAATCATGAAACAAGTGTTATCATGATCTAAAGACTTACGCATGGCATCAAGAATACTAAGAACTACCTTCTTATCCCTTAACCTAAAGGTTAACTGCCCTTCCCTAACATCGATTAAAGATTTAGCAGTAGCAAAGAAGGGATGACCAAGAATGAGAGGTACTTTAATGTTCTCACTCATATCCATGACCACAAAATCTATAGGAAAGAATAAATTATCTACCTGAATAAGCACATCCCCATTGATGCCCTTAGGATACGTAACAGACCTATCAACTAGTTGTATATTCATCCTATTAGGTTTAGAATCTCCCACTCTTAAATTTTCAAAGTAGGCATAAGCACCCAAATCAGCTAAATATTTGAGTGGGACCTCTATTCTGGGACCCTAGAGGTTGTGGTAGTCTTTTGTTCTCTTGTCCTCCCCAAGAGAAATTTGGGTGATTCCTCTAACCTGGATTATATATGTTTGAGTATGGGTTATTCCCTTGTCTATTTCCTTAAATATAATCAACTTGCTCCACAGTTGTGCCCATCCTAGGGAACTCACATTTAAGATGTCCACTATTTTAGAAATCACATAATAATACTTGCTGTTAATCTCTATTCCATGGCAGTAAGCATATGCACACTATGTACCCCTGTTGGTTTCACTCGGGACCTTGTACTTCACCATGTATAGTTGTTCATTGCATTCTGCTCAATTTAGATCAAAGATTTCTTGAGGTGTGCTCGAATCTATGGACCCACTTGAAAATGCATCTATGAACTACCTTGCCCTCGTATTGATCCCATTATAAAAAGCTTGAACCTGAATACCGAGGTCAATGCCGTGATGTGGACACTTCTTTAGGCGTTCTTTTAATCTTTCCTATACTTCATATAAACTTTCCCCATCTGTCTGTTAGAATGATAGAATCTCGTTTCTTAACTTCGCAGTACAACCAGGGGAAATATCTGCCTAGAAACTTCTCTACAAGTATCTGCCATGAAGTGATAGAACCTCCCGGTAAAGACTTTAACCAATACTTGCTTCTATATCTAAGAGTGAATAGGAACAGGCGAGGCCGGATCACATCATTGGAGACTTAATTTATCTTGAAGGTGGTAAATATCTCCAAAAAGTTGGTGATATGTGCATTCAGATCCTCTTCGTGCAGCCCATCAATTGAGCCTTGTTTTCTAGAATCTGTATAACATGGGGCTTGATCTCAAAGTTATGCCTAGATTGCCAACCTTGTTATACTTGGCTGCACCCCGCTGATGGATGGCCGAGGATAATCCGCCATTGTTTTTTCTGCCATTGGTGGTAGAGGTGAAATAATAGGAGGGGCGATCAATAGATCCTTTTGTTGTTCCTCCATTTTATCCACCGGGATGATCTCGTTTCCCGCCATTTTGAATCTAAGGGCATAACAGTCACTCCCTGGATCTCTGGATCGAATTCAATTAATTCAACCCTTTGACTTATGGGGATAAACTAGTTGAATCAACACATGTAGTAGAAAAGAACAAGAAAAGGTAAATCACCAAAAGTATAATAGAATGCAAAATAACATAGAGATAATCCACTCATGAAAACACGAATAAACCAAGAGCAAAAGGTAACAAATGAATTAAACAAAAACAAGGAAAAGAAAACGATTAGAAAAAAAGAAAAATGACATTCTTTAATTTATTATCCCTGGCAACGATGCCAAAAACTTGTTGTGAAATGAGACTGCTCTAAATAGCTCAACAAGCAAGTGAGCCTATTGATATAGCACTAGAGAATCTCTTAGGTTGTCGAACTCAGGGAACAGAAAAGCTGAAATACTAACCTTCTTTTTAAGATCTAGTAAAAAAATATGATTTGTTTTCAAAAGAAAATATTAAAACTAAGGCAATAAGAAAGACAAAGAATAAACTATTGAAACAAAGAAATCTTGATTTGAGAAATGAAAATATGAGAAAGAAGTTTGAACGATGGAATCTCCCTGGATTTTCGTCAACTATTTCAATTGGTGGAATGATAAAAAGAATAATTGAAAGAGTAAGGTTGGATCATCACACTTAATTTGGGTAATCCTTATCTCGAGGGGAGAACCTCTCTATTCACTAACCTTTAGAGAATCTTCTTTTCTCTGCCTAACCAATTATGAATGCCTTAGGAATTAGTGATTAAAGGACCTAAATGTGCAATTGATATCTCTATTCAATTGCCAACTCCTAATGCTCAATTAGTTGCCTTAAATTTGTTTTCTTTTTTCAATTCCAATCAATTTTACGAATTAAGTTGATTCGCTCAAATCAAACAATACAATTCATAATTGAACAACAACCTAACATAGAACAATCATCAATTTTATAAAACCAATCAAAAGATCATATCATTCAAAAATATAGGGTTTAACCCTCATTCAAAAAAATTGAAAATTAGCTACAAAAGATCTTCACTAAGCTCAAATTCATAGTAAAATTCATAAATAGATAAGAGAAGGAGAAGCTTATGCTTGAAAAAGTCGATTCCATGGTTTCGAATCGCCCCTGATCTCGTCTCTCGAACTGCCCGATGAAATTCGAAATTACTCCTTGAAAATCCTTCAATCTCTTCTCTCAACACTCAATCACCTATCTAATCTATGGATTCTCACTGATTGAAGAAGAATTGAGAGGAGTTTCTATCAGTATTTTTTGCCCCTAACTCTCTCTGAACCTAAAACTGAAAATGCCCCAAAAAGGGGTAAAAATTTACATTTACAGAGACTAAAAAACACATTAAAATTGCTGAATTCAAGAACTACCGCAGTGGTAGGTCGAGGCCTATCGGCCATGGTAGGTTTCTATCCAAAATCTCTTAAAATCCTCAGGACCTACCGTCGGTGGTAAGGGTAGCTACCGTCGATGGTAGGCTTCTATCTATTCTTTTTTTTGTGCCAACAATCTACCACCTGTATAGGGGTTGCCTACTGTCGGCAGTAGGCTGTTGTCCATAGTGTTGTCAGCTTTTCGTTTTCTTCGTTTTCGCTTGCTTTGCTCCCGTTTCTGCTTGTATTCATTAAACTCCTCTTCGAGAAGCTCCAAAGTCAAAATTAGAGGAAAATGAAGTAATTTATATGTTTTATATACTAAAAACATCACAAAATGACATAATTAACATATAAAATATAACAACACTTAAGCACATATCATGAACCCCAGTCCTAGATGTTTCATCATAATTAATTTCTTAAAGCTTTAGTCTTTACTTTAGTTTCTTGTTAGTAATTTAGTAAAAATATCTTAATCATTAAATTGGGTTGGCTTAGATAAATAAAATTACAATAGTTAGTAAATAAAATGTCTTTGTGGGATCGATACTTTTATTTTGTACACAATAGGTCGTGTACTTTCGAAAAACCCCTATCAAGTTTTTGGCACCATTGTCGGGGACTGTTGTGTTGATATTGATTTTATTGCATTTTGGTTCGACTAGTCTATTTTTATTTATTTTGTTTGTTTTTCTATTTTATCGTGTCTTTTTGCATCTCTAAATTACAGGTTCTCTTCTTGTATGCAAAGAACTCGAAGGCTTGGGTATCATGTTTCGCTTGATCTTGAGACTGAACGTACTTTTTGCGCAAGGAGAAGAATTATTTAGAAGAAAAAAACGATAAGAGATGGGTGACGGTGCTAGATTCTTGAAGGATTTTGCAACACAGAATGTTATAAGGCTCAGTTCTGGGATTGTAAAGCCTACCATTGAGGCTAAAATCCTCTCTCCTTCAAATAGTTCATCACAACTAATTTAGTGGTTTGCCTAGTGAAGATCCGTTCATGTACATTTCTATATTTCTTGAAGTCTGTGACATACTGAAGGTTAATAGTGTTACTTCCGATGCCATTAAGTTGAAACTATTCCTTTTTTAAGGACAAGGCAGAACAATGGTTGCAAGACTTGCCAATAAGGTCTACCACAACTTGAGACCAATTGACTGAAGCTTTCCTGACTAAGTTCTATCCTCCAGGAAAAATAGCCCAAATTCGGAATCAAATTCAAACCTTTGTGCAAAAGGAGGATAAGTTGTTATATGAAGCTTAGGAGAGGTTCAAGGAGTTTCTGCGTTCATGTCCTCATCATGGGTTAGCTAAGTGGCACCTCGTCCAGACTTTCTACACTGGAATGACCTACACTACAAGAATGTGGTAGATGCTACTATTGGAGGTACTTTTATGAATAAGACTGTCTATGAAGCTTATGATCTTTTGGAGGACATGGCCCAAAATCATTACCAATGGCATGGAGATAGAACAAGTTCTAAGAGGACTGGAAGTAAGTATGATGTTGATACTATGATTCTTCTTAATGCTAAATCTGATGATTTATAACAAAAGCTTGATTATATGAATATTAATGTTCTTGCATCTTATGTTTCTTGTGAAGTTTTTGGATCTTTTGGTTATTTAGCTATTCAGCGTCAATTGAGAAAATTTTCTTCCCAAGGTTTCTCAGTTGGACAAGTTTCTATGATGAATCATTTCAATCAAAATGACCCTTTCCCTCAAACCTATAACACTTGTTGGAGGAATCACCCAAGATTTTCTTATAATAGTGATTCCAATCCCATTTCCCAAGGTGTTCCTAAACAACCTCCGGTTTTCGACTAAGGCCCTTTAATCCCCTACCTCCTCAAAGTCTAATTTAGAGTCGTTATTGGAAAATTTTATGTTGGCTCAAACTAAGCAAAATGATAGTGTTAATAAGGATATTCACCAACTTAACTCAAAATTTGACTCCTTAGTCACCCACAATAAGATGTTGAAAACTCAAATTTCTCGACAAGGCTCTTAATAAATGGTAAGTTACCTGGCCACACCAAGAACCCAAAGCAAATTGTCAACCAGTGTCTTTAAGGAGTGGTAAACAGTTGGAGGACCCTAAGGTGAGGGAAGTTAAAGTTGAGACTTCTAAAGAACATGAGGGGAAAAGTGAGGAGTTGAGCATATAGAAGAAAAGAGGGAAGAGGAACCCAAGTATGTTATCCCTCCACCGTATAATCCACCTTTGCCTTTTTCCCAAAGACATGCTAACGCTAAGATTGATAAGAAATTTGGCAAGTTCTTTAAAATTCTAAAGAAATTGTATTTAACTGTTCAATTTACTAAAGCTCTTTCTAAAATGTCTTCGAATGCTAAATTTTTTAAAGAAATTTTATCCAAACATGAAAAATTGAGGATAATGGAACTTTAGCTTTGAATGTGGAGGGTAGTATTATGATAAAAAATAAATTGCCTCCCAAACTTAAGGAACCTTGTACTTTTTCAATACCATGTTTGATTGGTAATATGTTTATTAACCATCCTTTGCGTCATTTAGGGGCTGGTGTTAGTGTCATGCCTATATATATTTATGAGAAGCTTAGGTTAGGTGAACTAAACCCTATCGGAATGTCTCTCCAATTAGCAGATCATTCTATAAAATTTCCGTTAGGTGATATTGAGGATGTAGCAATCAAGGTGGGTAAGTTTTTTACTCTTGCTGAGTTTGCTATTTTAAAGATAGATGAAAATAGTCAAGTTCCCGTCATTCTTAGAAGGCATTTCATAGCTACAATTGGCACTAATTTTGATGTTAAAAATGAAAAGATTTCCTTAAGTGATGGAGGTGAGGCAATTAATTCAACTTGAATAATGCTATAAAACATTTTTCTCTTGAGCATGTGATATATGCCATAATGTCTTTTCTTTTATATGTTAACTTGCATCATTTTTATGATGTTTTTAGTATATAAAATGTATAACTTACATCATTTCCCTTCACTTTTATCTCAGGTGCTTCTCAATGAAGAAGTTGAAGAACATAAGTGAAAACGAGCGAAATCGGAGCAAAAATAGAGAAGACGAAAGCAATTGACACCAAAGACAGACACCTACAGCCTGCGGTAGGTATTGTTAGTATATGCCCTAAGACCAATTGACTCACATGTATGATTTATGAAGCATGTATTTTTTAATTGTATTTTATGCTCTTGGTCATCAAGTATGTGACTTGATAGTAAAACCCTTATAGCTAATAAAATAATATTCTTATTTGTCCCTAGTTTATTACATCTTGTAAACTAGTGTGAAGTTGATTGATGGTCAAGTTTTACTGATCATGAATATGAGATATAAAATCAATTCATAAATACATATTGAGAATATTGTATTAGACATGACCCAAAGTGAAGAAGAAATATTGCATGGGTTTAAGTTATAAGTATTTCTTCTCAGTTTTATATTTGGTGTCCTTTGACCTAATGTTTCTTGCATGGGAAGAAAATATGTTTTGACATAGTCAAACATCACTTTTAATTAGGTGATTATTATGACTATTGGTTGGCTTATTTTCTTGTCATGACTTGAATATTGGAGATAGTGAAAGAGATTTGTCCCTCTCTTTTTAGAGAGAGATATCCATGGGCCCCTTGATTATTAAGACTGGAAAATATGCATGGCCATGCTCAAATAAGTATTAATAAGGTGTTATTAATATTATTTGTTGGAACAGTCTGCCTGGTGATCAAGTAAATGGTTAATTAAGTTTTATAAGGATGACTTGGTCCATGCCTTGTACTTAATTAGGATATCGTGTGACAAAAGGACTAAATATTAAATCTGATGCTAGGTTATTATTGTATTTACTTAACTTGGGTAAGCATAATGTCTTGCTAGAGGCCGCTTATGTTTTGTGAATAAATGTCTAGGACGTTTTTCATTCACTGCCAACGTTAAGTGAACCTACAGGGTCACACACATAGACGATCTTCTGAGCATAATGTTCACGTTCAATGAATCTAGATTGTGTCCAGATTCGTTGAACGTATACAAAAGGGGAATCAGATTCCATATTGTATTTTCTGGTAAGTTAATAAGTAATTAATTTTATTTAATCGAATAAATGAAATTAATTACTTAATATTACTCATCCAACCGTTGGATGATTATAGGAATAGACGGACGAGATTAAACTGTCATTAGATGACATTTAGGGTTTTGATATTGACAGCTATAAAAGGTTATGTTAACCTTTTTCTTGGAAGCCATCCTTTATCTGATTAAAGAAAAACAAAACCCTAAACCCTAAAACGGCGATATAGTATCTAGCCTCCTCTTTCCGAAATACGACCTATTACCAGATAGTCAGGATCAGTTCTGAACAGTTTTCAGAACACAGAAGGGGCTAGCATCCTGATCGCTTGCAGAGGAGTTCGTCGCGTGGATACTAGTAGAGGGCGAAGCGTAAACAGCAACGCCTCCACATCGAACAATCAAAACATTGAGGTAATTTCTATCCAATCAGTTTTTCTAGTATGTGCAGATCCTGTTGGTGGATTTTCATAGTTTTATTTTATTTTGTTTTTGGCCTACGGTTTCCAACAACAAGCTCAGGTGACCCTCGGAACCGCGATTCTTCTCATCCCTAAGCATTCTTTTCCCTTATTATTTATGATTTATATTGTTGGATTGTGTTTTGTTAGAATGTTTAGTAGCTAATTTAGCTTAGTTTGAATGAGGGTTGAACCCTAGATTTTGAATGATATGGATTCTTGATTGGTTTATTTGAAATTAATGTTTGATTTTCATTGGGTTGTTATTTAATTGTATTTTTGGCTTAATTGATTTGCACAGAATTGATTATTGCACATAATTAGTTGGATTTGAAAAAAGAAAACCGATTTAGGGAAATTAATTGAATAATAAAAGTTGTAAAGTGAATAGAGATACTCTTTGCACTTTTAGGTATTCTTAATCACTTAATCTTATTGCATTTATAATTGGTTAGAGAGAGAAGAGATTCTTCTCTAAAGGTTAGTGAATAGAGTGGTTTTTACTTAGAGATAGGGATTACCCTAGTTAACGTGTGATGACCCAACCTTATTTTCTCAATCATTGTTTTATGTTTTTCCAATTGAAAGTAGTCGACAAAATCTAGGGGATTCCATCATTGAACCTTTTTGCTTACATTTTTACTTCTCAAACGAAATTCTTTTTGTTTATTTGATTTTTTCGTTAGTATTTAATTCTTTTTTCTGAAATGAAAATCGACTTTTAGACTAGACATTAAAATAGACAGTTCATATTTTAGCTTCATGTTCCCTGAGTTCAACAACACGGTTAAATCTCTTTTACTTCAATGATAGGTACATTTTCCTGTTGAGTACTTTTAGAGTCTCACCGATTTTAAACATCAGCATACTTGTTGAAGGATTGATGTGATGAATGCAGTAATGAGAGAGAGGAGTCCATCAGTCATAAAATAGACGATTCCCTTGAAAATAGTTTTGTGAATGAGAGCTCTCAAGACCATGAGAACATTAAGGTGGTCACATGTGCACAATTACTTAAAGAAACTCTCACTATTTCACAAATAAGTTAAGATTTAAGGAGTCAGATGTTAAGTCTGCATGTGCATCCTTCAAAAAAGAGAAAAATCCGACGGTAGAATTCAAACCTCTTCCTCCCAATCTCACGTATAAGTTTATTCGCCCTAATCGTACTTATCCTGTAATTGTTAGTGCAAATTTAATGATATTAAAACTAAAAAGTTACTTAATATCCTTAGATTCCATAAAAAAGATATAGGATGCACCATTACGTATATTAAGGATATTAAACTTTTCATTCACATGCATGATATCTTGTTGGATGGAAACAAATACTCCATTAAGCAACAAAAGAGGTTGAAGCCCTACCTCCAAGGTGCACCAACCATGAAAGGAAAAATCTTTATCCTTCTTTATCCTTCATCCGAATAATAAAAAAGAAGATGAGCTTATGACGTTTAGTGAGTGCTTATTGGGATGCAACCCAAGCTTCACTTTTTCATTTTTATTGTTTCTTAGAATTTTATTAACTTTCTTCTTAAATTAAAAAAAATAGGAGGAAACATGTTATTTTTCTTTTCAATTTGAATTTATTTTTAACTTTCGTTAGACTAAGACTTTAGTTTTCATCTTTTGTTTTATAGGGAGTTATGAGGTATTTGAGCTAGACTTGGCTGTCTGAAGGTCAGGCCATATAATAGCTCTCTATCGCCATTGCCACCCCGATCTTAAGAGGGATCGGACCAGTGAGTTGATTCTTTACCCTCCTTTCTTTACCATATTATTTGTTGCATACATTAAAGACAATGTCTGGTGTAAGCTTCGGAGAGTGGTTTCATAATTTCATTTTTACATATGGAGATCATGTCATTTTCCATTTCTTTATTTATCTTTTATTAGTTGCATTTCATGTCATTCATTTAGTTTTAAAAAAAAAAAAAAACAAACTTTCTGAGAAATGATCCTTCATGAATAATATATGAGATTCCGTAGTTGAGTTGATTGTTAGAAGATTTGAAATAATGACTCATATGTGCTTGTTTTTCGTGTTTGTGGTATGTTTGGTTGTTTCCCTCAAGAATTGTGTAACTTTTCCTGAAAAAGAAACAAAACACTAAATCCAGTAACATTTTGAGTCTTAAAGATCATTCATAAATTGATCTTGTTGTTTCTTTCATGTGTGACACCATCCTATAGTTGTTGGTCTTTAAGACTTGCCTTGGGAGGAAGATTTAATCTTTCTCGGAGATAACATCAATTTTCCTTTTCTCTCTAGAATCCTTTTTAGATATTACATGAGCAAGGAAGATGGAAACCATTATTTTAGTGTTCAACTACTTTAGCCAAATAAGCTATATTGTATTGATATTCTTTAGGTTTAAATCCCCTTGAGCCTTAATACCTTTTATTCTTTCATATACATTACAACCCAAGCCATTGGTGGAGCATTGTTCTTTCTCTTTTTTATTGTGTATGTATATGAGAAGATAAGTTGGGGTTGGTTTATACTAAATTGTGGTATAGCTGATATTTAAGGCGTGTGGATCTCTTGTATATGCTTAGAACTCTGTGGCCTTTGTAGTTATTTTACTTTACAATAACATTTCCTTTTATTGAAAAAAAATGGAAAAAGGGAAAAAATTGAAAAAAAAAAGAAAGAAGAAAAATATTGTTGCCTTGTTAAAGAATCTTCTTGGTCATAATAATTAGGGGATTCAATTTCAATGATTCCTCTTATGAGAATGTGATTTTCCTTATGTTTTATATGACATTGGTTGGTGTTAGTGTTGATTTTGCACATTTTTGTTACAAAGGGGTTTTAGTTGTGATTGGAAGTTGGGATTCGTAATTTGAGGTGAAAGTATGGTTGGAATTTGTTAAACATTGCTCCATTGTTAGTTTGGCTCTTTAAGCTACATTTTCCAAAATGTTTATCCTACCCTTAATCCAAGCCTACATTACAAACTATGTGACCGATGGTTCTTGACTTGCTTGTGTTTTTGTCATTTTATTTGGAGGAAAGATGAGATGATGGGCAAGCTTATGTTAGACCATGAGTATTGAGTGGGTACTTGAGTGAAATATTTATCCTTTTGAGTGAGAGTGTTCATATAACTAAAGTGAGGATTTATTATACTGTTGCACTAATCTTGAGAGAAGGTTTGTGGTAAGATTATATGTTCTTAATACATGTATATATGAGTTATGATCTTTTAAAAATGCTTCTAATTGGTTGTTTAATTCCATGGAAAGTTTTAACTGAGAAGGTGATCGTTTTTTATATCTTTCTATAACTCTCCTTGGTGTTTTCAAGTCTATTTTGCTTGAGGACAAGCAAAGATCTTAGCTTGGAAGAGTTTGACAGGGGCTAAAGTGTCATATTTATAGCATAGAAGTACTCACCATTTATTATGTTTTTAATGAACTTATGATTTGTTTTCTATCAATTTTCCTCTATATGAATGAAATTACTTCTTTACTTCTTCTTTTTTGCAAGTTGATCGATTTCAGCTACTTAAGTGAACGGTAATGTGTATAATTGTAGCAAAGGAGAGTCTAAGGGTGATCAAGGAATGCTCAGGGGTTGATTTCTCAAAGGAAGAGCATAAAAAAGGCCTAAATCTTAAAGTTTAGCATTGTGCATAGCGAAGAAAATCTTGCGTTGCCACGTGCCTCTAGAGATTTGAAAAGTTTATGGATACTTTACGCAGGCGCGCAAAAATTCTGTGTGGCCACATAGAATAGGTCATGAATGCATTAAAGACTTAAAAGGCAGACTTTGTATTATTATTAATATTTGTTTTATTCTTTTATTTTCAAGGCTGATTAAACAGACATTTTAAAAGACTTAAACAGACATTTTGTAATAAGGTTTAGATGAAAAGGAAAAACTAACGAGACAAAGAGGATCAATAGAAACGATAGTTATTCTCTCTCTCTCTCTCTCCCCTCTTCTCTCCCAATATTCTCCAACCTAGCTCTTTAGGATTTCAATTGAAGAACAAGATTAGATTTTTATCAGCAAGTTTTGGATGATCAACTTCATACTTTGAATTCAATTCATCTAGCAGAGTTCTTTTCTTCTCTCTTATATCTCTTTATTTTATCTTATTTTTTATTTTTTGCAAGATGAATTTGTTCATGATTGTAGTTGATTGTTCAGATATGTATGAGTAATTTCTTAACAGATTAGCCCAATGAATTTCTATTAGTTGATGGATTGATTAAATTTTGTTGTTTTTATTGTTGATCATTATTTAGTTCCCATGTTCTTATTACCTGCAATTATACACGCTATGATTGTTTGATTTTAGATAATCAGGTGAATGACCGAAAGGTAAAATCCATTATTGGAAGAATAAGAATTAAACTGGTTTAGATACATTATTGTACTTCAAGAGGAGACAATAATTACGTTAGGATAATTTGACTTTTTGATTTCTTAACTAACAGTTTAAAAGAGTTAATTCCAGGCTAATAGAGTTCTTTGTGGTGAACCCTGTCCTAGATGCTTCTTCATAATCATTTTCTTAAAGATTTAATCTTTATTTATTTTCTTGTTAGTAATTTAGTAAAAATATCTTAATCATTAAATTTGGTCGACTTACATAATTTAAATTACAATAGTTGGTACTTAACAAGCTGTCTCTGTTGGATTGATACTTTTATTTATTATGCGATAGGTTGTGTACTTGTAGAAAACCCCTATCATGTTGTTGGTGAGGGAAGAAGGGAGAAGAGAATATTAGTTTATTACTCATTCTGTTTTTTTTTTTTTTTTACTTTTCATATTTTATCAATATTCATATTTTTTACTTGACACATTATGAAAACAAATGTAACATTTAATAAACTTTTTCTCATTATACTTTTCCATAAAAAATAAATTCCAACCCATTTTTTGTCCTTCTAATATTGAAATTTGTAGAAGTAATAAAGATGAGAAAGATTTATTTGAAGGCATTCTAATCTATAAAAGAAAAAATTATTTAAAATATCGTATTTTGAATGTGATATCTCAAATGTGACAAGTAAAAAAAAGAAGTAAAAAAATGAAGAAAAATGAGATTATTTTTTATAAGTAGAGTCACAATTAAATTACAAGCACAATATATTTGATACACTATCCTATATAGGATTTTTTTCAACTTCAGTGGGATCATGTGCCCCCACTGAATTATATGTATATCTGCAATTCCCCAACGTTACTAGGATGTGTCGATGAGAAAGATAATCAAGACCACCATTCACAGACCAAGAGGACATTGGAGTCCCCTTTTTTAAGGCTAAAATTTAACTTTGATGCATCTTTTAAGGATGAGAAAACTTCGGCAGCTTGTATGACAATAATGTTGATGAGAACATTGTGAGTATTTGTGTTGGATACAATTCTAGTCTCTCTGCTTTTGCTACTAAAGCATATGTTGCTGTTCAATCCTTGAAATTGGTTGCCGAATCAAAAGTGAGCAAGATTATGTGGTTTATGCAGTACTGAAGATTGTTCTGGTATGGCCTTTGTTGAGGAAGGTATGAGGTTTCTCAGAAACCAACCAGCTTGGAAGATATATCACACGTCTAGAAATTGTAATACAATCACCCATAGTATTCCAAATTGGGGTAGGTCTTCAAATTTTTGTGGTTATATCTTCTCGTATCCCCCCTAAGATTCTCTGTGAAATTGGTGAGGAACTGGCTGTTGGTCTCTCCCATTCTCGTGCTCCCTCTTTCTATCGATGCTTATACTGATGATTTATTTAATGATTAAGATCTTATAAACTAAAAAACCATATTCTAATTGGATGAGAGCAAAATAGGAACACTAATGTCTCCTCCCGCCCCCGCCCCCCCTCCCCCCAAAAAAAACCTTATCCAAAATGGTATAAATGACAAAATAAAGGGAAAAATAATAGTAATATGATGATAAACCTAATATTTTTTACAACTCAATAACTTCTGAGATGAGTTCAAATCAGCCCATGAGTTCTCAACAGCAAAGGTTTCCCATAATAGCACATCATTAGCAGTTTCTTTGCATTTCTGCATTCTTTAATATGTCTACCAAAAGAGGAAATAAAACAAAGAAAAGAACAAAGGAGAAAATAAAGGAAATAAGAGGGTTTATTTATTAGTTTTGTTCCCTCCAAAATTCAATTTTCCACACGAGTGTTTTTATCTTGTCCTCATAATAGTAGTACATACTTTGGACGGAGTACTAATTTTTGGTCGTTGTTGCTAACTAATTATAATAGTAAATTTCTTAAGTAAGAAAAAAAGATTCAAGATGGTAATAACTAAAAGAAAAAAAAATCTTGTGGGACATTTTTTCCCTACAAATTCAAAAAATTACAAACTTCAATATATTCACCCTACCTCCTTCGCGCGTAAGGTCACTCCTCAACTATTAGCAGAGCAAGCAGCCACGTCACGAGTCTATACTTTTCCCTTTCAACAGTAGATTACGATCCCCACGCGCACTCTATGCACGTGGTATTTAAATCCCCAAAATCAAAGTATCCTCCCGGTATTGTATTTAAAGTGTGAACTCTCTTCTTATATTCTTAACTCCTCCGCCCTAATCGTCTTCTTCCCTCGCCTTCGTGACCCATCCGAAAACTGAAAAATAACTGAACCCATAAAACCCAAACCCCTTCATCAAACAGCGAGAATTTGCCCAACAAGAATCTTAACCCTAAATCCATTGTTGTTCCGGGATTTTTAATTTTTTTATGTTGTTCTTCTTTGAAATTGGGTTTCCTTTGTTCTCTGTGATCACCATATCCAGGTTAGTTTCTCATTGCCATCATTTTCTTTAAGTTTACTCCTTTATATGGAACAGAAGAAAGTTGTAATTTTTTTAGCCCTTTTTTCTCGTTCTGGCATGATTTTAGTATTCAGACAAGTAAATGCACGCTGACAAATTGGTATCTTATGCATTAATTTCCAGGAAGTCATTGATCTAGACGCTAAGGTGTATATATTTTTTTAAGTATTGCCATGCGATTGTCGAGCTCTGAATCTATGGGTAAGAGGAGGAAAGAGAAAAAGTCGGGAAGTTCTAGGAGTAGGAAGAAACACAAGAGATTAGACGCAATTTGTGAAGAAGCGTATACTAGGAACCATAGTGGAGTTCAGAAAGTGGAATTGGTAGAGGGAAATATGGACTCAAATGAAATGGAGCTCCGGCGGAGCAATAGAGTTAGGAGGCCTCCTGTTGTGCTTGATGCATCACCTGCCCCACCGAAGAAGCGGCAGAAGATTGATAAGAAGGGTGGGGTGAGTGGTGTGGAAAAAGGAAAGAGAGTAGTTGGAGTGAAGAGTGAGACGCCATCCCCTACTTTGAGGAGTTCGGAGGAAGCTTTGAGAGGTTGGAGGTCGCGATTGAGATCTCGGGGTAAACGTGTAAGTTTTAAAGGGAACAAAAATGAATCCCGGGGTAAACGTGTAAGTCTTGGAGGGAACAAAAATGAATCCCCGGGTAAACATGTAAGGTTTAAAGGGAACAAAAATGGGGATTCGACATCAAAAGGTAGGAGGAAACTTTTTGAGAATTTTTATGGGGATAAGAAAGAATCAGAATTGGGGATTGAAGAAACTGGTGATAAGGAACAGGTACTTGTTGATGGAACTTCAAATGCTGAACAGTTGGAGGCTGCGAAGGTCTTGAGTGTTCAAGAAAATGAGGATCAGGAAGATGATTCCAGTGGGGATATGGAGGATGATAAACAGCTGAATGAGGAGACTGTGCAAGGGTTCAGGAATGAAAGGACTCATATTTTCTCAGGGGTTGCAAATGAATGTGTTGAAGGTGACGGATCAGACTCAGACGTCCTTGGATCCCCAAATTTGGTTCATGAAGAGGATTTAAAGGTTCAAACTAGTCCAAAGTTGAAGGAGCGCCATAGCAATGATGGTGCTGGAACTCTGGAACTTGATATGCTGCCTGGAAAGCAGGTGAGGGTTACAGGAGACGGAATTAATGCTGTAAAAATTGATGCGGTCTTGCCAGATGTAGACCAAGCAAAAGATGGAGAACTTCATGATAAACCTCTAGAAGATGGGATCTGTGAGAACTTGAATAAAAACAGGACAAATGATGCTTCAGACTGTACCCTCAGGCCTCTGCGGATTAAGGAGGGAAGACAATGTGGTTTGTGTGGGGGAGGTACGAATGGAAAACCTCCTAAAAAGCTTGTGCATGATGGAAATGTCAGTGATGAGGCATATAGTGGTGGTTCAGCTTCTGAGGAACCTAATTATGACATATGGGATGGGTTTGGAGATGAGCCTAGTTGGCTTGGACGCCTCTTGGGTCCAATTAATGATCGATTTGGCATAGCTGGTATTTGGGTGCATCAGCAGTGTGCTGTTTGGAGCCCAGAGGTATGGTCTATCTATACATTCCTTTCTCATGTTTCTTGCATTATCATCTCATGAGTTAATTTTCTGTCCATATCGCTTTTTTCCTCCTTTTTGCCTCTTGCCCCGGTTAATGTTACCTTTCCATTCTTACAGCACACAGTTTTTATAAAATGACATATGCTGTTAACTTTAAAGAGCCAATAACATGGGTAAAGTTAAGAAAATGTTTTAGTTAGCATCATCCATCTGTTGATTCAGATGATAGTGAAACTTTATACCTATCAATCTCCTATATTTCTATGAGAAAGGAAATATTTTCTTTATGCAAGTGAGTCTGTGTGTAATCCCTTGTACTTTCTTGTGTTACTATGAGTTTTGATTGATTAGAATGTCAAATAATAGAAAGGACTAAGTTGTTATGGTACTATTTTTCCTTTTGACTTTTGTTTATCGAACTTATTGAAGTCCTTATCCAGATAATGGTGAGATCTACAAAAACTTTAGTGCACTAATGGCCACATCCTTCTAGAATAAGTATGGGATATCTTTCTCAAAGGTGGCCCCCCTTTTAGTTCCTGAGCTGTTGGTGATGCAGAGAGACTTCTAATCCATCAGTTAACAGTTGAAATGCTTTCTGGTGCCATGCCTATGTGAGTGTAGATTCAAATGGACTCTTCTTGGTTGATATTATTGTTACATAACTTGCAGGCCTATGTATGCTCATATGTGAATTTCCAAATTCTCATATATTATAAGACAATTTCATGTTTAATTGTAGTTATGACCCCTTTCCACTGTTAGTTCATTTGTTAATGACGGTGAAAATTTAGTGATGGAGAATTTCAAAAAGAATAAGCACTAAGTTGGAGTTAAAGAAAATGTAGCCCTCATGAATAAAGGAGTTACTGGTGTGATGTATTTATAAATTCCATTTCCTCCCGATCCTCTCCTCCACCCCACTCCCCCCCTCTCTTGTTTCTACAGCTATTTCTTACAAAAATAAAAAGGATCTGTGATTTTTATCCTCTAATGTTTTAAGTAAAATTCTTTCTGAAGTTACTTAACTTAATTTTAAAGTTAGTTCTTTTAACGTGAAGTTTCTAAAAGCATTCTAACCCAAAGACTCTTTGAGCCAAAGGAAATCAAGGAAAATTTTTTATTTTCTATGTGCTTGATTCCGAAGAAGTTAATCTCTTATTGAGTTGGAAACTCATTTCTTTCCCCACCTTGCAAATGATAGTAAGTCAAAGGAAGATGATTAGATGTATTTGACGAGTTCTTTTATGGTGACAGAAGAGACTATTGGATGGCTTATTTATGATGATTTTATTTGGATTCTTATGTTTCATTAAGATTTAGATTAAAGTTTGGAGGGAGTTATTTTTTATGTAAAGGAAACATTCTTCCGCTTTTGATTTAGAAGTTAAAGTTTCGGATGTTATTTTATGCTTAGTATTTTGGGACTTAAGTTATGATGTGTAAGAGAGCTTGTGTAGTGGAGGAATCCATTTACATGGTTGTGTCTCGGTCTAAGGCACGGGGCATGACATTGTCTGACAGTAATGCTTGGTCATCCGAGCTGCAGTACATCTTTTGTGACTTTACTTCTCAGACTTCTCATACTTAACCTTGAGCCATATTTTACTTGCATGTGTATAACTTTTGCAATTTGTTGGTGAAAGGATATTACTTTCATTTATGTCATTCATTAACTTGTTTAGATGAGGGGGATAGCATCCTAGTCCGTTTCTCTTAGCAAAGGTTTTATCTTTTGTTTGGTTTATTTGACTGTGACAACTGATATTGTGTGTTTATAAGGTTATCAGGGCTCAACATTTTATCATCTCAGCTCTTGCTATATCATGGAAATTTTAGTAGGAAGTAAGCAACATTTCTAGCTGATGGATTTTCTTTACCTTTTGCAAAACGTGACTCTTGGACTGAATGGTCTATTCCTCTTAAAAAGAAATCTGCAGATGTTTCATATTACTTTGACTTAATACCTGTTCAATTGGCCAGTTGTTGATGATATTCTTATACATATTTGTGTTTTCCAGGTTTATTTTGCTGGCTTGGGTTGCTTGAAAAATGTTAGGGCAGCACTCTGCAGAGGAAGAGCTTTGAAATGCAGTCGCTGTGGGAGGCCTGGGGCAACAATTGGGTGTCGTGTTGATCGCTGTCCAAAGACCTACCACCTGGTTTGTTTTCTCCCTCCTTATCTTTTTAATTGCATAAGTGTGGTGAAGCTTGATTCTTGTCATCCAAAGGGGAAAGAAACACTTGTACTAGCTTGGTGGTTTTTCTTTCTGCTTCACCAGTTTGGTATTTTCTTTCTGATGTGGTAATTTTCCATGAAATATTTTTAGCCATGTGCACGAGACTGTGGTAGCATCTTTGATCATCGCAAATTTCTCATAGCCTGCAGAGACCACCGACATCTCTTCCAACCACATGGGAACCAATCTTTACATCGTCTAAGGAAATTAAAGATGAGAAAAATGAAGTTGGATTTGAGAAAGATGTCTAATGAAGCATTGCGTAAGGATATTGAAGCAGAAGAAAAATGGTTGGAGAATTGTGGGGAGGATGAAGAGTTTCTAAAACGCGAAAGCAAGAGGCTTCATCGAGATTTACTGAGAATCGCACCTATATATATTGGAGGTGGAAACTGTGATGAAGAAATGCAGTTTCAAGGTTGGGAATCTGTTGCTGGCCTTCAAGATGTCATCCAGTGCATGAAAGAAGTAGTCATTCTTCCATTATTATACCCTGAATATTTTAGTAACATTGGTCTTACGCCTCCCAGGGGTGTTCTGTTACATGGGCATCCCGGAACTGGCAAAACTTTGGTTGTCCGTGCATTAATTGGTGCATGTGCACGTGGTGATAAAAAGATTGCATATTTTGCCCGCAAGGGTGCAGATTGTTTGGGGAAATATGTTGGTGATGCTGAGCGGCAGCTTAGACTTTTATTTCAAGTTGCTGAGAGATCTCAGCCATCTATTATTTTCTTTGATGAGATTGATGGCCTGGCACCTTGTCGTACTAGACGGCAAGATCAGACACACAGTTCAGTTGTATCAACTCTGCTAGCTCTAATGGATGGTTTGAAATCTCGAGGTTCAGTTGTCGTAATTGGTGCTACTAATCGTCCTGATGCTATTGACCCAGCTTTAAGGCGGCCTGGGAGGTTTGACCGTGAGATATATTTTCCTTTGCCATCAGTAAAGGATAGAGAAGCCATTCTCACATTGCATACACAAAAGTGGCCAAAACAAATTAGTGGTTCATTACTTAAGTGGGTAGCAAGGAGAACTGTGGGATTTGCTGGTGCTGATTTGCAGGCCCTTTGTACTCAGGCTGCAATTATAGCTTTACGCAGAAGCTTCCCTTTACAGGAAATTCTCTCAAGCAGTGGGGAGAAAGCACCTCTTTGTAAACGTCCTCCACTACCCTCTTTTACGGTTGAAGAGAGGGACTGGTTAGATGCTATTTCATCTGCACCGCCTCCATGTTCTCGTAGAGAAGCTGGAATTGCTGCAAATGACATGGTATCATCACCTCTTGCGTCACATCTTATTCCCTGTTTACTGCACCCTCTGACCAAATTACTTGTTTCCCTTTATCTGAATGACCATGTATGGTTACCACCCCTCCTTTCCAAAGCTGCCATGTTGATAAAATCTATAATTACTTCTGCTTTGGATAAGAAGAAAGTGCAATGTGATAACTGGTGGTCTAATATTGATGATTTACTTAAAGAAGCGGATGTACTGGCTGAGATTGAGGATAAGCTGTCATCTACCGCAGTCTTGAGCGAAAGTGCTTCTGGGCATTTGCATACATTGGAAGATTTTGCTGATGATGGTTACCTGAAGTTTAAACCTTCCGGAGTACCCTGTATTGGTGTTCGCCCTGGCTTGCTGCATACATCCATTGATGAATCAAGAAAAAAACCTGGATTTCGGATGTTAATATCTGGCAAATCAAGATCTGGGCAGAGACATCTAGCTTCCTGTCTTCTTCACTGTTTTGTTGGAAATGTAGAGAGCCGGAAGCTTGATCTAGCTACTATGTTCCAAGAAGGACACGGAGATGTGGTTCAAGGGCTAACACAAATATTGAGTACGTCATCTTCCTGATTTTTAACATAAGATAGTTGATTTGTCCTATCAATTGTTCAGGCTCAATTCTACTTGTTCATTTATTACACAAGAAGTTGCCTCTTTTCATGCCTGTATATGCACGTGTCTGCTTCACCAGGGATTAGTGGGCGCGCCTATGGTTCAATAGCATTTGCAGATTGTACATTTTACATTGCCAATATAGTTGTTATGTATGAAATCTCAAAATTTGCAATATTTCGAAGGTACACTTGCTTATTGGAAGTGCTGTTTCTTATTATGTTCTAAATTTTTAGCTTTACTCAAAGTTTGACATTTTACTTTCCCAAGACTCCCTTGTCCACATTTGATTGCATTTCACTATGACAAGTCATTGACTTTTAAGTTTTTCATTGTGTACGTCCATAGGGCTGAAAATTTGATGTAGTATCATTTCTTGTGCAGTGAAATGTGCCAATGTGCATCCTTGCATCTTATTTTTGCCTAGAATTGATTTATGGGCCATGGAGACACAATATCTATCTCATGAGGAGCAAAGTGACTCTCCTTCCTCTAGGTGCACTGAGGGTGGGGATTTCAGAGAGATTTCAGAGACTAAAGATGCTGCTAAAACTGCCTCGTATCTGTGGAGCTCCTTTATGGAGCAGGTTGAATCTATAAGTGTATGCACATCCTTGATGATTCTGGTATGTATACTCTTTTTAGCTGCTGACTTATCTCCAAAAGCTGCTGGAGGAAATAAAGCAAAAAGCTTGAAAACTTATGCTCTTCGCTTTTGTGGGAAAATTCATGGATTTTGCAGAAGTTCTTTGCACTCTTCTTATTATTATTGAATTCCAATAATGTTGATTGGAGGTATATCCTTCCATGTGCAAAAACATGATTAATTCCCTGGACAGGGGCTCTTTCTGGCTTTTACATTACTTTGCTTGAGATGGTCCTCAGCATGTTCTTTCCCTGGCTTATTTTCTCTGGTTTGGTCACTCGTATCTAGTTTAGAACTTAATAATGCTTTGTACGTACTGGAAAAGAACCAGGTAATTGTGTTGGGGTATACTATGTAGAGGGATTTTAATCAGTAAAAAGGAATTTGGTTACATTTTCTCCTACCATGTATGTGTCTCTTCATCAAATGGATGAGTGTAATCAGTTGTAGGTCCAGTGACCCACATTTTAGTGGTCGGCACAGAACATCAGTTCATTCTCTCAGATATCTCTTAGCAGTGATCTACTGTAAATGGCACAAAATGTAGGAATATTCTTCTGGAAACTACTGATGACCTACATAAAAACATTGTTGGCACTTTCTTGGAATGTTGCAATATCTCTTAAATATACCACGTCTAGTGACTTACTTGCCTCTTACATTAAAGGTCACAGTTCATGGTTATTGGATCTTGTGTTTTCTAGAGCTAGTCTTTTCTGTGTAACGTGATCCCTCTCTGTTTCAATTTACGGTCCACTCATGATGCTAGGTTGCTTTATCCCATATCATGTTGAAGAATTCCGTCGTGAACTAACTTCCATCACTTATTTATAATAATTGGAGATTGGTACACTTCATGCTCATTGTTAATCTGAGAGAAGCGTTCATTGCCGATTTTCTTGCCAGTTCCCAGTGTTTAGCCTTCTATTCTTGCCCTCAATTAGTGTGCAAACTCGAGATGCTCACTGAACATTTTTCCTACTTTCTGAACAGGCAACATCAGAAGTACCATTTGGAGATTTTCCTTGTAGGATAAGGCACTTTTTCAGTTCTGAGATGTTGAATAACAGTCTCTCCAGTCCCTTGAAGGATACTTTAGCCAGGTTTGTAGTTCAGGTTGATGGGAATTTGAATCGTGATATGGTGATCGAGACCTCTGCCGCGAAGTTGTCAAAAGATCTAGTTCAATACTTTATTCATTTGGTTCATCTAGGAAACCATAACCAGTCGACCTCATCAGGCAAGAAGAAACTTTGTGAGAGTTTTGAAGGAAATATTGACACATCACATCAAAACTTACATCCAGGATCAGCTGCTGGTCATGTGAACAAACATCCTGTGGCTCCTGTTACCTCTGTTGCGCTTCGGAACCCTGTGAAAGGAAAACCGAACTTGGTCATTGCAATATCCACATTTGGCTATCAAATTTTGCGGTATCCTCATTTTGCTGAACTTTGTTGGTTCACATCCAAGTTGAAAGAAGGTCCATGTACTCACATTAATGGGCCCTGGAAGGGCTGGCCTTTCAATTCTTGCATTCTTCGTCCTGTAGATACACCAGAAAGGGTTACGGTTCCCGGAAGCTCCAATGTACCTAGGAACAAAGAGAAACCATGTCTAGTTAGAGGACTCACTGCTATTGGTTTATCAGCTTACAAAGGTGAATACACATCCATTAGGGAAGTTTCCTTGGAGGTTCGGAAAGTCCTGGAGCTTCTTGTTACGCGTATCAATGATAAGATCCAGGCTGGGAAAGACAAATATAAATTCTTCCGTCTTTTGTCACAAGTTGCTTACTTTGAAGATATGGTTAGTAGCTGGGCATATACACTACGAAGGTACTGCCTGCATTAATTAGTTAATATCCTGAATTTGAATTTGCTTTTACTGATTATTGTCTTCATTAATTAGACTAATATCCCGAATATGAATATTAAATTTGCTGTCACTAATTCTCATAAGACAAGAATCTGTTTGTTTCTTCTTCAGCTTTGAGGTAGATACTCAGGTTTTGGAGGGAAGTCAGAGACAAATTGGAGAATCTTTAAATCGTAGTGCCATCTCCAAGGACGGTCTTCCTGAAGGTGACAATTGCAAGCAAAATATCTCTGAGGACACTTCGCATGAACCAGACATTCCACTACAGGATTCACAGGAAACTGATGCAAAGATAACTGAATGCACTGATCTGAAGGCTAATGGTGATTTAATCTCTGCAAACAGAGGTGGTGAGGTTGGAGCTGTGGTTGAGGGACCTTCAAGGTGGGGGTTATTGGACCATTCCGCTTCTGATGGTCCTAAGCAGAATGGGATTGATTCAGAAACACGCATGGTAACAGATGCTGATAATCAGGCTGAAGTGCTTGGTGATTGCGGACGTATCAAGGATTCTAGTGGATTGATGCAAGGAGATTCTGATGCTGGTTTAAAGGATGGTAACACAGAGCTCTCTGAGAATGCAAAACATAATGATCAGGAGGGCTGTTCTCCAAGAAATTATTCGGGCATAGTTTGTGTGTACCATTGTTGCACCTGTTGTGTGGTGAACCTCCGGCAGTTGTTGCTGAAAATACTTAAGTATGAATGGGAACTTAAAGGAAGCAATCTGACAGTCGAAGATTTTCACGATTTGGCGTCTTCCTTATCCATTTGCCTCCAATCAGCAGTGAGGAAACTGTTTGAAAGTAAAACAAGTGAATATTCTCAATTTCCCAAAGAATCGTCGCACACTTGTCATAGTGAAAATTGTTCAGGCAAGAGGTTGATGCCCGTCAACTGTAGTTGTCATTCAACAAAAGGAGATTTGATAGAGAAATGGAGGAGTGGGAATGACTTAAAATTGATTTTCAGAGATGGAGTGCTGGTTCATTTTGAGGCAAAAGATCAAGAAGATGTCCCTTTTCACTGTACATTTGAGAAATTTTGCCTTTGTTGTCTTGTAGATTGCATTGTTATGAGCAACAAGTCTATAGACTGAATTGTTAGGCTGATTTGTCAAATATTCACTGCAAAGCTGTAAAAAAGTAGAAATTTTGAACCCCAGTACAGGTGATTTATTTTTTTATTTTTTGGCTGAATAGTACAAATTATATTTGAGCATCAGAGACGAGTGTTATGGTTATGAGAACTAGAGCTGCAAAAGAATTGAGTCAAGTTGACCTCTAAGTTATCGAATTCTTGTTTGAAATTTATTAATGCTCGAGCTCATTAATTGAGCATTTGAGCCGAGTTCTTAACAAATTTCGAGCTAAGTTTTGTTAAGTTGAACTCCGCTCATTAGTAATGTATTCGTTTAGCAATGTGCCCAATTTAAGTTTGGTTCATTATCGAGTTTGAGTCGAGTTTTTGATAGAATTTTTCACGAATTGTTCGGAAAAAACTTTGATTTGTTTGCGATCCAAGCGAGAATAGAATGGAGACATGACAAGATGTATAATATAATATGCACTTGAGTGCATGGTACTAATTTCACTCATAAATATGTCTTTTTGTTTTTTCACACAAATTAATTAAAGGCATTGAAAATAAGATAATTTTTAAATTAAAACATATTTTTATATTTTCAATAAATAAGGAGAGACATAGATAATAACAGGAGAGTAAATAATTAAAGAGATGGATAAATATAGAAAATGTAACAAATTCTCATTGGAAATGTAAATAAATGTTTTTAATCATTCACAAACACCTTAAGAATACTTATATTCTTGAACAAGGAATGTTCGTTGGAAATTATAAAAGACAATGTACTCCCTCCATTTTATATTAACTTTCTTCTAGACATAAACTCATATTTCTAAGGAATAGTATTTAACTTCAAATTAATACAACTTAATCATTTTTTTAAAATTTGTTTTATGTTTTAACATGACAGATAATATAGAATGGAGGGAGTAATTTTAAAGGTCACACAAATATGGAAAGGAGGGAGTAATTTTTACTACCCTTTGTTTTTTCACTTGTTACATTTTACTAATTTTGTATTTATTTTACTTATCATATTGTTAAAACAATACAACATTTAATGAACTTTTACTCATATACGCTTCCCTTAAAAATAAATTCCAACCTCTTTTAACTCTTCTCACATAGAAACTTGTAAAAATAATAATGAAAAGAGAAAGTTTGAAGGGTATTCTAATCTACTAAAAAAAACATTTAAATTTCTGTATTTTCTTAAATAGTATGATATTTAAAATGTGACAGCTAAATAAAAATGAAAAGAGTACTATCCTCAATCACCATAAAAGCATTTTTTTTTTCTTTTAATATATGGGAGGTGTTAGTATGATTTTCCCATTTCTAGGTGTGTGTTAGTCTTGGAAAGTGAGTGTTCAAACTACAAGTAGAAAAGAAAATAATACTTCTTCCCTTTCAAATAAACGTCTTTCAATAAGTTAAATTTTGTTTAATAATAAATGTCTTTTTACACATCTCAAAAAGTATTTATAATAAATTTTTTAATTTTATCATCCTTTCTCTTCTTATTTATTTTTCCAATCTCTCTCTCTCTCTCTCTCTCTCTCTCTGTATGAGATATATAATACTACCTCCGATCGAACATATAAATCATTTAAAGTGTTTGAGGAGAATAAAAAGGGTTTATAACAAAATAGCTCTAAAGTTATAGGATTGGAGCACTTTACTTCCTAAACTTAAAATATATGTATTTTACCCCCAAAACCATTAGTTAAAGTTCAAATTAAATAAAAAATGACCAAATTACCCTTTATGTAACTTATACTTTGTTGCAAAATTATCCTCTAAAGTTCCATGTAAAATCAGTTTATTCCATATCTTAATTTATAATTATAATTTATTACATAATACTTATATAAAGTTTGATAATATTTTTTGTGGTCTCCAGTCTTTAAAATTAATTATTTAACTCAAAACTTGATTATTTAAGGTAAAATAGCATGGTGATTCTAAATTTTTCGATTATAAATAGAATATAAAATTTTACGAATCTAAAATCTTTATCTTGAAGTTTTTAATAATTTTTTTCAATATTAATTTTTAATAAAAATTTTAATTTGGGGATTTGTAGTTATTTAGCTTTAAAGCTGCCTACAAATAATAATAATAATAACATTAAACAAAGTATTAAATATAATAGAAAAAATATAATTTTTTTATTTAAATAAATGTTATTAATTTTTGAACTTATTATATTAAATTAGAGACAAAACTAACATTTTTAAGTCTTTTTAAAAAAATAAATATTTTACTTTTACATAATCTCATATTATATTTATAAACGAGTTTCCCATTAAGTTTAGACTGCATATGCTATTTTGCATTGGATCAATCTTTTACTTTTTTTTGTTAAATAATTAATTTTCAAAAAATATAAACTAAAAAATATTATTTCGAACTTTGTAAAAGTATTTTGTAATAAACTATATATAAAAATTAAGATTTGGAATAAAATGATTTTACATTGAATTTTAAAGGGTTATTTTGTAACAAATCATAACTTATATAAAAGGTATTTTGGTTATTTTATTTAATTTGACCTTGTTGGGGGTAAAGTACATATATTTTATGTTTAGGGGGTAAAGTGCTTCTACCCCCTAACTACATGGTGGTATTTATTACAAACTCAAATTAAAATATTAGTTCCTTTACAACTTTCAATTAACATTCATTGCATTTTTTCCTTCTTTGTCCATCTCTTTATGCGTTTATTCTATCTTTATTCTCTATATATTTTCTTATTTATTAATAGTGTATAAGGTAATTTGATTCAGAAGTTGTCGTGTTTTCAAAGTTTTTAATATGTGTGCATAAGTTTAGAAGTCCATTTCTCCTTCATTTTTCTTTAATCTTCCCGCGCCCGCACTGCTCCTCATTTCACACCACCATTTCTGCCGCTTCGCATTTTTCTTTCATCTTCAGCCCGTGCCGCCGCCGCTTCTCATTTCAGACCACCATTTCTGCCATTTCCGCCGCTTCTCTTTCCGACAAGGTATGCCTCCTTCCCTCCTTCTCTTATTCTCTCCCTCTTCTTCTTTTCCTCTTCATCTCTTTACTTGTATTTTCAAATTTTTTACAGTTTAAATTTCTCACCTTTCCTTATATTTTATAATTTTACAGTCAAAATTTATCACAAGTTCGATTTTACAGTCAAAATTTTGTAGTCAAAACTTATCACAAGTTCGATTTCTGAAACTCAAGTTTGGGTTGGCGGCATCTCCCTTGGAGTACGAAGGTTTTTAGAGTTTTGGAGTGGAGAACGGTAGAGAAAGCTCAACCAAATAACCAAATAACGGTAAATTTAATTTATTCAAAATTTTTCGGGTAAATTTCCTATGTTTATAATTGTTTTAAATTTTTTGTGTACTATATTTTAATTTTTATTATTGTTTATCTGAAAATTGTTGTTTATTGTGGTTTGTGAATTATTTTTATGAATTTTATTTTGATTATTTTTAGGGTTTTATTTTTGTAAATGTGGATTTAGGGTTTAGGGTTTAAAGTTATTGTTATTGAATTTTATTTGGATAGTTGATCAATTTTTTGTAGTTTATTTTTCTAGTTAGGGTTTTTATGATTATATTAGAGTTACTATTGGTAAACTTGTGTATATTTTGATTATGTTATTAATCTATTTGTTTCTATTAGAAATGTAATTTGTTGAAATGTTTGGGTTTAATTATGCTATTATATAATTTATTTTTGTTTTTGTCATAAATCGTGATTGTTTATTTTCTGTAAAATATTGCTAGCATGTTTATATTATTCCATTAATTTTATATAATATTGTATTGTTAGTATTTAAATAATTTTATGTTATTAGGGTTTAAGTTTATGAAGACTTTTATTTTAAAAAAGTAAAATAGGTATAGGGTAAACCCTAAACCGGAAAACCTTATATTGAATTCATAAATCGTAAAACCCTAAAATCCTAATATTGAATGTCTAAATTGTAAACCCTAAACTATAAAATATAACATTTATATGATTAAAACCTAAAGGGTGTACAATATAAAATATAGCATTTACATGATTAAATCTCTAAAACCCTAATATTAAAATCCTAAACCTTGAATCCATAAACCTAAACATTATGTCACAACATTTATATGATTAAAATTCTAAAATCCTAATATTAAAATCTTAAACCATAGAGCATAAATCCTAAACTTGATATATTAAACACTAAACTCTAAAATTCTAAACCTTTTTATTCTAAACCCTAAAACCCCAAACCATGGACATTTGAAATTGTGTACTAATAATTAACTTAATTTTGTACTTGAAGTTCTAAACCTTAAACCCTAAACTTTGAAAATGTAATAATACATCACTATAACATTGGAATTTTAAAAACCCTAAAACCCTAAAATATGAAACCGCAAACCTTAAAATAATTGAACAACAAACCTTAGAAAGTTTGGAATTATACTTTATTCAATTATACATTATTCAAAATTTTTTACTGTTAATTCTAAAGCCGTGAATATTTAAATTTAGATATGTACTGACATCGAAAACCCTAAAACTCTGAAACTGTAAAATTGAAACCCTGAAAATCCTAAATCATATAAATAGGGTATGCAATAATACTTTACTGTAAATATTCTAATTTTGATTCTAAACCCTTATTGATAAATTTTAGAAAGTGTATAATTCAAACTATAAATAATGTAGATGGAAGAAGTCCCAGCACACATGCATCCGGGTCTTGTAATCCCTAATGTTTTGATGAGGCAGCACGAGCGCAGGTATGGGTTGATATGGAGTGAGGACCATGAGACGTGTATCACTAATCTTCAGTGTAGACGTTTTGGTCGCAATCTATTTCAGACTTACAGTATAGTTCCCCGTAGATTGGTTGATATTATTGATAGGACATGTTTAAGGGGAGTTTTTAGATGTCATTACATTGGCCTCGGCTACGCACTTATTACTATGTTAGTAGAGCGTCGGAGGCCTGAGACTCATACATTTCACATGACTTGTGGTGAAGTCACAATCACCTTTCAGGATGTGCACGTGTTATGGGGTTTATGTATATAGGGGCTGCCTGATACAGGTCCCAGTTGGAGTGTTCATGAAAAGTAGTATTAGATTGAGATGATTGAGAGACTTATTGGGGTGCGGTTGTTCCTTACTCACTTTTCCGGATATAAGGTTAAGAAGAAACCTCTAGAGGCCTAGATCTTGAGAGAGTTTACCGGTTCAGAGACTGATGATGACCTAATCATGCATGCACATGGATTTATTTTCTTACTTCTTGGAGGTCATATGCTCCCTGATTTCTCGAGTAACTTGATTCACGTCCGCTACCTCAGTTTGTTGGAGAATTTTGAGGCCATCAACACTTATAAATGGGATAGTTGTGCATTGGATTTTTTATATAGGCATTTGTGTACGGCAACTTTAGGGAGTGCACGACAGATAGGGGAGCCCTAGTCCTACTTCAGATTTGGGCTTGGTCGCGTATTCCTGTATTGCGGCCTCAGCTACTCCAACCTGTTCAGCAAGACTCTCTTGCTCCACTTAGTGCGATGTGGTGCACATCGTTTAATTGCAGCCAGCTGCCCACTCACATACTCCTTACTGTTGGAGTCCGTAGGCAAAAACAAAGTAAAATAAAACTACGGAAATCCACCAACAGGATCTGCACATACTAGAAAAACCGATTGGATAGAAATTACCTCAATATTTTGATTGTTCGTTGTGGAGGCGCTGCTTTGTACGCTTCGCCCTCTACTGGTATCCACGCGACGAACTCCTCTGCAAGCGATTGGGATGCTAGCCCCTTCTGTGTTCTGAAAACTGTTCAGAACTGATCCTGACTATCTGGTAATCGGTCGTATTTCGGAGAGAGGAGGCTAGATACTATATCGCCGTTCTAGGGTTTAGGATTTTGTTTTTCTTTAATCAGATAAAGGATGGCCACCAAGAAAAGGTTAACATAACCTTTTATAGCTGTCAATATCAAAACCCTAACTGTAATCTAATGATAGTTTAATCTCGTCCGTCCATTCCTATAATCATCCAACGGTTGGATGAGTAATATTAAGTATTTAATTTCATTTATTCGATTAAATAAAATTAATTACTTATTAACTTACCAGAAAATACAATATGGAATCTGATTCCCCTTTTGTATACATTCAACGAATCTGGACACAATCTAGATTCATTGAATGTGGATATTATGCTCACAAGATCGTCTATGCGTGTGACCCTGTAGGTTCACTTAACGTTGGCAGTGAATGAAAAAATGTCCTAGACATTTATTCACAAAACATAAGCGGCCTCTAGCAAGACATTATGCTCACCCAAGTTAAGTAAATGTAATAAGAACCTAGCATCAGATTTAATATTTAGTCCTTTTGTCACACGATATCCTAATTAAGTATAAGGCATGGATCAAGTCATCCTTATAAAACTTAATTAACCATTTACTTGATCACCAGGCAGACTGTTCCAACAAATAATATTAATAACACCTTATTAATACTTATTTGAGCATGGCCATGCATATTTTCCAGTCTTCCTTATCAAGGGGCCTATGGATATCTCTCTCTAAAAAGAGAGGGACAAATCCCTTTCACTACCTCCAATATTCAAGCCATGACGAGAAAATAAGCCAACCAATAATCATAATGATCACCTAATTAAAAGTGATGTTTGACTATGTCAAAACATATTTTTCTCCCCATGCAAGAAACATTAGAAACACTAGGTCGAAGGACACCAAATATAAAACTGAGAAGAAATACTTATAACTTAAACCCATGCAATATTTCTTCTTCACTTTGGGTCATGTCCAATACAATATTCTCAATATGTATTTATGAATTGATTTTATATCTCATATTCATGATCAGTAAAACTTGACCATCAATCAACTTCACACTAGTTTACAAGATGTAATAAACTAGGGACAAATAAGAATAGTATTTTATTAGCTATAAGGGTTTTACTATCAAGTCACATACTTGATGACCAAGAGCATAAAATACAATTAAAAAAAATACATGCTTCATAAATCATAAATGTGAGTCAATTTTGTCTTAGGGCATATACTAACACTTACGTATAGAGACCAATTAGATTTTATGTCATCCGATTAGGTTTGGCTTTAAAATCTTTTATATTACGTGCTTATTAAATTTTTTAAATGATTTTTTTAAATATTTTAATTTGCTAAACAGTTTGTACGACTGTCTTATCATGACCGTGGTCTGGTTCTATCTGAGCTGTAGCGGGAAGAGGTTCCACTCATATGCTATGAAATAGTGGAGTATCACCATCCTAGGCGTGTGATGCATCAGTTTGCACATGATCAGCCTATACCGGATACATATGATACTCGGCTTGATCTGCATCGAATACAACTTAGAGGAAATGATCACACATATTGGGGGACGCAGCATGCTAGCCGTGTAGAGTTTTGGCATCAGGGTAGACAGCATATTAGGGATGGCCCTGTATTGGCATTTGAGGATTTATCATTCCCCGGGGACAATTACATTAGATGGTATCGCGATATCACGCGAGTCTACATCGGCAATCCAGCAAATCGTAATACTCTTATGGTTGGATACCATCCTGCTGGGGTTGATAGACGGATCATGGTACATTTTCTTTTCTATTTGTTCAGTGGTTTTTGAATTATATTGACTTATAATTGACACCTAACAATTCTTCTTTTTAGACTTTCATACTGCAGGAGGTAAATGACATGGCTACAGGAGTACCACCATCATCTTCGCACAGATCGCTAGTTTTACAAAGAAAGTCTAGACTATCATCTCGGAATTAATAATATCACCCATTTCTAAATACCATAAAACCCCTATATATACGTGAATCCTAAACCCGACTTCAGTCATTACAATTTCAAACCTTCAACTTTCTTCCTATTCTATTTCTAAATTCCTTAACTTCACAACTTCACAATATTACATCTATATCCACTATAAACAATTAGACATGGATGCAACTCACCTAGTTAGAGTTGTATTATTTTGAGATTCTGAGATTGCATCAGATGCTTATGGTCCTTATTTCACTGGACTGGTGCAGAAAACTTGGACATTCAACCGAATGGTATCACCTGCTGAACTCGTAAGAAAAATATTGAAATATCAAGATATGGATCCCAACCTTTGGAGCGTTCGAATGACAATGAAGGTGCCTTCATTCTACAAAGAGAATCATTTGTTTTACTTTACTTTATACAACATGAACAATGATAACAAAATGCTTTATCTTTGGATCATTGCACCCAACTTAGCGAAGGAAGGGATTTAGGTACTCGTTGAATTCATTTTGATCCAACGACAAACTGCTTCAATTACACATGACACAAATACCATAAACATAACGGAACATGTCACAGTAGTAACACAAATAATTTCTGATGAACCATCTATGTTGTACCTAACAGTTAATGACGACGATGATGAAAATGACCATTCGGAGAAGACTACGTCGTATCTAGTGAATTTGAATCAGACGATAACAATGACGCCGAGGAAGAAGAGTTACAAATTCCAGTAAACCCTGTCATTGAAAACACAATGACTCTATGGAAGAGTAGTCAGTGGTTCAGCAGCACCAGGTATGATTACACACAGTCTGGGGCATTCCTAGATATGTACTCGGGTTCTCCAATAGATGACCTTATTGAATCTAGTACTCTAAGATTGCTCGATTGGAATGATTCGATGACTGACATTCAGTTAGGCATGAGATTCGTTGACAAAGTGTAAGCAATAAGTGCGGTTCAGAAGTGGTCGATCCGGATGGGCCGAGAATATAGAGTTGTGAAAAGTAAAAGTAATCAATGGACAACAAAATATTACCATCATAGTGACTCTAATTACTATTCATGGTACATCCGCATAAAAAAGAAAGCAACGTATGGTCGTTGAGATATAACCAGATTCGTCAAAGAACACACATGCCTTTTACAAATTCAACAAAACAAGCACTGAAAGTCTTTAAAATTTATTTCAATGTCAATATGGCACATTGTTGCCAACGATCTAAAGATACTTGTCTCAAACGTCATCCAAGAAGTGTAAGTATTATTTCAAACGGGTTGTACGTACAAGAGGGCATGGCTGCTCGAAAATTTACAATAGAGAAGGTTTTCGGCAACTGGAAGACAACTTTTAATATTCTACCAAAATATCTAGAAGCTATGCAAGATTCAAACCCAAGGACTCTGTACGAGTTTTTGCATCACAGAACGAGCAGTCCCTCTAACTATGTTTTCAAATTTCTTTTCTAGTGTTTCTCGCCTTGTATAGACGGATTTCAATATTGTCTTTTTGTGATTTTTGTAGTTGGCACAGACTACGAGGACCATATAAGGGCATACTGTTAATTGCAAGTACGTGGGATACCAATAATTATTTGTTCCCACTTGCTTTTGCAATTGTTGATAAGGAGTCATCTGAAAGTTGGAATTGGTTCCTCAAACATCTATAAGAACATGTTGTCCAAGATTAGCACGTATGTCTTATTTCTGATCGCCAAAAAGGGATTTGATCTGCTATTCAAAATTAATCTTTGTGGCAACCTCCATTCATAGTTCGCAGGTTGTGTTTACACCACATTCGCGCAAATTTCAACAAGACCTTCAAGAACACCGAACTAAAAAACTTAATGTGGTACGCTGGAACGGAATCGAAGCAGTGGAAATTTGACCGTGTTATGCATGAGATCCAAGATAGAAATATGGATGCTTACATTTATTTGGTAAAGATAGACCTAGATAAATAGACATTGTTGCATGATAGCGGGCACAGATACGCAATCATGACAACTAATATTTCGGAAGCACTTAATAGTGTGTTTAAGAAAGCTAGGGTCTTACCTTTAAAAGTCCTAATTGAATTAATATTCAACAAACTTGTTAGGTACTTTCACTAACACCGTGAAGAGGCCCAAAATTGTATGCATTTATTTCTAACTAGAATATTTGACAAGTTCTTCTTGCTGATTGAATTAAAATCAAGATAACACAAAGTTATAACTTACAGCGAAAAGGAATATATGGTTAGATTTTCGATCCGGGTTGATGGTACCGGCAATAACGTCTATACATTACGAATGAATAATAAATCATGTAGTTGCGGTAAATGGCAAAGCATATACATTGCCTTGTTCTCATGCTATTGCAGTTTGTAGAAAAAATGGTACGAAAGCAGATACTTGTATGTCCGATATATATTCGCGAGAAACGTACAAAAGAACACACCAATAGAATTTTCATCTGGTCGGGCATGAGAACTTTTCGAGGGATGTTCCTTATAATTTAACATTTCATCCTCCAAACATGAACAATGAACGGGGTAGGAAACAGGGCAAAAGATTTTGGGGGGAAATGGATTATCGAAATCCGGATTCTTCCCCAAGATGTGACAGATGTCGCATGCCGGGACATAATAGAAAAATTGTAATAACTCCGGTTCAAGTAATGTAAAAGTTTGTTCTCTTAAAAGTGTTGTAATATTTTAAGGTTTCTATTAATGAAATTTTTCTTTGAATTTCTTCTAACTACTTCTTTATTACTGTAAATTTTGATAGTAAAACTTACAATACTTTAAATTACTTCTCCATATTTTTTTTTAATAGAATGGTTATAAGCTAAACAATTTTTTTAAATGGTTATAAATATTATCATGAAAAATACATCAAAATAGGTAAATGAAATAATACATTCTTTTTTAGAAAATTATGTAACTATAAGTTTTGAAAAACCAAACAAAGAAATTTTGAGTATTGAAAAAAAATAAAATAAAATCTGATGTGGTTGATAACGAACGACGTTATGTCTTATTACTGGTTAATAACGCATGTCATTTGTGCGTTATCCGCCATATCAGCGGATTAAGCAAAAACTTGGTATTAAGTAATAACGCACATGCATTGTGCGTTATCCTAATTAATAACGTACAGTTGTTGTGCATTATGGCCATATTTTGGGTAAAAAAAATTTTCCAGCCACTTTAGTGGTCTTTTTAGAAGAACGGTCTGAGCCAAGAAAAAAACCTTGAAAATGCTTAAGAAATAGGGTAAAATTATATTAAGATACGTATTTGTGGGGGAATTTACGAATATCTTAAAGTGCATTATTTTTATTAGTATGCTTAGCGTGCACATTTTAAGAATTTAAATACTTAACACTTTTGTATAAGGTTTAAAGTGGTGAATTAAATAAAAATATATTGATCCAAAAAAGGAATGTTTTGAAGGATAACATTAAGAATCGAATGAAATTTTTATGGAATAATATAAATATTCTAGGAATTTTTAATGGATTAATTTTTAACATAAGAAAACTATGAGTACTACTACTCTTTTTCTTTTCAACCGAACTTAGGGTGATTAAACCACAAAGTTTGTTTTATTATTTATTTCTTTTGTTCTCTTCTCTTGCCTAGTTTAAACTACCCTAAACATTATTATTTTTTTCCTATCAAAGATTAAATTATTTAAATAAAATTTTAATATATGTTTAGTAGTGGGATTAATTCTTAATTTTTATTTTTAAGCAATTCAGGAACTTCGCGCAAGTGCTCAAATTAAACATTTTTAAGGCTATAAAATTTTGGATCTTCTTTAGGGGTTAGTATATGTATATGTATATTCTAAAACCGTTAAGTAGATATTTATATTCATTAGTGAATATAAATGTTGAGATTATTAATTAGGTATTTTTATTACTCTGTTGGTAGGATCTAGCACCAATTCTGCATTTAAGTGAGTTCACAAGTCTAACCTAAATTTTTAACAATGTTAGTGGTGTTTCCTTAAGTGACTATATTATTTGTTGTCTAGTTAAGATTTATATAAAATGCTTACTATTTCTGGGGTGATATAATGTTTGATTCCTTTAAATTGGAGATGTTCTTTACAACATGGTTAAACTTGTGCCTTGTACAGAAGTGGCTTTGAAAAGATTATTATTATTTTTTAAAACAATAATAATTTTTTGAAAGAGTTACTATTGTTTTAAAAGAAATTATTATCATACACAGGTTTTCTTGAAGAGTTATGAGATAGAAATGTTTTAATATTGTCTAGTTGCATAGTTTGACATACATGAACGTAAACTTGACATATTTGTACTTGCATACACATGACTTAACTGACGGATGTGAATTTTGTTATTCTAAAACATTTACCACTTGAATATGTTTGGACGGCCAAGTAAGTGACCTTTTGGATTGTAAATACATATGAAAATCCCATCTGACCAAGGATGAAATTCTAGATATGATCTTGTGTGCGGAAGCGTTAGAGGATTGTACTGTACATTACTAGTCCCTTGTACTAGTTTATCTTCCGATGACGTGGACAGTTACAGACTCTGGAGGGTAGATCCATTTCAAAGGGGGTGTAGTACCATTGAGGGTTTAGCCCGACCAGCACTGCATGTGACATTGTATCATGCTCTGCGTTGGGACGATTGCCTAATAGAGAGTCAAGAGGGGGCTCGAAACTAATGCTGGTGTCTGGATGGACCTGGTAGGTGCCCCAGATCCCTAGCCTGGTAATACGTACTTGGAGAGTGCAGTTGTTATGGAAATTGAGTGCTCGTATGGTGTTTAGCTGCACTGACTATGAAATGTCGGAACTTGTTTTCGATGACCTCGTTATAGTTTCTGAAGCCTATCCGTGGAGACCAACTTTTGTATGACATGACTTTAAAACTCAGATATAGAAGTTGCGCTGATGTGTCTTGATTCACTCAAACTTTTCCAATTGTATTTGAACTCCTCATATACGTTTTTGTATTCACACTTTCAACGTAACCAAGAAAATGTTTTTTTACATTACATGATATGTTTTACAAAATTTGCATCATTATTTTTTAAAAGTACGGAAGCACACACTCATGTGGACTCACTGAGCATATTCACTCAGGTCTTTAAATGTCATATTTTTCAGATGACTTGGGGCAAAAGGTAGCACACTAAGCTACAATAATATTTTGCATGGATTTTTTCGGAACAGGACATGTCGTGTAAAGTTGTTTGGAGAAAAAGTATTTTGTATTTTTTATCCTCAAAGAGTTTAAAACGATTACTGTTTGTAAAATATTTCTTATACTAGTTTTGTTATAAAAAGACTCCTAGGAACTTATATAATAGTTGCACTCTTGTATACAATTTTTCGTTGTTTAGAGTTTGTATATTTATAAGTGTATCTTCAAGTTTTGAGATAAGTTGAATAAGTTATGGCAAAATCCCACCAAAAGCGGGAGTTCGTCCTGTCCCGGCTGAATAGGATGGGAATTCTCTGATTTTAATTGAGAGTAGGACGGAGATGAGACAGAAAAGTAGAATGAAACGGGAATAGGATAGGGATGAGATTTTATTTTGTCCGTTCCCGTTCTAGTCTCATCCCAATCCCGTCCTTAAATATTTAATTCTTTTATTTTGTATTATTATTTTATTAATTTTATAATACAAATTTTTTTTTTAAAATTTTTTTAATTAATAATATGATTATAAAGAATTAAATAAGATTAAAATTTTATACATTTTGATAGGGTTAAAAATATAAATTTTTAGTTTTGTTTTTTCACGGGGCTAGACGGAAATTTCTGGTCATGTTTCTCCAGTTGAGGATACGACGATGAGAATGGAATTAATTTTATCTCAACCAAGGTCATGAAAATTTTTAATACAATTTTAAATAGGACGAAAGGAGGATAAGATATAATATAAAATAATAGTGAAATTCTTGATCCTCGTCCTGATTGTCGTCCCTAAGATGGATGTTGTAGTTTACTATGAGAGATACGTTGATACATAATTCCGTGGCAGTTAACCTAGGAGTCTTTGTTTATTTATTTATTACACCTGTCCACCATGCAAGAGCTTTTCGCACGTGTCTCCCGTTTCTCAATTCAATCCTGTGTCCCTGTCTGTCGTATAGTTATAGTTAGGGCTGTAAACGGGGCAGGTCTTACCCGTACCCGCACGGGTCTGTACCCGTTTTTAGCGGGTAAGGTTTAAATTTTATACCCGCGGACCCGTACCGTATTTATACTGCTATATGGGTTCGGGTAAGGTATGGTGATGCTCAGACCCGTATACCCGTATTAATAAAATAATAATATATTTTATATATTATATTATATTAATATATAATTTATAATTTTTTTAACATATTATTTTACTCTTATCTTTAACCCTAACATACTACCTCTACCTACCAACCAACTACACTCACATCACATCACACTCACACTGCCTGTCACACACTACGCAGACACACTACACTACTCAGACTACTACTCACATCACCTCACTCCTCGCCTCTCCTCTCATTTCAGCTCTCTCTCTCTCTCTCTCTCTCTCTCTCCTCTTTTATTTTTATTCGATTAATGTACTATGACGATTTTGTGTATATTTAAACTTTTAATTATGTGAATTAGAGATATTAAATGATTTTATTTGTTGAAAGAAATGTTAAGGAGATTATGTTAATCATGTTAAAATTTTTATTTTTTGAATTATACATTATTTTACATATTTTTGTTTAACAGGGAAATAAAATAGAAAAATGTCACCCTGGACCCTGGAGGGTCGGGTCTGGGTCTAGAATTTTATACCCTGGAGGGTATGGGTCCGGGTCTGGGTCCAAGTTTCACTATAAGGGTACGGGTCCGGATCTGGAATATCCTGAGGGTCTGGACCCGTTTGCAGCCTAATTATAGTGTATATACTATACGTACAATCAAAACATTATTCTCACATGCACTACTTACTTTTGGGGCAATAGATTTCTCTACAAATATACTCCAACAACAACAGCTCCTTTCCCGTGTAGTAAAACATAACATCTGAAACTCCAAATTAAGGTTAGAAAAACAAAAATGACACATCCAAGCGATTCAAAGCTTCACATAGCCTTGTTTCCATGGTTAGCCACTGGCCATTTTACTCCGTTTCTTCATTTAGCCAACCAATTTGCTATAAGGGGTCACAAGGTTTCCTACTTGTTGCCCAGAAAACCGATGCTTCTTCTCCAACCCAGGAATCTCTTTCCAGATCTCATCACATTTCACCTAGTTTCTGTCCCCCATGTTGAAGGCCTCCCTCTTGGTACAGAAAATTTGTCCGATGTAACCCCTTCTTTGGGGAATTTTGTTAGGGTTGCTTTTGATTCAATGCGTGATCAAGTTGAAAATTTGCTCCGTGAATTGAAACCCAGTATTGTGTTTTATGATCTTGCTTTTTGGATACCGGAATGTGCAGCTTCAATTGGGTTCAAAACTGTGTGTTATAATGTGGTTTCTGCTGCTTCCATTGCAATCGCTTTAGTTCCAGCTCGTGAAATCCCTAAAAACAGAGCTTTGACGGCGGAAGATCTTATGGAACCTCCAACTGGGTACCCTTCTTCCACCGTTGTTCTTCGCAAACACGAGGCTCTTTCCTTGTTGTTCTTATACAGACGCAGCGACGACGGCGGAGTTTCAATGTATGACCGAATTGGGCTTTCTTTTAAAGGTGCTAATGCAATTGCTATAAGAACTTGCAATGAATTGGAAGGACCCTTTTGTAATTACTTGAGTAGCCAATTTCAAAAACCCGTATTTGTAACAGGGCCGATCTTACCGGAGAAAGATGAAGAAACCCTAATTGAAGATAAATTGGTAGGTTGGCTTGGCAAATTCAAGGCCGGGACAGTAATATACTGTGCATTCGGCAGTGAATTAAATCTTGAAAAACCCCAATTTCAAGAACTGGTTCTAGGGTTTGAAAAAGCAGGGTTTCCATTTCTAATAGCTTTGAAACCACCAACGGGTGCGTGTTCAATTGAAGAAGCATTGCCAGAGGGATTTTCAGAAAGGGTAAAAGAGAGAGGAGTAATTGTTAAATGGGTACAACAAACACAAATTCTAAAGCATAAGTCAATTGGATGTTTTGTGAGTCATTGTGGGTTTGGATCAATGTGGGAATCTTTGATGAGTAATTGTCAAATTGTTCTTGTACCATTTTTAGGGGACCAAATCTTGAACACAAGGGTTCTTTGTGAAGTTCTTAAAGTTGCTGTGGAAGTTGAGAAAGATGATAACGGATGGTTTAGTAAGGAAAGTCTGAGTAATGCCATTACATCTGCAATGGATAAAGATGGAGAATTGGGTTGTTTGATGAGAAAGAATCATGCATACTGGAAGGAAACGCTTATGAAACCAGAGTTCATGAGTAACTATGTGGACAACTTCATTTCACAGCTCTATCAACTTTAAGCTTGTTCTTGAATCTTGATGATGCTCTCAATTCTTCACTATCATTGTTTTTCTGCTAATAATTGTACTACTAGTAGTAATAAATAATTACTAATAAGTATCAGCTTTGACTTTGTCGTCTATGCATGTGGTTCTTCAATTTGAGTAATTAGTTAGTAGGTAGGAGTACTATTTTCTCTTCAATTAGTCATTAATAGCAGCATACAACTTGCAGCTCTTAATGGAATTATTAATGCAATTGAATTCACCTTGGACGGATGTCGGAAATTCTGTTTGTGTAGGGTTGTTTATGTAGGGTCGCTGATAGAGTCGATTTTTAATACAAATAAATATTTTAAGTTTTAATTATTAACTTTTAAAAATATTTTATTTATTTATTAATCATAATTATTATATTTAATTTATTTTATTTATCTTTGTGCAGATTTCTATTAAAAAAAAAAAGAATGGAAAATAAAGATTCCATATTTAATTTGGTAAAAGGAATCTGCAGTATTTGAATCATTTAAGGATTAGGATTAGAACGTTAGTATTTGAATTAGAAAAAACAGCAGCAGCAGAAAAATTTATGCAGCAGACATTCCAAGAGATTCCAGAAGAAGCAGAAATCCAGCAGCTGAAGTAATTTCCAGCAGAATTTTCCAGCAATAGCAGAAAAATTCCAGCAAGCTTATAATTAAAAGAAAGCCATGATCTACTCTAAGAAATTGGTTCCTTCTTGCCCTTTAGCCATGAACTAAATTTATTTTTAGAATTTTGATGAAACCCTAGCCATGTGACTTTATTTATTTTATTTTGGGAGATTTATTATTTTATTTATGTGATTACATATCTTGGGATATTTCTTGGTTTGATGCAATTAATTCTTTTTGATTATTCTTGTTGAATAATTATTTGCGTTAATTGATATTTTTACCCATGCTTGATTCTTGTAGTCTTGAGTATGAGAGATATGTAATTTTTGCAAGTATATTGTGGGTTTTAGAATTGAATAGTTCATGCTAATTTTAGATGATTTATGTCATAAGAATGAATAAGTCATGCTAATGGTTGGATGAATTATGTCATGCATTTAAACACAATATATTTATTTAGTGAATCGAAGCTTGTAGCCTAGATCACCACATAAATGTTTAATCTTTTCTCCTAAACAGAATTAAATTATTGTTATATAGGTTAGTGGTGGATTCAAGGTTCTAAATCATCTTCTTTGGTTAAGCTTCTGTTATCTTTAATTTAATTATTTTATTCATTAATTTTAATTATTTTAGTAATAATTCTTAGATAACAAAATTTGATTCTTCTTTTCATAAAATTAATTTAGGAAGATAATAATTTAGGTAGTTAAGCCTTTCTCTGTGGTTCGATACCCTAATAGTTTCATATTACTTTGATCTTGTGCACTTGCAAGTATTGGGTTAAAACTTTGTTATAAAAATTCCGATCAAGTTTTTGGCGCCGTTGCCGGGGAAAGGTTGAATTAATTGTTTGTGTTATTGTCTCCTAAATTTGTTAATATTTTTTTATTTTATTTATTTGGATTTTTTTTATTTCTAAAAAAAAAGAAGAATTTTTTTTTATTGTTTTCTTAGTTGTCTTCATTTTTTATTTACTATTATTTTTTTTATATTCTTCCATTTAGTAATTTATTCTTTATTATTATTTGTGGTAAATTTTTTTTTTCTTCTTCCTTGAATTTGTTTATTAATGCATGGTCGTCGTTCGCTCTCTGTGGATTTAAAAGAATTTGATACTGAGATAGAGCGTACACTTAAGGCACTTAGAGCACAAGGAAAAATTACTAACACTTGTGAGGTTAAAATGGCTGAAAATCCACGAGCATTAGGGGAGTATTTTACTCCTAACATTTATAATTCACCAATAGGTAATAGACTACCTGAAATTGAGGCTAATAACTTTGAAATCAAAGCTTCTACTATTCAAATGTTACCATCTTTTTATGGGCTTGATTCTGAAAATCCGTATAAGCATATTGATGAGTTTTTAGAAATTTGCTACTTTTAAACTGCCTAATGTAAGTGATGATGCTATTAGATTACACATTTTTCCTTTTTCTTTGAAGGATAAGGCTAAACATTGGTTGCACACACGTGAGAGAATAGGTACTTGGGCTGAGATGTCTAGGGAATTTCTAAAAAAATATTTTTCTATGGGTAAACTTACAAGGTTAAGGAGAGAAATCACTACTTTTTCCCAACAAAATAATGAACAATTTCATGAGAGTTGGGAGAGATTTAAAGAACTTCTTCGTAGTTGCCCTCACCATGAAGTCCCTAAATGGCAGTAAATCCAAAGTTTTTATTCAGGACTAGATGAGAGAAATCGCCAAATGGTTGATTCCTCTTGTGGTGGTACTTTTCTTCATAAAACTACAGATGAGGCGTGAGATTTATTTGAAAATTTGAGTGATAATTCGCAACAACATGCCACCTCCTCACGTGTAGGCACATCTAGGCAAATAGGAAATAGAGGAATGTATAAAGTTTCTCAAAATGTTGATCTTTCTTTGAAAGTTGATGCCTTATCCAAAAAGTTTGATCAATTGTTAGCTTTAAATACATTGCCTACTAATTCTCCTAATGTTCAAGGTGTTTGTGCAATTTGCTCTAGTCCCTCTCATGTTATTTATGACTGTCCTAGTGCTTCACTATTTCCAGAATTTGTGCAGGAATAAGTCAATGTAGCTCAAGGATTTCACAGGCAAAATGACCCCTATTCAAACACGTACAATTCAGGCTGGAGAAATCATCCTAATTTCTCCTGGAAGCAACAAGGAGGGGATGGTCAATTAGGCCAACAATAATATCAGCAGAATAACAAACCTGGTATGACTGCTCCTCTTGGTTTTCAATCTCAAAGGTATGTACCTCCTCATCCTCCTCAAAGTGGAAATTCTATTTTTGAAGAAAAAGTCTTATCTGCTTTGAAAGGTTTGGAAGTTAAGACACAAATTCTAGACTCTCACACTCAATCTATTGCTAAGTTAGAAACTCAAATAAGGCAACTAGCTAATGCAATAAGTAGAAGAGATGAGGGTAGGCTTCCTAGTCATCCAATAGAGAACCCTAGAACTAATTATCATGAGCAAGCTAAAGCTGTAATTACCCTTAGGAGTGGGAAGGAGGTAGATAATAAAGTAGGGGAACCAATTAAAGATAATGAATTAAATGAAAACGAAACTGAGGAGATTGATATAGAGACTAAACTTGAAAAGAATGTAAAAAAGGAACTAGCTTCCTCTTCTAAATATAAAACTCCATAACCATCTCCCATGACTTCGTACAAGCCTAAGGTTCCCTTTCCTCAAGCTTTATTACCACCTCCACATCTTAGAAAGGACAATAAAATGGAAGACATATTAGAAACCTTCAAAGAAGTTAAAATCAACCTTCCACTTTTAGATGCCATTAAGCAAGTCCCAGCCTATGCAAAGTTTCTTAAAGACATGTGCACTTTCAAAAGAAAATCTAAAAGTAATGTTTCTAAGAAAGTCTTCTTAACTGAACAGGTAAGCTCCATTTTGCAACATAACGCTCCACCTAAATACAAAGACTCTGGTGTCCCTACCATCTCTTGTCTTATTGGTGATCATAAAATAGATAGGGCACTCTTACATTTAGGTTCTAGTGTTAACTTGATTCCTTACACCGTCTATGAAGAATTAGGATTAGGGGAACTGCAACCAACTGATATGACTTTACAGTTAGCTGATAGATCAATCAAGGTACCTAGGGTGAAGATAGATGATGTTCTTGTTCAAATTGATAAGGGTGTCTTCCCTGTAGACTTTGTAGTCTTAGATATGGAACTTAGTAGATCTTCTAATAATCATATCCCTGTTATTCTAGGCCGTCCTTTCTTAGCTATTGCAAATACTACTATTAATTGTAGAACTAGGCTAATAGATGTCTCTGTGATGAATATGAGGATTAGATTGAATATCTTTAAAGCTTCTTCACTACCAATTATGGAAGATGATTATGATTATTATTTGGTAGATATAATTGATGAATTAATTGAAGAAACTCTATCTATAATGTGTTTAAAGAATCTGCTTCTATTGAGAATGAGAATATTATGTGCATGGATAATGTAAATTCTATTTTTCCCTATATTGCACCACTAGAAAATTCTTCGTAGGTTGGAAATCATGAACCTTTGCCTGTGCTTGCAAAATCCCCTGTTGTACCTTCTCTTATGTGTCCACCCCAACTTGAATTGAAAACTCTTCCTTCTAAACTTAAATATATTTTCTTAGGTGAAAATAAAACTTTGCCTGTGATAATTTCATCTGAGTTAAAATCTGACCAAGAAAGGGATTTAATTAAAGTTCTTTCTAATCATAAAGGGGCTATAGGGTGGTCCATAGCTGATTTAAAGGGAATAGATCCATCTGTATGCATGTATAGAATACATCTAACAAACAATGTGCAACCTTCTAGGGAATTACAAAGAAGGCTAAAGCCTAACATGAAAGAAATAATAAAAAAGGAGGTAGTTAAGCTCTTAGATTCTGGTATTTGTTATCCTATCTCTGATAGTCCATGGGTTAGTCCTATACAAGTTGTACCAAAGAAGGCAGGAGTGTCTGTAATTGAGAATAAGGAAGGAGAGTTAGTTCCTACTAGAGAAGTTACCGGGTGGAGAATGTGTGTGGACTATAGAAAACTAAATGTTGCAACTAGAAAAGACTACTTCCCTCTACCTTTTATTGATCAAATTCTTGAAAAATTAGCTGGTCAAAGTTTTTATTGCTTCTTAGATGGTTATTCAGGATACTACCAAATTCCAGCATACCCCAAGGACCAAGAGAAAACTACTTTTACATGCCCTTTTGGTACTTTTGCTTTTCGTAGAATGCCTTTTGGATTATGTAATGGGCCTGCTACTTTTCAAAGATGTATGCTTGCTATCTTTTCTGATATGGTTGATAAGTTTCTTGAGGTTTTCATGGATGATTTTTCTGTTTTTGGACCTACTTTTGAAGATTGCCTTAATAACTTGTCTCATTGTTTTAGAAAGATGTGAAGAAGCTAACTTAGTTCTAAGTTGGGAAAAGAGTTATTTCATGGTTGCGGAAGGAATAGTTTTGGGGGCATAAGGTGTCTAAAGAAGGAATTGAAGTAGATAAAGCTAAAATTGATTTGATTGCTAATCTTCCTCCACCTAAATACATTAAGCAAATTAGATCATTTTTTGGGGGCATGCGAGGATTTTATAGAAGATTTATAAAAGACTTTAGCATGATTGCTAGACCTTTAACTAATCTCTTGAGCAAAGATATTGCATTCAATTTTGATGAATCTTGCATGAAAACTTTTGAAAAACTTCGTTCTCTTCTTATATCTGCACCTATAGTTCGGGCTCCTAATTTTTCTTTACCCTTTGAAATCATTTGTGATGCTTCTGATTTTACTGTGGGAGCTATTTTAGGGCAAAAGACTGAAAAAAAACCTCATGTCATTTACTATGCTAGTAGAACTCTTACAGATGCTCAAAGAGTTATTGGCTGTAGTTTTTGCACTTGAGAAATTTCGTTCTTATCTCTTACATTCCAAAGTGATTATTTATTCGATCATTACGCTTTAAAAATACTTATTGTCAAAAAAAAAGAGACTAAACCAAGATTGATTAGATGGATATTACTTTTGCAAGAATTTGATATTGAAATCGAGAGATAAGAAAGGTTCGGAAAATTTAGTAGTCGATCATTTATCTAGATTGTGGGATAATAATCATGATGAAGCGAGTTTGCTTTGAAAGATACTTTTCTCGATGAGCGGTTATTTTCTTTATCACATTCTCTTGTCACTTGGTTTGCACCTATTGTTAACTATCTCTCTGCAGGTGAAATTCCAGCACATTGGAATAAACAAGATAGGAATAAATTCTTTTCAATGGTTAAGTATTATTATTGGGATGATCCATACCTGTTTAAACATTGTCCTGATCAAGTAATCCGTAGATGCATAACTGAATGTGAATTTCATAGTATCTTAACTTTTTGTCATTCGTATGCATGTGGTGGACATTTTGGAGGTCGTAAAACTGCTGCTAAAGTTCTTCAAAATGGTTTTTATTGGCCTAGTTTATTCAAAGATGCTCATAATTTTTACTTGGCATGTGAAATGTGTCAACGTACTGGTTCTATTTTTAAATGTAACATGATGCCTTTACAACCTATTTTAATTGTTGAGATCTTTGATGTTTGGGGAATTGATTTTATGGGTCCTTTTCCATCTTCTTTTGGTTATCATTACATTTTGGTAGCAGTGGATTATGTGTCTAAATGGGTGGAAGCTATAGCTACAAAAACAAATGATCATAAGATAGTTATTAAATTTGTTAGAGATCATATTTTCTGTAGATTTGGTACCCCTAGAGCTATTATTAGCGATGGAGGAAGTCATTTTTGTAACCGTTCTTTTGAAGCTATTCTTAGAAAGTATTCTATAACTCATAAAGTGGCTACCCCTTATCACCCCCAAACAAGTGGCCAAGTAGAAGTGTCTAATAGAGAGATTAAATCCATTCTTGAGAAAACTGTTAGACCTGATAGGAAGGATTGGTCTCAAAGACTGAATTATGCACTTTGGGCTTATCGTACAGCTTACAAGACTCCTATAGGAATGTCCCCTTTTAGACTCCTTTTTGGAAAAGCATGTCACTTGCCAGTAGAATTAGAACATAGAGCTTATTGGGCTATTAAAGCTCTTAATTTTGATTTGAAGCAAGCTGGTTCTAATAGAAAATTGCAATTAAATGAACTTGATGAATTACGAAATGAGGCATATGAGAATGCTAAAATTTACAAAGCTAAAACTAAAGCTTTTCATGATAAGATGATTTCTCGAAAATCATTTGAACCTAACCAAAAAGTTTGGCTTTTTAATTCTAAATTACGTCTTTTTTCTGGTAAGTTGAGATCTCGTTGGGATGGACATTTTATTGTCAAACAAGTTTTTCCCTCAGGTGCTGTTCATATTGAAGATTTTAAAAACAACCGAATCTTAATTGTTAATGGACAATGGTTAAAGCCTGCTATTACCAATGACATTGGAGAAGGAAAAATTGAATCTACTATATTGATAGATCCTACATATCAGGACTAGTTGGTGATAGAGTCTGGCTAAAGACTTTAAAATTAGCGCTTTTGGGAGGCAACCCAAATTTTATTTTGTTTATTTTATTTTTATATTTTTATTTTATTTTTATTTATTTATTTATTTTTATTTCACTTGATTGGTAGAAAGGTATGAAGTGTTTTTTTTGTAGGGTAATCAAACAACTTATCATTACCATGGAGATTACAGAGATTGTTTACTGCTCTTGCAGACATGCATTAATATTCCCTTTTCTACCAGGTTGTATTGTTCTTTTCTTTGTCTCTTCTCCTACCCTTGGTACTCTTTTATCACATTGTGGATAATGTTGGGTCTAGGTGTGGGGGAGAAGATGCTTTTATTCTGATATCTACTATTTTTTAGTATTTCCATTTTTTTTCTCGTATTTCTTGTTCAATTATTTTATTTTATTTTATTTTATTTTTTTCTACATTATTTTTAAAAAAAATAAAAAATATGATTTCACTTAAAGAATGATTCTTTTTGAGTTCCTTTAAAAATGTCTTGAATGAGTTGAGAAAAGTACTTGTTTTCTTATTTTTAATTAGGGTGATGGACTTATGTTCTATATCTGGTATAACTTTTGGATGACTTACACTTGAGCACATGGGTTATTGCTAGTATTTAATAAATCCTTTACATTATTTTTGAGCTACACAAAGTTGATGAATCTCTTCCGTACACTCTAGAACTTACTTGAGTACCTCTTGAGGTGAAATAGAAAGGTTTTCTAGATTTAACTCAGAGACGATGGTCATAGGCCTTCTTTGAATTGTTTGTACCTTTTAAGCTTACCAAATTTCAAAATTTTTACCCTCGTACCCTTTTGAGCCTAAATGTTATATCTTTCTCTAAGCCACTTAAATATTAACCCTTAATCTTGTCGAGAGCTTAATGCAGACTTCTAACTTGTGCTTCCATGATGGGTTATTATTTTTGTGTTATGGAAAAGAGAATAAGTTATTTTGACAAAGGGGAGAAGAAAATATATATAGATCAATATATGACTTATTGTGTTGAAAAAAAAAATATATTGAGCCAAAAAATAAAAAAATAAAGAAAAGTCGATACATGATTGTTACAAGTCATAAAGTGCAAAAAAAAAAAAAAAAATTCAAGAGGCCCGAATTTGTGAATGTAAGAAAAGAGAATGGCCTTAAATGATGAAATCCTGAGAAAAAGAAGATGGTAGCTGGTGAATGTATTACAGAAAGAGCAAAAACAAATTAGAAAGTTTGTCGAAATTTTAAAGTATCCATCTTCTTTGTAAGCTCTCTTTTCTTTGATTTTGAATTCCTTACCTTCGCTTGATAACTAATGCCCTAACCTTACATTACAAGCTTTAAAGTCCTACCTGATCTGAGTTGAGTTGAGAATCCTTGATTAGTGGAGAGAAGGTACGAAGAGTGAGCCTATGGCATGAACTCTTGATGAGATTTGTTCTCTATATGTAATTTGAAAATTTTATTTAGTATTTATTTTATACTCTCTTATGACTACAATTACACCTTACACAAGTTTTGCATTAGTTATGGGAGATAATTGAATATTCGTTTGTTTACTTGAGTTTAAAAGTAAGAAGAGTGCTTGTCTTGATAAGTTTGAGATCTTGATAAATGGTACTTAATTGGGATTATTATATATCTTTTAAAAAGTTTATTGTTTATTTGACTTTGTGGACATGTCGTCTGCAAACCTTCACGAGACCATACTCGTCCACTAAGGATAACTGAGGGGTTTAAAGGGCTTGTTGCACATGCTAAGTGCAATCGTGAGTCCTACGAAAGTGACTAGTTAGTTTTTCTTTTTATTCTTCATTTTTGCTTGAGGACTAGCAAAACTTAGGTGTGGGGGAGTTGATAGAGTCGATTTTTAATACAAATAAACACCTTAAGTTTTAATTATTAACCTTTGAAAATATTTTATTTATTTATTAGTCATAATTATTATATTTAATTTATTTTATTTATTTTTGTGCAGATTTCTAAAAAAAAAAAAAAAGAATGGAAAATAAAGATTCCATATTTAATTTGGTATAGGGAAGCTGCAGTATTTGAATCCTTTAAGGATTAGGATTAGAACTTTAGTATTTGAATCCTTTAAGGATTAGGATTTTGCTTCTCTTTTGTCTATATATAGAAAAAACAGCAGCAGCAGAAAAATTTCTGCAGCAGAAATTCCAAGAGATTCCAGAAGAAGCAGAAATCCAGCAGCTGAATTTCCAGCAGAATTTTCCAGCAATAGCAGAAAAATTCCAGCAAGCTTCTAATTAAAAGAAAGCTATGATCTACTCCAAGAAATTGATTCCTTCTTTCCCTTTAGCCATGAACTAAATTTATTTTTAGAATTTTGATGAAACCCTAGCCATGTGACTTTATTTATTTTATTTTGGGAGATTTATTATTTTATTTATGTGATTACATATCTTGGGATATTTCTTGGACTGATGCAATTAATTCTTTCTGATTATTCTTGTTGAATAATTATTTGGGTTAGTTGATATTTTTATCCATGCTTGATTCTTGTAGTCTTGAGTATGAGAGATATGTAATTTTTGCAAGTATATTGTGGGTTTTAGAATTGAATAGTTCATGCTAATTTTAGATGATTTATTTCATAAGAATGAATAAGTCATGCTAATGGTTGGATGTATTATGTCATGCATTTAAACACAATATATTTATTTAGTGAATCGAAGCTTGTAGCCTAGATCACCACATAAATGTTTAATCTTTTCTCCTAAATAGAATTAAATTATTGTTATATAGGTTAGTGGTGGATTCAAGGTTCTAAATCGTCTTCTTTGGTTAAGCTCCTGTTATCTTTAATTTAATTATTTTATTCATTAGTTTTAATTATTTTAGTAATAATTCTTAGACAACAAAATTTGATTCTTCTTTTTATAAAATTAATTTAGGAAGATAATAATTTAGGTAGTTAAGCCTTTCTCTGTGGTTCGATACCCTAATAGTTTCATATTACTTTGATCTTGTGCACTTGCAAGTATTGGGTTAAAACTTTGTTATAAAAATCCCGATCAGTTGCCACTAGAGCTATAAACGGGTAGGGTCTTACTCGAGTGCCTGTTTTTAGCGGGTAAGGTTTAAATTTTATACTCACGGACCCGTACTAGTACCCATATTTATACTGCTATATGGATCTGGGCAGAGTGGTGATGCCCACACTCGTATACCCGTATTAATAAAATAATATATATTATATATATTATATTAGATGGAGGATAATAAAAATGCATAGGGAAGTTTAGCCGAGTGGTTAAGTGGTTAAGGAGGTAAATTTAAATACTTGTCTGGCTTAGCAGTTCAAATCCTGTTGCCATCAATCTTTTCTTTTTTCCCTCATTTTCTTTTTTTTCCCCCCTTTTTAGTCATTTTCTCTTTTTTTCTCCTTTTTAGTCATTTTCTCCTTTTCAGTCCTAAATAGAGTCTCTTTATTTGATGGATTTGGCCAACTAATCTCTTTCAAATTATTTATTTATTTATTTTCAACTTTATTTCAAATGTCATTTCACAAATATTTTATTTTTATTAAATATAAAAATATATTCTTTCATCACGTGTAAAAGCAATTTATGATAGTAATATTTTTGTTTATTTTTTATTTCATAGAATTGCTGAAAATATGAATCATGACAAAAATGACAATCTTTTTCTTTATTTTTCTTATTTGCTACTATTTGACTTATCTATTAGGCGACACCGTATTATTACATATACTCTTTGCTCAGAGGTTGTCCAGGAATTTGTATTACAAACTGAAATTAAAGGGGTTTATATTCCTATTCATTTATGTATATGTTAAATGATTGTATCTGTTGAGAGAAATGTTGAGAAGATTAAGTTAATCATGTTAAAATTTTTATTTTAGAATTATACATTGTTTTATGTATTTTTGTTTAACAGGGAAAAAAATAGAAAAATATCATACGGGTACGGGTATACCCATACCCTACCCTGGACCCTGGAGGGCTGGGTCTGGGTCCAACATTTTATACCCTGGAGGGTATAGATCTGGGTCTGGATCCAAGTTTAACTATAAGGGTACGGGCTTGGGTGTGGGGGTACCCTGAGGATTTGGACCCGTTTACAACCCTAGTCGCCACTCACATCACATGGATTATGAAACTTGTATGAAGTTACATCGATCATTCTTTTTTTATTCTTTTTCTTTTTATAATTCAAGATAATATAAATGGTTAATTAATACCTTCATGTTTGATGCGATTTTCACTTCAGTAATATAAGATTTTCACTTTTGTACATTAACCTTATTTCTATAACAGTTTGGTGATTTTCACTTCATAATATGAGATTTTCACTTTTGTACATTAACCTTATTTCTGTAACAGTTTGGTTATTTTTGTAATAATTTGGTATCTTATGTTATATTATACTAAATTTTTTTTTTTTGGGTAAAATCTAAACACCTTTTTGTTTTTGAAGATTAGCTTCATTATAATACAAAAAGAACATTATTTTATAATAATGAACATTTTTATTGTAAAAAATAATTTTACAAATAATATGAAAGGAATGTTTTGAATATACGTAATCTAAAAAAAACAAAAATTATGTTCGCTTTTTTGGAAATATTATAGTTTGATTTTTTGGTTTAATATTTCCGCATTTAGTCAGAAAAATAAATTATTTTTTCTTATTCTTAAAATTAGAACTTTTCTGAACTAAATATTTGAATTTTTTCTAAATTAATAATGAATTGTAGTTAAAAGGTAACAAGTTTTATTAAGTTATCATTTATTTAATGTTATTAAAATTAAAATCTAGTGAAACAAATTCAATCTTTTAAATGTTTTGAACTTTAAAGATTGTGGAGGGGTAAATTTGATTTTTTCTCTAAAAACTTAACACTGTTACCATTGACCGTTATCAAGGGTACTAAAGTGAAACAAAAATAACGTTAGAATACTAAAGTAAAAATGACATAAAATTTAAGGGTAGTTTAATGTGATTAACACTAATACAAATAATAGGGGGTGATATGATTTAATATAGGCCACATGATCTATAAGTGGAGACATGGATCGAGTGAACAGCAGAATTTTCTAATTTGCATGGCCAACTTTTTTTTTTCCTAATTACATTTTTTTGTTTTTCTGTTCAAATTACAACTTCATCTCCCTATTTTACATAAATTACAAATACATTTTTAAAAACTAATTAATCTATAATCATATCTAATAATAATTAAATAATAAAAAGTTTAAAAGCTGGACACAAGGTTAGGCCTCACCCAACTTTAAATTTTTTTTATTAGTGATATAAATAATAAATTTTTTATAATTTTGTATAACAAATCCTTCCAAAATTCAAGTATTTCTCAAATATTATGTAAAAAGATTAATTCAACCAAGCCTAATTCAAATATTTTTGTCTTGAGTATCCCGCTAGTGGCAAATTATACTATGGACCCGAGTACACCTAATTATGTGTACTCAGTTAGTGAAACTACGTAGTTTTGATTATGTTTTATAATTTAATTCTAATTAAAACGGTTCCTTTATTTCTTCCCTTCACGCGCCTCATGGCTAAAAAGGAATTCGTTCCTTTTCTTCCCCTATTCCGGCAATCTCTATCTATGGCGATCTTTGCAATCAACTTTCATCGATCACCAGCGTTTCAATTTTCTCATTGTTTGTTAATTTTTCAGCAGCGATTAACGTGAATTATTCATCATCTATTATTATTTTTTTATGGAGAATAATGAGTTCTTTTGTGTGTATGTGGAGAATATCAATTGTGATGTTTTGAACCCTTCTGTGTGTAAAGATGGGGCTTTTTTCTGACATTGGCCCAGTTAAAATTATTGGGCACTAAACTGGCACAGTTTTTTTTCCTGGATCAGCCATAATGCACACTGATTATGCGTTATCACATGAGATAACGCACAATGAGTGTGTGTTATTCTTAATCACCGCGTTAACCCACACTAATTGCGTAGAAAACTGATCTGGCACTGATTTGGCACTGATGTGGCGATAACGCACGATTATTGTGCGTTATCATCCTTGATAACGCACTGCTATTATGCGTTATCAAGGTGATAACGCACAGTGACTGTGCGGCCGCCCCTTCCCCTTTTCTTCTTCTTCCTTATTTCTTCTCCCCTATTTCTTCTTCTCTCTATTTTTTTAGCCTCATCTCCCCTAGTTCTTCTTCTCTCTACTTTTTTCAGCCACCTTCCTCCTTTGCTTCTTCCTCAATCTTTTTCAGCCTCTTCCCTCTCATTCTTCATCCTCTATTTTTTTCCAGCATCTCCACCTCCTTTCTCTTCCTATATTCTTTCTGCCCCATTTTTCTTCCTCCTTTTTTTCAGCCCCTCCGCTTCAATTTTTCTGTTTTCCTCCGTCTCCGTCTCCGTCTCCGCTCGGTAAGGTGTTTTTTTTTTATTCCTTTGATTTTTTTATTTCTTATTATACTTTGATTTCTCTTCTTCTAATAATTTTGTATTTTAGTTCGAAATTTACAAATCTGAGAGACTTTCTTTGGAGTACAAAGGTTATTAAAGATTTGGAGTACTAAAGCTGCATTTTAAATTTTCGGTTAGTTTTTAGTTATTTAAAATTTTGTTTGTGTATTATTTATTAAGTGTAATTATTTCGTTATTTGTTAAAATTTTTTTATGAATTTTATTTATTAATTGGAATTAATTTATTGTTTGTGGAATTGGGTTTTGGATTTATGTTTAAAATGGTTGTTATTAATAAATTTGTACAAATTTGATAATTTTATGTATATAATTGTTTTTGAATTTAAAAAGTGAATATTAGTGTGATGTATTATTTTCATGAATTTATTTGGATAATTATATTTAATTTCTTACTATTATGATTATTAGAATTTTTTAAAATTGTTTAGATAATTATTTTGCATATTTCGTATAAATTATTGAGTAGAAAATATGGGAACATGTAATTCGATATTTTTAACCTTTGTTTATTTTTGTAAACAGTAGAAAATATGAAAACTTTTTGTTGTAACTTAAAAATTCTAAAATTTAAATAATACAAAACTTAAAAATCTATTATTAAAATCCAAAAATTTGACATTTTTTTTTGGGGTGAAAGTGGGGTTTGGATTTATGTTTAAAATTGTAGCTATTAATAAATTTGTACAAATTTGTTAATTTTATATATGTAATTGTTTTTTGCATTTAAAAAGTGATATTGCGTTTAGGATTTTCTTCATTAATTTATTTGGATAGTTCGGTTTAATTTCTTACTTTATGATTATTAGAAATTTTTTTTAATTATTTAGATAATTAATTTGCATGTTAGAAAATATGGGAATCGGTACTCGGAAATTTATAATTTAGTAATTAATACTTTTATTTAAACTGTAAAACTGTAATAGTGAATTTATGAAGTAGTAAATTGCTTACCTATAAAATATACTATAAGTAACCTTAAAAGATTTAAAAATTCTAAAATTTAAAAACAAGAAAACGTAAAAATCTATTATCAAAATCCAAAAATTTACATCAAATAATAAACTGTAAAACTATAAACTTTTTAACAGTAAACCTTAAACAACCAAAATCATAATATTAAAATTCTACAGGGTACATTTTAGAAAATTTAAAAACTCTTAAAATTGATTTTTGAAACATTAAACCGTGATAAAAAAACGTTGTAACAGTAATCCCTCTTGCATTAAAATCTTAATATTTTAGATGATAGAAAAATCGTAAAACTGTAAACTTTTTAACAGCAAACCGTAAAAAAAACTAAAATCTGAATATTTTAAACATTTATTCGATAAAACCATGTGTAGTACGTAACAGTAAACCTTAAAAACTTTAAAATCTTATTTATTTAAACATCCCTAAATTTTGCATCCCTGTTTATTTAGAATATGTTTAAAACTCCAAAATTTTAACATATAGATATTGACACTATATGAAAATATAATTAATGTAGATATAAGAAGTGCCAGCACACGTGCATCCGGGGCCCATTGTCACTGACGTTTTATCCAGACAGCATGAGCACAGATCCGGTTTGATCTAGAGTGGGGATCGCGAGACGTGTTATACTGACCTTCAGTGTAGGCGTTTTGGGCTCAACCTATTCCAGTGCTATAGTACGACTCCCCGTAGATTGGTTGAGATTATTGACAGAACCGGGTTGGGGAAGTCTTTAGGTGTGGTTACATTGGTAGAGCGGTAGAGACCGGAGACCCACACATTTCATCTAACATGTGGTGAAGTCTCAATAACACTCCAAAATGTACAGGCACTGTGGGGTTTAGAGATAGACGGCACGGTCGTTACCGGGCCTAGCTGGAGTATACACCCTAAACAATACTGGATTGAGGTTATCGAGAGGCTACTTGGTGTGCGGTTGTCTCTCTGCCACTTTTCCGGATACAAGGTGAAGAAAGAACCATTGGAAGCATGGATCCTGTGAGCATTCACCGGTTCAGAGATCGACGATGATCTAATCCTGTTCGCTCGTGGATTTATTTTCTTACTCATTGGCGGACACATGCTTCCCGACTTCTCTGAAAATTTGGTTCACGTGCGCTACCTCAGTTTATTAGAGGATTTTGATGCTATTAGGACATATAGCTGGGGTAGCTGCGTTCTTGGGTTTTTGTATAGGCAGCTGTGCACGATGGCTTTGGGAGGTGCACGACAGATTGGGGGGGGCCCGAACATATTACGGCCGTAACACAGATGGTTTCTGATGAACCGTCTATGTTGTACATACGGGTTAGGCATGAGATTCGTTGACAAAGTGCAAGCAGTAAGTGCGGTTCGTAAGTACTCTGTCAGTATGGGGCGTGAGTACCAAGTTGTGAAAAGTAAGATCGATACATGAACCGCAAGATGTTACCATCACAATGACGATAATTACTGTTCATGGTACATCCGTATAAAAAAGAAAGCCACGCACAATCGGTGGGAAATAACCAGATTCGTCAAGGAACACACATGCCTTGTACAGATTGAACGAAACAAACACAGAAACTTGTCTTCAAAATTTATATCAATGTCTATATCACACCTAGTTGCCAACGATCCTGAGATACATGTTTCAAACATCATTCAAGAAGTACTGGTAATGTTTCAAACAGGTTGTACTTACAAGCGGGCATGGTATGCTTGAAAATTTTCCATCGAGAGGGTTTTTGGTAGCTGGGGTACAACATTCATTATTCTACCTAAATACTTACAAGCTGTACAGGATATAAACCCGGGGATTGTATCCGAATTTTGCATCACAGAACAAGCAGTCCCCCTAATTATGTTTTCAAATTTGTTTTCTGGTGTTTCTCGCCATGTATAGATGGATTTCCATATTGTCGGTTGGTGATTTCTGTGGATGGAACACACTTAAGGGGACCATACAAGGGCGTGCTGTTAATTGCAAGTACGTAGGATGCAAATAATCACTTGTTCCCACTTGCTTTTGCAATTGTTGATAAGGAATTCTCCGAGAGTTGGAATTGGTTCCTTAAAAACTTGCGAGAATACGTAGTCAAAGATCATCACATATGCCTCATTTCTGATCGCCACAAAGGTATCTTCTCTGTTATTCAAAGTCAACCTTTGTGGTAACCACCATTTGCAGTTCACTGGTTTTGCTTACGACACATTCAAGCAAATTTCAACAAGACTTTTAAAAATACAAACCTAAAAAGCTTGATGCAGCAGGCCGGAACAGAAACAAAACAATGGAAATTTGACCGTGTAATGAAAGAGATTCAAGAAAGGAATATGGATGCTTACATTTACTTGATGAAGTTGGACGCAGAGAAATGGACACTGTTGCATGATGGCGGTCACAGACACGGTATCATGACAACCAACATTTTCGAAGCACTTAACAGTATGTTGAAGAAAGCTAGGGTTCTACCTTTAAAAGTCCTGGTTGAACTAATATTCAACAAACTAGTTAAGTACTTTCACCAATACCGTGAAGAGGCTGAAAATTGTGTGCATCCATTTCCAACTCGAATTTTTGACAAGTTCTTGCAGATTGAAATGAAATCAAGAGAACACAAAGTTACAACTTACAATCCGCGAGAGGGAATATATATGGTCAGATCTCCAATCCCGATTTCTGGTACGGGCAACAACGTCTATACATTGCGGCTAAATAATAAATTTTGTAGTTGCGGAAAATGACAAACATATAAATTGCCTTGTTCTCATGTTCTTGCAGTGTGTAGAGAAAATGGGTCAAGAACAGATACTTATGTGCCGGAGATATATTCGTGACAAACGTACAGAAGAACTTAACAAGCGAATTTTCATCCGGTCTTGAGTGAGAACTTTTGGAGGGATGTCCCTTTTAATTTGACATTCTATCCTCCAAACATGACAAAGGAACGGGGTAGGAAACAGGGCAAGCGATTTCAGGGAGAAATGGATTATAGAAATCCAAATTCTCCCCCAAGATGTGGTAGATGTCGCATGCCGGGACATAATAGGAAAAATTGTAATAACCTCGGACCGAGCAATGTATAAGTTTGAAATTTTCTTGAAATAGTTGTAGTAATACATGTTTATATTAATGAAAATTTTCTTTCATTTCCTTCTAATTACTACATCATTGCTCTAAATTTGTACAGTTTCTTTAGTATTACTTCTTTAAATAACTTGCGATGAAATGGTTAAAATGTAAATATATTTTTCAAGAAAATTATAAAAATATTACAAAATAAGTTAAATATAATAAATACAGTCTTTTTAAAAAAATATACAATCATAAGTTTTTCCAAAACAAATTTTCATTAAAAAAAACAATTCATTAAACAAAATACTAAAAAAAATTTATAAAATTATAAGTTTTCCCAAAAGAAATTTTGGTTAAAAACAAAAAAAAAATGTTCATTAAAAAAATAAAATAAATAAAAAATATTAAAAAATTTAAAAAAATAAAAAATAATTACGTGGCTGATAATGCACAACGAGTATGCGTTATCTTTAATGATAACGCACACCCATTGTGTAGTATCAACTATATAAGCCAGGATTCCTGATTAACTGATAACGCATAATGGTTATGCGTTATCATAACTGATAACTGATAACGCACAACCATTGTGCGTTATGGCCAGAGTTGGATAAAAAAAAAAAACTCGGGCCACTTTAGTGCCCAATAATTTTAACTAGGCTCAACCCAGAAAAAAACCTAAAGATGGTGTTTTGGTGCTTTCAGAATTAGTGGAGAAAGGAGTTTCACATAAGACATTGCGTTTTTAGTTGGTTGTTGTTTGGTGATTTCTGTATTGCTGTATGTATGTGTGCCTAGTTTTTATAACTAGGTTTGCTTAGTTATATAAATAGGAGTGCCTAGTTTTTAAACTAAGAGTTCCTATGTTTATAACCAGTGAACTTTCAACTTTTTTTTTTTGTTTCCATATTTAGATGTTTTTTGTTGATTTTAATTAAAGTGTTTTTGTTTTTCAACTTTAAATTATTTTTAATATAGCTGGGGATTGTTTTATTTTACTATATTATGTATTTGAACTTCAGTAGTTACCGGTACCTACATTTATAATTAAGCGTGCCTACTTTTATCAATGTTAAAAAATTCGGATCGGAGATTGAACCGATCAAGCTACTTATTCATTGGTTTATTGGTTCAATCGGTCAAATCAGTTGTCGAACCAGAGAATAATATAAATATATAAAAAACTATAAATATATGTTAATAATTCATTCGCATACACATTATCCATCAATTAGTATTAAAATAATTAAAACATATAATTAAAGAATATTATAATATTATTAACTTAAAAATACATAAAAATAAAATTTTTAGTAGGAAATATTTTTGAAAAATTAAAAAATTGCAAAAATCGATTGAATCGGTTCAAATGACCGGTCCAACATGTCCAATCAGCCGGTTCAATTGATTTTTGACCAAGTTTAACCAGTTTAATTTCTTATTAATTTTTTTTTTTTTTTTTTTGAGAAAACCAGACCCGTCTAAGGTCCGGTTCCTAGTTCAACAGGTCAGACCGGCAGATCGGTCCGATTTTCTCAACACTAACTTTTATAACTAGGAGTGCCTACTTTTATAAGTGACAATACCTATGTTTATAACCAGTAGAACCTTCAACTTTCTATTTTGTTTCTGTAATTAGATGTTTTTCGTTGAACTTATTTATATATTTTATTTTTTAACCTCGTTTTCCATTAAATGCAGCTGTTATGGAAATCTCTAATGAAGTTTCGTTGGCTGGAACAGTTGTAGCATGCTTGTATAATGATTATGCATTCATATTGGGCTTTAGAGTTCGTGAGGGCAAAAAAAAGTTTAAGGCAGGAAGCACTATGAAGTATTTCAAACGATTTTAATGTCACAAACAAGGGAAGAAGCATGATAAAAGGAAGGGGGAGAGGGCATATACTAAAGTTGATATTCATACTAATTGCAAGCAATCATAGAATTTCGTATGAATGACGAGGGTGGTTGGATAGTGAGGAGGCATAATATTAGTCATAATCATGGACTTTGTGCTGCGAATCAGAGGCATTTTATGCATTCTCAAAGGGGAGTGACAAAAAATAACGCCGGTTATCTTCAAGAGTTGAAGGATAGCAGGGTTTCCATTACTGCTAGGCTAAGGGCTCTGAAGAAGCGAGTTAGAGGTTCGCCTTTTCTTGGATTACATCAAGGGATGCATATAATAGTTTATGATCAAACAATTTGGATAGTGGGGATGCGAATGCACTTATACATATATTTAAGTGGAGGAAAGAAAATGAAGATGTTTTCTCTTTTAACTTTGAAGTTAACTATAATACCTCATTATGTTGTTTGTTTTGGAGGGATGGTCGGATGAGGTGTGACTATGATGTTTTTAGGGATTTGTTAGTGTATGATACGACTTATCGCACAAACAAATATGAAATGATTTGCAGTCTGGTTATAGGGATAGATAATCACTGTAGAAATGTTATGTTTGGCTGTAGGTTCTTGAAGGACGAAAAAAGGAGTTGTTTATATGGTTATTCAATACCTTCTTGAAGTCTATGGAAGGTTAACATACTATTATGTTGATGATCGACCAATCTGCTGCTACAACTACTACTATTAGCGTAATTTTTCCAAAGACACGGTATCGGTTGTGTATTCAGTATAACAAGAAAAATTCAAAGAAGTATATTATAGGGCTAGGGTCCAAAGAAGGCTTTGATAAACTGTTTAACTATGTGTTGAAGGACACAAATAAGCTTTTTGAATTTGAGTTTCATTGGAAGATGTAAAATAATTTATACTACTTTGAGCTTGTATTTCTTCTTTTTATTTGTTTGTGCTTTGTTTTTTTATCTCATATGTAGTAGTGCCTACTTTTATACCTAGAAGTGCCTACTTTTGTAATTGGGAGTGCCTACTTTCATTACTAAGTGTACACTTCAGTGTTTTGTGTTTTTCAAGCTGCAATTTTATATATGTAGATTCTTTTATCCATCTTTACTGTTCAATTATATGCTAGTTTTTACTGTCATATTTCTTTAAACATAGTGAGGGGTGTTTTCATGTTAAAAGGGTGTGTTCTGCAATGTGTACCTACTTTTATAACTAGTAACTATGGGTGCCTATTTTTATTACTGAGTGTGTCTACCTTTACAAGTATGTGTTCCTTCATTTTACTGTATGAAAGTGAAATGTTTACCCTTTTTGGCAGTTTGATGGTAATTTTGGTTGCCACATTGACAATTGGTTAAATAAGTTGTACTATTTGAGAGAAAAGTGGTATCCGACTTTTATTAAGAACTTCTTTTTTGGAGGTGTTCTATTATCTCAAAGGAGTAAGGCAACTAACCATGCTATTTCCAAGAGACTTTAAAAAACAACTACGTTGTGCGATTTTTATAAGATTTTCGGTGAAGTTGTTTTTGAATGGAGGAGCAACACGAATATGGAAGATTTTTGTTGTAATCAAGGGCATGTTGATATTAAGGTCCCTGAATCAAAATTGTTGCAACATACTAATGGAGTATATACAATTGGGGCATACAAGCTATTTGGAAACCATTTTATGAGATTCTTGGAGTATTGCAAGGGGCTTGTGGTATCCAATGATGGCGAGCATGTGTATCAGGTTTGGCATCCTGATATAACCAGTTTTAGACAAACAATTGTCTATAATGAAAACAAATTAAACATTCAATACACATGTGAAGAGATTCACTGAGGTTGGGGTTCTTTGTTCTCAATGCTTGTGTGTCTTCAATTATATTGTGTTTAAGCCATTCTGGATAAGTATGTAATGAAAAGATGGACAAAGAATATCGCTTTAAGTGGGTGGAGTTAGTGATGCAGAAAAAGTTAAGAAGAAGGATATTGCTGGTTCAAGTGTTTGGAGGAGGGAAATGTTAAGGAAGTTGCTGAAGTGGGTCCTTATTATGTTGATAATTCTGAGAATGAAATTGGATCTTATAATATTAAAGATCTAGTTGGAAAGCATGAAAAAGGAGAACGTAATGTAAAGAAGAAGAGTATTGTCAAAATAAAGGAGAATCAAGCAAAAAGGAAGAGGAAGAGTGCTTTAACGCATGCCTCAAGAATTAAAATGGCTGTCTAATTGTCCATGAATAATGAAGCTTTGTGGAGGTTGTAAATGCTCCAAGTAGTAGATGTCAGCTTAGTTTAGGAATTTTTAACTCTAGCGATGTGGAACCTTCAAGTACTTTAGAGACATTCATAAATTTTATGTAGATTTTATAATTTTCAATACTTGGAAGACTTTGTTTGATACAATTTTTATTTGTAGTTTTGATGTTATATGTGTATCAAATATTTATGGAAAGTGCGCTGTGATAGTTTAACTTGTTGCTATTTATGTAAATAGCTACATCTACTTTTATAATTAAGTGTGCCTAGTTTCGTAACAAAGTGTGTCTAGTTTTATAACAAAGTATTATTGCTTTTATCTGTTGTGTGTTATTCAAGTGACATTTTTTTATATATAGATGATTTTGTTGAGTTGTTTATTAGATTTTATGGTACCCTCTTTATGTTTTTATACTTTATGGGTTTCCAATATTGTGCGAAGGAGTGCCTTAATACTTTAACACGACATCAAACTTCTCTAAACAGGTGTGCCTACTTTTATAACTGGAAGTGCCTAATTTTATAATTGAGAGTACTTACTTTTATAACTATGTATGCCTTCAATATTATGTGTTGTTCAAGTGGCATTTTTTGCATATGTATATAGTTGTTTACTTGTATTGTTAGATTTTTACGATCGTTTTTGTGTTTTTGTATGTTAAGGGCATTCCAATGTGTGGGGAATGTGTTTCGCGATACTTTAACACGATGTCAAACTTCTATAATTAGGTATGTGCCTATTTTTTTTTTATAAGTAGGAGTGGGCACGTTATAAGTGCCTAGATTTATTACTAAGTGTATCTTTCACTGTTGTCTGTGTTATAGCCTATTAAAGACAAGTACAAGATTATATAAGTATAAAAAACTAAAGATATATATATATATTAATAACATATTAATTGTATTTTATATGAACTCGCTTAATGCCTCTCTTGTAGTTCTCAGATGCTGCAAGTTTTATAGTCTCTCTCACAATATTGATCTCAGATATGATTATAGTGAATATAAACTTGGCTCTTAGTGATTGGATGACTTTTATGTTTTTCTTTGTTTCTTTCAGCAATGCATCCCAACCATTTGCTGTCTTTTGACCCTTGTATGTCTCTATGTGTCGTATGCAAAATACTCCACAATCCACATAATTCTTGTTGTCTTGCCATTGTATCCTTTTAAGTAAAATTTTGAATGTCAAAGTAGTAGCATGTTTTTTAAACCCCGTAGCATCATGTTTTTGTTGATAATCATTGAGTGCACTTTTCTGTCAAATATAAGGAAGCATGAATGCTACAGTTCTGTTATAACATATTTCTTAATTATTGCTTTTGATAGATAATAGTAACTTATAAAGTAATTGGGGACATCTCCGTATTTCTTGTCCATTCTGATTCCTTTCAGCAGCGATCTGTTGTCAACTATTTCAATTTATTTTGTAATTGAATTCATGACGATCATGTAGAACTGTTGTGAGGCTATCACAGAGAAGATGAGCTAAATTTTGGTTAAAAAACTAGTCAGTGTATTGATACTAATGTGTAAAGGAATGATAAATGTGATCATTTAGGATTGATTACAATTTCAGTGTCTTGACAATAAGCAGGGCTAGTGCTAAAGATCGCAAGCTCCATGTTTATCCTCGTTGCAACGCTTGCTTATCGTTGCTCATCTATTTGCTCTCCTCCTTCGATCGTTACGCACTATTGAGAGAAAAGGTGTGGTGAAGGTTATTTCTCATACAGTTTAAATAGATAAGAGGAGGTAATAATTAATAGAGGAAACTTACATAGACATGTGGTGAGAATATGGTTCGCTTACGCTTCGCGTTCTTCACTTTCTTTGTTATGTGGTTAAGATGAATGCCCCATGCATAGAGAATATTGTTTGCAACCTCTTCATCGATCATCATTGTTCTTGTATTTTCCCTTGTGATGATGCACGAGTCATGGTTGAAAATGGTGTCGCTGCAAAAAATAGAATAAAATAAAATTATAAATAAATAAGATAAATTAAAGTAAAATAAATCTGGTGTTTATATAGTCGAGGTGTGCCTAGTTTTATACCTATGAGTACTTATTCTTTAGTTGGGGATGCCTATTCTACATAACATATAAGATTCCTTGCTTTAAGTCGTGGTGCGCACTTTATAGTTGAGAGTGCCTATTTTTATAGTTAGGGATACCCATTTTCATAATTGGCAGTGTCTATTCTATTATATATGGAAATTCATCATTGTAAGCAAGATGTGCCTAGTTTTAAAATTATGAGCTCATATTTTTTATACATAAGAATGCCTACTTTTACACAAAGGAGTACATACTCCACATAAGGTGCAAGTTCATTTTACTGTAACGACGTGTCCTTTTTTATAGCTATGAGTGCCTACTTTCAACTGCGAATGCCTACTTTTTATAACTAGGGGGAACCTTATACTGTATAACCTTAGAGTTCACAAAATAGATACAACATGAATGATATAAGTTCCTGAGTCATTATGAATGAAATGTTGTGGCTTAGTTACCTTGTTGTAATCTTGTGCTCTGGCTTGTCATTGAGGAATGTAAAGTCTATTAATGACATTTCTTTTGTAGATACCGCGTTGTGATCTTTCTCTTCTGTCCAAAATGGGGATCTCAGCTTGCTCGGGACTCCTCTCTTTTGGTGTAATAGGCTTGGCTTAATACTGATCTTCTCGATGAAGTCTCCATCATTCTCTAACAGTATACTGCAGAGGGATAAAGATTGAAATGTCGATTAAAATACTGAAGCATGTATGTTATTCATATTTTTACTAGTTCTTGCTAGTGTGGAGGTATACCTGTCAATGTCATCATCATCAACTACAGCTTGTTTATGTTTACGAGGTGATTAAGGCTTCTACCTTAGCTTTAATTTATGCATTCGTGTACAAGTTAATTTTTCTTTGTGGGGTAGGAATGGGTTGTGCTTGTGTCTCTAAGTCATCATCAAAGACCAGTCAAAACTAGGTACAGTTTTGTCTTTCAAATCCTTGGCCTTCACAATATTCTTCTCAAATTCATCAATTGCATTCAAGAACTCGGGGATTCTCGTAGAACTTGTCTTCTTGGTTCTCGGATTTTGCATTGGATGATGATGGACTAGCACGTTGATTTGTTTGCAAGATAGAAGCGTGTCTGAATGTATCTTGTTGAATATACCAATGATGTCAACGTTGTCAGCTTTTAGCTCTTCACACGCCTAAAAAAACTTCAGTGCATTACTTCTCAATTCAATGATTGTTGTCGCTGCTTTGTCAATAAGCTCCTGCAAGTTATAAAAGGTTTTATTAGTATGACTTGGTCACTCTAAGAAAGGTGTGCCAAGTTTTATTATAGGGAATGCCTATTTTTATATCTAGAAGTCTCTATTTTTATAACTAAGAGTCCCTACTCTATATAATATGCAAGTTCATATTATTGTAAGAGAGTGTGCCTTTTTTTTTTTTTTTAATGGTTGTGAGTGCCTAATTTTACAACAGAGAGTGCCTACTTTTATACATAAGAGTGTCTACTCTACACAACATTGAAGTTCATTTTAATTTCAGGGGAGCATTACTCTTAAACAAAAAAGGAAGGAACGAAGCAGGTTTGTTTGTACCTTTGTCTTATTAGTTTGAATGTTTGTTGGTGGTAGCAGCAAAGCCAATACAAGTGGGTTTATTGAACATTGTTCTTCTATTGACGCTACGACTTTATTCTCAATTTTAAGGCGATCAAACACTCTTCCTAGCCCAAAACCTCTTGCGACTCTCTCTCTCTCTCTCTCTTTTTTTGTCTTTCCATAACAGATTCATCATCCCAGCAATTCATCACTGGGATTAATCTCGTTTCTTCAAATTTGAACTTCACCATGTCTAGCAGAAGAGCTGTATTGGGTAATTTTACAGTGTGGTTAGCGGTAATGTATTATTTTTTAGTAAACATGGATATATTAGAATGAAATTACCACTAGGAAAACAACAGGTCCAGCGAAGTATGACTTGTTCGAAGAATTTTTCTTGAACTTTTCACATCTTTCTATCAAGGTCACAAGTGTGTGCTTACACCAGTTGTAGTTCTGAATATCATTGTTGTTAACTAAATCTTGGAGGATGTAGTGGCGGATGCTCTTATATGAAGGATGGTGGGTCATAACGGTGGTGGAGTAAAGGAGGAATTCTCTCTTGAAGTAGTCTCCCCCTCTTTATTTTGAATCAATCTTTTCTGAATAGATGATAATTTTGAGGGAAAGCTGGGATACTTTGTCTTCATCTTATCGATGAATGTCTTGTGTTGTTCAGTTTCAATTATGTCCTTAATGGAATCTTCATTTGGCTTTGTGCCTCTTTGGAATCCAAGTACCATATCATGTCCTCCTCGTCGATATGTACGCTTATGTTATTCTCAAGGGTCATTTGTGTTATGTACGCTGAAGTTTTGTATAAGGAATTGCTTCAAGCTCTTTGGGAGCTTTGTCAAACGCAGAGAAAGTAAGGATCCAAATACTATCTCTCTGAACTCTCTTTTTTCGTCATTGCTCAATTGTGTGACAACAGCATGTACTGCAAAGGTTATCATGTTTATTTTTAAGAGTGGGAATTGAGCATCGTTGCATCAACTTTTTCTCTATGTTCTGATTCGTCTCCCTTCTCCTTCTCTTTTGAAGGTTTCTCTTTATTTTCTTTTTTACGTTTTTGCTGCCTCGGCTGTTTTGCAACTGGCTTGTCTGCTTTTTCTTCTTATCTTTAGCTTACTTAATATGCATGCTGACTTGTTCTTTTGAGATTATTGAAGTTGTATTAACCTGCAATTCACAACAAAAATTGTTGATAAATGATGTAAAATATATATGAAATGATGTGAATATACTGTTTTGTTTGTGTTTTACCTTGCTGCTATAGTTGCTAATGTCTCGTTGTCCGCTGGAGAATCATGTCAAGCTTTTGTTCGCTGTTCTTTCATGCAGTTACTATTATGAGACATTCAAATGGTTAATGTGATAAGAATACCTATTTTTTATAATTGCAAGTGTCTATGCTGAAAAATATGCATGATGCATTGGTGCCCAGTTTGATAACAATTGCACTCAATTTTACAAGAAATGGAACAAATTTTTCATAACCAAAACTAACTATGATATAAATCATGCAATATGGTTTGCTATAAGTAGATGTGTCTACTTATGTAATATGGAGTGCCTTATTTTATAACTGTGAGTGCCTAGTTTTAAAATTATATATGCCTATAATGTATGGTATATAGAGATTGTCCTACTTTATGTATTGGTGCCCTTTAGTAGTACAAAATTTTCATAACTAAGAGTATCTATAATGTTAAACATACAAAATAGTTGTCTATAAATAGGTGTGCATGCTTATATAAATAGAGTGTCTTATTTTATAATTGTGAGTGTCTACTTTTAAAATTATTTGTGCCTACAATGTATACAGGCATGTAAACATTATACATACTTAATGCACAACAAATCACAAAAACATTTATTATTACGTATAAAAATACTAATATATCAATTGGATGTGTCTTTTTGTACAGAGAGGCGCGACTATTGTGAAATATTGCTAGAAATGTGTGAAAATTTAATAAATATGAACATGCAACATAGAAACAATAGTTATTTTGTCATTCTATACACTTAATAGACCATAAACAAAAAAACAAAAAAAAAAAAAATCAATCTCGAAGTTGGACAGCTAAATCAGGCAGAAAAATAAAATAATACAATCAAACACAAATATATGAAACAAAAACTTTCGATGACGAGTGAAACAGAATATAAATTATGTAAACTACTTTGTTGGAATATTTTTTTTTTTTGTTGAAAACTACAATTACCAAGTAAAATTTTCGTGCTGTTGCCATTGTTGCTTGAAGATCTTACTCTGCTGCTTGAAAAACTTCTTGTGTTGCTTTAAGAACTCTTTTTGCAAAGATATATGATTTAGTGTAGAATCAAAGCATGGAACAAAGAGAATTGAAGAAATTTGTTATTGAGACATGAAATTTGGTGAAAAAATGCTTGGATATCGCCTTGAAAATAGCTTTTGTAAGTCCGTGAGGGTTTTTGGGAGGGAACCAAAGGTTTTGTTAAAATAGTGCATGTAATCTATGTGCAGCGATAAGAGTGAGTTTTTTTTTTTTTTTTTTTTGCATTTGTCTGATTAATTAAAATATGTCATTTTTTTTTACATCGCACACCTAGCCAAGTCCATGGTATAATGACAGCTACTGGTCTACCGAATTCAAAATCTTTAATTTTTGTTAACTTCTAAATTTAATGTAGATTTAATTATAGATAATTTTCGTAGCTTAAAATAGTGATAATATGTAATTTGATTATTTTTACTAAGTTTTCAATCTACAATTATACGAATCTTACATTCTGGCTCTTCTTAAATTCTAATCTTGCATTCGCTACAAGTTATGCATGTATTTTAACTTAGTAACATATATTAAGATAATAATATTTATCATTATGGAAATTGGCCTACAAAATATATTTTAGAAAGGATACTATAATTTTATATATTGTGAAAAATGATACTATAATTTTATATATTGTGAAAAATGATAATATGCACACAAGATGATATTTTAGAAACCTTTAAACCTTTCGCAACAAAATCATAGTTTTTATTTTTATTTTTTTCATTAAAATTAATAATAGGGATTAATTAGTTATAAATATATAAATAATAAAATATACTTGTAATTAATATAAAAAATAAAGGGATGAAATAGTAATTGGGACAAACCTTATGAGAGAAATATAATTAATCCTATTCTAATTATATTGCTTTAGAATAACATAGAACATCCAATGAAGTTATCTATGACTATAGAGAAACTATGATATGGTATTGGAACTTAGAGTACGTTTCTCATCTTTGACTCTTTTTTATCTGCAACCAAAGTATCCAAATTTTGGATGAACTTTTCAATGAATTCACTCATAAAACACTCTCTTGCTATGAATTCGCTCCACTTTCCATGATTTTCTTTAACCAAATCACCTACTTTACTATCTTCAACCATCACACATCTTATTGCTCTGCTCAGATTCTCCTTTGAAAACCATCCATTTTCATCCCTCTCTACTTCAACTGCAACCTTTAATTCTTCTGCTAGTAATCTAGTATTCAAGATCTGATCCCCCAAATGCGGGATAAGCACAATTTGACAATTACTCATCAAAGATTCCCACATTGATCCGAACCCACAATGATTCACAAAGCATCCTACCGAGGGATGGCTCAAAATGGCAGGCTGCTGTATCCAACCTCCATGAACTATTCCCCTTCCTCTTACCCGATCTTCGAATCCTTCCGGTAGTGCTTCTTCAATAGTTGTGGCTCCGGATGGTGGTTTAAGGGCTACCAAGAATGGCCGCCCTGTTAATTCAAAGCCCAGAACCAGTTCTTGAAATTGCTTCTTTTCTAGGACTACTTGGCTACCAAATGCACAGAAAACTACCGTGCCCGGCTCGAATTTGTTGAGCCAATTTGCCCACTGATCTTCCAAATGTTGTTTTCCAGATTCAGGCAAAACAGGGCCGGTTAGAAAAACTGGTTTTTCATACTCCCTTGAGATGTAATCACACAATGAGCCTTCAAGTTCTCTACATGTTCTAATCGAGATTGCATCGCATTTCATCAAACAGTTGGTGATCCGTTCGTAGAAACTTATGCCCTTACCGAATTCAAGACTTATAAAAGACAGAGATTTAGCTTCGTGCTTCCGAAGTACAATTGTAGATGAAGGGTAACCCGTTGGTGGTTCCATTAATTCCTCATCGGAAATTACTCTGTTCTTGGAAATTTTTCTTGACGGGACCAATGCAATTGCAATAGAAGCAGCACAAACCACATTGTAATGGACTGTTTTGAACCCAATTTCAGATGCTAATTCCGGGATCCAATGAGCCATATCATAGAAAACAACATCTGGGTTCAATTTTACTAGCAATTCTTTAACTTGACCTATCATAAGATCCAAAGCGGCTGCCAGAAGAGTGGTGAGATATATGGGTACATCAGAAGCAGTTTCTGCGCCTGGAGGAAGACCTTCAACCGGAGGAACAGTGAGTGAATGGAAAGTGATGAGATTAGGATGAAGATTCATGTAATTCAATTGTATTCTTGCTTTATTTGGCAACAAGAATGAGATTTGATGGCCCTTTTCAGCAAGCTTGTTAGAGAGTTGCAAGAATGGTGTAATGTGACCAGTGGCAAACCATGGAAACATTGCTATGTGCAAATGTGAAGTCTTTTCTTGAACCATTTTTGCATTTGATTTTGTTTTTCAATGGATGTTTCTTTGGTGATCTTTGATCAAATTTGTTCTTCTTATTAGATTTGGAGAATGGGTTCTTAACCATAACTTTGTGATTGTGATCACGATTACGATTACGATTTTGGGGCCTCATTATTGGGAGGAAGAATGGGGTGCTAAAATACTATTTCAATGGTTGTGAGAATGCCTTTGTGCTTTTGTTTCTTGCTACACGGTTTTCTATTTTATATTCTTTTAAGATATTAAAAGCTTTTCCAGGGATGAAATATTAAAAGCTGATGTTGCCTGCTGTTTATATCGGTAACTTAGTTTAGAGGTTCAAAATTATAAAAATTTTTTTATATATTTTAATCTATATTTATTATATATTTTTCAATGTTATTTTTTTAACTTATATTTTTATTTCTCTTCCTCTTTTTCTCTCTATTTATTTATTTATTAAGGATATTTTACTTTAAAAGTTACATTATTTTTTTAAACCTTAATCTATGTGTATAAGTCGAGAAGAGCTTATATTCTTGAGAGGAGGAAGTAAAAGGTTTAATGTCCGATCCACTAGTGAAGAATTATCTTAGACTCCGTTTGTTTACAGAAAAGAAAAGTTGAAGCACGATTATTTAGAATTTAAATCCATAACATATAAATATATTTATATCTTATTCGAGATTTACTAGAATTTTGAGTAGGAAAATAATAGTAAAAATTATTTTTTATTATTTAGTTTGATAAAATGTAATAAAAAAATAATTTATCATAACCAAATAAAATATGAGATACTTGTGCAGCCCCTTTGTCTAAACTAATTAACTAGGAAGAAATTTCTTGAAAATAAAAAATTAATTAGTTCCCATATGACTCGGAGCAATTCTTAATATATTAACATGCTAAATCACATAATCATATCAATGCTCAATTCAAAGAAATATAGACAATGTTAGGATTACTACAAAGAGTGATAAAATAATAATCATAATAATAATAATAATAATAATAATAATAATAATAATAATAATAATAATAATAATAATAATAATATAATAATAGTAATAATAGTAAGCCTTGCCTTGAGGTGACAAATTGTAGATGAATTAAGAAATCTGAATAGTCTTAGGACCTGCTAATTTGTCTTCCAATTCAGTGCGATCAAAAAACAGAGCTATCCGAAGCAAAAGATAGGAGAAGGAACGTCTGCTGCAGAACTAGGAGAGAAGAACGGGTGATAGGAGGAGTCTTTTAAGATATTATGCCCATTTCTTCACTTACTTTCCTAGCTTCTTTTTCCGATTGGTTCTGTGTGAGGTGAGTGGAAAGTATTTCTGTTTGTTAAGTATTCTCCTTCTTTGAGGAATTAGATTCTTTAAAAAATAAATAAAATTATCTAAATACTGAAATTTAATAAGGGAATTGGAAATTAAATTACTTTTTTTTTTCTTTTTTATACATTCTAGAGGGGATGTGGTTAAACCCAATCTGAAAAGAAGAAACTAAGAGAAAATGATGTAATAAATTGAGCTAAGTCATGGCTGTTAAATAGTCATATATTACAAAACAAAATAACTCAAATTTAGCAGTCTATATCTAACAGACCACCACTAATAAAAGACTTTTTCAAAACATAAAGAATCCCATAAAATCTAGAGATATTATTAGCTGTAATTATTAACCAAATCCTAACAATTCCTCCCTTAAACTGAATGCTAAAAGCATTAGTTTATGCTACTCTTAGCACAGACTCCTAGCAAGGCTCGAAACTTCAGAAATTCATCCAACTTGAGAGGCTTTGTCATCACATCAGTTAGCTATTGGATAGTGCTGCAATGAACCAGTTTCACTATACCAGTTTGAGTGAGCTCCCGGAGAAAATGAAAGCGCACATCAATGTGCTTGCTATGACCATGAATTACTGGATTTTCTGATAATTTGATAGCAGAACTACTGTCACAACGAATAACAATGGCTTCATCTTGTTTTCCATCCAACTTTCTTAGGACCCTTTTCAGCCATATAGCTTGACATACGCATGAAGCCGCAGCAATGAATTCAGCTTCAGTGGTTGACAAACTTACCACAGGCTGTTTTTTAGAGGACCAAGAAACAGCTCCAGAACATAACAAGAAAACATATCCTGATATGCTTATTCGATCGTCCAAGTCTCCAGCATAATCACTATCTGTGTAAGCAACAAGTTCATCATCTCCTCCCTGCTTGTTAAAAAATCCCATCTCAAAAGTTCCCTTCAGATACCTGAGAACTTGTTTTGCCAACTGCAAATGCAACTCTATTGGAATTTCCATGTACCTGCTAAGAAGACTTACTGCAAATACCATATCTGGTCGAGTTGAAGTAATATACATAAGACATCCTACGATCTGTTTGAAATAAGTCTTGACTTTAGCTCCTCCTTCGTCTTTTGTCAGCTTGAAACCAGGAACAATATGATTTTGAACTGAATTGCTTTGGTCAATTTTGAATCTCTTCAACACTTCCATGGCAAACTTCTTTTTGGCTAACAAAAATCTCATCTGATCTTTGTATGACTTCAAGTCCCAGAAAGTATCTCATCTTACCAAGATCAGTCATATTGAACTCTCTCTCCATGGACTTCTTGAATTCTCTAAACATCAATTCAACATTTCCAGTAAAAAGAAGATCATCAACATACAAAATTTCAATGATCATGCTGCCAGAGCTGTTTGTTTTAATGAAGAGAGTATGCTCATAAGCACATTTTTCGGACCCTTCTTTTGTGAAATAAGCTTCTATATGGTTGTACTAAGCACGAGGAGCTTGTTTAAGCCCATAAAGTGCTTTCTTTAACTTGTACACCATCTGTTCTTTTCCATTCTGTATGTAACCATAAGGCTGCTCCACAAACACATCTTCTTTCAGCTCACCGTGTAAGAACGCAGATTACATATCAAGTTGATAAACAGCCCATCCCCTTTGTGCTGTGAAAGCAATCACTAGACGAACTGTTTCCATGCGCGCCACAAGAGCAAAAACTTCAGTATAGTCTGTAGCATATTGTTGTGCATAGCCCTTGACCACAAGACGTGCCTTACACTTATCTACTCACCTTTTTTTTTTTTTTTTTTCAATTTGGTCTTGTACACCCATTTTACTTCAACCCTTTTAGCTCCCACAGGCAATTCAGTCAACTCCCAAGTCTCATTCTTTTCCATTGCTTCCATTTCAAGGTCCATTGCTGTTCTCCAATGCTCACTTTTTACTGCATCTTCATAACAAACAGGATCAGCAACAGCAACAAACATAACAAACTGTATTTCATCTTCATCAGATAATTCTTCTCCAGTCTCATAATCTCTCATCCATACTGGTGGTCTTCTATCTCGTTCTCCATCTAAAGAAGAACTTGTTTCACTTCCAGAAATCAGCTCCTTTGATGATGTTGTTTCAGTGTCTAATTTTGGTGTTTCTTAAACTTCCTCCCTTTCATCATCACTCCATTCCATATCACAAGCAATATCCTCTTTATATTTGGCATCTATGCCCATCTTTCATTCTCTTGAAAAACTACATCTCCGCTAATTATTATTTTTTTTAGAAGTAGGATCATAAAGCCTGCACGCTTTGGATTCCTCACTGACTCCAAGTAAGACACATGTAGGCTTTTATCATCATACTTGGCTCTTGTTTTGTTAGGCACATGTATATGAGAGACACAACCAAAAATTCAAAAATGATCAACAGAAGGCTTCACTCTCTTCAGGTGTCACATTCTTCACCACCAAAGTCGGACTGCGATTTAGGACATGCACTGCCCAATTTACAGCCTCGGGCCAAAAAGATTTTGGAATATTCTTTTCAGACAGCATACTGCGAACTAGGTTCATTATAGTTTAATTTTTGCGTTCAACAACTCCGTTCTGTTGTGAAGTATAAGCGGTTGTTAGCTGTCTCTGTATCCCTTGCTCATCACAAAAACTTTTGAATTCCTGTGATGTAAATTCTCCACTGCGATTTATACGCAAACCTTTGATAGACAAAGCTGTTTCTTTTTCTACATGAGTCTTAAAATTTTTGAAAACAGCAAAGGCTTCGGATTTTTCAATTAAAAAATAGACCCATGTTTTTCTACTATAATCATCAGTAAAGGTAAGCATATACCTTTTTTTGCTGTTGGAAATGGGATTGATTGGCCGGCAAATATCAGAGTGAATGAGCTGAAGTATCTGTGAGGGTCTCCAATTACTTTTCTTTGGAAAAGGATCTCGCTTCTGCTTTCCCACGAGTCAATCCTTGCATAGCTTTGAAGGAGAATCGATCTTTGGCAAGTCATTCACCATTCTTTTCTGTTCCCAATCTGTAAACCCTTGAAGCTTAAGTGCCCATGTCTACAATGTCAAAGCTGTGCCAAATCCTCTGTAATTGCGTTAAAACAAGCAGATCCTATCAGCCGACATATAGCATCAAACATATACATCCGATTTTTAGACACTTTTATCTCCATAATCAAACCCCTTTCAGGATGATATATTCTACATTGCTCACGTTAAAATAGAAATGACAAACCCTTCTCTTGTAGCTGCCCAACACATAATAGGTTGTTTTTCAATTGCGGCACATAATACACTCCTGTAATAATCTGCACAATTTCATTCACTTGCAGCCTTACATTGCCTTTCCCAATCATAGCAAACCTGAACCATTGCCTAGTTTTACATTCTCCTCGTAATTTCCCTCAAAATCCATGAAGAAATCCTTCTTTCCACACATATGATTACTACACCCCTTTTAATGGTTGAATCTCCTTCCACATACGCCATCATTAACATATCATCTTGCATTTCTGCATAATTTGACTCCTTCCTTTGAGACTCCCATTGAAAATGTCCCAACTTATGATAATTGAAATATTTCACTATTGATTTGTCAACAAATGGCCTGCCGCATCCCCTTCCTCGTCCTCTAAAGCTTCCTCTGGCTCTGCCTCTATCTCCTCCACCAAATTGATCTCTAGATGATATTTTCAGGGCTTGTGCTTCTTTAACCAGAAAATCCTTGTTGATACGCAGTTCATGCACAAGTAGACTGCTCTGTAATTCATCAAGTGTTAAAGACCTCGTGTTCTTAGACTCCTCAATTGAGCACACCACATAATTAAACTTACGAGTCATCGATCTCAGTATCTTAGAGACTACTTCAGCATCTCCCTTGTTCTCACCACTTGCTTTCATTTTGTTAGCAATGGCGAGAGTTCGCCCAAAATACTCATTGACAGATTCACCTTCTTTCATCTCAAGCAGCTCAAATTCCCTTCGAAGAGCCTGCAACTGCGCATGCTTAACCCTTGTTGTACCTTGGAATTTTTGCTTCATCGAATCCCAAATACTTTTGGCTGTGTCTTTGTTGAGAATTGTTTCAAGGATCGAACGATCTAAAGCCTGAAATAGATAATTCTTTCCCTTCAAATCCTTCAGTTTCTGCTCTTCCAAGAGTTTTTTCTGTCCTTCTGTTGGCACAGTACTTTCTGCTGCTGCAGAAATCCCATTCTCCACTAATCCCTAGTACTCTTTTGACCATAGAAATTTTTCCATCAACATTGCCCAATGATCGTAGTATCCATCAAATTTAGGAATTAATAGTTGTACAAAAGAATTTTTTGATGACATTTTGATTCACTGCTTGTGTAGAAAGCTGTTGTCTTTCTGTTTTTTCAAATAATCAGACCCCGTGAACCTGGCTCTGATACCAAATGTAGAATAATAGAGAAGAAACTGAGAGAAAAGGATGTAATAAATTGAGCTAAGTCATGGCTGTTAAATAGCCATATATTACAAAATAAAATAACTCAAATTTAGCATCCTATATCTAATAGACTAACACTAACAAAAGACTTTTTCAAAACAAAAAGAATCTCATAAATCTAGAGATATTATTAGTTGTAATTATTGACCAAATCCTAACAATAAGGATAAGGAATGCTTCTATTACTAAACCATTACTTTGGTAGCACAACATTTGAAAAATGAATAGGAAAAAATAAATTACTACTAAAATAAATGAAACCATGTTGTAAATTTAGTATAACAATAACGCTTAGACTTTATGAAATAAAGAAAGAATTAGAGGAGATGAGATAGAGAATAATATTTCATTCTTCTTTTTGGTGTCTTTTCATTCATCTAATGTCTCGTATTTATATAGACAAGGAAATCAAAACATAAATAAAGCATTAGTTACATTGAATAAAGTGAGATATTCAAGAGGGATAATAAATCAGGGGTTTCAAGGAGATAACATCCATCTCAACTAATTGATTTGTAACACTCCCACTTAGATGTCTTTAATATAAAGAATACGCCTCGTTAAAACTTTACTAGATTAAAAAAAAAAACCAGCGAGAAAAAATATCTAGTGAAGGAAAAAGAGTACACTATTATTTATGTTTACTCCCCTGTTGATATGTGCTCTTAAGATTCTTGAACTGACGCATATCAATCTTATAGATCATCTTCTTTAAAGTTGCAATCAGCAAAGTCTTAGTAAACAAATCAACTGGATTATCACATGACCGAATCTGTTGCACAACAATTTCACCCTTATTTTGAAGCTCATGTGTAAAGAAGAATTTTGGTTAAATGTGTTTAGTCCTCCCCCTTGATATATCCTCCTTTCAACTAAGTTATACAAGCTGCATTATCCTCATGCGACACAACAGGAATTTCTTTTTCGGATGATAAATCAGAACTTTCTCAAATGTAATTGACAAATGATCTCAACCACACACATTCTTGACTTACTTCATGGATTGCTATTAATTCGACATGATTTGAAGACGTAACTGTTATGGACTGTTTTGTAGAACGTCATGATATAGCAATATTAGCACATTGGAATAAATAGCTCATTTGAGAGCGTGTCTTGTGAGGATCAGATAAGTAACCATCATCTGCATAGCCAATCAATGAATGTTTTGATTCTTTTGCATAAAACAATCCAAAATCTTTGGTTCCTTGGAGATATCAAAAGACATATTTAATGCCATTCTAATATTGTCAGGTTGGAAAAGGACTATATCTTGTCAACCAAGAAGTTCTTCATTCTCCTCCCATGGTCGAAATGGATCTCTAGCAACATCCAGTGACCTAGACCATTGGAGTACATAAAGAATGTGCCTTATCCGAGTAAAATCTTTTAAGTACTTTCTCAGTATATGCCAATTGATGAAGAAGGATTCCATTTTCTCGATGTTGAATTTGTAAACTAAGATAAAAATTGGTTCTTCCAAAATCCTTAATCTCAAATTCTTGTTTCAAATAATCTCTAACTTTCAGAAGTTCTTCAGGAGTCCCAATGAGATTAATATCATCAACATATATCGCAACTATAACAAAATCCTTATTCAAATTTCTTGATAAAATTATATGGACAAATCAGATCATTTTTATATCCAGCTTGCATTAAACTTTCACTAAGATGATTATAAGATTGCTTTAATCCATACATGGATTTACATCATGTAATGGAATAATCCAGGTATGTGAAATCCTTCAGGGACTTTTATATAAATGTCACTATCAAGCTTTTCATATAGATATGTAGTAACAATGTCTAAAAATCGCATATCAAGCTTTTCAATTACTGCTAAGCTCACAAGATATCGAAATGTGATTCCATCAATTACTGGAGAATATGTCTCCTCATTAGGCTACAAGTTGTGCTTTATACCTTACTACTTCATTTTGTTCATTTTGTTTTCTCACAAATACCCATTCATAGCTAACTAGTTTTACATCTTTGGTGTTTGGATTATAGGCCCAAAAACTTCACGTTTGTTCAGTGAGTCAAACTCCGACTGAATCGCATCTTTCCATTTTAACTAATCTGGTCTACGTCGGCAATCTTCAATTGATCTTGGTTCAGGGTCTAAATTATCATTTAAAACGTTAAGTGCTACATTATATGGAAAAGTATTAACAGGAATCTTATCCACTTGATTCGAACTTTCACCTATAGCAACAAAATTTATGAAATTCTCTATATTTTCATTATTTTCTAAAACTTGAACAGTTTTATCAATATTCTCTTGACTCCTTTTATCTAACTCTTCTAGAGGATCACTTTAATCATTCAATATCTTTTTCTTTCGAGGATTTTTATCCTTGGAACTAAGAGGTAGGCCACGCTTCATGCGCGTTTTAGAATTATTAGCTATCGAGCTTATATTTTGTCATGTTGGACATCTATTTGAATAGGAGCATCTACAATTGGGAGATGAGATTTTGTAACTCTTGTAGAGTCTGCAAATTCATCAGGAAACTTTGCAATTCCTTGCAAAATGAATTGTCTTTTGAACTCACAGTTCACTAGTGCCTGTGCGTGGGTCTAGATAACTTAATGATAATGTTCTCCATGTAATGTCTTTCTTCTACTGCTGATGTTCTTCCCCTAATGTAGGGAACACTATTTCATCGAAATGACAATCAACAAATCTTGCAGTAAAGACATCACCTATTAATGGCTCAAGATTCCCGATGATGGAAGGAGAATCATATCTCATGATATACCCAACCTCCTTTGAGGACCCATCTTGGTGCGCTGATTTGAAGCAATAGGAACATAAACTGCATACCCAACTCAAATGTGATACATTTGGCTCAAAACAAAAGTCAACTGTAATGGAGAGTATTCATGATAACTTGTCAGCCTTATACGTATAAGTGCTGCTGCATGTAAAATATCGTGTCCCCATACAGATCTAGAGAGTTTTGTTCTCATCAGTAAGGATCTAGCAATTAACTGTAGTTATTTAGTTAATGACATAGCTAGCCATTATGTGTATGAAGTTACAAGATGTTCAATACTTATACCAATCGACATGCAATAAGCGTTGAAGGTATGAGAAGAATATTCACTAACATTTTCTAAACGAATTTTCTTAATAGGATAGTCTGGAAATTGTGCTCATAATCGAATTATTTGAGCAAGAAGTCTTGCAAATGCTAGATTGCAAGTTGATAATAGACATAAGTTTTACCATCGTGTCGATGGGTCAATTAAGACTATAAAATATCTAAATGGTCCACATAGTGGATGAAAAGGACTACATATATCACATGAATCCGTTCAAAAATGTAGGAAATTCTGCTCCTATTTTTGTTTGTGCTGATTTAATTATCAACTTCCCTTGAGAATAAGCAACACATGTGACTTCTCCGGAGTCAATATCTTATGACATTTCAAGCGATGCCTATGTGCATTTTCAATTATTCTACGCAATATTATGGATCCCTGAATGACCTAATTGATCATGCCAAATTATAAACTTATCGGGATCGAGTAAACTTACGGTTTGCAATGATGCATTTCAACCTGGGCTAATTTTAGTACAATATAGGCCGGGACGAAAAGAGATGAAAACTTCTCAAATACATGTTTTTTACCTGAAATGATTGCAGTAATACACAAATATTCTGAATTAGTGTCATTCATTGTCTCAATGTGATATCTATTTTGTGATACCTTGTATCCCTCCGCTAGGTCAACTGCAAGTGGGTAAGGTATCTACGTGCCTCTCAAAGACTTTGGACTTACAAAAAACATAAAGCTAGGATATATCAGGAAGGAACTAGATCGCGTCCCTCTAAACTAAACAGCGGAAGGAGAAAGAAAAATGTAAATATATCTTGATAAAAGAAAACTTCTCAAAACTTATACATATGTTTAAGCCTGTGAGTGCCAAAATCTTCATAGACCAAAACCTTATGACTAGAGGTGGAGAACCTCAAAATTACCGAATCCAGTAGGCCCACATTGGTTCAACTTGCCAGATCTAGTTACTGTGTCATTTGAAAACGGGGAGAAAACATTTGAAAGATATGACCGATAGAAGCCCAGTGAGTTCACATGCACGTGTGTTTTTCGTGAGTTTCCCGTACGGGTAAAATACTCCTTATAAAATGATTTGACATGCCAGAAAGGAAATGCTTTCATAAAAATCTCTTGTATACAAGTTCTAAACCTTCTGAAAGCGCTGATTTGAAGCAATAGGAACATAAACTGCATACCCAACTCAAATGTGATACATTTGGCTCAAAACAAAAGTCAACTGTAATGGAGAGTATTCATGATAACTTGTCAGCCTTATACGTATAAGTGCTGCTGCATGTAAAATATCGTGTCCCCATACAGATCTAGAGAGTTTTGTTCTCATCAGTAAGGATCTAGCAATTAACTGTAGTTATTTAGTTAATGACATAGCTAGCCATTATGTGTATGAAGTTACAAGATGTTCAATACTTATACCAATCGACATGCAATAAGCGTTGAAGGTATGAGAAGAATATTCACTAACATTTTCTAAACGAATTTTCTTAATAGGATAGTCTGGAAATTGTGCTCATAATCGAATTATTTGAGCAAGAAGTCTTGCAAATGCTAGATTGCAAGTTGATAATAGACATAAGTTTTACCATCGTGTCGATGGGTCAATTAAGACTATAAAATATCTAAATGGTCCACATAGTGGATGAAAAGGACTACATATATCACATGAATCCGTTCAAAAATGTAGGAAATTCTGCTCCTATTTTTGTTTGTGCTGATTTAATTATCAACTTCCCTTGAGAATAAGCAACACATGTGACTTCTCTGGAGTCAATATCTTATGACATTTCAACTGATGCCTATGTGCATTTTCAATTATTCTACGCAATATTATGGATCCTGAATGACCTAATTGATCATGCCAAATTATAAACTTATCAGGATCAGTAAACTTCTGGTTTGCAATGATGCATTTCAACTGGGCTAATTTTAGTACAATATAGGCCAGACGAAAAGAGATGAAAACTTCTCAAATACATGTTTTTTACCTGAAATGATTGCAGTAATACACAAATATTCTGAATTAGTGTCATTCATTGTCTCAATGTGATATCTATTTTGTGATACCTTGTATCCCTCCGCTAGGTCAAGCTGCATGTGGGTAAGGTATCTACGTGCCTCTCAAAGACCTTGGACTTACAAAAAACATAAAGCTAGGATATATCGGGGAAGGAACTAGATCGCGTCCCTCTAAACTAAACAGCGGAAGGAGAAAGAAAAATGTAAATATATCTTGATAAAAGAAAACTTCTCAAAACTTATACATATGTTTAAGCCTGTGAGTGCCAAAATCTTCATAGACCAAAACCTTATGACTAGAGGTGGAGAACCTCAAAATTACCGAATCCGAGTAGGCCCACATTGGTTCAACTTGCCGAGATCTGAGTTCTTGTGTCATTTGAAAACGGGGAGAAAACATTTGAAAGATATGACCGATAGAAGCCCGGTGAGTTCACATGCACGTGTGTTTTTTCGTGAGTTTCCCGTACGGGTAAAATACTCCTTATAAAATGATTTGACATGCCAGAAAGGAAATGCTTTCATAAAAATCTCTTGTATACAAGTTCTAAACCTTCTGAAAGCGCTGATTTGAAGCAATAGGAACATAAACTGCATACCCAACTCAAATGTGATACATTTGGCTCAAAACAAAAGTCAACTGTAATGGAGAGTATTCATGATAACTTGTCAGCCTTATACGTATAAGTCTTTGCTTTGCATGTAAAATATCGTGTCCCCATACGGATCTAGAGAGTTTTGTTCTCATCGGTAAGGATCTAGCAATTAGCTTGTAGTTATTTAGTTAATGACATAGCTAGCCATTATGTGTATGAAGTTACAAGATGTTCAATACTTATACCAATCGACATGCAATAAGCGTTGAAGGTATGAGAAGAATATTCACTAACATTTTCTAAACGAATTTTCTTAATAGGATAGTCGGAAATTGTGCTCATAATCGAATTATTTGAGCAAGAAGTCTTGCAAATGCTAGATTGCAAGTTGATAATAGACATAAGTTTTACCATCGTGTCGATGGGTCAATTAAGACTATAAAATATCTAAATGGTCCACATAGTGGATGAAAAGGACTACATATATCACATGAATCCGTTCAAAAATGTAGGAAATTCTGCTCCTATTTTTTGTTTGTCTTGATTTAATTATCAACTTCCCTTGAGAATAAGCAACACATGTGACTTCTCCGGAGTCAATATCTTATGACATTTCAGCGATGCCTATGTGCATTTTCAATTATTCTACGCAATATTATGGATCTCGAATGACCTAATTGATCATGCCAAATTATAAACTTATCGGGGATCGGTAAACTTACGGTTTGCAATGATGCATTTCAAGCTGGGCTAATTTTAGTACAATATAGGCCGGACGAAAAGAGATGAAAACTTCTCAAATACATGTTTTTTACCTGAAATGATTGCAGTAATACACAAATATTCTGAATTAGTGTCATTCATTGTCTCAATGTGATATCTATTTTGTGATACCTTGTATCCCTCCGCTAGGTCAACTGCAGCTGGGTAAGGTATCTACGTGCCTCTCAGCACTGGACTTACAAAAACATAAAGCTAGGATATATCAGGAAGGAACTAGATCGCGTCCCTCTAAACTAAACAGCGGAAGGAGAAAGAAAAATGTAAATATATCTTGATAAAAGAAAACTTCTCAAAACTTATACATATGTTTAAGCCTGTGAGTGCCAAAATCTTCATAGACCAAAACCTTATGACTAGAGGTGGAGAACCTCAAAATTACCGAATCCAGTAGGCCCACATTGGTTCAACTTGCCAGATCTAGTTACTGTGTCATTTGAAAACGGGGAGAAAACATTTGAAAGATATGACCGATAGAAGCCCAGTGAGTTCACATGCACGTGTGTTTTTCGTGAGTTTCCCGTACGGGTAAAATACTCCTTATAAAATGATTTGACATGCCAGAAAGGAAATGCTTTCATAAAAATCTCTTGTATACAAGTTCTAAACCTTCTGAAAGCGCTGATTTGAAGCAATAGGAACATAAACTGCATACCCAACTCAAATGTGATACATTTGGCTCAAAACAAAAGTCAACTGTAATGGAGAGTATTCATGATAACTTGTCAGCCTTATACGTATAAGTGCTGCTGCATGTAAAATATCGTGTCCCCATACGGATCTAGAGAGTTTTGTTCTCATCGGTAAGGATCTAGCAATTAGCTTGTAGTTATTTAGTTAATGACATAGCTAGCCATTATGTGTATGAAGTTACAAGATGTTCAATACTTATACCAATCGACATGCAATAAGCGTTGAAGGTATGAGAAGAATATTCACTAACATTTTCTAAACGAATTTTCTTAATAGGATAGTCCGGAAATTGTGCTCATAATCGAATTATTTGAGCAAGAAGTCTTGCAAATGCTAGATTGCAAGTTGATAATAGACATAAGTTTTACCATCGTGTCGATGGGTCAATTAAGACTATAAAATATCTAAATGGTCCACATAGTGGATGAAAAGGACTACATATATCACATGAATCAGTTCAAAAATGTAGGAAATTCTGCTCCTATTTTTTGTTTGTCTTGATTTAATTATCAACTTCCCTTGAGAATAAGCAACACATGTGACTTCTCCGGAGTCAATATCTTATGACATTTCAGCGATGCCTATGTGCATTTTCAATTATTCTACGCAATATTATGGATCTCGAATGACCTAATTGATCATGCCAAATTATAAACTTATCGGGGATCGGTAAACTTACGGTTTGCAATGATGCATTTCAAGCTGGGCTAATTTTAGTACAATATAGGCCGGGACGAAAAGAGATGAAAACTTCTCAAATACATGTTTTTTACACGAAATGATTGCGGTAATACACAAATATTACGAATTAGTGTCATTCATTGTCTCAATGTGATATCTATTTTGTGATACCTTGTATCCCTCCGCTAGGTCAAGCTGCAGTTTGGGTAAGGTATCTACGTGCCTCTCGACCTTTGGACTTACAAAAACATAAAGCTAGGATATATCAGGAAGGAACTAGATCGCGTCCCTCTAAACTAAACAGCGGAAGGAGAAAGAAAAATGTAAATATATCTTGATAAAAGAAAACTTCTCAAAACTTATACATATGTTTAAGCCTGTGAGTGCCAAAATCTTCATAGACCAAAACCTTATGACTAGAGGTGGAGAACCTCAAAATTACCGAATCCAGTAGGCCCACATTGGTTCAACTTGCCGAGATCTAGTTCTTGTGTCATTTGAAAACGGGAGAAAACATTTGAAAGATATGACCGATAGAAGCCCAGTGAGTTCACATGCACGTGTGTTTTTCGTGAGTTTCCCGTACGGGTAAAATACTCCTTATAAAATGATTTGACATGCCAGAAAGGAAATGCTTTCATAAAAATCTCTTGTATACAAGTTCTAAACCTTCTGAAAGCGCTGATTTGAAGCAATAGGAACATAAACTGCATACCCAACTCAAATGTGATACATTTGGCTCAAAACAAAAAGTCAAGCTGTAATGGAGAGTATTCATGATAACTTGTCGGCCTTATACGTATAAGTCTTTGCTTTGCATGTAAAATATCGTGTCCCCATACGGATCTAGAGAGTTTTGTTCTCATCGGTAAGGATCTAGCAATTAGCTTGTAGTTATTTAGTTAATGACATAGCTAGCCATTATGTGTATGAAGTTACAAGATGTTCAATACTTATACCAATCGACATGCAATAAGCGTTGAAGGTATGAGAAGAATATTCACTAACATTTTCTAAACGAATTTTCTTAATAGGATAGTACGGAAATTGTGCTCATAATCGAATTATTTGAGCAAGAAGTCTTGCAAATGCTAGATTGCAAGTTGATAATAGACATAAGTTTTACCATCGTGTCGATGGGTCAATTAAGACTATAAAATATCTAAATGGTCCACATAGTGGATGAAAAGGACTACATATATCACATGAATCCGTTCAAAAATGTAGGAAATTCTGCTCCTATTTTTGTTTGTGCTGATTTAATTATCAACTTCCCTTGAGAATAAGCAACACATGTGACTTCTCCGGAGTCAATATCTTATGACATTTCAGCGATGCCTATGTGCATTTTCAATTATTCTACGCAATATTATGGATCTGAATGACCTAATTGATCATGCCAAATTATAAACTTATCGGGATCAGTAAACTTCTGGTTTGCAATGATGCATTTCAACTGGGCTAATTTTAGTACAATATAGGCCAGACGAAAAGAGATGAAAACTTCTCAAATACATGTTTTTTACCTGAAATGATTGCAGTAATACACAAATATTCTGAATTAGTGTCATTCATTGTCTCAATGTGATATCTATTTTGTGATACCTTGTATCCCTCCGCTAGGTCAACTGCAGCTGGGTAAGGTATCTACGTGCCTCTCAGCACTGGACTTACAAAAACATAAAGCTAGGATATATCAGGAAGGAACTAGATCGCGTCCCTCTAAACTAAACAGCGGAAGGAGAAAGAAAAATGTAAATATATCTTGATAAAAGAAAACTTCTCAAAACTTATACATATGTTTAAGCCTGTGAGTGCCAAAATCTTCATAGACCAAAACCTTATGACTAGAGGTGGAGAACCTCAAAATTACCGAATCCAGTAGGCCCACATTGGTTCAACTTGCCAGATCTAGTTACTGTGTCATTTGAAAACGGGGAGAAAACATTTGAAAGATATGACCGATAGAAGCCCAGTGAGTTCACATGCACGTGTGTTTTTCGTGAGTTTCCAGTACGGGTAAAATACTCCTTATAAAATGATTTGACATGCCGGAAAGGAAATGCTTTCATAAAAATCTCTTGTATACAAGTTCTAAACCTTCTGAAAGCGCTGATTTGAAGCAATAGGAACATAAACTGCATACCCAACTCAAATGTGATACATTTGGCTCAAAACAAAAGTCAACTGTAATGGAGAGTATTCATGATAACTTGTCAGCCTTATACGTATAAGTCTTTGCTTTGCATGTAAAATATCGTGTCCCCATACGGATCTAGAGAGTTTTGTTCTCATCGGTAAGGATCTAGCAATTAGCTTGTAGTTATTTAGTTAATGACATAGCTAGCCATTATGTGTATGAAGTTACAAGATGTTCAATACTTATACCAATCGACATGCAATAAGCGTTGAAGGTATGAGAAGAATATTCACTAACATTTTCTAAACGAATTTTCTTAATAGGATAGTCTGGAAATTGTGCTCATAATCGAATTATTTGAGCAAGAAGTCTTGCAAATGCTAGATTGCAAGTTGATAATAGACATAAGTTTTACCATCGTGTCGATGGGTCAATTAAGACTATAAAATATCTAAATGGTCCACATAGTGGATGAAAAGGACTACATATATCACATGAATCCGTTCAAAAAATGTAGGAAATTCTGCTCCTATTTTTGTTTGTGCTGATTTAATTATCAACTTCCCTTGAGAATAAGCAACACATGTGACTTCTCTGGAGTCAATATCTTATGACATTTCAACTGATGCCTATGTGCATTTTCAATTATTCTACGCAATATTATGGATCCTGAATGACCTAATTGATCATGCCAAATTATAAACTTATCAGGATCAGTAAACTTCTGGTTTGCAATGATGCATTTCAACTGGGCTAATTTTAGTACAATATAGGCCAGACGAAAAGAGATGAAAACTTCTCAAATACATGTTTTTTACCTGAAATGATTGCAGTAATACACAAATATTCTGAATTAGTGTCATTCATTGTCTCAATGTGATATCTATTTTGTGATACCTTGTATCCCTCCGCTAGGTCAACTGCAGCTGGGTAAGGTATCTACGTGCCTCTCAGCACTGGACTTACAAAAACATAAAGCTAGGATATATCAGGAAGGAACTAGATCGCGTCCCTCTAAACTAAACAGCGGAAGGAGAAAGAAAAATGTAAATATATCTTGATAAAAGAAAACTTCTCAAAACTTATACATATGTTTAAGCCTGTGAGTGCCAAAATCTTCATAGACCAAAACCTTATGACTAGAGGTGGAGAACCTCAAAATTACCGAATCCAGTAGGCCCACATTGGTTCAACTTGCCAGATCTAGTTACTGTGTCATTTGAAAACGGGGAGAAAACATTTGAAAGATATGACCGATAGAAGCCCAGTGAGTTCACATGCACGTGTGTTTTTCGTGAGTTTCCCGTACGGGTAAAATACTCCTTATAAAATGATTTGACATGCCAGAAAGGAAATGCTTTCATAAAAATCTCTTGTATACAAGTTCTAAACCTTCTGAAAGCGCTGATTTGAAGCACTAGGAACATAAACTGCATACCCAACTCAAATGTGATACATTTGGCTCAAAACAAAAGTCAACTGTAATGGAGAGTATTCATGATAACTTGTCAGCCTTATACGTATAAGTGCTGCTGCATGTAAAATATCGTGTCCCCATACAGATCTAGAGAGTTTTGTTCTCATCAGTAAGGATCTAGCAATTAACTGTAGTTATTTAGTTAATGACATAGCTAGCCATTATGTGTATGAAGTTACAAGATGTTCAATACTTATACCAATCGACATGCAATAAGCGTTGAAGGTATGAGAAGAATATTCACTAACATTTTCTAAACGAATTTTCTTAATAGGATAGTCTGGAAATTGTGCTCATAATCGAATTATTTGAGCAAGAAGTCTTGCAAATGCTAGATTGCAAGTTGATAATAGACATAAGTTTTACCATCGTGTCGATGGGTCAATTAAGACTATAAAATATCTAAATGGTCCACATAGTGGATGAAAAGGACTACATATATCACATGAATCCGTTCAAAAATGTAGGAAATTCTGCTCCTATTTTTGTTTGTGCTGATTTAATTATCAACTTCCCTTGAGAATAAGCAACACATGTGACTTCTCTGGAGTCAATATCTTATGACATTTCAACTGATGCCTATGTGCATTTTCAATTATTCTACGCAATATTATGGATCCTGAATGACCTAATTGATCATGCCAAATTATAAACTTATCAGGATCAGTAAACTTCTGGTTTGCAATGATGCATTTCAACTGGGCTAATTTTAGTACAATATAGGCCAGACGAAAAGAGATGAAAACTTCTCAAATACATGTTTTTTACCTGAAATGATTGCAGTAATACACAAATATTCTGAATTAGTGTCATTCATTGTCTCAATGTGATATCTATTTTGTGATACCTTGTATCCCTCCGCTAGGTCAAGCTGCAGTGGGTAAGGTATCTACGTGCCTCTCGACGACTTGGACTTACAAAAACATAAAGCTAGGATATATCAGGAAGGAACTAGATCGCGTCCCTCTAAACTAAACAGCGGAAGGAGAAAGAAAAATGTAAATATATCTTGATAAAAGAAAACTTCTCAAAACTTATACATATGTTTAAGCCTGTGAGTGCCAAAATCTTCATAGACCAAAACCTTATGACTAGAGGTGGAGAACCTCAAAATTACCGAATCCAGTAGGCCCACATTGGTTCAACTTGCCAGATCTAGTTACTGTGTCATTTGAAAACGGGGAGAAAACATTTGAAAGATATGACCGATAGAAGCCCAGTGAGTTCACATGCACGTGTGTTTTTCGTGAGTTTCCCGTACGGGTAAAATACTCCTTATAAAATGATTTGACATGCCAGAAAGGAAATGCTTTCATAAAAATCTCTTGTATACAAGTTCTAAACCTTCTGAAAGCGCTGATTTGAAGCACTAGGAACATAAACTGCATACCCAACTCAAATGTGATACATTTGGCTCAAAACAAAAGTCAACTGTAATGGAGAGTATTCATGATAACTTGTCAGCCTTATACGTATAAGTGCTGCTGCATGTAAAATATCGTGTCCCCATACAGATCTAGAGAGTTTTGTTCTCATCAGTAAGGATCTAGCAATTAACTGTAGTTATTTAGTTAATGACATAGCTAGCCATTATGTGTATGAAGTTACAAGATGTTCAATACTTATACCAATCGACATGCAATAAGCGTTGAAGGTATGAGAAGAATATTCACTAACATTTTCTAAACGAATTTTCTTAATAGGATAGTCTGGAAATTGTGCTCATAATCGAATTATTTGAGCAAGAAGTCTTGCAAATGCTAGATTGCAAGTTGATAATAGACATAAGTTTTACCATCGTGTCGATGGGTCAATTAAGACTATAAAATATCTAAATGGTCCACATAGTGGATGAAAAGGACTACATATATCACATGAATCCGTTCAAAAATGTAGGAAATTCTGCTCCTATTTTTGTTTGTGCTGATTTAATTATCAACTTCCCTTGAGAATAAGCAACACATGTGACTTCTCTGGAGTCAATATCTTATGACATTTCAACTGATGCCTATGTGCATTTTCAATTATTCTACGCAATATTATGGATCCTGAATGACCTAATTGATCATGCCAAATTATAAACTTATCAGGATCAGTAAACTTCTGGTTTGCAATGATGCATTTCAACTGGGCTAATTTTAGTACAATATAGGCCAGACGAAAAGAGATGAAAACTTCTCAAATACATGTTTTTTACCTGAAATGATTGCAGTAATACACAAATATTCTGAATTAGTGTCATTCATTGTCTCAATGTGATATCTATTTTGTGATACCTTGTATCCCTCCGCTAGGTCAAGCTGCAGTTTGGGTAAGGTATCTACGTGCCTCTCAAAGACCTTGGACTTACAAAAAACATAAAGCTAGGATATATCGGGGAAGGAACTAGATCGCGTCCCTCTAAACTAAACAGCGGAAGGAGAAAGAAAAATGTAAATATATCTTGATAAAAGAAAACTTCTCAAAACTTATACATATGTTTAAGCCTGTGAGTGCCAAAATCTTCATAGACCAAAACCTTATGACTAGAGGTGGAGAACCTCAAAATTACCGAATCCAGTAGGCCCACATTGGTTCAACTTGCCAGATCTAGTTACTGTGTCATTTGAAAACGGGGAGAAAACATTTGAAAGATATGACCGATAGAAGCCCAGTGAGTTCACATGCACGTGTGTTTTTCGTGAGTTTCCGTACGGGTAAAATACTCCTTATAAAATGATTTGACATGCCGAAAGGAAATGCTTTCATAAAAAATCTCTTGTATACAAGTTCTAAACCTTCAAAGCGCTGATTTGAAGCACTAGGAACATAAATCGCATACCCAACTCAAATGTGATACATTTGGCTCAAAACAAAAAGTCAATCGTAATGGAGAGTATTCATGATAACTTGTCAGCCTTATACGTATAAGTGCTGCTGCATGTAAAATATCGTGTCCCCATACAGATCTAGAGAGTTTTGTTCTCATCAGTAAGGATCTAGCAATTAACTGTAGTTATTTAGTTAATGACATAGCTAGCCATTATGTGTATGAAGTTACAAGATGTTCAATACTTATACCAATCGACATGCAATAAGCGTTGAAGGTATGAGAAGAATATTCACTAACATTTTCTAAACGAATTTTCTTAATAGGATAGTCTGGAAATTGTGCTCATAATCGAATTATTTGAGCAAGAAGTCTTGCAAATGCTAGATTGCAAGTTGATAATAGACATAAGTTTTACCATCGTGTCGATGGGTCAATTAAGACTATAAAATATCTAAATGGTCCACATAGTGGATGAAAAGGACTACATATATCACATGAATCCGTTCAAAAATGTAGGAAATTCTGCTCCTATTTTTGTTTGTGCTGATTTAATTATCAACTTCCCTTGAGAATAAGCAACACATGTGACTTCTCTGGAGTCAATATCTTATGACATTTCAACTGATGCCTATGTGCATTTTCAATTATTCTACGCAATATTATGGATCCTGAATGACCTAATTGATCATGCCAAATTATAAACTTATCAGGATCAGTAAACTTCTGGTTTGCAATGATGCATTTCAACTGGGCTAATTTTAATACAATATAGGCCAGACGAAAAGAGATGAAAACTTCTCAAATACATGTTTTTTACCTGAAATGATTGCAGTAATACACAAATATTCTGAATTAGTGTCATTCATTGTCTCAATGTGATATCTATTTTGTGATACCTTGTATCCCTCCGCTAGGTCAACTGCAGCTGGGTAAGGTATCTACGTGCCTCTCAGCACTGGACTTACAAAAACATAAAGCTAGGATATATCAGGAAGGAACTAGATCGCGTCCCTCTAAACTAAACAGCGGAAGGAGAAAGAAAAATGTAAATATATCTTGATAAAAGAAAACTTCTCAAAACTTATACATATGTTTAAGCCTGTGAGTGCCAAAATCTTCATAGACCAAAACCTTATGACTAGAGGTGGAGAACCTCAAAATTACCGAATCCAGTAGGCCCACATTGGTTCAACTTGCCAGATCTAGTTACTGTGTCATTTGAAAACGGGGAGAAAACATTTGAAAGATATGACCGATAGAAGCCCAGTGAGTTCACATGCACGTGTGTTTTTCGTGAGTTTCCCGTACGGGTAAAATACTCCTTATAAAATGATTTGACATGCCAGAAAGGAAATGCTTTCATAAAAATCTCTTGTATACAAGTTCTAAACCTTCTGAAAGGTTCGAGCACTGCCGGAAAGTCTAAGGGAATCAAGACACATTGGCGCTGCCACGACACCCATCTTTCAAAACCATGCGTGTACCATGATAGACTCAACAGACAGAATTCGAAATTTTAAACGGGATCATCGAACACAAGTTTTGGCATCTCGTTGTCAATACCAGCCTGAAACCCAAAGCATACTGTATGAACATTCGATATTTCATAAACCCCCTCAAGTGCAGTTTAAACACAAACAGGTAACGAGCCTTGGCATACCTACCAGGCTGCTTGTGCTACCCTAGCTGGTGAATTCCTCCTAACCCAACCTGCTAGAAAGTAACCCCTACCGCAGGGCATGATACGGAGTCAAACGTAATACCGCCATGGACCTAACCATCCAACGGTACTACGTCCTCTATCAACTGGATATAGATCAAGAATAAACCCACCAAGCATATCGTTCGAAAGAGGCCCTCGTACGGGAGACTAGCAACGCAGTGCAATCCTCTCGACATATTGATCAAAAATATATACCAAGCCCCTTTTTGGCCGGATTAAGTTTTTAATTTATTTTTTATAAAATCATAGGCCATCTCTCGGCCACACAGTCTCTTCATGTATCGAAAATCCCTCTCCGTCAGGCAAAACCATAAACTCGTAGCCATGACAAATATATCATGAATGCAATTCAAATCATGTCCTTGTAAAAACTCATGAAAACATTTGTTTTTCTCAAAATATTTGTCTTTCGAAATCATGTTCACCATGAAAGTATACATACGTGAGTTTGGAATATAAGTTTTAAAACATATTCACGGGTATAAAATAGGTTATGTCAATATGCTTTCCAAAAATCATGATAAATATTTCTAAAAAGGAAATTATTAAATACCTCCAAAATTTAAAGTAATATATGAATAAAGCCGTAGAGAAATATTCTTTAAAAAGAAGTAGTAAATATTTTTGAAATCATAATATAAGAATATTTTAAAATAATAGTATTATAAAAATATTTTAATAATCCAAAGCCTTATAAAAATATGTAAAATATTTAAAGTGTTATTTTAAAAAGAAATAATAAATATTTTAAAGATAATTTTAAATCTCAACACCTTATAAGAATATTTAAAATATTATTTCAAAAGGAAATAATAAATATTTTAAAAATGACTTTTCTCCAAATAATTTTAAATCTCAAAATATTTTTAAAATATTTAAAATATTATTTCCAAAAAGAAATAATAAATATTTTAAAAATAATTTCTCAAAATAATTTTAAAACTCAAAACCTTTTAAATGAATTTAAAATATTTAAAAATTGTATTTCAAAAACTAAATAATAAATATTTAAAAATAATTTATCAAATAATTTTAAAACTAAAAACCCAAAATAGAAGTGTTATAAAAATATTTGAAATAGAAGTATTATGAAAATATGTTAATAACTCAAACATATATATTTCAAAGCCTTAAAAGAATATTTAAAAAAATATTTTAATAACGCAAAATGTATTTAGCATGACCCGTAATACCCTCGGTAAATATTTTGTAAATTTTTTCAAGACCCAAAAATATGCTTTCACAAAATAATTAAATCTTTAGCAAAAGAAAAAGGTTGGTGAACTCACCTGGAGTCGTGAAGCAAGTCAATCCTACAAATAACAATTCCAAACTTAATTAAATAATACCATAAAAATATAAATTTGACCCCAAGATGACCTAGGGTTCACCTATATTTATTCTAAACCCGAAGAAATTCATAAAAATAACTCCAAAATAAATTCATAATAACTCTTCAAGAATTATGGGCTCCCAAAAATAAATCCATAATACTCCCTACATTTTTCTATTATTTTAGAAGAATATATCCTTATTATAAGATTTCCCCTAAAATAGAGGAATAATGATAATAATAATAATAATAATAATAATAATAATAATAATAATAATAATAATAATAATAAAAAAAGATAACATCTTACCTGGAGAGAAGGAGAGAAAAAACCGAGAGAAATAAGAAAGAAAAGAAAAAGGGGAGAGAGAGAGAGAGAGAGAGAGAGAGAGAGAGAGAGAGAGAGGAGAAAAATCAGGGGGAAAATTGGAGACAAGGAGAGAAAAATAAGGGTGAGAGAGAGAGGTGAGAAATTGGAGAGATGTTGGGGATTTTTCATCCAACTTGAGCTTCCTTATATAGCCCTCCATGCATGGTTTTGCCTCCCATGGATGAGACACATGGCGCTTACCAGCCATGTGTCCTTCACCCTCTACTCCGCGTGTCTCTACCATCTATGTGTCCATCAACCTCCACTTCACATGTCACTACAAGCAATCTCACCACCAGCCCATTATATATATTTCCTTAACTTTCTAAATTTTTTACGTTGGCCCCAAATCTTAAAAATGATTAAAAATCTATTTTAAACTTAAAATTTTAAAATCTCCAACTTAAAGAGTTAAACACTAATAATTCTAAAATACACCCAAAAAAATTTTCTAACGAAAAATTCTTCCTTAAATTTTCTAGAAATTACCAAATATCCCAAACTTTCTATTCTTTATAAAACAATCCCAAAACTTTTGTTTGAATCACCGCATCTTATTTTAACTTTGAGTTGCTTAGTCGGGATGTTACATATTTTGGTGGATATCCTTAAAACTTAATAAATTTCTCTGAGATTTTGTGGAGAATAATGCATTATGAATGACTAACATAGTTCATTTAGGTAATAATATGTTAGCTCTTTCGAAGCTTTCAATTAATGTTGCACTACCATTCATGGTATGAACATCTATCTCTCCCTTATTTAGTTGAGAAAAATACTTTTTTATGTTTAAGTATGGTGTGTGTATTGTTCCACTATCAATAAGTCAAATATCTTCATATTCATTTTTTAATCCAAGATAGGGAATAAGAGCCATATTCCCTTTAAACAAAAATATATAAATAAATTTAAAACTCTAAAATAAGATAATAAAAAATGGAATAGTAATAGTTATTATAAAGATCTTCAATTATTATTTATAATAAAACTTGTCAAAATTAATATAAATTTTATGTGAATTTAAAAGTAAAATATCAAGTCTTCTAGACTTATCCATTTCCAATCAAAAGATTTATTTGCATTCTGCATATTCAAAGAAAATCAGCCACGTCCAAGTTACATCAATAGAAATATCATCAACATCATCATTATTTTCAGTGACATTTTGTGAAGCAAAATTTGCTTCAACATTCTTTTCCTTTTTCTTTAGTGATGACTAATAAAGATCAACAAGATGCTTAGTCGTATGATAGGTATGAGACCAACGTCCATTCATACCATATCGATAACACGTGTCCTCACGATCTACTAGATCTATCTCTTTCCCTTTTCTTGTCACAATTTTTTTAGATTTTGAGGAATTTTCCTCCTTGTCATGATAATAGGAAAAATATTTTCCTCGACCACAGCCTTGACCACGGCTATGACCTGTTCTAGAATTAGAAGCTCTTGTTGCATTCACTTTTAGGAATGAAGTAGAGCTAGTAGGTTGATCTCGTAATTTTTCATTAGCAACTCATTATTTTGTTCAGCTACAAGAAGACATGAAATGAAATCATAATACTTCTTAAAACCTTTTTCTCGATATTGTTGTTGTAGGAGCATATTCGAGGCATGAAATGTAGGAATGTTTTTTCTAGCATATCAGCATCAATTATATTTTTTCCATATAATTTCAGTTGAGAAGTGATTCTAAACATGGCTGAATTATACTTATTAATGGATTTAAAATCCTAGAGGTGCAAACATAGCCAATCATACCATGCCTTTGGAAGAACAACCATCTTCATGTGGTCATATTTTTCTTTTAGATTATTCCACAAAATATGTGGATCTTTCACAGTGAGATATTATGTCTCCAAATATTCGTGGAGATGATGACAGAGAAATATTATAGTCTTGGCACGGTCTTGATATGATGTTGTGTTATTTTCTTTAATGGTGTCTCCAAGACTCATTGCATCTAAATGGATTTCAGCATCAAGTGTCAATGATAGATAAATCCTAGAAATATCAAGAGCAATAAATTCAAGTTTAGCAAGATTAGCCATTAAAATGAAACTTATAAAATAAACTTACCTAAATCTTCAAACCTCGAACTAGTAAATGCACTAGTGAATTAATCCTTATAAGGATCATATTGAAAAAAATAAAAGCTCCCAAACTCTTCAAAATGGCCAAAGGTAGACACTCATGCTGATAATATATTATAAATTTAGTATAATAATAATGCTAAACTTCATAAAATAAAGAGAGAATTAAAGGAGATGTAATAGAGAATAATATTTTATTCTTCTTCTTGGTGTCTTTTCATTCATCCGATACTTCATATTTATATAGAAAAGAAAAGCAAAACATAAATAAAGCAATGTTACACTGAATAAAGTGGATATTCAATAGAAATAATAAAATGGGTAATAGCCCGCATGGGCATAGCTCAGTTGGTTCTGGGACTACAGAGTTGGTACGAAGGTCTAAGATTCAAGTGCTGGCAGCGGCAGTGTGGGAATTTCAACATTTCCAATGTGGGGGATGGTTCCTTGTGCGCACTAGTGTCTAGCCTCCAGTCTGCAAAGCCGCTGAGTCACCATGATTTACATTTTCCATCTGGGCGTCGGGCAGTTTGGTGGAGGCCCTGTGGGCGAGGGATTTCGCCTCTTAGTACCAATAAAGTGGGTAATAAAGCAGAGTTTCAAGGGGATGAATCCATCTCAACTAATTAATTTGTAACCAACCAAAGTTTTTTTTAGAAAAAAAATAGGAAAAAATACATTTGGATTGCAACTTTATGATCGTGGGTACGAGAAGGAGGGTCATGGTAGTTATGGGTTGAAAGTAGAGACATACCCATGGGCTGAGCAAGCCTCTTAGTCTATGCGTTTTTTCTTTTTCTTTTTTTCTTTTATTTTTTCATCGATTCGTAATAGGAAGAATAGTCAATTTAGTCCTTAAAATTTAAGCTTGAAATGATAAGATTCTCAAAGTTTATTTTTCTTTTTGTTATTATCTCTAAACAATTTACAACAATCTAATAAGATAATTTTGCTCTCAAACACTTAATTTCAACCAAAAAAAAAAAAAAAGACGAAATGCTCACAAGAGCTAATCTAAAGGGTAATATAGGCATTAGTAGTTATTCCCTCCAAATGAAACACACATGAAGCTTGGTTTGGGATGAAATACAAGTTATTTGTTATCCCAAAATCACACCTCAAAGGAGTTGTTTTTAATAAGATGACTTTTAATACTTATTTTACCCTTCAAATTATCACATATGAGTAGCTCGTATGATTTTTGTACGATTTGACGGTAAAAAGATTTTGCTGGAATATTGTAAATTGTATAAGGACTATAATAGTTGAAAATAACTTTTGAGTATCATATCATGTGAAAGCCTAAAATTTAAAGACTAAATAAGCTAAATAGGTCAATTTTTTAATTCGTAATATTATATCAACCTATTAAAAAATAAAATAGATTATGACTGATGGAAATTTTCATAGAACCAAACACAATTGAAGGATAAAAGATAGTACTATCTATGTTTTTATATTGCCAGACAATTTGGTATTTTGTACCAATTAAGAAATCTGAAATCTTTGTGTTTTTTATAATAAAGTATCTCTAATTATGTTCTTGTATTAATTTTAATAAACTTCATACTCTATTGGGTCAAGAATATAAGTTGTTTTAGAATTGCGCACACAAATTAAGGTTTAAGAAAATAAATTAATTTTTGAGGTAATACATCTATGAGAGAGAGAGAGAGAGAGAGAGAGAGAGAGAGAGAGAGAGAGAGAGAGAGAGACTAAATGAATTAAGAAATGATAGAATTGAAAGATATACAACAAATACACATTAAAATATGTAAAAAAAAAAAAGCACTCAGAATTCTCTAGTACACTCTTTAGTACACTTCTTTTAATAGTAAATTTTATAAAACTACAATAAAATATGTGTATTATAGAGTTTACTAAAAGATTTATTAGATGATTCGACTACTGTAAAAAGACTTGTAATTTCTAATGAGGTGGTTCCTAGCTACAAGACCGTTAAATCACCACGATTTACATCCTCTTCATCTTTATTTACACCTCTGCTCCTTGTTTATTGCAACTTCACTTCATTTAGTATTCAATTATTGCACGCCCTCATCAAAGTTAAAAATTCATATGTTACACCTGAAAATGACCTGATTTTTTTTTTTTTTAATTCGATCATCTTCAACTTAACATACTACTTCCTCCAAAAAAAAAAATGTAATATATACTCTCTCCCGTAAAAAAATATAAGGGATTTTATATCCATTAAAAATGATTAAAAATATAAAAATTTTACAACTTTCAATAAACATTTCTTGAACCTTTTTTTATCTTTATTTATCTTTCAATTAATTTATTCACTCCTCACTATTTATCTCTTTCCTCATTTATGAAAGGTATAAAACATATTATAGTTTAAAAAAATTACTTATTTTCAAGACATTTAATTTATGTGTGAATGTCTAAAACCCCTTATGTTTATAACCGACGGGAATAATATTTTGTTTGTCAAATATATTCTATTTAAGAATTTACACTACTAGTTCTTTCTTTTTTCTTTTTTATTATAGAAAAAGATAATTATTTATTCATGGTGACAAGGGGAAGATATTGACACTATCTCCCTCCAATTATAAACATAAAGAATTTTTAGAATTGTGCACAAGAATTAATAGTATTGAAAATAAAATAATTGTGGAATCAAAGCACCTTTTATATCTTTAATAAATAAGAATATACATATATATATATATATAATAAATGTATAATAAACTAATAAAGTGATAAATATTAAAAATTTTATCTTGGTAAATTACAAACTTATAGAAAATACATAAGTTAGTCGATATCCAACAAAACAAAATGATGACAGCAAATTGAAGCATCTCATTAGAAATTTTTAAGATGAGGAGCCACCTCATTAAAATGACTCCCAAATCTCAACTTCCTCTCAGAATCCTTTCTTCATTGATCATCATAATCAGAGGTCCCCTCTTCCATTCCATCCTCAATGAATAATAGCAGCTTCACACAGCCGGAATTTTCACCTCGAAGCCGTCCCCTACGAATCATCTCAACAAAATCCCATTTCAGTAGAAAGATTATCTTTTTTTCTTTTCCAGTTATATATATGGTAATTAAAGTTGAAAAACCTCTAGAAATTAGCCAATTTTGTTGAAAGCTTTCCTACAAATTCTCAAGAGTTCAAGACGTATCTTTCAAGATTTTCCATAAAGATTATGAAGTTAATAAAGATATCACTGCAAGTCAACTCAGTATTATCCTCTGATTTCCTTTGTTTAATCATAATCCTCTTAGGACCCTTTCTTCATTGATCATGAATTCACCATTTTCACCGCTTTTCTTTGAAGTACGAGGACCCTTTTGCTTTGGCACATTGCACATACTTCATAACCTGATTCAAATAGTAATCAAATTATGGCTGGAACTCAAATTCTCTCCTCTAAATCACAATTTTTAAAAGTAAACACCCTCTGAGATGTAATCTTCTTTAACATCATCCATGTCGCCGTTGTTCTGATCACTGCCGCCAATCCCGCAACAAGAATGAAACCTGTGTCAATCACTCATATTTCATTGTCGGGAGCAAATTTCACGAAAAAATATGTATATTTCACGATAGCTATAAATATTTCTGGGCTCACCCTTGAGAGAGAATAGAAAATAGAGGGAAGGCAAAGAAAGATGACTAACCGTTAAAATTAAAATAAAATTATTCCGTAAGTGAGCCTGACTATGATGAGGTGAATTAATCTATCTGTCTGTCATGATTTTATTAAATATTAACTAATTTATGTGTCACCTATAAATTACTAGTGAACCAAAATAAAATTTTTTAATATAAAAAATATAAAAATTTTTATATTTTTTATTATTTTCAACTTTTAAAATCACCTATATTTGTAATGGATGAAGTAAAACTTTTCCTTAAACTTGACAAAAAGGATACAGATACAGCCTCATATTAATTACAAGGAATAAAATCAGTATTTGCACAATCTTATAAGTAGTACTATTAGTATTATTAGTATTATTATTATGTTTTTCTAATCTCACTCTTAGATTTATTTAATCTTTTATCATCATGTTCGATAATATCCCAGTCGGTGAGGTGCACATAAAGCGTCCATCAGTCAATGAATTTGCTATGTCTATGTCTTGATTACTTGTCTAAGGTAATATTCATGTTTGTATTTCTATATATTATACTAAGAAAATTACTGTTTACGTGTAGTTGAAGAACGTTTTCGATAGGTTTTGTAGTTTGAAGAAATTGTTTTGAAGATTGCCGAAGAAGGTTAGAAGATTAGATAGTATTTATTTATTTTTTATTTTATATTTATTATTCATTTATTTATGAAGTTGGATTATTTGGATTATTTTTTTATTATTAGAGATATTAAAATTTTATCTTTTATTCATTTGTGTATTTTGTTTATGTTATTTAATACTACTTAAAAAAATTAAAATTTTTAATGAGATTATAAAATAATATATATTTATGTGGAAGCTAATAAAATACACAGAAAAATAAAAGATACACGTGAAAATTTTTAAAAATTTTCATTTTCTTTCCTCACTTTCTCTCTCTAAAACCATATTCTCTCACTTCTCTCTAAACATTCAACAACTTCAAATTTAGATTTACTCAAATCCGACCATTGAAATGCAAAATATTAGTACATTGTTTTATATTTATTTAATATTTTATCGGTGTAAAAATAAAAGAAACACAGTATCAAATTAGGGGAGGCTGCCAATATCTGAGAGGAATTTCAGCCTAAATTCCCCTATAATTTCGGCTGGCCCCTGCAAATGTGATGTTGTATTTTTTTTTAATAATTATTAATGTTATTTATGTTAGTATATTAATAGTTTTTAATAAATTTTACTCAATTATGTTAGCATTCTGTTTAATTTGATGAGTTGTTTATGTTAATTCATGCTTATGTTCATCTTTAATTTTTTAATTGTTTAAATTTAATAATATAGTAATGTTCAATTTAGTATTCTATGAAATTGTTTTATGAATTAATTTATATATAGACCTTAACAGGTGCTATTATTATTGTTTTATATTTTTGTTATAACCTTTAAGTTTGGATCAATTAAAAGTTAACTAATACTAAATAAATATTAAAATAATAATTTCATATCTAGTTTGGTTAATAATTGAGTTGATTAAAAGTATAAATTTATTAATTTACTAATAATATTTGGAATAATAATACAAGTAATACATTATATATTGAGAAAAATATCATTGAATTAGAATAATAGTTCTTAAGTATTAAGTTTGATTATTGAATTTAGTTTATGTTATTAATTTAGTTTAATTAGAATCATTTAGTATAACTATTGAATTTTTTTAAGAAAAAGATCAAATGTAAATTTATTAATTTGGAAATGGAAAAATATATAATTAATAATTAAATAATAAACTTTTATATAAATAATGAATTAAGGTTAGTGGGGCGGATATTTAAAAAATAATAAAAATATTATTGAATTAGAATAATAATAGTTCTTTAGTATTAATTAGAATGATTAAGTTTAATTATTGAATATTTTTAAAATGTAAATTTATTAATTTGGAGAACATATAATTATAACTAAATAATAAATTAAATAAATTAATATATAGGAAAAAATAAGGTGGATATTAAAATATAATAATAATATTTTTTAATTATTAATATAAATAAGAATTTATTAATGATAAAAATAATTAATATATAAATTAATATGTAAATAATATACTAATAATATATGCAATTTATTAATACGGAAAAGAAAAAATAATTAATTATGTTTTTTATTAAAATCGTTTAGATTGACCCGACCAGACACGTCAGAGAGATACAGATTTAAGTCTGATTGCAGACAAGAGCAGTCGTACTCACAACCGTATCATTATAGCTCCCTCTTGGGCATCGAGGGCCACCATTGCACTTTAGACATCCCTAATACTCCTTACTTAGATTGTCCTGGCATATATTATGACTCCGTTGTGCCCCCGTCTTCTATCCATCCTTGTCCTCTACCTATTCGGATGTGTATGCCTCCTCCTACATCACTTGAGCCCTCTAGTCCGATATTATATCCAGTATATGACTCTTTATCTGTAAAGCCTCAGTCATATTCCTCAGCATCTCATCTTCCTATGATCACTACGCGTCCTGTTCTTCTAGTCACCACCTATGTTCGGACGGTCCCCTCTTTTCAAGAACACCGTTGTATAGTAGAGAATGAGTGTTGATGCCCATTTTGTGCCGCCTCTGGACACATTATTTTTTGATGACCTTATGATACAGTACCCAGCAAACCCTACATACTGCCATGACACGTATACAGGCAAAGGGGTTCCTTCATATTCAGGTAGGAGGGGAGAGACTGTTGGTGATGAAGGTGGCGATGATACCGTTATGGTAAGAAAGACTGTTGTTAGGAGGAGGGGGCAGCAGATGTTCAGATGGATGAGAGGGAGGATGTGAGACAATAGGAGGGAGATGTGGTTATTGACTCGGATGACGATGATGACGATGAGACAACTGATGAGATTCCACAGTCGGCATCGGGGCATAGGACTGGGCCTGGTAGGGGAAATCTCTTATGGTTAGTGTTAAAAATGTAGTGAGATTATTCACGGGACCCCAGTCTAAGGCGCCCGATAAGTCTACACAAGCAGGCAGACATCTCGAACCCAAACTGATACAGAAGAAGAAGGCTAAATAATATGTATAGAAAGTTTTAAAATCAGTTGGGATGAACTACTAAGAACTGAAGTAACAGGCAAGTGGACTTATCACAGTAGTAATCGAGCTACACCCAAGTACCGAATCTCGAGCAACAATAAAAGTTCAAGTACTAATCGTTCTTTCTAATGTTTAGTCTAAAGAATGGGTTTAGAAAGAATAAACTAAAAAGCTAAAAACGGTTTTATAAACTAAAGTAAATAAAACAAGAAACAAACAAATATTTTAGAAACCATTAAGCAAGAGTTTGGATAATGGAATCTCCCTAATCCTTGTTACTAATTCAACTAGAAAACTTTTATAGAAAACAATGTTGATTAATCGAATTAGATCATCACAACTAATCGGGCAATCCCTATCTCTAGGCGAAAGCCACCTTATTCACTAACCCTTAGAGGAGAATCTCTTCTCTCCCTAACAAACTATGAGTGCAGTAATTTTAGGTGATTTAAAAGATCTAAAAGTGCAATATCATGTCTCTAATCAATTGCCCCAATTAACCCCCAATTAGTTGCCCTAGAATGTTCTCACTTTTCAATTCCGAACATCCTTGCAATAAATCTAATCTTGCAACAATTAAATTGTAACAAAACACAATTGGAAGACAACTCAATTGAAAATAAACATTGAATTCAGTAAATTAATCCGAGAACATTGTAATCAAGAATTAGGGTTCATCATCCAAACATAAAAATCTACTCACTAATCATTGCATTAAAACTAAAATTATATTGAATTCAGTAAAAAGAAAGGAAAAGAAAGCTTAGGAGGAAGTTGAAGTCGAAATCGCAATCCCGAACATCGCCCCAGCTCGTCTCTCAAGTCGCTTAATTGAAACTCGAAATTGTGATGTTGAATCTTCAAATCTTGATTTCTAAGTATTCAATTTCTATTTTTCTACTAATTTCTTCCCTAATTGAGGATGAATTTGGGGGGGAAATTTAGCCTAAGTTTTCCCCTAATTACCTCTCTAAGCCCTAGGGCGGAACTCTCCACTAATAAAGGAAAAATTGCATTAAATATAGTTAAAAAAGAATTAAAACTGCAACAATCGGGACGTACCGTGCATGGTAGATCGAGCCCTACTTTCCGTGATAGGGTTCTACCTAAAATTGCTCTTGTGTGGCCGGGACCTACAGTCGACGATCGGGGCAGCATATTGTCACCAGCAGGGTTCTATTCCTTCTCTACTTGTTGCTCCAAAGCATACCGCTGACGATAGGTTGGCCTACCTCAAGCGGTAGTTCAACTTTCTTGATGCCATCAGCTTTGTTTTTGTTGTTTTCACTCTTTTTCGACCATTTTTGTTTCTGTTTGCATTTTCTCCGTTGGGAAACACCTAAGACAATAATAAAGGTTATTAATCTAAAATGTGAGTTTTATATATTAGAAACATCGTAAAACGATGAAAATAACGTATAAAAATATAGACAATCTAGCATATATCACCAAACAGAGGATCTTAGCTGGCAGCAACAGGAACCCACTAATGGAGGTCCCCGGATTTGGGACATCATTCCTTCATATAGTAGATACGTCTCGCTGCTATATGGCGTGGACAGGTATATTATATTCATTATTTGATTCTATTCTGAATCGATAAATGTTTTATTTGTATTCATATATTTCTTGGTATAAGATTTATATGTTTTATTTATTTATTTCTTTTTGTATTTGTAGGCGCCTCGCGCCAGTCAGACACTGACCTCTTGGACCGTAGCATGGCATCGGTTAGGGAGATAGCGGAGACATTTGAACTTGTCCATCTTCAATCCTGTATATTCCAGCAACCCACAAGTGTGTTGTTGTGCACTTTTATTGAGAGGTGTTAGCCGGATACGAACAACTTTCAGATGACCTTTGGCGATATGACCATCACGCTTCACGACATTGTGTTGATACTGGGCATACCTGCATATGGTCACCTGTGGACATCGTGTACATGTGTGAGCAACTACTTGACATCGTTAATAGTGACTTTGATGTCAGGTACACCGGCACAAGCAATGATTCATTCGAGTGAGGAGCATTGGATAGCAGGATGTTATACACGCTTGTGAGGGTCGGTAGTCATCTTGAGGACGGAATGAGAGCATCCTATTATGTGCTATCAATTGTAGGGAATTTCCTGTTCCCTGGCAAGAGCTGGATGTCTATAGTGAATTACGAGTTGTGGCCGATAGCAAAGAATCTTAACGGCGTAAGAAGATGGCATGGGGTACTACAACTTTGGCATATTTGTACCAGAAGCTTGGGATAGAATCATGCGCGAATTCAAAGGAACTAGCAGGCTATTGGTCACTATTAGAGGTACACGCAGTTTTTCTTTAAATATATTTAGTTAGTATTGTAGTCATATTCTATATCATTAATATGTAATTTTATTTATTATATTTAGATTCTATGAATATTTCAAAAAATAAATTACTACCAATATTTATATTCATTTATGTTCATTATATTTATATACATTCATTATATAATTATATTGTAGTTATAGATATATTTGTACTTTCTTATGTTTGCTTTGGCAGTGAGACCTAATGTATAGCAGCATAGACCTTACATCTAGCAATTCGAGTTGATGACTACGAAAAATTGTAATGAGTTGATTGAGTATCGAATGAGGATAGATGTGATGACTGCAGATGAAGTACTGTGGATACCGTATAGCCCAGCGGAGATAGATAGCGTATGGTTTTCTACGTGCCACGGGATGAGTCCCTTCTTCGTGTATGTAGAGGGTTACATGCCCGATAGATGTCTACGACAGTTCGGGCGACGACAGTATGTTCATGGTGCAACTATTAAGGAGGCTGAAGAACACAGGTCCTCTAACTCCCTTAAGTACGTGGTCAAGAATACTTTTGTTGAAGATTTGGACATGATACAACCTTATTTTGGAGGTGATGGCCACTATGATTCGACTGCTGCAGAAAGATTCCAAGAGATGCACAAGATGTGACAGTAGTTTTATGTCTACCAACGTAGATTTTTATTCATGTATCTTTTATTTATTTATGATGTACTTTTATTTATTTATGATGTACTTTTATTGCATGAACATTCATTTATTGTGTTAGTTTGGAACTTTTAAAAAACATTTATCTTTGTAAGTCGTTTTAAATATTGAAAGGCCAATAATACCAATGCGACTTGTCCCTCTTCGTTGAATCTTTCTTATGTCGGTCTTTAATGATAACCGTGTCTGGAGGAGTACTTAAAGGCCCTTTAGGATCACCGAGAATAACAGGATTTAAGATATTTCGAGCATACCGATCCAACTCCCAAAACTTTGATATAGGAATACCTTTGAAATCCTGTATTTGTAAATCCATATCCATTTCTTGAGACGACAGATGTTGAGACGATATCGTGTGACCGGTGATTTCAATCGACGTCCAGAAAGGGTCAATATCTTTTACCTCAATAGGGACATAACTATGATACCTGATTATCAACTCGCACATACAAGAGAGCCCATTTGTGCTCCGAATATAGTGTCCACATAGATTCTCTGGATCACTATGGACCTTCGGAACTCTTTCTATCTCTCCATAAATAATATTCATGGTAGAATGACTTATGTTGCTCACAATGTTTTCTAACACCTACATTGTTGCTTGCATTATGCTTCTCCTTCATCCAAGAAAATTTTAAAGTATTCTTACTTTAGCTACCTGCAACTCAGTCTAAGAATGAATTTTGAGGAAAACTGTGTCCAAGTCACCACATGATATTGTGGCTAAGCCTTTAGTGCAGAGTGTTGAGTTTCAACACGATTCGTCTTCTCCGAATCGAAATGCAAAATCTTACCAGTTCAAACTCACAAAAATTTTTAGGCAAACTGATCCAACCATTTATGAAACAAATAGTGCAAGAAATCCAGCCTCTATGCCACTCTTCCTTCAACTTAATCAATCTATCTTCATGTTTTGCCAAATTGGAGGAGTAAAATAAATTGTGCCAAGTTGTGTTAATACACATTGAAGCTCTTTTTTCTTCAATGTCCATATTTAATAATCTTCCATATACATTCCGATCAATATGCCTCCGATACAACATGTGGTACGATTGATTGAACACCTCCTCAATCACAGGCATCAAACCGGGCTTCTTATCGGCTATTACCACCTTTGGTTCTGGCAACTCGACATATAATTTCTTAATCTGTTCAAGAATCCATCAATATGTTGGAACGTATTCATTTTGCATTAATCCAGTGGCTATTGTGAAATTCATACCCGTTGGAGTCATCGCGACAGCCTCCAATAAAGCATGTTCTACCTAAATAATATAAATAAATATTATTAATTTAAATAGAAAACGAGGCAAAAACTCTATGTATTACATTAAACTAATAAATAACCCTGAAACAACTAACGTAACAACATAATAACAACTAAAAATCTAAAATTAAACACAAATATTAAACTCAACTAATGAATAACATAAAAATAACTAAAATAATTCATAATATAATAACAACTAAAGATCTTTATTAAACACAAATATTTAACTAAATTAGTAATTAGCTAAAAAATAACTAACATAATAATATAATAACAATGTTTGGAAGCAAAAAGTAGAATGGAGTGATAATTCCTTTTATTTGTTTGGAAAAATTATTATTTCATGCCGAAATGTAATGAATTATATATAATATGATCTAAATGTCCTTCTAGTATAAAATATATTTTCCATACCCTAATACACATAAAGCTCTAAAAAAATATCAAAAATATTTTATACAGTACAAATATTTATATATAAAATTGAAAATAGTTATAAAACAATTCTTTTTAAAGATTAAAAAGTACCTTATACAAAAATTAATTAAGGTAATATATATATATATATTGAAACTTCTAATGCAGAACTAAATCTTTTCTATATATATTGAAAATAATATGTTAAGGATTAAATTTCTACTATGATTAGGATTATTATTATTGTTAGGATTTACATCTCCTAATCCATGTATATTTAGTTTATAAGTTTCCTAATTATAGTTGGTTTAGGATTTCCTAATTATAGTTGGTTTAGGATTGATCATACATAGTGACAACTATATAATGTACATTTTTTTTACAATAATAGACAGAAAACAATAGATTGTTTTCCCCACTGAAAACTTTCATGGTATCAGAGCCAAGTTCGAAAAAAAAATATTTGCTCAAAAAAAAATAATAATTTTGAAAGTATGGCCTTCACCGCTGCTCACCGTCGTTCATCGTCGGGTTCATTGTCTTCAACCTGGTGCGGCATAATTTGCAGGCATTGTAATTGGAGCAGACCTCCGTTTAGTCGCAGTAGCCGAGACCGCAGAACACCACCAGATCGCAGTAGCAGAGGTGGATGGCGAGGCAGATCTCGCCCATCTTCTGGACGTGGTACAGCAAGACAGCAGCAACAACTTACGCAGAGAGGACGATCGGCTGATGCGTGGACCAATATCGCCACGAGAGACCAACGTGGAGGAACGCTGTTCATTGCCGGCATAGAAACCTTCATTCGAGCAAGAAGCTCCAGCAACAATATTCCCAATTTATCAAGTGAACAATGGTAAAAATTGTTGACCTTTATAAATAACACAAATGTCACTTAATCCGATAAATTATTTGGTATGAAAAATTTATGGATTTTGGATTCAGGATGTTCTCATCACATGACTGGTAGGAAAGATTTTTTGAACAATTTAAATAATGTCTACCCGTATACTATTGGTCTACCTAATGGTACTAAGGCAATTGCTCTTCAAGAAGGAATGGTCTCCTTAACTCCCGGACTCAAACTCCTAAATGTGCTTTTAATTCCTGAACTTAAATGCAACCTAATTTCCTTGTCTCAATTGGCCTGAAACTCTCAGTGTTTTATCACCTTTTTTGATAATTTTTGTGTTATACAGTACCGTATCTCGATGAGACCGATTGGAGTGGGTGAGCAAAGGAATGGGATTTTCTTCTACAAGCCGTTGCAATTATCAGCTTTGTACGCTTTTTCTAGCACGGTTCTTGATTCCAGTATATTATGGCATATACGGTTGGGCCATCCTTCGGATTTTATGGTAAATAATTTCTTGGGACTTTCTAAAGACTCTAAAACCAAATCTACACCCTGCAATATTTGTCTGCGTGCTAAACAAACTCGTGACTACTTTCCTTTGAGTATAAATAAGGCATATCAGACTTTTGATTTAATTCATTTTGATTTATGAGGACCATACAAAACTGTATCTACTATCGGGGCCTCTTATTTCCTTACTATAGTAGATGATTATTCCAGGGCAGTCTGGATATATTTGATCTCAGAGAAAAGCGAAGTTGCATCCGTTTTAAAAGATTATTTTGCCATGGTGAGAACCCAATTTGGCAAAACCATAAAGACAGTCCGGAGTGATAATGGTACAGAATTTATTTGTCTAAAATCATATTTTTCTGCCCATGGCATGATACATCAGACCATCATCGCTGGGACTCCACAACAAAATGGCAGGGTCGAATGGAAGTATCGGCATATCCTGAATGTTGTTCGTGCTTTGTGGTTTCAAGCTAACCTACCCATAAAATTTTGGAGAGAATGTGTTTTGACAGCCGGATATCTTATAATCGCACACCCTCTTCATTGTTACATGGAAAAACGCCTTATTAGGTGCTACATGGGAAAAGACCATCTTATTCTTACATTAAAAGTTTTGGGTGTTTAGCTTATGTCCATGATCATGATCTACCTAGAGATAAATTCCGAGCCCGAAGTAAAATGTGTGTCTTCCTTGGATATCCCTTCAATAAGAAAGGTTGGCGATTTTATGATTTAAAAAGGGAGAAGTTCATTATATCCAGAGATGTAATTTTTGATGAGACAAAGTTTCCATACAGAGACTCGAAAACCCCACAATGTACTCTAGATTTTGCAAGCTCTTATAATTTTGGGGAACAAATGTTGGGCTTACAAGTAAGAGGGAGTAAATTCTTTCGTGAAAATAACATACAAATCCAGCCCATAGCAAATAGCCCAGCAAGATGTAGCCCAATAAGACAAAGGGAGGAGGAGCCCACGACCAAGACAGCCCTTCTCCAAGCTGTTGACTCACCTGGCCCAGCATCTCGTGTGGCCCATCACGACCGGCCCAGTACACACAGCCCAGCCGTATCCATTCCTTTTGACAGCGAGGCCCAACGCGCACAGCCTAGCACGCATGGCCCAGTCGATTCTCTCCCTGCTAATAGCACGGCCCTGCGCCTCCATCCCAGCGACCGAACTTCTGTTTCTGTCCTGCCCACTCAAGACCGCACCACGAGCCCAGTTGCGGATCCATCTAATCCAGGTAGCTTCTTGGACCAGAATATTTCCACTGCACCTCATCCAGTGGCTCCAAATCCAGTAACATTTATACCAGCTGCTCCTTCTCCTTCTCCAAGCCAGTCCACAGAAATACTTGGTACATGGAAAAGTACTCGAATTAAAAAGGTTCCTGCTCGATTCCAAGATTTTGATTGTAATGCTATATAAAAGACTTCTATATCCCATTCCTCTTCTGCTCCCTCATCCTCTTCGGACTTCTCAGGTACGTCCCTTTACCCTATAACACAATTTGTGGACTATAGAAAATTTTTTCCTTCACACAGGCATTTTTTAGCATCGGTAGACACAGAATCCGAACCCACCACCTACTCTAAAGCAGTATCTAATCCTCTTTGGCGTGCCGCTATGCGCCAAGAAATTGATGCACTCGAAAAGAATGGCACATGGTCTTTAACGCCCTTGCCTCCTGGAAAACATGCTATAGGGAGTAAATGGGTCTTTCGTATTAAGTACAAAGCAAACGGCACCATCGAGCGATATAAAGCCCGCTTGGTGGTTTTGGGAAACACACAAATGGCAGGTGTTGACTTCACGGACACATTTGCCCCAGTTGCTAAAATGGTCACAGTTCACACTTTACTTTCTGTCGCTACTGCTCGAAATTGGTCTATTCATCAGATGGATGTCCACAATGCGTTTCTCCATGGAGATTTACAAGAAGAATTTTATATGCGACCGCCACCTGGTTTTCGGCCCTCTTTTCGAGACAAGTCTGTCTTCTGAAGAAATCTTTATACGGCCTTCGCCAAGCTCCTCGGTGCTGGTTTTCAAAATTGACTGCCGCTCTTCGTAAGTGTGGCTTTTCTCAGTCTTATGCAGATTATTTTCTCTTTACATACTCTCGCGGAAATATTTTTTTATGTGTCCTCATTTATGTGGATGATTTACTAATTACTAGAAATTCACTACCCACTCTCAATAAATTCAAAGCTTCCTTGAATAAGTTCTTTCATATTAAGGACTTGGGTCCTCTTGTTGGAATCCGTAGGCAAAAACAAAGTAAAATAAAACTACAGAAATCCACCAACAGGATCTGCACATACTAGAAAAACCGATTGGATAGAAATTACCTCAAGGTTTTGATTGTTCGTTGTGGAGGCGTTGTTTTGTACGCTTCGCCCTCTACTGGTATCCACGCGACGAACTCCTCCGCAAGCGATCGGGATGCTAGCCCCTTCTGTGTTCTGAAAACTGTTCAGAACTGATCCTGACTATCTGGTAATCGGTCGTATTTCGGAGAAAGGAGGCTAGATACTATATCGCCGTTCTAGGGTTTAAGGTTTTGTTTTTCTTTAATAAGATAAAGGAAGGCCACCAAGAAAAGGTTAACATAACATTTTATAGCTGTCAATATCAAAACCCTAACTGTCATCTAATGACAGTTTAATCTCGTCCGTCTATTCCTATAATCATCCAACGGTTGGATGAGTAATATTAAGTAATTAATTTCATTTCTTCGATTAAATAAAATTAATTACTTATTAACTTACCAGAAAATACCATATGGAATCTGATTCCCCTTTTGTATACGTTCAACGAATCTGGACACAATCTAGATTCATTGAACGTGGACATTATGCTCACAAGATCGTATATGCGTGTGACCCTGTAGGTTCACTTAACGTTGGCAGTGAATGAAAAATGTCCTAGACATTTATTCACAAAACATAAGCAGCCTCTAGCAAGACATTATGCTTACCCAAGTTAAGTAAATGTAATAATAACCTAGCATCAGATTTAAATTTAGTCCTTTTGTTACACGATATCATAATTAAGTATAAGGCATGGATCAAGTCATCCTTATAAAACTTAATTAACCATTTAGTTGATCACTAGGCAGACTATTCCAACAAATAATATTAATAACACCTTATTAATACTTATTTGAGCATTGCCATGCATATTTTCCAGTCTTCCTTATCAAGGGGCCCATGGATATCTCTCTCTAAAAAGAGAGGGACAAATCCCTTTCACTATCTCCAATATTCAAGCCATGACGAGAAAATAAGTCAATCAATAGTCATAATGATCACCTAACTAAAAGTGATGTTTGACTATGTCAAAACATATTTTCTCTCCATGCAAGAAATATTAGGTCAAAGGACACCAAATATAAAACTGAGAGGAAATACTTATAACTTAAACCCATGCAATATTTCTTCTTCACTTTGGGTCATGTCCAATACAATATTCTCAATATGTATTTATGAATTGATTTTATATCTCATATTCATGATCAGTAAAACTTGACCATCAATCAACTTCACACTAGTTTACAAGATGTAATAAATTAGGGACAAATAAGAATAGTATTTTATTAGCTATAAGGGTTTTACTATCAAGTCACATACTTGATGACCAAGAGCATAAAATACAATTCAAAAACTACATGCTTCATAAATCATAAATGTGAGTCAATTGGTCTTAGGGCATATACTAACACCTCTCAAATATTTTTTGGGTATTGAAATTGCAAGAAACCCTTCGGGTTTATTTTTATAACAACGAAAGTACACTTTGGAAATTCTTTCTGAAACTGGTTTGTTAGGGGCCAAGCCAGCATCTACACCTATTGAACCCAATCATCAGTTAGCCAAGGATACTGGATCTTATTTTGATAACCCAGAACGATACCACAGACTCATTGGTAAGCTGATCTACCTTACTCTTACACGACCTGAGCTCGCTTACTCTGTTCACACGCTCGCTCAGTTTATGCACGCTCCTCGCCAAGCTCATTGGGATGCGGCTATCAGAGTTGTTCGATATCTCAAAGGTAATCTCGGTCGTGGTATTCTTCTTCAGTCTAATTCTCCTCTTGTCCTGACTGCATACTGTGACTCCGATTGGGCCACATGTCCCATTACTCGGTGTTCTGTTACCGACTATTTTATTTTACTTGGTGGTTCTCCTGTTTAGTTGAAAACAAAGAAACAATATACCGTTTCTCGCTCTTCTGCTGAAGCTGAATATTGCTCAATGGTGATGACTTTATGTGAACTAAAATGGTTATCTAGCCTCCTTCGCGATCTTCAGGTGCCTATCACACGCCCCATTTTATTACACTGTGATAATCAAGCTGCTCTTCACATTGCTGAAAATCCTGTATTCCATGAACGTACTAAACATATTGAAATTGATTGTCATTTTGTCCGTGATGCATTTTAAGACAGATTTATTTCTCCTTATTATATTCGAAACGAACATCAGTCGGCCGATGTTCTTACTAAAGCTCTTCATCCCACTCACTTTCATCGTTTAGTTTTCAAGTTGGGCATTTCAGACCTTCATGCTCCAACTTGAGGTGGAGTGTTAAGGATTAAATTTCTACTATGATTAGGATTATTATTATTATTGTTAGGATTTACATCTCCTTATCCATGTATATTTAGTTTATTAGTTTCCTAATTATAGTTGGTTTAGGATTTTCTAATTATAGTTGGTTTAGGATTGATCAGGTGACAACTATATAATGTACATTTTTTTATAATAATAGACAGAAAACAATAGATTATTTTTCCCACTATATATATATAATTTTCAACACAAGTTACGAAAATCATTACCACATTTGATATTTCTATGGGCTGACAACTGACAATATTATTTTATGTTGAAACAGTACTTGGTGTTGTTTGTTCAACAAGAAGAGTAAAGAAAAAAAAACTGAGGTCATTCAGAATTGAACATATATATTATTTTAATGACTATAAAATATTTATAATAGGAGAAAAAGTAACTATTTTGAATTTTATATCTTTGCAAAATATACAAAATCTTTGCAAGAAGAAAAGAAATTGGTGAGGACTGGTTCTCTGATGTTGAAATGACTAATATGAAAAAGGAAATGATAAATAAGCCACTGTAAAAAGAAAATGAAAATTCATGTAAGTCAGGCAATTTAACTCGGAGAAAATCGATCTCATCAGTTATTAAAATTAATAATTTAAAATTTATCCATAAAATTTAATTTTTTTAAAAAAAAGTTTAATATATTCATAATATTTTTTAATTTTATAATATTTATATTAAATTATTAACAATTCGGTTATAAATTTTCAAAGAATAATGGCTGCAGTGAGGAGGATAAATATAGGTATAATTGTGTCATTATGGGAAGAGATATAATAGTAATATGTCCATCTCTAAGTTTTGTTGTCACGTAATGAGAAGCCAAAAATACATAGTATAATTTAGATAAGTTTAGTTTGTCTGATTTATCAAGGGATCCATTAATAGAGGGCCATCACATGGGGGCTGTGCTGTGCTGTGCTGCCATCACACTTTTCTTCTCTCATCCTTGAAGAAACTAAAAACTTCTCCATAATTCCATGCTTGTGTCCAATTGTATGCAAACACACCTCACTTTCTCATAATCTCTCAAACCGCACATAAAACAAATCCCTAAAATAATTGGTAATATCTCCACTTGAATATATAATTCCGTCCATGAGGATTGAGGATGCTGTAAAATATTAATTATTTTATATTTTTAATTAATATTTATTATTTTTTATTTTTTTATTTATATTATTTATCTTTTCTAATTATTAAAAATATAAAGTGTATTTTAATCGAAAAATTATCTATTTTTATGATCCATTTAACCTTTATAGACAAGTATAAAAGGTAAAAATTATATTTCTAATTAGAGAAAATAACTTTTCCTTTTTTATAGTATTTCTTAACAAATACTTATAGAATTCTTTTCAATAATTACTAAAGAGATTTTTAACATACAATATATGAAATTTCTTGTACAATGAATAATTATTAATTAAAAGATCTGTCTAATGCGTGTTTGACTGCATATAATTATTCATTGTAAGAGATCGTCTAGCGTGTACCTCCCAAACACGCATTAAACAGATCATTCAATTAATAATTATTCATTGTACGAGAAATTTCATACTTTGTAAGTTAAAATTTATTTAGTAATCGTTAAAAACTTTTCTATTAGTACCGTAAATTATGTTAATATAGTGATTCACTGTAGTATAAATATTAAAACTTATTATATATGGTAGTTTAACACAAATAAATGTCATAAAAATCTAAAAAATATAATAAATAGTTTTTAATCTTAAAAAAATTATATCTAAAATATTATTTTATATTAAAATGTGATTTAAAATACGCGAAAAACAAATTATTCTATGAATGATTGCGAATAAGTTCACGTGAGTAGCTAAACCATTCACTCCTGATAAGATAGTAATTTCTTTTGAATTAGAACCAGATCTCCTCGCCTCTCATGTATAAAGTAAGTAAACCTTGTGAGGGAGAGGGAGAGGGAGAGGGAGGGCAAGCTCAAAGACAAAATTGAAGTAAACCTTGTGAAGTTGATTTAGGTACTATTATGTGTGGAAGGAGACATTAATGTTTCACATACTATTATTGATAATCCTTTTGTAACAATAGCAATCAATCCTTATAGAAAAATAAAAAATAAAAAAATGAAGATTTCCAACTCCAAACCCACATGGCTTCTCCCAAGTCAGCATAGCAAAACGACAGCTTTTTCCTTGATAACCATATAAAACACATCAAATCTCACAAGAACCCCATGTGGCACTTTTTCTTCTTTTTTTTTCTTTTTCTTCCAAAAAACATGAATCCTATTGATGATCATCATCAACAAACTACGACAACAACTTCAACTTCAACTTGTAATAAAGAGGATGAAAAGGTCTCAATATCAGAAGCTGCAGGATATCTTCTTTTTGATGAATCTTGGTTTTTCGGAAACTTACTTCATAGTAAACCAAGAATGTCTAGATGTTATTCTGATCCTTATCCTTCTTCTTCAAACTTGTCTGAAGAAATTATTTTGCCTGGAAAATCCATGGAAGAAACCTTTTCATCATTACAAAAACTTCCTCCTGCGCCTCCTGTTTCTTCTGGTTTGATAACTAGAACCCCATCTTTACCCGAAGAATCATCGTCCCAATCGAAAAGGAGGATCCATCATCGGAATAACAGAGGAAAAAATCAAAATCAAACCCCTGTAATAATTAACAGTCTTTCAAGAGCGCCATCTTTGCCTTCTTCAATTGGGAGAAAAAAAGAAGAATTTCAAGATGAAGAAGAAGAAGAAGAAGAAAGTGATTTTTCTATGAGCAAATTGATTAGACAAGCATCTTTGAAAAATCCAGACAACACTTTACCTCCTAGACATCTTCCAAAGGTTAGTTCTAATTTCTTAAAAGTTTAAGGTTAATAATCTTTCAGTTTTCAGCAGAGTTTTAATTTTTGTTTTTGTTTTTTTTTTTTAAATCTTGAACAGGGGATTAATCGACAGAGGAAAAAACCAGAGCTTGAATGCATTATCCCGGATAGCCCATATAAGGGAATGATGATCAGCAGGCAAAATCCAGCTATTAATAGAAGTAAATTAACAAAAAGTTGGAGTGATGTTGTTTTTCAAGAATTACAAGGTTTGAAGGATTTGAGCATAGATTTTGACAAAACAGAGTACGAGGAGAAGAAATTATTGCAAGAACATGAGAAGAAGAAGCAGAGCTTGGAGAACAATAGCAAAAGGTCAGTAGAAGACATGAAAGCACAAATTAGGTTCTGGGCAAGAGCTGTAGCATCAAATGTTCGCCAAGAATGTTAATAATACTTCAATTCTATTCTGTCTGAGAAAAAAAGATTTCAAGAATTTTATTAACTTCAAATAAGCCTGGAAATAAATGATGTTCATTTGTAGGAGGGACTTGAAATTATTATTCTTGATTATTTGTCAAATTACTATAATTAATTTATTTATTCAAGATTTGTGATGTTCTTACTGTGGATTTCGCTGCTTTTTCAAACGACCTAATGATTTGTAACAACAGCTAAGCTAGTAGAATGAAGAATCATATTCATGTGAAGCCAAAGAGGGATTGGTTTATTTATTGAGTTGAGTTTACAAGTTTGTTCTGAATTCGGACCAATCCTTGTGTCATGATCTGGAAACTAACTGTCATCTGAAGAAAAAAATGGTGGAAGCAGGAGAGAACATGGGATGGGATGGGATAGTTGTCAGTTCATGAATTCATTACAAATACAATCCAATGGGCTTGGCTGGTTTTAAACTTTGTGTTCTGACAGAAATGGACCATCAATTAGCCCTATCCAGCTTTTTTTTTTTTTTAATCCAAATCATAAATCTCTGTATATGATATGTAGGAGGGAGAAATGAAATGAAATAGGGCAGGAAAAGGAAACATAGAAAATTATGAGTAGGGAATTGGATGAGTGGCAAGCTTATATATGCTATGGGCCATCTGGTATGGGTCAAATTACGACCAAGCCCGATATACTCACTGTTCTCTTCAGTTCATAATTGTACATTGAAATTCAATCTAAAATTTTCAGCTTGGATCCTCCTATGTCCGTCTATTTTTAAGTATATTTAATTTTTAAGACAAAACTCTATCCAACCTTAAACCAAAAAACAGAAACCTTTGAATGATCTAAAAAACGGACATTGTTTCTTTGATCAATATATTTATTTGCCCTTGAATCACTTTTTTCTTTTTTCTTTGACATTATTTCTTCAATATATTTCTTGAATAATTACATATTTTTGTTAGAATATTGTATATAGTTCGTAAGACTAGTCATCAAAACTTTATCTCTTAGTAAAGGAGGACATAATGCTTCTTTTTTTCTCTAAAGTTGAAAGTAATTAAATATTATTAATAATCAAATCATTTTCAGGAGAAATTACAACCGAAGTTCCATCCCTATCACTATCGACATTGGATTGGAAGGGATGAGATCCCAAGGAAAATAACCAACGTTCCCTTTTATATAATTAATGCCGTAAATGTAACGGGTTTTACTCATACTAAATTAAATTTAAATTTTATATTCGTGAATTTGAACATGTACCTAGATCCATATTATTTTAATGAAATGAGTTTGGATAGAGTATTATGATACTCAAATCTGTTCAAAGTCATAATAAAATTATAATATATTTAATGTATATTATTATGGTATTGAATTAGGGTTATGTTTTTATTGGACTAATGTATTAATAAGGATTGTGTAACTTTTAATCATTTTAATTAGAATGTTGAATCTAATGTTTTTATTAGGATTATGTTGAATGTGAAAGATTTAAGTATTGAGTTAGAGAGAATTCGATTAAAGACAAAGATTTGGGAGGAAAAATGATTTTTTTCGTGCTATATATATAGATTCTCGAGTTATGTTTATTGACCCTTATTGTAGATACTTAAACATTTATTTATTTAGATAAGTTAAATATTTATCCTTAATTTAATTAAATTGATATCTTCTTCTTTATCAATATTAAAAATGTTAAATATTTTTACAATGTAATATAATTAGATATTAACTTCTTTATTTCTTAATAATTGTAATTTGAAATTTTTTAAGAAAATATATTGATCTAAACAATTAAATATCAGAAAACATTAGATCATACACACTCAAACTAACAACTTCAATGTCAACACGATAAAAAATTACGTAAAAGTAAAATACACATACATAAATTATGTTTCCCTTTTATATTTTAACACTTTCAAGTAGTAATATTTAATGAAATTCAGTATCTTATAATATATTATGACTAGTAAAAAACTTTGCTATGCACGGGATAAAATTTTTGTAGTAAAAAAAGTTTTCATATATAATATTTTATTTTAAATGAAAATTATTTAATTAAAAATCTCCATATATAATTTATTATGTTTTTTAATTTATTTTTAAACGTGGGTTAGAGTTGTTTTTACTACTAAAATTACTATTTATATAAAGCGCTTAATTGAGCTCATATAAATATAAACGGACCAAGTAATACCAAATAAAAGGTATAAGAATAAAGTGAAATAGTTGAACATTAAAAGAAAAAAATATACTAGAATTCATAATATTTTTCTTTCTTGCTCTTAAAAGTTAGACTTTCTCCCACCCTCTCTCCCTTCCCCCACAATGCCGCCTCCCCCTCTCTCCACCTCCCCTCCCCTCCGAAAAAAAAATATATATATCCCTCATTATTCCACAGCCCACCTCACCCCTCGACCCTTTTTTCCCCAAAAAACTCTTTTTTTCAGTATCCCCCCTCTCCCTCCCCCTCCCCAACTTTCAAAAAAATACATTGAACACAAGTAAATTAATGAAATATTTTTCAAAAATAGTAATATTAAGGCAGTTTTATATCAGATAATTTATATTTTTTTTATTTAACTATGAGGGCTCAGAGTTCCTAAAAACTTTAGTAGAGAACATTGTCTCCCCAAAATTTTGATGAGGTTTCACTATTAAGAAAAAAATAATATATAATTAAAAATCATAAATATTATCATTTGAAAAGTAAATGATAATACTATCTATAAAATGCTCAAATAAACTATATTACATTTGTCTTTACTACTAAATTAACGAACCTTATATTATATTTGTCTTTACTACTAAATCACTATCTATAAAATACTCAAATAAACTTATATAAATGCAAACGAAGAAAATAATACTATATAAAAAGTATAAGAACAAAGTGAAATAGTTGAACATTAAAAGAAAAAACATATTAGAATCAATCATATTTTTTCTTTATACAGAAAAAATCTCTCATTACCTCGTACCCCCCACCCTAGCCCCTTTTCTCGAAAAAACCTTCTCTTTTTCCCCACCCCCTTTCTCCCTCTTCCACTTTAAAAAAAATACATTGAACATAGGGAAAATTAAGGAAATAATTTTTTAGAAATATTAATATTAAGGCAGTTTTATATCAGATAATTTATATAGCTCCTAAAAACTTTAATCAATCATATGTCTTTATACGCTCCTCGTTCCTTCCTGCCTTCTCTCTCCCAAATTAAAAGTTGATTAATTTACATAAATATATCAAATATATTTTATGTTAATAAAAAAGAAAATATATGTTACTTACAATAAAAGATATTATATCTTTTAAAAAAAATATTATGTAAGTAATGCATCCAATCCAGCGTCCAATTGTTGAGTGCGAATCTATTAATATTGCTTAAGTGCACATAGAAATCTTAGGCTTCATTTAGATTGATTTTTAGTTGGGAAAAAAATAAAAGTTACATGATTTTTGAGATAAAATATTCACACAGAGAAGTAAAATAAAAAAAAAAAGGATTATATTTCCATCTAAAAAGAGCCTAATCTCTTAGATATTTTTTTTTTAATTTTTCAATTGAATAAATGATAAAATAAAAATAAAATTGACTAATTTTTCGATTCAACAAATTATTTTTTTTATTGTGATTCAAAATAGAGTTTTGATCTCTATTTACTAATTTGATGGATAGAGGCAAAAATAACTATTACATTACAAACTACTCAAATGACTATTACATATGTCGATTCAGCTAATTCAATTAAAAAAAATAAGCATATATATACATGCATATGGCTAAACGAAAAAGGCACCACTTGTTTCTTCTACTTAATTCTTCCATAGTTCCCTGACACATCAAGTACCTCCTCTTATGATCTAAATGAAGTCGGAAGTAAATACTAGTCTGGTTCGTAATAGTCAGATTGATCAATTACGATTTGATTGGTCGATTTATACATAATGAGCAACATCCTTGATTTGCCTTATTATGATCGAGATTCCTCCAAGGACTTTCCAAAATTAAGACTCGCAAATCCGACACCCAAAGTATTGTCGTTTGGAAGATATGCTAGTTTCCAGTAGATAATAATCCTTCGGCTCCATTCACAGGATTCATTGTATGGCTACACAAGTAAGGACTAAAAAGAGTTGTAAAACTGCAATAATGAGTTTTATGGAAAATTAAATCAAAACTTAACTCAAGTATCTAAAATATAATTGAAGAAAAAATTATTTCAATGTTTAGCGACAACAACATTAAGAAATTAATATGATGATAGAATTTACCGAATTTTTTTTACTATTAGAACGACGAAGATGAAAGCCATGAGATAGCGGATGTGGGGAGTTTTTTGCTATATTTGGCCAGTTTTTTAAAAAAAAGCTACTAACAATTTTTTTTGTTCCTAATGGGGTCACAATGCACACGGCGTGTGCGTTATCTCTAATCACTAATTAAATCACAAGATTATGCAAGATTATTGATATGGTAGTGGACGTGCCAGGCCGGGTACTTAGGTGGATAATAATGCAACGCTGTATGCGTTATCAGTAAGAATAATGCACACAAAGATGCGTTATTCATACCAATAACGCACATGCTGTGTGCGTTATCAACATGAGAAAAATACCGAAACCCTAGCCGTCGTCTTCATTTTCTTCTTCTCTTCTCTTCTCTTCTCCTTTCATTTTCTTCTTCTCTTCTCTTCTCTTCTCCTTGCCGCTGCAACATTTCCTCCTCCCTCCTCTACTGCTGCGACATTTTCTCTCTTCTTCTTCTTGCTTTCCTTCTCTTCTTTTCTTCTTCTCTTCTTCTCTTCTCCTTCCTTCCTTCTCTTCTTCTCTTCCTCTTCTCCTTCCTTCTTTCCTTCATTCTCTTCTTCTGTACGAGGTCTTCACAGTGCCTGTTAGAGTTGCAAACCCGTGGAGTACGAAGATTGCTGGGTTTTGGGTTGGTGAATGATAACTTTGATTTCAATTTATTCCAACTTTTGGTAAATTTCTTACTATCTATAATTGTTTTAATTTTTTTGCACTATGTGTTGATTTCTAAATTTGCTTATATGAAGATTGTTGTTTATTGTTATTTGTGAATATTTTTTATGAATTTTATTTGGGTTATTTCTCAATCTTTTGTAATTTATTTTTCTAGATGTGGGTTTTATGATTATGTTCAAGCTTATTGTTGTTGATAAATTTGTGCATATTCGATCATTTTATTAAACTAGTTGTGTTTTCTATTGGAAATGTGGTTTGATGAAATAGGTGATGCTTAATTTTGCTCAAAATTTTGCTATTAAGATAATATAAGTTATATAATTTATTTTGTTTTTGTCATAAACCGGATTGTTTATTTTTTGTGAAAATTTTTTAGCATTTATATTGGTCTATTAATTTTATATAAATGTATATTTCAAGAAGACTGTTTTGTTTCGATTTTTTGTTACAAAAAAAAAAAAGATAATATAATCTTCTCTAAAACCTTACATTGAAACCTAAACCTTAAAACCCTAACGTTGAAAACCTACACTATAAACCTTAGAAAGTGTGCAATAATATTTCACTTTAAATATTTTACTTTAAATTCTAAACCCATAAAGACTTAAATTTAGAAAGTGTATAATACTATATCTAAAATCCTAAAATCGTAATATATCCTAAACCGTAAATCATATACCCTAACCTTGATCTAGTAAACACTAAACCCTAATCTTGAAACCCTAAAACCCTAGCATTGAAACCCTAAAACCATAAACCATAAACCTTAGAAAGTGTATGTAGTTCCTCGTATAAAATTATTGACTCTAGAAATATAGTAATATGGAGAAGACAAAATTGTTTCAAGCACCGACAGAACCGGAAGCGCCCCTTCTTTCAAAGAGAGGAGGACAGGTTATTCACATTTCATTTGATGGTCAGAGGCGAATTGAAAGCTAAGCAGTGGTAATTCTAAAGATTCCAGGGGGGGAGAGAGGGGAGGGAAATAGAGATGTCTCCTACATTACCCATAATATGTGGAAGTATCGACTCAAGTTCCCATTGAAATAGGATCCACACAAGGAAAAGCCTCGAGCTCGCTCCTCTCGCTTCACTCAAAATGCCGGCTCATGGGGGATAGTACCACAAACTGCCTGCCATAGCAACAGATAGGCATTGGATGATTTACCGCATTACTAAGATTAAACCGTGCAGTATATTTTACTTTAAATATTTTAATTTAAATTCTAAGCCCGTAAAGATTTAAATTTAGAAAGTGTATAACCCTAAACCTAAAACCATAACATTGAAACCCTAAAACTCTAAAGTCATAATATTGAAACCCTATAACCTAAACCCTAAATCCCTAAACCATAAACCTTAGAAAGTGTGTAATAATACTTTACTTTAAATATTTTACTTTAAATTCTATCCCATAAATATTTAAATTTAGGAAGTGTAACCATAATATTGAAACCCTAAAACCCTAAAATCATAACATTGAAAACTTATAACCTAAAGTGTGTAATAGTACTTTACTTTAAATATTTTAGTTTAAATTCTAAACATGTAAAGATTTAAATTTAGAAAGTGTATAACCCTAAACCCTAAAACCCTAACATTGAAACCCTAAAATCATAAATTTAAACCCATAAACTAAACCATAAATCCCTAACCCATAAACCTTAGAAAGTGTGTACTAGTACTACTTTGAATATTTTACTTTAAATTCTAAACATGTAAATATTTAAATTTAGAAAGTGTATAATACTATACCTAAAACTCTAAAACCTTGTGATATAATGTAGATGGAGCAAGTAATAGCATATGTGCATCCGGTCCCACAATCCCTGATGTATTGACGAGGCAGCATGAGCATAGGTCTGGGTTGATATGGAGTGGGGAGCATGAGACATGTATTGTTGATCTTCAGTGTAGACGTTTTGGTCGTAACCTATTTCAAGCTTACAGTACGGCTTCCTGTAGATTGATTGCTATTATTGATAAGACGGGGTTAGGGGAAGTTTTTAGATGTGGTTACATAGGTGTCGACCACACACTTGCTTTAGTAGAGCATGGAGGCTTGAGACTCACACATTCCACATGACTTGTGGTGAGGTGACAATCACTTTACAAGATATGCATGTCTTATGGGGTTTACAGATAAAGGGGTTGCCTATTACATGTCTTAGTTGGAGTGTACATTATAAGCAGTATTGGATTGATATGATTGAAAGACTTATTGGTATTCGGTTGTCTCTAACTCACCGTTTCGAATATAAGGTTAAGAAGGAACCTTTAGAGGCTTGGATCTTGAGAAAGTTCATCGAATCAGAGACTGATGATGACTTTATCAAGCGTGCCCAGGGATTGATGCCATCGACACTTACATATGGAGGAGTTGTGTATTAGGGTTTTTATATAGATGCCTATACGGGGCAGCTTTTGGGGGTGCACGACAGATAGGGGAAGTCCTCCTACTACTTCAGACTTTGGCTTGGTCACGTATTCATGTATTGCATCCTCAGTTAGATTGGCATGAGGAACTAGACCCTCGTGCTCCATTAGGTGCTATGTGGTGCACATCATTTGATCTCAGCTAGCTTCCTACGCATGCCCTGTTTACTTATAGAGATCAGTTAGATTTCACGCCCTCCAATCAGGTACGACTTTAAATTAATTTTTTTTTACTTTCTTATTATATTTTTAATGTGATTATTATTTAAATATTTTAATTTGTTGTACAGTTTGTATGGCTATCATATCTTGAGTGTGCTTTGGTTCCATCTGACTTGTGCAGACAGAGGTGCCACTGATATGTTACGAAATAGTGGAGTATCACCATCCAGGCCACTTGATGCTAGAGTTTGAACGTGATCAAAATATACCTGCTGTCTATGATACTCGTTTGGATCTACATCGATTACAGCTCAGAGGAAATGATCACACTTATTGGGTGATGGAGCATGCTACTCATGTGGAGGTTTGGTATTAGTGGAGAGAGTACATTAGGGATGGCCTTCTTTTACCCATTGAAGATCTATCATCACCCCGAGAAGATTACATTAGATGGTATTGGGATATCACGCGAGTCCACATTGGCAATCCATCACATCGTGATACTCGGTCATTTGGATACCAGCCAGCTGGGGTCGACAGATGGATAATGGTAATAAAATATTTATTTATCTTTTTATGTATGTTATTTAATTAACCGAATATTTTTCTAACTATTTTTTTTAGACATCTATGCTGCAGGGATAGATGACATGGCTACAGGGGTGTTGGAAGGACCATCATCATCTCTGACTCAGTATGCTAGTGTTGCGGGGAAGATTTCTGATTAAGTGATAACACATACAGTATGTGCGTTATCCTTAATGATAACACACATTGTGTGCGTTATGGCCAAATATATTTTTAAAAAAACCCCAACTGTGGAGATGAAAAATATATATAGGAGTGTTTAACAAAATCTTAAAGGCATTGAGAATAATATTTCAAAACAGTTATATTTGAAGGTAGTTATCATATTAAGTCAAAATCTCGTATCTCTTGGTCATTTTACATTTAAACAAAAAGGTGTATTTTCTAAATAAGTTAATTGATATAAGAGTGTACGGACCAACCAATACTTTTAAAATTAAATAAAAAATAAAAAATTCACAAAAATTAGATTGAGGTCTCGAGCGTAAGAACCGATATAAGATAGTAGATGGTTAAGGTGGTGTTTAGGATAAGATAATCTGTGAAATTTAAATTTCAAATTAATTGAAAAAAATTTTATAATTAATTTAATATATTAAAAATGGTATCATCCAATCAAATTATTGAATCCTATTATACTCTTCGTGTAGTAAAACATATTAATGTGAATGGCCTCCTTGAGTAAATACTAATTAGATGGTAAGTTGTTATAAATTTTACATTCAAAATTCAAATGAAATAAATCATTAGCATAAGATAAGATAACCTCGTATGGTAGCCCAATAAAAATGTTATGACTTGTATGAAATTTTTCTCACAAAATAATTCTATAATATTCTTTTGATATAGTATGAATTGATAAATTGTACATCTGACGGAGTCTTGTTTAGTTAGATGAGTACCTAGTCTTTAGCGCTAGTTGTTGCCACTGTGTGGCTCACGTTGTAACGTGCAGATCACATGACTCATTCATCCCCTGCATTGTTGGATGGGGTGATTGTAAGCTGGCACTATATATCAGGCATGAAAACCGAGTACTGAGTGTGCGGTGGAATCAATCTTTCCTCTCTACTTTCATTCTTGTATGGTATCAGAGCCTCCTCGTCTACAGCATGTCCACCTCACCAAAAAATCCAAACCCAGCCTCAACACCGACAGAATCGAGCTCTGCGGGTCTTCTTCTGACGCCATCTTTCAGTCACTTGATCACAATCAAGTTAAACCAGGATAACTTCCTGTTATGGCAGGCCCACATATTAAACCTCCGCAGCCAGCAACTCATGGGATTTATAGACGGCACCGCCAGCTCGCCGTCCAAGACCATCACGGAGAAGGACACAGGTGCCAAATTCAACATATCAGGCTTGGATTCTCCAACATCAACTCGTACTGAGCACGCTGCTGTTCTCCCTGGCTCCTGAAGTGTTGCAGCAAATGTTGTTCCTCTCCATGTCGCGCGAGGTATGGGATCAACTTCAGAGCATATTTGCCTCTTAATCCAAGGCCAAAACAAAGAAGATCCGTCGTCAACTCTTGATGATCCAGAAGGCTGATCTATCAATGGCCGACTACGTCTACAAGGTCAAGAACCTCGGTGACTCCATGGTGTCTGCAGGTCTTGCACTGACCAACGATGAACTGTTCTCCTGCATGTTCACAGGCTTCAGATCTGAGTATAATCCGATCGTCATGTCGCTCACTACCCGAGTCAACGACCTCACCTTCGACGATGTCCACGAACACCTGATGGCATTTGAAATGCACCTAGATCAACAGAATTCAGCTGTGCAGTTTGAGTCCTCAGCCAATTCTGTTGTACGCGACAACAACAACAGCAAAGGCGGCCGTGGGCGTGGCGGCGCAATCGTGGACGCGAATAACTCACACCGTTCAATATCAACTCCATCTTGAGCAGGAGCAACAATAATAACAGAGAGCCTTGCCAAATCTATGGTAGGACCAATCATGCTGCACCAAAGTGCTACCATCAATTCAACCACAGTTATCAAGTGGATGTCCGCTCATTGTAGCTGCTGTCACCACTCCTTCGTCAACTTGTACATGAACTGGTACGCCGACACCAGCGCCACCAATCACATCACCAGCGACCTTGACCGCCTAACAGTAAGTGAGAAGTACACTAGTAAAGATCAGGTCCAGACGGCGAACGGCGCAGGTGTGCCCATTATCCATATTGGTCAAACTAGCATCTACTCCAAATAAAATTCTTCGTCTGAAAAACATTCTTCATGTGCCAAATGCCACTAAAAATCTTCTATCCATTCACAAATTCACATATGATAACAATGTTGTGTTTGAATTCCATCCCAATTGTTATTTCATCAAAGATCGAGCCATGGGAACAAATCTTCTTAAAGGTCACTATGAAGGAGGTTTCTACTTCATGTCGTTGCAATACATTGCTAATCTAAAGAAAGACCAGTCAGGAGTTAAAACTAGTTATGAACAATGGATTGCAGACTGGGACATCCCTCTGCATCAGTAGTACAACAAGCGTTACAGCTCAACAATCTCCCTCATGATAGCCACCAGAATAATTCCTCGATTTGTAGTGCTTGTCAGCTTGGAAAAAGTCATTATGTTCCCTTTCCCATATCAAATAATGTACCAACATCTCCATTAAAGCTTATCCATTCTGATGTATGGGGACCATCACGTACATCAGTAAATAGAAGTATTATGTGAGTTTTGTTGATGAGTTTAGTAAATTACCTTGCTCTACTTGTTAAAGAGCAAAGCTGATGTAGCATGCATCTTTGTTCAATTCAAAAACATGTTGAGCTTCTTCTTAATAAAAAGATCATTTGTGTTCAATTTGATTGGGGTAGAGATATAAAAAACTTCACAGTATTCTTGATAAAACTGGCATTACTCTTTGAGTTTCCTGTCCTCCTACACACCAACAGAATGGGTTAGTAAAAAAGAAAGCATTGTTATGTAGTAGAAGTTACTTTTTTTCTCCTTGCTCAATCAAATATGCCTATTAAATTCTCGGATGAAGCTTTTCAAACTGCTTGCTATCTGATAAATAGGTTACCTAGCAAGGTCATTCAGTCATGTATACCATAGAAAAATTGCTTGGTAACAAACCTGATTACACTCTTCTCAAAACTTTCGGTTGTGCTTGCTATCCTAATCTAAGACCTTACTAATCAAGACAAAACACAATTCCGCTCTAAGCAGCGTGTTTTTATAGGATATGACAACATGCACAAAGAGTATAAATGTCTTGATGTTTCTATTAGCAGAGTTTACATCTCAAGAGATGATATTTTGATTAAAAGCTTTTCCCTTTCTCCACAAAGTCATCTTCTTTTGGCTGCATTCGAACTGTTGAGCAGCTCCTTCTACCCATACAAAATCGAATTAGGAGTGACCAATTGGTTAATGAACACTTGCCTGTTCAAACTGACCTTGTTTTGCAGCCCGAGAAAAACACTGAAAATACTATAGGTGGTCGCAACTCTACTGAAGCTGATATTGCTCCACATTCTCCTACTGTCACTACTCTTCACCACCCATCCATTATAAGAGTACAAATTAGTGTCGACGATACCTCTGCAGCTGCTACTTCTCAGCACTCACCTGCTAGTACTACCAAATCTGGACCTGAGCCTGATGCTGGTGAAATAGAACATGGCACCAATGCTGAAGTTGTACATCCCATGTGCATAAGGTGGAAAAAATATCATTATTGTCCCTAGAAAATTTACTAATGGTACAGTTAGATATGCAGCAGCTACTGTCCTTGAAGAACCAACAAGTCACAAAGAAGCATTAGAAAATGAAGAATGGAGAAAAGTAATGGATGCAGAGTTTAGTGCCCTGATGAAAAATGAGACCTGGCAGCTTGTACCACCACAACAGAATACGAACTTAGTTGACTGCAAGTAGGTATACAAAATCAAGAGAAAGCCATATGGTTCAGTTGATCGATTCAAAGCTAAATTAGTGGCAAAAGGCTTTAAACAGAGGTATGGAATAGACTATGAAGACACCTTTAACCCGGTAGTGAAACCTTCCACTATCAGGCTTATTCTGTCCATATCAGTAACAAGAGGGTAGAATCTATGCCAATTGGACGTGCAGAATGCATTTCTTCATGGCATTCTTGAAGAGGAAGTGTTTATGAAACAACCTCTTGGGTATGAGGATGCTCACTATCCACTTTATGTCTGCTGACTTAAGAAATCACTATGTGGACTGAAACAGGCCCCGAGAGCATGGCATTCCAGATTAAGCACCAAACTGCAGGAAATTGGTTTCAGTCCATCTCGAGCAGATACTTCATAATGGAGATGTCACTTTGTACATTCTTGTCTATGTGGACGACATAATAATCACAAGTTCATCACCTCAAGTAATTGATCAGGTGCTTCAGCAATTGCAACAAGAATTTGCAGTCAAGGATCTAGAAAGTTTACACTACTTCTTGGGTATTGAAGTGAAATATACAGATAAAGGTGTCACACTCACACAATCTAAATATGCATCTGATCTGCTGAAGAAATCCAAGATGGACAGATGCAAACCTGTGAGTAGTCCTATGTCTGCATCTGAAAAATTGACAATTGCTGTAGGTGAGCCATTGTCAGCCGAAGAGGGATTCAGGTACAGAAGCACAGTGGGTACTCTCCAATACTTAATGTTGACCAGACCAGACATTTCTTTTGCTATCAACAGAGTATGTCAGTATCTTCACTTACCTACAACAACACATTGGGCAGCTGTTAAAAGAATCCTCCGATATGTGAAGCTCACATCTGCCGTTGGGTTGTTGATAAACAAGTCTCAGTCTGAACTTGTCAGTGCATTTTTGGATGCCGATCGGGCAGGATGTCCAGATGACCGACGATTAACAAGTGGTTTTACAGTTTACTTCAGTACAAACTTAGTCTCATGGAGTTCATGTATACAAGCTACGATGTCGAGATCCAGCACTAAATCAGAGTACAAAGGTCTTGCTAATGCTACAGCTGAAGTAGTTTGGATTCGGTCACTTCTTGGGGAACTTGGGATTTTTCATCACCGAGCTCTGGCTTTATAGTGTGACGACTTAGGTGCTACTTATCTTTCTTCTAACCCTGACTTCCATGCAACAACAAAACACATCGAAGTTGCTTTCACTTTGTCGAGAGAGGATTGCTCGCAAAGCCATGGAGATCAGGTTTATCCCAGGTCAAGATCAAATTGCTGATATATTTACAAAACCTGTAACAGCTCGTCGGTTGCAGATGTTCAATAGCAATCTCAATGTGATTGAGGCCGGTTGAGGTTGAGGGGGAATGTTAAATTGTACATCTGACAGAGTCTTGTTTAGTTAGATGAGTACCTAGTCTTTAGCGCTAGTTGTTGCCACCGAGTGGCTGATGTTGTAACGTGCAGATTGCATGACTCATTCATCCCCTGCATTGGCAGACGGGGCAGTTGTAAGCTGGCACTATATATCAAGAATGAAAGCCTAGCACTGAGTGTGCGGTGGAATCAATCTTTCCTCTCTACTTTCATTCTTTTATGAATTCTCCTCCCCCTCCCTCCCTCCCCCTTTCGCAAAGAAACTAAATTATGTCGCCCACATGGGTGTAGCTTAGTGGAACCTGGCCTCCAGTTTGCAAGGTCATTGAGTTATCATGATTTGTATCTTAGGTGTCGAACAGTCTGGTGGAGACCGTAAGCGCGAAGAATTTCGCCTTTTTGATAAGAAGAAACTAAATTCTGTCTAGATAAAAGGTTAAAGTTTATGCTTTTTAATTCTTTCCTAATCTTTTCCTAATTTTATTTGAAAAATAGGAAAAAATATTGTATAAGCAATTTGGCATATTGTCAAAAAAAAAAAAAAAAATTGTATATTGAATCTAACCATAAGAAAGTCTTGTCTTCTTTTTTGTTTTATTTATAGGAAAGCACTAATTAGCCCCGACCACCACTAATTAGCTTTTTAAGAAAATTTTAAAAAATAAAGTTCTTTCATTCCTTATGTTTTTCTTTTTTTTTTTTCCCTAGAATATCATTTTTTATGTGAAATAAAGGGCTTTCTAAGAAGTTGATTTTTATGTGAAAATATCAACCAAAATTCCAGAGACCATCTCTCTCTCTCTCTCTCTCTCTCTCTCTCTCTCTCTCTCTCTCTCTCTCTCTCTCTCTCTCTCTCTCTCTCTCTCTCTCTCTCAAATAAAAAATCCCCACGTAGTATAGTATAAACCAAAAACTTGATAAAAGAAGCATATTAAAATAAATTGAAAACAATAAAAAAAAAAAAAATCCCCAAGTAGTATAGCATAACCCAAAATTGATCAAAGAAGCATATTAAAATAAATCGAAAACAATAAAAATAGTTATGAGTACAAAATTCTAGTAATTTATTAGATCTCAGTTTACAACAAACATAAATTCATTTGAACACTTCATCTCCGCCTTACTTACAGTTAGAGTCTGAGGAGATGTCTCCCCACAAATTAAATTTTCACTTTGCTTTATTAGAATAGAGTTTTTAAAAGAAAAAAACATCTTTGTTAGGGAAGGAGTAATCAAGCATCACATTGTTATGGTGTTAATTTTTCTTTCATACCTCTCATATGTGTACTTATTTTTTTTTATGGGTCATATGTGTATCGTACTGAAATACCCTATAAATAAAACTATTATTTAAAGTATTAATAGTATTTTTAAGGAATAGATCCAAACATCTATAGGGATATATTTCAAGGGGAAAAAGAAGATAAAATTAGTTTTTAAAGAGTATTAAAAGATATAATTGAGAAGCTAATAGACAACATTATATAACAGTTAAGATACTATGGATGCCTTACAATATAAGATAAAATTTTCAAGATATATTACGGTATGAGTTTTATCATCCCATCTTTACAATATCATATTTCACAAACATTTTCATGGCTTTAAATGATAAGATTGATAAGATAATTACATACCTAATAATAATTATTGCCAAAAAAAAGGAGAAAAAACCGGCCATTCCACAAGAATTTGGTAACGTATTTTATTTTTTTAAATTGGCACACACTTGATAATTCAATAATCTTTAAAGTTAAAGTAAATCCTTAAGTTTTGAATTAATTTAAGAGACCAAACATCTTCCCCACCAATCATATTATTTAAAAGTAATTAAAGAAACTAAAAACCTAGAAAATTAGATTAATGCCTTGAAGAATTGAAATGCCTTTAAAACCCTCCTCAATATATATATATATAGATTTAATTAATTTTATAATATTAATTTTATGTATTTTTTAAATATTAATATCATGTATTATAAAAATAAGGTATTTTGATTATATAAAAATAATTATAATATATTAAAAAATAGACTTTTTAAAGTGAAAAATAAAGTAATTGAATTAGAGTAAAAATAGTGTAGATATTGTATGTTGGAGATGATTTTAGAAATAGAATTATCATACCAAACCTTGTTCCTTACCAGATAAATGTTCTCGAAGACCACAACCATATAATTAATAAATTCCTCCTATTTTTTGGGAGGTAGAAAGGACATATCCCCTGTATTATAAGATTTAACCCAAATCTTTTTGTTATTTCGAATTACATCTTTGCAATTGTATTATCTTTTCATATCGTAATTTAATAAATTCTCCTATTTTATCCCGTTCTTTTCTTTTTCCCATTAGGATGATTTTGACTATATTACATTAATCAAAACTTTTAAAGCTAACTCCATAATAAATTAGGTATGCAGGACACCTCGTACTCATTTAGACAAATTATTTTTAAAAGGAAATTTTTATTTATAAAAAAATGAAAATTTTATTTAAAATCACCCATCTAAATTTTACACAATTTAGGACAATGCACAAATGAAACCATATTTGATTTTGGACCACAAATAATTACATAATCATAAAAAATTTTTAAAAGAATATAAATTGGAAAAAACAAATATCTTCTATTTTTATCATAATTTGGAGAAAAAAAAAATATGATAACTTCTTTTTGAGGAAAAATATATGATAACTTGAAAAAAAGAAAAGGAGATGAACGAACACCATCATCATCGTCGTCGTCCCCAAAACCCCTGAAAAAATCAAATGATGCAAACACAGCATTTGCTTTCTTCCAATTTCTTCTTCCCTCTAATTCAATCTCCTCGATTCAGAATCAATTCGGCTACTTTCAGCTCCCATAATAAACCCTTTACGCCCACATACCACTCTGTGGCAGCCCAGAACCACCGTACTACCACTGAGCCATGGCTAGCTCAAGTCCCGGAAGAACCCACAACCACCACTGCGACACTGCCGCCAGCAGAAGAAGAAGAGGGTCCTATAGAACTCCCATCTTCCACTCCGTCAATTTTTGCCACCTCCGATGACCCTACTCCTCTTCAAACTGCCACTAGTCTTCTTCTTACTGGCGCCATTTCCGTTTTCCTCTTTCGTTCTCTCCGTAGACGTGCCAAACGTGCTAAAGAACTGGTACACTTGTTATGTTTCTTTAATTGCTTGAGCTCTGTTGTGTAGTTGAGTACTTCTGTTTCGAAATTTATTGTAAAGTTTCAATCTTGCAATCTTGTATTTGGGTTTGTGAGGGAAAATGGAAAGCAAAATAAATTCTTTTGTTCTCAACATTTCAAAACTAAACATATATTTCAGTATATAAAAGTAGGAATTGTAGCTAAAGAGATGAGACAGCTAAAAAGCACATGAAGTTAGAAAATAAAGAACTGCTTCATTACTTTTTTATCATGATCATTTTAGAAATCATTTTCTTGTTCCTCCCTAGAATCGATGGTAACAAGTACTTAATTGGTTATATCCATCCAATTGCTTTTGGTTTCTTAAAATTTTGTTGATATTGGACATGCCTACGTGTATCACGTCTCATGTGGAGCATTTGATGAATGACAACTAACTACCTATCTTCAAAGTAAAAATCAAGTTGTAATCATCATTTTTAGGGCCTTATGGTATTCATTTTAGCCTTAATGGAAAAATTAGCTAAATTTATCGGGTTCAGAAATTTAGGTCGTCTGGATCGAAGAAATCACTGAAGGAGGAAGCCATGGAAACATTGAAAGTTATGGCACCGAAACCCGTTGATGCAAAATCATCTCCAACGCCTCTTCAAGCTCTGTGGGGAGCTTTAACAGCTGGTGCAATTGCATTTATTCTATACAACTTCACCACTACAGTTGAGGCAGCTCTCGACCGGCAGACGCTTTCAGATAATTTTTCTGTCCGTCCTTTAAATAAATTAACTGCTCTTTGGATATGCTTTCCTGGTTTTGCTGCTAAGTGATTTATAATGTGGGATGAAATTGCAAATATGAACACTTATTTTTCCTAATATATCTGTCATGAAGTTGTTAATGTGATTTATTTCATGGGCTGAGCTGTTACAAGTCTTTCTGGATTTGAGTTACTGCAAATTCCTGTGATCTTGCATGCAATGGTGGTCCTAAATTATGCAATAGCAGATCATAACCTCGAGTGCTTCTAGATTTTGTGTTCAAGTTCATTCTAAGCTTCCGGTTAAAGTTCATACTTATATGCTCTTTTTAAATCCTTGTTTCAAGGTCTATGAAAAAACTTTGTGTCTGTAAAACATATCAAGTGCATGAAACTTGAGCTTAGAACTCTGTTGTAAAATCTGCCCTTAATGAGAAAGCATCCTTATATAGATGAATTGATCAAATCATCTAAAAATTTTTTGTGAATTCATTGAGATGCATATGCGTTATGTGGTCCATCATGTATAAATGTTCTAGGAAAAAGGATTTTCTAACCAGTGACTATCTAGATTAATTGTGTTTAACATTAGCTACATTAACACCCCTCATAGAACCAAAAGGAACAACAGATGCCTCCTCTTTTGTAATCTTTACCACCCCCACCCCCTCTCTCTCTCTCTCTCTCCTTCTGCAAACTCAGATATTCTCTTGGCATTTCTCACTCTCATGCCAATTTCATTGCTTCTCTGTTCCAGGTTCGCCAGATTACAATCACCATCAGGTACTCTTTGCATCTGTGTTGACCATATTCCTCTGTGAATTGATGTGAACTCTCCAATTTTTTTTAAAATATATTTTTTTCTGCCCAGGACTATTATCAATGGACTGTGTTACCTTGCTACATTTGTTTTCGGCATCAACTCTGTAGGATTGTTCCTGTATTCTGGGCAGCTTGCTATCAACTCGTTCATGGATGATTCTAATGAATTAAAGAATGGAGAAGACCAAGTGTTAGATTCAAGTGCGTCGTCGAAGGTTCCTGAGGATACCTCAGGAACTACTGACAATGAGGATCAAGGTGCAGGTAAAGCACAATAGCTGAAGCTCTACCAAGCCCATTAATGGAATAGTTTTAGTTGCCATCTTGTGAGACATGCTTGTAAGCACTTTTAGGTCACCAAGCTTTGGAATGTTTATGTCTCTTGGTTAGTATATTCTCTCTTCTGTGAGCAGTTAGTTTTCTTGCCGTGTATGATGACATTTTTAATAGGTAAATTTTTTCATTTAACAATTTTAAATTGCCTCATGAATATGTCTTGAATTTATTAGCTGCTCTGCATGTATGTATGTGTTTGTGTATGAAATGAGAGAAGGGCTTCTTTCTTTCTAATTCATTTTAAATAAAGAAATAATGCACTTTACACTTTATTGATAAATATTAGGAGAGGAGGTTGTTCTGCATATTAGGCAGTTTAGCTGTTACTAGTCTGAAAGCATCTAAGGCTCAGTCACTGTTTCACCAAGTTTATAACAGACAAATAAAAGGTACTAAATACCTATTTCTATAATTTACAAAACTTAAATGATTCAGGAGGATCATAAGTTCAATTTCTGAATTGAATATTGTGAATTTGAAGCTGGGTAAACCTCTTAAATAGAAAATGCAAGACGCAATGCATTTTGATTATTTAGTAACAAACAAGGTAATTCCTTTGCACTGTGGATTTTGTGTATAACAATTGTGTTCGAGGGATCTAGCTCTGGAGTCCACCTTCCTGGCTGGGCATCACTTACTGGCCTTCTACTTCCCGTGTGATACAAACTTACTGGCAGCAGTAGTTATTCATGACCAATCTTCTTGAGAAGAAATTCTTGATCAGCTGGTTCATAGGGATGCAATGTATTTCTGTCTAAAGTATAGAGATTCCCACCATGATCACTGAAGAATCAATAGTGGGAATTGGACCAAAACCCAGAGAAGCAGAATGGTGGCAAAACTGGATGCCGTCATGCCCCCTCTGATTACTTCCTTCTCTACATATGTCATAGGGATGTCACTATTCAGCATGCTTATGAGAAAATTGCATGAACAAAACACCTTGCCATATGCACAAAAGCACCAAAGGCCATCAAAAAGCAGATGAGAAGAGCAACATACTTTATAGAGATAATTGATGAGCTTGTATCTCCATAAATAAGATTGCTTGTGAGACATTTCCGGATGAACTTCCTATCAGAGAGCTGAGGACCAGTGCTACTGAAACCAGAGCACTCACCGCTGATATCTTGCTACTGATAACTGAAATTGCAGGTCTATCTCTGCAATCAATTGGCAGAAAAAGTTCTCAAATTATCAGATTGAGCGAGATGACTTGCCATCAAGGTAAGGTAAAGACCTGATTGGTATAACTGCATCATTCTTTCAACCCAAACTCTTTTGTTATAATTTTCATTGCAGATGACTGTAGTATTTGGTTTTTTAAGGTATCTGTGTAGCAGGAGAAGGTGATAAACAAACATGATAAGCAGACTTCCAGGTGCTCCTCCTTCCATGTTACCTGCATTCTTCCTGCTGCTTCTCCAGAAAGATGGTGGGCTCTTGGAGACAGATCAGATATATGCAGTTTCGATCAATTTCAAACTTCATTGCTGATTCTATTCCTTCTGGCATAGTTAAACTAAAGATGGGTTGACAATGTATATACCTCAAAGTGGTTTAGTAGTTGAATATGCCTTGTATTATGAGCTCGTCACTGATCAAGAACGCTTGTTGGAGTTTAGTTTTGAGATTTTTATCTTGAGTTTTGCAAAAACTGAATTGTTTGTGAAAGTAAAAAAACAAAGATTGGGAATGAATTTGTATGAGATTTTGAAATGAGGAAACTGGAATATACCTTATTTGAGGAAGAAAGTGTAAAGATCTTTCCTCTTTCTCTATGCAATTTAAACTAATGAGACTAGCAGAGGACTTCTTGTGTCATTTTTTTTTTTAAATTGTGTCAATTGCTTCTTGATCTGAGTTGACAAAAGAAAAGAATATCAGAGGGAAAATTTGGTATGTCTGGTATACAACATGTCACATGATTATTCACCTAAAAACTATTTTCTTTTCTGTTGTGGCATCATGTACATGTCTCTGTTGATTCAAGCCTTAGAAATTTGTTGCTTCTTGAACCTTCTCATAATGATGATGAGAAACAAATGTTACAGGTTAAAATATTGGGATAATTACCTTATGAGTTACATGTTCATAAATCACATCTTTGCCTAAAATTATTAAAGAAAACAAAAATAGCAAAATCAAATATAATGCAGGATTATATAGAGTTTGATTTTAGAATTATATGATACATGTATTAGTATATTAGATGTGTGGTATCTCGGCCTGCATGAGATAATGTCATGAGAATGAAGAATAATCATATCCATGTTGTGGAGATCATCTCTGATGGTGATTTGGATGACAGATCTGTCATATTCTTGATTTTATATGGTTGTTGCTGGTTTTCCTGGTTTCTCGTTGGCAACGGCAGTGGCTTTGCCTTTGGTTGCCATCTGATTGCCCTCCTTCCTGTGGATAGGATAGTGGCGGAGAGGACGTGTTTTCTCTATCAAACTTTGATGTGGCTGGATCTATTATCCCTAGTTGACTGTTGTTGCCGGCAATATGATGCTGGCAGTGCTTTCGAGGTGCTCTTATTGAAAGCATTGATTTCTTTGTAGATCATGTTGTTTGGTTGCCACGGGTATAACCATTTTGTGCCTATATTGTGTGTGTACCTCTTATTCTATGGTACTAGGGTTGTTTTGCTCTTTGTTGTATCTTGTCATTGCAGATGTAGTTTGCTATAGTTGTAGCGGTTATTTTGACTTCAACATTTAATTAGACCCTTTTCTCACTTTTCGATTTCTCTGCTGATGTTAATGATGAGAAGCCCTTTAGATAGGTTTCGTTTTAGTTTGTACCCTATCAGTTATTTTTTTTTATATAATAGTTATTAAATGATTGACTGTGAGTACTTATTACTGTTATACTAAGTTTATGAGTCGTTCTGACGTACTTGCGTAGTCTTTAATCTCATTTTACTAAATCCTTGAAGGTAAAAAGTTGGCACCTCTTGAAGATTGTCTTTACACTTTTTTTTTTCCCTTCCTCATGAATTGGTCACTTTTGATGCTTTATTAGATCTTGGGTGTTGTTTGGATCACATGGAAAAGAAGAAACAAAAAGATCCAAAAAAGCAGAAAGCGGTGGTCTATCTACTTGGGCCTCTAAAAGCAGCTTTGCCTGTGAAACCGAAATTCAGGCACACAAACACATACAAGTGAACATAGAGGACAGAAGCAAAGCTATTCACTTCATGAAAAGCTAAGTCCAAATCTTAAGTGGGTTATTCTTTATTGATGCTTTTAGAAAGCTTCATTTCTATACTGAGTCAACTATTAGGTTTACGAGTTCACTTTTTAAATATGAGATATTCACAATCATTATCCTTACAAACTGAATATTTTCGTAAGTTATAACATATAATACCTATTTTAGTATTAAAATGTCACTCTCTTATCTGCAAATTTCTAAGTTAAAAATAAATATTTAGATTCAAAGGCTAGAGAAGGAGTGATTATAAGGGATTTTTTCCTTAAAAAAAAAAAGGATTTGTGTATTCATTCTTCTCATGCTTATATCCTATTATATGATATGAGATTAGGGTCATATTATATCATATGAGACAAGAGTCACGTTGAAGCATGGAAGTAAGTGATATATGGAGGGGAAAGACAATGTTTTGACTGCAAAGCAAGAAGTGTAGTGATTGTGGAAAATGGCAAACCTTGGTGGTGGGTGCTGATTAATATTTGATCACTTCTCTCACAATACTTTGGTTTATTTTTTACTTAACCATAGTGGGCTGTGGAACAACTGTTGGTTTTTGGCTTAGGCTCTGCTTCTTGCAATTGGCACACATTTCACTGCTATTGAACTCACGGTTGGGCCAATGTAATATATAAGCGGTAATGCATTAGATTCTATTAGAATTTCCAAGTTAAGTTAAGCGTGCTTGTGCTTAAAAGAAAATGAAAAAAAAAAAATAATTGTCCCCCCCCTTCTGAGTTGACAAGTGCAGCAAAATACATAGAATAGAATCAACTAGTGAACATGTCCTCTCTTTTGGGTCATCTACTCTATCGTCTCTGTTTTGTGTATTAAAAGGCAGATATTATTTTTGGTTTGTAATGAAATATGCAAGTGAAAGAGCAGAACAAAACTCTGAAAAACAAAGGAGAAGACAAACACAACAAGACTATAATAGAATAGAATTGAAGTGATGAAGAACAAACAAAGGCTCAAACCAAACTAATAAAACGAGAGAGAGAGAGAGAGAGAGAGAGAGAGAACCCAAGTGTGTACCTCTTCTCTACAATTGTGAAAAATCAAACATCTTCTTGCTACCAAACATTCATTCCTACCTCTTTTTTACTACTCAATAATGTCCCCACCCCCAACCCCCTAAAAAAAAAAATATATATATATATATATATACAGGTAAATATCTTGAATTCAAACTACTTCCCTCTAAGAATGTATAAAATTTTAGATTCAATGCTGAGTCCTTACTTAACCTTGGCTCCTTACTTAACCTTGGCATGTAGTTCCATTCTATAATCTTAGGAAAAAAATGTTGCAAAAAATTCAAAATGTTTTTATTATTTATGAAGATATAATCATATAGAATTTGATTTTAAAATTTCTTTATGTTTATAAAAATTAAATTATGTAAGAAGAGGAATGAAACTAAAAATGAGAAATTATTTAGCAAAAAAAACTAAAAATAAGAAATATCATCTAATTATTTAGAAAATGAAAGAGTTCTTTTTCAAAAAAAGGAGGCAAAAAGTTATTAAAAAAAATTGTAATTTAAAAAAGCAAATACTAAAAATTCATTAGTATTTTTTTTTTAATGGAAAAATTCATTAATACTAGACTACAATAATTTAACTGCAATTTTTTACCACTAAAAAAATTCAATCTAAATAACAAAAGGAAAAGAAAAAGGATGAGAGACATGATGTACAAACATACTAACGGGAAGTACAAAAAGGCTGTGCAACACTCACTACATTTTCAACTATCATGAAAGAAAAAAAAAGAAAAGAAATAGTAATTAAAAAAAAAGCACACTATTACGGTTTCCAATACCTCATTTTTTTTTACCACCACAAATTCCTAAAGATTCCCCCTATCCTTTTACAGCTCAGCTCAGAACCCAACTCCAGCCGCGCCGACTCCAAACGTAGCCGGACGATGCGGCTCCAGCTTCCTATTATTCCAGAAACAACTATCCGGAGCAAGCTTAGCCGCCGCCGTTCTCATTGGCTCCGACTTACACCTGGTCAAAACGAACGGCTCGTACCCCACTGCATTCACCAGCTTCTGTTCAATCATGGTCGCCATTGACACTGCCGCTGCCGCCGGCAATGAACACGACGACCGCGGAGGTTGCAGGAGGTTCTGCTGCTGACGTGTCCTTCGTTTCAGGGTTTCGTTCTCCTGTACCGGATTCACAGGATTAGAATCTGTACTTAATAATGTCTTCTTTGGTTCGCCTGATGGAGGAGGAGGAGGCTTCACTTTCCTGGTTTTCCTCTCCGGTAGCCATCTGACGAAATCTGTACTGCAAACCCATGTTTCTTTGGAGACTTCCATAGATAATTTAGGTTCGCACATCATTAGAAGCAGACAATCCGGCAATACATTTGCTGATTTTGAGGTCTCTATCATCATGGGTTTTTCTTGATTTTCTTCCAAGATTTGTAAATTCTGGGTTTCTAGGTCCTCTTCAATTGCTGTTTCTTCCGAGTCATTTTTTTCTTTCTGGTGATTTTCTGCATCTTCTAGTTCTGAATTTGGATGGGTCGTTGTTGTCTCTTTTTCTTTCGGTTCTTCTTCTTGGGTGGTTTCTTCCTCAGGCTCAGGATCAGGGGTTGTTGACTCCTCTGCCTTCTCTTCATGCTCTTCTCCCAATATTGAACAAGTTACAGTAGCAATTGGCTCCGGAGATTCTTCCTCGGTCTTCTCACTTTCAAGATTTTGTTCATCTGGATTGTCAATTTCTTCTTCTTCTTCTTCTTCTTCTTCTTCTTCTTCCATTTCTTCAATTGGAATTTCTTCCCTGTTTCCTACCGCTTCTTGATCTGCAGGAGAAAATTTTGCCTCAGATTCCTCATCTTTCACTGGATCATCCTTCACCATTTGCATTTCTTCGGTTTCCTCATTTTCTTGCATTTCCATTCCCACTTTTGTTTCATTTTCCCCATTCTCCAGCTGCCCTGAAACTTCAGTTGAAATACGCCTTTCAGATAAACCATCATCCACTTCAGCCCCCTTTTTAACTTCAGAATATTGCAAATTTTCTTCCTTAACCTCTTGATTTTCTTCAGGATCTTCCTCATCTTCATCTTCATCTTCAAGTTTAGGAGCAGGAGATTCCCAGAAACGGTTAGTAAGAGAAGCTATCTTCATAGGATCAGATCTGCATCTCATTAACAAAAGAGCATTCTTAGGAGGAATACATATGCTTACTCTAGCTTTTTCTTCCTCATCACCTTCACCTTTCACTTCAATTCTATCTTCTTTAATCTCAATATCTTCAAACACATGCCTTCTTGAACTCCTCATTGATGTTCTCTCTCTAACATCTGTTCTTTCATCTTCTCCTCCAACTACTAACTCAATCTCCCTCCCTTGCCGTCCTTCACAATCTTGTAATGCCACAAACCACCTAGCAAATACAGCCCCACAAGAACTCTGCCCACCATTCACCCCTTCCTCCTCCCTACCCCCCATATCATTACTATTAACCTTCTCTACTTCCTTCTCCCTTTCATTAGTTGAAAAACAAGAAGACCTACAAGGAAACAAACAGCTAAATTCAGCACCAAATGCCCTCAAAGCCTCACAAATAGTCACAGGCAAATGAACCCATCTCTGATTCCTATGCGGCAAACATTCCGGCTGCGGCTGCTGATGCTGAAAATGTGTACTTGAATTAGACGGCGGTCCATACCTTTGCCCCCTACTACCAAGAACATTTTCTTCGTTAGTACTATTACTCAAAACATCATGGGCTTGTTCCACCTTCCTGAAACTAACTTCTCCGCTTCTCCTTCTGGACAAACTCCGAGTTTGCTTAGCCTTCTTCTTGGATTTTACCCGAACTTGGCCAATGCAAGTCACTTTAGGGGAAGAAGGCTCCGGATTCTCAAAAGCACATCCCTTTTTCTTGCCGCCAGCGGTGGGAAACATGGGAGAAGCTTGTCCACCCTTAATACTTCCATTAGTCCTAAGTCTTCTGCTAAGAGAAGTAGAAAGAGAGACCGGAGGAGGGTCACGAGCCCTACCTGGGCTGAGTATAGATTTCGATATTTTCATGGAAGAAGAAGAAGAGAGACGAGATGCAAAACAGATGAAGAGCTCACCGTTTGAGCTAGAATTGGGGCGAAGATGGGGTCTATCTAACTCCATTAGTTTTTCTTTTTTTTTTTTTCCCTTCACTGTGAAATTTGCATCCCTTTTTCTTTTTCACTATTTTACTGCTCCATTTTAGACATGGCAAAGTGTTGAATTACAGTTGGAGGTGGAAATTGATGTATAAATTATGATTATGATTGATGAAAAAAGCTGTGATTTTTATGGTGAGTTTTTGCAGTGCAGAAGTAGACAGAGAGGGAGAGAAGGGGAGGGGAGGCGAGGGGTGTGGGGCGGGGGCGGGGGCGGGGGCGGAAGGGTAAGTTGGGGAAGGATTAGTGTAAATAGTGAAGTGAAAGATGATGATGAATGTGAGGGAGGGAGGGAGGGAGTAATGAAAGATGACGATATGCTGTTTGTCTTTAGCTAAAAGGTAACCATTAATGCTATAGTATCCTCTTTGCCAATTAAGTACCTTTGTTACTTTCTCTCTCTCACTATGACAATTCTGCCCTTTCATGTGCTAAATTTTTCGTTCCGGATCGTAACATTTTCGGCTACATTTTCAGTAATTTTTTATTTTATTAATAAAATTTTTAAAACGAAGATAAACAAAAATATAAATTCATTTAAATTATAAATAAAAATAAGAAAACAGAAACTTTTTATTTGAGTTGTGCAAAAAATAAATTATTTATAAGACAAGAATTGCAACTCAAAGTAAAAAGTGTAAAGAAATAAATAGATTATCGACTTAAAATCTAATTCAATCGGATCATAAGAAAATCCAATGTTTGGTACATAGGAATGGAGTAGAATGGAATGATTTTCTAACTTCTCTTGTCATTCTTATGGAATGATTTTTCCACGAAAAAATTCATTCTAAAAAGAAGTTGGAAAGACCTTTCTACACTAAAATTTATGAAAAGACCTTTTTAAAAGAGTAAGAATAATTTTAAAAAATATTAAACTATTTTATCCTCAATATATCACATATATTATGCTCAAACTAAACCCATTCATAAATAAGAGCATATTTAAGTCTCATGAAATTAAACTAGAGGAAAAGGTCATTCCATTATCAATAGAATAATTACTTTTGATCAAGGTAATTTTTACTTCTTAATTAATTAGTTTTTACTTTTTTTGTGCTTCAATTTTGTTATGATTAATGAATAATTAATTTAGTTGATAGAATTATTCGAATAAATCAGGAGATTTTTCGTCAGTCATCGAGAACTACCGGAAGTTGTACTTAAAAATAGGAAGTTGTACTTAAAAATAGCTTTTCCTTTATCCATGACAAAAAAGTTCATATTTTGTTCTAAAAATTGCAAACATAAACAAATTTCTTTTTTAAACCACAAAAAATTCTCATAGTTACGATTTATCTCTTGAACTTGGAAGTAATTAGTAAGCGCATAATCATTGATCAGATAAAAGTTAATAAAATCAAAGGTTTATATATAAATATTCATGCTTCAGTCAAATATTTGATTTTGTCTAGTTTTAATGTGAGTTAAGTATAAAAATATATTTTATGCTAAAATGACATTTAGGTCATATTATATATTATTTCATTCCATTTGGACATAAAATAATAATTTTACTTTTCAACGAAACAAATTCATCATTTTATTCTAACTTTTCTTTCCAAACACTAAAAGGAATAAAGGAAAAGATTTCGGATGGTAAAGAATTCCATTCCATATCATTCGAGCTTACCAAATGTGTTGTATATTATAAAAGGAAATCTTACAAGGAATGTTATATCTTTCCAGCGTACCAAACGTGTTATATATTATAAAAGGAAATGTTATCAAACGTATTATATATTATAAAGAGATGCTATAGGAAATATTACAAACGATCTTGGATGTAAATTTTTTTACTCTTTTTTTTTTTCTTGGTTAATCGCAATATGCACACTTTAAGTGGAGGGTATAAATACTTTACCCCAAAGTTAAAAAATAGGTAATTTATCTCCATAATATATAAAATGCCTAAAATACTATTTTATGTGAGTCATGTTGTATTGTAAAAGAACTCCTAAAGTTGATATAAAGGTATTTTAATTCATTACTTAATTTATAATTATAACTTATTAGAAAATACTTTCATTAAATTTCTATAATACCTTTGTATTATATATTTCTTAAAAGTTTTATTATTTAACATAAAATTTTTTATTGCTTAAGGAAAATTAACATTTTTATTTTAAATTTAATTCAATAAAAAAATATTCATTTATTAAAATGATAGGAAAAATCTAATTTTTTTTTTTTACCGTAAATACTATTAATTTAAATTTGCTTTGATCTTTTCTTATAGTCAAATTTTTAAAATTAAAAAGTCAATCTTGAAAGATTATAAACGAAAAAGATATTGTTCCAAATTTTATAATAATATTTTTTTAGTCTATATTTTTTAAAATGACTATTTAATTAAAAATAAAAGTATTTTATTTTTTTAAAATAAATAAACTGTTAGTATTTGTAACTAATTTAGTGTAATAAAATAATAGTATTTACTGCAATGGAAAAAAATTAGATTTTTGTCTATTATTTTAGTACTTTGTTACTTTCAAATATTTTATTTTTTCATTGAATTGATTTTAAAATCATCTTGTAATTTTCTTGAAATAATCAAGTTTTTAAATTAAATAAGTAATATTTAAAGAATATAGACTAAAAAGATATCATCACAAATTTTATGGAAGTATTTTGTAATAAATAATACTATATATGGATTAAAATAATTTTATATCAAAGTTTGCATTTATTTTACCACAAATCATAACTTACATGAAACGGTATTTTGTATTTTTTGAGGATAAACTGCCTATTTTTTAATTTTAGGAGTAAAGTATATTTTAACCCTCCACTTGATGAGGATCTTGCAATTAATCCTTTGTTTTTATAACTTTGCAAAAAATTTTAGCTCAAATAAGACTTTACAATGGGATCAGCGGAAGGAAAAGAAGATAAGAATTTTACTAAAATATGAAATCAGAAGTTTAAAAGGACTAGAAGTCAATTTAGGAAGCATGAAATTAGACAAAATCTTTGTAAAGTCGTCCATCTTCAATCCTTTAAAATGAACCTTTAAAATGAAGTCTGGTGTTGATCTTTGGCAACAACTAGTCAGTCTCCTTCTGGCTTGGAATCCTTCATTAAACTCTGAAAATTTAGTGCCGATCTTTGGAGATGTCCGACACGGGTCTTTTTTGGTTTTAATTTTCTTCGCTAAAGCTTCAATGTTCGACGCCGATCTTTGTAAACACCTGGCACATTGATCTTCTTCTTTCCAGCTTTTGATGTGTTGTTTTACTCTTTTTGCCGTGTGAAATGTCCATTGTACCTCTAACATCAAAACAACATAATAATTATTTTATACAAATTTATGGTAAACAATATATATTTAAAACTATTTTAACCACAAAGATAGGTATAAAAAGATATAAAATATCGATAAATCTATGATTTATCAATCTTATTCTGACTTGAAGGGAGGACATTATTATCATTTGAATTTGGAAACAAAATTGATATCAGACTGTGAAGCCTAATGAATCATGATATTGTCATTCTGCATCAAAGGAAATTAAATTCCGTAACAACAACAATGCTATTCCGACAATTTTTTCTACTCTATTATACGACTGTTTAAAAATTAAAACATTTCGAAGTTTTCAGAATTATTACCAAATCATATGGTAATGTAATAACATTTTTTCTTTTATTCTGGAAAACAAAAGAATAACTTTTTTTTTTTTTTTGGGAAGTAGCTCAACTTAAATTTTGCAATAATAAAACCAAAAATAGCGACAATTACTTTTGTATTTTGGACATATATATTTGATCCGTTTGACTATTTTATTAATTGGTAGCTATTGCTTTGGTTGCATCTTAATGGAATGAAGCACAGAGGACCTTGATCCAATGCTATGTCCCCTCCCCTCCTCTCCTGTCTCATACCTTTCTATCATTTTCATCTTAATTAGGGTAAGCAGAAAAAGAAGAAAAAACACTATATATGGAAGAACAAATTATAGAGCCTCAACTACTTTTTGTATCAAAATCAAAATACAAAGGCATGTGATGATGGAATTAAGGATGTGAGGGATTTTAATTAATTCAATTTGGAAATGGAAACTATGTGAGAATTATAGTATGAGAATCTTGAGACAACATGCAAGTTATAAGAAGAAGATGACCAAAACTTGGAGTCCCATGCATGAGAGTGACAAGATCATGCAACCCTTAATTAATTAAGCAACTATTTTGTTTAAGATAATATTTGTACTGCAAAATCTTATCTCAACGTGGCCAGCCACAATCACATTGCAAACTAACCCCATCTCCACTGGACCTTACAAATAATAAGAGTTGCTCTTCACTTATTTCAAAGGAAATGAAAACTTGGGAGTTCTTGTTGCTTACGCACAAATGAAACGGCATTCAATAGTTTTCTATTCATAATTTCTTTTTATTCGAAATGGATTCTAAATTCTTTTTTATTGTATATTGTCTGAATAAAAAATGGGAATGAAATAGTTATTATTTTTTATATATCGATTAAATTATTATTTAGTAAAAATAAAATAAAATTTTATAATATATTACTTAAATGTCATGATAATATAATTTTTAAATATTCAAAAATCAATAATTATATACATACATAAATCAAATGTATAGTAAAAGAGAGCGAATATATATTTTTTAATTTTATACTATTTCCAACAATCTATAATTTAAAAATTTATAATAGTATACATATATAGTAAAAGAGAACAAACATATACATATATTGATAAATAAACAAAATACAATCCAAGTAGTGAAATTTTGACCCCAATTATTCATCATATTTGAGGTTAGAAGAGAAGGAGTGGCAGTTTGGATAATAAGGGAGTGTGATAGGGTGGTAATGGGGAAGTAAGGTCACATGGGTGGTCGATGACGATGAGGACGAGGTGAAAAAGAAGAGGGAATCCGAGAATGCACGTGACTACTACAGTCATGTTGTTAGAGAAGGCCATCATCATCATCTCATTTTCTCCCACACGCTTCTTGCAGTGCGTGTGGTGTGTGATAACACACGCGCATGCATTAAGGGAGGGAGAGTAGGTCTCGGAAATCAAAGCTCTAGTTGTCAGGGGAAGGGAAGGGAAGGGATGGCCATAAGCCCAAACCAGGTAACAACATAGATAGCTGCGCCTGCGCCTGCGAGGCATGAGGCGCGTGTATTTTTAGAAAGTGAACGTTATATCATCATCCTCTACAATACAGCCCTACCCCACTACTTACAAGTTTGCTTAACCAATCAGATATCTCCACTTCACTAAATAGCCTATATTATATAGCCATTTTGTTAATGTGCCAAACCATTTTCCTAAGTTTTCACAACTCCTGTTTTTTCTCTACCCTCAAAGCCAAATCAACTACAAGCATGCATCATCCTCTAATTTCTTTTTTAATACTTATTCGAGAGTTCACGTTTAATTTAGGTATGATTAGAAGGTAATACTATCTAGCTTCTAATAGTAAATACAACTATGCAGCATTAAATCATTCATCAAGTAATTTGTATTATTCAAAATTTTTTACTTGGTATATCAATATGAAAGAACAAAAATAAAAAGATCGTCTCATACGACCAAAAGCCTATAATATTTTTTTAATATATTTTAAATTAATTTATAATTTATTTTATTAATTTCATAAAAATGAAATTATTTATGAATGAAATATAAGTTTTAGGATTAGAATTTTGTCCTAGATTTAATGTTTTAGAGCTATCATTTTCAGCTTTCTTTTAATAAACTTTTAACTTAATGTTACATGTCATGTCAAGGATATATATAATAAATAAAATAAAACATTATATATGAAAAGTGTTATCTTCTCCTAACATTGTAAAAAATATTGAAGAGTGAGCGAAATTAGTTCTTATAATATTGAGTGTTTATAATTAAGGATAAATCTTAATAAAGATTTTTATATTTCTTTCATAAAAACGTATATCTATATATAACTAGTTAAAAATACGTGCTATATACGGGATGAAATTGTTACAATAAAATATATATAATATTTTATTTTTTAAATAAAAAGTTATTTAATTAAAAAATAAATATATAATACATTATTTGTTATTAATTTTTTAAATGTGATTATTTGTATAAGGTGTTCAAATGAACTTATATAAATAAAAATGGGGAAATAATATTAAATAGAAAATAAAATAAGGATAAAATAAAAAATTGAATATTAAAAGAAAAACGTATAAGAATTTATAATGTGTACTCTCCAAATTTTAAGCTAATAATAATTTTATTTGTTAGATTTTCCAGATTAACATATTGATCCTTAATCTGGTTTTAAATTTTCATGGTGTTTAGTTTGAGTATTCAATCAAAACCTCTATAGTTTGTAAGTAATAAAATGAAGTTAGTTTTAATGATTGATTTCAAATGAGGCATATTGTATATTGACCCCAATTTTGACTCTCAATTATCATGATATTGAAATTAGATACTTAATATTGTTTGAGAAAGTGGAATGAATTGTCATTTTTTTTAGTGTAGTGACAAATCTATAATGATTTACTCAATACATTGAGCCAATAATATTTATTTTGTTTATAAAATTTTGTAGGTTAGAATTCAAAAGTGCATCCATATCTCCAATCCCCCTCCCAAAAAAAATAATAATAATAAAGTGAAATCTGCCACGTTAACACCATATTACGACTCTATCAAGGCCCTAGTTGGGTTAAGTTATTAAACTATAGCCCCCGTAATAAATTTAGTGCTAATTTTTGTTTACATGTCTAAAACAATAACTTCTTTTTTCCTGAGAAAAAAGATACATGTTACTTTAGAAGAATAAATTAACCGTCAAATATTGAATGGTTTATTGTGCAGAGAATTTTCATATTTTAAAACTTTCACATTTATTTTGATAAAATAATTTTTTGTGATTCATTTTTTTTAAGTTTTGGTTTGGAAATATTAGTAATATTTTTTAGAAATATATCTTTAAATAATATTTCTTTTAATTCCAAATAACAAGAGAGAATATACTTTAAAAAATAAAGAAAATAAAAATAGAAGATATACTTGAATTTATGATATTCATGTCTATATCATAAAACAATATTTGGGAAATTAAAAAAAAAATAATATAAGAAAAAGTGAGTCAAAAGTATATCTTTCCTACTAAACAACAATATTTGTAAAAAAATCTAGAGAAAAATAATAATGTCTCAAGTTCGCAGAAAATAATCTAATGATATAATATTTAAAAAATAATTTACAATACCAATTTATTTTTCGACAATTGGTCAGTATCATATTGCACCCACATACTACGAAATACAAATTGCATAATGGCAATACTGTTTTTGTCTGCGATTTCTAGGCCTTCCTTCTTTTCAGCCTGCACCAACATTATAAATTGAAACCAAATTAATTTAGAAAAAAATAATATCATTCATGATATTTTTATAATCAAAATAAGATATAGCCAAGCTCAATCATATATATGAATAAGAAGAGAAGAGCAGATTCAAAAAAAAATTACTTATATTATGAGAATATGAAGTATGATTAGGACCGTAAATAGGTCGGATCTTTATAGTAAAATATCATTATAGTGAAATATGGACTCAGACCTTTATAGACATCCTATCTTCCAGGGTCTCGGGTAGGGTCCGGATATACTCGTACCCGTCTGTCATTTTTCTATTTTTTTTTTTTAAATAAAAGTATATAAAAAAACAATTTATAACCCTAAAACAAAATTGTAACTTGATTAATATAATTTCTTTAACCTCTATTTCAACAAATAGAATCCTTAAACATTTCTAAAATTTAAAAGAATATTTTAAAATAAATACATTAATCCAATAAAAACAAAACTCCTAACGGTATACGGACATCGCGGATACAGGTAAAATCCCCTCATTTACAGCCCTAGCTATATATATACAGAGGGAAGTCTTGGCAAAATCCTAAGGGATTGATATTATTCAAAACAATTAAGTTGGGATCTTCAAATCTCTTATCTTTTAGTTATTTTAAATTACAATTATGTATTATCGCATTAGATTTTTTCAAAAATAATTTAATGAAAACATGCTTCCCAATCTATCAAAGTTCTTATCCATTTTATATATTTGATTTTTCTTTTAAAAAGAAATCTATAAACAAAGATTTCTATAGGATTATGATTTATAAAATTAAAAAAATTTATACACCTAGCTTTGAAAATGAGGATATATAACTCAGAAGAAAAAAGAAAAAAAAAAACTTGGGATATACAAAATTCAACATAAATATTTGAGGTCGATAAATCTAATTCAGGAATGTGAATATATAGCGAGAAAAAAATCATTATTTTTCCTACTCTTTCTCTCTCTACACAATTTCTTTCTAACTTCTCTCTACCCCACATGATTTTTTTAAGTATTTGCAAAACTTGAAACATGAATAGCTCTGGGATCGGAGTCCGTTTCACGAGTATGACCACTCATTTTAATGGTTCTCGTAAAGATAAATGCAACGGCATCGTCGAAAAAGTGATCCGGACGCATTTTGGGGCAAAAAAATTACGTGCAAAAAGAATTCCAATATTTAGCAACTTCAATCATTTGAATTTTTAATTAGAGCAAAAACAAGACTGCTCCTCTGTTTAATTTTCACTCTGTTTAATTTTCAAATTGGTGCTGTAATTTTTTAGTTAATAAGAGGGAAAATATTAGAAAATTACAAAAACGTAAATTAAAACGAAAATAATACTTTTTTTGGGAACGGTTGATGAAAACCGTCTTAAGGAAGTTTCCATCGCGTAGATCTCGAAATTATACACGAAATGCCTACAAGAATCGCCTTAATCGGACATCTGAGCGCAACGTTATTCCCCATCAAAGTTTTCGACTATATAAGACAATTTTTTTGCCTGGAAACACGTACGGATCACTTTTTCGATGATGCTATTGCGTTTAAGCGGTCATATGCATGAAACGGACCTTCAATCCCAAAGTTATTCATGTTTCAAGTTTTCCAAATATTTACAAAAATTCTTTCTTCCTAAAAAATAAAAAAGACGTTCGGGTTGCCCGTCCGGCGATTTGAGCTCAAGTTTTGAAAAAAAAATAATTTCAACTTTTCTTACATCTAAATCGATATTTTCTTCTACAAATTCTTCATAATGATACATATCTACCTCAAATTTCAACGTTAGAGAGAAATTGTAGATAGAGAAAGAGTAAGGAAGAGAAGGAAAAATAATTATTTTTTTCGTGTTATACATATATATTCTTTATCGACCCCTAAATAATATTATCTTAATTAACGAAAAGATGATTTAGAGAATGGTAGTAATTAATTAGAAATGGCACAACTTGTTTAAACATTCTTTATCACTAAGTATCTAATTAGTTAAAATTTCAAATTGAATATTGGATTTTAGAATTAATTTAATATACTAAAAAGAATCTAAACTAATCATGTTATTTAAAACTAATTAAAAAAACAAAATATTGAGAAAATTAGATTGAAGTTTCAAGAGTTTGGGAGGGTTCCATATCTCAAACACCTCTTCAAAATATTTATATATATATATATATATATATATGAAGAGGGTCTCTTTTGGTGAGAGTTATTTCTATATTTTTAAAAGCTTCATTCTAATCTTTTAGATTTTTTTTACTTCTCAATTAATTTTCAATTGTTTGATTGGTCAAAAAAAATTTTACACTATTAAATTAATTAAAAAATCCAATACTTTTAAATTTTAAACCAATATTACATTAATTAAACGTATCCAATCTACCTTTTGAATTTGAAATTACAGATTAAATGAAATCTTTTTGTTTGATTTTAAAATAGTTGGTTAAAATAAGAGACCCCCTTTTCAAAAATAATAATAATAAAAATGATAACAAACCCCCATCTATATTATACCACTATACTTTTAAAAAATAAAAATTACCTCCTTTCAAAAAATAAATCATAAGTTACTATTATGCTTCAAAAATAAAAATTACCTCAAGTAAATCATAAGTTACCATTTATTTTGGTCCATGTAAGTGCTATCACCAAATTAATATATAAATTTTCTACTCATTTGTGAAAAGAAGACAAAGATTGACATGGTTAAAAATATAACAAAAAATAAAATAGTCCAAATATATATGATATCATATTTACTATATATTGTTCTAAGAAAATTTTCTTTTAGTAGTTTATGAAAAAGATTAAATTTTCTTTCAGTAGTTTATGAAAAAGATTAAATGGAACACTTCATTTGTTAGAATTTATAGGAGGAATATGTATTAATTATTCTTTTTTTCCCAAGGGTTTTTTGTGGGAGAGGGAGAGGGGGGCGTGGGGGAGCGTGGAGGAGAGGGGTACTGTGGGGTGTAAAGAGGGGGCCTTTTTGGGAGTTGGGGACAGGTTGAGAGGATGGTTCAATTTGGGAAGAGATATTAGTTATAAATTATATTTTAATTTTTTTAGAGTAGGAAAGAGAAGTATTATGAATTTTTATATGTTTTTATTTTAATATTCAATTTTTTCATTGCATTCTTATACTTTTTATTTATTATTTATTTTTTATTTATATAAGTTTATTTGAACAATATACTTTATATATATAAGTTTATTTGAACAATATACTTTATATAGATAATAAATTAGATAGAAATAATTATTTTCAAGAGTTAAAAAACATATTTTTCGGAAAATATTTTTCATTTCACAAAATGGAATATTATATATGTATATTATTACAAAATTCCATTGGTCAAAATTCATTTGTTAGAATTTATAAGGAATTTTTTTCTGAAATAGTATGTGGGGGAAGAGGTGTGGTGGGGGGGGGGTGTGCGGGAAAGATGTGTTTTTTTTTGGGGGTAGGGGGAGGGTAGGTGTGGGGGAAGAGGAGTTTTTTTTGGGGAATTAGAGAGGGTGTAGAGATATTTTTTTTAATTACAAAATTTCCGTTTCCATACATAGCACAGGTTTTTTCTAGTATTTTAATAATATATAGTATTTTTAATTAAATAATATATTTATTTTATAAATAAAATATCATAAATATTATTTACAAAAATTCGATTGGCCAAAATTCATTTTTTCGAGAGGGTATGTGGGGAAAGAGGTGTTCTTCTTTTTTGAGAAGAGGATTTTTTTAAAAAAATTTTTTTATAGGGGAATCAGAGAAAGTGCGGGAATCTATTTTTCATTACAAAAGTTCAATCTCCATACATAGCACCAGTCTTTGGCTAGTACAACTAATAAAAGAATTATCAGTGGAACACTCACTAATTAATCTATGAGTCGCCCACATAGCAATGTTGAGAAAATCTCACCGAAAATTGAATCGTCAAACTATTAGTTCACTGCTTTATTGATCCATTCGTTCAAATCAATGGTTAAATTAAATAACATCATAAATATATATATCAAAATTCATCCATATACATATTATAAATCAATTAGTACTAAATATTAATATTCTAATAGAAGAACATTATAAACTTGTTAATGAAAAATATATAAAAAAATAAATTTTAGTGAGAAAAGTTTTATAAAAAATTTAAAAATCTATTCAACTAATTAAAATGATCGATTTGACCGATTTAATCGACTAGTTTAACTGAATTTTTATCAAGTTTGATCGATTTAATTGTCAATTATTTAAAAAAAAATTAAATCGATTTATGATTTAATTATTAATTACATCGGTATTCAAATTTCTCAACACTACTATCACATAGAATCAAATTACACAAATAGCTTTAGTAGAAGTAAAAATAAAACTTTTAATTTTGTTGTTAGATTATATTTTGTATAAATCATTAAATATGAAGATATGCTTGTTTCAAGCTAAGATGATGAAGATGATGATAATTGGTCAAAGGGTATCTTCCCTTGAAGAGAAGCAACTTTGACCAAATCCTATTTATTGTTCAACAGAAGAGGACAAGAGGGGCATTGAGGGCAAAAGCACTTGAACAAAATACAAAAAGTAATACCACTTTCTTCCCTTCCCTCTTCCCTCTTCCCTCTACTAAGGGGTATACTAAAGTCCATTTCTATATAAAAAAAAGCAAAAGAAGAGTCCTACTATTTATTATTGAAATGGTGGATTTTCTTTTCTTTTTTTTTTTTTGAATACGATGATTTGGTCTTATTGGGTAAAAGAAAATGTATAATTAATGTTTAAAAATTGGAAGTTCAAATTATTCTTATAATGATATGAAACATGAAACGATCATGATTGATCAAGCTCTAATCTATAAAAGTTAGTTTACAGACTCTGATTCTGTAAATCGAGTTCTAATATTGTGTATTTTTAATTATCGAGCATTATAAGTATTAAATGAGGAGAAGTAGTAGCAGTAGGGTTTTTTAAGGCTTTTTAATGGGTTGGATGAGAATGACATGCAAAGGGGTGGTCCATACTTGTTCCCCTTTTTGTTATGAAATTTGGAATTTGGGCTTCAATTAAAGCAGCTCTTTAAACGGATTACTTCTTTGCTTTTGAAGGCCAGATAAAAGTAAGTTTGGGCTTTCTATTCGGCCCCCCCAAAAAAATGTATATTGGGGTTGGGTTTCATTCATTGTCATAATCTCTCTCTTTGGTGATTCTTCTTTCTTTTTCTTCTTCAAGAAACTCTTTCATTACTAATTAATATTCTTACGCGTTGCAGTGCAGATCGAAAATCAAACAAATAAAAAAAATAACAAAAAAGAGAAGAAAAGAGAAGAGAATGATTGAAGCTGGGAAGGGAACACTTGCGTTGAAAGTGAGGATAATAGCGAAGCCCATTGCTAACAGACTCAAGAAGTAAGATGCACCCTAATTTTCGTCACTTCATCATCAACGTTGCCCAGGTTTTATTATTATTTTTACTTTTATTTCCTTTTTTTTCAAAAAAAATAATTATTGTTCTTTCCCTTTTCCCATTTTTCCGTAACGTTTGCAAAGCTCAGATTTTTTTATTTTCTTTTCAAATTTTACTGGTGATTGTGATCATGCAAGCATTGTTACGATTGCATGGAATGGAATGTTGACGTACGGATTAGTTGAAGTTTTATTGAGATTGATTGACCATCTTTACATATAATTCTTTTCTTGTATACTAGGATTCTTTCCATGATTTTTTGTATTCTATTAACATGTAATTATTCATAGATTAGGACTAGGATTGTTATATTCATTATGAAACTTTTCTATAAGTTACTTAGTTTCCTAGAATAGCTAGGCTCGCAAATTGTATATATTCCTATTATTATTTTGATAACAGACAAAAAATTCAATTGTTTTCTCTATTAAAACTTTCATGGTATAAGAACCTATATCTTATAATGAGTTAAGATAAGGCAGATAGTAGCATAGTAACTGACACTTACGAAGAAAAAAGTCATGTAACTGATTGCGTTATGAAAAAAGATCACATGTGCTATGAAAAAGGATCCATATTATGTGGCTCCTTCTGATGGACCAAATCTGATTATTACGCAAGTTCAATTGTCTAACAAAAATTACTAGTTTTTTTCTTTAATTAATTCCATTTTGAAAATTAGCTACTAAAGTAGCCAATATTTTTTTACCCGTGAATTGGCTATAATGCACAACTGTTGTGCATTATCACCAGAGATAACGCACAACGATTGTGCGTTATCAGTAATAACTGATTAAATACGTGGTAATATTGTTTAGGATTAATAATTCACAATCATTGTGCGTTATCAACCTCCACCTGCCCTAACCCAATCTCCACCTTCTCTTTCATTTTTCTTTCATTTTCTTCTGCGCCGTCGCAACTTCTTCCCTTTCATATTTCTTCTTCCCTCTTCTGCGTTGCTCCGATTTCGCCATTGCTGCTGCTGTGCTTTACACCATTGTCGCTGCCGCTGCTTATTTCACACCACCATTTCCGCCATTGCCACCGCCTCTCTTTCCAGGTATGCCTGTGGCTTCTTCCCTTTCATTTTTCTTCTTCCCTCTTCCGCGCTGCTCCGATTTCGCCATTGCCGCCGCTACTGCTTATCTCACTCTACCATTTCTACCATTGCCACCGCCTCTCTTTCCAGGTATGCCTCCTTCCCTTTTCTTTTGCTTCTTTTCTTTCCTTCCGCGCCGCTGTAACTTCTTCCCTTTCGTTTTAATTCTTCCCTCTTCTTCGTGCTACTCCTTATTTCACCATTGCCGCCGCCGTTGGAATGATTAAGTGAGTTTTGCTGGTATGATTAAGGAGGAAAACTTGATTAACTGATAACGCACATTGGTTGTGCGTTATCCTTAGTTATAACGCACAACCATTGTGCATTATGGCCACTTCACGGATAAAAAATTTTTTTGGCTACTTTAGTAACTAATTTTCAAAACGGGATTAATTAAAAAAAAAACCAAAATTCATCACACACTTATGATGAATGGGTCAATGCAATTTGTATGTCATTGCGATCAAAACGGAAACTGAAATTTTTGGATGGATTAATCCCAATTCCACAGGATGATTCAGACAAGGAAGAAGAATGGTGAGAAGTCAATTCCCTTATTGGCTCATAGATTCTCAATATAATTGAGCCGGCCTTGAGAACCTCAATAAAATACTCATAGCGAATAGATGAATTATGGATCGACATTAGAGAACAATTTTTTGTGGGAAATGGACCACAGAAATATGAATTCAAAGCTGCCTTAGCAAATTGCAAATAAGGTGGTGACTTCGTATCCGTATACCACTCTAAATTAAAGAAAATTTGGAAAAAAATTGGAGAACTATCGCCAATTGCTCAGTTGTGATAGTGGTGGACATTGTGGCAACTTCGGCGCCGTCACAAAAGAACGAGAGGAGGAAAAGGTCTGCCAATTTCTAATGGGTTTGAACGATGCCGTGTATGGCGCCTTCCAATCTGGAATAATCCAGCAAGAATCCATTCCACTGATTATACATATTCTTGCTCGGATCTTGAAAGAAGAACAGTACCGACATGTGGCTACTCCCGGTGCCGATCACAGCAGTAACGGAACGGTTTTTGCAGCCCCTAAAGCCAGCGATTATTCTTCCAAACTCTGTTCCCAGTGCAACAAAGTAGGACATGATGTTGCCTCTTGTTTTCAACTCATTGGATATCCCGATTGGTGGAAGAAATCCACAATAGCCAGCGGAGGTTCTGGTTCTAACGGCGGCATTGAGCGTGGTGGAGGCACCGGACGATCAAACCATGACAGAGGCAGGGGCCATTGACCTGTAGCAGGATGGGGCAACAGCTGGACTGTTGCTCCCTCTCTCGGTTTCGTCGCAGCAGCAGTTCATGCGCCGACAATGAAGATGGCGGCTCAACCCAAGCCATCACTGTATCAATTTTTCCAAGCCTTTCTGCACATCAGTGGAATAGTTTGGTCACTTTTCTTAATAATCAATCCAATGTTGATAAACTCTCAAGTAAGCTAGAGAATTTGTAGATTTTAGATTCGGAATGTTCTCATCACATGACCGGTAGACAAGAGTTTCTCACGAATTTGGGTCATACCTCTCCTTACACTGTTAGATTACCTAACAAACTAAAGCGACTTCCTTTCAACAAGGAGATGCGTGTTTGGAACCTAATTTTACTTTATTACTTTGTTTAATGGTGTTTGCGTGTTACATGAACCTACTTCGGGAACGCCGATTGGAGTGGGTGAATGGAGGAAAGGGATTTATATTTATCGACCGTTGCAGCTATCCAGTCTATTGATTCTTATGATCTAGGGCATGCTCGTTTGGTTCATCCATCACATCTTGTGTTAAAGAAATATTTAGGATACTCTCCATCAAATGATTCCCGGTTAAATAAAAGATGCTCTATTTGTTTACGTGCTAAAAGATAATGGATAGTTTTCCTTCTAGTATAAATGTTGCTTATGAGAAATTTGATTTAATTCATTGTGACCTTTGGGACCCTATAATGTCACTTCTACCTGTGGTTCTAAGTATTTTTTTAAAAAAATGTTTTAGATGATTTCTCTCAAACCATATGGATTTATTTGCTTGCTGAAAAAAGGAAGTTGCAGAAATTTTGAAAACTTTTGCTGCACGATACAAACTCAATTCCACATGACCGTTAAAACTATCCAAACCGATAATGAGACTGAGTTTGTCTGTCTTAATAATTATCTTACAACTAAAGGCATTTTGCATCAAACATTAATTGCGGGTACACCTCAACAGAATGGACGAGTGGAACTTAAGCATCGCCACATTCTTAATGTGGCATGTGATTTACACTTCGAAGCACATTTACCGATTAAGTTTGGGGGGGAATGCGTACTCACCACAGGATATTTGATAAATCGCACTCCCTCTACATTATTAAAGGGAAAAAACTCCTTTTGAGATGTTACATGGAACAATTCCTCCATACACTCACATCAGACTTTTGGATGTTTGGCATTTGTTCATGATCATTCCTCTACCAAAAGATAAGTTTCGGGCTCGGAGTCAACTGTGTGTTTTTATAGGATACTTGTTTGGTGAGAAAGGTTGACGATTTTTTTACCTAAAAGAGAATAAATTTGTGATCCCCGGGATGCAATATTTGATGAGGGCCACTTTCCTTTTGCATATGATTTGTCTGATTCTCAAGATTGTGTTCCTCCTACCTTCCTTGCATTGCCAAATTTTGGAGATTCCTTGGCGGGCCTCTAACCCAACTGTAGCACAAGTGAGAAGACAACCCAAGCAACAAGGGGGAGTTCAGCCCAAGAAAACACTCCCCTTCCTCTTATCCTTCTGCGGACCCAGTGCAAAACAAAAGCCACCCTCTCTCTTCTCCTTATGTAGCCCTAACCCAGGACATTCCAGCCCATGCCTAGGACACTCCAGCCTATGCCCCTCATTCGGCGGCCCAAGCCCATCTACTTCCTTCATCCACCCGCGGACAGCTCCCCTGATCCACCATCTTGGCCGTAGCTATTGGACTCTGGTACATCAGCCCAGCTGCATGGTTCCCCAGCTCCTGGGCAAAACACTCGGTCCATGACCTTTCCATCCCATCTTCTTGATTATGACTGCAATACGACCTTACCCTCCTCAGCATCCCATTCTTCTTCTTCCACCTCACCCACTGGTTCGGCATCCTCAGGTAAGTCCTCTTATCCACTAGCCCATTTATGAATTGTAATAAATTTTTTGAACCCCACAAGAATTTTTTAGCAGCCATTGAACTTTCCAAATTCTCTAAAGCAGTTACAGATTCGAACTAGTGCGAGGCAATGGAACTTGAAATTAATGCTTTGGAAAAGAATAAGATATGGGACCTTGTTCCACTTTCTTCAGGCAAACGGACTCTTGGAAGCAAATTGGTATACCGTATTAAATACAAAACTGACAACACCACCGAAAGTTACAAGACTCGTTTAGTCATACTTGGAAATATACAACGCAAATGTATAAAATCCTTGTATGGACTTTGGCAGGCCCCACACTGTTGGTTTTCAAAAATTGACTGCTACTCTCCGTAAGTGCAGTTTTGTTCAATAATATGCCGACTATTCTCTCTTCACTTATATTGTTGATAATTTTTTCTTATGTGCATTCTGAGTTCCTACTTTCACATGAAAGATCTTGGTCCTTTAAAATATTTTTGGTATTGAGGTTGCTCAAAGCTCTTCTGGAATATATCTATGTCAACGCAAACATGTTCTCAAAATTCTTTCTGAAATAGGCTTTTCTAGATCAAAATCAGTTTCTATTCCGTTAGAGCCAAATAAAAAATTGGCCACAAATACTGGTGATTTTTTTTGTCATGCCTAATTGTTGCCATCGCCTTGTGGGAAAATTAATATATCTGACTCTCACTCGGCCTGAACTTGCCTTTGCTGTCCATACTTTGACCCAGTTTATGTATTAACCTCAGTACGCGCACCAGCAGGACGGCTCTCGGAGCCAGTTTGGGTTGTTCGATATCTTAAGGGCCGTCCTGGCCAGGGTATTCTTCTCCGTGCCGATTCTCCTCTTATCTTAACAACATATTGTGACCCCGATTGGGCCAATTGTTCCATTACCTGGCATTTTGTTACTAGTTACTTTGTTTCTTTAGGTGGCTCTCCCATTTCTTGGAAGACGAAACAACCTACGATTTCTCGCTCCTCCGTCGAATCCGAATATCGATTCATGGCGGTAACTCTATGCGAGTTGAAGTGGCCACATCGCCTCCTTTAGGATCTTCAGGTACCTATTCCTCGGCCCATTCTCCTACATTGCGACAATCAGTTTGCCCTTCATATCGCTGTTAATCCCGTCTTTCATGAACGGACTAAGCACATAGAGATTGACTATCATTTTGTTCGTGATGCTTACGAAGCTGGTTTTATCTCTCCTTGTTACATTCTTCTCACCAAAGCTCTCCATCCGTCCCATTTTCATACTCTATCTCACAAGTTGGGCATTCATCACATTCATGCTCCCACTTGAGGAGAATATTGAGATTGATTGAACATCTTTACATATATTATTTCCTTGATTTTTTGTATTCTATTACCATGTAATTATTCCTAAATTAGGACCATGATTTTTGTATTCATTAGAAAATTTTTCTATAGTTAATATCTTAGAATAGCTAAGCTTGCAAATTGTATATATTCCTATCATTACTTTGAGGTTTTTTTCTGGGCCTGGCTCACTTTAAAAAAAGCCAGACTGAAGTAGGCCTTTTTTTTTTTTTTTTTTAAGTTCAGGCCATAATGCACAATGAGTGTGCGTTATCTGTAATGATAACGCACAACCATTGTGCGTTATCAGTTAATTAAGCTAATCAGCCAACGTGGCTGATAACGCACAATAAGTGTGTTATGACTCGGCATAATGCATACTTGTTGTGAGTTATCAGCCACGTAATTATTTTTTAAATTTTTTTAATATTTTTTTTGTTTACAATTGTGTTATTTAATTTATTTTATTTTTTTGAATGAATATTTTTTTTTGTTTTTAATAAAAATTTCTTTTGGGAAAACTTATAATTGTATAAGTTTTTTTTTTTTTTTAGTAATTTGTTTAATGAATTATTTTTTTTAATGAAAATTTGTTTTGGAAAAACTTATAATTGTATAATTTTTTTAAAAAGACTGTATTTATTATATTTAACTTATTTTGTGCTATTTATGTCATTTTCTTGGAAAATATATTTACATTTTGACCATTTCATCGCAAGTTATTTGAAGAAGTAATACTAAAGAAACCGTAAAAATTTAGAGCAATGATGTAGTAATTAGAAGAAATTGAAAGAAAAATTTCATTACTATAAACATGTTTTATTACAACTATTTCAAGAAAATATCAAACTTATACATTGCTCGGTCCAGGGTTATTACGATTTTTCCTATTATGTCCCGGCATGCGACATCTACCACATCTTGGGGGAGAATTCGGATTTCTATAATTCATTTCCCACTGAAATCGCTTGCCTTGTTTCCTACCCCATTCATTTTTCATGTTTGGAGGATAGAATGTCAAATTAAAAGGGACATCCCTCCAAAAGTTTTCACTCAAGACCGGATGAAAATTCGCTTGGTAAGTTTTTATGTACGTTTGTCGCGAATATATCTCCGGTACATAAGTATCTGTTCTTGACCCATTTTCTCTACACACTGCAAGAACATGAGAACAAGGCAATGTATATGTTTGCCATTTTCCGCAACTACAAAATTTATTATTTAGCTGCAATGTATAGACGTTGTTGCTCGTACCAGAAACTCGGATTGGAGATTTGACCATGTATATTCCCTTTCGCGGATTGTAAGTTGTAACTTTGTGGTCTCTTGATTTCAGTTCAATCCGCAAGAACTTGTCAAAAATTCGAGTTGGAAATGGATGCACACAATTTTCTGCCTCTTCACGGTGTTGGTGAAAGTACTTAACTAGTTTGTTGAATATTAGTTCAACCAAGGCTTTTAAAGGTAGAACCCTAGCTTTCTTCAACACACTGTTAAGTGCCTCGGAAATGTTGGTTGTCATGATACCGTGTCTGTGACCGCCATTATGCAACAGTGTCCATTTCTCTGCGTCCAACTTTATCAAGTAAATGTAAGTATCCGCATTTCTTTCTTGAATCTCTTTCATTACACGGTCAAATTTTCATTGTTTCGTTTCTGTTCCGGCCTGCCACATCAAGCTTTTTAGGGTTGTATTTTTAAAGGTCTTGTTAAAATTTGCTCAAATGTGGCGTAAGCAAAACCGGTGAACTGCAAATGGTGGTTGCCACAAAGGTTGACTTTGAATAGCTGAGAAAATACCTTTGTGGCAATCAGAAATGAGGCATACGTGGCGATCTTTGACTACGTATTCAAGCAAGTTTTTAAGGAACCAATTCCAATTCTCAGAAGATTCCTTATCAACAATTGCAAAAGCAAGTGGGAACAAGTGATTATTTGCATCCCACGTACTTGCAATTAACAGCACGCCCTTGTATGGTCCTCTTAAGTGTGTTCCATTCACAGAAATCACCCGTCGATAATATGGAAATCCGTCTATACACGGCGAGGACTGTTTGTTCTGTGATGCAAAAATTTGTATACAATCCTCGGGTTTATATCCTGTACAGCTTGTAAGTATTTAGGTAGAATATTGAAGGTTGTATCCCAGCTACCAAAAACCCTCTCGATGGCAAATTTTCGAGCATACCATGCCCGCTTGTAAGTACAGCCAGTTTGATACAATACCTGCACTTCTTGAATGATGTTCGAAACAGGTATCTCAGGATAGTTGGCAACTAGATGTGATACAGACATTGATATAAGTTTTGAAGATAGGTTTCTATGTTTGTTTTGTTTTATCTGTACAAGACATGTGTGTTCTTTAACGAATCTGGTTATTTCCCACCGATTGTGTGTGGCTTTCTTTTTTATACAGATGTACCATGCACAGTAATTATCGTCACTATGATCGTAACATCTTGCGGTCCATGTATCAATCTTACTTTTCAAAACTCGGTACTCACGCCCCACACTGACAGAGTACTTACGAACCGCACTTATTGCCTGCACTTTGTCAACGAATCTCATGCCTAACTGTATGTCAGTCATGGAATCGTTCCAATCAAGTAACCGTATGGTACCAGATTATACAAGGTCATCTATAGGAGAACCCGAGCCAATATCTAGGAATGCTCCAGATTGTGTGTAGTCATACCTAGCGTTGCTGAACTATTGGCTGCTCTCCCATTGTTGCACTGTGTTTTCGGTGACCGGGTTGACAGGGTTTACAGGATTGATTGGAGTTTGAAACTCTCCTTCTTCCGGTTCATTGTCATCATCCGATTCAGATTGACTAGAAACGGCCTCATCTCCGTCTGACCCGTCAACTTCATCGTCATCATTGTTTACGGTACTGTACAACATAGACGGTTCATAAAAAACCATCTGTGTTACGGGAGTAATATGTTCGGGCAAAGATGTTGTGCTCATGTCGTGAGTAATTAGAATATTTTGTTGTTCGATAGGGTCGAATTCAACAAGAATATGAATTCCTTCCTTCGATATGTCGGCCGGAATAGTCCATAGATACCGCATTTCTTCGTCATTGTTCATGCTATATAAATTAAAGTAGAACATATGATGAGCCTCGTAGTACGTAGGCACCCTCATCGTCATTCGAACATTCCAGAGATTAGGATCCATATCTCGGTATTTCAATATTTTTTTTACTAAGTCTGAATGTGAAATAATTCGGTTCGTTGGCAATGTCCAACTTTTTCGAATTGTTCCAGCAAAATAGGGACCGTATGCATCCCTTACAATTTCAGAATCCCAAAATGGTTGTACTCTAACAGGGTTGATTGATTCCATTTCAAAATACAGTAAAATTTACGTGTTTATGGCGGATGAATATGAAGATGCTAGGAATTGGGGGAATTCAAAAGAGAGTGAGTGGTTTGCTGGATTGTCTTGAATATGTAAAGAACCATGAAACTTTGCTGGTTCTATAGACTTTCAATTGCATATGAATTATTGTATATGAATTATTGCATATGAATTATTGTATATAAATTATTGTCCTAGAGGTTTACATACATTATTGTCCTTGGAGGCAATTGAAATGTGGTGATTTTCCTGCATACTGAAAAAGCCTGATGGAGTGAAATTATTGCTGAGAAAGCTACTTGAAATTATTGTACGTCTATAAGGATAACGCACAGTGGTTGTGCGTTATCCAAGAGATAACGCATGAAGGTTGTATTTATTTTATGGATAACGCACAATAGATAATCTCCGTCATCAGATGAGGCCGCAATGTAGGTATACGCGACCACGCCCATATCTGAACTAACATCAAAGCTCCTCAAATCTGTCGTGCACCTCCCAAAGCCGTCGTGCACAGCTGCCTATACAGAAACCCAAGAACGCAACTACCCCAGCTATATGTCCTAATAGCATCAAAATCCTCCAACAAGCTGAGGTAGTGCACGTGAACCAAATTCCCGGAGAAGTCGGGAAGCATGTGTCCGCCAATAATTAAGAAAATAAATGCACGAGCGCGTAGGATTAGATCGTCGTCGGTCTCTGAACCGGTGAACGCTCTCAGAATCCATGCTTCCAATGGTACCTTCTTCACTTTGTAACCGGAAAAGTGGCTGAGAGACAACCGCACACCAAGAAGTCTCTCGATAACGTCAATCCAGTATTGTTTAGGGTGTAAACTCCAACTACGCCCGATAACAACTGTGCTGTTTATCCTTAAACCCCACAGCGCCTGTACATCTTGGAATGTAATCGAGGCTTCACCGCACGTTAGATGAAATGTGTGGGTCTCTGGTCTCCACCGCTCGACCAATGTGGTGATAAGCGCGTGGTCCAATCCAATATAACCACACCTAAAGACTCTCCCCAAACCAGTTCTATCAATAATCTCAACCAATCTACGGGGAGTCGCACTATAGCACTGGAATAGGTTGCGGCCAAAACGCCTACACTGGAGGTCAGTATAACACGTATCCCGATCCCCACTCCAGATCAAACCCGATTTGTGCTCGTGCTGTTCGGATAAGACGTCAGTGACAATGGGCCCCGGATGTACATATGCTGGCACTTCTTCCATCTACATTAGTTATATTTTCCAGATATTGTCAACATCTATATGTTAAAATTAAAAAGTTTTAAACATATTCTAATTCCAAGAATATTAAGATTTAATTGTTATTACGTTTAACGGTTGTAAAGTTTATAGTTTTACGTTCTTATATTTCCAAATATCAGGTATATTGTTAACACAATTAATCAACGATTTAGGGATTTTTAAATAAATAAGATTTTAAAGTTTTTAAGGTTTACTGTTACGTAATAAATTTTACTGTTACTGTTAGTTTTTAAGGTTCACTGTTAAAAAGTTTCTAGTTCGACGGTTCGACGGTTTATTGTTTGGTGTAAATTTTTGGATTTTGGTAATAGATTTTTATGTTTTCTTGTATTTAAAGTAATAGATTTTTGTGTTTTGGTAATAAACTTTCTTGTGTTACTTATAGTATATTTTATAGTTAAGCATTTTACTACTTCATAAATTCGCTATTACGGTTTTACAGTTTAAATAAAAGTATTAATTACTAAACTATAAATTTCCAAGTACCGGTTCCATATTTTTAAGTGAAATCAATAAAACCTGATATCAGTTTTTAAATGGAAAAAAAATTATATATATAACATTAAAAAATCCGTAAACATTTATTAATAACTACAATTTTAAACATAAATCCAAACCACACTTTCACAAAAAAAAACATAATGTAAAATTTTGGATTTTAATAATAGATTTTTAAGTTTTGTATTATTTAAATTTTTACAATTTTTAGGTTGCAAAAAATAAAGTTTCAATAATTTCTATTGTTTAAAAAAAAAAATTAGAAATACCGAATTACAGATTCCCATATTTTCTAACATTCAAATTAATTACCTAAATAATTAAAAAAAAATTCTATTAATCATAAAGTAAGAAATTAAACCTAATTATCCAAATAAATTCATAAAAAAAATCCTAAACCCTAATACCACTTTTTTAATGAAAACAAAAATTCGTACACATTTATTAATAACTACAATTTTAAACATAAATCCAAACCACACTTTCACAAAAAAAAAAAAAAAAAAACATAATGTATAATTTTGGATTTTAATAATAGATTTTTAATTTTGTATTATTTAAATTTTACAATTTTTAAGTTGCTAAAATTTTTTTTCCCATAATTATCCAAATAAATTCATGAAAAAACATTATCCCTAATATCACTTTTCAAATACAAAAAAACAATTACATTCATAAAATTATCAAATTTGTACAAATTTATTAATAACTACAATTTTAAACATAAATCCAAAAATTAAAAAAATGTAAAATTTTGGATTTTAATAATATATTTTTAAGTTTTGTATTATTTAAATTTTACAATTTTTAAGTTACAACAAAAAGATTTATTTTCATATTTTCTACATTTTAAAAAAAAAAGTTAAAAATATCAAATTACATATTCTTATATTTTCTACTCAATAATTTATACGAAATATGCAAAATAATAATCTAAATAATTTTTAATAATCATAAAGTAAGGTAATAAAGTAAACATAATTATCCACATAAATTAAAGAAAGTAATACATCACCCTAATATCACTTTTTAAATTTCAAAAACAATTATATACATAAAATTATCACATTTGTACAAATTCATTAATAACAAACATTTTAAATATAAATGTAAAACCCATTTCCACAAAAAATAAATTAATTCAAGTTAATAAATAAAATTCATAAAAAACATTAACAAACAACAAATACCGAAATAATCACACTTAATATGTAATAAACAAAAAAAAAAATTCTAAATAACTAAAAACTTACTGAAAATGTAAAATGCAGCTTTAGTAGCCTTCGTACTCCAAAGAAAATCTCCAAGATTTACTAATTTAACTGTAATTTTCAAAATAAAATATACATTTATTAGATAAAAAGAAATCAACACATAATAATAAAAAAAAATAGAGTAAAATACCTAGCAGTTGGCGGAGGCAGGAACAAAAATTTTCTGAAGAAAGAAGGATGAAAAAAGGAAGAAGAATGAGATGAAGGTGGCTGAAAAAAAAAGAAGAAAGAATGAGAGGAAATAGAATGAGAGAGGCTGGAAAAACAGTAAGGGGGAAGGAGAGGAAATAGAGAAATAAGGAGGAAAGGAGGAAAGAGAGTAAAAAAAGGGGGGGTGGAGAAAAGGGGGGAGGAAGGGGGGGAGGGGGGGCGGCTAACCCGGGGGAAAAAGAAAAAGGGAGAGGAAGGGGAGGGGCCGGTGGCCGTAAAGTTAGAATTGTGCGTTATCAGTTTAATAACGCATAATGGCTGTGCGTTATTAAACTTGATAACACACAGTCATTGTGCGTTATCTACAGCTTAGCGCCAGTTGGGATCCACGTCAAATTTTTATGCAATTAATGCTATGATTAAAGACAATCATTGTGCGTTATGACCTTAACCGGAAAAAAAAAAAAAAAAAACCCATTTCAGTCTGACTTTTTTTAAACTGGGCCAATAGACAAAATAAACAGAAAACATTGATTGTTTTCCCTAGTGAATAGTTATCAAATATTTTAATATATAATCTGATTGAATTGTATCTGATTTATGGAACCAAAGCTTTAAAGTTCACATTTTACCTAAGCCAAGGACCTTATATGGACTGATTTTTATATTAGAAAAAGTGAATATTTTTTATATTAAATTTTGTGAAAGTTGAATAATTTGTGATTCTATTTTTGGTAAGTGAAAATGATATGGACTGAAATGACTTTTACAAATCTCTTTTTATTCAGTACGTTGGTATTCAAATCAGATCAGAAGTAGGCATATATCTTTCTAGTGTTTCTGTTTCATCATGTATATACCCTTATTGTTCAAAATAGTGTAGGAGGGAGTAATTTATCTTGGTTATTATTTGTAACTAACTAGAAAATGAAGAAGAAGAAGAAGAATCTAAAGAAGGCAAATGGGTGAAGACGTTGCCCTTTTCAAGTCTAAGTTAGAACAAGTGGAGCAGCTTGCCAACCACAGGAATATCTTCACTTTATTCACCCATTGACCGCATGCTAAGCCCAAAACTACTCTGAATCTCTGATTAAAGAAAGCCAACACAGTAATTCTTTATAACACAGCAAATTAGCACACTAAAAAATAGCCGACTGTGTAGGTTAATTTGTCTTTGGCATCTCTGAGCAAACTAAAACAGGCAAGCCTCTGGATCCAATCCATAAATAAATAAGTGAGAATGAGAGGATAGGTCATAGGACTTGTTCAAGGTGTTCATGGATCCGAATCCACAACAAAATTTTTCAAAAACGATGGACTACTTAGTAACTGAACCCGGACGACATCTAATCTATCTATATATGCTTAAGAAAATCCCAGTAATTTATACACATTGCCAAATTGCTTTGAGAAGCTTTTAGCCAAAGATCACTGTGTTTCACAAGCCTCTCTAACTGTGTCGTATACAAAATATTAACACTTATTTTCAATGCTAACCAAGAATGTAATGAACTCTGTTATGATTGCAAAATCAATTTACAAAAAGCCGGGGGTTAGGCTTCTCAAGTGCATTACTTAGAGTTTAGATACCACTTGCCTTTGCCTAGTCAAGTTCCAACACAATTTTACCAGGTATGTGGCCTTTTTTATCCTTGGCTTCATGCGCCTCTTTAACTTGTGTAATGGGAAATGTTTTCTCCACTGGTATTTTCAATTTCCCAATTTCGGATAGCCTGCGGATATCTTCTAAACCTTCAGCATCAGCTCTCATATAAGTCCAAAAGTATTCTGCAGAACAACATGATAAAGCATTGGAAAATATACAAATGAGATGGACAACAAATTGAAAATTGTAAAACACTAAACTCCACAAATATTGAAAGTAGCCCTGGATGTATAGCCTAGGTAACAATATACCTTACAATAATGTAGCTAGCTGTGATACACTAATTCCATCTACAAAATGGCAAGATACCTATCCTTTTGTAGAGTTTGGTTTGAGACTTTTGCCTTTAGTTTCATAAAAGTTTAATTATATATGAGCGAAGAGGTGTGACCCAAGGTGATAAATTTACATTAGTTTCAGAATGAATCTCATCCAAACACATTAGAGCGGAAGGATCCTAGTCAAACCTACAACTTCAGCACCCAAGATAATTTCATCCCCACCAATAAATTATTTGATATGTGCCCCAAAGTGATCATGATTCCATCAAGTATGTAAAACAGAGTATAGATATGTATTCTCTTCCGACTTCCTTTTAGATGATACCAAGAGCATATACCTATTCCATGAGAAATTCGATACTGTATTTGCTTCTTTAGTAAAATTGCTGTTGCCATAGGTATCCCAACAGCTAAACCATATCTATCTGCTAATGATGCAGCTTCTCCCTACAGAAATGACAAAATAATAACAGTCTATCATTACATGCATGGATAGAGAAAGCAATAAAAATTCTGAATGAGGCAGAACTAAGAAATGATGACAGCTGAAAGTGGCATAGTAGTAACACAACCCTTCATTACCTGCAATGTCATGTAGTGGCCACCCCTCTTTAAAAGATTGATGCTAATTCTTTCTGTTTCTGGCATACCAATTGTATCAAGGACAGCATCAAAATAACCTTTAATTGTTACTTCAAGGTCCTGTAGATCAAAAAGCGCATTAATTCATAAATGACTATACAGCTCACTCTAGCACAGGTGAAAAAGAATTGATCAACAATGCATATCAGAAATCAGAAATGGAGTTGCAAAACAAATAGAGATACTATTAATCAGCGGCATCATCACCTCAGTAGTATAATCAACAGCCTGCTCCGCACCAGCTGCCAAGACACGCTCTATACTTTCACTTCCACAAGTAGTTGAAACATGGCAGCCAGCAGCAACTGCAAGCTGAATTGCAGAGAGACCAACTGCACCTCCTCCACCTACCACTAACACCCTCTGCCTATAAAGATTGTTTAAGTAAACCCAATGAACATGTCATAAACTTCTAAATTTTGAAGTTTTCTATGGTTAATTAAGCTAATATAGCAGATGTTCGAATTAAAATTCAAATAATTGGTGAAGTGCGAGAAACCTCCATGCTTATACCAGGGATTGGTATTTCTTTTAGCACTGAACATGTCCACTATTTAAAATGGAAAACATACATGGCTGAATGTTCAAATGTAAAAACAAATAAAAAAAATCAGATTGCTCGAGTCATGTACCCTAGTAAAATGAGTTTAAAAAAATCAATAACTTCCATCTTCTACATTAGACATCATTTTGAGAACAATCAACATTTACTAGTCTCAGAGTAATAACCATGACTATGTGCCTTCCAGAGGGAAAAAAAAACCCATGACTATGTGCCAGTTCATTGAAAACACAAAACGAATGCATATAGCGAGAAATCAATGTGTCATTGTGTAAAAGTAGAGGAGAAAGATTGTATCAGATGTCTCAGCATGGAACCAACTGATTCCATGGATGAAACCAAAGTAGATAATCAAATAAATTGCATACCCTTCCACTATTCTGGCAGTACTCTTGAGTGCTCGCCAAGCGGTCAGTGAAGCAAAAGGTATTGCACTTGCTTCCTGTGCAAAACAAACAATGCAATAGATATTGTTCAATTACATCACATCTTGATTAATACACATAAGCTTTCAGGAAAGTCAGAAACAATATTACATGGCACAATTATATAAATGCGATATTTAATCACGAATAACAAAATTGGAATCTAAAATATCTTCACTGGCAGACCAGTGGAAAGGAAATGCACAATTTATTTGTTCAAGAATGAAGCTTAAGACTAGTCAAAAAGACCAAAAGTCTCAAATTAACATATTCGCAGTACAACAAGTTCCGCCCCACCATTGAATACATACCACATGTGAAATAGACTCTGGTTTTGGTGTTAGTTCATCCTCTGCTAGAATAGCGTAGTCAGTGTATGTACCCCTCACAGCAGTTGGGTGCAGCGCACCAAAAACCTCCTGCCCCACCCTGAGTGACCGGACAGAGCTTCCAACAGCTGCAACTTCACCACTTACATCACGGCCCAAAATTAAAGGCAAAAGTGGCTCAAATATGGAACGGCCATAGCCTGATCGCATCTGGAAAAACAGGAACTCTTGAATACTGAAATCTTAAGATGTAAAACTTTACCATATATCATAAGTTTCTCATCCTTGATTATCTCAATGCATGATCATGTAAAGAATGAAGTTACACTAAAAGCTACCTGAACCACCTAAATAGTAAATAGGATGCAAAGTGCCCTCCAACTTACACACGAGAATGAGTGAACAGTTTTCGAACACCTTTTAGTAACCCTCTTATTCTTTTCATTGTGATATCCTAATCTTCAATGACCAGGTTAGTAAAGTTCAAAATTTTAGCCCATCCATATGCCAGGCAAACCATTCTTTTCAACCATGAATGCCATTATGATTTTTCCAACTGAAAAGAAAAGCCTAGTGAAATAAACAATTTAAAGCTCACAGTTCTAATTATCTCAAATAATTCAGTCTAATTAATCCAATTCAGGCCACATGTGCAAAACTAAAACAGAACTGCAACAGACCTTATAAAGGTGATTATTTCTAAAGATACTGACCACTTAAAACCATAAAGAACCTTCAAAATTAAAAATGCATGTTATCATCGAGCGAATCTAGATTCCAACTGCAGCCCAATATCCTAACAATTTCAGCATAAATAAATCATACTTAAACCAGGATAAAATGAAAACAGTACCAAACGCATAAGAAACGTGATATTTTCCGACATTCAGAAAAGTTTCAGTTTTTCATCCGTTTTCCATTTCAATGAAATGGTACTCCAATATATTCCTCTTTTCTTAATCCGCAAACTTAACTTTGAACAAATACAATTACAGCAAAGGATGGAAAATAAGCAAAAAATTGAACTCACTCTAGTATCAAGGGGATTAATAGAGACGGCACGAGCACGAACAAGAACCTCATTTGGCTTCAAATCAGGAACATTTACATTCTCACGGAGGTCCAAAACATCAGGACCACCGAATCGCGGCAACAACACCGCTCTGCAGCTGGTAACTATATTTCTACAATTCCTAAACCCATAAGTATTATAAGATGATCCATTCCTCACTAATATTCCACACCTACGCAACAACATCGTCAGTAACAACTGTCACTCCGCCGAAGATAAAAAATTTCAAATCTAAAAGAAACTTTATTTCAATCAGAGCCAAAATGCATGATTCTCAATCGACAAATTTCCAGCTTCAACTCGATATGCCTGGAAGAGCAAGGTTTTCACTTGGCTTCTCCACTGATGGGAATTTTAAATTCTGTAGAGAGAGAGAGAGAGAGAGAGAGAGAGGACGTGTAAGTGGTTTTATCCGCAGAAGAGAAATTGGGGAAATCGTGGAGGCTTCTGAGCTCATAGCAGAACGTGGACTGGACTGGGCTTCCGTTTCAGCTATTTATTCTGTGCCCTTTTTCGCCCTTGCCCAAAATGGTATTTTATCCTTTTCAAAGGTAGCCTTTCATCTTCTTTTTTTTTTAACCAATTTTTTCCAAATATTTTTATTGCTCCCTCCCTCTCCCTCCATTATTGAGCATGGATAATTACCATAACAAATTTTCAAATTTTTACCACAAATCTTCATTTTCCTTTCAAATTTCTCTTCCTCTCAACTCTTTCTTTTTCACTTCTAAGGATTTCAAGCAAATATTTACTCTAAAAAAATATTAGTATATTATTTTATACTCGTTTATTTATATTTTAGTTTAAAAAAATTAAAAAATACGATCATATCTTGGTTCGCCGCTCACTAGTGCAAAAGATGGGTTAGTGCGTCAGTGAGTGAAAAACCCGCTCAACTACCATTTCCGATTTTATTTCATTTTTATCTCAAAATCGATATTTTCTTATATTAAATCTTCAAAAATATCCATTTCTAACTTCAAAAATTTCAAAATGTTTAAGATTTTCTGAAGAAAAGTATGAGAGAATGTGTTTAGAGAGAGAAATAGTCAGGTAAAAAATGAAATTTTATCACGGAAATTTCCTAATTTGCCTTGGAATTTATCAAATACCCCATTCTTTTACTTGTCTTAAAAATGATAAATATTGTTTTTAGTCCCTAATACATGTATTTTGTCCAAATTTGATCCCTAACAAATGTTTTTATCGTTTTTTATCCTCAATTAATTTAAAAGTAACTTTTTTGATCATTTCTAAAGAATTTCAACAATTTTGACCGATGGTCAACAATTTCTCTTCAGTTTTATTAATATAAAAAATGGTAAAAGTAGAAATTCACACAACTCAAGCAAAAAAAAAAATAAAAAAATATGAGTTTTAGTTCTGTGAATTTCTATTTTACAATTTTTATTTTAATATAACCGAAGAAAAATTATTGACCACTGTTCAAAATTGTCGCGTTCAAAAGAACCAAGAAGATTATTTGTAGATTAGTTGAAGACCAAAAAAGATAAAAATATTCGTTAAGGACCAAACTTAAACAAGGTAAATATGTTATGGACCAAAACAACATTTAGTCTCTTAAAAAAATGCAAAATTTAGATTTTTTTATGTGGACAAGAATACCCTTTACTCTTTATTCTCCTTATTATTATTAACACAAGTTTTCAGTTTAGAAGAATTAAAAGATGTTAGAATTTGTCATAATATAATGGTAAAATGAGCAAAAATTTATTAAATGTTGCATTCTTTTCGTGATGTAACAAATAAAAAAATATGAAAATTAGTAGTATGTGACAAGTAAAAAACGAAGGGAGTAAATTATTTGAGTTATCTATCTAAGGTGATACTCCCAATTTAACTATTACATATATATACTTTGTCTTGAGATGATAGATAAATTAAAACATAGGAATTAAATATAATAAGGATGTACACACATTGATATAAATAAATGTCTGACACGTGTGTACTTTATCTAACACACATTAATATAAATTTAAAGTATTAATTTCTTCTCGTCCAACAATTTTATTAGAATTTAGATTTTATAAGATTTATTAGATTTAATTGATGTGTATTAATGTGTACCAAGGGGTGAATACACACGTTGAACCACCCTTTAGATACATTTGAATTCCAACTCAACTCCTTATTTTGTAAAATACTATAAATCTAACTCTTGCTAGAGAAAAAGAGAAAAAAAAAATCTTGAAAATCATGGAATATACACATTCACCATCACCATAGGCATAGGAGGCTCTAATCTATTCCCTTACATATTTGTGAAAGATTGAACTCTTTGTTCAATGCGACTATTTCAAACGGGTATTTCTTATTTTCATCTACTACCTCCTCAACCTCAATTCTATCTATAATGCAAACAAGTTAATCTCAAATGAGTGATTATTTTTTTTTTCAACAAAGATAAATAAAAAATTAAAAAAAGCTAAAGCTAACCTCTATGATTTCCCCCAAGAGAGGAAACCACAGTTCTCAAGTAGTGAAAGGAAAGGTTTCAATCTATACAGAGCTACCCCAACTGCATGCTTTCCCCAGCCTCCTCTTCTGAGGCTCTGATTGTGTCGATACTGGTAAGATTCCCAGATTGAGCATTTATACTGTCAATGTTATTGCCAGGTTCAGACTCAGAAACTCTGTCCGACAAGACTTCATCAGATTCAGTTACAGCAGGAACATCAGAAGCAACAGTAGCCTTGGTAGTAGCTTCAGGCAAACCGGAATTAGTAGCAACAGGAGCCTTGGTAGTAGCTTCAGGCAAACCGGAATTAGTAGCAACAGGAGCTTCATCAGTCGTGGCATCAAGAACATTGGAATCAACAACAGGAGCAGCGCCAGTTGAGGCTATAGGAACACCGGAATTATCAGCAATAGGAGCTTCAACAGTCATGGCTACAGGAACATCATTGGAATCAGCATTGGGAGCTTCGACAGTTGAGGCTACAGGAACACTGGAATTAGCAACAGGAACTTCAGCAGTCATGGCTACTGGAATATTGGAATCAGCAATAGGAGCTTCGGCAGTTGAGGTTGTAGGAACACTGGAATCAGCAATAACAGGAGCTTCAGCAGACATGGCTACAGGAATGTTGGAATCAAGGATGGAAGCTTCGGCAGTTGAGGCTATCGGAACACTGGAATCAGCAACAGGAGCTTCAACAGTCACGGCTAGAGGAACATTGGAATCAACAATAGGAGGTTTGGCAGTTGAGGCTATAGGAACACTGGAATTAGCAACACCAGGGGCTTCAGCAGTCATGGTTATGGGAACGTTGGAATCAGCAATAGGAGCTTCAGCAGTTGAGGCTATAGGAACACTGGAATTAGAAACAAAAGGAGCTTCAGCAGTCATGGCTACAGGAATACCGGAATCAGAAATAGGAGCTTTGGCAGTTGAGGCCATAGGAACACTGGAATTAGCAACAGTTGCCGCAGCTGGGGATATGGGATCACTGGAATTGGCAGCAGGAGCCATAGTTTGGGCTGTGGGAACAGTAGAGTCGGCAACTGAAGCCACTGCTGGGGGAACACTGGAAGTAATACGAGCCAGATTTGTAGCCCCAGGAAGGCTGGAATTGACAATAGGAGCCACAGTTGGGGCCAGGAAAACACTGGAAGCAACAGTAGCCACTATGGTAGCCCCATGAATGCTAGAATTAGCAATTGGAGCTGTAATTGGGGTTACAGTAATGACGGAAGTTGCCCCATGAACACTAGAATTAGCAATAGTAACTCCCATTGAGGCCACAGGTACACTGGAAGCAACAGGAGCCACAACAGTTGCCCCAGGAACACCAGAATTAGCATCAAAAGCCGTGGTGGGGGCAGCGGAAACAATAGACTGGGGGCTAGGAACCGCAGCAGAAGCAAAAGGCTCACTGGAATGAGAAGTAGGAGCCGTAGATGTTGCATGAGAAATAGGGGCTGGAAGGGGACCAGAATTTGTTTGCACCTCTGTGTTACCTGGTTTTGGCATTATTTCATCTGGACCCTCCACTTTAGGCTGTTTCAAAGTAGCTTCAGCAGGAGGATATGCCTTCAAACTGTTTCCATAATTAGGTTCAGAAGCGGTTTTGTTCTGATTCACATTTGTAGATTCAGCATGTAGCAGCTGCATCCTATAATCAGTTTCTGGCCGACGACAGACCTTCCTCAATGGAACAATTTCCTAGAAAAGAGACATGATAAAGAGATCAGGATAGAAGCAAATCATACCAATTAGCAAATTTGAGAAAGGAAAGCAAGTAGAAACCATGAAAAGGATATTAGATACTCCAATCAGCATTATTAGAATAACGAAGTAAAACCATCTCAAGTTGAATGTCACTTACTAAGACAAACCACCAACACAACACAAGATAAACTATGCAAATGACAAGCAGAAAGTGCTTCTGAAGCAGGATAAAAACATAACACCCAAATCAAATTTATCCGAGCAGCTAAACCCATAAATGACCTATTTCCCTAGTTGACATTTTGATTTGGAGCTGTTCCCAGGCCCAAAAATCATAGAGCTTTCATCAACGTGAGAACTGTATCCCAACAGTAGTGTTTGGTTTGATGATAAACAAACAGATCAAAGAGAATTGAATTTATATCTCCCGCCAAGAAGGAATTGAAAGAATGAAATTTTCATAAAGGGGAAAATAATAATGATAAACTAACAGTCAAAGCAATTACAGCCAGCAGAATGTATACAACCATAGAAAGCATTCAACAATATCAAATGCTGTGATCCATCGTGGGGCGGATGGTCGAAAATAGAAGGAAAAATTCAGGGCTGAAAGATAAAAATGCACAGAAATTGAGAATTTAAGGATATACCTCAGATTGATCATGATCATAACGCACTAGGAACCTACAACGGCATCCTCTTACGTCATGCCTCCGCTTTTGTGCATCAAGAACATGAGCATCAAAGTAGAGAGCCTGCTCTTTGCCTTCCTGAAAATTTGTTAAGCTTTAGCATGAATAAGTTCAAACAAAACAAACATTAATCGCATCTTTGATGGTACTTTTCATTGTTATGTAGAATAAATGCAGATCATGGACCTGAAAGCAGAGTATCAAATCTCCAGGGAGAACTGCTACGCATTCAGATGATTCACACGGCAGAGAACGTTGCCTGACATGCTTCCGAACATTGACCCATTCATCTTCCTCTGCTCCAAAACCAGAAAACCGAACCAGAACTTCCTGCCATGCAATCAGGGAAAAGATAATGCAAATTATGATACAAAAGTAGAAAGTGTAAACAAAGAAAAACTATCTGCAAGAAGATAAACTTTACCTATGATATATTATTTTAAGGAAAAAGACTAAAAATACACAGCATTTTTTTAAAAAAATTTGTGGGTTTATCGATAACAGGATGACAAAAGGCAAACATATTAAACCTCATCACCAGTACAATAGACACCTAGCAAATCAAACCATTGCAAGGAAAATTTGGCATATGACTATTAAAGTACACAAACAAGAAGATCTTTATCTAAGCTGAGGCAGCTGACTCCTATGAAATTAGTTTACGTCTTTATAATGGATGCCATAATAATCTTTTGACCTAAAAATGATTGCATCAAAGCAATAAACTCAAACCTGAGTCATTGAACCGAAAAACAGTGCCCTCCCTATTAAAGAGCATAAAAGTAAAAAAGAAATGCACATATGCTTTCCAGTCATATGTCCATAATAAATACTGTAGCTCGTTTTCCCTGCCATAAAATCATTACTGTTGAGGAGGAAGATGTAGTAGAGCAGGGGAGATTACAGCTTAGTTGCTAAACATATGACACTTAACATTTAGACATAATCAGAATTAGGGGAAAACATCTATTAACTTTTCAGCCATATGTATGCGACCCTAACTAAAAAAATAGAATAACTTGCCCTCTAATATTAAGATTCTAAATCTGCCCTTCCGTCCATTTTTTCAGAGTCGAATTCCATCAGATATGTAAATTGCTCTTGACCTTTTTAGGGCTACTTTGGTGGATCGAAAATTTTCATATTAAAAAATGAATATAAAGCAATTACTTTCTTACCTTTTTTATTTCATCTTCTTCACACACCCAACTAAAAACCCTTGCTACTTACAAGATACCACCATAATTAATTGCCAACACAAATTTTAAGTTTCAAAGTTGTCATAAGGTTTCATTTATTTTTCCTTTTCCTCTTCTTACTTTTTCCTCCTCTCACCCAGTGCCAATTGACATCACCATTACTATGATAATTGCTGTGGTTTTTGACGGATCTGAAACAACAAAAAATCTAGAAGCTTCAAGGTATGATCTTCAAAAATGTCCAAGCCTGTGATTCTATTTTCCCTTTGAGTCACCTTTTAAGCTCTGAATTCAGTTTTGAGCTGAATGTTGGCTGGATAAAATTGATGAGATGGAAAAACTAATTCAGATTTGGAGAGTGGAAGGGTTGGCATGGCAGAAGCAGAGAGGAACAAGAAAGAGGAGGAAAAGGAAGAGGGTAAAATTTCGGGGTGGGGGTGGGGGGGGGGGGTGGGGTTGGTTTGGAGGGAGATTTGAAGAGTAGAACAGTGGTAGGTGAAGAGATGACAAGGAATGAAGGAAAGATTTGCTTTTAACATGCATGTCAAACTAACGAATTTGCCTCTAATTTAAAGCACGTGATTGACAAAAGTGAAACTTGAAACGGAAGGACAAATTACACATTCTAATAGATTGAGGGCAAATAATTTTACTTTTTTAGTTGAAGGGTCACATGGATACTCTTGAAAAGTTTAAGGGTCACTGAGATTTTTTACCCTTAATTACTTAATGGCAAGATATTCAAATTTATCACTGCAAACAAAAGTACACAATCAATTTACCTGAACCAAAGAGCTTAGAATACTAAGATCAAGGCTAATAGATGCTTGAAAAACAAAAACCCAACAGAGCATGACAAATAAACTAACTGGATGTCTAAATAAAACTCTTCTTTGAGGTCTTCGAAAGGTAGTTAGCTTGAGATATTACCGGATCATTAGTCTCTAGAGACCTATGTGATAAGAAGGATGCCACATCGTACCTGAATCAAAGCAATCACTAGTTATACTTGAGATCCAAACAAATCTTAGTTCACCAATAAGTTTATAACCAAAAGGAGAAACATATTGTTCTTTTTCGTTAAGGGGGAAAAAACTACTAACCAAGCACCATCCCTTGCAGATTTAGCTTCGAACTCCATCTGTGAAGTATCAGAACCATTCTTGCCAGCACTTTCGACTGTAGATGATATCACAATCAAGCATACACAGAACAGATCAGAACAAAAACTACACAGAAAATTTTAAAGAACTAGAGCAGAAAACAAAAATGTCTTTCGGAAACGAGCAAGCACACAGAAAGACAAAATTACATTGTTATACCTATTTAAATAAGAGAACTTTTCAAACTACTTCCTCAGCCCCCAATAAGTTTCTAAGGAAACCAATCCAAGAAGATTCAATAATAATTTCAGTAAATACATTCACATCCATTACCACATGAACTTTGAAGAACACGCAAACTTTTAATGATGCTTTTACTCAAATATTTTACAACAATGAAATAGACATGCATGGACTTACGCAGGACAACTAAGAGTAAACAAGCCTGTAGTTAGAAATTTGTCAATGACAAAAGAAACCATGAAACTTCAACTTATATCGAGGAAATCCTAGTTACTGTTCAATAATCCTACCTGTTGGAGTAGGAACAGGTTGAGGAACTTGAGGCACATTCCTCGCATTAGCTATGTCAAGATATAGAAAACTAATGGTCAGAATGCTTGAAACTCCATAGAAAAATTAATATCACTTTGAGGTGCTTGAGGCACATTTCTTAAAATAAATATACCTGTAGGAATAGAGGGATGTTGAGGTGCTTGAGGAACATTTCTTGCAGCAGCCAAATCATGTTGAGGCATAGGTGATACATTCAACTTCGCTGGAGACTTGGTAGATTTGGCTCTAAGAGCATATCTCCTGTTTTGGAACCAGTTCCACACCTGTGGTAAGCAATACATGTTAGGTAAGATTACTAAAGATACATCAATATTTAGCCAAGACAGGAGGTATTACCTGTTTCATTTGAACAGGAGGTTTCCCGGATCTGTCAGGTGAATTACTGCACAGACAGGAATAGAATCAAAGCCTTAACTTTTAAGAACCAAAAAGCTTAACAGGGTGTTCAACAATTCCAACCAACTAAATACCTGAACTTTTCAGCAAGACCTACGAGAATCTCGCGTTGAGGTACTAGACAATTATGTGCCAGCAAGATACTCTCCATTTCTGCAACCTTTCCCATCCGAAGAAAAATAAAAATTTGTCAGGGTTTTCCTCAAATGTTCAGAAAATTAAAATCTTCAAGAATGAAAAACATGTTGAATGTACTTCTAAATGCTTATTCATCCTCAAAAGCATAAGACAGATTAACTGAAAATACATAGCAATTCACAACTTCAACAGAAAAAACGAAAAAGATCGTTTGGATAATTAGATATATCCAAGATTTCTCCTTTCGTAATCAACACACAAGATCACCTATAGGAGCTGCAACAAAAAACCTACATTAATATACGTACACGCACATCAAAAAAAGAAACGATTCATTACTCAGCCACAGCTATCCATGGACCTCCTGATAGAAATTCAAAAATAGAACTCTCAAAAAAAAAATATTATACATTCCTTCATAGCATATTCTTAGATATTCAACGATAAATTTTGAGGATTACAACAGGAAAACTGCAGAATCGAGCAAATCAAAAAGAAACAAAAAGGCAGATGCAGGAAAATAGAGAATGAATTGAGAGAAATAACCTCGGTAGGGTTAAAACGGAAGGAAGGGCCTCCATTGCTAGGTGGTCTTCCCATGATGAGCTGCTTCTGCTTCTTCTTCTTAGTGCCGTTTCAATTGAATTTGATTTCTCGCGGAAACTCAAACGGAGAAGAAGAGAAATTTAGAGGGAAGAAATCATAAATATAAAAGATTGTCGGAGAGCTCTGATAAAAATTTGGGTTACGTGGATCCCCGCTACTTAAAAGAAAAGAAATTTCAGTTGGCCGGCCCAGTACTCGGGTATTCGGGTTGAATCCATGTTTCGAGGTTTTCTTTTTCTTTTTTCTTTTTAAAAATGAGGACTACTAATTTATTACTACATTGCATCCGTTTTTTTATTTGTCATATTATGTAAATTCTTGTGTTTTTTTTTATTTGTCATCTTGTAACTCTAAGACAACATTTAATGAATTTTTTCATATAATACTCTCTCATTAATAATAAATTTTAATTTCTTTTTATTTTTCTAATATGGAAATTAATAGAAATAATAATGAAGAGAGAGAAAACTGTGAAATAAATTCTAGTTTACAAAAAAAAAAAAAAATCTCATAGTTTTTTTTTTAAAGAGTGTGATATATAAGATGTAACGAGTAAAAAAATAAAGGAAGTAGCATTTACAACCCTCGTTAAATATTAACCAGATTTGTAGATTACATGCCAAAGAATATTATTCTCCCATTAAAGTGAAAATGTTAAAAGTATTTAGATTTGTTTTTTTAAGCTCAAAGGTAAATGTTAGAAAGACTCGTTCCATCTCTTGGGATCAAATTTACAAGCCTACGACGGCTACCGGTTGGGAATTAAAAGATTGAGAGAAATGAATTTTTTTTTATTTATTATTAGCATGTTTTAAAATATAGCTACTAAAGTAGTTCATTTTTTTTTTATATCCCTGAAGAGGCTATATTGTACAACAGTTGTACGTTATTACTAAGGATGACGCACAACGACTGTGCGTTATCACTTAATACCAGCCATTTCACTTAATTCGCCGATGTGGCGGATAACGTACAATGGTCGTGCATTATTAACCACCCATAACGCATAACTTTTGTGCGTTATCAGCCACATTAGATTTTTTTGCCCCAAAAACTCAAAATTTCTTTGTTCTTTTTTTTCCAAACTTATAGTTTTATAATTTTCTTAAAAGGACTATATTATTTTATTTAACCTAATTTGACGTATTTTTCATGAAAATATTTATAACCGTTTTAAAAAAAAATATGTTTAACTTATCACCATTCTATTTAAAAAAATATAAAGAAGTAATTTAAAGTATTGTAAATTTTACTATTAAAAATTTAAAGCAATGAAGAAGTAGTTAGAAGAAATTCAAAGAAAAATTTCATTAATAGAAATCTTAAAATATTACAACACTTTTAAGAAAACAAACTTATACATTGCTTGAACTGGGATTATTACAATTTTTTCTTTTATGTCTCGGCATGCGACATCTGCCACATCTTGAGGAAGAATCCGGATTTCGATAATCCATTTCACCCCGAAATATTGTGCCTTGTTTCTGACCCAATTTATTGTTCATGTTCAGAGGATGAAATGTTAAATTATAAGGAACATCCTTCCAAAAGTTCTCAAGATGTATCTGCTTGAATATATATCCCGCGAATATATATCCCGCATATAAGTATCTGCTCTCGTACCATTTTCTCTACAAACTGCACAAGAATGGGAATAAGGCAATGTATATTCTTGTCATTTACCGCAACTGTATGATTTATTATTCATTCGTAATGTATACACATTGTTGCCAGTACCAGCAACCCGAATTGGAGATCTGACCATGTATATTCCTTATCGCGAATTGTAAGTTGTAACTTTGTATTCTCTTAGTTTTAATTCAATCTCTAGGAACTTGTCAAATATTCGGGTTGGAAATGGATTCACACAATTTTGGGCCTCTTCATGGTGTTGGTGAAAGTACCTGACATGTTTGTTGAATATTAATTCAACTAGCTTTTTTAAAGGTAAGACCCTAGCTTTCTTCAACACACTATTAAGTACTTCGGAAATATTAGTTATCATGATTCCGTGTCTGTGCCAGCATCATACAACAGTGTCTATTTCTCTAGGTCTATCTTTACCAAATAAATGTAAGCATCCACATTTCTGTCTTAGATCTCACTCATAACATGATCGAATTTCCACTGCTTCGTTTCTGTTCCGGCTTGCCACATTAAGCTTTTTAATTATGTGTTCTTGAAGGTCTTGTTGAAATTTGCTCGAATGTGGCATAAACAAAACTTGTGAACTACGGATGGAGGTTGCCACAAAGATTGATTTTGAATAGTAGATAAAATTCCTTTGTGGCGATCGGAAATAAGACATATATGCCAATCTTTGACAACATGTTTCCATAGATGTTTAAGGAACCAATTCCACGATTCGAACGATTCTTTATCAACAATTGCAAAAACAAGTGGGAACAAATGATTTTTGGCATCCCACGTACTTGCAATTAAAAGTACGCCCTTATATGGTCCTTTTAGGTAGGTGCCATCCACAGAAATCACTGGCTGACAATATTGAAATCTATCTATACAAGGCGAGAAACACCAGAAAAGAAAATTGGAAACATAGTTAGGAGGACTGCTCGTTTTGTGATGCAAAAACTCGTAGACAGTCCCCAAGTTTGAATCTTGCATAGCTTGTAGATATTTTGGTAAAATATTAAAAGTTGTCTCCCAACTACCAAAAACCCTCTGTATTGCAAATTTTCGAGCATACCATGTCCTCTTGTACGTACAACCCGTTTGAAATAATACTTGTACTTCTTGGATGATGTTTGAGACAGGTATCTCTGGATCGTTGGCAACAAGGTGACTTATTGACATTGAAATAAATTTAGAAGACATATTACGGTGCTTGTTTTGTTGAATGTGTACAAGGCAAGTGTGTTCTTTGACGAATCTGGTCCCAACGACCATGAATAGTAATTAGAGTCACTGTAATGATAACAGTTTGCTGTCCACTGATCACTTTTACTTTTCAAAACTCTATGTTCACGGCCCGTCCGGATCGACCACATTCGAACCACACTTATTACTTGCATTTTGTCAACGAATCTCATGCTTAACTAAATGTCAGTCATCGAATCGTTCCAATCGAGCAACCTTAGGATACCAGATTTGATAAGGTCATCTATCGGAGAACCCGAGTCCATATTTAGGAAAGCGCCAGACTGTGTGTAATTATACCTAGCGCTTTTGAACCATTGGCTACTTTCCCATTGAGTCACTGTGTTTTCAGTGATTGGGTTTACGACAGTTTGTAACTCTTCTTTCTTGTTGTCATTGTTGCCGTCTGATTCAGATTCACTGGATACGACATACTCTTCGTCTGAATGGTCATTTTCATCATCATCATCATCAACAGTTATGTACAACATAGACGGTTCATCAGAAACCATCTGTGTTACTGCTGTGACATGTTCCATCATGTTTATAGTGTTTGTGTCATGTGTAATTGAAATAGTCTGTCGTTGGAGCATAATGAATTCAACGAGTACCTGAATCCCTTCATTTGCTAAGTTGGGTGCAATAGTCCAAAGATAATGTAATTCGTTATCGTTGAATAAAGTATAATTCTAAACTTTCTAAGGTTTGTTGTTTATAGTTCAATTATTTTAGGGTTTGCGGTTTCATAATTTAGGGTTTTTAGAATTCCAATGTTATACTGAAGTATTATCAAACTTTCAAAGTTTAAATCTTCACGGGTTTAGAACTTCAAATACAATATTTAAAGTAAATTATTATTACACAATTTCTAATATTTATTGTTTGGGGTTTTAGGATTTAGTCTTAAAAAGTTTAGAGTTTTACGGTTTAATGTTTATGATATCAAGTTTAGGATTTTTAGGGTTTTTAACGTTTTTATGATTTACAGTTTAGGATTTTAATATTAAGATTTTAGGGTTTAGTCTTAAAAAGTTTAGAGTTTTATGGTTTAATGTTTAATGTATTAAGTTTAGGGTTTTTAAAGTTTTTATGATTTACAGTTTAGGACTTTAATATTAGGATTTTAGAGTTTTAGGGTTATGAATGCTATATTTTATAGCTTAGGGTTTTACCATTTGTTAAATTCAATATTAGGGTTTTAAGGTTTAGTCTATATTTTTCTTTTTTTTAATAAAAGTCTTCATAATGCTAATAACATACAATTAATAATATACAATATCCTAAAATTCCAAGCTACAGTTGTACTAATTAGAACAGTAAGAAAAACAAGTAAAGAGAAAAAACCCAATTTCCAAGTCCTCATCTTTCCTACTAAAAAACTTATAAGAATGATGCAAAAGAAAAGAAAAAAATGAATTTCTTCTAGCTTCGCATAAACTATGTAACCATAAAATAAACTACAAAAAATTTGATCAATTATCCAAATAATTCATCCTAAACCATAAATCACATTTGCAATACAAAACACAATTAGATACATAAAATGATCAAATATTCACAAATTTATCAATAAAACAAGCTTAAACATAAACCCAAAACCCACATTTACAAAAATAAATTAATAAAAATTGACAAATAATCCAAATAAAATTCATAAAAATAATTCACAAACAACAATAAACAAGTCCAAATAAACAAAAATAAAAATTAACATACAGTACACCAAAATTTAAAACATTTATAGACATAAAAACTTACCGAAAATTTAAAATTAACCTTCGGACCGTTGAGTTGTGTCTACCGTTCTCCACTCCAAAACCTAAAAACCTTCGTGCTCCAAAAGAAGTGTCGCCGATTCAAACTTGAATTTCAGAAATGGAACTAAATATTTCGAAATTTTGACTGTAAATTTCGAAATAAAAGGAAAGAGTAGAAGAGGAAGAGAAGAAGAGGAAGAAAACAAAAGGAGGGGGAGAAGAAGGAGGAGGAGCAGTGGCAAAAAATGAATTGCACCAGCGGAAGGTGATAGAACTGAAGGAAGAAAGAAAACAGCGGCAGCGGGGAAAAATTGGGGAAAAAAGAAAGAAAGAGAAATGGCGGCCGTGCTAGGGTATAAAGTTTTATAACATGATAATGCACTACCATTGTGCATTATTCCTCAGAATAACGCATAGTTACTGTGCGTTATCGCCACACACCGCCATGAGCTTGCCATGTGGTCGCCACGTCAGTTAAAACTCTCGTCACGTCAGTAAACAAGATTATTGTACGTGTTAACCTGCTAATTACCTATAACACACAATTGTTGTATGTTATCATTATACATAACACACAATCTTGTGCGTTATGACCCGTTTAGGGATAAAAAAAAGCTGGACCACTTTAGTAGTGATTTTAAAAAAAAGGGACTAATACTGTAAAAAAAACAGAAATGAATGTGGCATTGCTTGCAAAATTGGGTGGCAGATGCTCAACCACTTCATTGCCTTGTGGGCGAAAGTTCTATGGAGTAAGTACGGTGATCCACTGGCTCCAACGCAAAAACAAAAAAATGTTTCACATATTTTAACATGGTATTCTTGTAGGTAGGGGTATATTGAAGGAGGGATAGATAGAGGACTAGACCAAAGTGATAACTTTAGCTGAAAGTTTACATCGAATGGGCATATATCGGTCTAGTCTGCATATGAAGACTGCAATTTTGAGAAGCCTCCTGATCATGAGGTGTGGACTGCAATTTGGAAGTTGAAAGGCCCTCAAAAGATAAACATTTTTGAAAAACCTTAGAGAGGGGTTGAATAAGGTTTTTGGCTAATTTTTAAAAAATCTTTTGTATAATTAAAAAATAAACCTCCAATTTTGTTTGAGAAGGAATACTAAAACTCTTTTTAATAAAAAGCCAAATCAAACAAAATCTTAAAGTTATGCCAATCAAGTAAAAATCATAGAATAAAGATGCACAACAATTTATAGTGGTTCACTCTCCCAAAGAGCTACATCCATTACCTTGAGTCAACACCCAATGATTTCCCAAATCCACTATAATCCAAGTCTACAACAATCACAAGTATGAGGATCACCCACCAAGGGTTTTGCAAGCAACCTCAATCTACAACACAAATATTATCAACATAGGTTTAAGGATCACCCAACAAGGGTTTTTCACAAAACCTCAATTCTCAACACAAATACAGCCAACACAAGTTTGAGGATCACCCAACAAGGGTTTTGCATACAACCTCAATTCTCAATATAATATAAATCAAAGGATGACCCAAGGAGTTTTTCAACACGAACCTTTGATAACAAAAGAACAAGAGATAAGTAGGGAACAATGTTACCAAGTGAGCTTGAGATAAATGATACAACTCAATGGAATACTTCTATAAGCTCCTCTTTACTTCTCCTTTGATGGATGATCACAAATGAAGCTCCAAGAAGATATTTCTATTTATTTTTATAAGATGAGGATATTTGAAATAATGTACTTTTAAAGCTCTTTAAAGGTTATAAAATGATCTCAATAAAATATTTATCAACCTCCTTGCATTTACTACAGATGAAAAACTCAATTTATAGAAGAGGGAGCAAGTGACTATTACTGTTCTGTAACGGTAATATTTCAACGGTAAAAACTAAAAATCGGACGACCGGTTTCAGAAATCGGACGTCCGATTTCCTTGTAAGACGTAAATCGGATGAGCCGTTTTTTTAAATAGGAAGACCAGTTTTGAAACAGAAAGAATCGTATGATCCCCTTAAAAATCGGATGATCCCTCTTAAAAATCGGACGAATGATTTTTTCTAAAGCTAGAAAAATCGGACGACCGATTTTAAAATAGGACATCTGATTTTTCTCCCTTGGAAAAATTGAATGACCGGTTTTGAAAATCGAATGGTCCTTTTTTAAGAAGGATTTAAAAGACAGTTTTCCTTAAACAAAAAGAACTTTCCTTCATATTTCAAAGTACTTCAAAACATGTATTCTTGATACTCTTTTAGAGATAAGAAAATGTTTGAAGGCATCAAAAACTCTATCAAGAATACTTGGAATTTTTCAAGAATAGTTTATAAAAGGAAATCCATCCAAGGAGCTTCACATTTGATCAACAATAAAAAAAATGAGAGTTAGAGAGTTTTACAAAATACCTTAGTAGATCCCTAACTAAGACACAAGTCTTCAAGGTCTTCAATGGCTTGATCTTTTCTCCTTCATTTTGCCTTGATTACCAAGATCTTTTACTTCTAAGAGTATAGCCTTGAGACTTCATATATGCTTCTTTTGTTCTATAAAGAATAATCTTATAATCATCACACAAACATATGTTAATCATAATCAAAATCATATGCAAGAATGCCCTTAGGGCTAACAATTTTGTTGTAGTAACTTAAACATGATCGGTTGCATATAAAAGCATGGTTTTCACAGCAGAAAATGGATGTGGGATCCAGTAAGCCGCATGTGTGAAGCAGCGGTGGAGAGTGGTTTACATGCCGTGCGGGATTGTGTTAAGGTGAGGGAGTTATAGTGTAGGCGGTTACCGTTGGAGAAAATGGATAGCTTTTTTTGGATAGCAGTTAAGAAGTAAATGGGTAGAAATGTTTTCGGGAAGTTAGGACAAGATCTCTTCGAGTATGAATGAGCTCATGTATGTCAGAGGGCGCTAAATTCTATTTAGTATAGCATATGAGAAGCTGCTTTTCATGAATCAAATGTTGAAATTTTGGATATCCGACAAGCGGATAATGTCATATATTTTAGAGTTAAGGAGTGACTGGCTGATATAGCTCATATTAGGACTCAGTCTAATGGTGAGAGTACTATTTAATTTGTATAATTATACCATTATTCCTAATTTTTAGATCCCATTTTAACCCCCCAAAAAAGTAAATGTTTTATTATATGAAAATATTTGGATAGAGTTTACTTGTAGATTGAGAGAACTATACAAATACCGTATTTTTTTCTCCTTATGTTATGATATATAAATACAATCTCAATTTCAATATGGTAATAAAGGAAATATGTGAAAGTATTTTTGTATCATCATATTGTTAAATCATACCTAATAGCTGATAAACAACTTTTATAATTAATTTGATTAACGATTCAAGGAAAATAATTTAAGCAATCTCCTTTTATTGTATAATAAAAAATTATTTAAGGATAGAAAAAATAATCTAAGTAATCTCTTTGCAATTCCATCTACCGTTTAAAATTAAATGTCCACTAGAAAAAATATGAAAACATCCTAAATTACACAATCGAGATTCTTTTTCCTATTTTAAGTTGTCGGATGTTGAATTCTTTCAAAGATAGAACTAGTAGTATATAGATTGGATAGAATTATAGTAATAACAATTAATAGTTCACCTTAAATTAGTAAGCTTTAAGAAAATGAAAAAAATTAAAGCCCTTTCTCTCTATAAGTCTAAACACTTCCCTTTCTCTCTAAAATAAAACCCACAGTCTTTAACTTCTTTTTCTAGCCAGATCTGGCACGGCTTCGACCAAAGTCTAGATCTTAGCCTAATCTTAGCTTTTAAATGCTTTCCTCTCTTTTCTTTTGTGTCCTAGTTTTTTTTTTCTTTGTTTTCTTTTTCCTCTAACAGCGATGGCAACAGGCTGGCAACGACAAAGGTTTGTGTAGACCTATTCTCTTCTAGTGTTCTTATAAAAATGCATGTGGTATTTTGCAGATAGGGCTGTAAACGGGTCCAGACCCTCAGGGTACCCCCAGACCCGGACCCGTACCCTTATAGTGAAACTTGGACCCAGACCCGGGACCCATACCCTCCAGGGTATAAAATTCTGGACCCAGACCCGACCCTCCAGGTCTAGGGTAGGGTACGGGTATACCCGTACCCGCATTTTTCTATTTTATTTCCCTGTTAAACAAAAATATGTAAAACAATGTATAATTCAAAAAATAAAAATTTTAACATTTCTTTCAACAAATAAAATCATTTAACATCTCTAATTCGCATAATTAAAAGTTCAAATATACACAAAATCGTCATAGTACATTAATCGAATAAAAATAAAAGTTCTAGTTCAATAAAATACATTAATCAAAGCATTTGGATTTTGGATACCGCTTGCTCCTATTTGTCTCCTACAAAAAAAATATTGAAGTGAGTATATATTATAATTTTATAAGTGTATGTAAAATAGAGAAAATTATGAAAATGTAACTAAAGATAAAAAAACTCACATCAATTTTTCTCTGCAAATGCAACTGAAGGGATGGAAGAACTTTCAACAATATCATTGTCATCAAACACATGTGATGTGATGTGAGTGTAGTTGGTTGGTAGGTAGAGGTAGTAGGTTAGGGTTAAAGATAAGAGTAAAATAATATGTTAAAAAAATTATAAATTATATATTAATATAATATAATATATAAAATATATTATTATTTTATTAATACGGGTATACGGGTCTGGGCATCACCATACCTTACCCGGACCCATATAGCAGTATAAATACGGGTACGGATACGGGTACGGGTCCGCGGGTATAAAATTTAAACCTTACCCGCTAAAAACGGGTACAGACCCGTGCGGGTACGGGTAAGACCCGCCCCGTTTACAGCCCTATTTGCAGATATGTTCTTTTGTAATGAGGAGAACTTGGATGTTTTAGACTGTGTCTTGTTGGTCTCCATTAGCTCGGCACTCCGGTGATTGATTATGACGAAAGGAATTGGTGGACTATTTTTGCAGCCAATTAGATCTTTGTCCTGACGGTTCTGATTTCATTAGGAACACTATGCCGAAATGGCTATTAGGGTACACTAGCGTATGGCTTTAGGCCTCAGATTTCTTCTCGTTCCCTTAGTCATTCCTTGCTTCTTTTGTCGTGGTTCCTATGATGAGGATTTTTAGTTTAGGTGTATGTGTCCTGTTTTTATGTTTTTTAATTTTTAGATGTTTTCTTAGCTTAGTTTGTGTATCAATTATTTTTTTAAATATAGTCTAGATTTTTAAATAAATATATCTCAGGATATGTGTCTTTGTAATGGATAACTAAAGTTGTAATCATGGCTTGGTTTGATGGTGGTAGTTGAAGGGGTCTCTTGCAACAATAGTGATGTTAGGTCCCCCAAACCCAGTTATAGCTTTAAACGACACAGAGTTAGTCTGACTATTATCATGTTTGACTATGTCAAACTTTTAGGTTTGGATGGAAGCACACCCGATCATTTGTAGTTATAGTTGTAACAAAAGACTTTTGTCTTTTTTAATGAAATAATGCAGGGTCCTAAAAAAAACTTAATTTTCATTTAGTATTTTCCCCTCCGATGGGGTTCTCTCTCAAGGTGGCCCCCTTTCATCTTCTCGCTATTAGAGCAAGCCACATGATTGGGTATTGGAGGAAAACCTTCATAAATTCTTTTAGGTTTTTTTTTTTTTTTTTTGGGGTATAGATAGATCTATTTTTGAGTGTAGATTTGTTTTTTTCTTTGTTTCCCCTCTTAATCAAGCAAATTATTAGTGGTTTGTTGTGTGTGAGAGATGGAGTTTAGCCACAACGGTGGTTAGCAAGTCTATCATAATTGTGGTCCTGTTTGCAGCGACTACGATGCGCTACTATGGTTTTCAATCCATCTCTTGTTTTGGTGATTTTGCGAAAAAAAGGTGATGTGTGGTTTCTATCCTAACAAAATTTCACTTTTAGGTAAGTGTACCTATCTATGTAATAAGGCGAGGGAAGTCACCGGATTGTCGAACCCTCAGGACGGCCAAGCATGAGTACTCACTACGTTTACTGTTTAATTAAATAAAAAGATTTGAAAAGGTTTTTAAAAGAAAAAATAACTAAAAGGCAATTAACAAATAAAAAAGCAATTAAAGGGTTTAAGAACAAATTTGAAAAAGTGTTTAACTGGTAGAATCCCCTAGAATTTAAGTTAATTTAATTAAGAAAATCATTGTAATTAATTAATAAACCCCGTTGGTTGGATCTCACTAAAGCATCGAATAATCCCTATTCATATACGAAGATCCTCCTGTTCACTTAAAGGTTTAGAGAAGAATTCCTTCTTAACCTAACCCGATTATGAACTAATTATGGATTATAGTGATTTTAGTGATCTAAGAACCGTAATTAGTACGTCTACTCAATTACTAATTCCTATTATTCAATTAATGTCCTAAACTAACCTTACTTTTTTCAATTCCAATTAATCTTGCAAAATTACTAGTCTCGAAAACCCATAAACAATCACAATAATTGAATACAACCAAACAAGAATTAAATAATCAAAAAAAGAAATTCATATAAAATATTAACCAAGTATTCTAGGGTTCATCTCAATTTAAACACAAGAAGAATTAGCCACTAAACATAATTCTAAAACATAAACTCATAGAAAAAAAATTTATGAAATAGAAAAATTAAGTGTAGGGAGCTTAGGAGAAGAAATTGAAGATCTACGGTCTCGGTGATTGATAAAGTCCATTTTTGGTATAAATAAACACCTTAAGTTTTAATTATTAGCCTTTAAGAATATTTTATAATTATTTAATATATTTTATTTTAGTGATAAAGAAAAAAAAGGTCACGATCAAGAAGGACAGTCTGCAAGCAAGCCCAAGATTGGAATTGGGCTGCCATAAAAGAGAGAAAAAGAAGAAGAAATTAAGAGGACAAAGAATCACAATAGAAAGAGGAAAGAAAAAACAAGAGAGCTGCGGGGAGGGGGGGGGGAGACAGGAGCAGTTGCCCGAGCTGCAGCGAGAGAAAAAGAAAAGCAGTCGCAAGACAGCCACAATTCGAAGCAGCAAATCTAAAGAGCAGCAGCAAAAAATTATTTGGAAGAAAAAGCCATGATCTACAAATTGGTTCCTCCTTTCCCTTTTAACCATAAACTAATTTTCTTTTTAGAATGTTGATGAAACTCTAACCATGTAACTTTGCTTTATTTTATTTTTGGAGATTTGTTATATTATTTATGTGATTAATATCTTTGGATGTTTCTTGGTTTGATGCAATTAATTCTTTGTGATTGTTCTTGTAGAATAATTCTTTGGGTTAATTGATACTTTAATTCATGCTTAATTCTTGTATCTTGAGTATGAAAGATATGTGATTATTGCAAGTATATTGTGGATTTTAGAATTGAATAGTTCATGTTAATTTTAGATGATTTATGTTATAGGATTGAATAAGTCATGCTAACAGTTAGATGAGTTATGTCATGCATTTAAACACAATATATTTCTTTAGTGAATCGAAGCTAGTAGCCTAGATCACCACATAAAGGTCTAATCTTTTCTCCTAAATAAAATTAAATCATTGTTATATAGGTTAGTGGTGGATTCAAAGTTCTAAATCTTCTCTTTGGTTAAAACTCTTGTTATTTCTAATTTAGTTATTTTATTTATTTGTTTTGATTAATTTAGGAATAATTTTTATAAAATAAACTTTGATTCTTTTTACAAAATTAATTTAGGAAGATAATAATTTAAGTAGTTAAGTCTTTCTCTGTGGTTTGATACTCTGATACTTCCGTATTACATTGATTTTGTGCACTTGTAATTATTGGGTTTAAAACTTAGTTAATAAAATCCCGACCAGTGAATGTCCAAGCTTGTCTTCCGATTGACTTGAATAAACTACGAAATTCACCCGAACTGGGTCTTCTTACAAAATATAGAAATGAAACGAAAAACTAAAGTATTGAATTAATGTGTTTGATGAGGTTTATATAGGAGAAAAACAGGGCTGCAAACAATCCGAGCTGAGTCGAGCTTTGGCTTAATCGAGTCAAGCTTTGTCAAAATTTTTTTGAACTTGAGCTTGAACCAAGCATCACCGAGCCTATTTGTTTTAATGCTTCGTCTCAAGCTTGAGTCAAACATGAGCTTTTATTTTATAGTGTATAGTTTGTGACACGCTTTGATAGAAAAAAAAAAAATGAATGGATTACTTTTTAAATAATATTTTGGTATCATAAAAGAAAATAAAAGCGTAAAATACAAATTAATTGAAAATATAAGATTAAAAAAAAATAAGTAAAATTTAATTATAAATTTTGTTTTAAAATTATGAGATTATAAGTAAATAATTAATATAAATCAACTAATTGAATTTACAACTTTCTACTTTCTACTTTTGGTTTATGTTTATAATTTATATTAGTATATAACTCAAATTTGTATAGACATTTAATAAAGTTCATAAATATTAATTTTTTATTCAATTAAAAATTAAATATTATAAATAATATATAAAAACATAAATATTTTTTATTTTTTTCTCGAGCTCTTTTGTCGAGCTTCGAGCCGAACTTTGAAAAGCTTGAGCTTGACTCATCACATTACTCGAGCGAGCTCGAACTCAAGTCGAACTCAGTCAACCCAAGTTCGAACTAAGCGTTGATCGAACTTTTTCGCGAACGTTTTGTGAACGGCTTGTTTCATTTGCAACCCTAGAAAAAAATCTCCAAATCCTACACTAAAATTACTCTAATCTCTTTCTAAAAAAGTTTATAATCAAATTAAAAAAGGGAATTAAAATCTAAGTGCAAAAGGAAAAGTTACAAAAATTGCATGAAAGCCCCTTCCTCGACTATCCGGATCAGGAAAGCTGAGCTTTTCGCATTCGGAAGCTCTCTGGATAAATTCTCTTGAAATGCAGCAACACTTTCCAAATCCGGAAAGTGCCTATCAGGATCTAGATGGTGCCTATTTTCCCAGCTTTTTTTGACTTTTTGTGTCTTCTCCATTTTTCTTCATTTTTGGCTCCTAAGTGCTTCGTTTTGGCTTGCTTTGAACATATCTTCATCCCAAGGGCACCAACAATCAATAAGAGAAGAAATTTATCAATAAAATCTATTTTATAAATATTTAAGCACAAAAAACTGATAAATCAACAACGCTTAAAAAGGGTAAAAGTTAGACTTATTAATAGGCATATGGTAGTAGTGGGAACAAGGTGTGAGTGCTCATTTCTATCAAGTTCCAACAGTTTTGCTACACGGCGGATTTGCGGTTTGGCGCAATGGTGATTGGCATTTGTGATGATGATCTATTTCCAGCGACTAATGGGCTGGCTTCAAGGAAGTTAACTCGTTGCTTGGAGTTGCTGCTTCAGTGTTTAGCCTGTTGCTTAATTTCAATCAATGTTATGAGAGGAGGTGGCATTTAGTGTTTTGGCAGGCATTGTGAGGGGTAGCAAAGGATGCTTTAGTGTTAGGTGCCCTCGCAAATGCATGCAATGACTGTGCTCCAATATCTTCTTTGTTGATTTTGTCAATTGACCTCTTTGCTGACGGTGCTAATGGCAGTGTATTTACGTCGCCGTTAGTTTTTTTAGTAGTCACATGTTTGTCTTTTTTTACTCTTATTTTGCCATGTGTGTGACTCCACTACTATTGCTATGGCACATGCAGGGTGTGCAATGGGTTTTTTGATATAATTGGTCCTCTTTTAAAAAATACACTAAAGAGGCCAATTTTTTTTTAATTTTGGAATGGGCCATAACGCACACAGATTGTGCGTTATTCTTTATGATAACGCACATGCTGTGTGCGTTATCAGCAGGAGTTAAATCTCAAAATTAATCATGATTAAAGACGTGGCTTGATGTGGCAGGGGGGGTTAGTTGAGCTAGACGATAACGCACACAACATGTGTGTTATCATGACAAATAACGCACAATGAAAATGCGGTATTATGACTGACAATACACATATTGTGTGCGTTATCATTATAACAAAACCAATAACCTTAGCCGCCCTCGCTGCAAAAAACCAGAATTTTTTCCACTACTCCGCGCTGCCGGTGCTGTCTTTCTCCTCTTCTCCTTCTCTTCTCCCCTTTCCTTCCTTCATTTTCTTCTCATCCTCTTCTTCCCCTGCGTTTTTTCCTCCCCACCCCCTAGTATTCTGCCCCGCCACTGCTGTTTTTCTCCTCTTCTCCGTCTCTTCTCCTCTTCCCTTCCTTCCTTTTCTTCTCCTTCCTTATATTTCCAAAATTATTTCTCTTCCTCTTCTTCTCCTTCCCTCTATTTCCGAAATTCTGTTCCAGTCGTCGGCACTCCTCTTAGAGTATGAAGGTTGCTGAGTTTTGGAGTGGCAAAAGATAGAGAAAGCTCCACCGAATAACGTTGGTTTCAATTTATTCAAATTTTCAGTAAATTTCTTATTGTCTATAATTATTTAAAATTTTTCTACACTATGTATTAATTTCTATTATTGTTTATTTGAAAATTGTTATTTGTTGTGATTTGTGAATAATTTTTTGAATTTTATTTCGTTATGCTCAATTTTTGGTAGTTTATTTTTCTAGTTAGGATTTTTATGATTATGTTAGAGTTGTTATTGGTAATTTTGTGCATGTTTGATTATGCTATTAATCTAGTTGCGTTTTCTGTTGGAAATGTGATTTGATGAAATGGGTGATTTAATATAAGTTATATAGTTTATTTTATTTTTTTCATAAACCGTGATTGTTATGTTTATATTGTTCCATTAATTTCATAAAATTTTGTATTGTTAGCATTTATATAATTTTATGTTATTAGCATTTAAATTTATCAAGACTTTTATTTACAAAAAAAAAAAAAGAGAATATAAAGTTCTCTAAACGTAACTTTGAAACCTAAATCCTAAAACCCTAACGCCACAAAACCTTAAACCCAAAAGCCCTAAACTATAAACTATAGCATTTATATAATTAAAACCCTAAAACCTTAATATTGAATTCCTAAACTGTAAAACCCTAAACTTAAAATATAGTATTTAAAATATAGTATTTATATGAATAAAATCCTAAAACCCTAGACTATAAAATAAACATTTATATGGTTAAATCTATAAAACCCTAATATGAAATCCTAAACCGTAAACCATAAACTCTAAACTTGATATATTAAATAATAAACCCTAAAACTCTAAACTTTTTTAGACTAAACCCTAAAACCCCAAATCATGAGCATTAGAAATTATGTAATAATACTTTACTTTAAATATTGTACTTGAAGTTCTAAACCCATGAAGATTTAAACTTAGAAAGTGTATAACCCTAAATCGTAAAACTGTAATATTGAAAATCTAAAACCCTATCATTGAAACCCTAAACCATAAACCTTACAAATTGTGTAATAATACTTCACTATAACATTAGAATTCTAAAAACCCTAAAACCCTAAACTCTGAAACCGGAAACCCTAAAATAATTGAACCATAAACAATAAACCTTCGAAAGTTTGGAATAATACTTTACTCAATATTTTTTTTTACTTTAAATTCTAAACTGGTAAACATTCAAATTTAGATATGTACTATCACTAAGAACTCTAAAACTCTGAAAGCGTAACATTGAAACCCTAAACCCTACACCTTAAGAAGTGTGCAATAATACTTTACTGTAAATATTCTAATTTTAATTCTAAACCCTTATTGATAAATTTAGAAATTGCATACCCCCAAACTGTAAATAATGTAGATGGAAGAAGTCCCAATACACGTGCATTCGGGTCCCATAGTCGCTGATGTACTGATGAAGTAGCATGAGCATAAGTCTGGGTTGATATGGAGTTTGGATCGCGAGACGTGTATTACTGATCTTCAGTGTAGACGTTTTAGGATTTATAATCAGAGTGACGTGTATTAGGATGGCTTTGTGTTTCCTATTGAGGATTCATCATCACTTAGAGACGATTACATTAGATAGTATCGAGATATCATGCGAGTCTACATCAACAATCTAGCACATCGTGATACTCGCACTATTAGATACCAGCCTACTGAGGTCGATAGACGGATGATGGTAAAAAAAATATTTATTTGTTTTTTATGCATTTCATTTCTTTATAATTGACATCTAACTATTTTTTTTAAACTTCCATACTGTAGGAGGTAGATGACATGGCGACAGGGGTGTTAGAGGGACCACCATTTTCTCCAACAAAATATGCTAGTTTTGCAAAGAAAGTCCAGACCATCATCCCTGGGTGCATGGTTTCTATTGCTGGTAAGTTGGGTTGCACTCCCTCTAGCATGATAATTCAGCAGACATTTCCAGCGCAGCCATCACGTTGTCATCCCCAGGAGCCTGTATCGAAGCTTGGTGCTTGTAGAGTTAAGAGGGGCGCTCATAGATTTCCTGGTGGCGGGGCATGTGGAGGACGTGCTCCTGCCCTTTTATATCCGTGTGGATGAGGACATACAGACCTCGGACATGGAGGAGAAAGAGGTGGAGTATCTGGAGGACGGGGACGTGGAGATGACGAGTCTTATGTTCTCGGTTACCCATTCGACAGCTCGGGCCAAGATGTTCCCACTTTCAATTTGGGCTTGACGCCACCTGCTCAGTCACAACCGAGTGGACTAGACACATCGACAGTCCCACCTTCGAGGATAAGAGGCACATCATTTGCACCTCCATCTCCAGGTGTAGTGGGTTATTTATTTCATGCACCTACCCCTTCGGGTACATCAGGTTCATCTATGCCGCATATGCCTATATCTGATGTATCTTCATCCGATTCATACGAGCATGATGACGAGAGGACGGATGACATTACACCAGCTCAACAGCTTGGGTTTGGTCATCGTGTGGGTAAAAAGACATCTAGATTTACGCCATCTTATTGGCGCTAGGGTTTAGGGTTTCATTATGTCACTTTATTATATTTTGTAAATTATTTCCTTAACGTATTTCTTCATATTATGATGTTTAACCCTTCTTTATATTATGATGTAAATTATTTCTTTACATTATGATGCAAGTTATTTCTTTATCTTTCAAATTGGGTGAAATTATTTCCGTCTTGTCATGTCATCACATGGCATTGTCAAAAATAATTCGAAAGCCGGCCAAAATTATTTTGTGTTGTCATGTCATCACATGGTCTTGTCCAAAGTAATTGAAAACGACCAAATTTATTTTGAGTTGCCATGTCATTATATGGCCTTGTCTTATTTCCTACAAGGCTATATGATGACATGACAACACGAAATAAATTTGGTCGTTTTCAATTATTTTGACAAAGCCATGTGATGACATGACAAGACAGAAATAGATTCACCTGTTTCAAAAGGGTCCTAAAACCCCTATATATATGGAATCCAAAAACCAATTTTGAACATTACAAAAACTTTCAGCAAATTTTCTTCATATTCTTCATTTCTGAAACTTTTAAACCCTTCAGTGTTTTCATATCCGCTACATCACAATGAACATGAATGCAACACACCCTATTAGAGTTGTACTATTTTGGGATTTGGAGCATGCCAGAGATGTGTATGGTTCTTATTTCATTGGATCGACAAAGAAAAGTTGGACTTTCAACATAATTGTAACACATGATGAACTTTTTGGAAAAATATTGTAACACCAAGGAATGGATCCAAATCTTTGGAGGGTTCAAATGACAATGGGGGTACATTCATTCTATGCAGAGTATCAAATGTTTAATTTTAATCTGTATAGCATAAACAACGATGATGAGATGCGTTACCTTTAGACTATTAGACCTAATATGGCAAAGGAAGGGACTCACGTACTCGTTGAATTCGAACCGATCCAATCACAGACGTTACCAGAAGTCCATGACACAAATATAGCAAATACTCTGGAACATGTCACGACAATAACACAGATTATTTTTTATGAACTGTCAATGTTATACCGTAGCATTAATGAAGATGATCATAACAATGACCATTCCGACGAAGATTATGCCATATCAAGTGAATCTAACGATGACAATGGCCCTGATAATGAGGAAGAAGACATTACCACTCCTGTAAACCCTAATATTTCAACTACAATGAATAAATGGCAGAGTAGTCAATAGTTCAGTGGCGCTACATATAATTATACACAGTCTGGATCATTTCTAGATATGGGTTCGGGAGAGCAGATAGATGGCCTCATCGAATCAGGCACTATAAGGTGCTGGATTGGAACGATATGATGACTGATATTCAGTTAGGCATGATGTTTGTTGATAAAATCCAAGCAGTTAGTGCGGTTTAGAAGTGATCTATTCAGATGGGACAAGAATATAGAGTTGTTAAAAGTAAGAGTGACCAATGTCAGCAAAATGTTACCATTACACTTATACTAATTACTGTTCATGGTACATCCGAATAAAAAAAAAAAGGCAACTCATAGTTATTGGGAAATAACCAGATTCATCAAGGAGCACGCATGCCTTGTATAGGTTTATCAAAAACAAGCACTGGAATATGTCTTCAAAATTTATTTCAAGACTAATATCGCACCTTGTTGCCAATGATCCAGAGATACCTGTCTCAAACATCATCCAAGAAGTTTAAGTATTACTTCAAATCCGTTGTACGTACAAGAGGGCATGGTATGCTCGGAAATTTGCAATAGAGAGGGTTTCCGGCAGTTAGGAATCTACTTTTAATATTCTACCAAAATATCTATAGGCAATAAAAGATTCAAACCTGGGGACTGTATATGAGTTCATGCATCACAGAACGAGCACTCCCCCAGATTATGTTTTCAAATTTATTTTTTGGTGTTTCTCGCTTGTATAAACGGTTTTGAAAGTTGTCGGCCGGTGATTTCTATGAAAGGCACTCATCTTCGGGGACCATATAAGGGCATACTATTAATTGCAAGTACATGGGATACGAATAACCATTTGTTCACACTTGCATTTGCAATCATTGATAAAGAGTCGTCCGAAAGTTAGAATTGGTTCCTCAAACTTCTACGGGAATATGTTGTCAAGGATCGGCATGTCTATCTTATTTTCTATTGCCACAAAGGAATTTTATCTACTACACAAAATAAAGCTTTGTGGCGACCTCCATTCGCAGTTCATAGGTTTTGTCTACGCCACATTCGGGCAAATTTCAACAAGACATTCAAGAACAGTGAATTAAAAAGTTTAATGTGGCAGGTCGGAATGGAAGCAAAGCAGTGGAAATTTGAACGTGTGATGAGTGAAATCCAAAAAAGAAATGTTGATGCTTACATTTATTTAACAAAGATAGACTTGGAAAAATAGACACTCTTGCATGATGGTGGGTACAGGCACGAAATGATGACAACAAACATTTCAGAAGCACTTAACAGTGTGTTGAAAAAAGCTAGGGTCTTACCTTTAAAAACCCTAATTGAACTAATATTCAACAAACTTGTTAAGTACTTCAACCAATACCGTGAAGAGGCCCAAAACTGTGTGCATCCCGTTCCCAACAAGAGTTTTTGACAAGTTCCTTCGGATTGAATTAAAATCAAGAGAATACACTGTTACAACCTTCAATCCACAAAAAAGAATTTACATGATCAAATCACCGATACTCCTTGACGGAATCGGCAACAACATTTATACTTTAAGAATAAATGAAAAATCGTGCAATTGTGGTAAATGGAGAGAATATACATTGCCTTGTTCTCATGCTCTTGCAGTATGTAGAGAAAACGGTACAAGATTAGATGCTTATGCGGCAGATATATATTGGCGGGAAACTTACAGCCGAACATATCAATCCAATTTTTATCCGGTTAGTCATGAGGACTTTTAGAGAGATGCTCATTATAATTTAACTTTCTTTCCTCCAAACATGAACAATCAACGGGGTAGAAAACAGGGCACAAGGTTTCGGGGGAAATCGATTATCGAAATCCAGATTTTCCCCTAAGATGTAGCAGATGTTGAATGCCAAGACATAATAGAAAAAATTGTAGTAACTACAGTTCAAGCAGTGTATAAGTTTCATTTTTTCAAAGTGTTGTAATATTTTAGGGTTTCTATTAATGATATTTCTTCTTAAATTTCTTCTAAGTACTTCTTCATAACTCTCTTACTTAAATCGATTATAAATTATTATATTAAAATTTACAACAAGTAATAAATGTAAAATATGCTTTAAATTACTTCTTCATATTTTTTTAATAAAATGGTTGTAAGTTAAACATATTTTATTTTAAAATGGTTATAATTATTATCATAAAATATACATTAAATAAGTTAAAAAAAAAAAGAATGTAGTCTTTTAAAAAAAATGACATCTTATAAATTTTACACAAAAAAAAAAAAAAGCTGATGTAGCAAATAACGCATGTATTTTGTGAGTTATCACATAATATAACGTACAAAGTACATGCATTATCTGCCACGTAGCTCTCTTAGCCGCTAAACTTCTAATTATATAATAACATACATGTGGTGTGCATTATCCTTAATGATAATGCACAAACAATGTGCGTTATCGAAAAAATATGAAAATAAAAAATTTTTTTGGTTACTTTAGTAATTTTTTTTTTAAAAATTGACTATTTATATTAAAGAACTTGTGCAGCGTGTTGTTTCTTTGTCTTTAATAGTCGGGTGTGTGACTACACTGCTATTGCTGAAGGCACATGTAGACTATGTGGCATATTGTTTCTTTGTCGGTTTTTTTTTTTTTTTTGCTATTTTTGCATTTAGTTTTAATTTTTTATGTTTTTATAAGTGATCAAAATGGAAAATTCTATTATGAACCACTTAATGTCCCTGCTCATGTATTCTTTGATTTATATTAAGTCACATCACTTTACTTGTTGAACTTGTCCTTTATTATAAAAACAAAAACTTCAAAGTAAAGTGATGTGGCTTAACATAAATCAAAAAGTTCATAAGTAGAAATAGACCTGTTCTGTAATAAGTACGTAAAGAAAATAACCTTGAAAAAGGAAAAAAAACTATTTTCATTTGAAGGGGTCCAAGTTTAAAAATTGAAAAGGAAAGCACTTTCCAGATATTTTGATGAAATCTTATTACTTTTCATGGCATAAGCCTATTTCACCATATGTTTTAAGTCTTTTTTTAACCATTCTTTTTTAGAAAGATGATATATCCAAAAATGGCCCACATCGACAAAAAATTGTATGTCAAAACATAAAAAGTTTTTTGTCGACAAAACGTAAAACAGTAGAAGACATTTTTTTTTTAATATATTCTCTTTTAAAAATCCAATAAAATTCAAATTCACATATTCCCTAAAAATGATCACATGTAAATAATACTTTCAGGTGCATTAAGCTTTTCTCAATTGATTTCAGACTTGAATTTTAAAATAAAGGTCAAGAACATCGAGGTCTACCACAACTAAAGGTCTTTCTGGGTGCAAACAGGATCCAGGACCAGTTATTTATTCACATATCTGATATCTGGAGTAGATAGTAAACAACCACTAATTCACTCAACAACAAGGGTTTTAACACTAGGTGCAGAGGTAAATCCATGCTCTATTCAGTTGCGCTAATACCACCAGCCATTCCAAGTACCAACTCAAACAGCTAGCTCGCTTAAGATAATACAGAACTTTGGTAGATTTTTCAGATTTCTTTAACGCGAAATCCACAGCTTCTGAATTGCTAAGCTCATCCTTCAGGCTTCAGCCCCTTCATCATCAAGGTTGTTGACTCGCTCACATTCATCAATCCACTCGCTATATATGTCTATAGGCTCGGTTAAAGCTGTTACAGTAGTACTGAAGCTCTCTTGGCAAATCCTGCATGACGCTTCACCAATTAAGTTCTTCATATCAATGCGGCATTCCACACTGGTTCCATGGTTGCAGAATGGACAGCTGAAAACAGTATCAAGCTTGTCCATCCTCTTCTTTGGCGGAGGCTTCGCCCTGGACTTTCTCTTGCCCATTTCTACTTTCCTTCAATTCTGTCAAGTAAAACAGAAAGAACCTTTTAAGTTTATGTAACAATGTATGTGATGGAGATTCTGGTACAAGGATATTTGGACTTGATCTACAAATAAAAGCTAGATCTGCAAAAGATGAATTAAGGAAGAGAACAAGAGAAGGAAAACTGTTGTAGTGTCCAACTAGGAATAAAAGAACATACACAAGGATATGCAGAGAATAGCTAGCATCAAACACAATATAGCAAGATGAATAAGAAGAGCTTTAACTAATTATAAAAGACACAAGATACCTGTTAGAAAACCACTCCAAATAGACTGCAGCAGAAGTTACAAATTTTAAGAATTACTACAAAACTTGAACTTTGCAATATACCCTTTCTATTTACACAAACAAACTCTAAGACAGCATTTTTGGCAAAGTCACGGAAGCAATAGCCGTTACTCTGTAATGTTGACCTTGAAATAGCTAATTGGAAATATCAGTGTAGTGTAACTCATTGGTACTTGTATGTGTACACAATTAATATACAAGGAAAAGTAACTTTCTTTATAGCCTATGTTTGCTGTGACCTAAAAAAAAAAGGATTAAATTGCTATCTTCACAGACATCTTGCATTGGTTCTTTGATTAATAAGGATCCAAACAAAAAAGATGGCATAAAAAGATAGGATTGGAATTGAAAATCAGACCAAAACTAAACAAGATAATTACTTTGACTGGCCAATAATAATCCTGCAGATTAAATCTTAATAACACAATAAATTTTGTTTTTGTTTCCTTACTTTTCTGATAAAATCCAACAAGGGGCAAATCTCTGTATACCCAAAAAACCAAAAAAACAAAATGATAAAATTGGAAACGATAAAATAACAGCTGTGACATTCTTTATTTCATTCGGTAGAAAACGACTAAAAAACCCTAAAATAACTACGCCGAAATTCTATATTGCCAAACAAAAAAATTAGCAAATCTAGCTCAATAATTTGCATAAACAAGAACCAGAATTAGATGATACAATTAAACTGATTGAAGAAACAGAGAATAGACAAAAATCCAAAAGAAAGAGGACCTTTTTACGGAACCCACAAACACGATGATACAGAACAATCAACGATCAAATCAAAGAGATAAAAGTTGGAATTACAGAACAAGAAATCAATGAAAATTAAGTAATCATACAAATCACGATTTCGAAAAGCTAAGAAAGCAGAGAATTGCAAAGCATACCGTTCAACTTTCTTGGTGGGTGGTTCCAATCGATATCGTCCGTCAACAACGGGGGAGAAGGGAAGTGTGTTTAAGCAATGAGAAGACTTATTTATAGACGTTTTCTGTTTAACTGTTAGCCCCAAAATTTATGGAGTTGAACCAATTTGGCCCATTGTGTAGAAACTTCTAAATTTAGCCCCTTTGTATTTTAAACATATTTTAAAAGAAGTACTCGCATGTATGGACATTGAATTGTAAAGTCGCATTTCCATAGGATTTTAGCTTTGAGTTTTTCTTTAATAGATTTTCATAAAGGTAACATACTTTATGTGGAGAAATATAGATTTTAAAACTAAAATTAACCTATATATAAATACATATAAAAGAATAGTTGCATAGATAGGAGGTGAATGAGTTTTTTTTTGGACTTCTTTCTACTAATTAATTGTAATTAGAGTATTTTGTTTCCTCTCCTTACTGCTTGGGATGTTGGTTGCGATCAGTAAAAGTTTGTGATCCTTGAGTTAAAATGCGTTTTTTTGGGGTTGATGGAGCATGTGGTCCACCTGTGTACAGCCACCGACGAGAGGGTGATTGTTTGGGTGGCCACCTTAGACGTCTCATGTGCGTCTCTTTTATACAATGTTGATTTATATTTTGTTTAACTGGGAACATGTGATTTTTTTCATTTTGTTAATGGCAATCTCGTTTTTATCTTTATAGCCAAATTATAGTAAATACTTTTCAATTCCAATGCGCTTTGTTAGTTACTCGGATTATTGACCTACTTATTTTGACCTATGCTCTAACCTTTATTATAGTTGCACTCTACTCATGGGTGTGTGTATAGCTTGATGAATAACTGAAATAGCAATCACATCTTGGGCCAATTTGATAAAATTGAAAATTGAATTGTTTAGGTTGTATGTGGACAGCAATTTAACTCACAATTTGAAACTCAAAATTTATGGGGGTTTGTGAGAGGTTTTCGTGGACAGACAATTGGCAATTTGAGTTGAGAAAACTCAAATTCTTTTTTCTGCGAATTTAGTTAACTATGAATTGATATTTCAACTAATCACTTCCAATGATCTATTTATAATATAATATTATTTTACCTTTTTTTCTATTTTCTTCTTTCTTCTAATATACCTGTCGTCGCCAGAAACGACTAATTTATTTCTTGTTCGAATGATTTAAATAAATCTACTCTGAAAAAAAAAGGATTAATTTATTTCTTGTTTGAACGACTTAAATAATTAGTCTATTACCAGAAACGACTAATTTGTTTCACACTTTATTTCATGGAAATGTAATTTTTTAGTCTATTTGGTGGAAACAATTTTTTTTGGGAAAAATGTGTTAAATTTGAACATCTAATTAATTAAGCATGAATTCATATAATTTATATGTATATATTTTGTATTTAAAATAAATGCCATAATGGCCTGATAAATTAATTATAAGATGCAATTAATATTTGGTTGAGTATAAAATATGTACATGGTCAGCACTTCTTATATGAGTCGAACCAACTTTGTTTATATATTGTTTACATAATCAACTATGTGCATTCTGTTTTTGTCGACTAGGAAGTTCTTGTACATTCGTATGTTGGTTAATTTTTTTGGACGATAAAAAAAATGTATTATTATTTGGCTTATAAGTCGAATCAATTCAATTTGTTTATATCTTGTTTATATAATCGATAATGTGCCTTGTATATTTTTTTCATACAATATCTATATACGTCAATCTACTAGAGAACTCTTGTCGACATATTATGTACTTTCGACATGTGTTATGTATTTTATTTACATGCATTTTTTCGACGAAATATGCATAATGTTTATATTCTTGTACAAGAAACTTTCAATGGTTCAATGCAAGAATATTCACAAGGAAAATGAGGTGGTTGACACCCGAGTACCTCCTCTCATAGTGGAATTGTTGATTAAGGAGATATCAGTGGAAGTAATTGTTAGAATATGTCGAAGATCAATTGACTTACATTTATTATATACAAAGCATGTATTTGGAATTGTATTTTATGCTCTTGTTCATCAAATATGTGACTTGGTAGTAAAACCCTTCTTGTTAATAAAATACTATTCTTGTTTATCCTTAGTTTTATCACATCTTGTATAATTAAACTAGTATGAAGTTGATTGATGATCAAGTTTTACTGATCATAAATATAAGATATAAAATCAATTTATAAATACATATTGAGAATATTGTATTGGACATGACCCAAAGTGAAGAAGAAATATTGTATGGGTTTAAGTCATAAATATTTCTTCTCAGTTTTATGTTTGATGTCTTTTGACCTAATGTTTCTAATGATTCTTGCATGGGGAGAAAATATGTTTTGACATAGTCAAACATCACTTTTAATTAGGTGATTATTATGAATATTTTCTTGTGATGGCTTGAATATTAGAGAGAGTGAAAGAGATTTGTTCTTCTCTTGCTAGAGAGATATATCCATGGGCCCTTTGATAAGGAAGACTGGAGAATACGCATGGTCATGCTCAAATAAGTATTAATAAGGTGTTATTAATATTATTTATCGGAACGTTAAGTGAACCTACAGGGTCACATGAATAGACTATCTTATGAGCATGATGTCCACGTTCAATGAATCTAGATCATGTCCAGATTTGTTGAACATATACAAAAAGGGGAATCAGATTCCATGTTTTTTTTGTGAGTTAATAAGTAACTAATTTTATTTATCAGATAAATGAAATTAATTACTTAATATTATTCATCTAACTGTTGGATGATTATAGGAATAGACGGATGAGATTAAAACTGTCATTAGATGACAATTAGGGTTTTGATGTTGACAGCTATAAAAGGTTATGTTAACCTTTTTCCCTTTAGCCATATACATCTGATTAAAGAAAAAAAAGGCTTTAACCCTAGAACCGTGAGAGTAGTATCTAGCCTCTCTCTCTCCAAAATTTCACGTATTACTAGATAGCCAGAATTCGTTCTGAACAGTTTTCAGAATACCGAAAGGGCTAGCATCCCGATTGCTTGCGGAAGAGTTCGTAGCGTAGATACCAGTAGAGGGCGAAGCATAAATAGCAGCGCCTCCACACCTAATGGCAGAAAACATTGAGGTAATTTTCTATCCAATCGGTTTTTCTAGTATGTGCAGATCCTGTTGGCGAATTTTCGTAGTTTTATTTTTTTGTCTACGAATTCCAACAGTAAATTCAAGCGAATTAATCAATAAATATAGAAAACAAGCTAAAGATGAATGAGTCTTTTTATGCAAGCCTTTTGAACAAATATATGAAATGATTTTTAGTAAACGAGATATTTGCTCCGGACAGCCTCCAAATTTAGAAGCTCTGAGTGATATTCAACACTTAAATAAATAGATGGTATTTCAAAAATATGATAAATTATTTCAATATCAATATTATTATCTAAATTTAGTGAGACAATTCATTCCAAATTTTTATTTGAAGGACGAAAGACGAAAAACCGATAATTCTTACCTATGTCAAAGGATGTATTATACATTTGATGGCATCATACATCAATGGCATATTTGGATTAGAAGATAGAGGGTTCAAGCTCAGTAACTGTGACAAAATGTCTACGTTGAATCGGAATGATCTAGTTGTTAAGAGTAACCATATGTTATATGGTTCAAATAGAGAATGATCAACGAATGACTTAAGTTTAATGACACGGGCGTAGATGCAATTGTTATACAATTCATTCAATGTCAAGTTTCTAAAGACTTAAGTGATAAATTGTTGAGTTACATTGTTCTGAAAGGAGAGAAAATTAATTTTGGAGATATTTTTGCCCATAATATTGTGTTGACAATGCAAAAGCAAAAGCGACATTTGCCTAATGTGTGTCTTGTAACATACCTTTTGACAACAATTGGAGTTTCAATATTTGGAGAGCCAATAGAAAAAGTAACTTCTTTTTTTTTTTTTTTTTAAAACAAAAATCTATCAGGAATTCAATAGCATCGAGACGACACTGATAGTGTAGAAGAACAAATTCATAATTTGGAGGCAGATGTTAGATATGGGAGAAGGGAAAGGAGCAAGAGAATCAGAGGACGAGTTAGTCGACGTCGTTCCATTACAGACATGTTGCAGGAGCAAACAGATAAGTTAAAACAAAGTACGCATAAATTGAAGGATAAAATGAAGAAGCAAACAACAAAGGTAAGAAGATGTCGGATGAAATAAAGGAATTGAAATATTGCAAAACAGGATATGAAGGGGAGACATCTAAGAGGAGTCCTTCATATGCGTCTACAAAGGTAGTGATGGAAAGTGGTAGTGAAATGCCAATGGAGATATGTGAACAACCACCATCTTTGTAATGGAAAATATACCGGAAATTCAGGGGATCAAGAGTAGTGCAAGGTTGAAAGAAAAAGAAAAATTTTTAATATGAACATTTTTCTATGTAATTTAATGTTATATTCCAGGTATGTGTTTTTTAGATGTTTAATGACTTTTGTAATATTTTGTTCATGACTAGAATTTGTGAGTGAAGTATTTATTCAATCGATTGAGGATAATTACAAAATATCACTTAGATATGTCCAAAGTATAAAACCATCATCATGATTTCACTAAACTACTACACAACCCTTTAAAACTATTGAAATATAATATTTTTACCCTTATTATAGTCAAATGACAATTGACTAATAAATTTCTATAACAAAAAATTTTAAAATCGCAAACTGCGCCTATATGAGTTTGGATTATTTTTTTATGTAATAATCAGATTTCTTTTAATCATGAACCCTGCACTAAATAAATAAATAATAAAAAAATCTATGTTAATGTAATTTTCAATTTTATGATGAATCTCAATCAATAAATAGCTTGTAATGATATTTATGTTATTAATGATCCCCATATATCTACAGTCCCTAAAAAAAAAAAAAAAAAAACCCTAAAAGTATTAAGGACTTTTGACCCATAAGCCTTTTTAATGTTGTATACAAGCTTGCATCTAAAGTCATTGTCAATAGACTTAGAGGTTGCATAACATCTATTATTTGCAAGGTCAAAGTGCCTTTATAGAAGATAGGCTTATCATGGATAATTTCATTATTGCTTTTGAGACTTCTCATTCCACGTAGAACAAGAAGATTAACAACAGTAATCACTTTGCTCTAAAACTTGATCTTAGTAAAGTTTTTGACATAGTGGACTGGAATTAACTCGAGCCAGTTTGATTGCATGCGTATGCCTCTAAATATGGTTGAGAGGATAATGACTTGTGTCCTTACAGTGCGATATTCAGTTCTCATGAATGGCTCACTGTCTGCCAGCTTTACCTCCTAGAGGAATCCGTCAGGGAGACCCTCTTTATCCTTACTTATTCATTATCTGTGCAGAGGGTCTTTCTATTATGATCTATCATGCAGAAAGAAAACACTTTTTCTCTAGATTACCACTGGACTATACCAACAATATTTTGGCTTCTCTATTTTACCTAATAATAATTCAAATCAACCTCAAAATACATTTGGGCTTGGGCTACTAGTGGGATGCCAGGTAGGCCTAATTTACTTACCCTGGTGACCCACAGCTGCCACCCACTTAAATTAATTCCCTCCTTGACTCTCTTGGTTCCTTTCCCTCCCTCTTAACCGAGACTTTCGATTTTCCTCTCTCCACTAACTGAGACTCTCTCTCTCTCTCTCTCTCTCTCTCTCTCTTGGGACCACTATTTAACCTTTTATGCTCTAAACCCTAATCTTCAATCTTTCTCTTCCTCTCTTCTCTCACTTGCTTGGCCGCCTCTCACTGAGAGCTCTTTCTGCTATCTTTTCTGCCTCTTCACTTCGGCTTCTTCGATGATACCGGAAGGTTCGAGGAAGTTCAAGAGTTGGAGAATAAAATTAGACCAAGTTTCAAGACAAGTCTATCTTCTAAAGAGGAGAGATTCAAAGTGATTCAGAAACAGTTTTGGGTCAACTTTGAGACTAAATTGTATCGTTCTATGAAGAGTCAGTCAATAATATTTATACCATTGGAAAGCTCAATATAGTTTATGAGGAAACACAGTTTGTAAGTCGGAGTTTCTTACTTCAAGATATGATCAATTTACTGAAGTGTCTCATTTTTATCTGCTGAAGTCCATAGCTGCAAAATTAGCTTGATGGTCCAACTATTTTGAGTGTTTCTTGACTTCTTTTGGGACTTTATCTAGCTATTAAGTATTTTATGTTTACCAATAAGTCTTCCTTAGTTTTTGTTCCTTTTTAGTCAAGATTACTAGCTCATAAGTTAGCATTTAGTTTGGAGAGATGTTCCAACTATCTATATAAACTCTAGACTAACTCTTGTAATGTAGACTTGAATTATATACAATATTTTCAGCATTTGGCTTCTTGAGTAGAAGGTTTCCTTCTTCCTCATTTTATTTTTATCTCTTTGATGGATTTCATTGAGTGGCGAGTTTTGTAAACTCTTGTCCTTAGGTAGATTCCTTTGGTGGGTAGTTTGTATGTTACTTTCATATTATTCACTAGTATTTCTGGTATCAAGTGGTATCACAGTTTTAGTTGTAATGGTTAGACAATGCTGGAAGCCGAATGTTGATGAACCAACTCATTAACGTGACCTTCGTGGCATGGAGTCGGATGAAATAAGGAGACAAGTGAAGCAACTCAATAACGTATTGAATGAGGTAAAATTGTAGAACATGATGACTATGACAATTGTGAGGATGTCAATACATTCCATAATCCTTCATTATCTAGTGCTAACTCTTCCTCTCAGTTCCATACAAAAACATGATAAAGGTTTTGGTTGCAAGATTGAGATAGCAAAATGTTAAAATTACTGTAATCAAATTGAGAAAACATGCATCAATTTGGTGGGAGCATTTGAAGAAACAAAAAACTCGAGATGGAAAAAGGAAAATTACCTCTAAGGACAAATGAGAAAAGCTTTGAAGAAAAAGTTTGTGCCCGAGAATTATCACGCAATAAGTTCCACCAAAAGTCACTTAAATACTGACCCGTATCCATATTTTAACTCTAGTTTATTAATTGTATTAAGTGAAATTTGAACACTTGACCTCCTATATTGCAAGAAGTGATTGAACCAATGGACTACATTCACTTTTAGGATAAGTTATTAACAAATTTATTTATATTGTATATCAATAAGCTAGAATTGAATTATAAGCTTGATTGTTAGCGTATTTATTCAAAAAAGTTTCTTTTACTAAATAATAAAAACAATTTTTTGAATGAATACATATTTTCTTATATTATAGATTTTCAATAAACATATGCAACTATTAGGTCCAAAATTTTCTACTTATAAGATAACTCATAAATTAACATTTTTCTTCCCTTATTTCAATCATACAGTGATGTTATACACATCCTGAATGTAGACATTACTTTTCACAACACTACCATTAAAAAAGTTATTTGCAATTTTTTTACTAATTTTGAGAGAGATCAAGTAATTGAAAATATTATAAATTTGTCTCACAAAATGTATATGTGCAAAAATATAAAAAATATCACTACATTCTTTTCCTCTTTTTTAATCTAAAAGATTATAACGTATGAACCTTAGTAAATTTATTTATTAGGTAATCTTTAATCTTTTATTAAATAGTATTTAATAAAGTAATACTTAAAGTTTTTCTATATGTTTTTATATGAATAAATGTGTAACACAAACTTACAGAGTATATAATATTGAATTGTAACTTTTATATATATATATATAATTTAGTTATACATTTTATTTTACACGCACACATATTGTTTATGTTTCACATATTGTTTATGTTTCATACATTTTGGTCGCATTATGGGTGACATTTGAAGCTGTGCTATATTTTGATAGCATTTGAGTTTGTGTCATATTTAAGTGGCAATTCGAGTTTGTGTCACATTTTGGTAGCATTTTATATTTGTGTCATATTTTTGTGGCATTTTTTCATAGTACCATAATTTTATAGCACTTTATGTGGCAATTGTAAAAAATGCCACAGGTGTTGTGCCATATGCTATTAAATGTCACAAAAAAATGGTAGTTTGACATAAATGCCACTATTTAATGGCACATATAGCAAATGCCACAATCTAAGTGCCACGAAAAGTCAAAATTGCCACAACGTATCGACAAGATATGTTCCTTAAATTCCTAGTTTGAAACAAAAAAATTTGAGTGTTGGAGATTACATGGCTGAATTTGAAGATCTCATGTTGCGATGTGATGTCTATGGCCTAATGAACAAATAATTACTCATTATCTTGGAGGTTTTGCATACTGAAAAATTTGTAATGTTGTTCAATTGAAGCCTTATTGGACATACCATGATATGTGCAAATTGGCTCTTAAAGTGGAAAAACAACACAAAGAATCCAAAATAAGTTCTTTTCATTTCTACCAACAATGAGGAAATAGTAACCAAGAAACCTCATCCCCATGTAAGGTTGCTGATCCGAAGAAACAAGCTACGCAGTCAACCAAAGGAGATAATCAAGTGGCTGGTCCTAATCGCTCAAATACTTCTAGTACAGGTAAGAAGTGTTTTAAGTGTCAAGGATTTGGACATATTGCTTCTGACTGTCCAAATCATAACATTGTTTCTCTAATGGAAGAAGACGTTTTGGATGAGGTTGATGAGAGAGAACCTATCTATAATGAAGTAACATATGAGGATCATGGAGAAGCCTTTGTCTTACAAAGAAACTTGAGTGCAACCCATGTGGACAATAATTCTTAGCTTCGACATGACATCTTCCATACAAGGTGCATTAGCCATGGAAAGGTATGTGATGTGATCATTGATAGGGGAAGTTGTGAGAATGTGGTTGCTGCCAAGATGGTGGAAAAGTTGAATCTAAAGATCGATGATCATCCACAACAATACAAGCTTTTTTCGGCTTCGCAAAAGAAATGAGGTAAAAGTTAATAAGAGGTGTCTTGTTCAATTTTCTATTGGCCCTAAATACAAGGATGAACTATTATGTGATGTTGTTCCCATGGATGCTTGTCATTTACTTCTTGGTAGACCATGGCAATATGATAGGAGTACTTCTCATGATGACAAAAAATACTTACTCTTTTATGAAGGATGGTGTAAAAATTGTGTCCTATTAAACTACCTCATGATGGGGGTAGCACTTTCCTCTCTCAATATGAATTTGTTAAAGAGATATATGAGTCTTCTGATGCTTATGCTTTAGTTGTTCTTGAGGAGAATAAATAGGATGTTGAGGTTCCACCCGAAGTATGCCTACTTTACAAGAATTTCATGATGAAGCTCTTGAAGAAATTCCTCCAGGTTTGCCTCCAATGCATGATATTCAACACTGCATTGATCTAGTACCAGGTGCTACTATTCTAAACAAGGCTCTTATACAATGAGTCCAAACGAACATGAGGACTTGAGAATTCTGGCACGAAAGAATACAAAGAAATGGGATCTTATTCTAGCTCAAGCTGAGTTTGCTTATAATTGGTCTTCTAGTCACATAAATCGAAAAAGTCAATTTAAAGTTTTTTTATGGCAGAAATCTTATTAGTCCTCTTGATTTAATTCTTTTACCTATTACCCATTCTTTTAGTACAGATTCTGAAGATAAGGCTAAATATATTAAGAATTTTCATGAGCAAGTTTGTGATTAGATTCAAAGCAAAATGTCAAGTATCAAAAGCAGGCCAACAAGCACAAAACATCAGCTTCACAGATTCATCTTTGTAAGGAAATATTTCCTAAGGAAAAACATAGCAAGCTCAAAGCCAGAGATGATGGACCTTTCAAAGTACTTGAAAGAATTGGAGATAATGTCTACAAGATTGAGCTACTTGGAGACTTTGGAGTTTCAACAACATTTAATATATCTAACCTCTCTATGTACGTTGAGGACGATTTCGATCAAGACTCAGGTCGAGTTTTTTCCAACTCAGGGGGTATAATACCGGAATGTTCGAGAAAGTTCAAGACTTGGAGAATAAAGTTAGACCAAGTTTTAAGACAAGTCCATGTTCCAAAGATGAGAGATCCAAAGTGATTCAAAAGTTGTTTTTAGGTAAAATTTGAAGACTAAATTGTATCATTCTACAAAGACTCTGTCAATGATATTTATACCATTAGAAAGCTCTATGAGGTTAGTTTATGATGCAATAAGCAGTTTGTAAGTCAGAGTTTCTTACTTCAAGATATGATCAATTTATTGAAGTGTCTCATTTCTGTTTGCTAAAGTCCATAGCTGCGAAATTAGCTTGATGGTCCAACTACTTTGAATATTTCTTGACTTCTTTTGGGACTTTAACTAACTATAAAGTATTTTATATTTACCAATAAGCCTTCATTAGTTTTTCTCTTTTTAGTCAAGATTACTAATTCCTAAGTTAGCATTTAATTTAGAGAGATGTTCCAACTATCTATATAAACTCTAGACAAACTCTTGTAATGTAGACTTGAATTCTACACAATATTTTTAGCCTTTGGCTTTTTGAGTAGAAAGTTCTCTTCTTCCTCATTTTACTCTTATCTCTTTGGTGTATTCTATTGAGTTGTCCTTAGGTAGATTCCTTTGGTGGCAAATTTTGTAAACTCTTATCCTTAGGTGGATTCCTTTGGTAGCGAGTTTGTGTGTTACTTTTTCATATTGTTCACTTGTTCTTAATATTTCTAGAATAATCCGGTGTGCTCTGCTACTATCAAAATCTTGTCCGCTTTTGCTTGACCAATTCCTAAGAGAACTATTGAAGCTTTAGTGTTTTCTTTGAGAGATTCTTTGAGGGGTACCATAATATTTTGAGGTTTGATTCCTGAGGGTATTTTTCATCTTCTTCTTAGAGTTCTTCCTGTTAGCCCTAAGGGCATTATTACTTATGATTTTGATTATGATTAACATATGCTTGTGTGAATATTTTAGCTAACCTTTCATAGAACAAAAGAAGCACTTTTGAAGTCTCAAGTCTACATTTTCTAAAAGCAAAAGATCTTGATGATGAGGGAAAAATGAAGGAGAAAAGACCAAGCCATTCCAAGATCAAGTCATTGAAGACCTTGTCTATGTTAGTGTGTGATAAGGTACTTCTTTGTAAAACTCCCTAATCTTACTCTTTGGTTATTGATCATATATAAAGCTCCTTTTACGATTTTCTCAATATAAACTTTTCTTAAAATCTAAGTATCCTTGATTGAGGTTTTGATGCTTTTGAAAAGTTCTTCTTATCTCTAAAATGATTATCAAGAATAAATGTTTTTGAAATGATGAGGAAATTTTTTTTATTAAAAGAAATTGGCTGTAAAAACTCAAAAATTCGGTCATCCAGTTTTAGAACCTGCCGTCCGATTTTTTCTATACTTAGAAAAAATCGGCCGTCCGATTTCTAGCATGACAAGTCCGAATCTTTCTGTTTAAGAACCGGTCGTCCGATTTTCTCATTTACTGTAAAAAATTGTTACCGTTACATAGAGTGCAACAGTTAATTTTTCAATAAAATATATATAGACTTTTTTTATCAGCCAAAAAAGCAAGAAGTTTGGTGAAATATTTATTGAGATTATTTAAGACTTTTAAAGAGCTTAAAAAAAAAGTACATTTCTAGCAAACACTTTCAATCCCAAACAAAAATCTTCTTGAGCTTCACTATTGATCATCATCAAAGAAGAAGAAAGGAGGAGCTTGTGGAAACATTCCATTGAGTTGTACCCACTATTTCTCAAGCTCAATTTGGTAACATTGTTCTTAAACCTATCTTTCTCTCTTATTGATATCAAAGGTTTGTGTTGAAAAACCCCTTGGGTAATCTTTTGATTTACATTATGTTGTGAATTGAGGTTGTGTGCAAAACCCTTGTAGGGTGATCCTCATATTTGTAGTTGGTGTAATTTTTGTTTATAGTGGATTTGAAAATTCCTTGGGTGTTGATTCAAGGTAGTGGATGTAACTCTTTGAGAGAGTGAACAAATATAAATCTTTGTGCCTTTCTTTCTAAGCTTCTAACTTATTTGTCTTAACCACAAAATTTTGTTTAGTTTGGAATTTTATTAAAAAGAGTTTTAGAATTCTCTTTCAAAGAAAATTGGAGGTTTATCCTTTAATTAACAAAGTTGTTTTTTAAAATTAGCCAAGAACCTTATTCACTCCCTCCCTCCCCCCCAAGGTTTTTCAATTGGTATCGTGAGCGTGGGCTTCTCTAAAAAAGGACTAACATCCTTGAAGTAAAAGATCTTTTTTTTTCTATGGCTAATATTTCTAATTTACCATATGTAGAAGGCTCTTCTACAAATAGACCTCCTCTTTTCAATGGAACAAACTATACTTTTTGGAAATTTAGAATTAAAATATGTATTTGTTCTATTAACTTTGACTTGTGGAGCATTGTAGAGAAAGGTCCTTACATTCCCAAAATTGATAGAGTAGCCAAGAAGGTTGAAGAATTTGATGAGTTCGACTCAAGGAAGATGACTCTAAACTTTCAAGCTATGAATATTCTTAGTTGTGCCTTGGATGTAAGTGAATATAATAGAGTGAGCGGATGCGATTCGGCTCATGAAATGTGGAAGTTACTTGAAGTAACTCACGAAGGCACTAATTAAGTAAAGGAGTCAAAGTTTAGCCATGTTGGTGAGAGACTATGAGCTATTCATGATGAAACAAAATGAGAGCATTAGTGACATGTTCACAAGGTTCACCAACATCACAAACGGCCTAAAGGCATATGGAAAAGAGTACTCAAGAGGAGAAGTGAATAGAAAGATTCTTGATGCACTTCCAAAAGCATGGCAACCAAAAACACTTGCTATTGAGGAATCAAAGGATTTGAGACTACTTCCTATTGAAGAACTCATAGGATTACTACTCACTTATGAAATGAAAATGAAAAGATTGAATGAAATGGAAAATGAAAAAAAAGGAAGAAAAAGCATTGCACTCAAGGCAAATGAGGATGATCAAACATACTCATCAAACAATGAAGATAAGGTTGATGATGATGAGGAATGGCCTTGATAATGAGAAAATTTAAAAGATTCTACAAGAAAGGTTTCAACAATAGAGGAAAGAAACCTCCATTCAAGAAAGGAGGACAAAGTTCATCACTCTTCAAGGCTAGGTGCTTTGAATGCAATAGCACCGATCATCTTGTAGCCGATTGTCCCAAAGCCATTGAAAAAGAAAAGGGAGCTTTAGAAGCCAAGCTTGAGGCATTAAAGAAGAAGAAGAAAGGCAAGGGCCTAATAGGAACTTGGGTTCAAGACTCAAGTGAAAGTGAAGAAGAAGAAAAGGCCAACATATGCTTCATGGCACTAGAAAATGAGGAACACAAATCAAGGCCATCTAAGTGGTACTTGGATAGCGGATGTTCAAGGCACATGACCGGGGACTCGTCACTTATGAGTGAACTCAAAGAAACCGAAAGTAGATTTGTCACATTTGGAGATAAGAACAAAGGAAAAATCATTGGTATAGGCAATATTGGTAACAATTCTTCCTCTCTTATTAAGGATGTTCTTCTAATTGATGGTTTAAAATTCAATTTGCTTAGTATTAGTCAATTATGTGATAGTGGGAAAAAGGTTGTTTTTGAAAGTGATTCTTCCTCTATCATTGATAAGCATGACAACAAAACTATTTTTGTTGCCAAAAGAGTTGGAAACGTCTATGTCTTTCATCTTGAAGATTTTCTTTCTCAAAACTTAAAGTGTCTCTCGGTTCATGAGGATGATGCATTTTTGTGGCATAGAAGACTTGGTCACGTTAGTATAGATTTATTGAACCAACTATCTTCAAAAGAACTTGTTAGGGGCCTACCAAAACTTCACTTTGAGAAAACCAAACTTTGTGATGCTTGCCAATGTAGAAAACAAATTAAGACATCTTTTAAATCAAAGAACATGATTTCAACTTCAAAACCTTTGGAACTTGTGCACATGGACTTATTTGGACCAATGAGGACCACTAGTCTCGGTGGTAAGAGGTATGCTTTTGTCATAGTGGATGACTACTCTAGATTTACTTGGACTTTGTTTTTGAGCCAAAAAGATGATGCATTTCAAGAATTTGTAAAACTTTTCAAAAAGGTTCAAAACTCCCTTGATTGTAAATTGATTTCTATAAGAAGTGATAATGGGAGAGAATTTAACAACCAAGATTTTACAAAACTTTGTGATGACCTTGGTATTTCACACAACTTTTCGGCCGCTAAAACCCCACAACAAAATGGTGTTGTGGAAAGGAAAAATCGCACTTTACAAGAAATGGCAAGATCAATGCTTTGTGAAAACTCTTTTCCTAAATACCTTTGGGTTGAGGCCGTTAACACGCATGCTACGTTATGAATCGTGTTACCTTGAGACCTTCTTTAAAGAAAACTCTTTTTGAACTCATTTTTAATAAAAACCCCCTCAATTGGCTATTTTAAAGTTTTTGGATGCAAATGCTTTATTTTAAACACCAAGGACAATCTTGGGAAGTTTGATCGAAAATCCGATGAGGGAATTTTTCTTGGTTATTCTTCAAACAAAAAGGCTTTTAGAATTTTCAACAAAAGAACCTTATGTGTTGAAGAGTCTATTCATGTTAATTTTGATGAAACTAACATTTTTGACAAGAAAGTTGATGATGATGGCATAGATAACACTCTTAGTAACCAACCATTGTACACTCAAGCAATGGAAGAGCATGCTATGGAGGAATGTGGTGGACACTACTCTTTTTACAAAAACCTCTTGTAACAATGATCTTCTTCTTGTCCAAATTTATGTTGATGATATTATTTTTGGTGCTACTGATGTCTCTTTATGTGAAGAATTTGCCTCACTTATGCAAAAAGAATTCGAAATGAGCATGATGGGAGAATTGACATACTTCCTCAGCCTACAAATCAAGCAAACGAAAGAAGAAATCTTCATCAATCAAGATAAGTACACCAAGGAACTTCTCAAGAGATTTGGGATGAGTAATGCAAAAGGTATTGGCACTCCTATAAGCTCGTCATTGAAGCTTGACAAAGATGAAAAAGGTAAAACAGTTGATGAAAAGATATATAGAGGTATGATCGGTAGTTTACTTTATTTAACAGCTAGTAAGCCGGATATCAGGTTTGTTGTATGTTTGTATGCTAGATTCCAAGCTTGCCCCAAGGAATCTCATTTAATAGCTGTAAAACGTATTTTGAGATACTTAATTTCATCATATGATTATGGCTTGTGGTACTCTAAACAATCTTGCTTTGATCTTATTGCCTACACCAATGCGGACTATGCTTGATGTAAGGTAGAAAGGAAGAGTACAAGTGGAAATTGCCAATTCTTGGGAGGATGCTTAGTATCTTGGTACAGCAAGAAACAATCGTGCATGTCCCTATCAACCACCGAAGCGGAATACATTGCAGCCGGTTGTTGCTGTGCTCAGGTACTTTGGATGAAACATACATTGATTGATTTTGGTGTTTCTTTTAAGTGCATACCTATTATGTGTGATAACACTAGTGCCATAAACATTTCCATAAATCCTGTGCAACATTCAAAAACAAAACATATTGAAATCAAACATCACTTTATTAGAGATCATGTTACTAGAGGTGATGTAATTTTAGAATATATTTGCACAGAGGATCAAATTGCTGATATTTTCACAAAACCTCTTTCGGAAGATCGCTTTTTCTATTTAAGAAAATTACTTGTTATCCGTAAATTTAATGAGTAATGTGTGTTGCTTGTATCTGTTTTCCCCTTACTTCTGTTTCTCTTTTCTTGCTGAAAATTTTCCAAAAAATTCGGACGTCACTTTTATAAATAGGACGTCCGGTTTTAAAACCGGACTCAAAGTTTTCTCTTAAAAAATTCTAGAGATATTCGGACGATAAAACCGGATGCCTTCACAAAAACTCGGACATTCGATTTCTTCAAATCACAAAATACCGGACGACTAATTTTTAAAAACGGTCGACCGAGTTCTGAAAAAGGGTCGGGTCTGTGTTTTTAAAATCAGCTTTTCTCAAACATTTCACACTTTTCTCTCAACTCTCTCTCACTCTCTCGACCAAAAACTCCCTCCCTCACAAGACCCATCCAATTTCTTTTTCCGATTTTCAATCTTCTTCTTCTTTTACTCAAATTCATCCCTCAACACAGCAAAGAAACTATTCTTCTCTCTGTTTTGTTTGCTACAACCTGCCAATCTCAAACTCTTCATCTTCTCTCAAACCCTACCCAAGTATTTCTCCAAAATGGTTGAAACAAAGAATGCTAAAGTTGGTCAAGGCCAAAATCCTGAAGAAGGAGGCACTAGTAGAGGGAAAGGAAAGGGAAAGAGGGTACCTTCTGGAACTGGGGTTTCTGCAGCTAGGGCTTCAGAGAGGTTTATTTTAGTGAAGGAGGCTGTCAGGTTTGAAGAATGGACTAGAAATCGACGAAAAATTGCTCAGGGTCATCGGGTGGACTTAAATGATATGCAAGGTATGGAGGCTATCCCTCATCTTTTTGAACTAATTGGTTGGATACCACTGCTAATTGTGAATGGACTCTATTATGTGGATATGATATATGAGTTTTATGCAAATCTCCACAAGGGAAGAATTGAAAGAGTGGATAATATTCCACACCAATGGGTTTTGACTAGAATTGGGGGTAGGGATATTGCATTTGATGATAGATTGTTAAATGAAATTTTGGAAACTCCTCAAGATGGTATAAGATTCTACACCAAGAACAAAAAATGCTTTGATCCTAACTTATACAATGAAAGACGATTTGAGGAAATTTTCACTAGGGGAGAAGTTTTAAAGAGACATGATGATAGGAATGCTAACAAGCTTGATGATTATGGGAGATTGCTCCATCACATGATCTCTAACATCATTATTCCAAATGTTGGGCATAAATCATCTATCATCAACATGCACTCATTTGTGATACTAGCCTTACATGAACATAGGAGGATTAATTTTGGATATATGGCTATAGAACATATGCTAGCTACACAATCCTCCTCAATAAAATACTTGCCGTATAGTTACTTTATCACAAAAATCCTCCAACACTTTGTGATCAATTTGGTTGGCATTGGTGATCACATTGGCCATGGAAAAATCTACACTCAACAAACCTTCAAAAGAATGGGGTTTGAGAAAAATGACGATGGGACATTCATTCAAGGTGGACAAGATGATGATGACAATGATGAGGAAGATGATGATGAAGATCAAGAGGGTATGAATGTGGAAGAAAAGGAAAGTGACAAAGAAACGGAGGTTGAAATCCAAAGAAGAAAAACAAGGCTAAAGAAGCGACAAGAAAGAACAGAGGAAGGCTCATCTTCGAGGAGCATGAGTCATCTAATGGATATGATAGCCTCTCTACAAACTTCAATAAACACTCGGTTTGACGCATTCGATGGTCGCTTTGAGGTTTTGGATGGGAAAGTCTCTAACATTCAAGAAAGGCTTGATGCATTGGATCAAAAAATGACCGACACACAAGAACGGGTTATGAGACTCGAGCAAGGAGGAGGAGATAGAGATGATTAAGATTTCTTTTATAAAACCTTCTCTTTTTCCCTTGTTTTGTCTATGGCTCTTTTCAAACTCCTTGTGGTTTCCTTCTCTTAATATTATGCCTTTTGACTTGATATATGTTATCTTAATTTACTTTTGTTATGCTAAGTGATCCATTTGTTGCTATCTTGTGTTGCTTGAACTCTTTTGTTATGGACTTCATGATGATCACCTAATGTTGAAAGTCTAATTGCTACCTCTTCTATGATCCCTTAAAATTTCTCTCATAAGATCCTTTTTTGATTTATGACAAAAAGGGGAGAAAATAGTGCAAGATGTAAGGGGGAGAAATCTTTGTAATATGTTATATGTTGATGCTTCTTCATGTTTATGCCTTGTTGGTGCCTTAGTATTTCTTATACTTTGTAGAGTTGCTAGGGGCTATTTGGCTTAGTTTGGACTTGTGATCTTCCTTAGCCATATTTGATATGAAGCATGTTTTTAGGGGGAGTTATCTCTCTCTTATGGTGATTGTTGTGCCTTGTTCTTATTATTGATCCTTTTTTAAGCATCACCATACTTTTGCTCTTGCTCTTTTGTTCTTCTTGCATATATGTTTGTCATAATCAAAAAGGGGGAGATTGTTAGCCCTAAGGGCATTATCACTTATAATTTTTATTATGATTAACATATGCTTGTGTGAGTATTTTAGCTAACCTTTCATAGAACAAAAGAAGCACCTTTGAAGTCTCAAGTCTACATTTTCTAACAGCAAAAGATCTTGATGATGAGGGCAAAATGAAGGAGAAAAGACCAAGCCATTCCAAGATCAAGTCATTGAAGACATTGAAGACCTTGTCTATGTTAGTGTGTGATAAGGTACTTCTTTTTAAAACTCCCTAATCTTACTCTTTGGTTATTGATCATATATAAAGCTCCTTTTACGATTTTCTCAATGTAAACTTTTCTTAAAATCTAAGTATTCTTGATTGAGGTTTTGATGCTTTTGAAAGGTTCTTCTTATCTCTAAAATGATTATCAAGAATAAATGTTCTTGAAATGATGAGGAAAGTTTTTTTCTTAAAAGAAATTGGCTGTAAAAACTAAAAAATTCGGTCATCCGGTTTTAGAACCGGTCGTCCAATTTTTTCTACACTTAGAAAAAATCGGCCGTCCGATTTCTAGCAGGGCAAGTCCAAATCTTTCTATTTAAGAACCGGTCATCCGATTTTCTCATTTACTGTAAAAAATTATTACCGTTACACAGAGTGCAACGGTCACTTTTTCAATAAAATATATATAGACTTTTTTTATCAGCCAAAAAAGCAAGAAGTTTGGTGAAATATTTATTGAGATTATTTAAGACTTTTAAAGAGCTTAAAAAAAGTACATTTATAGCAAACACTTTCAATCCCAAACAAAAATCTTCTTGAGCTTCATTATTGATCATCATCAAAGAAGAAGAAAGGAGGAGCTTGTAGAAACATTCCATTGAGTTGTACCTACTATTTCTCAAGCTCAATTTGGTAACATTGTTCTTAAACCTATCTTTCTCTCTTATTGATATCAAAGGTTTGTGTTGAAAAACCCCTTGGGTAATCCTTTGATTTACATTGTGTTGTGAATTGAGGTTGTGTGCAAAACCCATGTAGGGTGATCCTCATATTTGTAGTTGGTGTAATTTGTGTTTATAGTGGATTTGGAAAATCCTTGGGTGTTGACTCAAGATAGTGGATGTAACTCTTTGAGAGAGTGAACCACTATAAATCTTTGTGTATTTCTTTCTAAGCTTCTTACTTATTTGTCTTAACCACAAGATTTTGTTTAGTTTGGAATTTTATTAAAAAGAGTTTTAGAATTCTCTTTCAAAGAAAATTGGAGGTTTATCCTTTAATTAATAAAGTTGTTTTTTAAAATTAGCCAAAAACCGTATTCACCCCCCCTAAGGTTTTTCACTTCCTTTTTACTAATTTTATTTACTTCTACTTGAAGATCTTAGATAACTTGTTTATGATTTTGGATTTACTTTGATTTTGTAGTAGATAGGTTAATCTATTTTTTTTTTTTTATCTCCAATTTGATTGTAATAGTAATTAATGTTTACGGTTCCGATTCCTAACAATTACAATTTACTAATGCATGCCCTTTAATCTCACATTTGTTTTTTTGCATATGATAGTATCATGTTTAATAGAGCTGATATACAAAATGCTGAAGCCATTAAAAAGATTTTACAAGACTACTTTGCCCTTTTAGGTCTAGAGATAAATTATCGTAAATAATCACTCTATTTTGATGAACAAGTTCCCAGTGATTTAAGGAGTCTATTACCTATATTTTAGGGATTCATAATAAGGGAGGTCAGGGAACCTGTCTTGGGTTGCCATGTCTCATAGGTAGATTCAAAAAAGATATTTTTGAATTTGTTAAAGAAAGAGTGTGGTAAAAAATCAACAGATAGAAAGAAAAAGATTTTCCCTAGACAGGGATGGCGATCCTCATTAAAAGTGTTGTCCAATCTATCCCTACTTATGCATGCCCTGCTTTGTTCTACCCTCAAACATTATTAGGTCCATTAACTCTATGGTCCTCCAACTCTTCTGGGGGTTGGAGGGCAGTTAAAAAATGTGCTAGAAAGCTTAGAGTGATTTAAGTAAACCAAAGAAATAAGAGGGGGGTTAGGATTTAGGGATTTTGAGGGCTTTAACTATGTACTGCTTGCCAAATAATGCTGGCATCTCATTAACTCTCCATCATCATTGGTGGCTCTCTGTCTCCAAGCAAAGTACTAACCCTCGGGAAACTTTCTGGCTTCTTCGCTTGACCATAGGCCTTCCTTTTTGTGGTGCAGTCTCTTGGAGGGAAGAAAATTGCTCTCTCTGGGACTCCGATTTTATACTGGTAATAGACTTTCCACTAGCATCTCTTTAGATGAGTGGGTTCCAGCTCTCACAGAGCGCACTCCCTCATCCTTCCACCTCTTTAGAGGGCTAAAAATAAGGGTAGCCGATCTCATTGACTATAATCAATGCTGATGCGGAATTGATAGAATTAGACATGTCTTTCTCCCTCATGAAGCTAATGCTTTTCTCTGTATTCTCTTAAACCCAACTTCACTTGCTGACCAATTAGTCTAGAATTTTACTCCAAATGGAATCTATAAGATAAAGTTTGGGTACAAAATTAGAATGGATTTTAAACAGTATAATTAAAAACCCACCAAGTTTGCTAATTAACAGTATAATTATTCAGTCTTCTTGAATATATAATAATATTAATTGACTGAAGTTTTTCTCTTGATTAAAGGGTATTTTAGATATTATAAATTTATTTTGATTAATTTTTAAAAGTAAAAGAAAGTTCGGGATCTTAGTTAGCCAAATCCCCTAACTTCAAGAGTTTTTTGGACTTAATACTTTTTTTAAAGATGAAATTTGGGTAAATTCTTTCCCCTTTGATCGCATAAATATTAGTCCTAATTAACCAACTACAATTAGTTCAAAATTCTCCTTAATTAAAATATAACTCTATCTCTATTCACCACTTATATATATTATGTAAGTAAGTTTTTGTTTCCTTCTCTTATATATTATGTAAGTAAGTTTTTTTTTCCTTCTCTAGCAGAGAAGATGCTTCACTAATGCAAGATGAAAATAACAAATTATAGATTTTAATTATTTTCATAATTTGAGTTTAGCATAATTATCAAATTAATTATTTTATCATTAATTTTATTAATTTATTAAAGTTAGATATTTATTTTTGAGGATATAAATCTTGATAAATTATATTCATCTCAAATAAGATTTTTCAATATTAACTAATCATAGTTTTAGTCTCCTTTTTTGAAATTTGCTGAGCAGACTAAAATATTCATTTCAAATTGGATTATATGGAAAAATATATCAATTAATATTTATGATAAGATAATTTATATTATAGATTAGTTTTAACGAAAGAAAATAAAATACAAAAAATTTTAAAAAGTTCAACATGAATATTTAGTAAATTATCTCTAGAATTCTTAACTTTTTTTTAAAGAAAAATCTATCCTGAAATCTTATGATTTTCTCATATATATATATATGTATTATCTTTAAAATTTATCGGCTCCATTAGTTATTAATTAAGCTATTTTGTTAAATTTAAAGAGACACCGACATAGAGTTTAAAGTCCAAACTAGAAATGTGGAGAGTGCAGATTAAGGGCACCAAAGCTATAGATATTTTTTAGGATTCCGCTTTCACGAATCCATAAAAGTCGTTGGGTCTTTTGATGACCTATATTGAAAGCTTACTCGATTTTGAAGATTTTGCAACAAATTTGAGCCTATTTGGTTGAGAAATGAATGAGTTATGTTGAGATAACTACATCTTGTTTTCATGCTCTATTTTGCTGGAATTATTTTCTAGTAATCTACCTATCTTTGATTTGTGAACCAATTATCTTAGTTTTGAATTTGCAACTTATTTTGAATATAATTATAAGTGTTTTCTGATCTTTTCTTGGAAATTAGACTCATTTGTTTACTCATGCTCTTGAATTTTTCCTTGATATTCTATGCCTTTTACATGTTCGATAAAAGTTCTATTTGAATCCTTTGTTCTTATCTTTTGAGAATTTGCTTGCTTGATTTGCTTGGGAATTTCTTATAACTTGGAAGTTTTAGAAATCACTAATTCTAGTGGGTGAGGAAAAGTGAAAGACAAGAGGGTGAGCTCATTAATTTAAAAGCCGTAGAGAGTGAGAGTAAACACGAGGGTTGAGAGTATTTACCTTGAGCGAAACACTTAGGGAGTGGTGAGGTCCTTTGTTTTCTATTACTTGCTTCTATTTTGTAGGTGTCAATGTTCTCATAATGTATGGGATGAAGAAATAATGAAGAGAATATGATGAATACCATGAAGGCTATGATCATGGTGCCCATACTCATGAACGATATAACTTTGGTGCTTACGGTAGGAATGATGGTGATAGAAGGTGGAGGTATCCAAGGAGTATGAATGCCTTTTATGGGAATAGAAGCTATATATATATATATATATATATATATATGAACCAATGGTTGAAAGAAGGTTAATGGATAGTGGTGACCTTGTTGGTAGAGAAATAGAAGAAAGAATAGTGATGGAGGCTTGGTCTCAATATTTGATGGATATGGAAGGACATTGGTAGTCATGAGGAATCTTGATCCTCAAGGCCTTGGAGGAGTGTCTATTCATCAAAGGGAAAGATTATTCCATAGGCGATGCAATATTGCCAATAAAGCTTATCACACCATTATTGTTGGAGAAAGTGTTGCAAACTTAGCTAGTGCCTACCTTGTAAGGAAATTGAGTTTTCCCATCATGGAGCATCCTAAGCCCTATCGCTTAAGATGGTTAAATGTTCAAAAGGGGTGTGGGTTACTAGACAAGTATGGGTACCATTTTCCATTGGAAAATACATGGATGAGATTCTTTGTGACATTATTCCAATGCAAGTGAGCCACTTAATATTTGGGCAACCATGGATAGATACAAGGCAAGCTTCTTATGATGGCGTCAAGAAGACATATTCCATTGATTGAAAGTGTAACACCCTACCCAGTAAGCAGCTGGCATCACTTTAAAATTACGGACGTTATAAAAATAGAATTTGGGATCTGATATAGTTGAGTATAGTGTTTTGACACCTAATGGCAATTTGTTAATACTTCGGAATGAGAGTAAAACTTTATTATATTAAGCTTTTAGAGTGGAGTTTATAAGTATTTTAAGTGGGATTTTTTCTAGTATACATGACAAGTACATTTTAGAAATTTAAGTAATTGATATTCCCATATAAGGTTAAAAAGAAAAAGAAAAAAAAACTTCACAACTAAGGAAATGGTTGCCACTTCTTGCGCCACTCGTCACCCCACTATTCTCTCTTCCTTTTGTTTTTTTTCTTTCTTTCTTTTTCTCCCCCAACCGCCTTAATCCCTTGTGTGTGTTTATATACACATATATATATATATATATATATACACATAGCATGTCTTCCTTTTTTTTTTTTGAAATTTTTCTGGCAACAAAAGAAATATAGAAGCAGGCATAGTTATATACTCCAGTTGAGGTGAGTTATTTGAGTTTTGCATATTCTTTTCTTTATTTTTATTTTCATTTTCGTTATATTATATATATATATATATGGTTTAGGCTTGTTGATTTTTTTAGGATTTAAAGATTTATATAGATTTTAGTATACAATATATAGTTAGTTATGTTTTCTTAGGATAGTATATTTTTTAAGGGCATAGAATTTTCAATCTTTTTAAAAAAATTAGTATAAGTATATATATATATATACATCTTAAAGCATTTTGTAGGATCTCTATATTTAGGAAATAGGGTTATTTGATTGGTACCTAAATATTAAGTATTTTCTTATCACTATATTTGTAGGAGTTTAGCACCAGATCTGCATCCAAGTGAGTCCACAAATCCCGTTTTAGTATGTTATTTCAAATATTACGGGCTATATACATATGTTTTATAAACCTGTTGGAAAGTATTTACTGCTTTTGGAGCGATATAATTTAGCATGTTTTGGAGATTTTCTCCATAATGTGTTAGATGCTCCTTAGAAAATGCATAGGAGTGGTGCTCCATATAGGTTTTGTGTTTTCAAAACAGATTATTGTTGTGAAACAGAATTTATTTGTACACAGGTTTTCTGAAATATTTATATGTTGGAAAATACTCTATCCATGAAAAGTTACATGTTTTGACATGCATGGATATAGATTCGGCATTGGCATAATTGTGAAATTGGCATAAGCATGTAATGACTAACGGATGGGGATTTTTGCTGCTCTAAAATGTTTATGACTTGAATCTGTTTCAACGGCCAGGAAAGTGGCCTTTCGGTTTGTAAATACATATGAAAACCCCATTCTGACCAGGGTTAAAGTTCTGGTTAAAATCATGCAAACGGAAGCATTACATGATTGCACTGTACGTGGCTAGTTCCCCGTACTAGGGCCTCTTCTGATGATGTGGACAGGTTTTTGACTCTCAGGGTGGATCCATTTGAAGAGGGGCGTAGTACTTGGAGGGTTTGGCCCAATCGGTATCTACGTGAACATCGCATCAAGCTTTGCAGTGGGTCGGCTGCCTTGTGGAGAGACATGAGGGGCTCGAAACCTAAAGTTGGTCTCAGGGCAGATCTGGTAGGTGCCCCAGGAATCTGTAGCTTGGTCTGGCCAGTGATATAGGAAGAGCGGTTGTTATGGAATCGAGCGCTTGTATGGTGTTTGGCTGGTATTGATTATAAGATACTAGAACTTCGTTCTGATGATCTCGATATGGGATCCAAACTTTGTCCGTGGAGCCCTACTGTTGCATTACATGTTCTTTTGAATTTGAGTATGGAAACTACGCTAATGTGTCTTGATTCGCTCAGACTTTCCAACTGCGCTTGAAACCCTCATGTAGGATCAAGCATCAGTGTTGATAAAGTAACAAAAGAAAAATGTTTTCGTATAACATTTCATAAACTATTTTCATGAAACTGGATTAGCATTATTTTAAAGAAACCACTTAAGCACACACACACACACACAAACACACGTGGACTCAATGAGCGTTCGCGGTAACGTTTTTTCCTTATCACGTTTTTGTCTCAGTTGACTAGGATGGTTAGAGGCACAGTAAGTCGCTGAAGTGTTAGGCAGGGAGTTTTGGACCGAATCCCCCTGGAAGGACCTATTTTAAGGTTTTGTTTTTTCTTAGACTCGAGTCGTTTGTAAAGTTCTTCTTTGTACTTTGTCATGTGGATTTATTGATGTAAGATATTTTCATTTTTGTTTTAGAACGATCATAAGAAGTTTCTTAAATCTCGTGTTTTGATTGTACTATTAGTATTCGGTTTACTTAGTTTTTCTGTTGTGTACTGTGTGTATATACTTATAAGTGTTATTCTAGGGTTTTGCTTTTTTTTGGAACTTATAGTTTAGTGATGAGAGGCACGCAGATACCCTACTCAACTGCAGTTGACCTAGTGGTAGGGTTGGGGGTATCATAGAAAGGGGTGGTCTTAAGAGTACCCTTAAATCTCTCTCTCCTACTCAAGTGATTGAAGATTTAAAGAAATTGAAAGAGAATGCAAGGAGAATGAGAACAACCAAAGGGTGTTGAGATAGTGATTTGTGGAGAGGAAGAAAAGATAACAACTCATAGTGTTCTTAGTCATTTCTTGAACAAAGATGAGTGCTTAAAAGAAAAGGAGAATGATCTTGAGAAAAAAGAAGAACCAAGGAAATGAGCGAAGAAAAACGAGAGAATTCAAAAGAAGAGTTGAATGTATATGAAAAGAGTGGGGACTTAAATTCTTTGCTAATCAAACTACCTTTCTCTTGTTAGCAAATTTCTTTTTGTGTAGAATTTTGGATAACCAAGCAAGAGTCAAGAGGAAAGACTTGGCTACAACACTGTCAAAATAATAAGCTTCTTTCCTTCTAATTTCTACTGGTTTTTTGAGATTTATTTTAAGGAAATAAAGTTGTTCTTAATTGTTTTCATAGAATATGGAGATCATTTCACATTTCTTAACTCTCTTGGAACATATCTTGAAAGGAAATACTTCATTGAGTATAATTCCATATCTTCTACAATTCCTAGAGTTGGTGAATATGATTTCAATATTGCTAATTGTATTCCTTGTGTGCTAGGAGTTAAGGATAGAAGGAGCATGGAGAAAGAGGTTGGCCTGCTCTTGAAGACTTATCAATAAGCCTATCTTTTAACCCTTTTTCTTTATGTTATGAAGTTTCTCTTGAGGAATTAAAGTCTTTGTTGGATTCTTATACTTTTCAAGTGAGCTTGGTGATATGTGCATAATTGCTTTCGAAGGGAACTTTTTCCTTCTTGTGCCATCTATGAAAAAATTCATTTTTTCTCATTTCCCTTTTGAGGATCCATCAATGAGTAGTAGTGTTATGTTTGATCCTTCTTGTTATGTCTTTGATAATTTAGATGATACTTCCTTTGTTAAGCTTAACATTATTGGCTTTGCGCTTGAATTTGATAGGAATTCTCTTCAACATATTTGCACTATAACATCAATGAGAGGAAGGAGGCATACCATGGAGTTCGAAGGTGAAGGTGAAAATGTTAGAGGAACAATAATCTTATGCTATGGGGATTTGACAATGTTTTTCTTCAAACCTATTCCTCTTTTACCTTGTGTTTTCCTTCAAATAGTTAAAATTGTTCTTAGATTTGAATGCCTTCTATGTGATTCTGGTTGGAAATTGTATGGTTAATCTTTTCACTTGTGAGTTAGTTCATGATATTGACCATATGCTTAAGTATTCCTCACCATGTGCTTTTCTTGAAAAACAACTTTTGGTTAGTATTGCTAGAATTAAACCATCTTATCATGACCTTGAGTTATTACATGATATTCTCCTCTTTGATAGACTTATTACTAATGACTCAAATTCTTGCACATCTATGTGGAGTAAGATTTGTATCTTCCTTCGAACTTTTGTTGAAAATGGTTATGATGAGAGAGCTTGTTCTTTCTTTTGGTCCTTACGTGGTGATTTTCATGCTATGTTTAAAGGAGAGTTTGTTGAGAATTGTGATTATGAATCATCTTTCCTTTATTTCTAAGAAAAAATTTGATGCATTTATTCCTTCCATTAAACTTTTGTGCAGACCTGAGAGATCATCCTACTTATCAGCTAGTTATCGGCTAGCTCAATCGTAAATCGGGCATCCCCATGATAGATTTAGCCAGCTTAGCTTGTCTCCCTCGGGACTCGCCATTCTCACTTATATAGGATGTTGGAATCCGTAGGCAAAAACAAAGTAAAATAAAACTACGGAAATCCACCAACAGGATCCGCACATACTAGAAAAACCGATTGGATAGAAATTACCTCAATGTTTTGATTGTTCGTTGTGAAAGCGCTGCTTTGTACGCTTCGCCCTCTACTGGTATCCACGCGACGAACTCCTCTGCAAGCGATCGGGATGCTAGCCCCTTCTGTGTTCTGAAAACTGTTCAGAACTGATCCTGACTATCTGGTAATCGATCGTATTTCGGAGAGAGGAGGCTAGATACTATATCGCCGTTCTAGGGTTTAGGTTTTGTTTTTCTTTAATCAGATAAAGGACGGCCATCAAGAAAAGGTTAACATAACCTTTTATAGCTGTCAATATCAAAACCCTAACTGTTATCTAATGACAGTTTAATCTCGTCCGTCTATTCCTATAATCATCCGACAGTTGGATGAGTAATATTAAGTAATTAATTTCATTTATTCGATTAAATAAAATTAATTACTTATTAACCTACCAAAAAATACAATATGGAATCTGATTCCCCTTTTGTATACGTTCAACGAATCTGGACACAATCTAGATTCATTGAACGCGACATTATGCTCACAAGATCGTCTATGCGTGTGACCCTATAGGTTCACTTAACGTTGGCAGTGAATGAAAAATGTCCTAGACATTTATTCACAAAACATAAGCGGCCTCTAGCAAGACATTATGCTTACCCAAGTTAAGTAAATGTAATAATAACCTAGCATCAGATTTAATATTTAGTCCTTTTATCACACGATATCCTAATTAAGTATAAGGTATGGATCAAGTCATCCTTATAAAACTTAGTTAGCCATTTACTTGATCACCAGGCAGACTGTTACAACAAATAATATTAATAACACCTTATTAATACTTATTTGAGCATGGCCATGCATATTTTCCAGTCTTCCTTATTAAGGGGCCCATGGATATCTCTCTCTAAAAAGAGAGGGACAAATCCCTTTCACTATCTCCAATATTCAAGCCATGACGAGAAAATAAGCCAACCAATAATCATAATGATCACCTAATTAAAAGTGATGTTTGACTATGTCAAAACATATTTTTCTCCCCATGCAAGAAACATTAGAAACATTAGGTCGAAGGACACCAAATATAAAATTGAGAAGAAATACTTATAACTTAAATCCATGCAATATTTCTTCTTCACTTTGGGTCATGTCCAATACAATATTCTCCACATGTATTTATGAATTGATTTTATATCTCATATTCATGATCAGTAAAATTTGACCATCAATCAACTTCACACTAGTTTACAAGATGTAATAAACTAGGGACAAATAAGAATAGTATTTTATTAGCTATAAGGGTTTTACTATCAAGTCACATACTTGATGATCAAGAGCATAAAATACAATTCAAAAAATACATGCTTCATAAATCATAAATGTGAGTCAATTGGTCTTAGGGCATATACTAACATAGGATTCCATTGTGAGTTATAAATTTGAATTTCCACATAAAGAACAAAAGGTTTTAATTGTTGAAGAATTTTTTAAAACTTTGTTGTTTGGAAACATCCATGGAATTCAATTCTACCATTTTCATTTCAAGGAATTTACGTGGTTGCTAAACTTTAGAAAGAAAATGAATGGAAGTTTAAATGTGTTTAAAGTCCATCTTTGTGATTTTGTGAAAACTACCTTTGGAAATAGTGTTTTTGAACTAAGCTTGAAGAATCTTGTTGAGAAACATCTTGTCTATTCTACTGCCTCTATTGACTTTCTCTTCAAAGATGAAACTTTAAATGATTCAATTGCTCAAAACAAAGTCTTGTGTCAAAATTGGGGATCAATCTCCTGGTGCTACCTTGCTTTATTCTCTAACTTTCAAGGAGTTTTTGGATGAGTTGAATTTCAAAACAGAATTGAAAGTTCTTCAAGTTTTGATGTTAAACCAAGAGTGTTTTTTGCTGACTAGTTTTGTGAAGCTCTTTTGAAAGAATTTGCTTCAAAACTTCTTATTTTACCATCTTCCTTTCAAAGAAATCTTTTGGAAACATGATTTAGAAAAAGAACAAGTTAGAACTTCTAAAGAATTTTACAGGAGTTATTGGTGGACTAGAAGTGTTAGTTTTGAATTTCGTTGTTTAGAGCTTTTGATCAAACAATGAGAAAATGTTTTGAAGATTCTTTGAAATGGAAAAGAGAAGGGATTTGGTGTTTTCATTTGCAATTTGAAGAGTTATTTTGGAAATTTAGTGTTGCAAATAAAGTGTAAAATCATGTTAAACCTTTCAATACCAATTTCTTAACTTCCAGAAGGAACTTTCTAGCTAATGATGTTTGTGATCTTGAGAGTTTTTTGGTTAAAACTTCTTGGATTCTTCAATATATTCCTAGAATTTTTCAAAAGCATTTATCAAGAATAAATGAAAGAACTTTGAAGAGTATTGAGAATCTAAGTTTATATTACCATCATCCGTTTAAAGATGCCATGTGTCAAACTCTTGATCTTCTTGATTTACTCTTCAAGTTGGAAAAGGAAGAAAGCTTGTATTATCATCCTTCTGTTACAAATGTTGATGTTAACCTTTTCTTTGACTTACAAGAATTCAATACTTTCAGTTGTGCTTCTTTTTGGAGAATTTTTGTAAATTTTGAGTGGATCTTGAATAGTCCTTTTCAAAGTTTTTTAGCCTTGAACTTCTTTGTTTACACTTCCTTTTTCTTATCATAGACCATTTAAGGAAGTATGTTACTTATGGAACTCTTATTGCGTTGCAACATTGTTTAACAAACTTAATGCTTTATTTGTTTATTCTCTTCTAAGTCTTGAGTGCTTCGGTAACTTTCATAGTATTGTGCCTTTTAATGCCTAGATTTCTAATGTTGCCCACCTCTTGTGGTTATTTAAAGGAATGGATTCGATGACGAATCCTTTCAAATAAGGGGCAGATGGTATTACTTGGGATGTGCAAGGAACCGTAGAGCTATTGCAAGGTCCGGTCGCAAGAGCCATGGCTAAAAGAATGGAGGATGAGCACTAAGGAAAGATAGCCATCTTTAAAGATATTATCCATGACTTGGCTTGGCAAGTGATAGGAGCTCAAGAAGAGGACTTTAGAAGATAAAAAATCTTCCTATTGTCTAGTGTGCAAGTAGAGGAATCCAAGGAAGCAAGCGTGGAAAGTTTAGAAGCTTAAAATCAAAAGAGGAAGGATTTATCTAGACCTTACCGTCGTCAGTAGTGTTCTGGCCAAGAAGAGATTAGAGGCATTTGACCTACCGCGCACGATAAGTTGAGACCTACCGTCACTGGAAGGTCTCAGCTAGTGGAGAAATTTGGATGTCTTTAACTTCCTTGACCCTTCAATTTGGTTGTAAACTTATTTTGACTTAAGTGTTAGAAGAACCCTTAAACTCTTTTAAGTTAGTCTAATACCTAGGCTTGGAATTTAATTGTGAAGCACACTATAAATATTCTTGTTGGCAGCCATTTTGTCTAAGTTGAGACATATGAAAATTATATAGAGAGAAGAACTAGAGTTCTTTAGGTTTCTTCATCTTCCTTGTAAATTAAGAGTTTCCTTTGTATAATTCAAGGCAAGGAATTTCTTGAATCCTTAATTCAAGAGTTCTAGTCTAATTTCCAAATCCTAACATCCCATTGAGGTGCCAACTCCATAGTTGGTGTTGCTTAGGTTTTAGGTCCTTCTTTGGAGTTGGAGAATAGGTGAGACTTTCTATAGTCTTGTTGATTCTCCCTCAAATATAAGGAGGTTAATTGTTTTCTTTTTTAGTTATTTTCTTGTAAGTGTTCTTTATTCTTCATATTTCTCCAAAAACAAGCATTCAAGGTGCCCTCTAGAAGAGAGTTGATCTTGGGAGCAATTGATCCTCAAGGAAGGCATAGGAGGATCATACCAATTGTACTCAAGTGAAAGTCATGCAAAAGTTATAAAAGATATGGAACACAAGAATTATCAACCAAGTCTAGAAATTAGCAGTCAAACACTCTATCTCAATTTATTCAAGAAATTTTTGAAAAATACTTCATAAAATCATTCTTCAATTGAAAACGATTTCTTTCTCTTTTTCAATTTCAAAATTACCACAAAAATGAAATCCTACCCCCACACTTAAACTCAACATTCCCCAATGTTGAAAAACAAAAGGAATATAAGGGGTAAGAGAACCTAGCGATAGAATGATGTGTCCAAGACAATTCCTTTGGCTTAGGGCAGTATCTAGAAGGTTCTCTGAAGCTTCATCAGATCTAAAAATAAAATAAAAAATTACTAAGATATTTTTTATATTTTTAAATTTTTAAATTTTTTGGGACTAGGAGAATTAAGGAAAAGGCAAACTAAACTAAGTGAAACTTAGATTACTCCAGAAAAAACTTAACTGTCCGACAAGAAAAAAATAAAAAAGATATTAAATTAAAAATTAATTCTTCTTTATAGTCTCGAGCTTGACTTTCTTTTTAAGTGGGACGATCAAGGAGGATGTTTGAGAAGAGAAATTTCTCCACTCATGGCTTTTATCCCTTTCAGATTCTCCTATAATGTTAGGCCCTTACGTGCAAAATTCTTTTTCTTCACATTCTCTTCTATACTTTATGTTGAAAGTGTTGCTTCTTCCTTGAAAGATTTATGCATTTTAAGGTTTGATTTCCTGCAACAACTCTAGAATTAGAACCAATTATAGAAGCCTTTAAGACATTTAAAGCACATAAAGATTCTCCATTTAAGAAATTATTTTATGATTCAAACTTATTTAAAATGACAAATTCATCCTCAACCTTTAATCTTAGTTGACCCTTTTCTACAACAATTAATGTTCGACTAGTATTCAGAAAAAATCTGCCTAAAATTAAGGATATGTCAGAATCATACTCTATGTTAAGAACAGTGAAATACACAGGGAAAGAGAGTTGATCAACGTTAACAAGAACATCCTCTACTATTCCCTTAGGATATTTTTTACATTTGTCAGCATTTGTAAAGACATAGTTGCGTTATTAATTTCCTTTAATCCAAGTTTTTGATAAATAGAGAAAGGCATTAAATTAATACTAGCACGTTATTAAAGAAAAAATCACTAATAGAACAAGGAATTTGAATACTCCCTAGGTCATTGAGCTTCGGTGGTAATTTCTTCAACAAGATAGCCGAACATTCTTCATTTAAGCACAATTGTTGGAATTTGTTCAGCTTCTTTTTGTTCCCTAACTTATCCTTCAAATACTTCGCGTATGATGGCATCTATGCTAAAGCATCTACAAGAAGAATGTTAAATTCTAGTTTCTCAAGTATTTCAAGAAACTTCTTAAAGTGTGAATTCATAATTTGGAGTTTAGCCGTATTAGGAAAAGGAAAGGAATTAATATCAATATTATCATTATTACATTCCATCTTACCTGTCTTACCTCTTCCGTCTGTAGGATTTTTTGAAGTTTGGGGGCCCGTAAGAGTGGTTTCTTTTTACTTTTGTTTTTCCTCCACATGAATCGATGTAATGGCCTTTACATCCTCTGGATTTTTCTCTGTATCATTTGGTAGAGATTCAGGAGATCTATTGAAAATAGCAGTTGATAACTGCCCCACTTGTACCTCAAGATTCCTTATGACAACCTTCATATTTTTATTATCCATCTCTCTGGCCTTGAAAAGTTTTTCTTTATTTGCCAAAAAAGTCGAGTTTTTTTTCTATAAATTGAAGTATTACTTCCTCAAAATTTGTCCTCTTCTCTTGTGGAGGTAGTGGTTGTGGAGGTTGCATCTTGATTGGATTATTCTGTCTCCATCCAAAGTTAGGATGATTTCTCCACCCTGGATTATAGGTAGGAGCATACAGTTCATTCCTTCCATTATTCTATCCTACAAAGTTAACGTTGTTAGTTTCAAATTTGGAATTTATGATATTACCTTTACCACATTGACTTGTAGGGTGGTTTTCATAGTAGAGCTCGCATTGGTTATTTATGGCAGCTACTTGTAATACATCAAGTTATCGATGAAGAGCTTCAAGTTGTGCCATCACATCTCCTCAATTGCGATTTGCCTCAATCACACTTACTGCTTTTTTTGTAGGAAGACCCCTTGGATTATACCATTGAGAACTACTAAGTGTCATTTTTTCTATTAGGTTCCAAGCATCTTTCTCCAAATTGGACATAAAAAAGCTCCCCCACTCGCAATATTTAGCACAGATCTAACCTTTAAACTACATCCATTATAAAATGTTTGTGCTTGCATTCCTAGTTGCATCCCACGATGTGGACACATTCTAAGGTATTCCTTAAAATGTTCCCAAGCATCATGTAATGATTCTATGGATTCCTGCATAAAATTGTAAATTTTAGAATGCATTTTGATAGTCTTAATAGGAGGAAAGAATTTATTTGAAAAGGCTTCTTGCAATTTAACCCAAGAATCAATAGAATTTGAAGGGAGAGATTTAGCCCTGCTCGGGCTTTATCCCTTAAAGAGAAAGGGAAAAGTTTTAGCCTTTTTTCATCTTCATAGACTCCATTGTTTTGAAAAGTATCACAAATTATCAAAAAAATTCTCAAAATGAGACTACGGATGGCCATGTGGCTTCCTAAAGAAAGGATTGTTTAGAACTATCTGAACGTATCCCGGTTCAATCTTAAAAAGTTGCACCCGTTATTGGTGGACAATTTATTGCTGGTTGAACCTCTTTATCTTTATCCTTTAAAGTCAACGGGTTCACCATCTTAGGATTCTCACTCTCTGATTCAGTGGAAAACTCTTATTCGGATGAGTTAGTCACCTCGTAGATGACCTCGTTTTTGTGCTTTCGATAAGAACGAGCAAAAGCCTCAATTTCAGGTATAAACTCTAAAACGTCCTTTTTGGCAGAACTTCGAATATGCATAAAACAAATAAAAAGAAACGATTTTTTTTTTGGATTTTATAGAATTTTAAGAAACTTAAAGACGGTGTAAACCCAGGTTTAGTATTAAAATTCCACACTAGAGAAAAACAATCCCCGGCAACAACGTAAAAAATTTGATGTTGAAATTTGCAAGTATACAAATATCTAGCAAGTAATATAATGATGAATAAGGATCCTCCCACGAGGATTGCTATCTAATTGGAGAAATCACCAAATTAACCAGACTTAAAAAAAAAAATTGATTGATTAATATCAAAACTATGAAGACTAATAGTTAAAACAAATAATAAACGAAAATTGTTTAAGAAAAATTAGATGATAAAGAACTGACTAAGGGCCCCCTAATCCAGTCTGCCTCCTTTTATGCCTATGGTTGATTATTCTTGATTAATTCTTGATCTGGTTAACGATGGAATTCTCGAGAATAAGTTAGACAAAATCTCTTGGTTGAAAAGCTCCTAGTCTTGCTAATAAACTAATTGTATCTCAATGTGATTTTTAAAAAAGCAAGACAACATATATCTCTTTGGGCCCTTCCTAACTTTCGTTGCCTACTTATTAGAGACCGCACAAAGAAACCGAATCTATCTCTAGTCAATTTTACAATATGTTATTATTATCCTGATCTAATTAAACCTAGGACGGCTCAGCGACAAATGTAATTTATGAACATACAATAATTGGCCAGAAAATCACAAGTATTAAGAACAGAATAATAACACTTAACCAAGAACAAGATAAAATATAAAAATCTTTTAAATAAAAGCAACCGTATTTATAAAAATTTCAAATTTCAAAGAAGGCCTTAGTTACAAAAGACTTAACTACTCATAGTAAATAAATAAATAAAAATAAGGTTTAGAAAAAGTCAGAAAAATCGCTTCCGAATCGGTCTTCTGAGTCTTCAATGATAAGATAGATTGTATCTAAATTAAAAGGTTACAAATCAAAACTTAAAAAGAATTAAAAAATTACTAAAAAGTAAAATTAAAAACAAACTAAAAAAGAAAAAGGAAGTACTTAAAATTAAAATTCTATAATTACTAAAACAAAAAATTTCTAAAAAAAATAATAAAAATAATAAAAATAATAAAAATAAAAAATATTAAACTGTTTTCGAGTGGATTGTGGGGCCGGTAACACGAATCCAGCGCCAATAGAATTCAGATTTGAAAACTGGACTGCAGATTGATGCCCTGGAAGTTTTCTGGAAGGGGATTTAATAGATCCAGCGCCGAAATTAACAAAAATCGGCATCGGAATTTCTTCGTCAAAATTTCACGCCTATTGAAAGTATGATTTCCAAGGAAGCCAATTTCAATTTCCAATTCCAATAAAAGTTGGGGGTTAATAAAGGCAACTTGAGAATCTATAAGGATAATTCGAAAAAATTCAAAAAATTTCATTTTCACCTGAAAATTTTCTCTCTAAAAAAAATTCCCTAAACACTCTCTAGGACTCTTCACTTCAATCTCAGATCTTGGAAGATCCCACCGTCAAAATTCAAAAAAAAGGTTAGTTCTTCAATCTATTCTCATTTATTTAAAAATTTATCCGTTTAGATCATGAAAATATACCTTTAATTTGAAAACTAGAATTTTAAAAAGACTTTTTATCTGCCAAAAAACTACACCTTCGCCCAGCCCGGAGAAAGTCGCTGGTGACTTTCTCCCGGGCTGGAGAAAGTGCCTGCAAATATTCTCCCAGCCTGGCAATTCTAGGGGGTGATTTTCTCCAGGCTGAGCAAAAATCACCTTTGAATTTCTCCAGCTTGGGCGAAAATGATTGAATTAAATAATTTTTAATTTTTATTATATATTTCATTTTTTTGTTCATAAATGTTTATTTGAATTGTTATTTAATTTTGTATATGTAGAATGAGTGTAACTAGTTGTTTAAAATAGTTTATGTTATAATTTTTATTATTAATGTGATTATGAATTATGTTTTTGTGAACAATATGAAATGAATTATTATTAGTGAGAAGAAATAAAATAACATAAATGAAATAATAAATCCCGTTAAGGTCAATAATAAATGTTATTTCAAATGTTATTTAATTTTGTTTATGTAGAGTAAATGTAACTAGTTTAAAATTCTTTGCTTATAATTATGTGTTTAATAAGAAAATGTATTATGTAATTGCTCAACTATTTGTATTTTAATTTGAATTCATCGTTATTCTTGGGCTTAGGTTTAGGGTTTAGGAGATAAGATCAAATAATATATAAATTAATAACTATTACTACTAAGTAATATTAGTGATGAATAATAATAGTATGAAAGAAATAGTAGAAATGAAATAACAGATCCCGATAATAATAAATAATAAAATAATATATGTTAAAGTAAATGTTCAAATATATGATAAATAGCTATTAATGAGTTTAAATAAATAAAAAATAGTTCGACCTAGTGGCCGTAGAAAAGATGATGATTTTGGTTCTGTCACGGACAACACAGGTCGAGTTTAGGGGCGCACTATCACAGCTTCATCTAGAGGTTTGAGGGGCGCACTATCACAGCTTCATCTAGAGGTTTGAGGGGCGCACTATCCTTATAGATTTTCGAGTTATCTTTATAGAACCCCTAAAAGTTTTGTTCCACGTGAAGTACTCCAGTTTTACTTTCCCTTTTACTTCTTTTATTTTTCTTTTTCTTCTTTTGCACTTTAGTCCTTATCTTCACTTAAACCCCTAGAATCAAATAAAGTATAAATAAAATTATTTGTTCTAATTAAGCTTAATTTAAATTAGAATTTAATTAAAATAAATATCAAGTTAAGCCAAAAAATTAGTAAACAAATCAATATATCATTCCTTAGAGATCTATAATGTAACATCCCGACTAAGCACATCAAAATTAACATAAGCCGCGGTAAATTCAAACAAAAGTTTTGGGTTGTTTTATAAAGAATAGAAAGTTTTGGGGTTATTTGATAATTTTAGAAAATTTAACGATGAATTTTTCGTTGGAAAAACTTTTTGGGGGTATTTTAGAATTATTAGTATGTAACGCTTTAAGTTGGAGATTGAGATTTTAAATTTAAAATGAATTAATCATTCTTAAGATTTGAGGCCAACGTAGAAACTTTAGAAAGTTGAGGGACTATATATATCATAGGCTGGTGGCGACATGGCTGGTAGAGACATGTAGAGTAAGGGGTGAAGGACACATGGCTGGTAATTGCCATGTGTCTAATGCATGGGAGGCAAAACCATGCATGAATGGCTATATAAGAAGGCTCAAGTTGGCTAAAAAATCCCCAACATCTCTCCAATATCTCCCCAATTCCTCACCACTCTCTCTCCCTTATTTTTCCCTCCAAATCTCCAATATTTCTGCAGATATTTCTCCCCTCTCTCGGAAATCTCTAGTGCCCTCTCTCTCTCCCCACACTTTCCTTCTTCTTCTCTTTTCTTTCTTATTTCTCTCAGATATCTCTCTCCATACTTTCTCTTTTCTTTTTTCTTTCTTATTTCTCTCGGCTTTTCTCTCCTCCTCTCCAGGTAAGGTTTCTTTTTTTTTTTTTTAAATTATTATTATTATTTTTATTCCTATATTTTAGGAGAAATCTTCTATAAGGATATATTCTTCTAAAATAAAAGTGTAGGGATTATTATGGATTTATTTTTGGGAGCCCATAATTCTTGAAGAGTTATTATGAATTTATTTTGGAGTTATTTTTTTTAGAATTTCTCCGGATTTAGAATAAATTTAGGTGAACCCTAGGGTCATCTTGGGGTCAAGTTTATATTTTTATGGTGTTATTTAATTATGTTTGGAATTGTTATTTGTAGAATTGACTTGCTTCGCGACTCCAGGTGAGTTCACCAATATTTTCTTTTACCAAAGATTTAATTATTTCTTTTAAGCATATTTTTGGATCTTGACAAAATTTACAAAATATTTACCGAGGGTATTACGGGTTATGCTAAATATGTTTTGAGTTATTAACATATTTTTGTTTTAAAATATGTTTTTTAAGGCTTTGAAATATTTTTGAGTAAGTAACATATTTTCATAATACTCTTATTTTAAATATTTTTGTAATACTTCTATTCTGGGCTTTGGGTTTTAAAATTATTTTAAAATATTTGTTATTTCTTTTCGGAAATAATATTTTTAAATATTTTGAACTTTCTTAAAAGGTTTTGAGTTTTAAAATTATTTTGAGAAATTATTTTAAAATATTTATTATTTCTGTTTTGGAAATAATATTTAAATATTTAAAAAGGTTTTGAGATTTAAATTTGGAACAATTATTTTTAAAGTATTTATTATTTCCTTTGGAAATAATATTTTAAATATTTTAAATATTCTTATAAGGTTTTAAGATTTAAAATTATCTTTAAAATATTTATTTTTTCTTTTTGAAATAACACTTTAAATATTTTAAATATTTTTATAAGGCTTTGGATTATTAAAATATTTTTATAATACTTTTATTTTAAAATATTCTTATATTATGATTTCAAAATTAGTTACTTTTTCCTTTTAAAGAATATTTCTTTTGTTCATATATTGCTTTAAATTTCTGAAGTATTTAAAAATTCCTTTTGAGAAATATTTATCATGATTTTTGGAAAGCAAATTAGCATAACTTATTTTATACCGGTAATATATTTAAAGTTTACATTCCAAAGTCACATACGCATACTTTTACGGTGAACATGATTTTGAAAGTATCTGAGAAAAACAATTGTTTTTATGAGTTTTTATAAAGACATGATTTAAATTGCATTCATGGTACATTTATCATGGCTACGAGTTTTGCGGTTTGGCCTGACTCATAGGCATTTTTGATACATGAAGAGATTTGTGTGGCCGAGAGATGGCCTAAGATTTTATAAAAAATAATGCATTAAAAACCCTAGTCCGGCCGAAGGGGCTTGGTATATATTTTGATCAACATGTCGAGAAGATTGCACTGTACGTGGCTAGTCCCCTGTACGAGGGCCTCTTCCGAACAACATGCTTGGTAGGTTTACTCTTGATCTGAATCCAGTTGACAGAAGGCGTAGTACCGTTGGAGGGTTAGGCCCAAGGTGGTATTACGTTTGACTTCGTATCATGCTCTGCGGTAGGGGCTACTTTCTAGTAGGTTGGGTCAGGAGGGGCTCACCGGCTAGGGTAGCACAAGGCGGCCTGGTAGGTACCCCAGGGCTCGATACCTATTTGTGTTTAAATGGCGTGTGAGGTGGTTTATGAAAAATCAAACGTTCGTACAGTGTGCTTTGAGTTTCAGGTTGGTATTAACTACGGGATGCCAATTGGTGTCTGATGATCCCGTTTAAGGTTCTGGACTCTATCCGTTGAGCATATCATGGTGCATGCATGGTTTTGAAAGTTGGGTGTCGCGGCAGCGCCGATGTATCTTGATTCTCTCAGACTTTCCGGCAGCACCCGAACCCTTCAGAAGGTTTAGAACTTGCATACAAGAGATTTTTATGAAAGCATTTCTTTTCTGGCATGTCAAACCATTTTATAAAGAGTATTTTACCCTTATGGGACACTCACGAAAAAATACACGTGTACGTGAACTCACTAGTCGTCTTATCGCTCATGTCTTTCAAATATTTTTGCCCCTTTTTTAGATGACTCGGTATAGGGTTCTCCACCTCTAGTCATAAGGTTTTGGTCTATGAAGATTTTGGCCCTCACGGCCTTAAACATATGTATAAGTTTTGAGAAGTTTTCTTTTTATCAAGATATATTTACATTTTTTTCTTTCTCCTTCCGCTGTTTAGTTGTAGAGGAACGCGATTTAGTTACTCCTTGATATATCCTAGCTTTATATTTTTGTAAGTCCAGTACCGAGAGGCACGCAGATACCTTACGCAGTCGCAGTTGACCTAGCATAGGGGTACAGGGTGTCACATCTAATAAAATTATCACGGTCTTTTTTCTTTTTTTCAAAAGAACGATTTGTCATAGCCTTCCAACAGTAGCAACAACAAGCTCCAATGGTAGCAGCTCTATATTTCATATTATCTGGTATTTTTTTTATCATATTCAGTATATTGTGTAAGATAAATACATGGAGATTTATGAGAAAGTTGTATTGGAGAAGATGAGGGGGGAAGAATTGTTTTTCATGTGTAATTGGTGTTTTTTCTGGGTATTAAAGAGTATATGTGGTAGAGTTACAAAGTTCTATATTTCAATTTCTAATGTTCCATTGTAATATAACTATAGTTACATATTTCAATGGCTAATGTTCCATTGTAATATAACTATAGTTACATATTTCAATGGCTAATGTTCCATAATGGTAGTAGTAGCTTTGTTTTCATATTATTTGAGTTTTGTTATCTTATTCAGTGAATTGTATAAAGTAAATCTATGGAGAATTATGAAAAAATCATTATTGGAGAAGATGAGAAGAAAGAATTGGTTTTTCCTGTGTAATTAATATTTTTTCTGGGAGTTAAAGTTATATGCCATCGGAGTTACGGCGTTCAATTTTTCAATTGCTAATGTTCTATTGTAATATAGCTATAGTTCTATATTTCAATTGCTAATTTCTATAATGACAGGCAGCTTTATTTTCATATTATTTAATTTTTTTTTAATCTTATTCAATGTATCATGTATGAATAATTATGGGAAAATATTTATTTGGAGGAGATGAGGAGGAAGAATCGTTTTTTCTGTGTGATTGATGAGTTTTCTGGTGGTTAAGTTATACTATGTTATGTGTGGAAAATTCATGGAAACCCTAGAGAATGTATGGAACATATATTACATTCCCATGGAATATTAATATATAATCTATTAAACATTATTACAACAAAGGAAACTTAGCAAAAAACTTATAGAAACCCGTAGAGAACTGATAGAACATCTACTTATTCCTATGAAATATTAACACATAATCAATGACACATTATTACAACAAAAAAAACTATAAACCCTCTAGCTCATAAGTGAATTAATATTTATTTGGGGACCAATTAGTGGTTTTTTAATATAATTGGTCCTTTTTAATGTAAATGCACTAAAGAGGCCAATTTTTTTTAATTTTTTTATTTTGGAACGGGCCATAACGCACATAGATTGTGCGTTATTTTGATGATAATGCACATGCTGTGTGCATTATCAGTAATCAGGAGTTAAATCTCCAAATTAATCTCGATTAAAGACGTGACGATAATGTGGCAGTGAGGGTAGTTGGGCTGGACGATAACGCACACAACATGTGCGTTATCATGATAAATAATGCACAACGTGAATGTGTTATTATGAATGATAACGCACACGTTAACGTGTGCGTTATCATTATAACAAAATCAATAACTCTAGCCGCCCTTGCTACAACAAACCATAATTTTTTCCTCTTCCCTTCCGCCGCTCTATTCCCTACCCCCCCCCCCCCCCCTCTCCCTCCAGCTGCTCGCGCCTACACTGCTGTCTTTCTCCTCTCCTTATTCTCTTCTCATCCTTCCCTCCCTCCTCTTCTTCTGTTCTTCTTCTTCTTCTTCTACTTCCTACAATAATACACCTGTCCTCTTTTCCTTTTTTCTTTCTTCCTCCGTTCCTCCCGCTACTGTTCTCTGCCGCTGTTGTCTTCCCGCCCCTACAACCTACCAATTACATCCTTGGTTTCTTCTCCTTTTCTTATTTCGATAAATTTTTTATTGTCTATAATGATTTTAAATTTTTTGTACACTGTGTTAGTTTCAATTATTTTTTATATGAAAATTTTTGTTTGTTGTGATGTGTGAATAATTTTTATGAATCTAATTTGGATAATTGCTCAATTTTTTGTAGTTTATTTTTCTAGTTAGGGTTTTTATGATTACGTTATAATTGTTATTGGTAAATTTGTGCATGTTTAAATATGTTATTAATCTAGTTGTGTTTTCTATTGGAAATGTGATTTGATGAAATGGGTGATTTGATATAAGTTATATAGTTTATTTTATTTTTGTCATAAACTGTGATTGTTTATTTTTTGTTAAATTTTGTTAGTATGTTTATATTATTCCATTAATTTCATATAATTTGTATTGTTAGAATTCATATAATTTTATGTTTTTAGCATTTAAATTTATCAAGATTTTTATTTACAAAAAAAAAAAAAAGAGAATATAAAGTTGTCTAAACCTAATTTGAAAACTAAAATCCTAAAACCCTAATGCCATAAAACCTTAAACCCAAAAACCCTAAACTTTAAACTATAGAATTTACATAATTAAAACCCTGAAACCCTAATATTGAAATTCTAAACCGTAAAACCCTAAATCACTATGAACTATAGCATTTATATAATTAAAACCCAAATATTGAATTCTTAAACCGTAAAACCCTAAATTATAAAATATAGCATTTATATGATTAAAACCCTAAACTATAAAATATAGCATTTATATGATTAAAACTCTAAAACCCTAATATTAAAATCCTAAACCGTAAACCATAAACCGTAAACTTGTTATATTAAAAAATAAACCCTAAAACTCTAAACTTTTTTAGACTAAACCCTAAAATCCTAAAACACTAAATCATGAACATTAGAAATTGTGTAATAATACTTTACTTTAAATATTGTACTTGAAGTTCTAAACCCGTGAAGATTTAAACTTAGAAAGTGTAAAACCCTAAATCGTAAAACCGTAGCATTGAAAATCTAAATCCCTAACATTGAAACCCTAAACTATAAACCTTAGAAAGTGTGTAATAATACTTCACTATACCATTGGATTCTAAAATCCCTAAAACCCTAAACTCTGAATCTGTAAACCATAAAATAATTGAACTATAAGCAATAAATCTTAGAAAGTTTGGAATAATACTTCACTCAAAATTTTTTACTTTAAATTCTAAACCCGTAAACATTTAAATTTAGATATGTCCTATCACCAAAAACCCTAAAACTCTGAAACCATAACATTGAAACCCTAAAAATCCTAAACCCTACGCCTTAAGAAGTGTGCAATAATACTTTACTTTAATATTCTAATTTTAATTTTAAACCCTTATTGATAAATTTAGAAAGTGTATAACCAAAAACTGTAAATAATGTAGATAGAAGAAGTCCTAGCACACATGCATCCGGGTTCCATAGTCCCTGGTGTATTGACGAGGCAGCATGAGCGTAGGTTTGGGTTGATATGGAGTGGGGTTCGTGAGACGTGTATTACTGATCTTCAGTATGGACGTTTCGAGAGAAATCTATTTCAGGCCTACAGTGGAGCTCCTCATAGGTAGATTGATATTTATTGCTAGGACGGGGTTAGGGGAAGTTTTTAGATATGGTTACATAGGTCTTGACCACACATTTATTACTGCTTTAGTTGAATGTTGGAGGCCTGAGACCCATACATTCCACCTGACTTGTAGTGAGGTGATTGTAACTCTATAGGATGTGCACCTCTTATGGGGTTTACAGATAGAGGGGTTATCTGTTATAGGTCCTAGTTGGAGTGTACACCAGAAGCAGTATTGGATTGAGATGATCGAGAGACTTATTGGTGTACGGTTGTCTCTTACTCACTCTTTCATGTATAAGGTTAAGAAGGAACCTTTAGAGGCTTAGATTTTGAGAGACTTCACCGGATCAGAGAGTGATGGTGATCTTATCATGCGTACCCGGGGATTTATTTTCTTACTTCTTGGAGGTCATATGCTCCCTGATTTCTCGGGCAGCTTGATTCACGTCCGGTACATTAGTTTGTTGGAGGATTTTGAGGCTATCGGCACTTACAGTTAGGGTAGTTGTGCATTAAGGTTTTTATATAGGCACTATAAAGTTCCTGGATTGGAACGATGCGATGACTGATATTCAGATAGGCATGAGGTTTGTTGATAAAATCCAAGCAATTAGTACGGTTCAGAAGTGGTCTATTCGGATGGACGAGAATATAAAGTTGTTAAAAGTAAGAGTGACCAATGGACAACGAAATGTTACCATCATACCGACACTAATTACAGTTCATGGTACATCCAAATAAAAAAGTAAGCAACACATGGTCGCTAGAAAATAACCAGATTCATCAAGGAACATACATGCCTTGTACTGGTTCATCAAAACAAGCACCGAAATATGTCTTAAAAATTTACTTCAAGACTAATATCACACTTTACTGCCAACGATCCAGAGATACCTGTCTCAAATGTCATCCAAGAAGTGCAAGTATTATTTCAAATGGGTTGTACGTACCAGATGGCATGGTATGCTCTGAAATTTGCAATAGAGAGGGTTTTCGGCAATTGGGAGTCAACTTTTAATATTCTACCAAAATATCTACAACCAATAAAAGATTTAAACCTAGGGACTGTGTACGAGTTCTTGTATCACAGAACGAGCAGTCCCCCAGACTATGTTTTCAAATTTCTTTTTTTGTGTTTCTCGCCTTGTATAAACGGTTTTGAAAATTTTCGGCCGGTAATTTCTATGGATGTCACTCATCTGTGGGGAACATATAAGGGCGTACTATTAATTGCAAGTACATGGGATTCGACTAAACATTTGTTCCCACTTGCATTTGCAATCGTTGATAAAGATTCGTCTGAAAGTTGGAATTGGTTCCTCAAACTTCTATGGGAACATATTGTCAAGGATCGGCATGTCTGTCTTATTTCTGTTCGCCTCAAAGGAATTTTATCTGCTACACAAAATCAAGCTTTGTGGCAACCTTCATTCGCGGTTCATAGGTTTTGTCTACGCCACATTCGAGTAAATTTCTACAAGACATTCAAGAACAACGCATCAAAAAGCTTAATGTGGCAGGCTGGAATGGAAGCAAGCAGTGGAAATTTGAACTTGTGATGAGCGATATCAAAAAAAGAAATATTGATGCTTACATTTATTTAGCAATGATAGACATGGAAAAAGGGTCTTACCTTTAAAAGCCCTAATTGAACTAATATTCAACAAACTTGTTAAATACTTCAACCAACACCGTGAAGAGGCCCAAAACTGTGTGCATCAGTTACTAACAAGAGTTTTTGACAAGTTTATTCAGATTGAATTAAAATCAAGAGAGCACACAGTTACAACCTTCAATCCACGAGAAGGAATTTACATGGTCAAATCACCGATATGCCTTGACAGAACCGACAACAACATTTATACTTTAAGAATAAATGAAAAATCATGCAGTTGCGATAAATGGCGAGAATATACATTGCCTTATTCTCATGCTCTTGCAATATGTAGAGAAAACGGTACAAGACTAGATGCTTATGTGTCGGATATATATTGGCAGGAAACTTACAAACGAACGTATCAATCTAATTTTTATCTGGTTGGGTTTAGGGTTTTTGGAGAGATGCTCCGTATAATTTAACATTCTATCCTTCAAACATGAATAATCAACAGGGTAGAAAATAGGGCGCAAGGTTTCCGGGGAAAATGGATTATCGAAATCCAAATTCTCCCTCAAGATGTAGAAGATGCCGAATGCCAGGACATGATAGAAAAAATTATAATAACTCCAGTTCAAGCAATGTATAAGTTTCATTTTTTCAAAGTGTTGTAATAGTTTAGGGTTTCTATTAATAATATTTCTTCTTTGAATTTCTTCTAAGTACTTCATAACTCACTTACTTAAATCGATTATAAATTATTATAGTAAATTTTACAACAAGTAATAAATATTTAAAATACTTTAAATTACTTTTTCATATTTTTTTTAATAAAATGGTTGTAAGTTAAACATATTTTCTTTTAAAATGGTTATAATTATTATCATAAAATATACACCAAATAAGTTAAAAAAAAGAATACAGTCTTTTTTTAAAAAAATGACATCTTATAAATTTTGCAATTCAGTTTCACAAAAAAAAAAAAAATGATTTTGCAAATAACGCATGTACTTTGTGCGTTATCACATAATATAACGCACAAACTACATGCATTATCTGTCACGTAGCTCTCTTAGCCACTAAAGTTCTAATTACGTAATAACGCACATGTGATGTGCGTTATCCTTAATGATAAAGTACAAACAACGTGCGTTATGGCCAAATTATGAATAAAAAAAATTTATGACCCCTTTAGTGGCTTTTTTTTTTATTTATAAAAAAAGTGGCTATTTATATAAAAAAAACCCCAATTAGTTAGTTTCGAAAAGTTTGAGTTGTTAATGTTAGTAATATTTTTGATTGAGGACTCTAGTGTTAGGAAATATTTAGGAAGAGTTAAGGACTAAAGTGCAATAAAAAATACATCCTATCTATCCCTAATTTTTATAGGAGTGTAGCTGAGAGAAGCTGCTTTGTAGAAGAAAAAGGTAGGAGAAGAAGAGAAGGCTAGAGTTCAAGGAATTAGAAAATCTGCAATTCTAAAGATATGTGATTAGATTTCCTCCCGTCTAATATGTTCTACAATTAAAATGGGATTATTTTAAGAAAAATTATGTGCTTTTGGAAGGAAAGTTTCATTGTTATTTTGAAGAGAAATCAAAATCATGTTCGAAGGAATTATAAGAATAAAGTTTTTTGGTTACGATGATGTATGTCTCTCATATATTGAATATCAAAGTATAAGTATTTGATCGATCCAAATGTGATTCGATGAAGCGAAAGACTTGTTAGAGTCAAGAATCCTAATGTTTAATATTGTGATGAGCCAAAAATATATTTATGCATGATCCTTGTATGTTCTTAGAAATATACAATTTGATGATTATTGATAATTTCTGCATTTATGGGTTTGATTTTGGAATTTAAATAATAAATTAATCTTTAAATTCTTTTCAATGAAAAAAATTCGATTTTGGTCGGCAATGCTGAAGAATGTTGGCGCCACCGTCCAAGATAGTGAGCTTCTCTAAAATTGATGGTTGGATGGCTGGTCAATGACCAATCAAACGTTGCTGGTGTCTTAAAAAAATAAAATGATTATCTTTGCTTTGGGCTAAAGAGAGAGAGATGTTATCTTATATTTGAAACAAATCAATTTGATGAGTTTGAAAATTTAATGAGAGGTTTTATTTACATGGTCAACATGGTTTTTGATGCATTTCTAACTAATCAAGGAAAGTTACTTTATAAAATATATATTTCATTTGTCTTTTCTCTATTAAAATAAAAGGACACATATTTCCTTCTGTTCTAACCTAGATGCGGTTGTTTTAAGAAAAATGTGAGCTTTTGTATTTTCTTTTAAAAAGATGACTGTATGTGTAGTTTGATCAGATATCTTTTGAAAAAGTTAAATTAGGTTTTTAAAGCCCCAATTATTTTAACGTGATGATTTTATAAATAATCCAACCCAAAGACTTTTTGACTCAAAGGAAACTACAAAGACCTTTTGATTCAAAAGAACTAAAAGTTTATTTTCTAAGTATACTCTATTCTAGAAGAAATTTAATTGAAAGCTATCCCTTTCTCCCAACCTTGCAGATGATCATAAGTCACATGAAGATGATTTAAGAGATTGGGAAGAAGTCTTGTTTTGGTTATAGAAGAGTTGTTATTTTAGTTATCTAGTTTTACCAAACGATTGTTATGGATTATTTGTTTATGCTAAGTCATTAATGTTTACTTTAAGTGGATGTTTTGTAAGGAGATGTTCTTTGTTTTGGATTTATGTTTAGAATTTCTTCTATGATTGGAACGTTTTGGGTGTTAAGTTATGATGAATAAAATACCTTGTATAGTGGAGAAATCTATTTACACGGTCGTGTCTCGACCTCGAACATAGTGCATGACACAAACTTAGCACAAAACTCATGGAAACTTGTAAAGAATTGATAGAACATATATTATATTCCAATGGAACATGAACATAATCCATGGAACATTAGTACTATTTCTATGGAACATCAGTACTATGTCACCAAAGTTATATATTTCAATTGCTAATGTTCCATTGGAATATAATTATAGTTCCACATTTCAATTGCTAATATTCCATAATGGCAGTAGAAGTTTTGTTTTCATATTAATTATATTTTTTCCCATTTAATTGATATTTTCAATTGCTAATGTTGTGTGAAAATATAACTGTAGTTCCATGTTTCAATTGCTATTGTACCATAGGAATATAACTGTGCTCTCATGACTACATAAGTAACTGTCCATGAAAAAGCACACCTATTTTCAGTATATGTGGGTGATAGAGTTATATGTTACTAATTCCATCTAATTTCATCAAAAAAAAAAAAAAATTTTTTCTATCCAACACATAATACCTGGAGCATCATTACAACTCACACCTAGTATAAAACTCATGGAAACCTGCATATAACTAATGGAACATACATTATATTCCATGGAACATTAATATATAACTTATGGAACATCTCACACGCTTGTGCATCACTTGCTTCATTGGGACTTGAATTATTTTTTCGCTTTTTTGATATTTTAGTGGGACGGTACCGTTTCTTCACCCGAGTGCACCTTGCACGAGTACAAGGTATAGGGATGGCAACGGGGACGGGGACCCAAACCCCTGGCCCCATCCCCACCTTATCTGCATTGTTCCCATCCCTAACCTACACCTGTATTTGTGTATGAAAATTATCCCCATCCCTAACCCAACTTCCCATAATTAATCCTCATCCCCAAACCATCCCTGCATTTGGAGATGAAATCTAGCCCCATTCACATCCAAAGCCACTAGGGAATTAGGGACCGAAGCGGGGAATTAGATTTATTATTTTCAATAATCCTATGAAACACAAAATAATAATATGCATGCCACAAAATCAAACAAATGAGATTCGAAAGTAATATCTTTTTTTTCTGCTCTTTAGTATTTTACTCAAAAAATTATATATATGTAATGGGGATAGGTGCATATAGGGAGAACCTAATCCCTGCCCCCAACCCATCCCCGAGTTTGGGTACAAAATTTATCCCCATACCCACTTGGGTCCCAGTCTAACCAGCGTCAAACAGGTACAGATGTGTTGGGGGCGAGAGAGTTCCCAATTTGACCTGTCCTATTGCGATCGCTATTAAAGTTAACTAGTGACGTAAGAGGAGGACTTGAGGTATCATATATAATATTTCTTTTTATAATATTTTTTTCTCTTAAGATTTATCTCTCACTTTTTCTTATTTAGTAAATTTTATTTGGTAAGTTTATTGATAAAAGATCTCTTATTATATTAAGAATATTACATATAGGGGTAGAGGAGACGTTACTTAGTATAGGAACCCATTTTAATGTGTGTCTAGAGAAAAAAGGAAAAAAAAATCCTCTAGAAAGTCAAGGTGATTTACAAAATTATTGCTAAGACCATTGCTTAGACTTATGCTTGTTTTACCATCCATTATTGATGAATCTCAAAGAGGATTTGTGCCAAATAGACTCATTGTTGGAATTCGTAGGCAAAAAACCAAAAATAAGACTACGAAAATCTGCCAATAGGATCCTCACATACTAGAAAAATCGATTGGATAGAAAACTATTTTTTGCTGTTAGGTGTGGTGGCGCTGTTATCTACGCTTACCATCTACTGGTATCCACGCGATGAACTCTTATGCAAGTGGTCGGGATGCTAGCCCTTTCAGTGTTTTGAAAACTGTTTAGAACGAATATGACTATTTGGTAATACATGGAATTTTGGAGAGAGAGAGAGGCTAGATACTACATCTCCATTCTAGGGTTAAAGCCTTTTCTTTTTAATCAGATGAAGATGACTACGGGGAAAAAGGTTAACATAACCTATTATAGCTGTTAACATCAGAACCCTAATTGTCATATAATGAAAATTTTAATCTCGTCCGTCTATTTCTATAATCATCCATCGGTTAGATTAATAATATTAAGTAATTAATTTTATTTATCTGATAAATAAAATTAATTATTAACTTACAAAAAAAAAATGCAATATGGAATCTGATTCCCCTTTTGTATACGTTCAACGAATCTGGACACGATCTAGATTCATTGAACATGGACATCGTGCTCACAAGATCGTCTATGTGTGTGACCCTGTAGGTTCACTTAACGTTGGCAGTGAATGAAAAATGTCCTAGACATTTATTCACAAAACATAAGTGGCCTCTAGCAAGACATTATGCTTACCCAAGTTAAGTAGCAGATATGATGACCTAACATTAGTTTTAATATTTAGTCCTTTTGTCACACGATATCCGAATTAGGTATAAGGCATAGACCGAGTCATCCTTATAAAACTTAATTAACTATTTACTTGATCACCAAGCAGATTGTTCCGACAAATAATATTAATAATACCTTATTAATATTTATCTGAGCATGACCATGCATATTTTCTAGTCTTCCTTATCAAGGGGCTCATGGATATCTCTCTCTAATAAGAGAGGGACAAATCCCTTTCACTATCTTCAATAATCAAGCCATGACAAGAAAATAGCCTAACCAATAGTCATAATAATTACCTGATTGAAAGTGATGTTTGACTATGTCAAAACATATTTTCTCCCATACAAGAAGCATTAGAAACATTAGGTCAAATGACACCAAATATAAAACTGAGAAGAAATACTTATGACTTAAACCCATGCAATATTTCTTCTTCACTTTGAGTCATGTCCAACACAATATTCTCAATATATATTTATGAATTGATTTTATATCTCATATTCATGATCAGTAAAACTTGATCATTAATCAACTTCATACTAATTTAATAATACAAGATGTAATAAAACTAGGAACAAACAACAATAGTATTTTATTAGCAAGAAGGGGTTTTACTATCAAGTCACATACTTGATGACCAATAGCATAAAATACAATACAAAATACATGCCTCATAAATCATAAATGTAAGTCAATTGGTCCAGGGTATATACTGACAATCTCCCACTTGCCCTACTACTAATTTGACATGAGTCTCAAACCTATTGACCTAGTATGACTCTCATGCTTAAGTTGTTGGAGTGGCTTTGTCAATGGATCTGCAACATTGTCATTGGTATCTACTTTGCAAATTTTTACATCTCCACGCTCAATAATTTCTTGGATAAGATGGAAACGCCTAAGAATATGTTTGGATCGTTGATGAGATCTAGGTTCCTTAGCTTGTGCAATGGCTCCTGTATTATCACAATATAGGTCCACTTGGTTCACAATGCTAGGAATCACACCTAGTCCGTGATGAACTTTCTGATAGAAACTGCCTCCTTGGCTGCATCAAAAGCAACCACACACTCCGTCTCCGTAATAGAATCGGCCACGGTATCTTGCTTTGAACTCTTCTAGCTCACAACACTTTGATTAAAACAAAACATAAATCCATATTAGGATCTAAAATCATCTACATCAGTCTAAAAGCTAGCATATGTGTAACAATTTACAACAAGCTCTCCTTCCTGACGCTTGTAGATCAAAAACATCTCTTTAGTCCTTCTTAAGTACTTGAGAATGTTTTTTACTCGGTCTAATGTGGTTCACCAGGATTTGGCTGAAATATGCTAGTCATGCTTAATGCATACGAGACATCTGGGCGAGTGCATAACGTGGCGTACATAATAGATCCAATTATGGAAACGTAAGTAATCTTGCTCATGCGTTCTGTATCCTCCCCTGTGGTAGGACTTTGAGACTTACTGAGTTTAACTCCATGTGACATCGACAAGAATCCTCTCTTAGAATCTTGCATACTGAACCTTTCAGTGCCTTGTCAATATATCCACTCTGACTTAGGCTAATTAAGATTTTAGATCTATCTCGATAAATCCTAATGCCTAGAATATAGGTAGCTTCACCTAAATCTTTTATTGAAAAATACTTCCCCAACTAAGTTTTTACACTTTGCAAAGTAGGGATGTCATTCCCAATTAACAAGATATTATCGACATAGAGCATTAAGAAGACTACTACATTTTCTGTAACCCTCTTGTACAAAAGGTTTATCTTCATTCTTGATGAAATTGAATTCTTTAATTGCTTCATCAAAACGAAGATTCCAACTTTGAGATGCTTGGTTCAAGCCATAAATGGATATTTGAAGTTTACACACTTTACCAGAACTCGAAGGATGAATAAAACCTTCAGGTTGTATCATATACACATCCTCTAGTAAATTTTCATTAAGAAATGTAGTTTTAACATCCATTTGCCATATTTCATAATCATAATATGCTGCAATGGCAAGTAGTATTTTGATTGACTTAAGCATTACAACTGGAGAAAAGGTTTTATCATAGTCAATACCATGAGTTTGTCTATAATCTTTTGCTACCAGTCGTGCTTTGTATGTTTGCTCATTACCATCCATGTCAGTTTTCTTTTTGAAAACCCATTTACACCCTATAGTCTTGCAATCTTCAGGTGGATCAATCAAAGTTTAAACTCTATTGTCATGCATGCATTGCATTTCTGATTTCATAGCCTCTAGCCATTTGCAAGATTCAGAACTATGAATAGCATCTCGGTAGGAATTAGGTTCACCTTGATCAATAAGATCAACATTATGATCCTCAGTCACAAGAAATCCATATCTTTGTGGTATTTGATGAATCCTACCGAACCTTCTTCGGCCTTGTGTTAAAGGCTCGGGCTTAGTATGAATACTTGAGTCCAACTGAATTTCCATACTTGGTTAATAAATAGTTTGCTGCCCTTGAGCTTCTTCAAGATGGATTCTACTCCAACTAACTCTTTTGGAAACGAATTCCCTTTCAAGGAAAATTCCGTTCTGAGCAACGAACACTTTGTTTTCAGATGGAAAATAGAAATAGTATCCTTTAGTTTCCTTAGGATATCCCACAAACAGACACTTATCAGATTTGGGTGCTAGTTTATCAGATAATGATCGCTTCACATAAGCATCATATCCCCAAATTTTGAGAAATGCTAAATTAGGTTGTTTCCCGGTCCATATCTCATATGGTGTCTTCTGAACAACTTTAGAAGGAACTCTATTTAATATGAATGCAGTAGTTTCTAGAGAATAACCCTAAAAAGAAATTGGAAGATCTGTTTGACTCATCACAGATCGAACCATATCCAATGGAGTTCGATTTCTACGTTCAGAGATGCCATTCTATTGCGGTGTTCTTGGTGGAGTTAGTTGTGATACTATCTCACAGTTTTTAAGATGTTCGTCAAACTCTTGGCTTAAGTATTCACCACCTCAATCTGATCGATGTAATTTGATACTCTTTCCAAGTTGATTCTGTACTTCATTTTGAAACTCCTTAAACTTTTGGAAGGAATCAGATTTATGTTTCATTAGATAGACATAACCATATCTACTGAAATCATCTGTGAATGTAATGAAGTACTCAAAACCTCCTCTGGCTTGTGTGTTCATTGGTCCACATACATTGGTATGTATAAGTTCCAATAAATCGAAAAGCCCTTTTACTTTGTCCTGTAAATGGACTTTAGTCATTTTGCCTAATAAACAAGAATCACATTCTTTATAAGACTCAAGGTCAAATGGAGATAAAAGTCCATCTTGATGGAGTTTTGGATATGCGTTTCTCATTTATGTGGCCTAAACAACAATGCTAGAAGTAAGTTTGATTTAAATTTCTTTGGATTTATGTTATAGATGGGCTTACTAGTGGAATCATGTAGGTTAAGAATATAAAGTCCATTAAATAAAGAGGCATCCCCAAAGAAAATATCATTTTTATAAATAGAACTTTTACCATTCTTAGTACTAAACTCAAAACCATCAATATCCAAACAAGAAACTGAAATGATGTTCCTACTCATAGCAGGAACATAATAACAATCTTTAAGTTCAATGATAAGCCCAATGGGCAAAAGTAAATCAAATGTCCTTATAGGTACAGTAACAACTTTTGCTCCATTTGCTACTCGCAGGTCCACCTCACCTTTTGCCAAAGATCTACTCGTTTTGAGTCCCTGCACATTTACGCAAATGTGAGCTCCACATCCGATATCTAATACCCATGAAGCACGAGTAGACATATTAATTTCTATAACGAAAATACCTAAAGCTGCAGTCTCACTGGCCTTTTGCTTCTTCTTTTCTTCCAAGTAGAGCTTGCAATTCCTCTTCCAATGACCAAGTTCATTTCAGTGGAAACAAGTCCCTTCCTTTGGTGGTTTAGCCCTAGGCGTGGGCTTCTGCTTGCCTTTGCCCTTCTTGGCCATGTCTTTTTCCTTTCCCTTTCCTTTGTTCTTCTTGAACTGCCCCTTCTGAACCATCAGAACATTAGGAGTGGATTTCCTAATGTCTTGCTCAGCCTGCTTGAGTATCCCGTGCAATTCATTTATGGACTTTTCCATATTATGCATATTGAAGTTCATAAAAAACTAATCATATTCAGAAGTCAAAGAGGCCAAGATCATATCAGTAGCCAAGTCATGACTTACTGGTGCTCCAAGTTTTTCAAGCTGATCAAAATAACCCTTCATCTTAAGGACATGAGCACTAACTGAAGTGCCTGGGGTCATTTTGCAGCTATTCAACGCCTTAGTAGTGAGATATCTCTCTTGACGTGCTTACTCTCGGAACATTTCCTTGAGCTGTTTCATCATCTCATAAGCCTCAACTTCCTCGAATTGCTTTTGCAACTCAGATTCCATCGTAACCAATATGAGACATGTCACATCATTAGAATCATCTTTGTGCGTACTATAAGCATCTTTTTCGACTATAGGAGCGTTGTTAGCTGGTTGATTAGGGATAGAGTTCTCAAGTACATATCGCCTTTTTTCTTATTTAAGGACAATCCTTAAATTTCGTGCCCAATCAAAAAAGTTAGTCCCACTAAACTTATTCTTTTCAAGCACGGATCGCAACGAAGTGTTTGAATTCTTTGAGGCCATTATCTACATAGAATTTGTAAAGTAAAATTAAATAAATGAAGCAATAATTTTTCCTAAAATATTCAACACTTGAAATAAATTGTAGGTAGAAAAATTCCATTTTATAATAGTCATAAGTAAGCTTTGGCTTAACATCCATAATTAAAGAAAAATGGACTAATGGGATTTACATTTATACGTCCCGGCAAAATCCCATATGATGCCCTAGGCTCAAAACCGTTTTGATAGCCTAGTTAAATCAAACCACTCGAAGCATATGGAAATCACCATTTTCCATCTTCTCCTACTTAGATAACCACTTATCTCTTGCTTTGGCAATGAGACAAAATGATGATCCAAGCATGGAGAAGTGCTTATGAACATGGGAGGCATTTTATGACTTAATCTTTACATGGTTTCAAAAACCTTCTTCCTTTTATATATTTTATTTTATAAAATATTTATCCAATAAAATAAAAGGAAATAAACTAAACATCACATGCATAATATATACATAGAATAAAACGTGACATAGCATATCCCCAATCCTATATTGACTTCGACGAGCCTCATGGAAGTCAAAAGTCAATCTAGGTAAGTCTTCATCTTCATGAGCTTGCCTCCAAAGTCTTGGCATTCTGATCTTGTTACATAGGATAGGAAAAAACATACATAGGAATAAGAAATAGAATAAACCTATTATAGGAAAACTTGATAATATTACATCAATGAAAACGACAACATGCAGGCCATATTTAAAAAATATTACAAACCATGAACAAAATAAACCAACCAATCACAAGGGGTAAAGGGCAATGCTATGCACAATGCATCTAAAGATACAAAGAAACATGCTAAAAACAACGAGGGAGTTTCCAGGAGCGAAGCCTAACCCTAAATCCTAATAAACATGCCGCCAAAAATTATGTTTAACATTTAAACATTAAATTATGTGTTTCTGCATATTTGTTTAACAATTAAACTACACAGATTATATTGTGTACGCAAAACAATTTAAAACAGTAGCAATATTCTTTTTGTTTAATCGCATTAACATGTATAACAGAATATGATATATGCGAATTTTATAATTCTGTCAAGTCTGATTATTACACTAATCAGAAACCTTACTATAGGGCCGATTGAAAACAACACATGTAATCAAAGCAGTAACAGATAAAATCAGTAAAACTAGTATGTACGAGACTGATACCACTGTTGGAATTTGTAGGAAAAATAAACAAAAATAAAACTACGAAAATCCGCCAACAGGATCCGCACATACTAGAAAAACCAATTGGATAGAAAACTACCTCAATGTTTTCTTCCGTTAGGTGTGGAGGCGCTGCTGTTTACACTTCGCCCTCTACTGGTATCCACGCGACGAACTCTTCTGCTAGCGATTGGGATGCTAGTCCCTTCGATGTATGAAAATTGTTCAGAACGAATCCTGTCTATTTGGTAATACGTGAAATTTTGGAGAGAGAGAGAGAGAGGCTAGATACTATTATCGTTGTTCTAGGGTTAAAGCCTTTTGTTTTTAATCAGATAAAGACGACTATAGGGAAAAAGGTTATGTTAACCTTTTATAGCTTTCGACATCAGAACCATAATTGTCATCCAATGACAGTTTTAATCTCGTCCGTTTATTCCTATAATCATCCAACAGTTTGATGAATAATATTAAGTAATTAATTTAATTTATTTGATAAATAAAATTAGTTACTTTTTAACTTACAAAAAAAAATATAATATGGAATCTAATTCCTCTTTTGTATACGTTCAACGAATCTGGATACGATCTAGATTCATTGAACATGGACATCGTGCTCACAAGATCGTCTACGCGTGTGACTCTGTGTTCAGTTAACATTGACAGTGAATGAAAAATGTCCTAGACATTTATTCACAAAACATAAGTGGCCTCTAGCGATACATTATGCTTACCTAAGTTAAGTAAAAGCAATCATAACCTAGCGTTAGTTTTAATATTTAGTCCTTTTGTCACACGATATCCTAATTAAGAATAAGGCATGGACCGAGTCATCCTTATAAAACTTAATTAACAGTTTATTTGATCAGCAGACAGATTGTTCCGACAAATAATATTAATAATACCTTATTAATACTTATTTGAGCATGATCATGCGTATTTTCTAGTCTTCCTTATCAAGGGGTTCATGGATATCTCTCTCTAATAAGAGAGGGACAAATCCCTTTCACTATATTTAATAATTAAGCCATGACAAGAAAATAGCCTAACCAATAGTCATAATAATTACCTGATTGAAAGTGATGTTTGACTATGTCAAAACATATTTTCTCCCATACAAGAAGCATTAGAAACATTAGGTCAAATGACACCAAATATAAAACTGAGAAGAAATACTTATGACTTAAACCCATGCAATATTTCTTCTTCACTTTGAGTCATGTCCAACACAATATTCTCAATATATATTTATGAATTGATTTTATATTTCATATTCATGATCTGTAAAACTTGATCATTAATCAACTTCATACTAATTTAATAATACAAGATGTAATAAAATTAGAGATAAACAAGAATAGTATTTTATTAGCAATAACGGTTTTACTATCAAGTCATATACTTGATGACCAAGAACATAAAATACAATTCAAAATGCATGCCTCATAAATCATAAACGTAAATCAATTGGTTTAGGGCATATACTATACTCATAACGGACAATGCATTAATAGCTTTTGAAGCAGTGAAGTTAGACATGATCAAGGCTTATGATAGGGTAGGATCGATTTTTTAAAATGAATTCTGGATAGGCTCAATTTTCCACCCCCATTTTAGCTCTATTATTATGAAATGTATCATGTCAAGCTTCTTTTCAGATACTGGTGAAAGGTTTTCCTACATACAAATTTATACCGCAAAAGGGGTTGAGACAAGGAATCCCTTGTCACCTTTTGTTATATGTGGAGAGGGCTTCGGAGGGCAGTAGTGGCGCAAAGCTTGAGAGGCTTAAGGATGAGAGCAGGTGGACCAGATATTATCCACCTATTCTTTATGGATGATAGTCTCCTTTTTATGGAAGCAAATACTGCTTCAATGAATACCCTAAAGATGATTTTAGGACAATATGAAGAAGCATCTAGACAGATGATTCATATGCCAAAATCTTCTATTTTCTTTGAGAAAAGAGTAGTGCCACAAAGGAAGGAGGAAATTCTCGAAGAGTTAAGCATGTTGAAATGCATGGGAAAGGGTAAGTATCTTGGACTTCCATATCTGGTGGGACGATCGTTAAAACAGAATTTTCAATTTGTCAAGGATAGGATGGAAGGAAAGGCTCCTACCTCAAGCAGGTGAAGAAATTTTAACTAAATCAGTTTTGCAATCCATACCAATGAATGACATGCAATGCTTCTTGACAACAAAAAAGGTTTATGATGATATTGCTGTCATGATTAAGAAGTATTGGTGGGGTAAGAATGAGCAGAATAGGAGAATTAATTTGGAAGGGGTGAAGATATATGTGCAAAGCTAAGAATGAAGGAGGCATGGGCTTTGGGGAGTTGGAGGCTTTCAATTTTGCTCTTCTAGCAAAACAAGGGTAGAGGCTAATGAAAAACCCATCCTCTTTGGTGGCTCGGGTGTTGCAAGCCAAGTATCATTCTGGTGTGCCATTCTTGGAAGCATAACTAGGATCAAGAGTATCCTATGTGTGGAGGATTATTATGGAGGCTAAGTAATTGCTTAAGCAAGGTTCGGGATGGAGAATTGGGAACAGAGGGCAAGTTTTCGCATGGAAAGACCCATGGTTAAAAACACCTTATAAATTTAAGGTAATTTAATAGAACATGTTATTAAGCCATAGCATGCGGGTTTCAAATCTTATTGATGCAAATACTTGCACATGGAAGGAGGAAGTACTTCATAGCTTATTCCTTCCACTGGATGTAGATGAGATCAAGAGCATTCTAATTTGCCGATTCCAACACAAGATGTGATGATATGGCATTATGTGAAGGATGGGAAGTTCACGGTTCGATTGACATATCATATGAGAATGGATTTCATGACTAGAGCTGCAAAATTAGAGAGGGAAGAGGGCTCTAGTTTTGTGTCTCAAAGTAGCATGTGGAGTAAGCTGTGGCTGTGCTGGTGCCTCCCAAGGTCCGGCTCCAGAGTTGGAAAGTTTGCAATGATATATTGCCTTCGAGATCCAATTTGAGGAAAAGGGTAGGGATAGATGATCTAACTTGCCTGAGATGTGGAGTGGAGATAGAAAACAACCTACATGTCTTCTTTATGTGTCCTTGGGTACGCAGAGTGTGGGAAGAATGGGGTAGGAATAACAAGGAAGGAGTAAGGGGAGCTTGGAGTTACAAGGAGATAGTGTGGAATATTCTTAACCTATCTCAGGTGAATGAGGGAGAGGGAGTGGCTAAATTTGTTATTATTCTATGGACTATATGGAATTTTAGAAATAAGCTACTCTTTGAAAGCCTATATCAAACACAAGAAGAGCTTATTAGCGGTGCTCAATCATGGCAGAAGGAGTATAAGCAAGCACATATTGTACCTGATGGGGGAGCAGCAGGAGAGGAAGTAATCGATGGTTGAATGCCGCCAGCACCAGACTGCTGTGCAATTTCGGGGGATGGGACTTTTAAAGGAAATAAACTGGAACCGGGACTGTGTGATTAGAGATGAGAAAGGCGAGGAGAGGGTAGAGATGGCGGCGAGCTTGATGGGTGTTACAGAGGCTGAGCATGCGGAGCTCTTAGGTATTTGGAACGGGATTGCTTTGGCAAAGGACTTAAGCTTGAGGAAGGTGGTGATTGAGTCTGATTGTGCTTCAATCCTGAGCAGAATCAAGTGTGGAAAATAAGATTTCTCTGCATTGGGGCACCTAGTCCAAGCTATGCAGAAGGAATTCCAAATGCATCCTAAATGGAGTATAACCTATATTAGCCGCAGCCCGGAGGATAAATGTCCTAGCACATTTGATGGGGCAGTATGCATGTGATATAGATGAAGGGCTGGCTAGTAGTTGGAAGAAACTTCTTACTTTGCATCCCAAGCCATTTTCGCTGACCAGTTGTCACTTTAATATATGAATCCCGTTTCCTTTCAATAAGGTCTTAATTATAAAGGAAAGAAATCGTTTGTTGATCTATTCTCTCTCTCTCTCTCTCTCTCTCTCTCTCGCCGCTGGCTGACTGGTTGGTCTGAAAATCGGACGACAAAGAATCACGTCTAGCTAGATGGTCCCATTTTCAACTCACTCTTCTTCTTATTCCGGCTATATGTATGTACGTATCTGTTTCTCATTTTCTCATTTTCAGATCAGTGCTTGTGAATTCTGATTACTACTCTTCTCTCGTCATATATATATATATATATATATACATTAATTTGGAAAAATGGCTGCAAACTCACCAGAAGAGAACACCAAAGTGAAGGCCTATGGATGGGCTGCTCGAGACTCATCCGGGATTTTTTCTCCCTTCAAGTTTTCCAGAAGGTTGGTAATTTATTCAAATCTGCATAAAAGTTTCTTAGCTTCGGAAATGTGACTTTTGCTTTATTTGCTCTCTTTTTCTTGAGAAATTGTTCTCTTCACTGGAACTATCTAGGTATTTTCGGCGATTGAAATTGATAATTTTCCCTGATTATGTATCGTGCTTAACAACTGAAATTGATAATTGGGCACCTGGGCCTGCAATTAAACTGATTTGCAATTTTATATATGGGTTTCAATTTGGGAAAGCATCGTTTCCTAAAAATTGTATTTTGTGATGAAGATGATGATGGTAATGACCCTTTTGTGAATTGAATTCGAAACATCACAGGGCAACAGGGGATCATGATGTCAGAGTAAAGATTCTGTATTGTGGTATTTGCCATTCTGACCTTCAATATGTCAAGAATGAAATGGGACTCACTTCATATCCTCTTGTGCCAGGGTAAGTGTAACTGAAATTATCATTTGTTTCTGATACAATAGTCTGCCCTTAAACTATTTTTGCATAGCCTGTTATATCCACAATCTTTCTTTAAATCAATTATCCCTTTAAACGACTTTCAAGTGGCAAAAAATGCAAATGCCAAAACCAGTTGAACAACTTTGGAGATACAAAATATGCCCCACAAACGGCAAAATTTAGTGGAAATGAGTGGCAAAATGTCACCTGCCTGCATTTTTGATCCCTTGAACGTTGTATAAATGTATAAAAAGATTTATTTTTCATTTTTTTATTTTTATGATTGGTCAGGCCGAAAATAGTTTAAGGGCATATTTTTATAATGTTTTCTTAGTTTCCTCTCTAATCCCCTTCTATGTTAACTCGCTTAGTAGACATATTTTACAATACAATTCAGGTTTGAGACAGTAGGCATAGCAACTGAAGTTGGAAGCAATGTCACAAAGGTGAAAGTTGGCGAAAAAGTTGCAGTGGGAATCATTGTGGGATCCTGTGGTGAATGCAACGAGTGTGTCAATGACCGTGATTGTTACTGCCCTAAGGTGATCACGGCTTATGGTGGAACAGACCTTGATGGAACTCCAACTTACGGAGGTTTCTCAAATGAGACAGTAGTAAATGAGAATTTCGTGTTCCGTTTCCCAGAGAAACTTTCCCTGGCCGGCGGTGCTCCACTGCTCAATGCCGGAGTCACGGTGTACAGTCCAATGAGATATTTTGGTCTGGACAAGCCAGGAATGCACTTGGGAGTTGTTGGTCTAGGAGGACTTGGTCATATAGCAGTGAAGTTTGCCAAGGGTTTTGGGTCTAAAGTTACTGTAATTAGTACCTCTCCAAGCAAGAAGGATGAAGCTATCAATGTTCTTGGTGCTGATGTATTCTTGGTCAGTCGTGATACTGAACAAATGCAGGTAACTAATTGCTACTTTTGATATTGATTCTCATTCAAGATTCACTTAAAGAAATAGTTTATGGGTTGAATGGACAGATTGGAAAGATTTTGAGTTCGTTGATTGATGTTATGGAGGGAGAAAGAAGGTAAAACGGGGGAATGAAGGAAATTTAAAGCACGAACTTGTCGTCAACTGCTTTTAACTTATTTCAAGCTATAAACAGTTTTTGAAATGTTTTCTGAGATATAAAATGTTATTTGAACTATTTAGACTATTTGTTACTTGTGCTTTTAACTTTTAGAAAAAGAGTGTTGAAAGAAACTATTTTAGAAAAAAAATACTGTAGAGGTACTTATTAAAAGTACTACTTACTGATGCTGTTGAAAATAAAAATATTATACTAATTTTCAAAAGCATAACAACTTTCTTCAAAGACTTTCAACAATCCAGAACAAGCCTTGTACATTGTTCTATATTCTTAATTAAATGAGGCAAAGAAGTGAACAGAAATATGTTCATTCTGGTTTTCTTTCTTCTCCACTTTGTTTATGGACAAAATTATATTAGATAAGTGGCCATCACTAACTTTCCTTCATATCTCCAATCCAAGTACAGAAGTATCTTCCACATTATTATTAACTGCATCAGGAATTGAGGTTGTTACTTATTGTTTTTTGTCTAGGCTGCCACTGCAACCTTGGATGGAATTATTGATACTGTGCCTGTCATCCATCCAATTGAGCCATTGCTATGGCTACTTAAGAATCATTCAAAGCTTGTATTGGTTGGTGCTGCAATGGGCTCATTTGAGTTGCCAATTAATCCTCTAGCATTGGGTAAGCACAGATATCTTCCACTTCCATATTATCGTAAAACTAAGTGAAGTGTATTGCATTGATTAAATCATGTCCGAAAATTGAATGTCATGTGATCTTCTTAACAGGGAGGAGAAGTGTTGCGTCAAGTATTGGTGGAAATATAAAGGAGACTCAAGAGATGCTGGATTTTGCAGCAAAGCACAATGTTACTGCAAATGTTGAGATTATTCCGATGGATTATGTAAATACAGCCATGGAACGTATTGAAAAGAATGATGTCCGATACAGATTTGTTATCGATATTGGGAATACCTTAACTCCTCCACCTGAATCCTAAACAACAAGTCATAGAGTTAGAAAAATATGAGCTCACCCTCCCCCTTCACCGCTGTCCCCGGCACCTTCTTTTTCCCTAATAAAAGGTGTGTAAATATGTTTCTGTGTCTTCTAAACTAGCATGATTCTCTGTAGAAAAATGACTTTCTGCATTTTGTAATTCTCTTTTACATATGTTTTTCTAGTGTTAAAATCTTATTGAATATTGAATAAAAGTCCTTCGCTTTCTCCCAAATATTTTCTTTCTTACTCTCTCACACATATTTGGAAGCTTTAAAATTGTGTAGACAAATTGATAAAAAAATTGCGACTTATTTCGTGGTTCATACTGACTATTACCTCTTCTTTTAACTCGAAACATACGGAATTTATGCGTCAAAATGCGTTAAATTTTATCATAAAATTATTAAATTACTATATATGTAGTTCTATCAAAATATAATATAAAAATTATTCACTATAAACAGTAAAATAATTTAACTTTAAACATAACCAATTTCTCTTTCTAAATTTACATACAACTACAAGAGCTAGCATCTTTCACTGATGAACCTGTTATTCCTTTGCGTTTAACTGAAGGGAAATTTTAAAAAAGGGTAGGGAACTTCTCACCGAAGGAGGCGGGAACCCTATAGATATCCTCAAAATATAGCTAGAAGAACGTCTCTTGGAGCAGAGCAGAGCTTTGTCACTATTTGAAAAGGAACTGTCGGAATAATATAATTTTTTTAATCTGAACGAACCGGAAGAAGCCTATGAGATGGATCCGGACTAGTCGAGTTGTCGGGTTCTCAGGGCTTGACCACTTGATTGGAGGAATAAACCAGCGACTCAATCCTTGATTCTAACTAAGAATTTTACCAAATTTCTGCTCTTTAGAAGAAATAGGATACGATGCACTCATAGAATGGATGGACATTTTTTCCAGGTAAAAAGAAGAATGGGGTGACATTTCTACACAGCTTTTTACTTTGGATAGGAAATAAATTTGTTTAAAAAAAAAAAAAAGGTTTTTCTACACTCTCATTTAAAGGAAACAAAATGAATTTCTGAGTGGTAATGATTTCATTTTTTTTTATTCACCTTTAGATGTAGTAAAACAGTAATATTGTAATAAAAGCGTCTCTTATTAAATAAGAGGTTCTAGATTCAAACCAGAACTTTTTTTCCTCCCGATATATGGCCGATTTATGGAATCGGAATTGATCTTTTGTTCTTAAATTGAGGCTGCTTATCTCTCAACAGATTTTGGGCAAAGGAGGGGCACTAGGATGATTGGAGTTGGCATTGCATGGAAGTGTTGGAAAGATTTATACACGCCGAAAATGACGAGGGAATAGTGTAGGATTATTTTCAGTATAGTGATTAAAAAATAGCTTTGCATCGTGTATAAAATATTGTCTTAAAAAAAGTTTTTTTACAGAATTAGCCATGTTTATAAAAGTAGCCACTAAAGTGGCTAAGAAAATTTTTTTATTCGTAAATAGGCCATAACGAACAACGGTTGTACGTTAAACAAAATGATAACATACAATGGTTGTGTTATAGCTAATGAACGGCTTAATCAGCCTAATAATCTTGTTTACAGACGTGGCGAGGATGTGGAAGAAAACGTGGCGGAACTTGGTGTTGAGGTGGGCAATAATGTACAACCGTTGCGCATTATCGTCGAAATAACGCACAAAAGTTATGCGTTATTTTGATGCATAACACACAATGGTTGTGTGATATCTTGTTAAGAAAACCTTTCCTACTCTAGCCGCCACCCCCATTTCTCTCTCTTTCTTTCTTCCTTCAATTTCCTTCCACTGCTGCTGTCTTTTTTTCTTCCTTCAATTTCTGCCGTTGCGAGAACCATTTCCGCCGAGCAGAAGCTCCTGCTCCTTTTTTTTCTCTTCATCTTTTTCTCTTTCCTTTGTATTTCGAAATTTACAGTCAAAATTTCTCATACTTTTGGTTCCACTTCTGAAATTCAAGTTTGAGTTGGCTACACTTCCCTTGGAATATGAAGGTTTTTAGAGTTTTGAAGTGGAGAACGGTAGAGTAAGCTCAACGGTTGTGCGTTAATTTCAAATTTTCGGTAAATCCTTATGTCTATAATTGTTTTAAATTTTTTGTGTACTATATGTTAGTTTTTATTATTATTTATATGAAAATTGTTGTTTATTGTGGTTTAGGAATTAATTTTATGAATTTTATTTGGATTATTTTTCAATTTTTACTAATTTATTTTTGTAAATGTGGGTTTCGCGTTTATTTTTAAACTTGTCGTTATTGATAAATTTGTGCATGTTTGATCATTTTATTAATCTAATTGTGTTTTTAATTGCAAATGTGAGTTGATGAAATTGGATGAATTATTTTGTCGAATTTATTTGGATAATTGATCAATATTTTGTACATTTTATTTTTCTAGTTAGGATTTTTATGATTATATTAGAGTTGCTATTGGTAAAGTTATGCATATTTGATTATGTTATTAATCTAGCTGCTTATATTGCAAATGTGTTGAAATGGGTGATTTAATATGGGTTACGTAATTTATTTTTGTTTTTGTCATAAATCGGGATTGTTTACTTTTTGTGAAATATTGTTAGCATGTTTAGATTGTTACATTAACTTCATATAATCTTCTATTGTTAGCATGTATATAATTTTATTATATTAGCATTTAAGTTTATGAAGACTTTTATTTAAAAAAAGAAAAATATAAACTAAACTCCAAAACCATAAAACCCTAATATTGAATTCCTAAATCGTAAAGACCTAAACTATAAAATATAGCATTTATATGATTAAAACCCTAAAATTCTAATATTGAAATCCTAAACCGTAAATCATAAAAACTCTAAACTTGATAGATTAAACACCAAACCCTAAAACTCTAAACTTTTTAGACTAAACCTTAAAACTTCAAACCATGAACATTGGAAATTGTGTAATAATAATTTACTTTAAAAATTTTACTTTAAATTCTAAACCCTTAACATTTAAATTTAGAACCCTAAAACTCTCAAAAATCGTAACATTGAAACCCTAAAAACCCTAAACCCTACACGACTAGGGTTTGCAATAATACTTTACTGTAAATATTCTATTTTTAAATTTAAACCTTATTGATAAATTTAGAAAGTGTATAACCCCACACTGTAAATATTCTAATTTTACTGTAAATAATGTAGATGAAAGAAGTCCTAGCACACGTGCATTCGGATCCCATAGTCCCTGATGTATTGACGAGACAGCATGAGCATATGTTTGGGTTGATATGGAGTGGGGATCGTGAGACGTCTATTACTGATCTATAGTGTAGATGTTTCGGGAGAAATCTATGTCAAGCATACAGTAGAGCTCTTAGTAGGTTGATTGATATTATTGATAGGACAGGGTTAGGTGGAGTTTTTAGATGTGGTTACGTAGGTCTCGACCACGCTCTAATTACTGCTTTAGTTGAGCGTTGGAGACTTGAGACCCACACATTCCACCTGACTTGTGGTGAGGTGACTGTAACCCTCCTACAGGATGTGCATGTGTTATGGGGTGTATGGGTAGAGGGGCTGCCTATTATAGGTCCTAGTTGGAGTGTACACCCGAAACAGTATTAGATTGATGTAATCGAGAGGCTTATTGGAGTGAGGTTGTCTCTTACTCACTTTTCCAGCTACAAGGTTAAGAAGGAACCTCTAGAGGATTGGATCTTAAGAGATTTTACCGGTTCAGAGACCGATGATGACTTTATTTCAATGTCAATATCACAACTTGTTGCCAACGATCTAGAGATACTTGTCTCAAAACGTCATCCAAGAAGTACAAGTATTATTCAAACGAATTGTACGTACAAAGGGGCATGGTATGCTTGAAAATTTGCAATAGAGAGGGTTTTCGGTAGCTGAACGGCAATTTTTAATATTCTACAAAAATATCTACAAGCAATGTAAGATTCAAACACTGGGACTGTCTACGAGTTCTTGCATCACAGGACGAGCACTCCCCCAAACTATGTTTTCAAATTTCTTTTCTGGTGTTTCTCGCCTTGTATAGACGGATTTCAACTCGACCGATGATTTTTGTGAATGGCACTCACCTACGAGGACCATAAAAGGGCGTACTATTAATTTCAAGTACATGTGATGCCAATAATCATTTGTTCCCACTTGCTTTTGCAATTGTTGATAAGGAGCTGTACGAAAGTTGGAATTGGTTCCTCAAACATCTATGGGAACATGTTGTCAAAGATCGGCATGTATGTCTTATTTCCGATGCTACAAAGGGATTTTATCTGCTATTAAAAATCAACATTTATGGCAACCTCTATTCGCAGTTCACAGGTTTTGTTTACGCCACATTCGAGCAAATTTCAATAAAACTTTCTAGAACACCGAATTAAAAAGCTTAATATGGTAGGCCGAAAGGGAATCGAAACAATGGAAATTTGACTGTGTTATGCGTGATATCCAAAAGAGAAATGTTGATGCTTACATTTATTTGGTAAAGATAGACCTAGACAAATAGACACTGTTGCATGATAGCGAGCACAGATAAGGAATCATGACAACTAATATTTCGGAAACACATAACAGTTTGTGGAAGAAATGTAGGGTCTTACCTTTAAAGCCCTAGTTGAATTAATATTCAAAAAACTTGTTAGGTACTTCAACGAATACCGTGAAGAGGCCCAAAATTGTGTGCATCCATTTTCGACTAAAGCTTTTGACAAGTTCCTACAGATTGAATTAAAATCAAGAGACCACAAAGTTATAACTTACAATCCGCAAGAAGGAATATACATGGTCAGATCTCCGATCCGCGTTGACGGCACCGAGAATAACGTCTATACATTATGAATGAATAATAAATAATGTAATTGCAGTAAATGGCAAGCATATACATTTTCTTGTTCTCATATTCTTGTAGTTTGTAGAGAAAATGGTACGAGAGCAGATACTTATGTGCCAGATATATATTCGCGAGAAATGCACAGAAGAACATACCAATCGAATTTTCATCTGGTCAGGGATGAGAACTTTTAGAGGGACGCTCCTTATAATTTAACATTTCATCCTCCAAACATGAACAATGAAAGGGGTAGGAAACAAGGCACAAGATTTCAGGAAGAAATGGATTATCGAAATCCGGATTCTCCCCTAAGATCTGGTAGATGTCGCATGTCAGGACATAATAAAAAAATTATAAAAACCCCACTCCAAGCAATGTATAAGTTCGTTTTCTTGAAAGTGTTATAATATTTTAGGGTTCCTACTAATGAAATTTTTCTTTGAATTTCTTCTAACTACGTCTTCATTGCTCTAAATTTTGATACTAAAATTTACAATACTTTAAATTTATTTATTTATTTTTTTAATAACATGGTTATAAGTCAAACATATTTTCTTTTAAAACGGTTATAAATATTGTCATAAAAAATACATCAAAATAGGATAAATAAAACAATACAGTCTTTTTAAAAAAAATTATATAACTCTGAGTTTTGAAAAAAACAAAGAAATTTTGAGTTCTTAAGGAAAAAAAAACTGATGTGGCTGATAACGCACAAAAGTTATGCCTTATTACTGGTTCATAACGCACAACAGCTGTGCGTTATCCGCCACATTGACGGATTAAGTTGAAACCTGGAATTATGTGATAACGCACAACTGTTGTGCGTTATCCTAATTTATAACGTACAAGCATTGTGCTTTATGACCAGATTACAAATAAAAAAGTTTTTGTGGCTACTTTAGTAGCCTTTTTAGAAAAAAGCGCTAAGCCCAAAAAAAAAAAAAAAACCTTTTAAGAACTATCTATTAGCCACTGAAATATCCCACTAATGTCTTTTTTTGGTATCAAAAGGTAAAATTATTCGCTCACAAGGTCTCCATTAGACTGCCTAACGTCCAAGTGAAGAATATAAATAATGGTGACTCAGAAACCCTGCAGACTGGAGGCCAGGCACTGGTGCGCACAAGAAACCACCCCCACATTGGAGACATTAAAATTTTCACACTGCCGCTACCAGAATTTGAACTTTGGTCCTTGGTACTAACTTTGCAATCCAAGAAACAACTGAGCTCGCCCATGCAGCACTGCTAATGTCTTTTCTTAATTAAAGGACAAGAGGAACTACACAAATTCTTTTATCAAGCACATCACTTTTATTCTAGAACGGTATATCTTTTCTTAATTAAAGGACAAGAGGAACTATACAAATTTTTTTATGAAACACGTCACTTTTATTCTAGAATGGTAGGACTTGTACTTTGACCAATTTTGCTGCTTTATTTATATTTTAGAGCTAATTAACTTAAAATTATAATTTATATTTATTATCAAAATATTTAAGAATCGCTTTTGAAAATGAACAACTCTAAGACCAAATTGCTCAGATATATATATATATATATATATATAGACACACAACATTAGAGTCTCTAAGGCGGTGCAACAGATTTTCTGCTCAAAGATTCTCCTAAAATGTACACCAATATATAAAACAATTCGGTAAGCCTCTACAGTATTACTTTAGCGGTTTCTATAAAATATCAGCAACACTATTGTAACGGTTGAATTTGTTTGAGAAAATCTTGGCCTTCCATGAAGCACTATGGACTCGGTATACGTTGACTGCTACTTGGTCCATCTTTTTTTTACCTGCTCTCCTGCCCATTTATTTTTGCAATTCTGATGCATAATAACAGTCTTCCAATTGTTGATTTCTATCATCATAGCCCATGTTCAATTCTAAATTTCCATCACACTCTTCACGGGTGTGTATTTGATTTTCGATTTGAAAATTTGGTTTAGTTTTTTTAAATTGAAATCAAATTGAATTATATTTAGTTGGAAACCATATATACAAAATTAAATTGTTTTCGGTTTAATTTGATTCGATTTGGTTTCAACCAAATAAATTGAAATTTTGAATTTTTTGCTGAGTAAATTTTTTTCAATTCAGTTTGAATTCAACCAAAATTTTGAAATAAACTAAACAACCTTTCAATTAGGTCTAGTTTCTCTTTTTTTTTTTTTTTTTAATTCCAATTTCTTCCAATTGGAATGTTCGATTGGCATTCCAATATGAACGTTTTGAATTTTAAAAAGAGAAAGGGAGCGTGAATTTTAGAGCGAGAAAGTGACATGAATTTTAGAGAGAATGTGTGTCGTGAATTTTAGAGACAAGATTTGTATGTGAGAAAATATAAATATAAAATTGTATAGTTGATAAAGGAAGTGATGAATATGAAAATCTTATAGAATTGAAATTGTAATTCTTAAGTTTTTTTTATTTGGAAATGGGATTGGTGGATTTTGTAAAATTAGAATAAAAATTGTGGGTTTAATTTGTAGAATTGGAATTGGAATTGAAATATGGGATTTGATTAGCAGTGTCAAACGGGCCAAACCGGACCGGACCGGCCCGCGTCCAGCCCGCACCTAAACGGTCCGGTCCGGGCCTATTTTTGACGGGCCTAAATTACCTAAACCCATATCCGCCCGTAGCCAGCCCGCGGGTAAACGGGCCAGCCCGCGGGCTTTGCTCTTTTTGCTAATTTTCTGATTTTTTTAAAATCTTACCTATTAACTATAATAATAATATACATTAATCCTAAACCTAATCAATCAAAATAGAGAAAAACCAACATAAAAAAATTAATAAGTAACAATAATCATCCAACAAAACAAATTAATAATTATTTAACAAAAAGTCAATACGAAAAATTATACACCAACTTCTTCTTCTTCATCATTTCATCTTGAGGACTCATCTTCAACTTGATTACATCCTCTCCTCATCATCTTTACCTATAAAATGCAAAACATAGATTATATAGTAAATAAAAAAATTAATAAATAATATTCATAAATTAAATGAAGAAAAAGTTGTACTTACTCTCTAAATATCATTTCATTGATATCAAAGCAAACTTTTACATGACGTGAAATGCTAGATGTTCCATATTTTCCTCCTGCAATATACACCGTCCCACAACGAACACATTCAACCCTAGGTTCTCCATCTTCACCAACAATATCAAGCCTTCTGGTATGAATCCATACATTTGACTTATAGGATTTTTTTCGCTTTCTTTAAAAATTGTGCGAGCATTTGATTGATCACATTTATCACTAATATCATCAACAACATTTTTTATCCATCTTACGCAATGGATAAAATGTTTATAATTCATGATTTGAAGCACTTACTAACTAATCTGATGAATGATGATAAAGATTATAAACAGGAAGCACTTAAAGATTATAATGATAAAGATTCCAAAACATGTTCAGTTATATCATACATTCAGATTAATTCTTATTCGAGTTGGGTACAATTTATGAGAATAGTAAAACTTTCGCACAAGGTATAACTACATTTTCAGAATTCGAATTCGAGACTTTTAATTAATTTAATTAAGTTAGGAGAAACTCTAACTATTTTATTTATGTCTTGCGATGATACTGTAAGACTTTTTGAAGTGGCATACCAACAGCAAAAAAGTTGAACAAGAACAAAAATTTGTATCATACTAGACGGAAGAATTGATAAATGGATGGTTAATGTTAATATAATAAGTTTGATTGTTGCACATGATGCTAGGTTGAAAAAGTGTAATTAAGCTGTATTTTCTTAAGTAAGAATTAAATTTGATGAGCCATTTAAATTGAATTCAGATTAAACCCGGTGAGGATACTCAATAATTTTTAAAATAATAAAAGAACAAAATCTATATTGTTATAATTTGTTCAATCAACTTGGCCACTATTATTAAAGCTTGACCAAGAATCAAGTTATTTTTTCTGGCCAATGCCATCACGGATGGACCTTTAAAGGGGAAGTTTAAAAACAGAAGAATCAATTCCTATAACAAATTACTTATAGAATTTGTTACTACGACTTTGTATGGGATGAAATGGTGTCAATGTCTTGAAAGTACAATTACACAATTTTTTTTTTTTTTAATAAGTGGTTGCATTGAACATTTAAAATAAATTATATAAATGAATAAGAGACAAATCTCAATATTCCATCTCCCACTTCATTAAATCAACCCCAAATTAGGAAAAAAATTTATGGGTTTTGGAGAAAAAATTTACAAGGTTTTGATATTAGGCATAGTTTTTGAAGATTATTAGATGAAACGAGAGGAAGAGACGAGAACAAGATAAGGTTTTGGGGGTTTTTTTTTACAATGACAATTTGAGGGTTAAATCAACAACCATTTGAAAGGAATCAGAATACCCTTTTTTTTCCCCCCGAGGAATCTAAAAAAGACCCACTTTCTCAAAATCAAAGGAAAAAAATGCGGAAATTCACCATTAAAACAAAAGGGGTTCAATTAGAGAAAATTAAAACTATATTCTTCGAGATTCGACTAAAGAAAGATCCGAACCCATCAAAATCCTCAAAAAATTGAAAGAAACAAAAGGGATTAAATATCTACTACTAAAAAATCTAAGAAATTATACAAAGAAATTAATGGATTTGAGGAGTTCACTTTCTTCTTGTTTCTACTGCAATTTCTTGTGCTATTTCAAGCTAGACTAGTTTTATCGGAGAGGAAAACTTACATTGTTCCCAAAATAAATTGCGGAGGCGGCGGCGAGAGGCGGCGGCGAGAGGTGGCGGGAGGCGGCGGCGAGAGGTGGCGAGAGGCTGCGGGAGGTAGAGAGACGAGAGAGCCGAGAGGCTGCGGCAGGGAGGCGAGAGACAGAGAGAGCCGAGAGGCTGCGGCCGGGAGGCGAGAGACAGAGAGAGCCGAGAGATGCGGCCGCCGGCGGGAGGCGAGAGAGACGGAGAGAGCCGAGAGGAGAGGAGAGGCTGCGGGAGTGAGAGAGGGGGAGGAAGACAGATCTCTGTAGGTAGGGTTTTCATTCAATTGTTAATTATTTTCATTTAGGTCCCTAACAAAATAAAGAACTTTAATTAGGTCCTAAAATAATTCATGTAATAATATCTTCAACAAACGGGCCAGCCCGCGGACCGGACCGGATCGGCCCGTGAAAGCCCGCATAAAAAGCGGTCCGGTCCGGTCCGGGCTGGTTTTTGGCGGGCCTAAATTTTGAAAACCAAAACCGCCCATAACGCGGGCGGTCCGGGCCGGCCCGTTTTGACAGTGCTAGATTTGATAAATTTCACAACAAAATTACAAAATTTTCACGATACCATTTCATTTCCCTCCCCACTCTTTCTCTCATATCTATCTTAAAAATCTTGAAGATTTGAAAACAAAAAGTAGATAATTTTGAAGATTTTATACAAGAAAACGTTGATTTTGATGTGGAAACAACACAAAAAACGCATAAAATCGAAAATAGAAGTGGTTGGCACACCAACCCACTCACTGACGCACCAATCCATTTGGTGCACCACTCACTGGAGCACCAGATGAGTTTGTGTGCCACCCACTGGCACACCAGATGAGTTAGTGCACCACTCACTTGCTCAACAGCTCACCTGGTGTGCTAGCAGCTTCCATTTCCAATTTTATGCATTTTTTTTTGTTGTTTTTATATCAAAATCGACGTTTTCTTACAGAAAAAATCTTCAAAATTATTTATTTTTAGCTTCAAAAATTTCAAAATCTTCAAGATTTTCTAGAGAAAAGTTAAAGAGAACACGTTTAGAGAGAGAAAAAAGTTGAGAGGGAAATCAAATTTTATCGCGAAAATTTCGTAATTTTATCGTGAAATTTATCAAATCCCTTGAAATATTTTGACTTTTTTTTTTTTATTTTCAGTTCTGAGAACTAAAAATCGAAAACCAAATAAAATATTATATACTGTTTAGAAAGGAATTGAATTGAATTGGAGAATAAAAAACATACCAAAATACAATTTAGTTCAATTCGTTTCGGTATTCAATTTAAACTAAATAGTGAACACCCCAAACACTCCCCATTCAAGTGAAAAATAACCCTTTTCCCCTTTTTGTCCCTTGCATCCATTTATATTTATTGTGCATGATTGGAAACACTAAAAGTGTAAGCTTCTAATTGTCAAAGTTGGGTACTTAACTTTTGCCAATCACTATTTTCAAAAGTGGTATTAATTATAAACTTCTCAAAATAACCTTGATTACAACTTAAATTATCCTATTCTCTTTTTTTAGAATACACATTTTTTAAATATGAATTGAATTATTTAGTATCAATATCTATATATTACATTTTTTTACTTTTCATAAAAACACATAATAAGTAAAATTAATTTTTCTTTTTTTATGGATAAATTTGAATTAATTTTATTTCTTATAAATATTTATTATGTAATATTCAAATAAATAATCCAATATGTAAAACATATAATATATACAAATTCAAATTATTTACTAAAGAAATATAAAATTAATATAAAGTATAATATATGAGGGATATTTAGGACAATTTGTAATATAAAATTACTTTTGAAATTAAAATTTTCAAACACGTATTTAATTATATTTGTATTATAATCTTTTAAAATCACAATTATAATAAGTACGATTATTAAATCACGTTAGATAATCATGATTACTACAATCACTTTTGATAATTACTGTGCCAAACTGGCCATATATATTCATAATGACATATTGTATTATATATGATATAGTATATTATATATTCTATAGTTTAGTAATTATATATGTGATGTGATGTTGTAAGTTTTCAGGACAGTTTTATAATATTTTAATTATAATTAATCTATATTTTATAATAAATAGATATAGTTTTATATAGAAAAATAAAAAATTATACAATAAAAGTCTCAAAGGTGTTCCACATAAAAGTAAAAGATTATTCGAACCAACAAGAATCAATGAAGATTTCTCCGCACCAGCTTTATTATTCTTGGAGTGAGCAAAGTCCATAGTAACTAATGAAGCTTTTAAGCAAAGCATACATGGCTAACCACAAAAGCAAAAAAGAAGTAACATTCTTCCACCATGTTCACTCATTCTTTTTCCCAACTTGAGCACTCACAAGTCATACCACTTTCAGAGGCAAAAGTAACAAACGTCCAAGACTATTTTTCTTAGAAAATATTGATCTCTATTATAGATAAATAAACTTTCGGAAGTGAAAATATATGTAAAGGAAAATTTTAAAATATTAAAAAAGGAACTTGAAGAGAAAATTCCATTGATGTCTTTGTCAAAGTGTGAAATCAGTGAATGTTTCACATTAGACAATCATTAAACAAGAAAAATGATTAACATCATCAAACAATAGACACACTAACCAACAATGGATAACCAACTATTATTTCTTGTGTTTAAACTCTAAATCTTAAAATCGCAAGTCGTAAAATTTAAATTCTAACAATAAATTTTAAATGTAAAATTTTAAACCCTTAGTCTTAAACTCTAAAATTCACTTTTAATAATTTAGATACTACTTAGACATCTAACTATAATTCTCTAAGTTGTAAAAAAATTTCATAATATCCTTTGTAAAATAGATATTTTTCAAATACAATGGTCACCAAATACAAAATTCAACCTTTAAACAATTAAACGAAGAGTTCGGTTCCCCAATAAACAATTAAACATCATGAAACTTATAACTTATATATTAAAGTTTGTAACTTTTATCTATTTGTAAATTATTATATTATCTATATTATGCATTCTAAAGCATAAGTTATAAATTATAATTCTTATTTTTTATTTGAGCAAATTAATTGCTTAGCACAAGACGGACAGTTCAAAAGTAAAGCTGTGGACGGGCCATGAAAATCTAGACAAAAATCTATCTTACTGTTGCTACTAGTAAGCATGACTTGAATAATAAACATGACAAATAATAACATAAGAAAAGTGCGCAGTCATTAACTGCATCCCAAAACAAATGGATGGAAACAAAATAGTTCATTCAACTACCGGCCAGCCATTTGAAAAGTTCAATGAAAGCAAACAAAACAACAAAGAAAACCACCGCAAACTTACTCTTCTTCATTGCATTCAAGCCTATGATCTGCTGACAGATAATATATTCCCCCTTCTGAAGATTCAAGAATGCAACGAGAATCACCAACTGATGCAACCGTAACCACCCATCCTTCTATTATGACAAATGTCACGGTGGTTCCTGAAGTTTGAGCTTACACCAAAATGGAACTGTAAATGTTGAGAATCCCACATCGGTTAAGTAAAGAAAATAATTACTACTTATAAAGAGGCAGTCCTCCCCTCTTGAGTTACCTTTTGGGGTGAGTTAGGTCCAAACCCAAATTCTAACATGATATCAGAGCCACATCTATGACTTTATTCTCTTTTTATTCAGTTTGAGCAATTAGAATTAGGATACTTTGTAGCCTATAAATAGTAGACATAATGAATAAGAAAGACAATCAAAGTGAAGCATTTAATATTATTCTTCTCTACGCCCTAAATTTCTTAACATGGTATTAGAGCCAGTTGTTGGGCCACCCACGCAGATGTCCAATCCTGCAAAATTCCACGCACCAGATGTCCATTCTTGGGCGTGAGGAGGTGTGTTGAGAATCCCACATCGACTAAGTAAAGAAAATAATTACTACTTATAAAGAGGCAGTCCTCCCCTCTTGAGGTATCTTTTGAGGTAAGTTAGGCCCAAGCCCAAATTCTAACCGTAAAAATCATGCACTGGAATCTAGTTTGTTGCAACTGAATCCCATAATAAATTTCTCCATGTGCAATATCAACGACAGTTGAAACAGAAAAAACTCATGTTCGCATCATTTGCAAAGGATCAGGAGGAATTTGATGGCTAACATGCAAACAGTTTCGGCATGCAAGAATAATATGGAGGCACAGTATGTTGAAAAGAAGGTTCCTCTCTATTCTTGTGGCTGCGAAAGGAAAGTTAAGAAGGCTTTAGCCTTCTCAAAGGTAACAAATAATAATAAGCATATCCATATATATCTCTACTGAATAACATGAGCAAAATCCAACAAATACTACTGTATATAACATGGTTTTTCTAACAAATACTACTTGATACAGCAACCAAAGAGAAAAGAAAAACTCAATATTTCACAAGTTTTCATGTCCTGCAACAAGTTATATCGTTTCTGCCCAAAATTATTTTTCTTAAAGTACAAGTCTTTAAAATTTTAACGAATTTTATTTCGTAAGTGATTATAAAGAAGGAGAAATCTCTCTTAAAATAATTTTATTTCATAAGTTAAGAAGGAGAAATCTCTCTTAATCAATCTCTGCTATTCAACACTTTGCCCTCAAAATCAATCTCTACTATTCAACTGGTTTCTTGTGTTTTGTTTGCCATAGAGCAACCAATTACAAGCCGAGCTGCCACTAATTGAAGGTGCAAGACAAGCTGCAAGGTTGGAATAGGTCGGGTGTTTTCATGTTTAGCTAGTGGGTTGATTCTGTCCAGTTATAGCGAAGACGATGAAAGAGGGAGAAGAGAAGAGAGGAGAGAAGATAGAAGGGAAGAGAATGGGTTGGGATGGAGCTGGCATCAACAGTGGTCAAAACAGGAGGCCGTGTCGGCAAAGGTAGGGTTATTTTTATAGAATGAGTCGCAGAGGAGAGGAGAAGGAGCGGAAGGGTGAGAGAAGGGAGGGGGAGGGAGAGTTCATATGTATAGTTGAATTTCTTTTACCAAAAAAAAAAGCTTCTTGCAACAAATAGGGACCAACTGGTAGTAATTATTTTAAAAATATTGCAAAAGACAAAAACGGTCGTTAAGCTGTCGCTACTTTGGTCACTACAAAATGAGCGACTCCCATGTCATTCAGTCACTACTTTGGTTGCAATTTCCTAGTTGTCACCATCGGCTATAATTCGATCGAATTTAGCAACGAAAAATTTCGGCCGCAAATCTTCATTGCTATTTATTGTTTTTCTTGTAGTGACTAGTTCACTTGCTAGTTTTTTCTATCTCATATATATATATATATATATATATAGGGAAATTCCTGTAAAAACCCCTCAATTATTTACTTAAGTTTCACAATGTCCCTAAACTCATATTTTATTTTTTTATATCCCTAAAATAAAACCTTGTATCATAAAATGGCATACAACCATAAATAGCGTTGGCGCCATCTCCCGGAGATTACATGATGTTCACGTGTGCGATTGTGGATGGGCAAAATTGTTTACTAAACACTTTCCCTCCACAACATAACGTCTTAAAGATATATATATATTCTCGAGCTCAAGTTTGAGCTCATGAACTGAGACATTCGAGCTAAGTTTCATTAAACTCGAGCTCGGCTCGTTTAGTAATCCGCTCAGCTTGAGCTCAGTTCGTCTTGGGTCAATGTCGAGCACGAGCCGAGCTTTGGCCCAGCTTTTAATGAACTTCTCGTGAAAAGCTCAATTCTTTTGTGGCCTAACTGTGCATAATTTGATCAACGAAAAAATAATTCTATCAACAATAATATGGGTAAGATTTGGGAATTTTTTTGAATAAATGTTGTCTTTTTAATCAATAGATTGATATTTGAGGTGCATTTCAATTGGATTTAAGTTTGAAAAAAATAGATATTTTTTTCTTGAAACTCGTGAAAAGTAAACATTTTATGAGAGAGAATACTTTGTCCAACGAGAAAATTAAGTTAAAATTGCTTTTCCTTTTAAATAGTAAGTACACAATTGCCAGAAAGATGATTTTGTCACTTCACTTTAACACATAGGATTAAACTTATAGTACACAATAAAATCTCAAGTCTATAAATCAAAAGATAAGAAAAATATAGCTACAAAGGATTTATTTATTATTTGAAGTGGTTACAAAATCTCCGGAAAAGTTCAAAATTTGTAGGAGAATCCTCTAATTCTTCTTCAGCAAAATGTTTACTCAAGAGCTTGGAAAAGCTTGATCTCGGATTGAACGAACTTTCATTATAAACTCGAGGGTTTGAAAGGTTGATCTCAAAATGCACGAACTTTGATTATGAGTTCAATGGCTTGAAACCTTAATCTTGAATAGGACAAACTTCAACTATGTGATCGATGGCTTAGGAGCTTGATGTCGAGTCTGTCAAACTTTGATTTGAACTCGGCAACTTGAAAGCACTGGCAAAACCATATTAGGGCTTGGGGGGCTCCGGCTCTCTAGCTGTTTCGTCCCCCTTTTTAAATTTTCCGTAATAGTAGGTTAAGCAACTCCAATAATTTTTTTTTGGAAAAAAATCCTATAGTTCTAATTCTTTTTTATCTCGTTCATTTACTTTCAAATTTCATTTTTTTAATCTCTATCTCTATCTCTATCTTTTCTCTAATATCCTAAAAGTGAGCTAACGATTCATGTTTGATTTACACATTTTCATATTTTACCTTTTTTTTTAGTTGATTAATGAAGATAGCTAGGGAGAATAAACCACTAAATTCATTATCTTTTAATAATTTTTTTGCTAATCTAAATAAAAGTAGTAATCCCATGCTTTAATAAAAAGAGTAAGAGTATTGAGTATAATCATTAGAATAAAGTATTAAACTCAAACCTTATTCATGTGAAATTAGTTAGTAATTTATTATGGTAAAAAAGATAAAAAAAAAAAATAAGAATAAAAATTATGACAAATGAGAATAGGATTGATTTGTAGGATATAAAATACCTAATAAGTTTCATTTTACAAAAATTTAATTACTTGCTATACACTTGCACAGTATTAGTTTTAAAAGTCTTCTTCCATTATTTAAAAATATCATGTACAAATGAGTAAACAAAGAGGTCTAGCAGTCTATCACTGGGCCTTCGAAAAATATAGTTTTTTTTTTTTTTTTTAAAAAAATTCAAAGTGAAGTTTTTTTGTTTTATTTTGATTACTTAAAAAAAAAAATTCTTTCAAGCCACCAGCACTAACACCTGTTTGCAATTGCATACCTGGAGTGGAAAAAAGTCATTTTACGGAAGCAGTCGAGCAATTTCGGAGCCCACCAAGGCCTATTATGTAACATCCTAACTAAGTACCTCAAAGTTAGTTTAGGTCGTAGTAAGTTCGAATAAAAGTTTCGGGGGTTAGTTTATAAAGAATAGTAAGTATTGGGGTCATTTGGTAATTATTAGAAAAATTAAGGGAAGATTTTTTTTTCGGTTAAAAACTTTTTCAGACATGTTTTAGAATTATTCGGGTTCTACTCTTTAAAATAGAAATGAAAATTTTAAGTTTAGGATAAACTTTTAGTCATTTTTTAGATTTTGGGCTAACGTGAAAATTTTAAGAAGTTGAGGGAGTATTTACTTGGAGAGGAAGTAATGACAAGGCTGGCAAGGCCATGTGGGTTGAGGATTGAGGGACACTTGGCTGGTATGAACATGTGGACAAAGGAGTGGGTGACACATGGCTGGTTGGTGCCATGTGTCTCATGTATTGAAAGCCAAACCATGCGTGAATGGCTATTTAAGGGGTCCAAATGCTGAAAAAAAAAATACAAGCACTACACCAGCCTTTTCTTCTCTCTCTCTCTCTCTCTCTCTCTCTCTCTCTCTCTCTCTCTCTCTCTCTCACTACACCAGCCTTTTCTTTTCTTTTCTCTCTCTCCCTCTCTCTCACTTTTCTCTTTGTTTTTCTTTCTTATATATATATATTTTTTTTTCTTTCTTGCTTCTCTCGGCTCACCTTCTCTCCAGGTATATATATATTTATTTTTATTTTTATTTTTTCTTTCTTTTCCTTTGTTTCTTTGGGAGCTTTATACTATTTTTTTTTATTAGATAATATTAAGGTTTAATAGTTATGAATTTATTTTGGGAACCCATAATTTTTCTTAAGGAATTATTATAAAATTATTTTGGAGATGGTTTTAGAATTTCTTTGGGTTTAGATAATTGTAGGTACACCCTGAGAATATCATGGGGTCGTGGTTATATATATATATATATATATTTGAGCTATTTGATTAAGTTTGGAATTATTATTTATAGATTTAAATTATATCGCAGCGCCAGGTGAGTTCACCGATCCCTTTTCTGTTAAAAAAAATTTTAATATTATACGTATAAAGCATATTACTTTGTTATTGAATCTTAACAAAATGCACAAAATAATTATTGGTATTATATTACGGGTTATGTTAAAATGTGATAAGTAATTAATGTATTTATATTTTAAATATTCGTTTACGGCACTAAAAAAAATATATATGTATATATTTTAAAGGTTAGTGACATATTCTTATTAATGCTTTTACTAGCAACATTTCTTTTAACAATCCTTTTATTTTGAATTTTGAATTTTAAAAATTATTTTGAAGAAAACATTTTCAAAATAAGTGTTATTTCTTTTTGGGAAATAATATATTTAAATATTTTAAATTCTCTTAAGGTTTTAAGTTTTTAAAATAACTTAGAGAAATTATTTTCAAAATATTACTATTTTTTAAGAAATAATATTCTTAATTCTTTTTAAAAGTTTTTGAGTTTCAAGATTATCTTGAGAAATTATTTTAAAATATTTATTATTTCTTTTAGAAAGAATATTTTTACCTATTTTATATCTTCAAGTTTTGAGTTTTAAAATTATTTTGGGAGATTATTTTTTTATTTTTTTATTTTTAACATATTTATTATTTCTTCTTGGGAATAATGTTATATATATATATATAAATACTTTAAGTTTCCTTAAAAGGATTTTGAGATATATTATTTATTTGGAAAAGTTATTCTTAAAATAGTTATTATTTATTACTTCCTTTGGAAATAATATCTTAAATATTTTAAATATTTTTATAGGGTTTGAGATTTAAAATTATCTTTAACATATTTATTATTTCTTTTTGAAAATAATACTTTACATATTTTCTAGATATTCTTAAAAAGGTTTTCTTGAGTTAAGAGAGTATTTTCATAATACTTTTACTTTAAATATTCTTAAAGTATGATTTCGAAAAATGTTTACTAGTTATGTTTAAAGAATATTTTTCTACGGTTTTATTCTTACTTTAAATCTTGGAAGTATTAATAATCTCCTTTCGAGAAATATTTTTATCATAATTTTTTACACGCATATTGGCATAACCTATTTTATACCCAGTAATGTGTTTCAAAACTTACATTATAAAGTCACATTTGCATGACTACGAGTTTTGCCCAGCGGATAGGGATTCTCGTTCTCTAAAGAGTTTTACGTGGCCGATAGATGGCCTATAAACTTATAAAGTAAATTAAAACCCGAATCCGGCAAAAAGGGGCTTGGTATACATTTTTTATCAACATGTCAAAAGGACTTGCACTCTGCGTGGCTAATCTCCTGTACGAGGGCCTCTTCCGAACGACATGCTTGGTAGTGTTACTCTTGATCTGGATCCAGTTGACAGAGGGCGTAGTACCGTTGGAGGGTTAGGCCCAATGCGGTATTGCATTTGACTCTGTATCATGCTCTGTGGTAGTGGCCATTTCCTAGCAGGTTGGGTCAGGAAGGGCCCACTGGCTAGGGTAGCACAGGGCGCCTAGTAAGTACGCCAGGGCTCGTTACCTATTTATGTATATGTCGTGCGAGGTTGAAAAATCGAACATTCGTACAGTGTATTTGGAGTTCAGGCTGGTATTGACTACGGGATGCGGAATTTGTCCGAAGACCCCGTCTCAGGTTCCGGACTCTATCCGTTGAGCCTATCATGGTGCATGCATGTTTTTCTTAAAATTTCAGGTGTCGTAGCAACGCCGATGTGTCTTGATTCGCTCAGACTTCCTTGCTAGGCCCGAACCCTTCAAAAAATTTATATTTTGCATAAAAGTTTTGAAAGCACTTACTTTGCTTGGATTATAAACCCTTTTATAAATAACATGTATATACTTTTCCCGTACAGGAAGCTCACGAATAGCACACGTGCACATGAACTCACTGAGCGTCCATCGCTCATGTTTTCCAAATGTTCCCCCCTCCCTTCCCCCCTCCCCCTCCCCCCCAATTTTTCAGATGACTTGGTAACTAGCTCGGGTTAGAGGAGCCATGGTGAGCCATTGAAGCCGACATATTTGAAGTCTTCCATCTCTAGTCAAAAGATTTTGTTTATATAGACTATGGCCTTAGCAGCCTTAAACTGATGTATAAGTTTGAGAAGCTTTTGTTATAAAGTTATATTCAAACCTTTCTTTCTTCTCACATTATTTAATATAGAAATACTCATTACAGCTCCTTCCGGTCGTACCTTAGTCTTGTATAATGTAAGTTCAATACCGAGAGGTACGCAGGTACCTTACTCCACCGCAGTTGACCTAGCGGAGGGGTACGGGGTATAACACATTACAAGTGCAAAGTTCAACCATTGTTTTACTTCCACCCGTTTGCAATTGCACACATGGAGCCGACAAACTCTGGGAGACTTCCAGAAAATTCTACCGAAAAAGCTAAAAGAGTTAGAGACTCTCCAAAAACCATGAGGGCTTCCTATCTATTTTAGTACGCGTGAACTTTCTCTAATTAAGGAAATTGATAGACTTCAGAATTTACAGGATGCATATTGGAAAACAAGAAGCCGTATTTCATGGCTGAAAGAAGGGTATCGCAATACCTCTTATTTCCACCATAAAGCTTCTCAGAGTAAAAAGCAAAATACCATTGAGGCTCTTACTAATGATTTGGGAGTGCAAATAGAAGATGACATTGAGTTGGAGGATTTAGCTGTCAACTATTTTACGCAAATCTTTATGTCCCAAGCTCAATTCTCTTTTATGGATGAAGTTCTTATAAAAAGGACGCTTATGGAGGTGGACATTCTCTCTCTAAGTATACCTTTCTCTAGGGATGAAGTCCTTTATGCCCTTAAGCACATACATCCGTAGAAAGCCCCCGAACCAGATGGTATGCATACTTGTTTTTTCAGAGACATTAGCATATTGTAGGCGTGGACGTGATTCTTTTTTCCTTGAAGTTTTTGAATGATGGGTAAGACATATCAGCAATAAACCATACCCATATATCTCTTGTTCAAAAAATAAAAAAAATCCAACGATAATGGCACATTACTGGCCCATTACTTTTTGCAATGTTCTGTATAAAATTGTATCTAAAGTATTGGCGAATCATGTAAAAAAGGTGATGAATATTGTCATTGATGAAGCTTAGAGCGCGTTTCTCCCCGGTAGGTTGATTACAAATAATGCTACTATTGCATTTGAGGCTTTCCATAGCATTAATAGTAATCACTCTAAATTTACCCTGCACATGGCCTTAAAGCTCGATATGAGTAAAGCTTTTGATCGAGTTGAGTGACGCTTCTTGGAAATATTAATGCAAAAAATTGAATTTCCCAGTGCATTTTCTTCGCCTCATCATGAGTTGCATCTCATCAGTCTCTTATTTTGTTTTGCTAAATGGTATCCCAAAAAGATTATTTAATCCCTCTCGTGGTCTTTGGCAGGGTGACTAGCTTTTCCCTTACTTTTTTATTCTGTGCTCATAAGGTTTCTCGGCTCTTTTACGATCTGCAGAAGAAAATGGCATCATTCGGGGCTTTGACTTTGAAGGGTAGCTGTAGTCTCAAATCTCCTATTTGCTGACAATTAGCTACTGTTGGCACAAGCAAATCTCTCGCAGGCAGCATAGCTGAAAGTAATTTTTTTTATGTATAAGGACTATTCTTGACAAATCATAAATTTTAACAAATCTAGCGCTTTTTTCAGCAAAAGGATCCCCTATTGCTTTAAGGCAAGACATTCGTTCGTTGCTCCAAATTCCCGAAGGAGGTGGCAATAAAAGATATCTTGGACTCCCTTTATCATCGGACGATTGAAAAAGGAGATTTTTAGCTATCTTCATGATAGGGTATGAAAGAAGCTGAATAGCTGGAAATAAAAGATTTTATTGTAGGCTGCGAAAGAAATCCTAATAAAAATCAGTTATTCAAGCTATTCCTACCTATGTCGTGTTAGTTTTTCCCCTTCTCCCCTCAATTACCAATTCCATTACTGGTCTCATTCACAATTTCTGGTAGGGAGAGGGAGGAGGATGGAGGGGAGGGGTGGGGGGGAGGGGGAAGAGGGGAAGGGGATAGGCATAAGAAGATTTGTTAGAGGCCTGCCCTGATATTTGCTGGCCGAAGAAATTAGGAGGATTAGGGTTTCGAAACTTTGTATCCTTTAACATGGCATTACTCTCCAAACAAGGATGGAGAATCCTCAAGAATCCTTTCTCTTTGCTATCAAGGGTCCTACAAGCTAAGTATTTTCCTCCTTAGAAAATTTTTCAACAGCAACCCTTGGACGCTACCCTTCTTATACATGGAGAACTATCCTTTTTGCATGAGTCCACCTCTTAAAGGGGATAAGATGGCGAATCATGAACGAACTCTCAGTTAGAATCTAGGAGGATAAATGGCTCACTATGCCACATTCTTTTAAGCTATCCACTCCACTCCACATGTTTGCATTTGATCATAACTTAAGAGTTTCTGAACTCATTGATTTTGAGCAACATAGCTGGAAATGGATCAAATACGACTCCACTTTAACTCTTCTAAAGCTGAGGAAATTCTTATGGTGCCGTTATGTGATGATTGGCCTATGGATGAATGAATATGGGCTTATGATAAGTCGGGACAGTTCTACGTGCGCCTGGCCTACAGTCTAATTTTCCAAGCTAAGAATAATCCTACTATAAGTGAAAGCTCTTCAACTTCTACAACCTTGTATTTTTGGACTCGACTTAGGGTCTTCATACTGCTCCAAAAGTGACACTTTTCTCTGGAGGTTGTACAACAACATTCTCCCCCCACAAAAAAATTTATCATGGAAGGTTGCTCGATTTCACCATGTTGTGTGCCATATACCTAGAGGTTGAGGAGGATCTTTTGTACACCTTTTTTCGATGTTGGATTGCAACAGAAGTTTGGCTGGGCTCGAATTTTTCTCACTTGGTGAATTTCTTTCTAAGTCCTGTCACTCATCAAGCTATTTTGGAGCAAATGTTAAGCTGGTCGGCTTATGACAATGCTCAATTTGCTTACTATTTATGTGTACGTGGAATAGTAGGAATAGTATGCTTTTCCAAAATTTATCTCCAAATTGCTCGCACATTGTGTTGCAAGCTAAAGGTCTTTAGGAGGAATTTGTACGAGTGCACTGCATTTCGGCTAATATGACTGTGCCCTAGTCCTCCTCTCCCTACAGGAAACCTGGAAGGCTCGACCGCTCCCATAGGAGGAAACTTATGCAAAGGTAAAGAAATTCTAGAGTATTCTCAGGGCGAGCTAGTCCCTGCAAAACCTGTCAGAATCAATATGCGATGAATAGAAGAGCTAACATAAGAAATCTGCCACTGGAGACCGCCGAACATAGATTAGTTTAAGGTAAACGTTGATGCTGCTTGGAAAGCGGACAATGCTGGTATTGGGGGACTAATAGGGATCACTTGCTAAGGGTGCGACTTTCGCTCATGGTGGCATTAGCACACTCGTACTCTCTGGAGCATGTAGAGACGGTTGCCATTCGCCAAGGTCTTCGTCTGGTTGAAAGATTTAGCCACTCTAACTACACCTTGAAAAGTAACTGCAAAGGTGTTATTAATCAGCTCCTAGCCCGGTCAGGGGCCCTTAGTTCTCTAAGACATATCCATCAACAAATTCTATCTCTTATTGATAAGCAATCAGTTGTTTTATCTTTTGTTCGCTGTGATGCTAACAGCCCGACACATTCATTGGCCACATAGACAATTTCTACGTACCCCTCTAATGTATATATTGAGGTGGTTCCTTTCTTTAGTTTTACTACTGTTCAAGCAAATATAATATAATTTCTTTCTTTCTCAAAAACTACCAGCACTAACAATCTAGACCATTTTCTCTTAAGCGGTCACCATCAACTCACTATTGTTATTTTAGAGTTCGATCCTCAAGGCCTGCAGTGCTGGTCCCGCCACTGTTTGAAAACTTCATGTTGAGTAATTGAATGAACTTGAATTTAGAACTCGGCGGCTTGGAAACTTTATGTCGAGTAGGATGAACTTTGTGAATTGAGAGTTTGAAAGCTTTATCTTGAATTTGATGAACCCTGATGATGAATGAGGGCTTGGGAGCTTAATCTCGGACTATAGGGCCTTTGAAGCTCTCTTCACTCCTTCGGATGAAGAATACGAAGAGCACTTGATGATTCAAAGAAAACCATTGTTGGAGAGCCTTTTAGGAGCTTTGCTTGAAGCTGGAGTGTGTTCTAAATCTCTTTCTAAATGTCTTCCAAATGATCTCGAATAATATCTCAACCTTGCAAAAGACCCATATTTATAGGCAGAGATGTGACATTAGGTTACTTGCTGGCCAAGCAACCCATAAGTGGTTTGGGTTAGCCCAATTCTTTATTTGGGGCAACCGAATGGATTTAACTCATTATTTAATAGATTTAATTTAAAATGGCTTTCGGCTCAATTTAATTAGAGCTCAAAAACATATGTCTTGCATTTATTGGGGTTTATTTAAAATAAGTTTGGACTCTTTTAAAGAATCCAGCCCAATTTAGATGGCCCAAACACCTCTTTTATCAATTTAATTTAAATAATTAAGACTAACATATTTATTTTATTTAGTGTTTAATTAAATAATTAATTGACATTTCATTGTCTAAAAATGCCCCCACTTCAAGATTTTGATAAAAGTTATTGGGATAAAACTTTGAAGAAAAGACTTGAAGTACTTATATGAAAATTTTTCAATGACCACAAATGTCCCACTTTTTTGGGTCCATTGGTATGACATATGATGAGCCTTTGATCTAATTTCCTTTTTTTTTTTTTTTAACTCCTTGAAATCTTGAATCTCAATCAAATTAAAGAGATAGAATCCTTAAAGATTTGAAGAAGTTGAATTAACAAGAAAATTGAATCATTCTCCAACTTAAGGACTTTGATCCTCATAAGATTTGGAAACTTGAACTCTTGTGAGATTTGGTACTTGAATCTTCTAAAATTTTGAAGATTTGAATCTTTGTGAACTTTAGAAGTTGAATCGTCATAAGATTTTAATTAGAATCTTCGTAAAATTATGAGACCAATCTCTACCTTCAATCCCTATATATAAAGATCTTGTTCTTCTTTTCCTTCACACAAAATTGAAGAGAATTCGAAGTAGACTATAATCAAAGTCGATGGAATTTTCGCAACGCCAAGAAAATTTCGTGAGCCATCTCTTTTTCTTTTTACCTTGAACTTTATGAACCTCAAACCATTCTTAGTATCTCACATTCAAATTCTTTCTATTCATGCATCAATATAGCCAACTTTGACCTTTTTCTTAACCAATGTGCATAAATCTTTTAATATCACCATGCATGCATGGTATCTTTTTCTTCTTTTCTTTTGGATTTTTTTTTTGAAAGGATATTTTTTTGCTAGCCAAACAATGATACATTTTCTTTCTTGAACTTAAAGTCTTCTTCAGGCCATGATATCATAGTCATTTGCGACAAAGCCAACGACCTAATGAAGGTGGCAACAATTTTGGCAGTTTTCAACGCATGCCTCTTGTCAAAGACAAGCACAACTTATCCTATGAAAGATTTGTGTATGAACATCAACTTCATAAGTGCTCTTTCTCCGAAGACACGGACATGTCCCATAAAGGATTTGCAAATGAGCATCAACTTCAGAAATACTTCTTGCTCTTCGGATTGTATCAACAAGCCTTCTTCATTCTATTGTAGAACAATCAACAAAAAAGTACAATAGAGTCAATACTCGAGTTTCTCAGCAAGTTCCACAACAGAGCATTAACAGAGTGCAAGATAGCTTGAGTTGCTCTAAAGATTTGACAACAAAAAGGATCTACAGTGCCATGCATGTATTGTTCTTTATTCATGACGACAACTTCATCATCAATGGAATTTGTGAAGCTTTGACTCCTTTCACGTCTGTTGCCGAGATGTTCATCTCACTGGGGGATTTGCGCAACCTTGGATGCTTACTAATACTTGGATATCACATCGATAAAGTTATTTCCCATGCTGTAAAACTTACACGAGTAGACATTGACAACATATGATATGTTCTAATGGAACTACGAGAATCTCTTTCAAACATATCACTTGATTAAAAGGGATCGACATTAATTCGGAAGTAACCATCGGCAAGTGGATCAACTTTTTGTTCAAGAAAGATGTGAAGTATTGCACGCCTCATTCGAGAAAAGGACAAAGATCACACCCTAACTTCAACGAAACCCTTGTCATCATTCCACTTCGTGAAGAATAGAGGATAAAAGAAGAGACTTCGCTTTCCATGAACATTAAGAGCACGAATGTCGAAGCACCAACTTTCCTTGCATCTTCTCTATCATGTTGGCTTTGCGTCTTTGACTTACCTAAGAAGGACGTGGATCACTTTCGCCACAACACCTTTATGACAGAAAATATGATATTAGGAAAGAGATTTTGTCATTCACATTTTCAACTCATGCGGACCAGGGTCCAGTTTTGCCAACTTTGACTTATTAGAGTGTTTTAGCAGTTTTAACCACATACTACACTTTTGGTGGTTGCCTTGACACAGTTTACACTCATGCGAGCAAAGAGTTACTTTGCATTTTATGCCATTATAGCCAAGGAGTGTTTTATTCTTTTCAACTTTAAACTTAGTGGAATAACATTTCAGTTTAGGCTCGTGCAATCAAGGAGCATATATTTCGTCCTTTGGGACTTGAGATGACTTTGTAGTTCAAACTTGTTCAGTTAAGAAGAATCTACTTCAAAATTTGGACTTGAAATGACTTTGCAGTTTAAACTTGTGGAGTCAAGAAGCGTATATTTCATCTTTGGACTTTAGATGACTTTGCAGTTTAAGCTCGTGTAATCGAGGAGAGTTTATTTCATCATTTGGACTTGAGATGACTTTGTAGCTTAAGCTCATGTCGTCGAGGAACGTATATTTGATCATTTGGACTTGAGATGACTTTGCAGTTTAAACGCATGTTGTCGAGAAGAGTTGATTTTCATCACTTGAAATAGCTTTTTAAGTTTAGGCTGATGTAGTAAACAAGCATTTGTCTTCGACATTTGGAACTTGAATGACTTTGTAATTTAAGCTCATGCAGTCAAGGAGAATTCATTTTCACTATTTTGGATTTATTGGGGAGTGATTTTTAAAACCGAACTACTCTACAATAAGACATAAAAGGCAAGTGAACCTATCAATATTAGAGAACCTCCTGGATTGTCGAACTCAGGGAACAGAGAAACTATAATAATGATCGTCTCTCTGAGGTTTAATCAAAATCAAATAGTTGGAAATAATTTTTAAACTAAGAAAAGTAAAATGCTTTAAAAACAATTTAAAAATAATTGAAATCAAGTTTTAGAAAGAATGTGTTTAAACGGTGGAATCCCCCTAGAATCTCTTAACTAATTCATTGAAAACTTTGGAAAAATAGTTGAATCATTGATCGAGTCTGACTCGTTAATTAGGATTAACCGTATCTCAAGGTGAAAACCCATTGTTTCCCTAATTGATTAGAGAAGAATCTCTTCTCTCCCTAACTCAATTATTAATGATTAAAGTGTAGAAGTGATTATTAAAGACCTAGAAACCGTAGCCATTATCTCTTATTAACTATCAAATTTCTTTTGTTCAATTATAGCCTTATATTGTTGTTCCTTTCTCAATTCCAAACAACCTATGTGAATGTGCCAATTACCGGTAAAATTAGCAACACAAACAAAGCAATTTGACAACAATCAACTTCAACTAAACAAATTAGTCCATAATATCCAACAAAAATAAAGCAGAGATCATCTAGGGTTCAACCCTATTTAAACACAAAAAAACCTATCCACTAAACATCATAAATATCATAAATTAAATATAAGAATTCATAGTAAACAAGAGTTTAGAAGGCTTAGGAGTTTTGATGGAAGAATCCATGATCCAGAATGATGCCCAAGCTCCTTTCTCGAATTGTCTAAAAAATCCCGAACTTGCTCCGAAGAAGCTCTTTAATCTAACTATTTAAACATGAAATCCTAACCTAATTATTAATGTAAGTCGATTAATGGGAGTTAGAGAGGGACTTTCTCTCGAAAATCGCCTCTCTCAACCCCCCTCCCCCTCCAAGAAACCCTAGAAGAAGATATCCTAAAAATACAATCAAAGACTATTTAAAAAGATGCAGAAAATTGCTGAATTTGCCCCTCCTGTATGATCGGCTAGGTCTTGCATTTTGGGTGATGTTTCTGCTAGGTCCGGCCAGTGATGTGGCTAGGTCTCCCCCCTGTTGTATTTTGTGAGTATCTTCTCGTTTTCGTCTTTTCATGCTCCGTATGCTCCCATTTCACTTCATTCTTTCTTCTAACTCATCCAGGACATACCTATAAATAAATAAGGAGAAACAGAAAATAAATAAACCATTTTACTAATAAAAACTTCAAAAATCAAAGATTAAACACTGTAAAAACATGTATAAAACAGATATATCAAGTTCCCCCACACTTAAGCTTTGTTTTCCCTCAAGCAATACAAACTAAAACAACAACCCAAAGATGTATAGGCGATACACAACTTTCCAACTAAAACTCAAAACCACAAAGAACAAATCAACACAAAAACAAACTTTTAAATGCTTAAGAAAATAAAGATATCACCACAATTGAACAAGTCTTAACTTCACAAGAATCACATAAAACTCATCCAAGTACAAGTTACAAAACTTAAATGATCCACCAAGCATCTCATGTAAACAGTTATGAATCAACAGTGTGTGTGTGTGTGTGTGTGTGTGTGTGACTACTTATGCTAAGTTTCAACAAATACAAAGGGAATTTAAGGAAATTAACAAAACAACTCCCTTCAACAACAATGCCCTTAGAGTCAGGTATCCACTACCTATTAGCTAGTTGGTCCAACTAAAGTCATTTTCGGATTACGTGAGACTTTGAAGCTTGTAATGTTAGGCTAGGAGCATAAAAGGATACCAAACGAAGGGGAAAGGAAGAACAAAAGGCAAAGAGAAAAGAGCTTAATGCAACGGAAAGGAAAACAACATCGATTCTAATCTAAAACCTTCAAGTCACTTTTCACTCTCTTTTACTCTTTACTCCCGGAACACTTTACATCTGATTCACTATTTCCAACAATATACAACCCCACCTAACACTTTCAGCTATTTTCAATCCTCAATGAAGTATAAGAAAGTTCTATGGTAAGAAGAACAGGTGTGTAACTATTTTTTTCAAGAGAGAAACTCATACAAAGATATTTCTAACTATTTACTTTCTTTCTTTTCTTTCTCTCTTTCTTTTTTTTCCATCTTCTTTTTCTCATTTTTTTTTCATTTCTTTCCTCATATTTTCTTTCTTTTTCAAAAAACAATATTGAGAATCACAAGCTTCGATCAACAGAGAATTTTCAATTCACTCCATGCCCCTCATTCAATTTCTTTCTCACAAACTTTCCCAAAATACCCCTTTAAATAGAATACTTATCTCCACTTCCTCCCCCACACTTATCCATATACCTCACTCAAAACCGACTTAAAGATATAAGAATTCATTAGCTCTCACAACAGAGTTTAAAATATCGTGCGAGTTTAAAAACAAAGAAAAGAAGGGTTGAACCCCTTCTGCAATTTAAGTTCGAAAAGAGTACGAGGGATTTAACATTAAAGGGTTGGCAAGAAAAGATCAAACGAGTAAAAGAATGCCTAAGACCATTATTTTCGGGGTAAAAGAATGCCTATGACCATCACGACCATCAAGGTGTAACAAGGTACATCTCAGGGCATGCATATAAGCAAATTATTAAGCTAATATCCTAACACTACAAAACAACTGCAAAATGGCGACGACATGCTTTGTCGCAAATGGTCACACGGTGACGGAAATGCGACACACATTGTCGGTATACCGCCGTTGAAAATACAGCTTTGCTACAGATATTTGATCACACACTAAAATAGCGACATATTGGCGGCGGTTGATGTACCCATAGTTGTTCTTTAAATTTCAGATAGAATTTCGAACGTGATGGAATTGCGATGGACGATCATAAAAAGAGGTGCAACGATCTTTTCGTCGCCATTTTATTGCATATATATATAATAAATTGCTTATTTCTAGATTAAACCACCCTAAAAATAAAGAAGTGGACCAGCAAAGATCAACTGCACAACAAACAAATATTTCATAATGAACCATCAAACATTAAAGGGAAAGTATATACATAAAAGCCCTAAATGATTCGTTATTTACTATACTATAATAAACAAACAAATATATATATCAAATGTTCAAAATATATAAAGTACGTAATAAAAAGCATAGAAATGCTAACTAGAAGGAGGGATCTCATTACTAGCATCATCATCCTCGCCATCGTGACCGACATGACCACTCGTCTCACCAACCTCGCGATCAGGCATCGCCTTTCAGGAGGCGGTTTGAGAGGTGGCATTTGCAAAGGATTAAGTCCCATACTATGGAAGTTCTGGACCACCCACTCATGAATGATGTGATGCGAGTAACTAATCCTCGTCTCCCACTCTCATTGCTACTGTTCCTCCATCATCTCATTAAAGATATGACGACTGATGGGGCCATATGCTCTCATAACTACCAAGGGTTAGGCGGCCTCCAATCATAGTATGTTGTGACTGAGCGCACAAACAAACAAACAAACTCTGCTGCATCGAAGCCATAGGCGTGCCCCTTCCTTAACCCATCATTGAGCTCCAACATCAGTTCATGATTAGTGGACATAGGGGCACCAGTGGTCCTATGGTCATGTTCCTTCTGCTCCTTAAGCTTGCATAATTTTTCCTGAAATTGAGAAAACATGTTACAAATAAACAAATATATAACACGAGATTAGATTTCAAAACATAATAACATAAACGTAAATAAGAAAAAAAATATATAACGCTCACCTAGAACTCGTTCAATCACTCATCGACAAACTCGCCCTCCTTCTCGTGTCCTTTTCGATGAAAGTGAACTTTTCGTAAAGCTTCTTGCGAGAGAATTTAGCCCCGAGCAACCGACGCTAAAAGTTAGAAACAATTAAAAATGATATCAAAATCATATATATGCCTCAAACATAGCACTAAAAAAATCGTATACATAATAATAATAGCATTACCTCTGAAGCTTCCCACTCAATGGATGAGTTAGAACTCCCTATATGAATGCCAGGACCCTTGCCGCCTCGTCCCTCGACCCTTTTTTTAGGCCTTCTCACACTTGGCCTAATACTTCGGGTCATCCCACTTAGCCCACAGTCTGTCATAAACGTCTTGATGTATCCACAGTGGCTTCTTGGAAGATATCTGCATGTTATGCATCAATTATTTGTACCGTTTCACTGCGGTGGCATCAAAACTATACCTAGCCTCAATATTGAGCTGAGGATCCAAACAAAAGTATTTCTACGATAAAACAAGTTAAACTTTAACAAAATAAATGGAATAAACATTATTTGTATGATAATCAATGAAAATATTATTTATTGTACTCTTAATGAGAACTCAGCAAAACCACGTGTCACGAACTGTCTAAGGTAAAGTGGTCCAAGAGTCGTATGGCGCATCCAAACGTGACTGAACATAAGCCTGAATTGCGTAGCCACAACATTGGACTCTATAAAACTAAAAACAACATATAATGTAAGTGACATGATTTCTATACTTGTAATAAAGAAAATAAATCGTACTTACTCGCTTGGGATAGGATGCAACACGAATCGGGTATTACCAAGCTAATGCCAAGGCTCTAGTACAGGCGGGTTGAGAGGTGCTTGGGACGTTGCGGCCTTTTACTCTAGAGGCTGAGTCTCTGCAGCTTAAGAAGTGGATGGCCGGGACCAAAGAGTGCAAGGCAGTGCCCCAGGCTCGGATGGCCAGGCATTGGAAGTAGAGGGCCTGGCCTGTGAAGCAGGTGGCTGAGACTGAGATTACGAGGGCTAGGCCTTTGAAGCAAGTGGTTGAGGCTAAGATGACGAGGGCCCTGCTTGTGAAGCAGGTGGCTGAGACTGAGATGACTAAGGCCGAACCCATCAGGGCCCTCGTCGCTGTGTGGCTGGAGGCAATGCTCCATGTGTGACGGTAGGTTGAATCATAATCGGTTGGTGCTGCATGATCGAAGATATTGGCATGACACATGGCACCGGCGTGAACTGTGATGTCATGGGAAATGCACCAACTGACTGCTCCAGTCCAGCAGGTGTATCCGCTGATGTGGTGGATGTATCCGAGGCAATTGTCGAGACCTCACATCTCTGACCCCAACCGAATTGGCAGATGTGGAAGTGTCGGCCGAATCTAACCGTCGAGTCTTCTTACCCCGAGACGTCATACCTGCAATTTCAAAGAACTGATCAGGTTAGATATAATAAATAAATCTATAAGAACTTTATTGAAACACTAAGTTAACATTCATTTCGATCAAACAATGATAATTGCAAACAAAAATGATATTGATCAAATTATCAAATTATATGTATCAATTCGATTATTACAAACATGTTAAGTAGAACCCCAAAATACACTCAACCAACAAGTAGAAAACTAAGCATTAGAATCATCAATCGATTCATATGCTGCTTCTTCTTCATTGTCTACATCTTTGGACCACCATTCTACCTTGTCGTTGATAAAATGATCATCCTCTTCGACATCGTCATCACATTCTCTAATATGATCAATCACGTCGGATACGCCTGATTCATGAGCGAGAGGTCGTATTTCTTTAATCCTGCAAACAACTAAGGACCTCTTGGGGATGATAACATCCTCTGGCAATGAAATTCAATTACAGGCACATCAAAGACACGAGGTCTTGATTTTAAATTGCCCATGAATCGATCTTTTGTCTTTTTTAGTGCCAGGATATGTAATGTTAGACCAGTTGTTCTCAGATTTAATGTTCAACAACTCTGCAATCGCAGATAACTGTGAACTGTGTGTACATCCTTATACAATAGTGTGTCTACTGATTTTAACATTTCATAAAATTTATGTACCTCCGGATTAGGTGCTTCCTCATAAGTATAGTTGGACCAATTGAGGTCGAAGTTCAGTCTAGCTGCATCAAATATCATCTCATGATACGTACTACTTTCTCTAGTTCTACTTGAACTTGTTTCCCTTACAATACTCACATTCGTTCTCACATTCATTCCCCATACCGCTTCTCTATGGCATGTCCAACTATGATAAACAGGCATAAACCCCCACCTAAACAAATATAGGTTCAAATCAGCCACTGTTATTAACTTCCTATTTTTGCGCTTCACACATGAACACCTTATCTCATGTTCCTTACCATGATTTGTTGAAAGACATCAATCTACAAATCGGTGTACCCCATTCACAAATTCGCTACTAAGTCCCCTATCCGTGGGCACACATCTCCTACACATCTAACTTTTGTCTTGCTCCATAACTTTTCTACATCCAAAGGAATATAAGGAAAAAGATTAATCTTATTCAGGATAAGAAGGAAGTGAAGGCACATGTTTAAAGTAAGAAGGAAGTAAAGAAATATAGTATAAATGCAAATGAAACATTCAAGAATGAAATGTCCGTCCAATAGAAGAATAAAGACTTCTACTTTTGATTTAACTTAGAAGTAAAGAGAGAATACAAGCAGAGACACTTCTATTTTTTTTAATTTTTTATACCTACGAAACATTCAAATATAGAAGAACAAAGACTTCTACCTTTGATTTAACTTAGAAGTAATGAGAGAAGAATAGAAGCACAAACACTTCTTTTTTTTTTTTTATGGCTTATAATGATACTTAGACATCTAAGTATCATTCTCTAAGATTTTGAAAAATTTTTGATAGAGACTTTGCTTTAAATTAGAAATTTTCCCTGTTTTAAAAGCCACTCAAATGCAACATATACAATTTTAAAGAGTCCGAACTCCTCCATAAATAATTAAACATTAAGAGTCTAGGCTCCCCTATAAACAATTGAAGATTAAAGAGTTCGGGCTCCCCCAGATTCTGCATGGTCAATGACAAACTTATATGGCATAGTACTCCAAATAGTACTTACATTGTCAATTCTGGTTTAAAGTTGAAATAAACCACGGGTATTCTATCAGTTTACATGACGGTCCCTCGAATTCAGCTCAGGATGCTAAATTATGGAACTTCTTACATAATCTTGTTGTGCAACCAAGAATAAGAATGCTTCCATGGCGGGAACACTGAATATTCTTCCCAAAGGGAAAAAATTTATAAAGAGGGATGTGTCAAATTCCATAGCATGTATACATTATGGCTTCCAAATTAAAGATGACAGACGTGTCATTTGACTTTGTGTTTGAATAGAAAGTTTGGGATCAATTGCTCGGTAGTAAATGGAGGAACATCTCAACTCTCAATTTCAAAGACCGGTTTCATTCAGTTCTTTTGCAATATGAAGCAGAGGAAGTCTCCATTTTTACTATATGCTCTTGGTTGATATGATATGCCCATAATAAACTCCGTCATGAAGGTTCATGCTCTACTGCACATCAGATTGCAATGCAAGCCCTATACTTTGTGGAGGAATATCAGTTTCACCATCATCATTCTGCCTCCTCTATCAGTGGTAGTCTTTCCTCATCAAATTTGTGTAAGTGGAAGCCTCTAGATCTTGGTTATCATAAGGTGAACACACTAGATTTTGGTTATCTTAAGGTGAACATTGATATATCTTTTTTTGATAATATGACCGAAACTGGAATCTTAGTCCGGAACTATTTGGGTATATCCCTTCTTGCTAGGGCCTTACCGTGCTTGGATAAGAAGGTTATGTGACTGGATCCTCCGTATTTGGTCAATTTATTATTTAGAGTGATTTATTAATGGCCATCCGGAGCCTTTCCTCCCATGGGAGTGATCTTTCTAAACTTGGTCCTTTATCTTCACATTTTCTTAGTATTTAAAATTTTGATTCCACTATATTCTCACATGTGTACAGATCGGGAAATAATCCAACTCATCTTTTAGCTAAGATTGCTTTGTTTTCCATCGTACTGTCTTGGAATGGACTGAAAATATTCCCTTGATGTAACTCATGCTAATTCTTTACACATTAATAATATATAATTCCTTTTTTCCTAAAAAAATAATGTTTAAAGTAAGCTAATTTTTTTGTAAGAAATCCTTCTTTTTCTAGTTGAAGGAAAAATTTTATTGCATATTTTTAATGGGTCTTTTTTTTTAATAAATTAATAAGCCTGTTTAACGTGTGTTTTGAAACATATATTAATACTATTACTTTAAATCTAATCAATCTTAAAATCTAATATCTAATAAAAAATTATTGAATTCTTAAAAAAATAATATTAATTTATAAAATCAATTCATATTTGTGTTTCCATAGAACTAGCAAAACTCCCCTTAAAAAAAAAAGAAAAATCTTTAGAAATTAGTTATAAATAGCTATGAACTATTTTAACAATTCTATTTATAACCATAAACTTTTATTTTTATCTTTTTGTAACCATGAATTGGTTTTGCTTTTCTGTTTATAGCCACAAACTTTGAATTTATCTTTTTCTAGCCATAAACTAATTTTCTTTTGGAAATAGTCATGAACTATCTTTGACCACTCAAATATAGTTATGAATTATTTTTAATAAATTTCTATTATTTGAGAGGTAAAAAATAATTTATTATTATTTCAAGGAAAAAATAGTTCATAGCTATAAAAAGATAAAATAAAAGTTTGTGACTATAAATAGAAAAGAAAAAGTCATTGATAGTTTAAAAAAAGATAAAATTAAAGTTCATGGCTATAAATAGGAAAGCAAAAATAGTTCATGGTTAAAAATAAAATAAAATTTCATAATTATAAACAGAAAAGTTAAAATAATACATGTTTATTTACTAATTCCTCTAAAAGAAAACTAGTTGGTATAGCTATTTTATTTAGGAAAATTCTCTAAAAATGCCCTTCAACTATTTAGTAAAGTTGTACAATACCCCTGAACTCATATTTTATTTTTTTTTTATATCTCTAAACTAAAATCGTGTATCATAAAATAGCTTACTATCATAAATAGCAGCAGCGCATATCTCCCAGACACTTGCTGCTCACACGTGTTGCTATGGAGGGGTAAATTTATCTATTTAAGACTTTCCCTCCACAACAAAGTCGAAAACTAGATTGAGAAAAAATAGGTTGAAGATGTATTTTAGAGACAGGGAAGTCGTTTTGTTGTGGAGGGAAAGTCTTGAATAGACAATTTTATCCCTCCACAGCCACACGCGTGAGCAGCATGTTATGTCTTAGAGGTGGTGCCACCTCTATTTATGGTGGTGCGCTATTTTATGGTACGTGATTTTAATTTAGGGATATAAAAAATAAAATATGAGTTTAGAAATATTGTGCAACTTAAGTAAATAGTTGATGAGCATTTTAAGGGAATTTCCCTTTTATTTATATTTAGAAATTCAATTTTGGAAAAATAAAAAAAGCACACTTCAATAGTGTTTCTTATGTAAGGACCATTTAAAAAAGAAACAATAGGAGCAAATTTTATATGACCTAATACATGGCGCATGATAATATTGCACCTTGTCAAGCATTCTCTTTTGAACTTCCATGAATAAATAGGACCAAAAGTGGACATTTTTTATAAAAGGTGGCCAAAGTAAGAAATAACCCTGCAATATGGCTATTTGTGTACCTTTCTCAAAAATCGAGCCTAATTTAGGCTATTTCTTTAAAAACATGGCCAATTTAAGAAAAATCCCCAGTTCCTACAGCTTGAAAGAAGCCTCCCAGTGATCTTTGGGAGCAATTGGAGCTGAATGTAGATCAGTAAATTTACTTTACATAATTGCCATTATTAAACTAAAATATATACTAACCCTATCTTTGTGTAACATATTACATCTATCTTCGAGAGGCTCCATTGCCATGACATCTATATTTCATGAGAGGCTCATGGGAGAATACTATACATGGTATCAGGTCTCACCGGATGTTAAAGATAAGTGGTGGGGTGAGTTTCAGGTAAATGAATCCAATTTTATAATTTTCTTTACTCGTGCTTTGTTTTTTTAAAATCATATTCTTATATAATCATATGCATATCTAAATTGGTGGTAGAAATGCATATGGGACCTGGTCTTACCCATGTCTAAAGTCTAGGAAGCATGGAAGGATAGGGTAAGCATTCAATTCAGGGATATTATGGGCGATCTTCGAGGACCAATAATGAGGCCCTCATGGATTGAGGAGAGATACTGGAACGAGGTGGTAGAGTATTGGAACAACCCAAGGTTTAAAGCCCTTTCCCAGCAAAATAAGAAGAGCAGGACTAAGGGACAGTGGGAACAGAGACCCGAGAAGCACGCTGGTGGGTCCATTCTCTTCACCGAATCCCTTGTAAATAAGGTAATAAATTTCATCAATATTATATCTTTTAATTAATTAATTGTAAACAAAATTGTTGTTTCGTTGCAAGAGGCATTAGCTGAGAGGTTCTCGAGGAGTAAGGAGTTGGAGGAGCTACACAAACATCGCTCAGGGGCGAAGATGGGGGAGTACGTGGAGTTTTTTTCGTATAGTTCTGGATATGTTTAGTAAAAATTTAAGTATATATAATGTTTTAATGTTTTAGTGTTTTAAACTGTATATAATGTTTTATAACTTATTATTCAACTAACATTTTATATTGTTGGAGAAATTTCACAGGTTGAAGAGGAAAGCCAAGGAGGAAGCTGCGGTGAGGGGCACTACTGTGCCTGATGATCTTTACCTTAAGGCCATAGCAACGGGTGGCATGAGCCGCGAGCGTTTATATGGAGTCATTTTAGAGGCAACTCATCTGGGAGCTCAGAGTAGTCGGGCCTCATCTTGTATTAGCTCGAATCAGGCCACGCTGTGCGGATCCCGAGCAGAGGATTTTACGGAGGATGGAGGCTGCTGTTTCGAGCGTATCTACTACTTTCCATGATCACATAAGGCGAGCATAATCATTTGGTATACGTTCCTCCTCCATCGATGTTGGACTTCGTCAAAGCTATTATGGCTATCGTGCCCCCACCATTGTCATCGATTGCCCCTGCTATAGACTTGGAGGTTCTCAGCCCTGATGTGTCGTTCGATCTTCCTCTACTGTCCTATCCCTTTATTCGTAACCCTGACCCGAGCACTGACTTTTTTCCCTTGTAGTCTATTGATGCTAAGTCGGGGATGTTTGATGTTTTTTATTTTATGATGTTTATGAGGATGTTTTATATATGTTATGTTTAATGTTTGATGTTATATTATGTCTAATGTTATTGAGATTGAAGGTTCTAGTTAAAAGTTTAGAGTTGAATGTTTTAGATTGAATGTTTATTATATATGATATTGTTTGTTGGGAACTTTTTGTCTTACAGGGAGTTTTTTTATCCGTTTTATAAATTATTTAAAAAGCCTACTTTTTTACCAACAGAAACTATGTAGGTAAGTTTTTTTATTTTTTAATAATTTCTTTTAATCCTTCGGAAAAGTCGTCGGTGTTTTTTACCGACGAAGTGTGTTTCCGTCCGTGAGTGCGTCGGTGCTATTTACCGATAGAAAAGTCGTCGGCAATAAAATTTTTATTTTCATCCGACAAGTCAACAAATTTCTTGTAAGTGACTCGTCGACGCATCTAGTTACTGACGGACACTGCATCAAAATTCTGGTTACCAACTAAAAATGACGAAGAGAGAGTTTCCCATTTGGTAAGCCAGAATCTATGACAAAAAACCGATGGATATTTCCATCGGCAAATGGCCTTTATTTTGTAGTGTTAGTTGATGCAAATTTCCCAAAGGGAAAAAAAATGTATTCCTTATATTATTGCAAATTTAAGCAAAGTCAAAATGTGCAAGAAAGAAAAAGAAAACGATGGCCTTGATGATTTTGGGAGAACGTAAAAGTAACAAATTGTTATTCTGTGTGCAAATATATATTTTTTTTAATAGAAAGTTCCTTGAAGTGAATGAATTTTAAGAAATACAATTCATATTGAATTCAACAAAACATTTTATTCTGTTTTATTATGGAGTGCTTGACTCGAAGTGAAGCGATTTACAAAAAATTAATTTATGTTAAATTAGGAAAAAAAACAGTATGTTATGTATTATTTCAATCATCTTATATATAGAATGACTAATATTGAAACTAATTGTTCGATAAATATAATGTTGTCCTTTAAAACAAACCTTTTTTTGGTAGAAAAGATATAAATATTTTTTTAATAAATTGTAAGATGAAAGAAATGTTATATTTTTGAATATTTTTAATCTTTTGTCTTTCTAATATATTCTTAAATATAAGTATCGAAATTGCGGTGGATCATTGGGTTTTAAGCTGATTGTGTATATTTCCTTGTGCACTTATCTAACTTTATTAATTCTAAGTCCCAATTGCTTTCGAAATGGAGACTATTAATTACAGTGGCGGAAACATAAAGAAAAAGAACAAACTAAACCGTTTCATTCCTTAAAAAACAAACGACAAAAACAAAAGTTCAAAGTTTGTTGCTCCTTTGATGCACTTAATTAATTCACATGCATCTTTTCCCCGTGGAGAAAATCAGTATAAATGTCTAAAAAGAATTTACGCTGTTGTCAAATTATTATAAAATTTTATTTTATTTGTTAATATTTACTAATAATATTTTAGTAATTAATTTTAATAAATTATGTGTTATGTGATAAAATTTGATTAAAATAACAATGAGGTAGTGACCCAATAACGAGATTTTTTTCCGTCAGGTACTTCCACATAGTATGCCAAGTAGGAGGTGCTAAGTTCGAGTCATTTTGGGCGCATTTATGCCAAATTCTCATTTTGTGTTATAATTGTGAACCTTATAGCTCCGATTTCTTCTGCATTAATTGAAGACTCTCGAGTATTAAAATTATAAAAAAATTGACTAAATAATTATGCTTAGTTATCGAAACAAAGTAATTTTATATCTATGCCTCTTATTTGCAACAATCAACATAAACTTTATGATCAAAACAACGAAAAGAGAGATTCATAAATAAAAAATAATCAACAAAAAGAGAGATTCATCCATTGGAAACTAATTTCTTGATTTCAAACCAAATACAAAACACATAAACACACAATAAAAATTACCACATTAAAACAAATTTTTTTTGGGTACTCTAATTTATATTCACTCTCATCCCACAACTTGATCATGATCATCATCAACTACATCGGAGGAGGCCGATTCTACCGGAGCAGCAACCGGAGGTTTACCGACTGCCGGAGACCCGCCAGGCAAAGGGAACGGGAATGGTGGAAGGAAAGGGATTGGCAATCCGGGAAGTGGAGGAAATCCAGGGATTTGAGGGATTCCACCAGGAGGGAAAGGAAATTGTGGAATCCCAGGTGGAAATGGGAATCTAGGCAAAGGAGGAAAAGCAATAGGTGGAAAAGGGAATTGATTTCCTTTTCCTCCCTCCAATTCTCTAACCGGTCGAGCGTCGGAGAAGTTGAAGAAAATGATGAAGGTAACGACAGAGATGAGATTGAAAATGATCTTTGGAGCAGAGATTTGATGATGAGAAGCCATTTTGGAAGAAAGGAAGAGGTGTTAGTAGTAGTATATGGTGTTAGCGATGGGGTGATTATATAGAGGGAGAAGAGAAGGTTTTTGTCAAGATGTATTAATGGTGATTTTGACTTTTTTTTTTTTATTATTTTCCATGATAGAAATAAATGTTTTTTTTTGTCGTAGTACGAAATATATTATGTGGACCATAAAGAGGAACATTATTTAATTCAATATCACACAAATTAATTCCAGTTCGAACTACATAGGACCATAAAGACACCAAAATTCTCATAAAAGACCACGTCACATCTAGACTAATCCCTATTTGAACAGAATACAATAGAAATAAACGTTATTGAATGGGATTGTGTGTTGAAAAAATTAAATGAATTTTGACATTTATTTGCTAAGTTTGCAAAGGCAGTAATTTTTTTAAACAAAAGAAAATTATATATTATTAGTATAAAAAGAAATAGCACAGGCTATATGAGGCTCGAGAAATATCTTTAAACCACAGTCTAAAACTAAAATAGAATTTAGAGCAGTTCTAACTAAGAATGAGCAGGAACATTGTCGTTTTGATTAACATGAAAGAAAATCGTAGAATACCAATCAATAGGCGGTAACATATTTTGTTAAAAAGCTAAAGGCGAAAGAATTATCATGAGAAATAATATATAAGGTTAAGTCTAAAATATCTTCCGAAGATAGAAGGTTTGGTCAATTAAGTTCTTGAACTTTTTTTTTAAACAGCTAACTATCCAATCTTATTTTATCGGTAAAAATTAATAGAAATAAGCATATAATTTCTAAAATACCCTTTAGTGGAAAAAATTTTAAAAATATAAGTTCAAATTGTCAATTAAAATCATAATTATTCAAAAAATATTAAATGATGATGTTCGATTGACAAACTTTCAACTTAGGAGGGTTTTATTCATGAAGTTTTTCTCTCTATTAATTAAGGATATTTTAGGAATTATAGGTTTATTTCCATCAAGTTTTTAATGGTAAAAGAAGGTTGAGAATTGTTATCAAAAACTAAAGTTCAGGACTATAGTTGACCAAATCTCCTAACTTCAAGAATTTTTTGAACTTTACCCTAATATATATTCGCTATATACTGGACATAGAAAAGAAGAAGATGATTATTTTGAATTCACATAATTCTTGAAAAAGAAGATTATGTTAACTTTATAAAAGATTGTTATTACTTTCTAATTTTCTTTCTAGCAAATGGAAGTACTGATTCGCCCTTTCTTTTACCTCTTTTCGCACCATTTCATCCAGAAAAAGACATAAAAAGTCAATCTCAAACTTTTGAAAGAACCTAAGGGGGCCAAATTAAGTTCAAGGTATATTTTGTAAACTTTTCGATTAAAAACTCTTATTTTACTTTAAGACAACGTTTTTTTTTTAACATACAAAAACATTAAGAACAACAAAAGAAATTTAAAAAAACAGAAATAATATCAAAATAATAAGAGTAAAGAAAGGGAAAAGAACACAACAAAATTATAGTAGTTCGACCCTATTAAAGATCTACATCCACTACCTTGAATCACACTCAAGGATTTATCAATCTCATATTAACTCCATTTTTTACAAAAAAAAAAAAAAGATAGGGAAAACCAATTTTTACAACAGTGGTGTTAGAATCCGTAGGAAAAAACAAACAAAATAAAAACTACGAAAATCCACCAAGAGGATCCCCGCATACTAGAAAAACCAATTGGATAGAAACTACCGCAATGTTTTCTGCCGTTAGGTATGCAGGCGCTGCTATTTACGCTTCGCCCTCTGTTGTTATCCACGCGACGAACTACTCTGCAAGCGATCGGGATGCTAGCCCCTTCTGTGTTCTGAAAAGTGTTCAGAACGAATCCTGACTATCTGGTAATATGTGAAATTTTGGAGTGAGAGAGGCTATATACTACTATCGCCATTCTAGGGTAAAAGTTTTGTTTTTAATCTGATGAAGACCGCTTCCGAGAAAAAGTTAACATAACCTTTTATAGCTGTCAATATCAGAATTCTAATTGTCATCTAATGACAGTTTAATCTCGTCTATCTATTCCTATAATCATCCAACGGTTGGATGAATAATATTAAGTAATTAATTTCATTTATCTGATAAATAGAATTAGTTACTTATTAACTTACTAGAAAATATAATATGGAATATGATTCCCCTTTTGTATACGTTCAATGAATCTTGACACGATCTAGATTCATTGAACGTGGAGATTATGCTCATGAGATCGTCTATGCATGTGACCCTGTAGGTTCACTTAACATTGGCAGTGAATGAAAAATGTTCTAGACATTTATTTACAAAACATAAGCGGCCTCTAACAAGATATTATGCTTACTCAAGTTAACTAAAAGCAATAATAACCTAGCATCAGTTTTAATATTTAGTCCTTTTGTCACATGATATCCTAATTAAGTATAAGGCATGGACCGAGTCATCCTTATAAAACTTAATTAACCATTTACTTGATCACCAGGCAGACTATTCCGACAAATAATATTGATAACACCTTATTAATACTTATTTAAGCATAGCCATGCATATTTTCTAGTCTTTCTTATCAAAGGGCCCATGGATATCTCTTTGTAAAAAGAGAGGGACAAATCCCTTTCACTATCTCCAATATTCAAGCCATGACAAGAAAAATAGCCCAACCATTAGTCATAATAATCACCTAATTAAAAGTGATGTTTCACTATGTCAAAACATATTTCCTCCCCATGCAAGAAGCATTAGAAACATTCGGCCAAAGGACACCAAATATAAAACTGAGAAAAAATACTTATGACTTAAGTCCATGCAATATTTCTTCTTCACTTTGGGTCATGTCCAATTCAATATTCTCAATATGTATTTATGAATTGATTTTATATCTCATATTCATGATCGGTAAAACTTGATCATCAATCAACTTCACACTAGTTTAATAATACAATATGTTATCAAACTAGGAACAAACAAGAATAGTATTCTATTAGCAGTAAGGGTTTTACTATCAAGTCACATACTTGATGACCAAGAGCATAAAATACATGTTTCATAAATCATAAATGTGAGTCAATTGGTCTAGGGCATATACTAACAAGTAGATCACCCCAAGTGGGTTTTACACCTCAACCACTATGAACTTTACACAACTACAAGGATCAACCTGTATATTTGGGTTTTATAACTCCATTGCATATACTGATATAATAGAATAATAGATGAAAGAATCACGTTAAATGTGATGTATTACAACCAAATTAATCACTATTATCTCCTATCACTCTTTTACTCAATCAATACTAATAAAGCTTACAAAACTAAAGAGTTTGATACTTGAAAGCTTGGGAAATGTTTAGTCACAAAATCTAAGTTCTTACATATCAAAATAGAGGTCTGGTACTTATAAGAAGCTTCAAATATTCAGAAAATGGCTAGTTTTGACTTGGTCTCATCAAGTTTAGACGTCAGGACCTTCAAAGGGTGGTCTAAACTTGTCATCCAGACATTCTAACCTTAGCTCAGAAAAGTTAACTTCGGACGTTCGAGAATTTATTCTCTGCATCCAAAACTTCACTAAAAATCTTCTTCCCTTATGAACAATTCACACGTCTGAACCTTAGTTTCGTACATCCAAACTTACACTTAGAAACCACTTTTGAAGTTTAAATCAAACAATCAACTCTAAGTTTTTTAAATACTTATTTATAGACTTTCTAAATTGAAGATTAATACACCTAAACCTTCAATGAAGATCATCTACTCATGACCTAATCTAATACTCAAAATCAATCATTCGATTCAAACAACTTGAAACATTTTTGCTCAAATCAAAACCTTTTTGTAAAGAAAGTTTGACTCTAAAATCAAAGTATAGATTTTGAAAACAGTTCCTCCTTTTTTAAAACCTTTTTACGAGTGAGCTTTATCAATGCATTCTAATACAACCCTAATATATGTCTTCAACACACCTTCCTTTGGCATGCTTGAATCCATCATTGAATTTTCTTATCTTTGGAACTTCATCTTCCAATCCAAAAGTCATATCACATTAAAGATAATTAAAAAAGAAAAATAGTGGACATCGATGTTTGTATTTAATAAAAAGCAAAAATCGTCACTCCTAGGGCTAATACTTATACTCTCAAAGAAGCCAATTACAAGCATTAAGACCAGAATTGAATACCCTTTAATTACAATTTTAGTTTTGGGTCTCATATCTTCTTTCACAAATAATTCAATTTTTACAAAATACAATACAAAAAGTTTAAAACCAAATTATGAGATACCCCTAATCCTGCCACTAGGTCAACTGCGGCTGAGTAAGGTATTTGCGTGCCTCTCGGCACTAGACTATAAGTCCCAAAATAACAAGAGCCCAACCCCGGGGCAACACTAAAATATATACACAAAATATGCAGCGGGAAAAAAAAACTCAAGTAAACCTGTTACCACTAGTTCGTTGCAAACACATGATTTTAAAAAAAAAAAAAATTCTTAAAACTGTTGCAATAGAAATTGAAGTCTTGTACCAACAAATCCTTATAATAATATAAACAGAAGACCCTTACACCTGGCCCGAGTCTAAGAAAAATAAAACATAATACGTGACAACCAAAGCATAAACATGTCCTTCTAGAGAAACATGGTCCAAGATTCCATGCCCGTAACTTCAACGACTTATCGTACATCTATTTGTCCTGAGTTGATCTGAGGAGAAAACATGAAATGGAAAACATGAGCGCGAATGCTTAGTGAGTCCACGTGAGTGTGTGCGTCTCAGTGATTTCTTTGAAATAATGATGATGCAATTTCAAGAAACCATTTTATGCAATATTAATAAAAACATTTTATTTTAACAATACTGATACTTGAACCAGAATAAAGGTTTCGAGTACAGCTGGGAAGTCTGAACGAATCAAGACACATCAGCGTAGCTTCTACACCCGAATGCAAAGAAACATGCAAAGCTATAATCGGGCTGAACGGACAAAGTTCGGATCCCAAAACGAGGTCATCAGAAACAAGTCCGGCATCTCATAGTCAGTACCAGCCCAACACCATACGAGTGCTCGATTACCAAACAACCGCTCTCTCAAGACTGGTCAAAACATCAGGCTACAAATCCTTGGGGCATCTACCAGGTTTGCCCAGGGACCAACCTCGATGTCAAGTCCCTCCTGACTCTTCACCAGGCGGTCGAACCCCACCGCAGAGCATGATGCGTTGTCCACGTTGATCGATTGGGCCACACCTTTCGCGGTCTATGCGCCTCTTCAAGTGGATCCACTCTCCCGAGTCTGAATCGTCCACACCATCGGAAGAGGCCCTTGTACAGGGACCTAGCCACGTACAGTGCAATCCTCTAACGTTTCCGAACACATCAACATAATCCAGAACTGTAACTCTGGTCAGCACGGGGTTTTCTCATGTGTTTACAAAAAGAGAGGCCGCTTGACCGTCTGTCAAGACAGAATCAGGTCATGAGTATTTAATAAAAATGATTTGCCAGTTCACCCCATATTTATGTGAACACATAAATATGCCAGAAGTATATTCATGCATGTCAAAACAGTGTAGCTTTTCTAACTAGAACATTTTACCAATATATATAAATTTTCCTAGAAAACCTGTATACAGTCAAAACCTGCTTCACAGCAATTATAAACCATTTTAAAAAACCACACCTATATAGAGCACGGCTTCTATGCATCGTCTAAGAAAACAGGTAACACGTCATGGAGAACATCTCTGAAAAACATGCTAAACAGTACATACTAAACGTAGTAAATATGTTCTAACAGATTCAGGAAACACGCCTTACAAGGCCCTTAATATTTACAAATATTAGAAAACAGGGTTTTGTGGACTCACCTGGATGCAGCTCTGGTGCTATAATCCTACAAACACGATACCAACGAACACTTAAGTACAAATCCACACGTTTCTATTCGTCTTCAAAAATAAAAGATGATAACTTCTTATGAATCTAGGATATAACTACACATACACTAATCTAACGTGCCTACACTTCTTATCCCATCATACTAAAATCATATAAACCTACCAATGATACTAAATATATATATATATATACTAACCCTATATACAAAAATTAGATATATATATATATATATATCAAGATTAGTCACGCAAGTCAAGTGTACCAAAACTATACATACAAACCATAAGTGTTAACATCATTTTCAAGGGTCATTTAAAAATACGTATCAAATTTATGAATGCCAAAACTAGTTACAAAAATTATATATAAAAATTATAAAGTGATGTACTAAAATATATAGACAAACAAGACTTTATTCACTAAAATTATTTATATAAAAAGAAAATCTCATATATACTAAAAAATATATATACACATATTTACCAACTATATATATTAGAATTATTTGTAATGATTATACCTACCACAAACATGTATATATATAAAGTTATATATTAAAATTCATTCATAACAATTATACATATATACATTAAGACTTCATATCCTAAAATTAGGTATAAATTCCCATGAATGAAAATATATAGACATACAACACCTCAAATATATATATATATATATATATACAAGATTCATGTGAGGAAAAAAAAATTTATATATATAAAAATATATATATCAATATTTGAAATAAGTATTTATAAATATGCATGCTAAGACCATGCATGTAAATATATATATATATATATATATACAAAAGTTATATATTAAAGTTGTACATATAAACATATATTTAAGATATATAAATACTAAAACTAGACATGCAAAAATATATATACTACATATATATTTAAAAATATAAATAATTACGTGTACTAAATATATATATATATAAAAGAAAATACTTTAAAATCATTTACAAAAAATTTAGGTATATATATAAACTATTTTAGGTAAAAGAATTATACCAAGAAAATTAAACAAATAAATTTATATAAGATTAAATAAGAGAAATCAAGACAAAAATAAAAATTAAGCAAAATCATACTATTACTAAATGACTAAAAAAAAGAAAAAGATTGAGCAAGGCACACAAATGAATCAAAACAGCAACAAGAAAGAGGGAAAAAAAAAGAAAGAAAAAAAAAGGGCAGAAAGAAAAAGGCAGAAAAAGAAAGCAAGGACAAGAAGGGGAAAAGGAGAAAAGGAAAAAATAATAATAAAACAAAAAGAAAAAAAAATAATACCTGTTGCTGCTGCTGGGGAAACCGAGAGGGAGGGGGGAGAAAAGAAAAAATTTCAGCAACTTTCTCTCCCCTCATAACCCATATATATATATATATATATATATATATATAGGCATACCAAAGTGCATGCAAGATGCCAAGTGGCACTTCATGCTTGACAAGTGGCCAAAATTTTTTAAAACAAAAAAAAAATTCCCACCATAAAATCTAATAATAAATAAATAAAAATAATAATAATAAAATCAAAATTAATAAAATTAGTATTTCTCCATAAAAAGAAAATATATCACTTTAATCTTATATAAGACTACCGAGTATCCCAAACCGCTAAAAAGTACATACTATAAATTCTTAGGTTTTACTACGCTAGACCCCGGCTACTATGTTAACGTCACTCACCCTCTCAAGATCGTCTGAGGTGCTTACCGAGTGGGGCATTACAAATTATAAGGAAAAAAAAAAAAGAAAGAGTGTGTAAGAAATGAAAAAAAAAGGGGGAGGGGGGTTGATGACAAAAAAGTACCCTTAAGTTTGAGGAATTGTCAATTAGGGACCGTTTCTTTTTTAATTGTCAATTGAGGACAATTTTTGAGGCAAATATATAATTTTAAAACTCATGATTTAATTTTCATATCAAGTTCACCCCTAATTTTTCTAAATCTTTTTAAATTTCCTAATTTATTTCACCTTTCAACTTTTTAATCTTTCTTCATTATATTTCACACCAACTCAATCTATACATTTGTATATATCAAATCAATGCATATATTTTTATATCATTTTATTTCTATGGATATACTAGAGTTGTGGAGAAGAATTGTGATTGAACTGCCTTATCTTTATTATCGTTCATCATAGTTGCCTCCTCTCTTATTTCTATTATTCTCTCAAATATTGATCTTCTCTGTCCTTCCATCCTACATCCTCTCTTCTTGTTATTTCAATTTGAGATTAAAGAGGACTGAAGTTCGAAAGAGGAGAGAAGAAATAGCAATGAATTGAGGAAAATGTTAATAAACAGTGACAAAAAAAATGAAAATAAAGGAAAAATCAATAAATAGATAGTGTTTTATGAAAAAATGAATAAATAGTTAAGAATGGTTGTTGAACAACAACAATAAATAGTGGACTATAGAAATAAAAATGATTTAAAAATATATGGGTTGAGTTGGTGTGAAATATAATGAAGAAAGGTGAAATAGATTAGGAAATTTAAAAAGATTTTAAAAATTTTTGGGTGAAGTTAATATGAAAACTTAATCATGAGTTTAAAATATTATACATTTTCCCGAAATTGTCCCTCAATTAATAATTTGAAAAGACCGGTCTCTTAGTTGACAATTTCTCAAACTTAGGGTACTTATTTATTATTAACCTAAAAAAAGGAAAGAGAGAAAGCATGCAAAATATTGAAAAAATCGATCTGAAGATCAAACCAATCAAGCTATTGGTTCACTTATTCATTAGTTCAACCGGTTAAACCAGTGGCCAAACCTAATAACATTATACATATACAAAAATTTAAAGTATATAATTAATAACTTATCCATTTGTACATCACACATAAATTAACACGAAATATAATGAAAAAGTCTAATTCAAGGATATTATAAAAAATTTTAACTCAAAAGATATATAAAAAATATAAATTTTGGTAAGTAATATTTTTTCTAGAATGGTAAGTAAATTTTTTATAAGTTTAAACATAAATCTCACATGTACAAATCCAAAATCTAATGTTGTTATGAAATTAATGTATACACGGTGGATGTCAAAATACGTTCCCTGAAGAGAACTAAACTCCCAGAACACTAATCTATTTAGATTCATGAAATCCCAATTGATTTAGTTAGATCATTTTTAAGATTCTGTAATTTCTTGTATCTTAGGCATATAAATAAGTCATATGAGAAAACGTTAATAAGAGGATTAAGTCTTGTTTTCGGAGTTATTCTTTCTGTCTTGTGTTTATTCCTTATTTCTATTCTCCCACTATTATATGATATTATTATTTCAACCAAATCATGTATCACATTATCAAATTCATAACATGTTATCAGCACGATTGCACAAGCGAGCAAGATTGCTTGAAGAACGAGACTTTGAAATTGATTTTTCTAAAGTCCCTAGAGGTAAAAGATTCTCGAAGTTTCTTGAGGTAAGAAATATCAAATTTTTTCTTAGTTTTAGTTAAAATTATATATTTGACATTGATGACATAAAAGGATCAAACTTTTACTATGGATTCTTATAGAAATCCATATTTATCTAATGATTCCTGAAGACGCATGTAAAAGAAAATTCAAGATTATAAAAGCTTCTTTCCTCATTAAATTTATGAAGCCCTGAAGGCTAAATAATTTATCAAGAAAGATTTTGAAAAAATCTAAAAGGAAGACACAATCAACCGAAGATGAGCATTACCCATTATCATCATTGAGTATATCTATGGTCCCAATATTTTGATCAATCTATTAGTATGCAATATTATATTTGATCTAGATTCTTTCTCAACTAAAATAATATAGAGATAATATTTTGTTTTACATATCTCAAATATGCTCATGTAGTAGCAAAATTAAGAGAAAAGATTTCAAGGTTATTGATAATCTTTTGACACTGAATAAAGGATTGAGTCATTGTAGATGGAATATTCTGATATTCCTAATAATTTTATGTCATCCCCTAAAGCAAATGAAATTAGAAATTTTATTTCTATAATATGTTATATTCGAGATTATAATTATTTTTTATGATTTATATTTGTTGGGACTTATTGAACCTAATATATAGATTATCACCAAAAATGATAATAAGAATTAATAATAAGAAAAGAAAAGGGAATATATAATCCACAGTTACTATTGATGCAATATGAAAGGACGTTTGTATTGTACCTGTAGTACATCAAACAAAATCTTAAGCCTCTTGTTTGCATCGACAATTTTATGCTATTGATAATTGATTTCTATTTCAAGCATTAATTTTGTCTACATTTATATAGGCTTTTTGATATAATCAAGTTTTTAAATAATTAAAGGAAAGAAGTCAACTTTTTGTTTGTGATCAAATCAGAACTTTGCATATTATATATATGCCCATCAATTTATTATATATTCAAGTATAACAAAAAAGACATATATTGGGAGAATGAATGATAATAGAAATTAAAACTGCAGAAGAGTTAGTTAATAAAAAGCTCCAGAAGAGCTAATAGATTGAAATTAAAAGCTCTATATAAGCCAATCAACAGAAAGTTCAATAAGAGCTAATATATTAAAAATCTCCCAAAGAGCTAATTGATTGACATCTCCAGTAGAGATAATTATTCAAAATCTCTAGAATAACTTTTTACTAAAGACTCTAAAAGAGTTACTTAATATAAAGTTCTAGAAGAACTAATTATTTAACGACTCTAGAATAGTAAATTGACGTATAAGGTCACATGATAATTATGTAATACATTATTCTCTTCTAAGTTTCATAAAAATCATTTAAATATTGAGACGATGGATTCATAGAATTTTTCTCTCTATGCATTATTCTCAAACTCATATAATAAATTTGAATTACATAAATCCCTTTCTTATCCCCGTATAATTTTGTAATTCACAAAAGTTGATGCAATTGTAATGTATCATTAACTAAACTTGGAGTTTACTTATTCAAAAATATTAAATGTTAGCATGACTGGTTGGACAGTCCTGAATCATTAAAATACGAATTTGTCATAAAGAATTTGTAACAATATTTTTATGAAACCAAAAGTCTCTAATAAAACAAATTTCATTTGTTCTACTATTTCCAAGGTAAAATAATTTTATAAGTACCATCAATATTTATTTAGGGTTGAATGCGTTTTAGGAAGAATATATAGTCGATGAATCGACCCATGATAATATATATTATTGTTTACTTGCAAACAAAACTTTGCAAGATAATGAGCTCATGTTTTAAATTCTCTCATTAACACAATTTGTCCTAATAATATTGATGATGTTATAATATTTGTATAAATATTGAATGTTATTGAAGAACATGTTCATACACCTAGTAAATTGTTTTATAGAATCATAAGTGTCTTGAGTTAATTGATGTATATTTTGTAGAACTTATTAGTATTTCGCCAATATGTATTTTAATTAAGTTCTCCTCGTTAAAATTGGTCCAATGGTAACTAACCAAATATTTTTTCCATCTAATATTTATATATGCACTATACAAATATATTACTTCACTACAATATATTTAAGATGGATATTGAAAGCAGAAGAAATTATATAGTCGAATAAAGATATAGTGATATGTCTCATCTTTATCCTCGTACAAAGATAATTTGAACCAAAAGCTCAAAAGGTGAATAGCTAGGCATTTTTATGTAATAAAAGAAAATCCAAGCAAATAATGCTCCTATTACTTAATATCCCCGAAGGACAACTACCACTATGTATGATTTTAGAGACACATAAAAAATATGGTAGAATAAACTAGTTCCAATAAATTCCTCGCATATGTAAAGGAGTAATAATTTAAGATGGTCATATGTTGTTAAGTCGAGGAGATAAGCATTATAGTAGAATTTTCTATAACATGATTTTATTAATATTTCTAGAAGAAATTCACACATCAAAAAGTTGTGATAATTATGATTTATGAGATCTCATTGTATCATGTTATTTAATAGAATGAGGATCTTGAATTAAAGTTTCCGGAGTCGAGATTCTAATATATTAGAAATCTTTGACTAAAATAGAATATAAAGTTCACATGAGAAAAATATGCAAAGTCCGAATAATTATCAAGTACACTTGAAATACACATTTATTCCCTGAAGAAATAACACACTTGAAGTGTAATCCCCAAAGGATAAGAATTAATAAATATACTGTGAACTAGAATTAAATAATTATCGCACTTATGACATAAGGTTCTTCGTAAAGTCCTTGCAATATTGATGACGAAGAAATGAAATTATAGTGGTAGATTCAATTTAGGTGATAGCCGCATTAAACTCTTAGAGTTTTAATAAAGTCCTTGAAGGACCAATAAACATGTAAGTGAATTGTTCCTGAAGAACACAATATCATTATCTTAGTGATCTTATTGAAATTGAGATTAAATATATTCATGTAACTTTTCTTAAAATTTATTATGCTTGCATTCCGTGATTCTTTAGCTAGTATAAATGTTCTCCACACTAGGGCGAGAAAATTAGAATCATAAAGTATCATTTTCATTATAGAAGCATATTGATCTATATACAAGTATTCATTCGTGAATAAGAAATTCTACAGATTAGTTACTTGTAAAAGTACGTTTCAAATTTACTTGAAATTTTCGTTAACTCTAGAAAAGTTACAAAATTGAATTTGTGAATGCTTCTATAGATGTCCAAGTAGAACATAGGTCTTATAACTAGCAGAGTTAAATCATACCTGAAGCGTGATCAATCTTTTATTTATAAAGGTTCTTGAAAGAAAGAATTAAATACTTGAAGTATTCCTCTTGAGGAGTTTATGATTGGCAAGCACATACTTAAAGTAAGTATTTCAAGATTTTGTCTTAATTTATAAGTTGAACATCCTGAAGATGAAATTTGATCATAAAAAGTTTTACATGAATATAATATACAACAGATTAAATTCCAATTGTCATAAGATATTATTGGTAAATACCACGTCTATGAGAAGATAATTATATACCTTTTGATCTTGAAGTACCATAATAATGCAAAATTAGTGCATTAATTCTTCTCTGTGATTTTGGGATAATATTGTTCTCGTCTGATAATGTCTTTAAGAATAATTAATCTCGAATTTCAGAGAAAATCCAACTCCTGATGAGTTAGATAAATCAACAAGTTTCTTACTAAACAAGTTATATAGCAATCACTTACTTAATATGATCCACAAAAGATACATTCTCAAATAAACAAGTTATGCATATATGATATAATATTATCCTTTATGTATAGCTATTACTTCTTCAACTATGTTGAAGTTCTAAATTGTTATGTGGACTGCTGAGAATGTGTGCAATCATTACTATTAATTAATTTCAAGATATTTATATGATATCCTCTAAGGATGAAATTATAACCATGTTAATGGGTTATGAGATTTGATGACATGTTGAGAAACATACGACAATAAATTTCACTAAAATTTCTTTATAAGAAATGTGAAATTAATATGCAATAATTTCGATCAAATGTGATACATAATCCTGAAGATTTAGTCACTAACACATATCAATATATTGATTTAATGATGTTATAAACAAGCGGAGTATATAAAAACATAAATGAATAGTGTATTCTTTTTCCTTCAGTAGACGTTTTTCTCCCACAAGTTTTTTCTCTAGTAAGGTTTTGATGAGGCATATTATTTATGTTATGGGTATCCAAGGGGGAGTGTTATGAAATTAATGTATTTATGGTAAATGTTCAAATATGTTCCCTGAAAAGAACTAAACTCCCAAATACTAATCCTATTTAAGTTCATGAGATCCCCATTGATTTAGTTAGATCCTTTTTAAAATTATGTAATCTCTTGTATCTTGAGCCTATAAATAAGCCACATGAGACGAAATTAATAAAAGGGTTAAGTCTCTTTTTTTGAGTTATTCTTTATGTCTTGTGTTCTTTCCTTATTTCTATTCTCCTATTATTATTATTATTATTATTATTATTATTATTATTATTATTATTATTATTATTATTATTATTATTATTATTATTATTATTCCAAAAAAATTGTGTAATGCGTTAATCAAATTCATAGCAAATGTACTATAAAATAGGTGTTATTAAATAAATTTATTTATTTGCATTATTAAAAAAAATTTGGCTAAGGCCTATGAAAAGTTGAAAAGTGGTACTCCCTCCAGTCAAAAATATAAAGGGGTTTAGAACCATTAAGGATGGTAAAAAATTATAAGGGATTTTACAACTTTGGATAAGTATTTATCGAACTTTTACCATATTTACTCATTTTTCTATTCATTTATTTACACTCACACTATCTATCTCTTTACTCATTTATGAAGTGTAGAAAGGGTATTGTAATTCAAAATTGTCTTGCTTTCCAGATCCTTAAATTGTATGCAAAGGTCTAAAACCCTTTATATTTATGATCGGAGGGAATAGTACTTTTTTTGACATACTAGCCTCTTTTAAAAAAGACAACTAGCTACTTCATTTATTAAAAAAAAAAAAAAAAGGGGGGGGAGGGGGGGTAATAACTCACTCAATCTCTTCTCTCTTCACTTTCTCTTTTGACCTAGTCCCCCTTCCTCTTCCTACTCCTTTCGTCTCTCTCTTCCAGCTTTCTTCACTTCTCCTTCGCCAACTCCTTTTCTCTTCCTTCGATCTGTCTTCTTCTTTCCTTCTAACCTCCTGACCGCTAGCCGTTGCTATCGCCTCTATTCAATGCCTCACATTCCTTTCTCTTCTTCCTTTATTATCCTTAATTTCCTTTTGGTCTACCACCAATTGTACAATCTCTTTCATTTTCTTTGTCTTTTTTCTTCTTCCTTGAACTTCTCACTCCCTTTCTTGCATCTCAAATAGGGAGATGTTCTTTATTTTTTCTTTTTTAAGGGTTTTCAGATTTCAACTTATTTAAACTAAAGCACAGGTAAAAAGAATTCCAAAAACATAAAAAAAAAAAAACAAAAACAAAAAAGGGGGGAGGGGGGGGGGTCAACCGGTTAGCTAGATTTTCGGTTGAACCACCCAAATTTGACCGAGTTTGACCGGTTCATTCCTTCTTCGATTTTCAAATATAACTAGACAGAATAGGTTACCAGTTCCCAATTTAACTGGCTTGATCGGTCCATCTAATTCGATTTTAATGACATTGTGTAAAAGTCATTGCCCTGATATATGACTATGGTAAAGAAAAAGGAATGGATAAATATAAGACTAGACTTGATTTTGTTTTTACTTTCATTTACTCTAAAAAAGTCAAACTCCTATACACTTAAATAAAAAGTCACATTAAGGGCAGCTGTAGATTCTCCTTGTCCACTCTAGAATATATGGTCTAGTACACTTATGAAATAGTTCATTTTTTCTTTTCTTTTTTCCTTAATATAATTAGTTTAACAACAAAAAAAATTATACAAATGAATAAAAGACAAAACTTTGATATTCATGGTAATAAAAAAAATATTTCAACTTCATAAATGAGTGGTACAAAATACAAAATAAAAGAAAAATTAACACATGTCTAATCTTCTTTTTTATCCTTTAAGATCTAACAAAATTAAATTAGGCCTTTACTTTTTAATTATTAATTTTTTAAATAGATTTAACAATAATTTAGATAAATATTTTAAAAATCCTAACCTATCTCATCTTCATCTTCCTCGGCCTCTTTCACCTTCCCACCACACTACTGCCAATGGATCTCTATCTCCACCTCTCTCTCTCTCTCTCTCTCTCTCTCTCTCTCTCTCTCTCTCTCTCTCTCTCTCTCATTGCAATAGACTTCAATCTGTCCATTGCTCTCTCGTCATGCACACTGACCAACAATGAAGATAGCTCAGTCAATTTCATTGAATAGAAAAGAGAGATGACGTCAAGAAAAATGGAAGCTACTTCTTCTATGTTCAACTCCTCTTCTAGAGGAATGCTTGCTTTCTACTCAAATTTCGAGACTTCTTCTTCTTACACTAATTCCTACGTACTTCCCTAAATTCTCTCACTTTACCTTTTTTGTACCTCGTCAATCTCAGAATATTGGATCAGAAGATATATGAAATGCCGCTTGATTTTCACAGTGCAATGGAGTAGGGGAAGCTTGAGAAACATGAAAATCTCGAAGAAGATATCCAAGCCATTTTAGTTAAAAGCAGGTAATGGCCATTGATTGGTATGCAGCTTCAGCATTAGAGCGAGAAACTGTATGTTATTTCTTGAACTTCCAAGAAACTAGAGGGGTCCTTAGAGAGATGCATAACCCAATCACAGATCGCCTAGTGATGGGGCAACTGGCCCAATCTGAATTAAAAAAAACCCCCCGTAATTGAAGATTAGAATCAGAGCGAAGGAGTAAACCTTGGCCCAGAGTGCCTTTCAGATATCGAAGAACACAAATGGCAGCATCCTAATGTTCTTCGCGAGGTTAGTGCATGAATTGTGCCAGAACTTGAACAGAATAAGCAAGATCTTGTCCAGTGATTGTGAGATAAATCAAACACCCCACCAACCACCAGTAAAAGTCAGGATGAGAAAGATAACGTCTCTTAGCCTTCCCAAGTCGGTGATTTTGTTCCATATGAAAGCTTAGAGGTTTAGTCCAGAGACCTGCATTGGATAGAATCTCTATAGCATTTTTCCTTTGGCAGAGATAGATACCTTTCTCACTCCAAGCTACTTCGATGCTGAGAAAATATTTTAAGGGACCTAGATCTTTCATATAGGAACACGTGCTCATATGAGCTTTGAACTTCTAAAAAAAAAGAAATCATTCCCAGTAATGATCAAATCATCCACATAAATAAGCACACACAAAAAAACATGACCAACAAAGTATGTGAACAAGGATTAATCACAATATGACTGCTTAAAACAACTTTGCTTTAGTGCAGAGGTTAATTTAGAAAACCAATATCGAGGTGCTTGCTTAAGACCATAAAGAGATTTCTGAAGGCGGCATACCTTGCCTTTGTGATCATAAGAAAACCCCAGGGAAAGTTTCATGTAAACTTCTTCTTCTAAGGCTCCATGGAGAAATACATCGTGCACATACATTTGATGTACTTCCCATTTACATGCAGCAGCAACAAATATAAGTGTTCTGGTAGTGACCGTTTTAGCTATAGGAGCAAAAATTTCATGATAGTAGTCCTTCTACCTGTGTATTTCCAAGAATCACTAAACTGGCTTTATACCTTTCAATAGACCCGTTAGAATTTCTATTTATTTTGTACACTCACTTACATCCAAGAGCCTTCTTACTAGGTACTAAGGTGGTGAGCTACCAAGTTTTGTTTCTTTCCAAGGCATCAATCTCACTTTTCATAGCAACTTGCCAATGTGGAAAGGAAATAACGTCAGAAAATCTAGATAGCTCTATGGTCGTCTAAATCAAAATGAGTAAGGGGATAGAGACACATACCTGACGAAAAAGACAAAAGAGGGGTAGAGAGGCCTTTAGAGGTATAGTACTTGTCACATGATTACAAGCATAATCTTTTAATTTGGAAGGTGGTCGTCGAGAATTTGGATCACGCTGGAGGTCCAAAATATCTTAAATGTAAGAATTAGATGGGGGTCTAGAATAGGAAGATCTGAGGAGTTATCTATATTAGGAACATCTATTGGGATGTTGGAACAAGAATGAGGGGTAAGAATTTTGAGGTTAAGGTCCAAACTATAGTCAGAATTGGGGATAGAAATATTGGACTAGGTGAGTTAGAAGGATTTGATATTTCAATAGGAAGTGATGATGGGCTTGTGTGGGAAGGCCCAACAATTGAGAACACCAAGCTAGCAATGGGCCAGTCATTGGAGAAAAGGGTGCCTGCCCAGAAAGAGCTGGGTCAAGGTAGGAGAAGAAATGGGTTGAGTAGGGAAGCGGCTTAAAGAAGAAGAATGAGAAAGAAGTTGGGTGGGCTGGTGTATGGGTGAGATCTATGGGTCGTCTACAGGAGAGGAAAAAGTCTCAGAATGTGTGGGAAAATTAGAAGTAGTAGAAGGATGCAAGGAAAATGGAAAAAACAGTTTCATAAAAAATCACACCTCAAGAAACAATTATGTATGGATAGGTCAAAAAAATTTTCCAGCCCTTTTGGCCATATGGATATCCCAAAAAAATACCTTTTTCTGCTTCGAGCCTGAAAGGTGTGGTCAAGAACAAAGCATTAACAACCGAAAATCTGAAGATGAGAATAACTTGGAGGTATTTTAAAAGGAAGTTCAAATGGTGCTTTTCTGTGAAGAGTTTGAGTAGGAGTACGATTTATTAAATAAGATGTTGTTTCGACACATTCTCCCCAAAAGGAAATGGGAAGAGAAGCTTAAAGATGAAGGGCTAAGCGACATTGAGTACATGATGTTGTTTACACTCAACTCGGCCATTTTGTTGAGGAGTATAAGGAATAGTGGTGAGACGTATAATTCCATGTTGGACAAAGAAAGATTTCAAAAAGGCAAGTATTTGATCCCATCATCCGTTCGTGTAAACTTAATAGTCTTGTGAAATTAAGTTTGAATAAGTGTGCAAAATTGTTCAACATAAGTAAAAACTTCACTTTTATCAATCAACATAGAAATCCATAAAGAACAAGAATAATCGTCAACCATAATAAGAAAATGGGAAGAACCACATGAGATTTATGATGATACGGTACCCACACGTCAAAAGGCATTAAATCAAAATATTCATTGGCAACAGTATCACTCTTAGGAAAAATTAAGCAGGTATGTTTGTCTTGAGAACAAATATAAGAAATCTTAGAATGTAAAGAAATTCCCGGAATTTTTCCTATAGAAGAAAAAGAAGGACAACTAATCTCTTATGAAGTAATTCCAGAGAGGACACAGAAACATGACAAGCGGGCACACGTGAGAAGAGAAACACCCTATTGGCCGATTTACCCACTCCAGTTGCCATCCTAGTAGTATGGTCCTTTATTATATAAAATCATTTACTAAAATGCACAAAACACTATGGATGAATGTCCAACAATTAACAGAAAGATAATAAATTCACAGTCTAGTTCGGCACATGCATCACTGAATTTGCTTAAAATCATATTAGAGCTTAAATACATTGTTCCTTCAAAAGTGGCTATAGTGTGAGATCCATTGGGCAAATCAATTGAAATAGGAACAATAGAAAGTATCTTCACAAAGAAATTTCAACAACTAGTCATACGACGGAAAGCTCCATAATTAATTAACCAATAAGTCATACCAAAAAGAGTCATTTGAGGCATTATAATTTCTAGGAGCTTGCATCACTGAATTTGCTTGTACCTTTCTAGCCCAATTGGGAGTAGGCAGAATTTTGTTTGAACCCGCAAGCTGTCCAGGTGCATAAATTTAATTACTCCACTGGGCTGGAGAAGAAACCGCAAACTGACCAGGAGAAATGAAGGCCCAACTTGGTTAAGAGATGGCTGCTATTGCCAAGAGAATGTTAGTGAGCCTATTGGACCAACCTAATGTTGCTGGCCCAAAGAAATTGGTGTGAGATGAACAGCATGGGCGCAGCCGCCTGAGGTAGAGCGCCCATCAGCGCATCCGCCATGGCCATGTCCAGTTCTTCCATTGCCGTGACGCCCACATCCGCCACAATTTTGCCCAGAATTTTTGGCTCGATCACTCCACCACTCTAGATAGCCAAGGATCTGAAAACACTCTGATACACTATGACTTGTCTTAGTACACATAGTGTAAACAATTAAAGATTTATCAATTGTTCGGGCTGCAAAAGCTACAGCCTCAGTACGTTCATCTTTGCCCCGAGCAATCAGAGCATGACGTTCTTGACAAATGATCATTTGATAAGCAATATTGACAAAAGGTAATGGATCCATATTTAAGATTTGGGAAGTTACCATATGGAAAACAGAGTTGTCAAGGCCGAGGAGAAATTGATGATGGCACTCCTCCTCATGTTTTCGTGCTGTTTTTTTTCTGATGCGCACATACACATTCATCCCCTTCATTATAGGCATCCAATTTGTCCTATAGTTTTATGAGTTTTCCGAAATAGGCAAGCACAGTCACGCCGCAGCTTGCAATTTGAAATGGATGACTTAATCTCGTAAATACGAGGTCCATTACCAGCAAAAAAATCAGAGTCTGATTGTGTCCCAAAGATCTTTTGCATCAGCCCTACGAAAAATTGTTGGTATAAGACTAGAATCTATAGCATTGAAAATCCATGAAACAATTAACGAGTTCATCTTTCTCTGACTTTTAAATTCCATGGAGTCAACATTAGGACGTGTTATGGTTGTATCAAGAAAACCCTTTATTCCTTTATTCTCCATGGCCGGCATGATGGATGCGCTCCATTGTTCATAACTTGCTTCTGTTAGTTTGATGAGAGCTAGAACTTGGCCGGAGGTGTCACACGACATGAGGGAATATGAAATGACATCACTTATTAGATAGAATGATGTTGCCTTGGCTTCTTGATTTCAGTTGTCTCATCATCATCGGAAATCATATCAGTTGTTTTGGAATCATAGGCCAATTGGATATCAACCATTTATTTTGGAGAAACTCTGATAACATGCCATAGAAAATACAATACAAAGATAAGCAGCAATGCTTGGTTTTCCTGTATTATGCACTTAAAGATATATAGAATTAATACAAGAGTCACGCTAGTTACAAATCCCTTAATATAAGGTATTTACCTTAATCTAGGATACTAGATTATATCAATCACAATAAACTAGGAAATATCAAAATAAATACAAATATGTACCAAGAATATATTCTGCTGAATCTATTCTAACATATTCTTCCTTCTGCAACGGCCGATTCCAAGGTGTCTTGAAGTCATAGAGATTCTTGAAAAAGTTGTAAATTATAGAAACTTTTTCTATAAAAAAATTAAAAGGTTTCTAGTGAGAGAGAGAGAAGAAGAAGAAGAAGAAGAAGAAGAAGAAGAAGGGGAAGGTGGTATTGGAGGTTCGGGGGCGGCAACATATGGGAGGGTGAGGAGGTCAATAAGGAAGAAGAGGATGATTGATTAGGATTTTTAAAATATTTGTTTAAATTATTATGAGATCCTCACGCAAAACTAATAATTAAAAATAGAAATCTAAATGAATTTTGTTAGATTCTAAAGGATTAAAAGAAAAGTTATATAAGTGAAATTCCAAATATACCATTTGACTTATTTGACTGTTAGTGAGTTAACAGTTGAATTAAACGGAAGGGTTAGCTTTTATACTTTTTGTTAGTTCAAAGTTAAAAATTTATCATTTTGAAGTTCATGGTCCAAAACCAAAATTCAGGAAAGTTCACGAGGCAGGGCGTTTTACCCTTTAGCCCTGTTTGATTGGTGGAAAAGAAAAGTTGAGGTAGGAATATGATTATTTGGAATCTAAATCCATGGAATGTAAATCTATAGACATTACTTTACTTTGATTGGGATTTACCAGAATGTTAACAAGAATTATTTCCAAATATTTAGTTTAATAAAATGCATTCGGCCAATGAATTTATGTTTACTTCAATTTGGCCAAAATAACCCTAGTGCATTTATCAAACCCAAAATTTAATATTACTATTTCAAATTACATAAAAATTCGTGATTGTGTAGTTATTGTTAACAAGGGTTTACAATTTAAATATAAAACTATAAATAATAATAAAAAACCAAAATAAAACTATAAATTCCATAATAATAAAAGTCTTTTATTCTTAAAAAAAAAAAAATTTAATTGCATTTCTATACATCATTCTTCATTAATTTGATATTCAATTCATCTATCTTTAAAGAAATGTCCATCTAATTCAATAAAAAAGTAAAATTTTCATGTGAGTTGTATATATGTAAATTGCTGGGAGAGAGAGAGAGAGAGAGAGAGAGAGAGAGAGAGAGAGAGAGAGAGAGAGAGAGAGAGAGAGAGAGAGAATTCACTTTTACAAATTAATATAAAGAAGATTTAATATTTTTATGTAATTAGTGTTCTAATATAAGAGAAATGAATAAATAAAAATAAAGAAAACGATAGAGTATAAACATATTAAAAAAAGAAAAAGAGTCTTAAATATCTTTTTTATTCATTTTAAAAGATATTTTTATCATTATTTTGTTAGAATTCTAAGGAAAGGAATCACAATACTATTTCCTGGTAAGGATTTACAATCCCAGAATTCTCCATTTATTTTCTTACTTCCTAAGAATATGATCTCTTTCCAAAAACATAAGTAATAAACCAAATATTAGAATTTAAAATTTAGGAAAATAATTACTTTCCCCGTTCAATTTAAAATTCAAAACGGGGCCTTAATTTGAAGTCACTATCGTAGTTTTACATAAAAGAAGACGCATAATCCTCAGTTCTACATAAAAGAGGACCCATAATTTCGTAAGCAAGAAATCATAGCCACAATCATGTTGTCCTTTTAATAGATCTTAGGAGACTGTTCTTCACCAGCAAACCTGCACCAAAACAAGAAAGAATGTTCGGAGAGAGGTTTTTATCCTAATTTCACCTCTGATGCTTAAGTCAAATCAAATTTCACAAAGATTACTATGAAAGAACAAAGAAACATGGAGAGTAGTGAATGAGTCTAATCAATTATTGTCTAGGGATTGTACCTTTTATACATAAGGTCAGTCTCCTTGTAGCACACAGAGAGTTCTCTTGATATAATTAAGAGACTTTGTGACAATAATCTAAGGGAAATCTGGAATTATACCTAGACAGATTGAGAATATGTTTAGACATATGGGCCTAAACACACTCCCAATCATAGGAGAAGTGTTGGGCCAAATGAGTTGAGCCCAAATAAAGTGGCCTGATGGGCTGCCCCATCATAAGTCTCCCAAAAAGAATTCATGAATTGGTTATGATTCTTTGATTTAAAATCGTTACCTTCTTTTGGGCGAAGGATTCCCAAGGAGAAACTTGACTGCCACCAATTTATGTACTGTCATTTCAGTCGACATACAAGAACTTCTAATTTCTAATTTTGGCTTATAGTTTTCATTTCCTCTTTGCAGATGTATCTTTGCTTCGTGTAATTTTATTTTTCGCCGCGATGTCCATCTCTAAGGCCACTACTTCCAAATCAGCTTCAAAGAAGGGTTCAAAAGGGAGAGCTTCTGTGCAAGGTAATTCTTCTCGCTTTGAAGTTAAAATTATTCGTCCCCAAGATAATCTTGGTTTGGGCGTTTGGTTGTATTCGGTTGGGGATTCTATTTTGTTTCTCGATGTGAATGAGGCCGACTGTGTGAACTGCATCAAAAATTATTATTGAGGTGCAGGAATGCTTCCTTCTTATGACCCTAAGGATGAAGAATATATTTACGAACTGACGGCTATCAGCCATCCTTCTGAGATTCGATATAGCCAGCTTGGGACCAAATGGAAGGAGTTTGTGATCCCCGATAATTTATTAATTAGGGCACCGACGAGGAGAGGGCACAAATACCCCGAAAGGATGGATAACAATTTATCGGGATCAATTGAAAGTTGGTTTTAGGTTTCCCTTACATAACATGTTTTTAGATGTGACAAGTTATTGGGGAATTGATATAGGTTAAATAGCCCCTAACGGGATTAGGGTTATTATGGCCTTTATTTTGATGTGTAAGTGCTTTGGGGTTCCTACTAGTTTGGAACTATTCTCAAGATTTTTTGACATATAACTGGTTAGGGATAGACTCGAGTGGCACATATTTCAGAGGAAGAGTAGCGCATTGGAGCTTGTGAAGAAGTTGCCACAGTCTATCCACGGATAGAAAAGACAGTGGTTTAGATGATCCCCAAAAGACCTTCAAATAGGATGAAAAAGATATCCAATCTGTCTTTCAATTCTAAGCATCCTTTTATAGAAGAATGTGTGAAAACTATTTAAGGATACGGCTTTCAGATGCTCCTTAGGGAAGAAAACTTGGGCAATGAGCTAATGAAGGCTGCTGGTTTTATGATCAAGAAGAATACAACCTTCATGAATTAAGTTAGTATTAGGATGTAATATTGACTAAGCAAGGGTATTTGTGGGTTTATCGACCTATTGTATGTTATATCAAGATGATTTTGATTTTATGATGTTGTAATTTTTGCAGGGAAGCTGTTGTTGCTGAACATGGCTGAAGCTTTTATGAGATCGAAAGTGCTGCCCCCAAAAGCCTATTTGGGGGATGACTGCATGAATAACTCTATTTTAATTTTTGTGTTTATGTGTGTATTTACTGATGAAGCTATATTGTTCTTGAAGTAGGGGAACGTCCTTCTTCTGCCCTGTTGGAGCAGAGATGGGAGGAGAGAGAGAGAGAGAGAGAGAGAGAGAGAGAGAGAGAGAGAGAGAGAGAGAGAAAAGGAAAGCAGTTGTGCCTGTCAAGAATTTGCTGCCGACGAATGAATCTAGAGATTTTGAGGTGGTGGAGTCTCCACCTCCGACGAAGCAAAAAAGGAGTGAGTCGAGGAAGAAAAAGGTGATCATGCCCTTGATTTCGGAGAATCAAGTGATATAGGGGAGTGGGGATGCTAAAATGCCAACGATCAAGGAAGGTGACGATGACCCTTTTGCACCTAAAGGAATTGAGGAAGAAACTTTTGAAATTTGAGGGTTGATTTCCGACCTGGACGAGGGAATGCTGGACATTACTTCTAAGGACATGGTAGAAGCATTTGTCATAAATAGTGTCCGGGTATGTTCAATTTATGATTTGTTGAGCTCTATAGCTTTTAAAGATATTATTTATGATATATATATATATACATATATGTTTTTCACAGAGTGTTAATATTTTAAATCCAACTGCGCAACGAATACACAACTCATTTGTTGAAAGACGCAATCCTAAGAATTATAAGAAGAGTCTTGAGCAAAGCAATGGGGAACAGGAGATTGCTATAGATTGGGGGATTGCTATGGATTGGGTGAAGGAATTGGAGAGGAAGATTTTAGATTTGGAGAGGGAAAACATGAAATTGACCGAAACTAATGTTGCCTTAACGAAAATCAACGAACGATTGACAGATGAGTGTGGTGTCAAGAATGGTGACTTACAGAGTTTGAATGAGTCATTGATTCGGACACAACAAAAAGTTGTTGAATGTAAGGAGGCATTGGCTTGAAAAGACTAGGAGATTGGGGCAATGACAATAAAGTTAGCTGACTTGGTAGACAGCGAGGGCAATGTGCTTCCTAATGTGAAGGAAAAGATTATCAAAGAATTATGTGAGTTCTCAGCCGGTGGGAGTTGGTTTTATTCGTTGACTATGCCAATGGTAAGTTGTGCTCTGACTAAGCTGGTTGATACTATTCACGATGGCAATCCTGGTGTGACAATGTCGTATGTTGTAGACATGTACTACGATAAAGAGGCTAAATATCCTAAGTTGCCATAGGAAGTTAGTAAAGAGGTTGAGATAAAGGGGTCTACGGCAAATTTAGATGATGAATCAGTCAATAGAGATGGTGAGGAGAGTGAATCCTCTATTCAGGGTAGCCAAGATGTTCTCGGTAAGCATATGGCTGAGGCCTCCGAGGTAAGGAAAGGTGATCAAGCTCTTTTTCTAATTGTCAAGGAACCTGAGGTACATCAAGATGAGGGTGTGGCGGGAGATCAGTCGGGGACCAATCTTCCCGATACTCCATCTATGACTGCTCATGGTTCTAAAGGTTATGCCTATAGGCTTGGGTCAAAAGTTTTAGGAAGTGATCAGGTTCCTGATAGGGGGTTACCCGTGGGTTGTGGCGTTGGTCACCTAATGAAGACTTCCGGTATGGTCGTTGCACTGGGGCAGATGCCGGGGTATGTTGCTCGCTTGGAAGAGGTTACTTCTCCTGCAATGTGCAGAAGGATTCCCCAGTGGATCCAACCAAAAATTAAGTGGAGTTGTTTCCCGGTAGGTCTTGGTTTAACCTATATTTATGGTGAACCCACAGCCACCATAATTTTAAACTTTTTCGTAGTTCCTTAGGCCTTTCTTTGTAATAGATAGATTGGGTTTTTTTTGTTCCTGTTTACCTTAATGCATCTTGGTTTTATAATGCACCTATCTATATTGTATTTTGTTTTTCTTGACTCTAGGTAAAGTTAAATGTGGTGAATTTTGAAAAAGTTCGATGAAACGATAAGTTGTGATGCTTCCGAGTCAGGGGCACTAAATAAAAACTTTCAGTTTAGCGTCAAGGTAAGCATGTCGTGTCGAGGCACGCGAAAGGCTCGGTTTAGCGTCAACTCATTCAATCAATCTTGTTTCATTCACCACAAAAAAGCATTGTGGTGGGAGGGGAGTCTTCACCGTGGCCCGGCTAGCCTGACAGCGGTTGTGGGAATTCTCCCGTTGAATCATTCCCTCTGAACCTTTGGGAATGGGGTGTTACGACGAATGCCCTGTTTCGGAGAGATTGTTTGCAGTCGTCCGTCTCCGATTTGCCTGCCGATAAGATTGAAAAAACGAGACCTGCAGCGCTTGAGCTTGAATGAAATGTCAAACTCCCATTCCTACTCAAAAAATATAGAATTCTTGGGCCCTAGACTGACCGTGGCACCAAGGAGCTAGAGGAGTTACATTTCATTTATGGTTTACACGACTTCAAGCAGATAAAGCAGCGTTCAGTCAATCTATGCAGAGTGAATCAATCCTTAAGGAACCCCCGAAAGGGCTGTTCATCTATGTGGAGAAATGTGATAGGCCCTCGGTTGGGTTTCTAAGGTTAATAATTATAGTTACAGTCATAAAAAGTAAACATACCTATTCACGACTTTTCGGCTACCTTCACAGTGGTTGTGCTGTGTAAATAGTTGTATTTGTCATTTGTTAGTATTCTTCTTTGAACTTTTATTCATTTCTTTTGTGGAGAGTATGAGCCATCATTTTGCCATCATGGACGAGACTAAGGTCCCTTGTGTTCTGTCTTTGGCTATCTATTCTCAAGATTTGTTTCCGGAGTTGTACCTATGTCTCATGGTTGTTCTCAAGAATCATCGACACTACTCCATTGAGCACTTTGTGTCGCTTTTAAAGGTGTATTTGGGACTCCGAGGTGGGGCTATGGAACTGGAATTGGATGTCTACGAGTACTGTCATAAACTGAAAATAGTTGATGGCCAGTTTAAAGAGATTGTTAGGGCTACTCTAGCACCACAGTATGCTATCAATTTCTTCCATCGTTGCTTTGAGGAAATGTTTGTGTATATGCGCAAATGCTCTCCGATGATGGCATTGTTATTAGCCCTAGATGATCTTATTCACACGGAGTAATGACAGTATTGTCCCGTAAAAAAATTATTTATTTATTTTTGTAAAAGGCAAGCCCTTCGCTGAATAGGGGCATTTCTGTGGTTTGTGGTCCTTGTTCATCGGGATTACGGAACTTTAGTTTAAGCCTGTGGGGTCAGCCTCCAGATAGGTAAACCACATGATAATGGCTCCTCTGCCTTTGTTCTAAAGCAGTTTTTTTTTTTTTTTTTTTGTAATAGATAGTTTGGTCGGTTAGGTTGTTATGAACATATATATAAAGGGTATTTTGTTTCTTTTTTAATCTCTTTCTAAGCTTGTGTACTTTACGTCCTTGATTTTGTGTCTGTTCTTTAGACGCACAGATGTAATGGGCTCAAACTATCAAGGATGTTTGAATGGGTATTGTATATACGAAGTGGTTTGTTTATATAATGGTGAAGTAAGGTGGGTGGAATTTTGGAGGAGGTGTATTTTGGTTTGAACCCGTAGATGTTTTTTAGGGGGGGGAAGTCTATGTATGGGTTTGTCATGCTATCGGGAAAATATGTTGATTAGTGCGTATCACTTTTTTGTGGCTACTATGCAATTATAAAGGTGTATGCATTTTATAGTCATGTAGAAAATTGAATGTGTATTTGATATTTGTAATATATTCCAATACAATTTGTTATTAAGTGAGATAGCGTCTAAGGAAAAAATTTAGGTTTAAATTGTTCCATGTCCTTGCTAGAATTTTCCCTTCGAAATCTTGCAACTTGTAGCTCCCGTTGCCATTGTCTTTAATTACTCAGTATGTTCCTTTTCATATATGGTCTAACTTTCTGTTGGGGTCCACTCTACTAACTTTGTTTTTTCTGAAGACCAAATTCCCCTCTTTGATTGTCAACGACTTAACTTTGGCCTTGTAATAACGGATCTTAGGAGACTGCTCTTCACCAGCAGCCCTGCACCCAAAAGAGAAAGAATGACTGGAGAAGGGCTTTACCCTCGTTTTACCTCTGATGCTTAAGTCAGATGAAATCTGACAAAGATTACTATGAAAGAACAAAGAAATAGGGAGAGTAATGAATGAGTCTAATCAATTATTGTCTAGGGATTGTACCTTTTATACATAAGGTCAGACTCCTTACAGCACAAGGAGAGTTCTCTTTATATGATTAGAACCTTGTGCAATGGTCTAAGGGCAAATATGGAATTACACCTAGACAGATTGAGAGAATGTGTGTTTAGACATTTGGGCCGAAACACACTCTCAATCATAAGAGAGGTGTTAGGCCAAATGAGTTGAGTCCAAATAAAGTGACCTGACGGGTTGCCCCCATCACCTCTGTTACTAATTCCAAGTTTTTTACTTGTCACATTTTGGACATCATACTATTTAAGAAAATATGAAATTTTAGATCTTTTTTTTTATGTAGACTAGAATACCACCTTTCATAGTTTTTTCTTCTATTATTATTCCTATTAGTTTCCATATTAGAAGAATAAAAAAATGCTGGAATTTGTTATTAATAGAAGGGTAATGTAGGAAAGAGTTTATTAAATGTTGCTTTGGAATCATAATGTGACAAAAAAAAAAATACAAAAATTTCTAATGTGACAAGTAAAAAGAAACGGGGGAATACTAAAATTTGCTTTGAATGGTTTTAGATTTTCTCATACAAGTTGTTGGGGTTTGCCATAACAGTTAATTCCATTTAAGAATGTTTTTTTTTTTTTTTTTATGCATTGACCAAAGACTTTTGTAAAGAGTTTTTCTACCACTTAAACTATTACTTGCCACTAGGGCTGTAAAAGAGTTGAAATAGATACGATACTCCTTATATCGGATCCAAACTCTTATAATAAAATATGGATCCAGATCTATACCCAAACCTGTTGGGTATATATTTTATGGACCTAGACCCTACTTACAGGGTCTTTGGTAGGGTCCAAATATTTGAAATAGTCATTTTACTTTTTTTTTTTCTTGTCAAATAAAAAATATATAGAAAAATATCTTTTTTTTTTTTTTAAGGTTAAGAGAGCTCTAAAACGAAAAGCTCAGTTTATAACATCATCTGTGTAACATCTCTTCAATAAATAAATTTTTCTAATGTCTCTAAAATTTAAAAAAATAAAATTCTAATTGCAATGATTAAAAGTTCAAGTACAAATACAATCCTTACCAATTCATTAAAAATAAAAAAATAAATGTATGTGTAAAAATAAATTATAATATATAAATATATTAAATTTTATGTTGACGGATAAACAGGTAAAAGGGTATGAGTATCAAAATACCCTACTTAAACTCATTTAATAGAAATTATCTGAATCTAGATATAGGTTCGGATTCTCAGGTATAAAATTTGAACCTTACGCACAATAAATGGGTAAAAAATGAGTGAAATTGAGAGAATGCTCCATTTCAAAGAGATATGAATGTATTTTCAGGTTAAATTTAAAAGACGACATAAGTTGGGGATAAGTATCTATTACGAGGTAATTCCTTTCTAGTTGTTATTCAAAGCCAGTGTGGGGTTAATATATAATTTTTAAAATTCATTATTCAATTTTTCATCTCAAGTTCACCTCAATTTTCTCTAAGTCTTGCTAAAATTTCCCAACCTCTTTCACCCTCACATATCCTCATCTTTCTTCATTATTTTTAAAACCAATCAACTCATAAATTTTATATCATTTTATTTCAATGCGCCACTATTTAATGTATTTGTTCAAAATTACTCTTAACTATTTTCTTATTTTTTCTACATTATTTTCATTTTCATCGTCATTGTTTATTAACATTTTTCCCAATTCGAAACTATTTCTCCTCTCAATCTATCAATTTTTTACTCAATTTGAAATAATTAACAAGAACAAAAGACTGGAGACAAATAAAATTTTAATTAATTTATTTAATAAGAGTAAACAAAATAAATGTTTATTTAGTATTGATTATTTAAATTAAATTAATTAAAAAAGTCTTTTGGACCATATGATTAGACCAATCGCGTTGGACCATCTAAATTGCGTTGAATTTGGAATCATTTAAATAAGATCTCAAATCCATTTTAAATAAAGCTAAATAAATACAAGATCTATATCATCAGGCCCCAACTAATTAAGCCCAAAATAATTTTAAATCAAATACATTAAATGATGGTTAAATTCATTGGGCCTCATCAAATGAAGAAATGGGCCGACCCAAAACTGATGGGTCGCTAGGAGGCCAAGCAATCCAAACTTCCATCTTCACTTATAAATAAGGGTCATCACAAGGTTGAGAGATCATGAGGAAGCATTTCGAAAAAGATTCAGAAAATCATTCAGAGGAGGATTCAAAAGAAGGCATTTAGAAGAGGATTAAAAAAGACTCAAGCTTCAGACAAGTGAGCTCCCCAGAGGCTCTACAACAATGGTCTTCTTCGAATAATCAAGCTTTCTTTGTGTTCTCCATTTGAAAGAGTGAAGAAATTTTCAAAGACTCTTCGATCCAAGATCAAACTTCTAAGCCTCAGAGTTCATCCGACTCGACATCAAACATTCAAGTCATCGTGTCCAAAATCAAAGTTCGACAGATCCGATATCAAGCTTCCAGCTAGTCGAGTTCATAATCGAAGTTTATCCGATTCAAGATAAAGCTCTCAAGCTCTGATTCACAAAGTTTGTTCGATTCGAGATCAAGCTTCCAAGCTCTCGATTCACAGAGTTCATCTGATTCGAAATCAAACTTTCAAGCCTTCAGTTCACAATCAAAGTTTGTCTGATCCGAGATCAAACTTTTCAAGCCCTCGAATTAACCTTTTTTTGTTGAAGAGAAGAATCTGAGAATTCTCTTATAAATTATGAATTTTTCTAGAGATTGCTGTAACCACTTCAAAAATTCTTTAGCGTTATATTTTTTTGATCTTTTAATTTACAGACTTGAAATTTTATCGCGTATAAGGATGTAAGAGTGATGTATAAAGAAGATCAAGATTTGAGGATGGTAGTAGATGGGTTGAGAAGAGGAAGAGAAGATTATGGGTTTATATGTTTCTTCCCCATTTTTTTTTTTTTTTTTGGGGGGTATATGAGGGATAAATTCATAACCTTATCATATAAAAATCTTTGGTCAAAATTATTATAAATAAGAAATTTATTAAAAATAGTTCATGGAAATATTTGAGAAGTGAAAAATAGTTATAGTTATTTTCAAAAGAAAAAATAGTTAATGACTAGAGAAAAATTAAAGTTTGTAACTAAATAAAAAAGTAAAAATCGTTCATAGCTGAACAAAAAAATCAAAGTTTGTAAATACAAAAAAAAAGTTAGTTTATGACTATAAATAATTAATTTCTCTTTCAAAAATGGTATGAGAATTTGAAAAACACCACATTTTTAAATTTTTGCCAGCAAACGGTATTGTGTATTTGATTGTAGGGAAATTCCTAAAAAATGCCCGCACACTATTTATTTAATTTTCTATTCTGAACTTATTTTTTTTATTTTTTATGACTCTGAATTAAAATTGTGTCAAAAAATTGTCCCGCCACCACAAAATGAGTGAGAGCCACTCTCAAGATCTTACGTGCTAAACACAGGATGACTTGAGAACTTTATATTCCCTCCAAAATACGTTGCACAATGTACTTAAATCACATTTCTACCTCTTATTTTTTATTTTTTCCCTCCTGAATTAAAATTGCGTATCAAAAAATATTCCTATGAATTTTCTCATGTGACCGACATGTGAGCTCTTTAGTTGGTTTCAACTCATTTTGTGATAGTGAGCCACTTTTTAACACAATTTTTTAATTTAGAAATACAAAAAAAAAAACGAAAAATGAGTTTAACAAAAAATAAGTTTAAGGATAAAATACAACATATATCAATAATATTTACGGGACATTTTTAGAGTATTTTCCTTGATTGTAACTTAATTTAAATACATTTTCTTCACCTGATTTTTTCGTACAGGATGTGAAATTTGAATGTCACCGGCAATATTGCCAAATGGATTGGAAAAAGCATTTTCGTTTTAAACGTCAATTTTACCCTTTAGAAGTCAATTCGTCACTAACATCTTTATAATTCGTTAAAATTTTTCTTATACAATACCAATTATTTCTTTAACTCGTGGAAAAGAATTTGCGAGTAAAATAATTCTATCATAAAATCAAGTCTATTTATAGACTAAAAGATTTAAAATGTCAGTAATACAAAAAACTAGTTCACAACACAATTTTTCCTTGCAGATGTAACTGGTAGTTTGAAATGAAGAGATTTCAGTGAAACCAAACAGCTTTATTCAATATTCAATAAGATTTTGACACAACAAAATATAGGTAAAAGTATTACATAATACCAAAAGTCATGTTTCTACAATGAATATTGCTAGTTTAGGCGAATATTAAACATAATTACATACGTAAACATAAGCATAAACACAAACTCTTTAGAAGTTATAAAAGGAGAATTCTATGACCTCTAGTTTAGGATTCGGGTGGAGGAACTAAGGAATTCCCAATATCGATCACAAATCTGTATCTAACATCGCTCTTTTCAACACATTCCATCGCTGTATTTACATAGTCCATAGGAATAATCTCAACATTTGCAGTAACATTGTGCTCTGCTGCAAAATCCAGCATCTCTTGAGTCTCCTTTGTACTTCCACCTATACTTGAAGCTACACTTCTCCTCCCTGTTAAGATCACATGACATTCAATCATAAGACATGATTTAATCAAAACATTACACTTCACTTCTACAATATTATGGAACATAATACAATGGAAAATATGCTTACCCCATGCTAGAGGAGTAATTGGCAACTCGAATGAGCCCATTGTATCACCAACCAATACAAGCTTTGAATGATTCTTCAGTAGCCATAACAATGGCTCAATCGGATGCACGACAGGCACAGTATCAATAATTCCATCCAAGGTTGCAGTGGCAGCCTACACAAAAACAATAAGTAACAACTTCAATTATATGGGAGATACTTCAGTACTTGGACTGCAGATATGAAGGAAAATTAGTGATGGCCACTCATCTTGGTTGGAAGAAGACCTAATTTATATAATTGTCCACACAGAATGGAGAAGAAAGAAGACTACGACAGAAACATGTTCCATTCAATAGATCAATAAAAGCAGAAGTAATAAGTCGTTTAAAGCAGTTCAAAAACAATCTACAGCTTAGGGAACACTTAGAAACAGTTTATTACGTTTCCTAAACTCCCCTGTACTTTATACATTTTTTCTCCCTTCATAAATTCAACACAAACTCAAAACTCAATCTTTCCAATGTCAATTCAACCAAGAAACAATTTCTTTAAGTGAATCTGAATGAGAATTAATAACAGAAGGAGCAATTAGTTACCTGCATTTGTTCAGTATCACGACTGACCAAGAATGAATCAGCACCAAGAACATTTATAGCTTCATCCTTCTTGCTTGGAGATGTACTAATCACAGTGACTTTAGCCCCAAAAGCCTTGGCAAACTTCACAGCTAGATGACCGAGTCCTCCTACACCAACAACCCCCAAGTGCATTCCTGGCTTATCCAGACCATAAAATCTCATTGGACTGTACACCGTGACTCCGGCATTGAGAAGCGGAGCCCCACCAGCAAGGGAAAGTTTTCGGGGAAAAGGAACACAAAATTCTCATTTACAACTGTCTCATTGGAGAAACCTCCGTAAGTTGGAGTTCCATCACGGTCTGTGCCACCATAAGCCGTGATCATCTTAGGGCAGTAACAATCACCGTCATTGACACACTCGTTGCATTCGCCACAGGATCCCACAATGATTCCCACTGCAACTTTTTCGCCAACTTTCACCTTTGTGACCTTGCTTCCAACTTCAGTTGCTATGCCTACAGTCTCAAGCCTGCATCGTACACCATATTGAGTAAGCAAGCTTTAAAGGGAAATAAATTACTCCATTTTTATTTAACCGTCGCATTTTGGACATCAAGCTCTATAAAAAAAAGAAGAAAAATACGAAATTTTAAATATTTTTTTCTTATGTGAACTATAATGCTCTTTAAAATTTCTTTCTCCTCATTATTATTTCTATAAGTTACCATATGAGAAGTGTTAGGTTAGAAATTTGTTTTAAATGAGAGATTATAATAAAAAAAATCCATTAAATGTTATATTGTTTTCAAAATATGGCAAGTAAAAGAAATATGACAATGGATCTGCAAATAAAAAAAACATACATGGCAATTGGAATTGCTACTATCATTATAAGATCACGAGAATAGTTAAACTTAGTGGGCCCAACTGGGGATTGAATCTGGATTAGTTTAAGAGCAGGCTATTATATCGGAAACAAATGATAGTTTCAGTCGCACTAACCCGGGCACAATAGGATATGCAGTGAAGTCCATTTCATTCTTGACAGCTTGAAGGTCAGAATGGCAAATACCACAGTAGAGAATCTTTATTCTGACGTCATGATCCCTGTTGCCCTGTTGCACAATTACCATCATCTTCATCACAAAATACAACCTTTTTATGAAACCTAAATTACTTTCAAATAAGTACTCATGGATTCGTTCCTAAATAGAATCCCATGATATTGCAAATAAGATAATAATTATGTAAAGCCACTTAATCGCAGACCAAGATACGATACCCAATTATCAATTCATGTGTAAAGACTACCCATAATTAGGGCAAATTATCAATTGCAATCAACGAAAGTACCTACATATTCTAGTGAAGAGAACAAATTGTCAAGAAAAAGAGAAGAATTAAATCAAAACTCAAAATTCACCAAATTAAGAACTTTATACAAATTTGAAGAGAACTTATAATAGGAATGAATGAATTACCAACCTTCTGGAAACTTGAAAGGAGAAAGAATCCCGGATGAGTCTCTAGCTGCCCATCCATAGGCCGTAACTGGGTGTCGCTCTTCTGATGGTTTTGCAGCCATTTTCCAATTTAATGTATATATATATATATATATATATATCACGAGAGAATGAATTAGGAAGAGTACCGATTAGAATTCACAAATACTGATCTGCGAATGATAGAATTAGATGCCAAGCACTTAGACATATACAGGGGTAGAAGAAGAGGGAGTTGAAAATTGACTGGTGTAGACTGATCTATAATCGCATGATTCTTTGTCGGCAGACTGAGGCAGCCATCGTCGACAAGACGAGAGAGAGAGAGAGAGTAGTAGTGTATCAATCAACAAACAAATTGTTTTTTGTTCATTAATAACCTTGACTTTCTCGGAGCTTTCCTTTCTCTTTTTTTTTTTTTTTTTGGGGAAATTTGACTTTCTGGAAGATAACTTTAGTATAGGTTAATTACATTATTTTCTTTTAAAATTTGTACAAATTATAATTTTATTTTTCAACATTGTTTTATAATAAATTTTTTTATTGAAATTATCGTAAGATTTAATAAGTTATGATTATATAAATTATAAAAATATATTTATAATTTATAAAAAATAAATAGATGAGATTCTAATTTAAACAAACTTTAAATGAAAAATATAATTAATCCCTTCATTATATCATTATATATAGGGTATATATGTCTAAGGTGTGCCTGTAGTGTAGGGAGGGCTATTGAGAAATGAAGGAGAACAGAAGCAGAATTCTGCACAAAACAAGCTGAAATTATAGGAAAGGGATGATCAAGAAACACACATCAGCACACATTTGGCAACTCTTGGCACAGCTTCTTCATGTCAACATCTGAGTCAGCATTAGTCTAGTCAGCATACAGTGTAAATAATGTGATAGAGTTGTAAGCACGTGAGTTGTTTCATATTAGCTGTTAGTTAGAATTGTTAATTAGCATGTGAGTTGTTTTGGTAAAACTTGTAGTATAGATATAGTGGCTTCCATAAATTACCAACGACAAATGATATATTAATACGCGTTTTAGTTATTCAATTTTCTTTGTGAAACAATAAGTGGTTATATGGGCCCATATTTATACAAAAGTTTTGAAGGGCTGAAAGCATTTAATAAAATAGCATTTCCGGCGACAACTTAGCCAAACTACATCAACATTTTTTTTAGGAAAAAAAAAATCATCGGCTTTTTAATATCCAAAATAATAGCGTCAAAACCGTTAATACATTTTTTAATATATTTTAGTATATATTTTTATAATAATTTTATTAGTTTAAATTTTATAGAATAAAAGATAAACTATAAACTTTAAAAGATAAATTTTAAGAAAAAAATCATAATAAATGAAGTGTATTAAAAAGCGTACTATATGACATTTTAGACCATCATGAGTGACAATAGTAATACTAATTCTCTACTGGGCGTTCACATTTATTTGTTTTTAAGACATTTAAATTTTCTTTTATTAATTAAACATCTTTATTTTTTTTAGATTGAAAGAGGGAGAGTTTGGCTGAAACTTCCCTTGAGTTTATGATTTATAAGAAACTTAATCCCCACAAAACATCTCACCATTTATCCATTTAGTAAAAAACAATACTCGCCCACTATTGTTTTGATAATCGTTGGATGAAATGTTGTTAGATAAAATGAACAAACAATCAAGATGACCAGAAAGAAATTTTATTTAGCAAAAAAAAAAAAAAAATGTAACCATAGTTGAGTGTTATTATAACTATGGTTTAGGACTTAGTAACTATAGTTTGGGCTTGAATAATTATATTTTTTATAAAAAATTTAGTAGAAGAGATGTAATTTGTTATGTATCATTAAAAGAACATTATCACAAACTATAAGCACATTTTATCACACATGTATTTTTTTCATTTTTTAAATTCTTTTATTTACCATTTGGCATAATTTAAAATTTTATATACAGTTTCATATATAAAAAGACTCTAATTTGAAATGGAGGGAGTATATAATTACTAATTTTATATATGTTAAAATGTTAAAACACATTACATCTAAAAAAAACTTTAGAGGGGGTTAATAAGGTTTTTGGCTAATAAAATACTTTTTAAGAAATTTTAAAAAATTAAAACCTACGATTTTGTTTGAAAAGAATTTAATAAATCTTTTTAATAAAATTCTTAACCAAACAAAATCACTTTCAAGATCCAAAATTATACAATAAATATAAAAAGGAAATATAAGTCACAAAGAGAAGAGACAAGATATTTATTGTGGTTCACTCCCTCAAAGAGCTACATCCACTATCTTGAGACTCAACTCAATGATTTCACAAATTAAGATTTTGGAGTTTTAGTTACATTTAAAAATTTTAGAGTTTTATGGTTTAATGTTTGATGTAAAATTTAGGATTTTTAAATTTTTTATGATTTACAGTTTAGGATTTTAATAATAGAATTTTAGGGTTTTAGGGTTATTAATGCTATCTTTTATAGCTAAGTATTTTACTATTTGGTAAATTCAATATTAGGATTATAAGGTTTAGTCCATATTTTTCTTTTTTTTTTTTAAATAAAAGTCTTCATATTGCTAATAGCATACAATTAATAACATACTAAACCCTAAAATTCAAAGTTTATGTTCTACTAATTAGAACAACAAAAGAAAACAAGTAAAGAGAAATAAATCCAATTTCCAAGTCCTCATCTTTTCTACTAAAAAACTTATAAGAATGATGCAAAAATAATAATCCAAATAAATAAATAAATTCAAATAATCATAAAATAAAGTACAAAAAAATTGTCTAATTATCAAAATAAATTCATCAATATAATTTATCACCCTAAAATCACTTTTGTAATACAAAACACAATTTGATACATAAAATGATCAAATTTGCACAAATTTATCAATAAGAACAAGTTTAAACATAAACCGAAACGTACTTTCACAAAAAATAAATTAATAAAAATTGATAAATAATCCAAATAAAATTCGCAAACAATAATTAACAAGCCCAAATAAACAATAATTAAAATTAATACATAGTACACCAAAAATTTAAATACATAAAAACTTACCGAAAATTTAAAATGAACCTTTGTACCATTGAGCTCTATCTACTGTTCTCTACTCCAAAACTCTAACTACCTTCGTACTTCAAGAAAAGTGTCACCGATTCAAACTTGAATTTCAAAAAAGGAACAAAAATATTTTGAGATTTTTACTATAAATTTCGAAATAAAAGGAAAGAGTAGAAGAGGAAGAGAAGAAGAGGAAGAAAACAAAAGGAGGAGGAGAAGAAAGAGGTGGACCAGTGGCGGCGGAGAAAAAGAAAGAGGTTGCGCCAAGGAAGAAAGAAGAGAGAAAGAAGAAAGAAAGAAGAAAAGGCGGACGCGGCAAGGGTTGTCTATTATAACATGATAACGCACACCAATTGTGCGTTATCATTAATAATAACGCACAACGACAGTGCGTTATTACTTCTGATAACGCACGTCACTAAACAAATCTCACCACGTTACTAAACAAGATTTTAAATGCGCGTTAAGACACTGATTATGTATAATGCACAACGATTGTGCGTTATCAAAAGTGATAACGTACAACGATTGTGCATTATGGCCATTTCACAGATTAAAAAAAAAGATTGTCTAATTTACTATTTAATTTTTAAAAGAGGATTAATTAAAGAAAAAACCCAAAATTTTAGTTTTTGGTTTGATTTCTTTTCCTAACTTTCGATTCCATTCATTTTTTACCAGAAATATTTCGATTCCTTTTCTGTTTGAGAATTCTGAAATTGAACCGAGTCGAAAAACCAAAATGTTAGTACTGAAAAATGTATATATATTGATTTTATGGGTCTCTGTAGAAAAAAAGTGTGTCACAGAATGTTAGCAAAAATAAATTAACTATGAATCTAGGTTTAACAGGTTACCCCAAATATCATCGTTCACCAAAAACGAGAGCGCCGCTGTCCCTCTTCTCTCTCTCTGTCTGTCTCTGCCTCACCCTCTACACCACTGTCTTCCTTCTTCCAGTCAACCATCGACACGCTCGTTCAAATCCAATCCGCTGCCAACTTCTCCATTTTTCTCGGGTCAGTCAGCGACCATGAGTTTTAAGAACCAAATGTGCGGTCATGTGCGCGTCTCTAAGTAACTCTCTACTATCTGCTAACAACAACTACCGATCTGCCCGCTGCCACGATTTCATGTCCGTTTGAAGCAATTAGAAGAGTGGAAACCGCATGAATGTTCATACTTCGAAGATATTTCCTTCATCCGACCTCTTCCGTTTGAAGCAATTAGCTTTTTTCTTTTTTTTGAAATTTCACTGGTTATAGTTTGATATGGGATCTGTGAGTTAGTAATCTTCAGTATTTAATGATGTGGGTTTCTTCAATTTTATGTAACTTTGCATATTTTTCTTGTTTCTTGAAATTGATTTCAAACGTTTGATTTGTAGGCATGATGTCTATTGATTATTTGTACTTTGTAGAGTTTTTTTATTTTTTATTTTTATATGATCCTTTTAAGATAAAAATGAATTTTCTTTCAATTAGAGTTTGATGATATTATTTTTGTGTCTCCCAGAGTTGGCAATTTTTTCTTTTTATATGAAAACCGGTTTTCTCCGAACGGAATTATTTCTATTTGGAGAAAATTTGGTGTGGAACCTAATTTGATTCAATTCTGTTTTTAAAATTATTCAAAAAAATTGAATTTTTTTCAAATGGTGAAACCGAAATTTATCCAATTGAATTGATGAACACCTCTTTCCATGTGGACTCATTGAAGTTTCTCACTTAACCTTTTGCATGCAATGTTTACTCAGATGTTTTGGGCTAGGAAGTGGATGAGAGGCAGGCTGATACCTTAATTAACCACAGTTACCCTAATATTCGATTCACTAAGGAGATAATAAGCAAAATGCCACTTAGCACATTCTTATATTGATTTCCGCTAATTACATTCCCGTTCTTTTCATGATCATCCTCATCATCATCATCTTCTCCCCCTATAAAACTCTCAAGCACACCAAATCCATTTCCAATGCATCTTTCCAAATTCTTTCTCTTCTCCCACTTTTTTCCTTACAAACTAGCCCCATCAACCGTTCCTCTTCTTCTATTTCTCAGCATCATCATTATTTGATCTCTCTTAATATATCTAAGAAAAACTAGTTGTTTGTGCAGCATCATTATTTGATCTCTCTTAATATATATCTAACAAACAACTAGTTGTTTGTGCAAGAAGGATGAGTAGTCATCAAGAAACCCAACTTGCACCTATAGTAAATTATACATATGTATATACACGTGTTCTAATAAAAATGTGTATATACAAGTGAAAACTACCTTATGCTTGTCCAAGTTTTGAATATAAATATAAGAAAATACATAACATTTTTTTCACTTCTGGTTTGCCATATTTCTTCACTTAAATTCTTCCAAAAACACAAAATTATATATTTCTTTAAGCCTTAGTTTTGAAAGACCTCCAAAATTTTCACAAAATTATACTTACAATTAGACAATTATAAATAATTAATTGATTTAAAGTTTCTAATATGGAAACTCTAGTATAAGTTGCTAATATTACTCATGTTTCCTTGCTCTTTTCTTTTAAAGCATTGTACTCAAGATTCGTTCAAAAGTTTTAATGTTCTTTAAAATTTGAAAAAAATTAAGGGACAATAGTGCTCCTCATGATTTTTAAGTTGCATTGGAAGCTTACTTTTAATAAAGTGTTTGACGCTAATAAGTCTTCTTTTTTGAATTTTCGGGTGTTTAACGATCCTCAGCAATTTGTTCACTTATCAAAGTTTTACAATTATGTCTTCTATTGTTTATCTTTTAGAAACTAAATGCATTAAAAATAAGATGATTTATGCAACGATTGCTTTAGATTTTTATTTTCATAGGACCAGTTTACTTGGAAAGCAACCATAAAAATGATCACATTTGAGTTAAGTTTGACAGAAATACAAAAATGTTTGAAAAAAAGTGTGAAAAACATACTCTAAGAATAACTTACAAGCTACTCATGCATGAGTAAAAATAAATAATTTAAACACAAGCCATGCACAAGTTTTGTGCAAGGTTAAACATAGGATTTTAACACAAGTTGTAGACAAGATTAAATATTTTCACAATCTCTTATGTTCACTATTGCTTTTTTTTTTTTTTTTTTCATAAAACTAAATGCATTATGAAAGATAAAATAAGCTGTGCAAGGATTACTTTCGATTTTTATGTTAATAAGGCTTTAGATCTGATCATTTTCCGAACACAATTAATACAAACATAAATAAGTAGTATAATTTACAAACTATATATATCTATTCATGCATAAGTAGATATAAATAATTTAGCACAAGTTTAAACATAAATTTTAACAAACAACATATCACATATCTCTAGGAAAATATGTATTTGCATAACTTAGTTAATGAACAGGGTTCTTGTTATGTAATTGGAACCAATAGCTATTTGCTATTCTAACACTTGAGGATTAGTTATTGGTCGGGGATTCCAAATATTATTAAAACATCAAAATTCAACCTTATAAATAATGAATAGTTAAAACCCATGTAAAAAAAAAAAAAAAAAACTTATAAGCTATTCTAAATTCATCCCTTGATTCTTTACTTGTCTGCTTCCATTCTGCACTTTTCCTTACATATGGTTGTCAAAGTATAAAAAACCATTATGAAGCGCAACAAAGACCAATAAAAAAAAAAAAGTATTTTTTAGCACAAAATAATCAAATCCAAATGTGTATGAAGAAATCAAGAAACTTGCAAGAAGGATTAATACTAAAATAAATAAATTACCTTCATAACTGCTAGGAAAGTACTTGAGCATTTGAGAAATTATCGTTCTCCATTTACATTTATTTTTTACAATTAACTGATTCTCTCGATGAAGTTGAAGATCTTACAATGCTAAGGATAAAGAAAATATGTAATATTAATTTTTTTCGAGAGTTTCAGGTGAAAAAAAATAGGCAAATGAAAAGCAAAAAAATGTTATGATTCAGCTTATGTTCATAATCAAAATTTGGATTAGCTTATGGTTCTTTTCAAATTCATCCATCTTTATGTATTATTTCTTATTGTATGATTTTTGTAAGGGCTCGGGCTATGGTGTTAGTGCTAGACCAGAAAACTGCCTACCCATGCTATACGACAAGAACAAAGATTATAGTTAGTTTGTCTTGGAGTATCTATTTCTTCAAAAAAAACTTGCTCTATTGAATCCAAAAATATTGGCAAAAAAGTGCTAATGGGATAACAAAACAAAAGAAAATTAGAAGCTGCATATATTCATATACAAGCTAAAACAAAGAATTGTACTATTCATGCACAAGTCATGTACTTGTTATTTAGAGAGAGTGTGTGCGAAAGTTTATTTGTGAGAAATTAATATTTGTGGAAGCCTTTATTATGTATATATGGATTTTTCTCGTAATGCTATAATTCTTATGTTGGATTGTTTTTTTGTCGTCTCATAATTATGGAAGAATTCAAAGAATTGATAGATAAATGAAAAAAACATGAGAAACAATAGACATAAATGTAGGAATTTATTCTCAAATTAAGCTATCCAATTTGATATATATTGTGTGTGTATAAGTATATACATTTAAAGTATACATATAAGTATATATATGTCTGTATGTATATATATAGTTTAGAGTTTTCACAAATAATTAATTGATTGAAGATTTCTGATATGGAAACTCCGATGTCAATTGCTAATATTACTCATCATTCCTTGCATTCTTCCTTTAAAGAATTCTTCTCTGGATTCGTCCAAAAGTGTTGATGATGTTTTAAAGTTTGTGAAAAAAGTTAAGGGACAATAGTTCCCATCATGATTTTGAGGCTGTATTTGAGTCTTACTTTTAACAAAGCGTCGAGACCAATGAGTTTGTTTTGTTGGAAATTTGGGTTATTTAATAATCCTCAGCAATTTGTTTACTTTGAAAATAAATGCATTTAAAGTAAGATGAATTGTGCGAGGATTTTATATTTTATGTTGATAAGACTAGTTTGTTTGGAAAGCACCTAGAGATAAAATTGATCACATTCTAGCTAAGTTGGACAAAAAAAAAAAAAAATTTGTAAAACAAGTGACAAAAGAATAACCTAACAATCATTTGCAAGCTATTAATGCATAAGTAGAAATAAATCATTTTAGTACAAGTCATAAGGTATAGACAAGTTTAAACAGTGCATTTAGACACAAGTTGTAGACAATATTAAACATTTTCACAATCGGTTTTGTGCATTATTGTTCTTTTTCATAAAACTAAATATTATGTAAAATATAAGATGAATTTTTCAAGGATTACTTTAGGATTTAATGTTGATAAGACATTAGGTCCTTGTCATTTTCTAAAGCAATTAATATAGATAGAAATAAATAGTATAATTTACAAGCTGTATATTTCATGCAAAAGTATTAAGAGACCATTTAGCACATGTTTTTCATAAGTTTAAACATAAAATTTGAACAAACAACACATTCAAAATCGCTTAATATATATTTGCATTACTTTGTCTATCAATAGGTAATTGTGTATTCAAATTATTAAAACACTATTATATTTTTTATTACTCTAAACTTTCATTTATAACTTATAAAAGTTCTATTAGACCTCATTAAAATTTTGAAAAAAAATATAACCCTACAAGGCTTTGCCTCATTTAGCATTTGTTGTTACAGTTTTAGAAATTTTTTATGCCTAGTGCTGGCACCGATAGCTATTCCCTACTGTGACCCTTAGGAATAAGTGGTTGGTTGGGGATTTGAAATATTATTAAAACACCAAAATTCAACTTTAAATCATGAAATCATTAAAATCCATGTTAAAAAATTATTAAAAAAATAAAAACTTACGAGCTATTCTCAAGTCATTCATTGATTCTAACTTCTCATGTTAAGTAGAATACATGTTTCCAAGCTTATGGAATTTTGCAATCACATAATTCAATCTGTACTTTTACTTATATATAGTTACCAAAAATTCTTATTGGATATATTTGTAAAAGCTTAAAGCTAGTTTGTCTTAAAGTATCTCTTTTCTTCAACAAAACCTGGTTTAATCGAATCCAAAAATATTGAAAAAAAAGTGTGAATGGAATAAGCTTACTATAAAAAAATTAGAAATTACATATATTCATGCACAAATTAAAACAAAGAATTGCACAATTCATGAACAAGTCATGTACATGTTTAGACATAAAATTTTAACATGTAATACAAATTCTCGTGACTACTCATCGTGTAAATATAGGAAACCATTTATTAAAAAAAAAAAGAGAAGAGTGGAGCCTTTAAGAAAAATAAGTAAGAAGTATACAAACTTACTTCATTTATTTGAAAATGGTGCTGAAGTCTCTTGAACATTATATGTAAAATTAAAACTAATGTAGTAAAATACTAACCAGAGTTTGTTTGCGAGAAATTAATATTGATTGAAGCCTTTATTATGTATATGTGAATTTTTCACGTAAATCTATAACTCTTAGGTTGAATTGTTTTTTCCCATCTCTTAGTTATAGAAGAATTCAAAAATTGTTAGATATATTAAAATAACATCAGAAACAATAGATAGAATTGTGGGAATTGAATCACAACTTAAGTTTTCCAATCATGTATATATATGTAAATACATATACTTATATATACATATACACACACATATATATGTATCTATATGTAAGTATGCATGTATATAGATATACATGTACACTCTTATATATATAATATTCAAATATAGAGTTTAGAATTTTCACAAAATTATAATTACAATGAAGAAGTCAAAAATAATTAATTGATTGAATGTTTCTAATTGGAAACTCCAATACTCGTCGCAAATATTACTCATGTTCCCTTTCACTTTTCCTTTAAAGTTTTCGACATTGGACTTGTCCAAAAGCATTGATTTGTTTTAAAGTTTGTGAAAAAGTTAAGGGAAAAAAGTACACCTAATGATTTTTAAGCTACATTGTAGGCTAACTTTCAGCCAAGCATTGAGGCTAATGATTCTCTTTTGTTTGAATTTACAATATATTCTGGCTTTTATTGTTTTTCTTTTTGAAACTAAATATATTAAAAATAAGATGAATTGTGCAAGGTTGCTTTAGGTTTTTATTTTTATAGGACCAGTTTACTTGTAAAGCACCCAAAGATAAAAATGATCACATTCGAGCTAAGTTCAACAAAAAATACGAAAATATTGAAAAAGTGTGAAAAGGATAATCTAACAATAATTTCCAAACTATTCATGCATAAGTTAAACTAATAATTTCAGTACAAATCATGCTCAAGCTTTGCTTGAGGTTACACACAAATACACACACACACACACATATATATATATATATATGTATATATAGATGTGTGTGTATATTTATATGCATGCATATATATATATACATATTAAATAAAGAATTTGATCTCTAATATTTATTAGAGTGAATGAAATACAAAAAACTGGTCCTAAGGGCCTTACAAAGGAGAAGAAAAGAGGTGACACTAAAGAAATTATTTTGCCCTATCTTTGGTTAGTTATCGGGTCAAAATGGTACGCTCGACTTGTAATTTCTTCTTCTTATTTTCCACATTATGCATGGAGTGAACTCCTCATGAGAGGCAAAATCACTAAAATCAACAAAATGATACGAGACTTGTGTAGTCGTCACATAAGGAGCTTTATTAGTGACAGTATTTGGCGTGGGAGGAGGATTATCATTGGAGCAACTATCACTGCCATTTGGTGTTGGGTATCTAGTAGATAAGGTATGTCTAAATTCCTTATAACAACGATCTCCAACAGTTTGAGTAACGCAAATTTGTTTCAATCCAGAAACTAAAAGATTCTTGTTAGCAAAGGGAGGCACCTTGTTGAGAATTCTGCACATTAACTCCATAATTTAAAAATCGTCCCCATCGTCAGATGAAGAAAGTGAGGTACTAGAATCATTTTCTGTACTTGAGGCCTCGTGATCAATACAATGAACTATGCTAGTACCAAAAATGTTGCTATTATCATTCAAGCTGGGGGTGGAATGTCCGATATCAATGTTGCAATTAAGGATTCCGGACCATCCATGGGTTGAATACTACCAAGAGCATCACAACCTATATCAGAAGAAAGGACAACATGTTTCTGACCAATGTTTTCCAAACACTCTGAAACAAAAAAGGGTGTAGGATATTGCTTCAAAGCCGGCTATTCTGGGCCCATGCTTTATGAGGCATTGGTTGCTATAGAACAAGGTTTATGCCACCAGGTTTATCTTTTCAGTGACCCAATCTTTAAGGAACAACACCATAATAGGGGAGGTCTTCGTATGTGATTTATTTATAAAAACCTCCTTCAGGTGATCCAATCCACACTCTAGAAAGCAATTCTATGACTACATCATGTTCTACACAAGCACAAGCAACACTTGCCTTGATAAAGTAGTTGTGGCTTTATCAAGTTTCAAGGGCTTCCCAACCACTGCAGCAAGAACAAAGAGGACTTCTGTTGAGAAAATGAACTAGCAAATTGTCAAATACACTCCACGTAGGCACAATAGAGCGTTCCTTTGTAACCCAAAATTTCGGCGACCAAAAATATTCCACTTCCTCTTCAGCGATAACCGAACATAATCTTCTTCTAAAGAGGGCATGAGCAGAATATGTCTTGTATCCAACATATCAATAATGATTGGGCCTTCGAGGCCAATTGTTTGAACACCCTTTCAGTTGGCCTCCATTGTTGGTCTACTATGAGAAACTTCCCAATGTGAGAGAGGGCAAAAGGTGCAACAAGCTTTTTAATCTCCTCCATTCAAAAAAATGTTGCTGGTTCTCCCTTATAGCTCTGGCTTGTTTGACAGGTGAGAATGATGATTTGCCTGATGAGAAGAGCTCAGCAAACTTCTTCTAACCCCATGAAAGCCACCCTCAGTTTGTGGCGGCTAACTGATTCGGGACATGAAAGAAGGACAAAGCAGATCACCCAACCTCTATAAATACCCGTGGAATGAACAATCAAAACACACAACAACAACAAAAATCAGAACCATAGCATAGAAAAAAGAAGGGTCATAGCCAAGATAAACTAACTACCACAGGAAAGGGGCACAACCTAAAGCAAATAACCACAAATAAAAAGCACATTAAACAAACAATTAGAATCAGGACACAACCCTTTATTAAAATAAAAAGCAGCAGTAGTAGGAAACTAATAATTTAGAATGACATGAAAATAGAAATCCAAGGGAAGAGGAACCCCAACAAACACACCCAACGGAGACCTGCAATGGTAACAGCAGCCCCAGGTGAAATCCACCAACTAAGAGAGGGGATTGCTAGTTCCAAAAGCCTTTGAGTGGCGATTGAAATTTAAAAATCAATTCCTTCCAGTGCATGCTTTACCATTCAATTCATTGCGAAGAGTTTCTGAAAACTAAAAATTTCAATAGCATTTGGGAACTCACCATCGTTCATCCACCCACCTCTTGCTGGCAGAGTGCTATGCATGGCACAGCAGAGGTCGATGGTGAGGAGCAAGGGTATCGGCTTTGCCTGTGAGTTTTCATATACATATATATGTATATATGTATTCAAATTTAGAGTTTAGAGATTTCACAACATTTTAATTACAATTAAGAAACTACAAATAATAAATTGATTGAAGGTTTCTGATTAAAAACTCCAATATCAGTGTCTAATTTTGCTCATGTTCCCTTGAATTCTTCCTTTAAAGCATTCAACTATGAATTTGTCCAAAAGTGTTGATGTTGTTTTAATGTTTGTGAAAAAGTTAAGGAACAATAGTAACCCTCATGATTCTGAAGCTGCATTGGAGGCTTACTTTCAGTCAAGCGATGTAATCAACGAGTCTCTTTTGTTGGAATTTTCTGAGGTTCAATAATCCCCAAGAATTTTTTCACTCGTCAAATGTTTACAATCTATTATGGCTTCTATTGTTTTGCTTTGTGAAACTAAATGCATTAAGCATAAGATGAACTATGCAAGGATTGCTTAAGTTTTTTATGTTGATCGGACAACTTTGCTTAGAAAGCACCTTGGGATAAAAATGATCATATATTTGAGCTAAGATGGACAAAAATAAAAAAAAAACTTTTGGAAAACAAGGGTCAAAAGGATAATCTAGTGATAATTTTCAAGCTATGAATGCATACATACAAACAAATAATTTTAACACAAGTCATGTACAAGTGTTTCCTAAGGTTAAACATAGGATTTAGACATAAGTTGTAGACAAGTTTAAACATTTTCGGAATATGTTATCTCTACTTTATTTTTTAAGAATAAAACTAAATGTATTAAAAAATATAATATTAACTATGCAAGGATTACTTTAGATTTTTATGTTGATAAGATTTAGGTCCTTGTCATTTTACGAAAAAATTAATTAATACATATAGAAATAAATAGTATAATTTAAAAGCTATATATTTTATGCATAAATAGAAGTAATTTATTTAGCATATGTTTTGCACAAGTTTAAACATAGAATTTTAATAAAAAACACATTCAAGATCTCTTGGAAAGAATATATTTGCATTACTGAGTTCATCAACAGGGCTTATGTTACGTAACTATGTATTCAAAATATTAAAATGTTATTCTACTATTTATCACTCTAGACTAACATTTTTCTCTTATAAAAGTTCTATTAGACCTCATTAAAATTTTGAAAAAAATATATATGACCCTAGTGGGCTTTGCCTCTGTTGGCTTTTCTTGGTGCAGTTTTTGAAGTGGGTGGCTAGTGAAGACACCGATAGCGATTGAATACGATAGCCTAACCAAAAAAATTATTAGAAGCGACTATTCATACACAGGTTGAAACAAAAATTTGCACAATTCATGTACAAGTCTTGTGCTTGTTATTCTAGAGAGAAAGTGTGTGAGAGTTTGTTTGTGAGATGTAATATTTGTAGAAGCCTTTATTGCTTATATATGAATTTTTCTCTTAACATTATAATTCTAAAATTGAATTGTTTTTTCTAGTGTTATAATTATGGAACTACAAAAAAATCACTCTCCTTAACGCTTTGGATTGCAACAGTTGCTATGTGGGTAAAACTCAATATTACACACAGTTTAGCCAACTGTGATAATTAATAACTTTTCCCAACAAAATTATTTACGACAGTATATATTTTCTGGCAAAAGTAATTTTTGCCTACAATCTTATTACTACTGTGGGGAAAAATGAAAATTTACCACAATAATATCGACTATGGGAAAACTTTTAGCCAAAATGTTTGCGGGAGTAGTAGCACCTTTATCTCCCAAATTATTTAAGTTATTTTTGGTCAATAAAGTTTTCAAAACACCTTTTTTTAAGGTCTGTATAATATCAAAGAAAATCCGGAGGAATAACAAGAAGACCTTATTCTTAGTTATAAAAAAAATTATAAAAAACAAGGAAGAAGAAGACTCTATTGTTATCTTCTCTGTAGCTCTACCTTTAAATATTGAAAGCCACATTATGTTTCATCTCTGTCCTTCAAAAATTGAAAGAAATCGAAACTGATTTGGAGGACTTAGTGCTTTTAAGTGTTTCTTTAGAGGCGTCGTTGGTTAGTGAAGATCGAAGAACTGGTCTTCCACTGCCCTTGTCGTCTTTTTCTCTACCGCCGTCTATCCTTGCAAGGTAATTTCCGCTTCAGGTTTGGGTTCTACCATGAATGCAAGCTTTAACTATACCAGATTTTTATTTTCACGATTTCTCAAGGTTTATTTTTGGATTCAGTCATCTGGAGATTTCTCAACTCTCTACCTCCTTTTTTTCCTCTCTTCGCCCTCTTCTACCTTGAGTATACCCTTGCATTCTATTTGCCTTACACTGTCGTCTTTCAAGCATCTTTTGTATTTGTTCAACTAGAAATGCTTGTTTTTCATCTCTTAAACATCCAGAAGATCTTTCCTTTCGAACTATGGTAAAAACAGTTTTTTGATTCTATTGTCTTCTTTTTTTCTTTCATTTATGCAAATTCTTTCTAGATAATCTAGGGTTTTAAGAGTTCTATGACTATTTGTGAGAAGGATGATGAAGATTATTGTACGGGTGTTTTACATTACAGGAGATTATAAGTATGGCTTTGGTTTTTAACTATGTTGGGAGAACACATTACCCGAGTTTTAGTATGTTGTGATCTAATTCCTTTTTTTTTTTTTTTTGGGTTTCTGTTGTATTGATTCTCTCTACTTGACCTTTTTTCTGGATCCTTTTCTACTTTATTGAACTTCTTTGAATGAATTTTCTTTTGGACAAAAAGAAAAACCTTCTATCAATTGGTATCCTTGAATATTTTATTTTTCTATTAAAATTATATAATCACTTCAATTCATATCGTAAAGTTTGTTATTGGATATAAATATTATTAAAACATCAAAATTCAACATTAAAAACATGACATAATTAAAACCCATGTTAAAAAGTCATTAAAAAAGACAAACTTATAAGCTATTCCCAAGTTATCCCTTGATTTTGTACTTGTCTCCAAACCTGTGAAAATTTTTGTCTTCACATAGTCCATTCTGTACTTTTCCTTACATATGGTTACCAAAAAGTCAAATTTTTCACCATTGTGAAGTTCTACAAAGACCAAAAGACAAGGAATTTTTAGCACAAAATAATCAAATCCAAATGTACAAAGAAATAATGACACTTGAATAGAGGATTAATTGTAAAATAAATAAAATACCTTCATAATTGCTAGGAAAGTACTTGAGCATTTTAGAAATAATAATTCTCAATTTGAGGATATTATTAATAATCAACAAACAAATTCTCATGATGAAGATGAAGATCATCCAAAGCTAAGGCTAAAAAAAAAAGAATAATCTTGATTTTCTTGAAGAATTTTAGTGAAGAAAAATGTGAAATGAGAAGTAAAAAAAAATGTTAAATTTTTGCTTATATTTATAATAAAAATTTGGACAAGATTAAGGTAATTTCCATGTGTATATAAACATGTATAATTATTAACGTTGTTCTTCAGGCACAAGTTAGGTTTTCTGATGACTACTCATCCTTCCTGCAGACACTACTAAATTTTTTTAGATATATAAAGATGGACCAAATAATAATGATGGTAAAAAAACAGAACAAGAGAGGATAAATGACTTATGACTAGTTTGGATGTAAAAAAGTGGGAAGAAGAGAAGGAATTTCAAAAGATGCATTGGAAATGGATTTGATGTGTTAAAGAGTTTTATAGGGGGAGAAGATGATAATGATGATAATGATGATAATGATGATGATGAACCGAAAAAGAGGGATAAAATCAAATTGGGAAATAAATATAAGAACATGCTAAGGGGCTTTTTGCTTATTATATTTTTAGTAAATCTAAAAGTTTACCCGTAGGTTTACATCTTTACATGTTCCTTTTTCCGCTATATATAGGTATATATATGTATATATATACATATAATATATATCTATATATATTAGCTTTAAAATTTTATTGAAGTACACGAAAAATGGCAGGGAAGAAAAGGCTTAGCCAAACAGGTTTTCAAAGGAAAATTTGAAATGAATCTAAAGAAATTATTTTGCTTGAGCTTTAGTAGATTGTCTGGTCAAAATTGTATGCTCTAACTTATAGTTGTTTCTTCTTATTGTTTTGCATCCATATTGGAATGGAATCATCCTGAGAAGCAAGATGACTAAAATCGACATAGAGTTGGGAGATTGGAATGTCTGTCTGATGAGGGACTTCGTCTAGGATTGTATCCAGAGACTTCAATATTGGACACCTGTGATCTGTGGGAACAAATACTTGTAACTATATAATATAAAGATATATATGTATATATGTATATGTATATGCCTATATATATGCACATATATATCTATATCCGTATACATATATATATACGTATATATACATATATATATGTATGTATATATATTATATATATACACACACATATATAAGGGTTAAATACAAAATACCCTCCTTACATTAGACGGAAAAACACTTTACCCCTATTGTTAATAAATGGACACTACACCGCGAATGACCGTTAAGTCAAACATTAGTTAATGCATGGCTGTTAAAACATTCGTGAAGTTACCTATTTGTCCTTCATACATTATTACATTGACAAAAAGGCCACCAACCTTTACTATGGGAGAATAGGCATTTTGAAACGAAATTTTAGAGTCGAACAATATCCTTCTCTACATAGAGATGTAATAGAGAAAGAACAAAATATGGATACCCAAAAACGAAAATGGAGACGACTATTGATGGTCTCTAGTAAAGCCGACTCTATTTCGGCTCTACTTTTTTAGGAGACGAAACTACAAAAACCATTTAGACACCACTATCAAGGACGTCTATGTTATCCGCAACCACATAGCCGTGATCAATTTGCATCTCTACATTTTTTGACTTGTTTGGAGGTGACATAGAGACAAATTGTAAATGGCCGCTATATATTCTTAATATAGAGTTCCGATGGAGACGAATGTCGGGATCTCCATAGACAATTAAGAATATGATTGAACATTAGAGGTCTCAAAAATTGGAAACCGTATAGAAGGTCTCTGCATAGTGCTACAATGGAGACCAACATATCGTCTATGTATCATTCTAAAAGTACATTCACGACAGAGCTAATTTTGTTTGTCTTGATATTGTAGATAACAATTAGAGCCTATAACTTGCGTTTCCAAGGTGGACATTAACATGTATCAGTCTCTGTTCTGTCGCTAAAATGCATATAAATTTGATGTTGTTGACTGATGTCTCTATTCTATCTCTAAGATGATATTTATCTTATATTAAAATGGTTAGACTTTCAGTCATTGATATGAAAAACTGCCCGTTAGATATAACTATTACTTATTTTTTATCACACTATCCAAGTTGTATCTTGATTGGAGTTGTGTATTTATACAATCACTAATAAACACCACGGTACACAAACATACGGTTAACATGATTTGAGATTTTGATCAACTATCAAATTAATTTATTTTTATGAAATTTGACATAGATTATTATAAATAATTGAGTTTGGTATCTAACGCTCATATCTATATTTTAGTGATCTAAAATGATCAAACTTCTATATAATTCATGTACTAACCTAAAATGCATAAGTTATTCAGTAGGAACTAACACTTGTATTTATCTCAAATAAAACCTTATAGGAATCAAATTGAAGATACATTAATGCATACTTTTTAATATTTCATATAGTTTTTGTTATCAATAGTTATTTTGGGCAGATATAAATTAAAATTATGGTAGAATTAATTAATTAATTAATAATATCAAATAAAATAATTAAATTAATATCTTTGTATTCCCTAGAAAAATGTATTTTTATGATTTTTCTGTGACTCGCGCCCGCCTTCAGCCCACACTACTGCAGGTGGAACACCCATCGCTACCCTTAGCATCCACAGATGCTGGAACCCCAAGAATAACGGTCAGGTAAGATTCTCATGTTTATTGTGAAGTTGAAGCTCACCCCGCTAGAATTTGGGCTCTGCGAAAAAAGGGATGGCGAGAAGAAAGAAAAAGCAATGGCTATTAAGATGAAATGGAAACACAAACCCAAGTTTCATTTGGTTCCATTTCCTAGAAAATCGAATCAACAAAAAGATGTAGCTTTACTATTGTTTTACGCCTTGGGAATTTTGTTATGGCTCTCTACAAGTTCTAGCTTAAGTTCTTCTTGCAAGAAATAGATTTTTTATAAGTTTTATATTGTGATTCAAGAACACCTTTCATATCTTCCTTGCTTAGAAATGTGACGAATTATTTCTCTTCTTTGTTGGAGTTCTTATTTTAACTCTTGAATTGTTTGTTAGGATTGGAGATGCTATTAGAACACCATGCTCATTTTCTTTTTGTCTTAGTTTTTATTTTCTTTTAATACTTTTAAAAATATTAAACAATATTGTGTCAACTATGAGTGTAAGTGTTTTCACTTTCATTCTTGGAGTAGGTGGCAATGGATGGTTGACTCTTTCAAGATATGGATGATGTACCATTCGAGAACAACTTTCTACCTGGCTAGCTTGACTTTAGGATTTTATATAATTATTTTTTGGTATAAAACAGTCATTTTGGTGGATTTATTTTGTTGGACTATTATTACTCTTTGTATTATTACATTTGACGTTGAATTTTTAATCAATTTATATGAATAAAAAATTTCATATGCAATACAAGTTATATAATAGTAGCCAATGTATTTATTCTTTTTGGATAGTTGTATTGGATGATTAACTTAATAGAATAGTTATTTTGGTGTTTGGTTTGTTCTTTTTTGTTTGAAACATTTTTAAACGAGTTACAGCCAAATATTTTAGTCTTCATATGGAAATTTTAGTCTCAAATTTGGTCTATAGATAGAGAAAATATTAAGACTAAAATGGAGATGGATATGCAGTTTCAATATTTGGTCTCTCTATAGTCACGCTATTGAGTCCAATTTATTCTCTTAAATTTTGATTTCATATGGAGACAAAATGGAGTTTAAGCATCGTCTCTAAAATGGAGACGAAATAGAGACATCACATCGTCTCTAAAAATAGAGTGAAACTATAAAAAAGGATTGGGAAGAATTAGTAACGAAGTATTCATCTCGAAACCATGTTTATTTCAAATGTTGACTTTCGAATTAGAGAAGAAAATGTTTCTCTTAGAGACAGAGCATTCAGTCTCCAATCATAAAGACTGGCTTCTATTTCCATCCCTATGTATTTAGAGGCGAGATCTTAGAGTCATCATCATGTATTTCGTTAAATATTGACAAATTTTCAAGTCTCTATAAGTCTGTTTTCCGATATGTGGGAAAAGTACTATAACTATCTATGTAATTTTAACTGTATGTAATTTTATGTAGATTACAAAAGAAAATTTATATAATGTCTATGAACAATTTTATGGTTTTCTTGAATTAACCACAAACTCTTGTTTTTTTAACTTTTTTAATCATGATCAATTTTCAGGAAACTCCTTTTGATAAATTTGATTGTCACGGCGGAATATGACAATGAAGAAGAGTACACCTAAATCATATGTGCATGTGTTGTTTTTTACTTTGGGTTAAGAGCTTTTTTTATAGAATCCATCCTTTCCCTCAATCTCCAAGTGCTATGATCTTCTCTAAACCCTCATTCACCATTTTACCCCTCCATATATCCACTCACAAGAAATGAAAACAAACTTCTCAAAAACCACTAGAAGTTGAGGCAAACAAAGAAAATGAGGAGAAGAAATCTGGCCATTTCACACAATCACACACAACCATACACCAGCATCAATGATAAAATTCAAAATCTACGGGAGGAAAAGGACATACATAACTCTCCTTTTCTTCTAAACAATACATGCATTTATAGAGGGAGCATTGATTCTTGGCTTCAAAGAGCATTGAATTAGTAGAGATAACAATATTGAGGTGAAGAAAGAGAAGGTGGTACAGATGGCAATAGGGCCAGAGAGATCATCATCAGAATCGTCATCACCGACACTGTTGCATCATTTTACTTTGCCTGATGGATTGAGATGAGAAAACAGAGATTCTTGAGGTGCATGAAGGTCAACTCCAGTGGCAAAATCTTCATCGTCAAGCACAATCCTTCCCCGACCTCTTCCATTCATGTTGTATTCAGAGCTAATGCTTTTTGGGTAAATGATTTCATTTTGATAATCAAAGAAGGAAAAGAGAAAGAGAAATCCAAGGACCCACATCCACCGTTCCAACACTGTTGGGATATATCTGTGGATCTTCATATTGTCTCTATAAAATAAATTTCTTATCAATGCTCACATCTTCTCAAACTCTATATCTCACCCTTGGCAATTAACTGAGGTATATAGCCCTCCAAAAAGAGGTAAACGTATTTTCTTCAATTACCTCATGGATATTAAGAATGCCTTTCAACTGCTTTGCTCATATGTCAGAAAAGAAGGGAGGTCGTCATTACCCTCCACAAAGTTCAAATTTATTTGCTAAATTTATTGATGAGGCTACTCTCATAGACCTAGGTTTCTCTGGATATCCCTTTACGTAGAATAACAAGAGGGCAAGTAATGCAAATATCCAAATTCGGTAAGACCAAGGGTTGGTAAATGATGCATGGAGGCTGTTATTCCCAAAAACTGCCATATCCCACCTTACTACTCTGTCTTCTGACCACCGCCCCATTCTTCTTAATTGCTTCCCGCAAGAGAAATTACAACCTAAACTTTTTCGATTTACTAAAGTTTTGACAAAAGATATATGTTGTCAAAAAAGCTTGAGAAATACTATTCGAGGCTCCCCCATTTTTCAGCTTACTGGTAAACTCACAAACACTAAATTTGCTTTGAAGGCATGGAATCGCCACCATTTTGGGAAAATCCAAACCAGGATCAAGGATCTCTCTCTTCTATTGGGACAGCTACAGTCTTCTAATCAAATGGAAGACTCAGTGGCCAAGAAAAAGTTGATATAAGAGGAACTAAACGAGATGCTGCAAAGGGAGAGAGTTCTTTAGAGGGAAAAAGCAAATGCAAAATGGTTACAAGAAAGGGACGCAAATACTCGTTTTTTCTATCTTAGCCCCATTATTCATCACAGGAAGAATCTTATTGATGCCCTTCTTGACCAGAATAATCTATGGGTGATAGAGAGAGGAAAAATTGGGGATGCTTTCATAAAGTACTATAGTGGACTCTTTAATTCCTCTGGACCAAATTTCCCCACTGATTTGGAGGCCCTTGGTCAGCCTTCTATCTCCGAAGCTCAAAATGATATACTATGTATTGTTCCTTCAGAGAAGGCGATTCAGGCAGTGGTGTTCAATATGGAAAATGGGAAAAACCCGAGTCAGGATGGTATGACGGTTTCCTTCTATAAATCTTACTGGTTGTGAGTGAGAGGATCATAAAAGCTCTCTAGGATTTCTTCATAAATAGCAGAATTCTCAAGGCTATAAATCACACTTACCTCACTCTCATTTCGAAGAATGTTAATGCCCAAAGTGTGGGCAACTATCGCCCATTGCATTATGCAATCTTTCTTACAAGATTATCACTAAAATCCAAGCATCTCAGCTCAAACCGAATCTGGGAGATATTATTGGATTAGCTCAGGCAACTTCATAATATCCCATGAGATCATGCACCATTTGAACAAAAAGAGAGGTAAGCTTGGCTTAATGGCTATCAAAGTGGATATGGCTAAAGCCTATGACAGAGTTGAATGGAAATTTCTAGCCCATGTTATGAGTGCCATGGGTTCTCTAAAAAATTCATTTTGATTATCTTGGAATGTTTGTCTATTGTATCCTTTTCCTTGCTGATCAACGGATCTCCATATGGTTGTATCAAGCCTTCCTTTGGAATTAGACAAGGTGATCCGATCTCTCCGGTTTTATTTATTCTTCTCTTTGATATTCTTTCTAGAATAATCACTCGGGCAGAATCTCTTGGACTTTTACATGGTATAAAAGTCAATTGTGAAAGTCCAACCTTCTCACACCTCACATTTGCAAATGATCTCACCATCTACTTCTATACTACTTCTGAGGATGCTGACATGATTATTGCTTGTCTTAAAATTTTTCGCGATTGGTTGGGGCAATTGGTTAATGAGACAAAATCTTCAGGCCATTTTAGTCGAAATCTCCATCCTGAAGCAAAGTCACACCTATGCTCGATCCTTGCTATGTGAGAATGTGATCATAATGCTAAACATCTGGGCTTGATTTTCTATAAAACTTCTTCCAAGAAAGAGGCTTTTAGTGATGTTATTGAGAAATTTAGAACACGACTTAGCGGTTGGAAATGAGCAACTTATCACAAGCAGGGGGAACTATTCTCATTAAAGTAGTTGTTCAATCTCTGCTCTATTCATGCTATGTATTGTTTCCATTTTCCAACTTCCATCTGCAACAAGCTCAATTCCCTAACAAGGGATTTTTTTTCTAGGGATTCAAAGAAAACTCAGGCTGCCATTTCTATCCTCTGGCATGGGACAAAATTTGTAGACCAAAGAGTTGTGGAGGTCTAGGCTTCAGGAAAGCATCAGAAATCAATAGAGCTTGTGTCTCCAAGTTGGGTTGGGCTTTAATCAAGGATCCACATAAACCTTGGGCTAGGCTTATACGATCCAAATATCTCAAGGGAAGAGAATTTTAGACCTTCAAGTGAGTCCATCTGGAACTTCTTGGATATGGAAGTCCATCTGGGCTTGTAAGAACATTCTCTAATTGGGACTACTATTTGGTATGAACTGGAGCATCCATTAAAATTTGGGAGGACCCTTGGGTCCCAAATAGGAGGGATTTAAAATCCCTTATCATCTTCACCCCCCTGAAGCACCAGTTTTTGTTGATGAACTCATTGATCAGGACCTCAAATATGGCGTACATGGATTTTTGGTGCAAGCTGTCCATCTTACCCAAATTATTTATTCTGAGGAACAAGATCGCTTGATTTGGAGCCCTCTTCGATAGGAGTTTTTACTACCAAATCAGCATATTGTTTGGAAAGTCAATCCAAATTTTTTTGTCACAATAGGGTGGAGAAAAGGACTTGGACCCAAATCAAAGCTGCATAATCGACATAAGACTCTTGCGTGGAAAATTTTCTGTGATTCCTTCCTCACCAGAGCAACACTGAAAATGGCTTCTGGTAAGGAGGAGGTTTGTCCATCTTGTGCTTTGGAGAAGAAACTATGGACCATCTCCTCCTGCATTGCACTCTGGCTAGCTATCTGCACTTAAGGTTACTGAGTCTCGCAACTTGCCTGTATCATTTGCTTTCTTACTAATAAGCAAGCCAATTTCTGACCACTCAGGGATGGGTTCTCCATGAACATATTGATTCCCTATCATTCAAATGGTTTCCAAAGTCACTACTGCATAATTTAGAAGCTCCTCTTTTTGCTTAGTAGTTAATGGGAAATGGTTCTTTGGGTTCATAAGCATCTCAAAACCATTGACGAGATGGAAGCCCCTAGTGAATGTTGGTTGAAATATAATTTTGATGCAGCTGATGATGATGGTCAAATCTTCAGTTCTTGTGTTAATTGTGGGATTATTTTAGGAGCTTGACAAAGAAAGGGATTGTTGGATATGCCTTTGGTGCAAAAACCTTTGATGCTCATTTCGCCTTTGCTATAGGTGATGATTGGGGCCATCAAAAAGTAATTTCTGAAGGTGATGCTCTACTGGTTATTCAAGCTTTATCTATGGAAAAGTATGTAAACTAGAGAAACCAACCTCTCATTGATGAAGCAAAACTAATCCTGGGGAAGTGACCGGATTGGCGATGTGATTTCGTCCCTAGATCAGCCAATTTTTTAGCTCACAATCTGGCTCATTGGGCCAAATGCAATACCTTTGTAGGCTACCTTTTCCCCTCCCATATTCCCTCTGATATTCCCCTACATAAAGAGGGAACTTTTGATTCACCTCCCTCTGCTGAGGATGTATCTGATTGTATTTGTTTGATTATTAATGAAAACTAACTTCCTTTTCAAAAAAAAAAAAAAGACTTGTAAAATTGGAGGTTCCAAGTTGCGCTGAAGCTGTCAAAATTCACCAACTATAACCCAATTTCATAAACAAAACAAAATTGATATAAAATTATGAGCAACTGCTGTTGTTGGGGGTTGATAGGGAAAGGGAGAAGTTTATCATCTTACCATTCCTAGTGTGTTTTCAAGAGTATTCTTGCTTGATAATAAAATAAGATTGATTTTGTGATTTGCTTGGATTTGTGCCCTTGTATATTTAGATGTCTTGCGGTTAGAACAAGTTGTAATTAGAGTATGCAAGTGTTTTACTTTGGTAGGAAATTGTATTAGTCTTAGAAGGAAATTGTACTATCTTGGGTAGTCAGTGAAAAATCATGTCTTGGTTTATATATGTAGCAAAGAGCTTCAACAAAATAACAAGAAACAGAATAATGTTTTCTTCACAAATTCCAACTAGCTCGCATGAATATTCAAAAAAAATTGCTCGCCAAAACATGCTCAACAAATTATATAAAATAACGAAATTAGTGGATTTGCAATAAATTATAAGTATATGTATAATTTGTATTTAAAAAATATATATTTATTATTTCTATAAGTAATTTTATTTGAAAATACTAAAATAGATGTATATCATAACAAATTAATAAGTTACAGGGTCATTTTGAAAAAATAGTGAAATTTTGTAAAAACTTAGCGAAACTAATGTAAATTACCTAAAATAAAGAATTATTTGGTTTAAAGACATATTATAAGTATATTTATAATTAATATAAGTAATTTTATTTGGAAAGACTAAAATAAATGTATATCATAACAAATGAAGAAGTCATGGGGTCGTTTGAGAAAATGGTAAATTTTGTGAAAACTTAGTAAAACTTAAGTAAATTACACAAAATAGCGAAATGAGCGGGTTGAGAGATAAGTTATAAGTATATTTATAATTAATATAAGTAATTTTATTTGAAGAAACTAAATGAAATGTATATCATAACAAATGAATAATTTATAGGGTCATTTTGAGAAAATAATAAATTTTTTGAAAAGTTAGTGAAACTAATGTAAATTACATAAAATAGTGAAATTAGCGAGTTTAAAGACAAATTATAAGTATATTAATAACTAATATAAGTAATTTTATTAGAAAAAATAAAATAAATGTATATCATCACAAATGAATAAGTTATAGGGTCATATTTGAGAAAATAGTGAATTTTGTAAAAACCTAGTGAAACTAATGTAAATTACATAAAATAGTAAAATTAACGGGTTTAGAGACAAATTATAAGTATGTTAATAATTAATATAATTAATTTTATTTGGAAAAACTAAAATAAAATGATATCATAACAAATGAATAAGTTATGTGGTCATTTGAGAAAATAGTGAATTTTATGAAAACTTAGTGAAACTAATGTAAATTACATAAAATAGAAAAATTAGCGGGTTTATAGACAAATTATTAGTGTATTTATAATTAACATAAGTAATTTTATTTGAAAAACTAAAATAAATGCATATCATAACAAATAAGTAAGTTATGGGGTCATTTTGAAAAAATAGTAAATTTTGTGAAAACTTAGTGAAACTTATGTAAATTACATAAAATAGCAAAATTAGTGAGTTTAGAGACAAATTATAAGTATATTTATATTAATAAAAGTAATTTAATTTGAAAAAACTAAAATAAATGCATATCATAACAAATGAATAAGTTATGGGGTCATTTTGAGAAAATAGTTAATTTGGTGAAAACTTAGTGAAACTAATGTAAATTACATAAAATAGTGAAACTAGCGGGTTTAGAGACAAATTATAAGTAATTTTTAATTAATATAAGTCATTTTATGTAGAAAAACAAAAATAAATGTATATCATAACAAATGAATAAATTATGGGGTCATTTGAAAAAATAGTAAATTTTGTAAAAAAATTAGTGAAACTAATATAAGTTACTTAAAATAGCGAAATTAACGGGTTTATTGACAAATTATAAGTATATTTTCAATTAATATAATTAATTTTATATAAAAAACTAAAAATATGTATATCATAACAATGAATAAATTATAGGGTCATTTGAGAAAATAGTGAATTTTGTGAAAATTTAGTGAAATTAATGTAAAAATTATATAAAATAGCGAAACTAGTAGGTTTAGAGACAAATTATAATTATATTTAAAATTAATATAAGTAATTTTATTTGGGAAAACTAAAGTAAATGTATATTATAACAAATGAATAAGTTATGAGATCGTTTTGAGAAAATAATGAATTTGGTGAAACTTAGTGAAACTAATGTAAATTACATAAAATAGCGAAATTAGTGGGTTTAAAGATAAATTATAAGTAATTTTTAATTAATATAAGTAATTTTATTTGGAAAAACTAAAATAAATGTATATCATAACAAATGAATAAGGTATGTAGTCATTTGAGAAAATAGTGAATTTGGTGAAAATTTATTGAAACTAATGTAATTTATATAAAATAACGAAATTAGTGGGTTTATAAACAAATTATAAGTATAATTTTAATTAATATAAGTAATTTTATTTGGAAAAACTAAAATAAATGTATATCATAACAAATGTTGTTTTCCTTAGTTTATACCAGTTTTAAAAAACAGATACTAAAGTAGTCTACCCTTTTTTTTTTCTCCAGATTCTGGCCATACGTTATGTAAGGGATAACGTACAATCATTGTGCGTTATCTGTAATAACTCTATTAATCCGACACGTTAATCTTGTTTAGTAACGTAGCGAGGACGTGGCGAAGAGGTAGTGAGGTTTGGTGCTGAGGTGGATGATAACGCACAATGGTTGTGCGTTATCTTGTTTATGTTGACTAGGAAGAAATAATTTTTGTAGATTTTTTGAAAACTTGAAACATGAATAACTATGCGATTGAATGTCTGTTTAATGCATATGACCAGTCGTTTCAATGATTCTCGTAAAAATAAACACAATGGCATCGCCAAAAAAGTGATCCAGACCGTTTCAGGATAAAAAATTTGTCCCGTAAAGCCGAAAACTTTGACGAGGCATAACTTTGCGCTCGGACGTCTGATTGAGGCGATTCTTGTGGGCATTTCATGTATTTTTTAAAGATCTACGAGGCGGTTTCCATCGACCGTTCCCACAAAAAGGTCCTATTTTCGTTTTAATTTACGTTTTTGTAATTTTCTAATACTTTCTCTCTTATTAACTAAAAAATTACGAAACCAATTTGAAAATTAAACAGAGGAGCAGTCTTTTTTTTGCTCTAATTAAAAAATCAAATGATTGAAGTTGGTAAATATTATAATACATAAGTAAGTTATTATTAAATTAAATCTCCTGCAATAATTGTAATAATGTTTCATGTTGGTTTGTTGGTAAGTCTTCTAAATTATTTTTTATGAGGTCTCAAGGCTTCAAATCCACTTACATACAAGTTTTTTTTTTAAAAAAAATAAATATAAAAGGATGATGTACCAAATAACGCACAATCAAGATGTATTATCTACCACATAGGATATTTAGCGATAACGCACGATGAAGATGCGTTATCATTAAAGATTGTGCGTTATGGCTAGAATACGAATAAAAAAAAATTCGTGGAATATTTTAGTACCTGTTTTTTAAAACTGGTCTAAAACAGGAAAAAAACTCATAACAAATGTATAAGCTATGAGGTCATTTTTAAAAAAATAGTAAATTTTGTGAAAACTTAGTGAAATTAATATAAATTACATAAAATAGTGAAATTAATGAATTTAGAGATAAATTATAAGTATATTTATAATTATTATAAATAATTTTATTTTAAAAATTAAAATAAATATATATCATAACAATTGGAAAAAATTATGGAATAGTTGTTTTGAGAAGATAGTGCATTTTGGTGGAATAATTATTATATAAAAAACTATTCATAGGTACGTAAATATCTAATCACACTATTCTGGTCAGCAACTTTTGTTGATGAGCAGATTTTTTGGGAGCAGAATTTGGGCAGCAACTTTTGATGGCGAGCAAAATTTGGGCAGTAAATATTAGATTTGTTTGGCTAGCAAACCAAATTCCGGCAGCAAACCTTTTGGCTAGCAAATTTGGCTAGCTTTTTATATGCGTGCATGCCCGTTTGACGAGTAGGTTTGGTAATTTTCAAAAAGAAAAGTTATTGGGCGAGCAATCAAATAAAGATAAATAATACATATGTAGTTGTTTTTACTAAGCCAAATGTTTTAGCTTACTTTAACGTCAAAAAAATTAGAAAGTTGATTTGGATGTGTACAATCCAAATTCAACTACCAAAACATAAAGAGTATTAGTATATACTCCTCAAATTCGGAGGGATTAATCACTTCGAATGGGATATTTTAATAAATTGAACAAAAATAAAAATGTTAGTTTACATAATTGTCTTTTTGCCTATTTTCACCATTTGACTTGAAAATTTTAAAAGCAATCTTTTTATAATTCTGCAAGTTAAAAAAGAGCAATTTTATGTCATTTCAAAAAAACAATTTTGTCATCTTTCTATCAACTCTTCTCTTTCTTTTCTTATAAAAAAATAAGAATGCTAAACCAATTAAATTAGTAAGAGAGCTAAGCTTATTTAGGTATAAATTGGAACATTCGTACACTTGCTAATGCGCTGGCCAGCAAACAAGTGCTGGTCTTTTTTTCAATTTTGCCGTTCTTTCTTTCTTTCTTTTTTCTTTTTTTTTTTTACTTTTTTTTACCAAACAAGAGTGGCAATGGCCAGGTGACCAGATGCATTTTTCTTTTTTTATAAAAACAAACAAGTTACCAAATGAGTTGACAATGACAAGCTGACCAGATTTTTTTTTTTTTTTTAAACAAACAAATTGATGGCAAGCTGATGTTTTTTTTTTCTTCTCCAAGCAAGGTAGGGACTGATGACAAGCTGACCTAATTTTTCTTTTTTTTATTTATGAACCATATAAGATGTCTTGGACTAAAAAAAATCGTTATTTACAAAATATTCGGCGAGCTGATTTTTTTTTAAATAAACATACTTGCCGAGCAAATGTATTAGCGAGATGTTTAGAAACTACTGCAATAGATGCAAATGAACAAAAAGAAGATGATGATGACGAAGATGGGTTGAGGGTATTACAAAAACTATATGAGATTTCATTTTTATGGACAAAATTGATTAAAGATGACAATTTAAAAATCTTCCATTAGATAGGGTAGTGATCTTGCTAGTTAAGGAAAAGATAATGATCTTGCTCCCTGACATATTTGTTTGCCAAGCCCCAATAATTTTAAATTTTCTTTTTTTTTTTTTTTTGCTCGGCCAATGTGTTATTTTTTTCTTTTGTACAAAAAAATTATGCTGATCACATCTAAACTTATTCTCAAAATAATTCCATAACTCATTCATTTGTTATCATAAATATTTATTTTAAATTTTTAAACAAAATTACTTATATTTAATTATAATATATATAACTTGTCTCTAAACCAACTAATTTTATATTTTATATAATTATATTAGTTTCATTAAATTTTTACAAAACTCACTAATTTCTCAAAATGACCCGAATTTATTCATTTGTTATGATATATATTTATTTATTTTAGTTTTAAAAATAAAATTACTTATAATAATCATAAATATACTTATAATTTGTTTATAAACCCCCTAATTTCTTTAATTTATGCAATTTACATTAGGTTCACTAAGTTTTCATAAAGTTCCCTAGTTTCTCAAAACGACGCCATAACAACTCATTTGTTATGTAAACATTAATTTTAGAATTTCTAAATAAAACTACTTATAGTAACTATAAATATATTCATAATTTGTCTCTAAACCCACTAATTTTGCTAAATACTTCCACTAAGTTTTCACAAAATTCATTAGTTTCTCAAAATAATGACTCCATAACTTAGTCATTTGTTATGATATACATTTATTTTAGTTTTTAAAATAAAATTAATTAGAGTAATTATAGATACACTTATAATCTGTTTCTAAACCTGCTAATTTCATTATTTTGTGTAATTTAAATTAGTTTCACTAAATTTTCACAAAATTAACTTGTTTCTTAAAATGACTTCATGACTTTTGTTATTAAAAACTTCATTTAGTTTTTCCAAATAAAATTATTTATAGTAATTATAATATACTTATAATTTGTTCATAAACCAGCTAATTTCACTATTTGATGTCATTTACATTAGTTTCAATAAGTTTTCACAAAATTCACTATGTTCTCAAAATGACCCAATAACTTATTTATTTGTTATGATACACATTTATTTAATGCTTCCAAATAAAATTAATATATTAATTATAAATATACTTATAATTTGTCTTTAAACTAGCTATTTTTTTCTATTTTATGTCATTTATATTAATTTCACAAAATTTACTATTTTCTTAAAATGACCCATAACTTACATTTGTTAAGGTATACATTTCTATTAGTTTTTCCAAATAAAATTACTTATATTAATTATTAATGTACTTATAATTTGCTTCTAAATCTACTAATTTCGACATTTTATGTAATTTACATTAGTTTCATTAAGTTTTTACAAAATTCACTATTTTATGAAAATGACCTAATAACTTAATAATTTATTATGATCTACTTCTATTTTAGTTTTTCAAAATAAAATTACTTATATTATAATAAATATATTTATTATTTGTCTCTAAACCCGCTAATTTCGCTACTTTATCTAATTTATATTAGTTTTATTAAGTTTTCACAAAGTTAACTATTTTCTCAAAATGACCCCAGAACTTATTCATTTGTTATGAAATACTTTTATTTTAGTTTTTCCAAAATAAAATTACTTATATTAATTATAATTTTATAAAATTTATAGTAATTTCCCTAAGTTTTCAAAAAATTCACTATTTTCTTAAAATAACCCCATAACTTATTTATTTATTATTATAAACATTTATTTTCGTTTTTCCAAATAAAATTACTTATAGTAATTACAAATATACTTATAATTCTTCTCTAATCCCACTAATTTTGTTATTTTATTTAATTCATGCTAGTTTCGTTATCTTTTCACAAAATTCATTAATTTCTCAAAATGACCCCATAACTTATTCATTTGTTATGATATACATTTATTTTTTATTTTTCAAATAAAACTACTTGTATTAATTATAAATATACTTATAATTTGTGTCTAAACCCGCTAATTTCGCTATTGTGTGTAATTTACATTAGTTGACTTTGAGAAATAAGGGCCAATAATTTAGATTCTAATCTTAGTAAAGGAAAGCCTTTTCAAATTTTATGTTATTTACATTACGTTCACTAAGTTTTCACAAAATTTACAAGTTTCTTAAAATGACCCCATAACTCATTCATTTGTTATCATGTACATATATTTTAGTTTTCCAAATAAAACTACTTCTATTAATTATAAATATACTTATAATTTGTCTCTAAACCCACCAATTTCTTAATTTTATGTAATTTATATTTGTTTATCTAAATTTTCACATAATTCACTAATTTCTCAAAAAGGACCCCATAACTTATTTATTTGTTATGATAAATATTTATTTTAGTTTTCCAAATACACTTACTTATAGTAATTATAAATAGACTTATAATTTTTCTCTAAACTTACTATTTTTTTATTTTATATAATTTTTACATTAATTTTACTAAATTTTCATAAAATTTTTTAATTTTTCGAAATGACCTCATAACTTATTTATTATAAGTATACATTTATGTGTATAATGTAATAGACAACATATTTTGTTAATAAAAAAAGCAGCTTGCCCAAGGTTTTTTTTCTTTTATTTTTTAACAAAAGTACAAAAGTCACCCATAAAGAAACAGCTCGCTGACCATCAGCTCACAAAAGCCCAAAATGGAAGAAGAGAATTGTGGCGGCTGCAAACATCTAATTTTGCTTGCTGTATTTGTTGACTCAAATTTAATATTTTTTTTAGTTGAAACCTCACCATTATATTTGAGAATAGCAGTATATGAAAAGATGGGTTTTAAAAATCTCATCTACAAGGTTGATATACGACATAGTTTCAAAATTGGATTAACTTAACTAGCACTCAAAGACCATAAAACCAAACTCAACCATAGTTTCAAAATTGGATTAACTTGACTAGCATTCAAAGACCATAAAAACAAACTCAACCATGTTATATTACATATGTACTGTGAAACCCAAAATTTTTTGGCTTGGCAAGCTCGTTGAGTGAGCAACCTAAAAATTCATAAAGAAAAATTAGTTACTCGTCTAAAAGTTTCCAGTGGGAAAAACAATCTTATGTTTTCTGTCTCATTAATGTGAGAATAGTGTACAATTTATAGATTTGTCCAAGTGACAAATCCTAAGCAGATTAGAACTAGGAAACACATTAGAAGTAAAAGTCCTAGCTAAATAGAACTAGGAAACACAACTTATACATAGTTTATGATTAATAGGAAGCCTATTTTGAATATATAGCAGCATCCCAATGAGCATGACGAGGGGCGTGCATAAATTGAGCAAGTGTATGTACAGCATATGCAAGTTCGGGCCGAGTAAGTGTGAGATATATTAGCTTGCCTATGAGTCTTCGGTAGCGATCTGGGTTGTCAAACAATGAGCCAGATGCTTTTGCCAGCTGATGATTAGGTTCCACAGGAGTAGATGCCGGCTTGGCACCTAATAAACCCATTTCATAGAGAATTTCCAATGTGTATTTTCGTTGGGATAAAAATAATCCCGTGGAGTTTCTCGCGATTTCTATGCCCAAAAAATATTTGAGCGAGCCCAAATCCTTCATGTGAAAGCACTTGTGTAATGAAGCTTTGAATTTTTCGAGTGTGGATAGGAAATTTCCAGTAATGAGTAAATCATCCACATAAATAAGAACACATAGATAAATATTCCCTCGAGAATATGTGAAAAGAGAGTAATCTGCATAAGACTGAGAAAAACCATACCTACGGAGAGCGGTGGTGAGTGTGGAAAACCAACATCGAGGGGCTTGGCGAAGACCATATAAAGACTTCTTTAAACGACAGACTTGTCCTTTGTAACAGGGACGAAATCCTGGAGGTGGTCGCATATATACCTCTTCTTGTAAATCTCCATGCAAAAAGGCGTTGTGAACATCCATTTGATGGATAGGCCGATTTACAGCAGCGGCTACGGAAAGGAGAGTACGAACGGTGACCATTTTAGCAACGGGAGCAAAGGTGTCTGTGAAATCAATACCTGCCATTTGTGTATTTCCCAAAATTACTAAGCGGGCTTTATATCGCTCGATGGTGCCATCGGCTTTGTACTTCCGGTAGACCCATTTACTCCCCAGTGCACGTTTACCAGGAGGTAAGGAGGTTAAAGTCCATGTACCATTTTGTTCAAGAGTATCAATCTCTTGACGCATAGCAGTGCGCCAGAGAGGATTAGAGACTGCCGCAGAGTAAGTGGTAGGCTCGGATTCTGTTGCCACAGATGCTAAAAATTGCCTGTGTATTAGAAAATTTACTATAGTCCACAAATTTTGTGATAGGATAAAGGGACGTACCTGAGAGATCCGAAGAGGGTGAGAGAGCAGAGGAGAAATGGGATATAGAGGACTTCCATATGGCATTGCAATCATAATCTTGGAGCCAAGTCGGAATATGTTTAATTCGAGTGCTTCGTCTTGGGGCATTAATGTGCGGATTTTCTGGCGGCAAGCTGGCAGGAGTATTATTGGGACTAGTTTGGAGAGAGGCGGCTGGAGAGGTTGGTGGTGGGCCTTGCGGAACTGGGCTGCTGGGTTGTGGGTGTGGGTCAGGGTCTGAAAGTGGAGATGGGCTGTGGGTTAGTGGGCTGCGGGAAGGATTTGGTGGATCTGGGTTTGTAGGTGGGCTGTGGAAAGGATGTGTTTGATCTGGGCTTGGTGTGTTGTGTGTTAAACTCCCCCTCTTTGGGATACTTTGTTGTGTGGAGCCCAAAACTTGTTCCCCAAAATTGTAAGATTGTGTGAAGTCTGTAGAAATGGAAGTACCTGATTGGTCATGGAATGGAAACTTTGTTTCATCAAAAATCACATCTCGGGACACAAAGAATTTTTCTGTTTGCCGGTCGTAAAATCTCCATCCTTTCTTATGAAGAGAGTAGCCAAGGAAGACACACGGTTTGCTGCGGGCTTGAAATTTATCTTTTGGGATATCATGGTTATGTACATAAGCTAAGCACCCAAAAGTTTTAATGTGAGAGTAGGATGGTTTTGCATGGTATAGTAATTCATAAGGAGTCTTACCTTGTAACAATTTTGAGGGAGTTCTATTAATGAGATAGCCAGCCGTCAAAATGCATTCTCCCCAAAACTTTACAGGTAAATTGGCTTGAAATCGTAATGCCCGAGCTACATTTAAGATATGGCGATGCTTGCGTTCAACTCTTCCATTTTGTTGTGGTGTGCCAGGAATAGTAGTTTGGTGGATTATGCCATGGGTAGTAAGATACGACCTGAGGGGTGCAAATTCTGTCCCATTATCAGTACGGATTGTCTTTACAGTTTTGTGAAATTGGGTTTTGATCATGGTAAGGTAATCTTGAAGAATAGAGGCAACCTCACTTTTTTCTGACAGTAAATATATCCAAATAGCCCGAGAATAATCATCTAAGATAGTAAGAAAATATGAAGCACCTATAGTGGATTTGGATTTATATGGGCCCCATAAATCACAATGAATTAGGTCAAAAATTGTAGATGCTTGATTGATGCTAAGAGGAAAACAATCACGAGTTTGTTTGGCATGTAGACAAATATTACAAGGTGATGTGCTAGTTGTAGAGTCTTTAGAATTACCCAAAAAATGATTGACTACATAATCTGAAGGATGTCCCAACCGTATATGCCATAGTGTGCTTGAATCAAGAACTATGCTAGAAAAAGTGTATAATTCCTTCAATTCCAAAGGTTTGTAGAAGAAGATCCCATTCCTCTGCTCACCCACTCCAATCGGCCTCATCGAGATACGGTCCTGTATAACACAAAATTTGTCAGAAAGTGTGATAAAGCATTGCAAATCTCTTGCCAATTGAGACAAAGAAATTAAATTGCAGGTCAGTTCAGGAATTAGCAACACTCGGTGGAGTTGTAATGTAGGACTTAAAGAGACCATTCCTTCGTGCATAGCAAAAGTTTTGGTACCGTTAGGTAATCCAATAATATGCGGACAGATAGGATGTAAATTTTGTAAAAAACATTTCCTACCAGTCATATGGTTAGAACACCCTGAATCTAAAATCCAAAAATTTTCCATACCAGATAGCTTTTCAGATTGCATATTATTTGAGTTTTGGAGGGCAGTCAATAGGGTTGACCACTGGTCAACGGTCAAAGCTGGCAAGGGGCCCGGGCCCGGCCCGTCCCGGCCCGGCCCGTTTCTGCAGGAAGTTGGCCCGAAGCCCGGCCCGGTACTGTAGATCGGCCCGCCCCCATCGTCTTCTCCAGCGCGCCGGCGAACAGAAGTTTCGGGAGCTGCGGCGGTTGTTGCAGAAAAGGCCCATGCCTCGGCCGTTCTTCCTCCATCGCGCGGTCTAGCCATCTCCTGGGGCTGTATGCCGCCGCGCGCTGTCCCGGATCTGCCTCCGCGCCAGGAATTTCGGGTCGCCGGTGAGGAGCCGCGGCCGCCTGTTTTTGGAGAAGTCCGAGGCCACCAATCCGGATAGCCAATGAGTTGGAAGCAGCCGGTGATGTCGTGGCCGGCGCGTCTGCAATGGGAGCAGAAAGATGAAGAAAAAAATCTAGGATTTTTTTCGGTTCTGGCGGCAACTCCGGCGGCGTCTCCGGCTGCTCCGGCGGCGTCTCCGGCGGTTCCGGCAGCGGCGAAGGCGGCGCCATCTCCAGAATAATCTTCTTTCCGTGTCGAATTTTTGTGTTGTTCTTCTTTACAGATTTGAGCAAGAACGGTACGTAATTTGGGTATAGGTTCTTGTTGGATCATATGGGAACGAACAGTGCCATAAATTGCACTATTCAATCCCATTAAAAATTGGAAAACCTTCTCGTTTTCTCTTTCTTTTATAATAAAATTCAATAGATCTGTGTCTGTGCTGAGCGGAAGTTGAGTATAGTTTTCTAGTTCGTCCCATACCTTTTTTAGACGTGAAAAATACACGTGTACTGAATCACCGCCTTGCTTACAATTTGCCAAAGCTGCTTTTAATTCATATATTCGGGGGCCGGTGCCAACTAGAAATCGTTCCTTCAAGTCTATCCATAATTCATCAGCTCTCTCTGAATGATATATTGTGGATCGGAGAGAGGGTTCGATAGTATTGAGAATCCACGAGTTTACAAGATTATTGATCTCCCACCATTCTTCTTCTTTTTCTGGATCACCTTCAGGAATTGGAATTATTCCATCAATGAATCCCAATTTCTTCTTTGATCGCAAGGCCATGCGCATGGCCCTTGCCCATTCTGCATAATTATTATCTGTGTCTGTCTCTTTCAACTGGACTGTTGTTAGAATCAATCCAGGTCCATCAGTGGATGCCACATAATAAGCATCTTTCTTTATTTTGTTAACATGACTTTCTTCCACCATGTCATTATCAACATTGCCAATATTGTCGTTACTCATTTTGAGAAATTTCAGACAATTGGCTCTGATACTATGAAAGTTTCCAGTGGGGAAAACAATCTTATGTTTTCTGTCTCATTAATGTGAGAATAGTGTACAATTTATAGATTTTTCCAAGTGACAAATCCTAAGCAGATTAGAACTAGGAAACACATTAGAAGTAAAAGTCCTAGCTAAATAGAACTAGGAAACATAACTTATACATAGTTTATGATTAATAGGAAGCCTATTTTGAATATATGTCTAACATCGTCTAAGGAGTTTTCGTGTGAAGAGGAAGTATAGTGACAAGTTGTAGAGTACATCAATATGTATTCCCCATCTGTAATGAGTGGCGTATATAAAAAGAAAAATCATGAGATCATGAGTTTTGATTCAAAAAGAGGGATTAAGTGTAGGATATTTATTACCAAGGGTAATATGGCGATGAAAGAAAAAATTATCTTGGATATATCAACTCCCTTGGACTTATTGTTTGATAACAAATATTTTTCATTAATGAAGTTAATATTTCTAATACATAAGTATACTAATTCAATTTATAAAATACAAAAAGTAAAATGGAAAAAATAGTGGGGGTCGATAAATCTAACTTGAGAATTTAAATGTATAGCGTGAAAAAAATCATTATTTTCCCTCCTCTTCCCTACTCTTTCTCTCTCTACACAATTTCTCTCTAACTTCTCTCTACCCCTTCTCCACTTTAAAACTAAAATCTTTAAAATTGAATATTTGAGGTAGATATGAAGAATTTGTAAAAGAAAATATCGATTTAGATGTAAGAAAAGTTGAAATTATTTTTTTTCAAAACTAGGGTTCGGATCTCCCAGACAAGCAACCCGGACATGAACGAATCGCCCAAATGGGCGACCAGCACATGTCCAGGTCGCCTGTCCGAGCGACCCGAGCCTCTTTTTTTTTTTATTTAGGAAGAAAGAATTTTTGTAAGTAATTGAAAAACTTGAAAGATGAATAACTCTGTGATCGGAGTCCATTTAACGCGTATGACCACTCGTTTTGATGGTTCTCGTAAAGATAAACGCAACGGCATCGTCAAAAGAGGGATCCAGATGCGTTTCGGGACAAAAGAATTGTCTCGTATAGTCGAAAATTTTGACGAGGCATAACTTTGCGCTCGAATGTCCGATTGAGGTGATTCTTGTAGGCATTTCGTGTATTTTTTCGAGATCTACGCCCATCAACTGTTTCCACAAAAACTTCCTATTTTCGTTTTAATTTACGTTTTTGTAATTTTCTAATACTTCCTCTCTTATTAACTAAAAAATTACGGCACCAATTTGAAAATTAAACAGAGGAGCAGTCTTTTTTTTGCTCTAACTAAAAATTCAAATGATTGAAGTTAGTAAATATTGAAATTTTTTTTACACACAATTTTTTTGCCCCGAAACGCATCCAGATCACTTTTTGGACGATGACGTTACATTTATCTTTACGAGAACCATAAAAATGAGTAGTCATAAGCGTGAAACGGACTTCCAATCGCAGAGTTATTCATATTTCAAGTTTTCCAATCACCTACAAAAATTCTGTCTTCCTTAAAAAAAAAAAGTCGCCCGATCCAAGCCCCAGTTTTTAAAAAAAAAAAAATTAACTTTTCTTACATCTAAATCGATATTTTCTTCTACAAATTCTTCATAATGATCCATATCTATGTCCAACACAAATTCAATGTTAAAGATTTTAGTTTTAGAGTGGAGAAGGAGTAGAGAGAATTAGAGAGAAATTGTGTAGAGAGAGAAAGAGTAGGGAAGAGGAGGGAAAATAATGATTTTTTTCGGACTATATATTCACATTACCGAGTTAGATTTATCGACCCCCAAAATATTAATTGTGATTAGCTTACACTTAGAATTTAAATAATCAATAGTTAATAAATAGATATTCATATTTAGAAGTGCTATTTGCATGAAAGTAGTAATAGATATTTTAATCTTAGACATTCATTTTTCTATTACGAAGCTAAATAAACCTTAAAATCAAGTTTCTCCACATCAAAATTATTTTGGTTTGGAGAAGATGGAAATACAAAAAAATAATACTTTTAAATTTTAACCTTAAATACATTTATAAGGATAAATTTAAGTTTATGTAAAATAAGGAGCTCCAAGTAATTATTGCAAACAAATAACTTTTATTTTGTGATGTTAGTAATTTTTTATAATTAAAAGAATTTTTCAAAAATAACATTATTTTAATTTTTGTAAAATTAGCTTTTATAAACAAAAAGGTATTTTGGTCATAAACAAAATTTTTTTGAAGTATCATCTAACAAAAGGTACTAAGTGTTACATATATAATGTTAGAGTATTAAAATAAAAATGACCTAAAATATTAAGGACTTTAATATAATTAACTCTTATAATATATAATTAGTTGAAATAAAAAAATATTCAAGAGCAGGGACGTAGCTAGTTGAATTTAGAAACACGAGAGAGAGAGAGAGAGAGAGAGAGAGAGAGAGAGAGAGAGAGAGTAAAAAGGGGTGCATTTGAAGTCTTAGCTACAGAGAGAGGACTGTATTGAATGATGAGGCGGTTAGGACTTTGGGGAAGCCATGACTGCGAGGTTACAGAGAGAAGAATGTAGGATGATTAGGGTTTGATAATGATAGTATTTTTTTTTTTTTCTTTTTGAGAAGGATAATGATAGTAGTTAATTAATAAACTTGTTTAATATTTAAATTTTATTTTTATGAGGGCATTTAAGTCCTTATATTATTTTATTTTGCATAAATTAATAAATTTTGACATATGGTTAAGTGAAAACACAAGAACTATTTTGTAATGTTGAATATACCTTAATAATATTTTTATAATTATTCCGAAAATATATGTGAAGTCTTATATTATATTATATATATATAAGTATTGATAAAAATAGTGAAAGAAAAATAAAATTTACAATCCACTATATAGAAAAATTATTTCTAAAAAATCGACTGTCCACTAAGGTCATGGAGTTCTTAAAAAAAAAAAAAAGAGTCATGCAATTTTTATTAGTTTAATCCAAGAATTAAAACTCAAATTGCGCAAAAATTTTTTTTACATAAAACTTAACTCAACTCTCCCATTAATTTATGAAATTCAAATTGAGTTAACTTTTTTCAAATAGAGTTACAAATTATGAGTTAAGCCTATTTGTTAAATTAAGCTTACTTTTTAAAATTAATTAATTAATTAAAATTTTATTAAATTAAGTATGTTTGATAATTAAGGTCTTATTTGATAAATTAATTTTTCTCTTAAAATTTAAGAATTTATTGAATAAAGTGTGTTTGATAAAAAATAATTTTTAAGCGATTAATATTTTAAGTATGTTTAACTATTTTTGCAAATCACTTATTTTTTAAGATGTACTTAATTGTAATTATAAATATTAAGTGAAATTGTTTTACTTTAACTCTGAATTTTGAATTTGGAAATAATAAAATATATATTGTTTGTAAAATTATAATATACTTTTTTATATATAATTATCACTTATTAATTAATTCAGCATTCAGATTCAGTCTATCAATTCAGACCTAAAATTAAAAATTTAGAACTTAAATAACAATTTTTACAAATCACTTCATTGTTTGAGATGTGCTTCGTGTGTGAAGTCAGAATATATATAAAAAAAATTGAGGGTTTGAAGGAGGATAAATAGTATTGTTTATCGTAGTATACGCAATAAAAAAGGGGGAAAAAAAAAGTATGTTAGCTTGAGAAGCTTATGATCGTATTGATTGGAGTTTTTTAAAGGTGGCATTGGAAGCGGTGGGAATAGAGGCAAATTAAGCTCATTTCACTGATCTTATACTGTGTATCGTCAGCTTCCTTGTCTTTGCTATGGAATGGGGAAGCGTTAGAATTCTTTTATCCCCAACGGGACCTTCGACAAGGAGATTCGTTATCCCCTATTTGTTTATCTTGTGCATGGAAGTGTTGAGTCAGCAGATTGGAATTGCAGTGAGAAACAAGCAGTGGAAGCCAATTTGCCTATCTAGAGGTGGTTCGATGTTATCACATGTTTTTTTTTTTTGGCCGATGACTTATTCTTATTTGGAGAAGCGTCAAATACACAATTAGAAGTCATTGCGGAAGTGTTGCGATTGTTCCGGGCAGAAAGTTAACATGGGCAAATCTCAACTGTTTGTTTCAAGAAATGTCTTTGGGACAATTACCCAAACAGTCAGTAACAAATGGGGAAACGGCGGACCTTGGATGATACTTGGGGTTACCTGTCTTACATGGAAGAGTTAATAAGTCATAGAAAGTGCATTTGAAATCTACTCGGAGCTTGTTAATAAGAAAAGTTACAGCAACTATTCCGATTTACAGTATGCAGACTTCAAAAATCCCAGTTATCACTATTGAAGAGTTTGAGAGGGTAAATCGCGAGTTTTTCTGAGGTTCTGATGCAGGAGGAAAGGAAAATGCATATTGTCAGTTGGGAGAGCTTACAGCAGCTGGGGGGATTGGGTTTCAAACGACTCAAGGAGATGAATAGGGAACTTTTACCTAAACTTGCTTGGAGGATGATGGAAAATCCCAACACTCTGTGGGCGCGATCGGAGTTTTATGGAAGAAATATGGCAGCCCTTTACTAGACATGTGCCCGGGCAAAAGTTTATCATATACTTGGAGAAGTATACAATATGGGGGATGAATTGTTGTGGAAGGGTATGGCAAAACCACAAGCTGATGCACAGGTACAACAAGGGCCTGGGGCGGAGAATTGTCCGTGGTTCGTTGGGACCCCGAAGAAGTATTCTGTGAAACTTGACTATCAGGCTGCAGTTACGCAGCATGCATATAACGGTGAAGAAAATTGGAAGAGTATTTGGTTGATGAAAGGACCACAGAGGTTGAACTTGTTCCTATGGCAAACAAGGTGCGACAAGATTGTTACTACTCTGTCAACGAAAGGTAGTAGTAAGACAGCCCAATTTGTCAAGCTATAGTTGAGTTTTCAGGTAGTAAGACGGCCCAATTTGTCAAGCTATAGTTGAGTTTTCAGGTAGTAAGACGGCCCAATTTGTCAAGCTGCAGTTGAGTTTTCGTTACATGTTGTGAGGGATTGTCTGTGGTTGGCTGCTATCCTCGTACAAGACCGATCATAGTTTTCATTTAACCAGGCTTGCTCGATGGAGAGTTGGATTGACATGCATATGAAGCAGAATTCGGGAGCCCGCCTAGAAGAGGATGTGGAATGCTCCCCGCAAGTAGCTCATGACATTATAACTAGAGTCGGAGAATAGAGAATAATAGCATGGCAGTGAAAATTGCTTCGCAAACTGCTGCAACCAGATTTGCAGGGTGAGGATTTTATGTAAAATGGTGTTTATGGTGGCATGATAGTCTTGTTTGGCCTGTATACACTCTGTTGTAACCTGTCTTTCATTTAATATGAATGACCCTCTTTTTACTCAAAAATTATTACACTTTTTTGCATATAAACTACCCGTTTGGGACGTGCAAGTAACCCAAAGTCATATGGCAGAATTGAGCTGCATCTTCTAAAAGCAGCAAATGAACTATTGGACAGCCGGCGAGATGCTATGAGGCGACTGCAACATTGTTCTCGTCTGAACCTCCTCTTGGTTTCTTTCTGTGTTTCCGCTGCTTCTGCTTTTTCTGGAGCCTAATGGAATCTTTAACAACCTTTTCCCATTGTTTTCTGTTCTTCTGATAGAGCAGCATTGCAGCACGAGCATCTTCTATCTGAAATTCTCATTCTATCAGTTTTGAGTAAAAGTGAAGACACCAAGTATGAAGAAAATAAAAAAGGTCACAATTTTTTCAGATTCACAAAAATGACATTCCAAGTGCACCTGAGGTGAGACATCAATTCCCTTGGATAATTACTGCTAACTTTACTAGTGGTCTAGAGCTATACGGAATTCAAAAGAAAAGAAGAAGTCAAAGAAAGAAAACTAACCGGGCAATGCTCCCCATTTTGAATCTCAACCCCGAGGAACTCAACAGCAAGGTGCCGAAGTGCCCTACTTCGTCCTTCCCTGTGTTCAACCAATAAGTGTGAGAATATGGGTGACCAATATTGAGCATCAATGGCAAATGGATGTAAATAATCATCGAGGCACGAATAGAAAGAGTACTTTAAGAAGGGCTGATATTCTGATGTATCCCGTATATCTTTCTTTGGATGGGTTAACATCAATGCCTACAAAAAAAAGTTCAGTTAAATTAAAAAAATAAAAAGATCACTCCACTTCTTAGATTACTGGATCATATCGGCATGTAATGTTGCCTTGAAGAAGAATAGAAATTTCTCCACTAGCCTTAAGATCATTACGCAGGGCATGGCCAACAAGAATCTTTCCTTTGATTATCTCTGCCACTTTTTTTTGAACAACACTGAAGTCCTTCGCTGCAAATAAGATGAATTATTTGAAAAATGCCAAATACTACAACAGTAACAACCATGTATCAACCAAATTTAGTACACTAAAAAACATAGTAATCTATCCAACATCAAGGAAGCAGAGCTTTAAAACATACAGCAAAGAAAAATATTACTACTCAGAAAAAGGAAATGAGAAGGCTGTTCTAGAATAATGTGGGGAAAAAGAAAAAAATATCTCCAGATTTCACTTGCTCTGCAACAATAGAACTAAACTTAAACTAACTACAAAGCTGCATCTTCTCTCAGTTTCTATGTTGATAACCAATAAGCACAAGATAGCCCATTATTACCCCGAGGAGACTTTTGCACAAATGTCCGGGATACACTGCTTGCAAGAGGCGCATGCACCAATAATGGAGATTTGCTTGAATCTTTGGCCTAATACTTCCAAGAAATCTAAAATAACTGATCAATAAGCATTCTAAGTTAGCCGCTTATGCACCCACTCAGAGAAAGGAGCGCTTCATTGGTACATATGAGATATAATGTGGTATCCGGTATTTTCAGTGAAACCCATCCATGATCCAACTGCAATGATAGAATAAAACTAATGGAAGCATACAGATTAGGACATCTTATCTTATTACCCATACCCAAAGAAATATAACTCAAGTGTCAATCAAAGAACATGCCTAAGAAGCTTGCAGAATCAGGATTTCCTTATTAGCATTCTTTCGTCTTAAATTATAAGGATTCAAAAAGCAAACTAAAAAGAGGCCCAACCTTTTCTCAAATCGCGAGGTCGAATTCCACTAACATGAGTACGGAAGTCAACTACATATTCTACTGGGCGGACAAATTCATCATATACAATGTTTCTCCATTTGTTTACCTGCCAAAAAACTGAAGCATGTATAATAACAATTCAATTGATGCAGTACGCTAAAAGTGATCTGACAGAATTTTCTTCTTGTCTTCTTTATTATGCTTTATGTTCTTGTTTTTTTGTCTACAGATCATAGTAAGCTTCTTTCAAAGAGTTTTTCTTTAAGATTCATGAGTTCCTGTCTTTAGAGCGACGTTTCAACCCAGAATCAGTTTGGGCCCTTCTCAAGTTTCTACATCTCTCCGAGGCAATCTTCAAAGCTGCTGATACGTCCATGGATTTGTAAATTGCTGACTTTCAAGGAAGATGACGATCCTGTTTTCCTCTCACCGATGTGGTTTGAAGATTGTAAAGAAGATTTTACGATGAAAATTAATATGTCTTGTTTAGTTTACTAGTACTAGTACTTTTTATCTACCACCTAGTGTGTGGTTTGTTTGTTCAATGGTTGTCCCAATTTCTCAACTTTTCTCTTTCAGTGTATTAGAAGAAAGGTTTGAGAATTGTCTTGATTGTAATAGCTTGGCCTATTTCATATCAATGAATAACCTTCTTATTCAACAAATATATATATATATATTGATGCAGTACCCAACTACCCTCTAATACTCAACCATCAAAATCAAGTTCAAAGATAAATGAAGAGGAACTGCAGAGATAATAAAATCTCCAGCTGGAAATTAGATGCTCGCTATGCAGCAATTCATGATGCTTGTCAAGGTGTATCCACCACATTGAGAACCCCAAATGATGAAAAATTTTTCTGTTCATGCGACTGTTAAATTTGGTAAAACAAGCTAAACCCACCCCCACAAAGAAAAAAAAAAAAGGTTTTAAACTAACTTGCAAGAGAAAAAGAAAATGAATGTCATAATGCAATGCAGGAAACTCCCATGAGAAAGAAACAGTAATACTACACCAAAACTGAGAAACCAAGGCATACCAGTGTGACTCGCCCAAGAGCACTTTTATTCCCTACGGAGCTGACACCAACCATTTCACAATCCATAGCTATCTCATCTGTAAGGCTGATAATGTGACAAAAATAGCAAATCAAACTAACAGCATTTTAGAGAAATAAACCAGGAAAAAAAATGGAAGATATCATACAGGCAAAAATAACGCCTTTAACAGCACTTAAAGCTTAAAGTTACATTTAGTTCCTCTGTGTACATTGCTTGTCTTCAAAGTTCAAAAGAGCACAGAAGAAGTTAAAATTCATTACAGACAAAATGGGTACTCGTTAAGTAGGCAAGTAGTTGCTAAGCACTACAGTGACATCTTTTCTAATAGAAACTTTGTCAAGTTGCTTTTTTCTTACACTTGTATTCAGTATCAACATTCAGCTCAAATTCCAACATAAACAACATCAAAACAAGCAACTTTATTCCAGGAAATAGAAAACAAAGCATACACCTGCAATCAGAAGAAGTTGGGATCAAAGGGTTAGGCCGAGAATCATTGGATTCCTCATTTACCGATCTCTCTTTTCGCTTCCCTGAAAATTATAACCAGTAGAAAAGATTAAAAAACATGAGCCCATTAGATCACCAGACATGAAAACACAGCATCCAACAAATAGTATTCACCTAAGCTTGTTTTCTGGGTTTCTTCCTCTGAGTCTTTTGAAGTCTTTGTGAACTGTTTCTTTGGTCCATTGCTTTTCAGCTTCTGCCGAAATTACAGAGTCGAAACAGAAGAAGTTAATTTCACGAAAAATATGCATAAAGATACATAAACATATGCAAATAAAGGAGTGTGCGTATGTAGAATACTTGACGAAGCTGCTCCCAGTTGGGGTTTAGCTGATCGGTTTTAGGGCTTTTCTTCATCTTTCTTTTTCCGGGGTTTTTCAACTGCTCGCATTTGTTTTGAGGCTGAGCAGGAGCAGCCATCACTTCAAAGGGCCTAACGCATAACCCAATACGTGACCTACGCTGGAATACGCAAGAATAAAATCGATCAATAATTACCTTCGCGGAATGCGTTTAGATGATATGCGTAAATGTGAAAAGCAATGCGTTTCTTCCAAAGACGCACTTACCTACATTCGTCAAGGCTGTGTTAAAACTTAAATGAAAGAGTTAATTACAAAATACCCACATAAAGTGAGTGCTAAATGTACTTTACTCCCAAACTCAATAAATCGGTAGTTTATTTTCAAAACTAATCAATTTATTTAAAATACTTAAAATAACTTTAATATAAGTTATTGTTTATTACAAAATAACCCTGAAGTTTAATATAAAATTATTTTAGTGCATAAACTAATATTTTTTTAGGGACCAAAAACTAATTTATATTTATAATTTAATACTTCCTTATACTTTATAATAATAACTTTTAGTCTATATGCTTTAAGATTGAGTATTTAACTTTACAAAAATTTATTATTTAAGGAAAAATAGCATGGTAATTTTATATTTAATTCAACAAAAAATAAAACATTCGATTATAAATAGAATATAATATATATTTTGTCAACTTCAAATCTTTATCTATAATTTATAAAATTTTAACTTGTTATGATTTGTAGTAATTTCTTGTAACTATGATTAAATAAAAACTTTAAGTAAAATACTACAATAATAAACGAAAACGTATTTTCTTTCTTTACAATAAATACTATTAATATATTATAATAAATTGATGACAAATTTTTATAGTTTTTTTATTTCTATAAAACAAATAATAATCCTAATTAAATAATAATTTTAAATAATATAAACTAAATATATATTATTACAAAATATTATATTTTATAAAGTTGGTAACAATATCTTTGTATTCTATATTCTTTCAAGATTAATTATTTAACTTTTAAAAACTTGATTATTTAGAGAAAAATAGCAAGTATATTCCAAGTGTAGTTCAATGAAAAAATAAAATATTCGGTATACATATAATATTTTTCACTTCAAATCTTTACCTTGAAAATTTTAATAAAAAATTTAACATGTTATGATTTGTAGTAATTTTTTATAAAAAGGAATAAATAATAGCTTTAATCAAAGTATTAAAGTAATAGACGAAAACCTATTTTTTTTTTAAAGAAATACTATTAACTTTTAGTAGTTATTATAATTAAATTAATGAAAATCTTTACAGTTTAATTATTTAAAAAAATATACATTTTTTTAAGTTAACTAATCAATCTTTTAATAATATAGATTAAAAAATATATTATTACAAAGTTTATGAAGTATTTTGTAATAAATTATAACTATAAATTAGGATATGGACTAAATTTTTTTATATTGAACTTTAGTGGTTATTTTACAATAAATGATAACTTACATGAAGGTTATTCTGGTTATTTTAAATAAATTGATTGACTTCATGGATAAACTACCTATTTATTAAATTTTAGGAGTAAATTGTATTTAACCCTCATTTTAAGTGGATATTCTGTAACTCAACCCTAAAAGAAAACCAGAACCAAACAAGGTTCTACCTTGGTTGCTTTTTTTTTTTTTTTTTTTTAAAAGAAAAAAATGTACTTTTTCTTTTTTCTTTTGAAGTTCGTAAAACTTAAACTTTTGTGAGAAAGTAGGTGAAAACAAGATGAAAATTAAGTAAAAGCATAAATATAAAAAGAAAAAAATCAGTAATCAAAGTAGAACTCAATATCTACTTTTTCTTTTGGGTTGAAATGCCATATTGTATGGAAAATACATGTTTGTAATTGATAATTCAGTTTAATTGTAATGTTTTAACTAATAAATAATTACAAAACTTATTATTTAATAGTTAAATTTTTTATTTGTAGTTTAAGAAATCAAGTATAAATTTTTGTACTATAAAAAAAATATATTACTAGTTTGTGGTGGTCAATATATGAGGGATCATAAAACTTGTGATCCCTATCAATTAAATAAGCTGCTTTTCAATGCGAACATTGTTGGAAGTTTTACTATTCTAGCTTATTGTTTGATTAGAGATAAATCTAAGATTTTATATTAAGAATGTGAAGAATATTTTTATTGTGGCAATATAAAATAATTTATTGGTAATTTTTTAGTTTTAATTAAATTCTCTTTTCTAATGTAAATTTTTTTTTAATTTTAAAAATTAGATTATTTGAAGGATCATTGATAAATACGTAAATTCCCTAAAGAATTTCTATTTCAACAGAAAAATTTATATTTTAAATAAAATAAGGACATTCTAAACTTCGAATCTGTTCTCTCAAATAAAATACGAGAGATTCTAATGAGTATTTACAACCATTTTCAATTATATCGACCTTTTCCCTTAAAAAAAATTACATCAACCTTTTTTATTTTATGTACTTGTTTTCTCTCTCTTTTTATTTATTCATTAAAAGTATAATATAAGAGATAGTACATTGCTTCAAAGAGAAATTAGCTATATATTTTTTAAAATATTTTTATTTTTCTGTTTGTAGTAATGAATTCTTATTTTAGTCTTTTATAATCAATAATTTTTATTTTATCTTTTTTAAATATAAATTATTTTTAATATTCAAGTTGATAACGATTTAATGTTTTCACAATAATATTTAATATATTTTTTTGCATATTTTTATAACTAATTTAAAAGATTTAGTTATTCATATTGCATCAAATTTAATCGTAAAATCTTTAAATTGCTATATTTGCAATGTCAAAATAGTTAATACATATGAAAAGATAAATAAAAATTCATAATTATAAATAAAAAATAAAAATAATTTAAAATTATATATCACCAATTTCTCCTACTTCAAAATATCTTAATTATTGTGAACAAATTCAAATTGAATCCATAAAGGAGTAGTATATGGTAATTTTACTCATTTTAGTACCATGGCCACATCCCTTAAAAAAAACGTAACATATCTTCATTAATTATTTATAAGGTATAGACTTTCTTGTGTGTGAGTAGGGAATAAATCTACCTATCAATCGAGCAAATCTTTTTCCTCTTTCAAAAAAAAAAGAAAAAAAAGAGCTAATCTTTTTGGCCGAGGTGGCAGAGAAATATGATAATGCCAATTTGTTTTTCTTTTTCTCTGTCGTGGCAAATCTTTGAAAATAAATAAAACAATGCATGACTAGTATTGAAAAAGACAAGAAAATTAAACGACTTACATTTTATTAAGAAAATTATCAAATAAATTCTTGAATTCCATAAAAAAAAAAAAAGATAAAATTTTGAATTCTAGAGTTTTATTTTGCACTTTTGGCTCAATTTAATATACTTGAAATGTAAGATTTCAGAAAAAAAAAATTAAAATGCAAGAACATATAATATACTGAGTATAAATTTATAATGAATCATGATTTTGGGATAAATATTTTAAATATATTTTTGTTACATTAGTGAATATTTTGACAAAATATGTCACTGAAGTAGAATTTGTTGGCTGAATTACACAATTTTTAAAATCATTAAAAAATAAAAGCATTGAAGTATAAATATTTTTTAATTTATAAAAAAAAAAAGAATATGAGGTCACCTATGAAGATGGTTTAATAAAAGGAAAGGAATATTCTCGTGTGGTTGATAGAGACGAGGAGAAAGTGCAGCCGTCAGGCCAGGAAGGTTTGCCCCACTTAGGGGTCCTACCTATATGCAATGTTTGGCGGCCAGGCAATTGCCTGTCTCAAAACCCAAATCTCACCCAAAAAGTTCAGAATATTTGTAGATAAATGTTTTTAAAAAAGGTTAATTTGGTCCAACATGGTCTTACAATTTTCGATGGAGGGTGCAGTTGGATTGAATTTTAAAAGAAAAAGTTTTTTTTTTTCTTAACTCCACATTTTCTTTCCAAATAATTTTTACTTTTCAAGTAATCTTAAATAAAAGTTTTCACCAAAAAAACTTTATTACCGTAAAAGAATAAATAAAAATTTTCTTTTTTTTTTCAAACTTAAATTAATTCAAATACCCCCTAAATGTAGAATATGTGAATGGACTATTCTTTTTTTAATAGAAGAGGTAAGTTTTATAAATATTTTACGTAAATAATATTTATTTTTTATTCAACATACAATATAATTTTAAGCATAATAAGATAAATATTACATTAAGTACAAGTCTATCCCAATTGAAACTTTTCTCACTTTTACTAATTTTGATATATTTCATCGATAATACGATTGTCAATCAACACGATATATTTCTTTTACTTAAAAAATTTAAGATACTAAAATAAAAGTCAAATACTTACTCTGTTTTAAAATCTCAATTTTTTTTATTGAAAGTGAATATTTAATTTTTAGAACGGAATAATAAATTGGGTTGGTAAACTTTTCTTTCTCTCTTCTTTTATTAGATTTTATGTAATATTTTAATCCCCACATTCATTTCGCATATTATCTCCTTTCTCCTATTAATATGATAGTATATAACTATAGATTCTTATGAACTTCACAAATATTATTTAATTCATAAAATTTTTTGTATATATCAATTACATAAAGAATATGTCTCGTTAAAATCTTATTAAATAAAAACTCAATAGAAAAAAACTATCTTGATCACATACGTTTTAGCCAGCCATCATAATTAATTATTCCTTCAACATATATAAAAGAAGTGACTACTATATATATCTATATACAAAATTATAGTGTATGTCAATACATGGCATGATTTGTGTGGATCATGTAAATAAATCAATACCTTATATATCCATTTCTGCAAGAGTTGCATTGTTTTTCAAAATTCGAGATAATTATAAAGAGACATCAAACTATATGTTCAATACACATTCCACATTCAATCATTAGAGAAAAATCATAATAACTATTTACTTGAATGAAACAAGTATATTCATACTCTAGATACGTAGGATCATAGTATTTCAAGCCCAATTAATAGTTGTTCAATATTCTCTTATAAAAGATCTTCATGAATATCTAATTACTCAATAACTTGGAACAATAATATTGTGCTATGTCCATGTAGAACATTTTCAGAATGTTCATTTTATTTATCATACTTGATTTTAAAACTCTTGATTATCATACTTGTCTTTATTTATTCTTCAGGAATAACGATTTGCTCATATAATCCTCCCCCTTTTAGAGGGTAATTGTCTTTAGAATCAAGTGTTTGGCCACGCTTCAAACGTGATTTAATATTATAAGCTATATTTTGTCTTTTTAGAACATCTACCCAAATAAGAGTATCTATTATAAACTCTCATAACTTTTGGTAAAATATAACAAGTATTTGGTATGCAATTATTTTCAAATGACTAATTTTGTGAACTTCTAGTTTATAGGTAGATGATATTCTCATATGATATCATTCTTCTAATTATGATTTTCTCCCCCTAATATGGAATACGCTAGTTCATCAAAGTGTTCATCAGCAAAATTCTTAACAAAGTAATATATATGACAAGTATAATTAACCAAGATGAGTAAATATTTTCTCATACATGGACTCGATCTTCTCATATTATCTTCAATAATGATTTACTAAGACATTTACATTATGTTGTTCTTGAATAATTTACTTATATGCTTCAGGCATACTAAGTCCATCAGGGACTTCATATAAGTATGTTATCAAATGATAACAAAAATAAACATGTATCAATAATCTTGTGCACTATATATATGAAAGTAATAATATTCTCCACCATAAAATTTTTTCGTAAGTAATGCCAGACTTTTATGAAGAGTCCTAACCAATACTTATTTCATAGTTCGCATATCATAATATTCATAACTACCCTTTTGGGATTAACACTTCATGTGTGTAATTCCTTATAGGAATTATGTACCCTTCAATTGTACTTTGTCAATTGTTTGAATTAACTTTTATAATTCTCATGCGAATTCTATATTATCTTGAGTCTACAAACTTTAAATCATTCTAATTCAATACTATTATACGCATAAAAACTCTTATACTTTTTCGATTCCATTCATTTGCAATCATTACCTATTATGTTCAGATCTCATAATATCACCATTTTTCAAGTATCCGCATTTCTTCCAAAATAATACATTGGTCATATTTGGAAAAATTTGTATGAGCTCATTAAGACATCGTAAACTGTAGGTTACGAGTAAATAATATTTACACTACTATTTTATCGATGCATCGATTAATAATTTTGTATTCATCCCAAAATATCACATTCGACCCTAAAATAATACTGTTGATTTTATTCATAATTTGTATTAAGTAGTACATGGAATTTATCAAATTATGAAACTTCTGATTCCATCATGAATTCATAAATCTTATTTTATTTTAATGATTTGAGATGGTCAAACTGATCATGCCAATAATAAATTGTTTAATTCAATAAACTTCTGGGTTATTGAAGAATGGTATCTCAAATTTATTTATTCGGTGCAATCCAAATAAATGGTAGTATTTATTTTGTAGAACACTAATAATAATGCATATTTCTTGTCAATTGTATCAAGATGCTGGAAAATATCATCGAGACTAAAAATAATATTCTAAAGCACTTTATCGAGAAGAATGTATTACAAATTGCACATTTTGTGAAAAGATACACTAGCTTTTTTTGGGCCTTTTAATTAGATAACTCTTATGAAGTTTTACACAATCAGTCCTTCTGGAACTTTTTACTTCAGTGTATATATTTCGACATTTATTCAATGCATATCCTCATGCATTATTCTTAATTAGAGATATTTCATCTCACAATTTATGCAATATAAAATAATAATAATAAACTTTAAATATAAGAAATACAAATAAAATAATCTTCTCCTTTGGAAAAAATTTAACAACCACAATATATGTCAAGAAAAAATCATCTGAATATTTTTTGAATAATTTTGCATCATTTGCATGTGCCATTTCAATATTATTATTATTAATACTATTACTAATATCAGTAGCATAATCTGGAAAATAAACAACATTTTCATATCCCTTTTTAGACAATGCTTAACAACAATTTAAAAGGCGCACTTCAAGTACGAAAGTATTCTCATCGATAACTATTTTATAAAATGTTACATTGTATCATCTTCCTCTTTCTCACTATTTTCACTTCTTGTGAAATTCATACATTAAGAGTTTATTAAGTCGTGATTGTGATAACTATAAGTAATATTTATATCATAGTTGTGGTCACAACTAAAATCTATTTTATAAACAAATTATAAGCTTAATGCATTCACTTTAGGGATTGACATAAAATCAATTGGTTGGGCAGTATCACTTTCATAGACTCAATTTCGTTTAGTCTCAAGAAGATGTGAGACTAATTTAATAAAACGTTCAAAAGTATCTTTCTCGATATTGCTACTACAGAACATATATGAAATATGATAATGGTAAAATATCTTCTCTATCACCACAATAAAATTTCTTTTTAAATTTTAATTGAGGAAAAATTTTAAATGTGATAGAAGATACTATTGATAAATATAAAGCTTTTAGCATACAAGTATAACCAAATACGATCGGTTTTGTATAATAACCAACTTCTGGTAGTCGCATAATTGATCTAAAATTGTATAATAACCAACTTCTGGTGGTTCATAATGAAGGTGGCTTTGATGTTATAGTTTATGTCTTCAAAATACTTGCATACTTGCATCCATATATATTTATTTAACAGTGTCTTCCAAACCACTATATATACATTCAGATGAATTTGCATAAACAATTACAAAATAAAAGTATAATTTTAAAAGTTTAAGTTTTATAATCAAGATATTAGTAAAAGAAGTACCTCTCTCTGCCTTTCGCTGGCACAATTGCACTGGAGTGTCGTGTTGGCATAGGCGATACAATGATCGATATAAAATATAAAAATTATATACATATATATATATATGTATATATAGAGAGAGAGAGAGAGAGAGAGAGAGAGAGAGAGAGAGAGAGAGAGAGAGAGAGAGAGAGAGAGAATTGAATTATAAGAATAACTAAAAGAATATATAGAGAAGAATAGAGATAAAAATATATAACTTTTTATTGATTTCTCTGTGAGGTGTAATTATAACTGAGAGGTAAGAACATATTTATAAGATTTAGAGCACACAAGAGACAGGAATAAATTACGGAAATAAATTCTATCATAATTAAAATATAATTAAAAATTTTATAAGTTAAATAGAAACATAATATCAATCTCTAAAAAATATCTATCTTTCAAAATATGTATGTATTCAAAATATTTATTCTTTAGAAGAATTATATAAAATATTAGTTAATTCATAACGAAATAAAACCTATTTACAAATTTATACCTTCTTATTATTCTACAATAAGTTTGGCGTTTTTCTTTTTCAAAAAATAACCGCAATTGAAAGTCAAATTTTGTGGCTTGGTGATGATTGCAATATTTTGCAAGTTACAACACATGTCTATTTGACCAAGACGTCACAAATTAAATGTCATTTTCTTCACCTATTGAAGTTAAAATAGCACTAATAATGAAAATACATAAATTAATACCTTGTGATTAGCAATTGATATTCTTTTTTTATTGGCAAATATCAATTGATATTGTTGTTCACATCAATTCGGGTGAATACTATATATATATATATATATATACAAATATATATTTACAAGTCAGTTGTTGAAATTGTTTATTCTCTTTTATGTTTTCTTAATTTTTTGTTTACTACATAATAAAATGATTATAATCATCTTTGAGTATTGTTAACGAAGTATTCTCTAAATTGTAAGAATTGAATCTTCTTAATTAAAAGGTTCAGTACGACTCCAACTTAATGCATAGTTTAACTTTTTCTTTTTTATAAAATTATAGATTACTTATTAATATTCCACCAAAAATAACACTCCTTATATATAAATATATAATTTTTTAAAAATCTCTAGATACTAAAAATTTTATTTTCTATTTAGATATATTGTTTTGATATATTACTTTTCTTTTTAACTTATATAAAATAAGTATTTTAGGTAAAAAAAATTCAAATTTAATTAATTAATCCAACAGACAATTGGATACAGATGAGCCTAATATTATTAATGTTTTATTTTATGTTCATATATTGATACACAATAATTATTAGATGATTTACATGATTCTCAAGCACACTTTAAAATTTTCTTCGTCTATTTATTTTTATTTTGTCAAATTATGATTTAAATAATTATGTGATTTTTTTTTTCTTTTCATGTCATAATATGAAATCAATGTTGTATTTAAGAGTTAGAAGGAATTCAACCTTTCATTTAATTGTTAGAAGCCCAACTATTAATGAAAATGTAGTATTAATGAAGGACATTTTAGTTCATGTAAAAAAATTACATGATTTTTTTTAATTTTTCTTTAAATACTAAAAATTTTTGTGTATAATAAGCAAAGAAAATAGAGGGAAAAGTTGATATTAACATTTTAATGTACAATAAGGAAAAAATGTAAATAACAGATGAATATCCACATCAATTGATATTGAAAAATCATGTTATATATCCAATCTATAACGATACGTTTGGTACACTATAATTGAATGACTTTTTCCAATTTATCTTTTCATTTCAATATTTGATATTCAAAAACAGAAGTTGGAAAGGTAATTTTATAAAGTTATTTATAGAAGAAACTAAAAAGGCTTTTCTATATTAAAACTTATGAAAATGTCTTTCTATGAGAGGTGGGAAAGGAAAAATATATTATATGTCTATTATACTCTCACAACATTACGAGAAAATATTAATGTATAGTTATTAATTTTATTCATAGAAAAAAAATATGCTATACTTATGTGAATTGTAATTAACATGAAAAAAAAAACTTATAACTAGTGTAAAAATTTTATTTTTCTATTTTACTATTTCTTTACTTATATGTTATATGTGTGTGTGTCAAAATATAATAAAATTTTACAAATTACAGTGTATGACTTAAATGTCTTGATATTATTATTGTTAAATATTATTTAACAATAATAATATCAAGACATTTAAGTCATATAGTGTAATTTGTAAAATTCTATTATATTCCGATCTATATATATATAAATGTGTGTATGTATATATATATATGTACATATACATATATGTATCTATATAAATATAGTATACTTATATTAGGATTCCAATTTCCTTCTCTCTCCTCTCCTAAAACTCTAGAGACTTCATTCTTAATTTCTAAGATTTTTTATTTATTTTATTAATCAAACATTTTCTTTGGTTAATTTAATCCTCTCACATACTAACAAAAACAATATCTCCACTTTCTTCCCCACTTTCTCTTCTACTTCCTAATTGTTAGTTTTGAACAGTTTTTTTCCTCTACTTTATTAATCCAAAATCAACTGAATCTCCGATTCTAATTTAACTAAGGATTCGTTTGATAAAATTGAAAATGAAGTTTGAATTATTTAAGTTCTAATTCTTTGAAAATTGAAGTTTGAATCTGAATACTGAATTAATTAATAAGTGGTAATTATATGCAAAATGTTATAATAATTTGACAAACAAAATATATATATATATATATATTAAGACTTTAGACTTCATAAATAAGATAAAAAATTTCACTTAAAATTTATAACTACAGTTAAACACATCTTAAACAATTAAGTGATTTGAAAAAATTGTTATCAAATGCACTTAAATACTAAGTACTTAATAATGTAAGTTATCAAATACGCTTAATTCAATAAGTTCTTAATTAACTAATTTTAAGACGTAAATTAATTTAACAAACAAGGCCTAAAATTCTTTAATGTTCAACTCAACTTAATTAAACATATTATCATGGTTTCTCACTCCTATTTCTGTTGTTTAAACTCTATCTATTTATAAGTCTTCTCAATTTTGATTAAATGCTCTATAAAATTTTAACTCAATTACTAGTTTGCAGTGTTTCTCTTTGTCCTCTACCTTGGAATCATAATTTTGCTTTTTTTTTCCCTTATATTTTATTTTAATAAAATTGAAGACCACGAGATAGTTATTCATTCCTATTTTTTCCTAATTTCAATTTTAATTCTATTATCATTTTTAACACTTATAGCAACTAATCCATAGTAATTGCCTTCTTTTTAAGAGTCTCTACGTTTTCTATTTATTTCTTTTTTCATATATTTTTTAGGGCACTAATAAGTATTATTCCTTGTGCAGACATTTTTTTTTTATTATTATCTAGTGCAAGCATGTTGCACAGGAAAAGATATCACCAAAGATTTGTATAATTTCAATAGAAGAAATATCATAAAATTAATGATTTGCAACAATTTCTTCTTTTTCATGTATTTTAACTTGAAGCTCAACATCCTAAAATCTCTCTTTAGTTTAGAAATAGATGAAGATATATATATATATAATTTCCTATGCAATGTTATCGATGTGCAAAGTAGTAAAAAAAGTTTTAATATATTGGTTTTTTTTCTTACAATATTGAATTTTTAAAATTTTATCCAATCTTCCATACTTTAGAAAAGGTTTTTCTCTTTAAAGTGTTTTTTCAATATTTTTTTAAACATTGGGTGGTAATAATTTGGATGGTTTTAGAAGAGTTACTTTTATATTTGTAAGCTTTATAAATGATTCAAATCTTGGAGATACAATTTTTAATAGACAATATTAAATTTTAAAATTTTTTAATAATAATATGAAGAGCAGTGACAATATGAAGAAAAAATCTACCATCTCAAAGTGCATACTAATAATTACTTTGCAATTTAATGAAGTATATGACATCTGTTTCATAATGTTGTAGTGGAAACATATTTTTATTTTTTAGTATCTTTTCGGATTTTTCCTTTTTTTTTTTTTTATGAATTTAGCTTTGATATTTAAATAAATCATTTGTCATTTGATCCAATTTCTATGATTGGTCTAAGGTATTAATCTATCTATGTATATATATATATATATCCCGAAAAGCTAATCATAGGTTCTTCTCTCCATCGGAACAATAAGGCCGTTATGCTCATTACTAAACTTGTTGAAGAGATGAAATATAACCAAGGTATATCTTTTTGATCCGAGGTTGAATCGATCATCAGAAGAAGAATTAGGCCGTTGACACAAATAGTTCTTGGGAGAAAATTGAGTTATTTGGGCCCTGGAGGAGTAACAGGGCGAACTGCTAGTTTTCGGATACGAGATATTTTCAATAATAAAAAAATTGTTGGTGTCTAAAATTATACATTTTCTTTCTCTTTTAAAAATAATTATGCTCTAAATGATATACATAAGAGCTTTCGGTCTTAACTCTCATGGAAAAAGAGAAAATAAAAAATCAGAGGCATAAAAGGAAAATTTTACCTTTGCATGATTTTTTCCTCTTTAGTGACCTTTTGGGTATCAACCAAAGTACAATTTAATTTATGTATTAAATTTTACGGTATTTTAGTTGCTCCTTGGTCTATTTTTAAATAATATTTATCATTTTTTAAGAAACAAAAATAAAATATTATTACATAGATACTATAGACAAATTTTGATACTATAACGATCTTTTTTCTATTACAAAATGCTATCCTTGTGCATAAATGTAGTATGCTAAATTTCCAATTTTCCCTTCATTTTCAAGATAGCACATGAAATATATTTCTCTATATTTTCATTTTTTCTTTGTATAAATATAGGTTCTAGAGATATTAAATTTTTATCTTTTGTTAACATTTTTGCACAAAAGTGTTTCACTTAATATTCTACATTTTTTTCTTTTAGTTATTATTTTTATCATTTTGTAAGTGATAGATTATAGCTTTTGAAGTTTTCATTTAAATTAATTATAGTTATACTCTTTTCTCATTTTTGTGTTTTTATTTGTGAGGAAAGCATACCAATATAGAATTACTGATGACATACATAAGACATTCTTTTTTTTTTTTTTTTTTATGCGAACTTATATTATCTACTGATACAAAAAATTTCCTATGAACTTGAAAATTTCTTATTAGAGTTGTTTATAGTTCTTTTCATATTTTTTTTGTATAATCTAATTATAATTTATGGGAATAATGTATTTTTTATATATTTACTTGACACTTTTTTTGGAATTGGAATCTAAATAATGGAATTTCTTTTAATTGTTTACGGGGATCTTCTTATTTTTAATTTTGATAAATAGGAGTTAAAGATATATATTTTTCAAGAAATAATAATACATTATATGTCACACATAAAAAGTTATAGAATATATTTTGAAGATTAGATTTTAATAACATATATTTAAGATGGAATCAATATTCACGTATAATTTGTAGAGATTAGACATTTTCCATATTACATGTACATATAAATAAAATAACACATTATTTTTAATTTTTAAACAATTTATAATTCCTTTACTTTTATAAAACTAACCCGTGCATGTATATATATACACACACATTAATATATCTAGTACAAACTATGAGGGCACAAGACATATTTAGAATTTTAGATAAAGTTTATAAGATCTTAAATTTGAATTTACATTTTTATTTCAAACAATTCAGATCACTAACTTTCATAAAATTCAACACTCCTATCATTGCATAATAGTATATAAGATCTTTTAAGATACACATATACTCCATCTAATTAATAATAATGGTCATTTTTTGAAGTTATATTTTGTTTCAAAATAAATGTTTTTAGTACCTTCAAAGAGCCTTTATTATAATTTTTCTAATTTTGTCTTCTTCTTTTCTCCTTGTTTATTTCTCTCATCTCTATTTCTTGTATTGCTCTCTCTATATATTTATGAGGCACATAAAAGACAATTTGTGTAAAATATACGTCATTGATTTCTAAACTCTCAATATTTGTACAATGAGTTATAATGACACTTATTTTAATTAGAGGGAGTATTAAATATTCTAAAAATAAGGAAAATTGAAACAAAATTTGTTTTATACCTTTAATTAATGAGGAGAAATAATATATTTTAAGAATTGAAAATTAAAATGATTACTTAACTATGTAAAGTAGATTAACAAATTTTTTAAAAAAATACCAGATTTTTTATTTTTATAAAGTAAATCTATAAAACAATTGAAATATACTATATGTTTTATGGAGTTTTGGTGGGTCAGTGGGGACACGTGTCCTAGATGCTTCGCTCTAGATCGGTCTATATATGTGTGTATCTATATATATACCTTGATGACTTGTACATTATAAATATCAATGTTTAAATATTTTAACAATTATAATATCATAAACATTTAAGTCATATACTGTAAAATTTTATTCTATTCTAATATTGAATAACAATTTTACTAGACAGAAAAGTAATCATCATTATATTCTGACTTCTTCATCAAAACAATAGAACTGAAAGATGATCTGAATCTATTCAGGATGGCAAGGATTATCCCATTTTATTTTACCGTACAAATGTGTTGTAAATGGATATATGAACCTTTGAATTATATTAAGTGGATAATGTCTTTACTTATAAAAACAAAGAAGACAATATATATTTTTTGTTAAAAAGGAAGACAATATACTAATTACATAAAAAATTTAGATATTAATACTATATATAATGTGGTTTAATATGGTTTAGATGGTTCATATGCCCCTCGTAGATCAAATCAATAACATAATTTTCTAGATTGATATTAATATCTCCCTTTAAAAAAAAATTGTTTCTTTAGAGGGTCCTTAAAAAAATTGGTGTTAATTAATAACATTAATTAATTCTTCTTACACCACTCGTGAAAAAGGTTAATTTGGATAAGATAAGAGGATAAATAAATACCAAAAAGAAAAGAAGAAGGAATGCAATTTTGGACCATCTTGGAACTGAGTTTACGGAAATACCCTTACCAGCCTTATCTTCGAAGGCTACATCTGGAACTGCAAGGAAAGAATCCTGGCCGTTGATTGGCAAGACGAAACAGCCACGTAGCAGTTTAACGGTTAAAAAAAATATGTACAAAAATATATTTGGCATGATTATATTTTATTTTTATACAAATAGGAAAACATAGAAAATAAGCCTAAAAAAATTGTTAATACGCAAATACAAAGAGCAAAAACAGGTTATTTTGCCATTGGAACTCACCCATTTCTCTCTCTCTTTCCCATTTCTCTCTCTTCAATTCGCAGAGATTTTTCTCTCTGCTTTGTTTATAATCATCATCTTTTTCTGATCTCACGATCTTGTTCTGATCAACCCATTATATTTGGTGAGTTTTTCTCTACTGTTTTCTTGATTATCTAGAGGAGTTCTGCATATGGTTTGATTTTTTGGGTAAATTCAATTCTGATGATGGTTTCTGCACATATATAGAAATCCCAATGCATGCATTAGCCTGTGAAAGACAGATTTTTTCTGGGCTTCTTTTGGATTGTTACCTTGATGATCGTTGATCATCGAAGTTTTGCTTATTTGGCTCACAATTAGGGATTTTTTTGGGGGAAAAATTGAAATTTTCTCCTTGTTGGTGCAGGCTGCTGTTTGCTGTCAATTTGTTGCTTATTATCTGGGGTAACTATCAAAGGTGGAAGCTTTAGGAGCCCCGGATCTTTTTGATGTTAAAAAGGTGAGATATTCACATGGGTTCTATTTGCTGCTTTCTAATTGCATGTGCCTCTGGTTACTAGGATGACCCACCAAGAATTCATGGAGAAATAGGATTGACTCATGGTTCTGGATTGTGCATGGAGATATGGGTTTCTTCTAATTTTTGGCTTTCATTTGATGTCTGCAGATGTTATTTGAAAACCTTTAAATTTCAAAAACAAGGGTAAGAAGCCAATGTGGTTTTAAATCAAACTGGAAATATAGATATTCACATGCGTGCATACTAATTCTGTGTTATATAATAATTATTGTGTTTACCTTGTTTCTTATAAACCTTGAATTTTTTGGAGGAAAGGGTTTCTTATGAATTTTTTACTTTGAGCTATAGCCCTAGTAATTGCATTATTTGGTCCACTAGAGGACCAGCAGGGTCTTAATGTTTACTCCTGTTAAAAGCAAGAAAGGAGAAAGCATAGAAATTGAAGTCTGGATATATGCATGGCCAAGGTCAGACGGTTAGTCTATCCTTATAAGGTATACCGTGGCTGAACTCCTTGGCAATCTTGAATTGTGTGTAGTAAGATGAGCCGGCTTTTGGAGTTCATGTCAGGAAGGAACTAGAAGTATATGGGCCACATAATTAGCCTGCAGATTGTGTGTGCCTCAGATGCTCAACTAGACTAATTGGCCAGCCTGGGTAAGCTCCCACTGACAGAAGAATGAAGACAGGAAATGAAGAGTGTCTTTTCTGCTCCTAAATACCTAAATGATCAGTTATGAAGAGTGTCATTATATAGTTAACATTAAGAAAAATAGTTTTTCCAAATATTATGAATAAAACTATTTTAAACTTAAGAAACAAATTAACTAAAAACTATGAAAAAACAGGACATGGGTGGTTAAAATTGAAAGAAGGAAATGTGTAGCTGCATATTTATGGAAATTATACTGGGAGTAAAATAAGAAAAGAAGTTATTATCTAATGTGTATGTCTTTGGACCCGTGTCTTACTTTCATGGGCTCACTCAATGAGTTACAGTGGTTTCTTTCTCGGACATCAATATTTATCTTCTTTTCTGGTTAAATTAATTCGTCATGGTGTACAAAGAGTAGTTACTGTAAATTACTTTGAGGATCAGACAATAAACTGTTTCCACAATCTACAAGTATTTTGATGGATTGCATACTTCAAAAGGGTGCATGGTCTCTGAACTCTGACGAGCTATTTTGTCCCAAGCTTCGACATTTCCTGTCAATCTGCACTTCCTTTTGCTCAAAAGGAGAGGCCTGCCAAGTCTTCCTCACATAACCTGATAGATGAGTGAAAGAGCTATAAAGCATTAGACCTGCATGCATGAACAAGCTTGCAACACGGAGATGGCTGTGTCTTCTTGGTTCCTTTGGCGCATGAAGCACCAACTCTTATAGGCCCCATCTCTTCTGAAAATTGCCAGCTTTAAACTGTCACACCAAGACAAGCATCCATCTGATATGGAGTCTGTCTCCTTGTTGGCTTTCTGATGAAACTTTGTCCTCGACCAGCCACAATAAAAGGAGAATCTTCTGTTACATGACTTCCCATCTCCATGCAGAAGTTGCATTCTCCAATATTTAACTTGTATAACTCTCAAACAGTAAAAAGATTATTATTCTTGTTGATTACTAAAATTTTTGTTAGTTTTTGAAAAAAAGGCAATGTGCGAGCACAGAACCGGTGGCAAATTTTCCATGTCGTGGTGTTGATCTTCTGGTTTCTATTTCCCTTAGCAGAAGCCAAGAAAAGGTTAGGTGTGGGCCCAGGGGGTGGGGTTAAGGAGGACAAAGAAACAAGGTTTCGAACACAAGTTGGTGTTTGCATTTCTTCTAACACATTCTTCACGTGAGTCTGTTTTTGCAGATGTCCTTTTATGTGTAGGTAATAGTACATAACTATGGAGGACTACTAGTTCTTCACTACGTCAACGAGTTTAGGACAAAGAATCAAGGTTTCGAACACAAGTTGGTGTTTGCATTTTTCTTCTAACACATTCTTCACGTGAGTGTTTTTGCAGATGTCCTTTTATGTGTTGGTAATAGTACATAACTATGGAGGACTACTAGTTCTTCACTACGTCAATGAGTTTAGGACAGAGAATCAAGGTTTCGAACACAAGTTGGTGTTTTCATTTTTCTTCTAACACATTCTTCACGTGAGTCTGTTTTTGCAGATGTCCTTTTATGTGTAGGTAATAGTACATAACTATGGATGGAGGACTACTAGTTCTTCACTACGTCAACGAGTTTAGGACAAAGAATCAAGGTTTCGAACACAAGTTGGTGTTAGCATTTTTTTTTCTAACATATTCTTCACGTGAGTCTATTTTTGCAGATGTCCTTTTATGTGTAGGTCATAGTACATAATTATGGAGGACTACTAGTTCTTCACTACGTCAACGAGTTTATTTAGGAAATGTGGTAGCTTTGCTAGTGTGATGCCCCCACTTACTATGAAATCGTCTTTGCTTAGATCTACTTCCCCTCCCTGATTCATCAACAAAAAGGGAAAAACTTCACTCCCCTGTTAATAAATGTCACTAACAGGAGACATATGCTGAAAATTCCCTTATTGGTGAGTAGTTTGCATGTTTCTGTCCTGCCTGAGTTTTTATTCTCTATCTGACCAGATTGCTTAGATGTAATCTTTGTGGTAATGATGTTGCTTTGCTCGCATGTTTCATTTGTATTATTTGGACTATTAGGGAACATTTGACGCTTCTTAGTTGTTTAGTGAACTAATGCTTGGAGGTAGCTTAAGCATTTTGGTAGGTGAGAGCTGGTCTCTTATATTATTTTCTTCACGAAGCTATTGGACTTGCTGAAATTGAGTAAATGACATATGATAAATGACTTCCACTTACTGTTTGCATCTCTGCAGGCAAAGTCCACTAAATATTTTTCTGCAAAATGGGTCAAAGGAATATGCACATGATTGATTTGGAAACAGATCAGCAGGGACAAGACTTCATGCACCCAGAACCATGCGTCTTCTACAGTGGCATGTCAAGTTTTCCACAGCCTAATGTGCACACAATTGTACCTGCTCCCGGAAGACCTAATAACTACGATGTGCATCATTTGCCGGAGCATCATGAAAGTGCTTTATTCTATGGTATGGGTCAGTACAATCAGTATCCAGCTGCTAATCTTGACCCGAATGTTGCTTCATCATCCAATCATTACACTCCATACTTGGCTCCTCCATCTGCTCCCAGAGATTTCCCTGTCCCAGTAAATCATGGGACACATGACCAGTTGCCCTTCTCAAGTAGTCATAGGTTGGTTGGGATTCCTATGGACAGCTATGGAAGGGGCCATCCCTTCATGGAGGGTGTTAGAGGCCCATTCAAGAGAAAGAATGCTGAGGGGTTTCCATGGAGTTTCCCGTACTGTGATTCGTTGGCAGGCTCTAGTTCATCTGTTGCTCCAATGAACACAAGGCCGCTTGAATCTGATGCAGCTGTTACAGACGCTGCCCCCTTTGCACCACCTGAGTATGTAGGGAATGACACTGCATCGTTAATGGAAAGTGGAACGCACAGAAGTGTGCGAAACAGATCTGCAGTCATTGGTCCAGATGCTGTAATGACACAAAATGCAAATCCTCTGATTCAAGGAAATTATGTGAATCAACCTTTTCAATTACCTGGAAATCCTTGGGTGGGGCTACAATTTAGCAGTAATGGTAGGGATGTCAACAGTGTAGCATGGAATCAACCATCCAACTTACCCTATCTACATGGTAACTTCTGCAATTATTCATTGTCTTGCTGTGGTTTATTTTCTTCCTGCTGAATGATTTCAGGCTTCTGGAGTTGATCTGTCTTGAGCTCGGTCCTTCTTAAGGAATAATATCTCAGTTTTATGCTTGTTTCATTTGCCTTTGAATTATATCTGACTTATTGGGAAACAAATCTGATAACTGATATCCTATTGGAGCAGAATCCAATGTTTGACAAGTATGGTATCAGCTATTCTGAATCCATAAGCTCACACCATCTCTTATTTTTCCAGCTAGCATCAACGGAAGTTGTGTGGATGTAGGTAACATGGGTGTACAAGGTTATCAAGTAACAGCTAATAGAAGTTCAACTGGTTTCCTGCATACTCCAATTCCTCAAGGGCACCCTAGCATGCATCATCCACCGCTGCCTATACAAGGGGTTAGAGGCCATAATATGAACTTCCCTTCGCCACTAGTGACCTCTCGTAGATTCTCAACCAATAGCACTAGCATAAACTCTTTCCAAGCTGTTGGGGAGGCAGGGCCAAGATATATGGGGCCTGTTCCCCCAACTGGCTTCCGGTTGTACCGGCCTCATCGCAGGGATGTTGCTCCTGAGATGAATGCTAGGCATCGTGCCGTTCCTCACTTGAGAGTATTGCCTGAAGATGTAAAACTTTTTCTCTCCTGTTTGTTGATCTCCACTGTGATATTGGCTAATACCGCCAGTTTTTTCTATTTATTTTTTAATCTATGCTATCTGATGTTGATTGTGTGCATTCAGGGGGTTGCGATGCTTGAGGTTCCTGGTTACCATGAAGTAGCTGATTCTCCTGATCAGCATAGAGATATGCGTCTGGATATAGATCACATGTCTTATGAGGTAACCTGAGAAAGTTGATGAAAAGTTGATGAAAGTCTCTAGTCTCTCGTCTAATATCACACTATCATAATTCATTTACAAGTTTGACGTGCAATCCCATTATTTAATCTGTCCCTCGAAGGCAATGATATTGATCTTTTGAAATACCTTTCAGGAACTTCTTGCATTAGGGGAACAGATTGGCAGTGTGGGTACTGGGTTATCGGAAGATGCCATTATCAGCAATTTGAAGACCAGATCATTTGCTTCTTCAGCTAATGCCAATATGGATGAGGATCTGTCTGCAGATGAGGAAGTTGATTTCTGTGTCATATGCCAGGTACTATTTCTCAACAAATGACCTAACTGAGGTTATAACTTCTTGAATACCATATAAAGCAAGCATGTTTTCCTCCCTCATAATAGCACAGGCATCGCATTATTTAGTGGATAAAGCTTCCAGCTTTACTTTAGGCGGAAGATAATAGATTATTTACGCATAACATCTGCCTTTTTTTAGAATGATTACAAAGATGCAGAAAAGATCGGCACTCTTGAATGCAGTCACGAGTATCACATAGATTGCATAAAGAAATGGCTGATTGTGAAGAACACATGTCCAATCTGCAAATCCACAGCATTGAGTGCAGAATGAAAGGATTTGTGAATACAGAGGCAGACAGGCAGGCTTTCTAATGGTGGAGAATCTATTTAAATAACTTTGCCTTTTGGTTCTCTTACTACTAAGTATTTATTGTTCAAAAGGAAGGGAATTTTTTGTTAAATGTATTCTAAATATATATATATATTATATGTATATACTTGCAGAGATATGAGCAACAGTCAACAATGTCGAAAAACATTAAACTTGTTGGCTCTCTCTGTAATGTCTCTCTGTGAATTCTGTACAGACTTTTTTTTTCTTTTATTCTGAAGGAAATCTGTTGTTGAAATTGTCCATCCAATATGCTGCTGCTGCTGCTGCTGCTGCAACTGTGTTTAGGATTCCTTAGTATATATATATTTTATGCATAGATGAACTTTTTTGAACATATTAGAATGTACTTTTAGAGTTTAGGGATATCTTCATTGATTCTCTTGACAACATTAGTTCTCTCTCTGGTGCTAATCTAGAATTTCATGCTGTTTGAGTTTCGTGAATATCTGGTCCCCAGAGTTGAAAGTTTTTTTAGTCTATTTGAATAGAGTTTGATTTTGAGCTTTTTCCTCGTATTTTATAAAAGTTAGTTTGCTTGGTAAGAGGAAATGAATGCAGGATACAATTACGGAGTGAGTGAATCAGTCTCGGATGAAATGTTGGAAATGCATTTGTGTCGTGTCGGGGTTGAATGCGGATTATTTTGAATGTGGTATAGCTAACACGATCAAAAGGGGAATTAATGCGGATTATTTTGAGTGTGGTATAGCTAACACTAACACGATCAAAAGGGGAATTAATATGTTTTATGAAAGATTTAAGGTAATAATTTAATAGTAGAAATATTAGCTTACAAGATCAAAAAGGGGAATTAATATGTTCTATGAAAGATTTAAGGTAATATAATATTTTTTATTTAAATTAAAGGTTGACTTCGAATCACATTTCTTAAATAGAATAAAAAAATATATACATTATCAGATTTTTTATTCAATATTTAATATGGAATCTCTTGAATTAAGAGATTATTAAAATTAAAGTGATTATTATTTACAAAAAACTCGATCACGTACTTGATTATATGCTCAGTCATATGATAGATCAAACTTAAACCCTAAATCAGGGGCAAAGCCAAACATGGAGGTTTGGAGGGCCAAAATTCATTCAAAAATTTGATTGAGTGTTTAACTAGATAAAAAATGACCAAGACGTGTGCTATAACAACAATAATTCTTCCACAAAATAGTTTAACTTAGTCTTGATGATATTAATTTATTGATAAATAATTGTCTGTACATTTTTAAAATATTATTTTAAAGCAATTTTAAATTTATTGATATCAAGGTATTATTATAGACACTTGATAATTTACTCTTAATTTATTTAGGTTCAAACAATGAAAATGTTAACCTTTTCATATAAAATTAAAAAAAAAAGGTCATTTTGTATAAGATTTTCTAGTTATTATAATATGATCTATATATTGCAATCAAATTGGTTCCTTATAAGTCTAATGAAATATAAGGATTACTATGAAAATGGTGAATTAAGTGATCGAATTGGTCTAAAGATCAAAATGACCTCTCCATCTAAAAATAAATTTATTTTTCTTTTTATATAGATAATAAAGGGATTTAAAAAATTTGAGGGGGGCCATGGCCTGCCCTAAACTAATTGATTATCGGACTCAAACCCTGTTTGTTTGGATTACTAAATGACATGATCAATTACAAATTCGGTCACATGATAGACCAAACTCAAACTGATTCATTGAATTAAGAGAAATAAGTTGAATTAAGAGAAGAGATTGGTAAAACTAGACCCTCATGCACTCAATCACAATTATAATCACATAATTGGAGGAAAATTCTATGCAGTTCATGATGTATTGTGACTTGTAATAAGCCATATTACCCTTCTAATTGTTCTCCTCTTCATAATGGAAGACATAATTAACATGAAGACAAAATTAACAATAAATTCAATTTTGTATCATTTCCTGTAATACTTTTTATAACATTATTAATATAATACATTTTATAAATAAAAGTTACCAAATAGAAGACAAATCAAATCACAAAAAGAAAAGATAAATCTTAAAAGAAAATATCTTATTATAAGATTTTTATGAAATATTACTATATATCCTTTCATACTGGGGCTGAGGAAAGGAACTTAGTGCATCGCGTGGGATCACAGGAGAAGGAAGACTATTGAAGCTATTCTCATATCAATTTCCATAACCAAAAAACACAGAAATATGAGTACAACAAGGTATAGGATTTTCATATGCAAAAGAAATCCATTTCCTTTACAACCTGTTGTTTGAAAAGTATGCTCAAGATCAATACAATATCAATCTCCCCACCTCCCCCCCCCCCGGGTGGCAGGGAACTCATCTGCTTCATATATCATCAAAAGATTAGAAGGAAAAAAGAAAATGCCAGATGAAAAACAGAAAAGAAGCTTTCACCACCATGTAAATAATAATAGTTACTTTACGATTTAACCCAACAAATAAAAGATCAACCCTAAAGAAGATGTATCATCATACAACAGCAGGATAAACCACAGTAAAACAATAAAGCAATACAAGTTGAGAAAGATGGGTATTCTAATCAACTAGGTATTTGTTTAGGAATCTGCATGATGCATTCTCTGAGGTAAAAAAACCGAGAGCCAACCTTTTGCAAATGCATCAAAAACAGCTGAAAGCACATCAATTGAAGGAACTACCAAATGATACTAGATTGAATAATCTAGTATTGGCTAAGTTGTTAGACAGAACAGCAACCAACTTTTTTCACAGCTGAAACATCATCCTTAACATCGATTGTTTTCCCTTTGGGTAATGCTGAAGGATCATCTCCAACCTCAAGTGCTTTCCTACTGACCACATGATGTATCTGAGTAAGTACTTCAGTAAATGCATTTTCAACATTCATCGATTCCAGTGCTGATGTTTCCATGAAATACAGGTTCTCTCTCTCAGCATAGGCCTTTGCATCCTCTGTGGAAACAGCACGCAAGTGTCGCAAGTCGCCCTTATTTCCCACAAGCATTATTACAATGTTTTGGTCTGTGTGATCCCGAAGCTCTTTTAGCCATCTTTCAACATTCTCGAAAGTTACATGTCTAGTGACATCATACACAAGCAAAGCACCCACAGCCCCTCGGTAGTATGCGCTCGTAATTGCACGGTACCTTAAGCCACAAAAGAGCATAACTCCTCTATTAGTATAAACTACTCATTAATTATTGTATATCAATTGCAATATCTTCTTTTCTTATCGAAGTATGCATTATCTAGAACACCAGCGAAAGAAATGTTGCACTGCATTCGCATGTTAATCGGCGGATTAGCCCCTACATTACCCCCCACCTCAGAAACAGGGAAAAAAAAAAATGCAAGCCTACTCCCTACATACATCTCAATTTTGATCCACTGAACCAAATTTCAAAGTCTCTGAAAGCACATGAAAAAGGAATATTATATTTCAGATCAAGAAGTGCCACATACAAAAAGTAAAGTAGGTACATTATTAAAAGGATCCAGGGAGCAATCTATGTAGTTCTCCAGCAAAAAGATAGGATTTTTAAGGACAAAAGAATTTTCAAAGATCTTGGTCTTTTAAGTGGGGGAAAAAGAAGATATATGTCCTAATAAAACTGCTTTTTTGATTCAAGATTCCAAGAATGTGACACCAAGACAATGACTTGAAATTTACTAAGTTCCGCCCTTTACAAGACTTTGAGGTTATGCATGTGCAATCTTTTATTCACTGCAAATAAAAATCCATGCACCAATGATAGAATTTCCTGAACATGTGGATGAGAGAGTGATCCAAGGATCAATAAGCCAATCAATCCACCAATTAACAGCCATCAAGAACATATAAACCACAACAAATAATGCATAAATTGACTCTACTTAACTCAATAGAAGACAACTTATCGGCTACTAATTACCACATTTTCAACTATAGCTATTTGCAATAAATCCCAGAAAATAATACACATTCACATCACCAATGTAGCTTTGGACAACCCTTGAACTCTACTCAGACATTCCAGAAAGTAGGGATAAATACTCAGCGCACAGTAAAGACTCCAAATTAATTCATAGAAAAAAAAGATTCCAAATTCTAGTCTTTCTCCCATCCCAACAATGAAAGCAAACTTGGAACTTGCAGAGGGATAAGTTTCATTGATGAAGCAATTGTACCCGAAAGATATAGCTTAAGCTTACAAATAATCTACAAGCATTAAAAAAAATACTCCCTAAATCCATAACTTATGTAGGTTTACCAGAAATGCCAGAAAGGGTAAACTCCATACAACCCCCCCCAAAAGAAAAGAGAGAGTAAGAAGAAAAGTAACAGAAGTAACTGAAAAATACCGTTCTTGACCAGCGGTGTCCCAAATCTGGGCCTTGACAATCTTGTCATCAACGCGAATACTTCGGGTGGCAAATTCGACACCGATGGTTGACTTAGACTCAAGATTGAATTCGTTACGAGTGAATCTAGACAACAGATTCGATTTCCCGACGCCGGAGTCTCCGATTAAGACCACCTTGAACAAGTAATCATAGTCATCGTCTGCCCGGTATCCTCCCGCCATCGAAACTCAAAATATCAACAATAGACAGGAAAATGATACAATCATCAATCTATGCGTCTCGAAACTGAAATTCTAGTTTGAAAGGGCAAGATTTGGAGAAACCCTAACTCTAGAAAAGAATAAAATTGGGAGAAAAGCGTGGAAATTGGTGAATCAAACAGAATGAAGTGAAGTTTTCTACTTATGAAAAATTGGAATTTGAAGAGAGCATCAGAGAGTGTGCAAAGTGAAGCTGCAAGTAAAAGTAAAGAAAGAAATTTTAGTGAATCATTTCAGCAAGCACGACGTCCTCTGCAAGTAAAACGGGGGGTTTCGCATTGAAAAAAAATAAATAAATAAAAAGGTAAAAGCCCCTGAGCCCTTGAACTTTTTCAAATTTTAGTTTTGAACTCTCAATTTTAAAATGGTAAGTATTGAGTCTTACACTTTAATAATGTATCAAAATCGGACCTTCCGTCCATTTTGACCGTTAACGAATCAATGGTAAAATAAGTCAGATGGTATAATTAGAATTTCACTTACAAAATTTTCTTTTAATTCTTTAAAATCTAATAGAATTCAATTAGGTCCATATTTTCAATTATTAACTCTTTTAAGGATCTAATGTATCAAAATCGGACCTTCCGTCCATTTTTGACTGTTAATGAATCAATGGTAAAATAAGTCAAAGGGTATAATTAGAATTTCACTTACAAAATTTTCTTTTAATTCTTTAGAATCTAACAAAATTCAATTAGGTTCATATTTTCAATTATTAACTCTTTCAAGGATTTAATGTTAATTTATGAAAATTCTATCAATTATTAACTCTTTCAAGGATCTAATATTTCAGTCCAGTCTTTTGTTTTTCTAGATGAGCATGATTATATTGATCACAGTTATTTGTATGAAACAAATGAATTATTTAAATCAAAAGTTGAATTGGTTGAACGAGTAAGAGAAATAGCTAAGGAAGTGAATACATAATTGATTGTGACTCGATATAATTCAAAAAATTTAATTGATTGTTGACCGTATGTCACTATTGATTGCGAACATGGAGAAAAAATAAAAAAGAAGGCAAAAGGAGGCAAAAGACAATGAAATTCCTGTAAAGAGATGGGCTTTGTATGGAGCAATAGAAATGTGATTGTCTTTTTAAATTAAAAGGCGAACAATCAGTTAATGGAAAGTATTAGATATTAACTATATAGAATGGGAGGTGCACCATAAAATATGTGTCTATTCTCACAGCCACGCTTAGGCGATACGATTGACGAACGACCTGTTAAAGATGGTTGAGGAATTCACCAATTGTCATATGCAACCTAAGAATATATTGGAGAGTGTGTGTGGAGATAATAAGGAGTATGATGTGAGGTATGCTTTATTACAATAATTTTATGTTGTTTATGTTAATAATTTGAGATAGTTTTCATACTTATTAATTTTTTGTGTTTTTGTTTCACTGCTCAAACTATATACAATGCATGTGCCAAGATGAAGAAGAAGAGAATGCAGGGACGTAATACAATGGAAGAAGTATTGCATTTTATGTGCTATTCAGGATTATTCTTGCTACTATAGAAACCGTGACGAGAGCAATGTCCTTAGTGATATTGTTGTTGCGTACCTGATATCCATTAAGATTTTTTCGAGGTCATGACCTTATGTACTAGTGTTGGACACAACATACAAAACAAACAAGTGAGTTTCATTTGTAATTAAGTTTTTTATAATTATGTTGTAGCCATGTTTGGAATGTTAGTTTTTAAAGTTGCGTTTTATGGTAGTATATTGTTTAGTTGATTTCACATTTTGTATTATTTGTTAGGTTTAGATGTTAATATTGTCTTAAATATATTGATTGTTTGGTGGAGTTATATTAGTTTAGTTTAGTCTAATTTGAATATTTTAGTATATACTTAAATTTATAATATTTGAATTTGTAAATTTGTGTTTAATCTTAGATTTTTAGTTGCTATTATGTTAGTTTTTTTAGGTTATTTATTAGTGTAGTTTAATATTTGTGTTCAATCTTAGATTTTTAGTTTATATTATATTATTAAGTTAGTTGTTTTTATGTTATTTATTAGTTTAGTTTAGTTTAAAATATATTAAGTTTTTTGCATTATTTTCTATTTAAATTAGTAATCTTTATTTATATTATTTAGGTATAACATGCCTTTGTTGGAGGTTGCCGGGATAACTCTGACGGATAAGAATTTCATTATAGCCACTTAGTTCATGCAGAATGAACAAACTGCAACCTATCGATAGATGCTGGAACAGATTAAGAAATTATATATTGAGTCACCAGAACCAGCAGTGGTTATAACGATGAGGAGCCCAATTTGATGCATGTGATCGAGGAGGTATTCAATCAATTCAATCACATTTGTGCAGGAGGCATATTGATCAGAATGCATTGGGAAGATTATTAAACATGGGTATTGAAGAAGAAGGAGCATCAATGTTCATGAATACCACTTGGCACAAATTAATTAACTCCTCCAATTTACAGATTATGAAGAGAGATTGAAAAAATTGAAGGCTAAATGGAATAAAAGGCTGAATTTCTTTCACCTAGTTGTTTGATAAATTTCTGAATCATTGTGTCTAGAAATTTATGTAGGTTTGGACTGGTAAGATTTTGTATTTCGGGTCGGAGACCACGAATCCAATTGAGGCCCAACACTTTACACTGAAGGCTTGGCTTACAGCATCATACGATGACTTGGATAGAGTTTTTCTCAAAATTCATTCTTAGATTGGGTTGCATGTAGTTGAGATTAAGAAGACTTTAGAATATTCCCAGATGAAGCAGAAGTATAATGCTAGCAGTAATTGGGTGCTGAAAAACCTTGTGGGCAATATAAGTCATTTGGCCATGAATATTATGTGGGGGGAGATAGACAGAGTGATCCGGAGAATCTATACGAACACTATGTTCGAGACACACGTGGGCTCTCTTGGATAATTTTGGCCCAGTTGGCCAGAAGTAGGGTGCAGGTTTTTTTTTTTTTTTTTTTTTTTTTGATTTGCCTTAAAATCAATGTTTTCTTCAAAAAAATTTTCAAAATCATCCATGTTTTACTTGAATTTCTTCAAGAACTTCAAGAACACTCTTGAATTGTAGAGAGATGAGAGAGAATTGTTATAGAGAGAGAAAGGGAGGGAGGGAAAATGATTTTTTTTGAAAATTTTTGGCTCGTATCTTTTATATTCCTGCGCATATTTTATTAACCATCAAATTTAACCTATTCTATTGGGCACACATATTATACACCCCGCTGTACCTTACAATGTATACCACACATTTTATTACCATTTGGGCATTCACGCATGCACACACATATATCTATGTTCGGATGGTCAGATTCTATCGAAATACTATTGATGTCCATGGGTTATGGGTTCTATGAAAATAGTATTGATGTTCCGTAATTCACCCCATTATTAAAACTACTTAGTATTGATAAAATTGATTCAATATAAACAACTCGCTGTTTCACGTGTCTCCGTGATCATTCTTTATCAGAACAGTTTTATTCGCCCTAAGGGTCACAATTCTTATTTTAATCAGATGACAAACATTGATATGCACTTTCATATTTTATTTTTGATGTGACAGGAACTTTTATATTAGAAGATGAAGCCTTCACACCAAGAGCTAAAGTATTAAAGGCAAGAAGAGTTGGTATCCCAAGAGTTAAAGTGTCAAAGAAAGAAAATTCAAGTGGATCCAAGTTGCCAAGGATTGAAGTGATGAAGACTTAGAAAAGGGTTGAGTCTAATGAGGTATATCTTGTAAACCTTTCTCTCAAATCCTCTTTACTCTAATATGCATTAATAAAGCTCAAGTCTAAAAGGTTTTCAAAAAGGGAGGAATTCTTTTCAAAACCTACACTTTATTTTTAGAGTCAAAAGTGTTATTGTAAAACAAGGTTTTTGATACAAGCCAAAATATTTTAAGAAGTTTTGATTAGATGATTAATCTTTGTGTTGAAGTGTTTCATAATGAGATGATCTTGATTAAGGTTTAGTTGTATTAATCTTCAATTTAGAAAGTCTATGAATGAGTACCATAGACACCTTGAGTTAAACTTCAAAAATGATTTTTAATTACAAGATCGGAAGTCCGAAGCTCTGGTTTGGATGCCAGAAGTTCTTAAGGGAATAAGGTTTTTGTTGAAGTTTCAACGCAGAGAGTAAAATCTCGGATGTCCAAAGTACTGTTTTCTAGGCTGAGGTTTGAAGGTCTGGATGACAAATTTTGACGGCCTGTTGCAGGTCTGGATGTTTGAACTTTACGGGACCAAGTCAAAACTAGCCATTTTTTGAATGTTGGAAGCTTCCCTATAAATGTTAGACCTCCATGGAACATTATAGAACATGAGTATTCTTGCCTAAACATTTTCGAATCTTTCAAGTGGGAAATTTGTTGAGTTTATGAGCTTTATTAGTGTTTATTGAATAAAAACATGATAAGAGATTGTTGTGCTTCATCTGGTTGCTTCAAGAGTATTCATCTCTTATTTTCTATCATTGGAATGTATGCAAGGTTGAGTGTTGTAAAACCCGAGTTCACCAGGTGAACTTTGTAGTTTGTGTAAGAAGAGAGTGGTTGAGGTGTAAAACCATTTGGGGTGTATCTGTTGTTGTAAGAATAGGTTTTCCTAACTTCTTAGTGAGAAAAGGAGTTAGTGTGTTTGGTAAAATCCTTGAGTGTGACTAAAGGTAGTTGATATAGACCTTTGTAGGGTAGAACAACTATAATTCAGTGTGTTCTTTTTCTCTTCTTCTACTCTTGGTGTTTTTAATATTATTATTGTTCCCTTTATTGTTTTACTGGTTTATATGTTTTTGGTAAAAGAAATGTTTACAAGGGTTTTTGAATCAATAGGCCAAGTTTTTAAAGAACCACCCACCTCTTAGGTTCTTTCAATTGGTTTTGGTTTAACAACCTAGAGGCAAAAGAATTCTTTTATGACAAATCTTAACAGTGCTTTAGCATATTTGCGAGGATCTTCCATCAATAGACCACCTCTTTTTAATGGAACAAAATATACTTTTTGAAAACCCCATTTTTGTATTTATGTTTGTTCTATTAATTTCAATTTGTGGAATATTGTTGAAAAAAGTCCTCTTGTTCCTTCTAAGTTGATTGGTGATAGGAAATTCCCGAAGAAGCCGGAAGAATATGATGAAGAAGAATAAAAGAAAATGACATTAAACTTCTGAGCGATGAATATCTTATGTTGTGCATTGGATGCGATGGAGTACAATCATGTCAGTGGATGACCGATGGCTAAAGCAATTTAGAAATCGTTGGAAGTCATTCATGAAGGTACCAATCATGTAAACGAATCCAAAATGGGTATGTTGGTAAGGGATTATAAACTCTTTCTACAAAACAAACTAAGTCTATTCTAATATGTTTACTCGTTTTACTAACCTCTTGGATAAGTTGAAAGTATATGGTAAGAAATACTCTTCAGGTGAGCAAAATATGAAGATATTAGATGCTCTATCCAAATCATGGCAAACAAAGGCATTAGCAAAATCATGGAAATCATGGCAATGAAAGGCGTTTGACTTTAGAAGAATTGATTGGATCTCTCTTAACTAATGAAATGAGGTTAAGGAGGTTAGATGACACTAAAGAAGGAACGACAAACAAGTTAGCTAATGCATGTTTTATGGCTAAAGAAAATAAGGAAAAATACATGCAAGAACAAAGAAGGATAAGTAGTCTTTGGATAGTAGATGCCTAAGACATATGACTTGGAATTATGTCAAATTGATAATCTCCAACAAACAGAAGAAGGTTTATTGACTTTTGGAGACAAGAAGAAAGGAAGAATTCTTGGTATTGGAAATATTGGTCAAGGAGAAGTCCCTTTAATCAAGAAAGTATGGTTGATTGATGGATTAAAATACAATCCGCCGAGCATAAGCCAACTCTGTGATAATGGTTGCAAAGTGGAATTTGAAGACAATACCTGCAGTATGTTAAACAAGAAGAATGGTAAAATCGTCTTCTCTGCACGAAGAGAAGGCAATGTATATGTTTGTTTTGTGGTTTCTATCCTAACAAAATTTAACTATAGGCAAATGTAACTATTGGTGCAAATAGCAAGAATAGTCAGATTGTCGATCTCAAGGGACCGACAAGCACAAGTACTAACTACGTCTCTACTGTTTAATCAATAAAAACATTTTGGAAAGGTTTTGAAAACAAAAGAAAACAACTTAAAATCCAATTAATCAACTAAGAAAACAAGTAAAAAGTTTTTAATCAAGTTTTAGAAGAAGGTGCTCGAATGGTGGAATCTCCCTATAACCTTTAGCTAGTTTAATTAGAAATAGTGAATAATTGTCGAAATCTGTGGTTGGATCTCACTCAAATGTTAAGATTAACCCTATCTTTGGGGCAGAAAACCCGTTATTGAATTAATTACTTAAAAAGAATCTTTTCTCCCTAACTCAATTACGAACGAATTGTAGCTTAGGAGTGATAATTCGTGACCCAAAGGTTGTAATTCTTATCTCTAATCAACTACCAATCCTTATCATTCAATTAAAGCCCTAAGTTATTCTTCCTTTCTCAATTCCAAATAACCTTGCAAACTTACCAATCATATATAAAACTAGTAAAAAAAATCACAATAATTGAATAACAACCAACTCAAGATTAACAATTAAAACATGAGTTCTATTAAAAACAATACTCAAGTATCCTAGGGTTCATCCCCATTCAAACACAAAGGAATCTAGCCACTAAACATACTTATAATCCACAAATTCATAAAATTAAAGGAGTTTAGAAAGCTTAGATAAAAAGATTGAAGATTCACAGTTTCGGTGTATACCCGAACTACTCTCTCGATTTGCTCGATGAAATTCCGAAATTACCTCCGATATTGAGCCTTCAAATATTCTCTGGAACTTGAATTAAACATAATCTATGAATTAACCTGACCAATGGGAATGTTTCCAATGAATTCCTCCTTTTAAATTCATCCTAAAATCTCCTTAAAAAGACCTAAAACTGAAGTTCAATTGAAATAGAATTTGGAAGTTTTAATAAAAAGTTGCAGAAAATTGCAAAACAACCCCCTGACTGTGCGACTATTCAGACCTAGAAAGCAGATTCGGAAAGCTTATGTCTAGATTGTCCTTCTTGTGCCTTTGGGCTAGCTAGACCCAAATAGTCACTTTCTTCGTTTGGATAGCAGTGAAGATTCCATCTTTGACTCGTTTTGAGTGGTATTTTCTATAGACCTTCGTTTCAACTCATTTTAACACGAACTCTTTCTATAAAAATAAGAGAATAAATAGAGCTTAATTAGTCCATTTTATTAACATATAAACTCAAAATTCGATAAAAAATTTAATGCTCAAAATGTAAAATGGAACATATCAATGTCCTTTATCTTGTGAACTTATTACTAATTAATTGTCTTACTATGTACAAGGAAGATAGCTATCTATGGCACAAAAGATTGGGGCATGTTAGAATGGATCTCTTATAAGACTCTCTACTTTTGCTTCAATCGCAAGATTGGAATCTATAATAATGCTTTTGGCATTCGCTGCTTGTACAAGTTTCAAACCCTATCAAATGGATGTTTGAAGTTAAAAATGGGATTACTCTAAATTTTACCTAAGAAGCAAGTGGAACTAACTATGTAGCACTAGAGAACCTCTCTGCTTGTCGAATTGTGGGGACGGAGAAGCTATAATAATTACCATTTTTCTAAGGTTTAAAGATGATCTTAAAAATAAAAACAATCAACAAAGGCAAGAATTAACAAGGAAATAAAAGTTGGTTTAAGAGATAAAATTATGGAAAAGAGTTGAATGGTGGAATCCCCATAGAATTGTCAACTACTTCAATTGGACAAAGAGTAAAGAGGATGTTTGAAAAATATTAGTCAGATCATCACACTTAACTCAGGTAATCCCTATCTCTAGGTGAAAACCGTTCTGTTCACTAACCTTTAGAGAAGAATCTCTTCTCGCTCTAAACGATTATGAATGCCTTAGGATTAGGTGAACTATGGACCTAAGAGTGCAACTAGCATCTCTACTCAATTACCAGCTCCTAATGTTGAATTAATTGCCCTAAATTGGTTTTCCTTTTTCAATATCCACCAACTTTGCGAATTAAATGATTCCACAAAAATCAAATATAGAATGGAATAATTGAACAACAACCCAAAAGAAATCAGACATCAATTTCATAAAATTCTAAACAAAGATTCATATCATCCAAAACTAGGTATCAACTCTTATTCAAACAATTAGAAATTTAGCCACTGTAGATCGTCATTAAACATGAATTAAGAATAAAATTCATTAAAAACAAAGGAAAGAGAAGCTTAGGTCTAAGATATATGACTCCACAATTCTGAGTAGTCAACGAGCTCGTCTCTCGATTCGCCCGAATAACCTGAAATTTCTCCCACTTGAGATCTTCAATCTCTTTTCTAAACACTCAATTTAATGTGTAATTCATGAAAACTAGCTAGTTAGAGTGGATTTGAGAAGACAATTCAAAGAGTATTATCGCCCAAAACCATCTCTCTAAAACCTACAACTGAGAATGTTTGAAAAAGGGCTGAAAAGTCCCATTTAGAGACCCAAAATTCGACTTCAAAGCTGGTTGACCCATGGCCTACCAGCCGCGGCTGGGCTAGACCTGCCGGCTACAATAGGCTTCTATCTAGTTTGGCCTTGCTTCTTGGAGCCTTATCGGTTGCGGTAGGCTTATGCCTGGTTGGTGCTTGTTTTGTTGAAGACCTGCTGGCCGCTGTTGGGGTTACCCCTACTGGCCACGACAGGCTTCTATCCTACCAATGCATAAATTTTGTCTTCTCCATTTTTACTTCGTTTTTGGTCATTTTGCTCCCGTGTTAGCTTGTATTTATCCTAAACTCCTTTGGAAAACACCTAAGTCAAGAAGAGACAAAAAATGGGGGTAGATCAATTGTTTATGCATCAAAACACCGAAAACCGAAATGATCAACATATAAAATAACGATAAATATACACATATCAATGTGAAAAGTGCCTTTTTAAACGGTCATCTTGAAGAAAAGGCCTTTGTGGAACAACCTTCTAGTTTTGTTCATGAAAAGTTTCAAAATTATGTTTTCAAACTCTTAAAAAGCCTTATATAGTTTAAAATAAGCTCCAAGGACATGGTATGAAAAGTTAAGTGGATTTCTTCTCTCAACAGGTTTTTCAAGGTGATTGTTGATAATAAAAAAGATCTTCTTCTTGTTCAAATTTATGTGGGTGGTATTATCTTCGGTGCTACTAATGATTCTTTGTGCGAGAAATTTTCTAAGCTTATGTAGAAAGAATTCGAGATGAGCATCATTGGAGAACTTATGTTCTTCCTTGTACTTCAAATCAAGAAAACAAGAATGGTATTTTTCTAAATCAAGAAAAGTACACAAAAGAGCTACGAAAAAGATTTGGCATGTACAAAGCCAAAGGTATTGGAACACTAATGAGCTCATCTTCAAAACTAGACAAAGATGAGAAAGGTAAAAAGTAAGATCAAAAGAAATATTGAGGAATGATCAGAAGCCTCTTATACCTAACAACAAGTAGACCAAACATCAGGTTTGCATTTTGCTTATGTGCAAGGTTTCAATCATGCCCAAAAGACTCACATGTGATAGTAGTAAAACACATTCTTGAATATCTAGTTGACACATATGATATAGCTTATGGTATCCCAAAACAGAAGCATTTGATTTGGTCAGATACACTGATGTTGCTTATGCTGGATACAAGGCAGAAAGAAAAAGCACAAGTGGACACTGTCAGTTCTTAGAGCACTCACTAGTATCAAGGTATGGTAAGAATCAAGTGTGTGTCATTATTAACTATCGAGGAAGAATATATAGCCGCCAGAAGCTGATATACACAAATTTCGTGGATACAATACATATTAAAAGATTATGGATTGGATTATAAGTGTGTTCCTATTTTGTTTTACAATATGAATGCTTTTAATTTGATTACAAACCCGGTTCAATATTCTAGAACAAAACACATCAAAACCGAGCATCGTTTTATCAAAGACCATGTTGCAAAAAGTAACTAATGTTAGTATATGCCCTAAGACCAATTGACTCACATTTATGATTTATGAAGCATGTATTTTTTGAATTGTATTTTATGCTCTTGGTCATCAAGTATGTGACTTGATAGTAAAACCCTTATAGCTAAAAAAATACTATTCTTATTTGTCCCTAGTTTATTACATCTTGTAAACTAGTGTGAAGTTGATTGATGGTCAAGTTTTACTGATCATGAATGAGATATAAAATCAATTCATAAATACATATTGAGAATATTGTATTGGACATGACCATAAATGAAGAAGAAATATTGCATGGGTTTAAGTTGTAAGTATTTCTTCTCAGTTTTATATTTGGTGTCCTTTGACCTAATGTTTCTAATGTTTCTTGCATGGGGAGAAAATATGTTTTGACATAGTCAAACATCACTTTTAATTAGGTTATCATTATGACTATTGGTTGGCTTATTTTCTTGTCATGGCTTGAATATTGGAGATAGTGAAGGGATTTGTCCCTCTCTTTTTAGAGAGAGATATCCATGGGCCCCTTGATAAGGAAGACTGGAAAATATGCATGGCCATGCTCAAATAAGTATTAATAAGGTGTTATTAATATTATTTGTTGGAACAGTCTGCCTGGTGATCAAGTAAATGGTTAATTAAGTTTTTTAAGGATGACTTGATCCATGCCTTATACTTAATTAGGATATCGTGTGACAAAAGGACTAAATATTAAATCTGATGCTAGGTTATTATTACATTTACTTAACTTGGGTAAGCATAATATCTTGCTAGAGGCCGCTTATGTTTTGTGAATAAATGTCTAGGACATTTTTCATTTACTGCCAACGTTAAGTGAACCTACAAGGGTCACACGCATAGACGATCTTGTGAGCATAATGTCCACGTTCAATGAATCTAGATTGTGTCCAGATTTGTTGAATGTATACAAAAGGGGAATCAGATTCCATATTTTATTTTCTGGTAAGTTAATAAGTAATTAATTTTATTTAATCGAATAAATGAAATTAATTACTTAATATTACTCATCCAACCGTTGGATGATTATAGGAATAGACGGACGAGATTAAAATGTCATTAGATGACAGTTAGGGTTTTGATATTGACAGCTATAAAAGGTTATGTTAACCTTTTCTTGGTGGTCGTCCTTTATCTGATTAAAGAAAAACAAAACCCTAAACCCTAGAACGACGATATAGTATCTAGCCTCCTCTCTCCGAAATACGATCGATTACCAGATAGTCAGGATCAGTTTTGAATAGTTTTCAGAACACAGAAGGGGCTAGCATCCCGATCGCTTGAGAGGAGTTCGTTGCGTGGATACCAGTAGAGGGTGAAGTGTACAAAGCAGCGCCTCCACAATGAACAATCAAAACATTGAAGTAATTTCTATCCAATCAATTTTTCTAGTATGTGCAGATCCTGTTGGTGGATTTCCGTAGTTTTATTTTATTTTGTTTTTGCCTACGGAGTCCAACAATTAAGTCTTGAATTTATTTGTTCTGATGAACGAATTGCAGACATTTTTACCAAACCTCTGGTCGAAGAAAGGTTTAACAATCTTAAAAGAAGTTTGAGTATCACAAATTTCCATATGACTAATATGTGTGTTAATTGTGCAGGAAAACATGAGATCTTGGATGTCCTAAATCCAAATTTGGATGCCCTAAATCCACAGATTAAAATTTAAGATTTTACAATTTTCACAAAAGTTTGTATGAATATAAAAAGTCCGGATGTCTGAAGTATGCTTCCGAAGCAAAATAGAACGACAAGCTTTTCAATTCATATGATAAGCTCAAAGTTCGGACAACCGAAGCCAATGTCTAGAATTTTTTTTGAAATTACTGAAGGTTCGGATGAGAATCTCAGACAATGCAAACAAGTTCTAACGTTTGAAGTTGTCGGGTCATGGCTAAATAAAGGAGTTTTAAAAGTTCGGACTTCACTTTTCACCTGCCACACCCTCTCAAAAATCCAAACCTCCTAAAGTAAATTTCTCTTCGATTAAACACTTCTCTCATAAATTCAAGTCAAATCCCTCATAATTTTGTACATTTCCTCAAATCCAACCCTAATTCCTTCTAAATATGGGAATAAAGATTGTTCAATCAAAAGCTCCTTCAAAGAAACCGACTGCTCATAAGGCAAGGAAAGGAGCAAAGGGTAAAGGAAAAAATGGCTATTATTCCTGCGAAGATTAACTAGAAAGCTAAAAGAAAGTACATTCAAGAAAGAAATTTAGAAACAAAATCAAAGGAGTTCTCTCCAAATAATCAAGGTAAATCTTCCACCCCAAAGAGTATTAGAGTAGAGGATCGTTTTATAAATGTCAAAGCTGGAACTAATTATGAAAAATGGATGAGGAAGAGAAGATATATATTTCCTTGGCATATCATAAGGCCTGAAGATTTTAGATATGGTTTTGAAACTATCATTAATACTTTTGCTTCCTTAGGATGGAAACATCTCTTAACCATCAGAGAAGATTATTATCCCTCTTTGGTTTATGAATTCTATGCTAACTTGAAGAAACAAAAAATGGATCAAGATAGAAAACAATAGTATAGCTCAAGGGTAGATTAAACGGTTATGAAGTTTGATAAAGACCTATTTTACTATATTATGGGAGTTGAAGATAGAGGGTTAAGGTATTATAATAATACTTCTCCCACAGAAAATGAGAATATATTTTCAGTAGAGAGATTTAAACAAGTCTTCACTCAAGGAAAACAGTTTCACAAAGCCCTTGAGAGAGTGACAACTGAATTTTATACATATTGTAAACTATAACATCATATGTGACATATATTGATATAAATTGGGATGACCAAGAAGCTAAGGAGTTGATTCATGGACTAATCACTAAAGCAAGGGCAAGAAGGTCAAGGCATATGATGATAGTTTGGCTAAAGGAATGGATACTTTCATTGAAAAAACCATGACAAATGGATTAATGAGCTAGAATGAAGGCTTGAAAGATAAAGGAAATCATCCTAAGTTACTTATGGATCAATGCCTAAACTTGGAGCAAACAATGGAGCAAATTAGAAGAAGAATTAATCAAGAAAAGGAAAAAATAGAGCCTACTGTCGATGGTAGGCCTTGTACCTACCATCCTCGGTAGGTTTCTGTTCAAACTGTACTAGTTAGCTGAAGTCCTTTCGCCTGCGGTAGGGTACCCTACCGTCGGTGGTAAGGTCTTGATGGATTTGAACAATGCGTTGTTTTGGCACGTTTTTAATATTTAAACTCTATTTTTAGTTGTTAACTAAGCGTTTAATTGGTCTTTTAGAGTCTTTAGTCAGTAGTTAATGTAGAGTTTAATCCTAACACTATAAATATGCATTTATAGCCCATATTATAAACAACTTTGATGATATATAAAAATTGAAAGTATTCTCTTAGGGTTATTAAATTTTTAGGCTTTCTCTTTGAAATTCATCTAGGGTTTGATCATTCCTTAGATTGATTTTATTGAATATTTGATGGGGTGATCCAAGGGTTCTAATTTGATCACAATTCCTAATTCTATGATAATTACATCCTTGTGATTTGTCTAGAGCTTAGGTCTTCTTCATTTGATCTAATTGGGTAGTGGTTAACCAGCCCCATTTTTCTTTTAGCACTTGAGGAAAGATCCTCTTCATATTCATTTGTTCATAGTTTGGAGTGAATTATGAGTGAGTGTTGTTGAAGAAGATCAAGTCCTATTGAAAACAAAGATCCTTGGTAAGCTTAATTGAAGATTTTGATCTTGCACATCAAGAATCATATCATTTGTATTAGAGCACCTTCAATGTAAGCTCATTTATGTGTTATTTGATGAGAAAAATTCGTGAAAATTAAAAAAAAAATATATGTGATATGTGATGATCTACAAAAAAATTACATGAAGAACATGCAATTTTTTGACAAAACATTTGATGCTATAAGTTTGGCTTGATCCGAAGTAGAATTGTTTTTTTTGTGCTAAAAGATGTCAACATCTACGAGTTAGTGTTCATTTGGAATTGGTTTCACTCAATTTGGACTTGATTTGATAGATCAATTCGAATAAAAATTAGAAAGTATCCAAAAGTCAGATATGTTTTGAAAGGGCAACTAAATCTGATCATATCTTGTATTTTACTCGTCCAATTCAATTGAAACTTGTTCTCAAATTCATCCTCTACAAGTTGCGCTTCTTTACAAACTATTCTTACTCAATTTGGAGTTTTAGTGTGTGAGGTATCATCGTTTTATTCATTGGGTACCAGTGACCCCTGTTTCCTTTGAAATTTTGTTTAGTACTTTTACTTCCTTGATTAGCGTAGTTTTGGTTTTCTTATTTATTTTTTGACTCTATTTGCTTTCTTTATGTGTTTATACTTGTTTATGGTGATCAAATTGATATTGTTAGCTCTTATTGCTCTTGGATAATCTTTGAAACTCTTGCACATTAAGTGTTTGTTGAAATTCTTCTTTGAACTTCTCTTACTTCCTCAACTAAGTGTTTAATTGAAGTCTATTTTTGATTGATTGCCCTTGGTGGTTGTGGGGGAGAAAGTTTGAAGACTCAAAGAACTCTTGTGAGGTGAGAGTTTGAAAAAAGGCAAGAAGGTTAGCTTATTGTTATAAAAGCCTTAAGAGAGAGTCAAACACGAGTGGATTGAGTGATTATTACAAAAGAGAGTATACACTTAGGAGTGTTGTTAAGATCCTATTTATTTTTTCTTGTTTTTAATTTGCAGGTGTTAAAATGTTAATTAATGGTCATTTACTACCCCATCTTATAAAGAAGGCACTAGTAATCCTACAAGGATGAACTTGAATGAAACCTTGAGATCTATGTAACAATTTGTTGAAGGTTTGGCAAGACAATACCAAGGTGTGGCTAGAGACGTTGAAGAGTTAAAGAAGGGCAAAGGAAGTGCCACAATAGAACAAAGATTTGGAACAACCTTGGAGGAGTTCCTTCACCTCATCATCGAAGGCATTATGACAATGTATCTTTTTATGGATATTATGACATGCCAGCTAAAAGTTCCTATCTATTTCATGGGATGGCAACTCACTAGAAGTGGAAGAAGAGGAGGTCTAGGAGGAAGGGGGTACAATAGGCCACAAGAAGAGGAATCAAGACATGAAGCATGTCATAAAGATAACTTGTTAGAAGACTATGGAGAAAATCCTAATGTTGGTCAAGCATACTTTAATGGTTATTATGGTGGCCAACAAAGGGATAAAGCCTTAGATATCAAGTAGAAGGTGCCTAGCTTCAAGAGGGAAAGTGATCCAAATGTGTTTATTGATTGGGAGCGACAAGTGGAGAACCTATTCATGGTGAGAAATTAGAGTGATATTGTCAAGGTTAAGCTAGCTATTGCCGAATTTCGATTTATGCACTTCATTGGTGGGAAAGGATTGTCACTCAAAGGATTAGAAATGGAAGACAACCGATTGAAACTTGGAGCGAATTGAAGATTCTCATGAACGAAAGATTTGTACCGGAGCATTATTATAGGGAGCTTCGACAAATTGATGACTCTTAGGTAAGGTAGCAAAAACCTTGAGGACTATAGACAAGAGATGGAGTTATCTTTGGGATTGAGTTTGTAGGAGGACAAAGATACTTCTATTGCTAGATATCTAAGAGGTCTCAATAGGGACATTGCTAATCAACTAGAATTGTATCCTTACACCACTTATGAAGACTTGTGTCATTTTGCAACCAAGATTGAGAATCAAAGGAAGAGGAGTAGTTTCTCTAAAACTAATCTTCCTTCTTCAAGAAATATGGTGCCTAAGCCTCAAACCTCTACCTACAAGAGTTGGCCAATGAATGATGAAATACCTAAGGTGGCTTTCAAAGATAATTCTAAGCCTAAGGTAAAGACAAAGGAAGATTGATCACTAATCCAACTAGGTATTTTAAATGTAATGGTTTGGGACATATAGCTATTAATTATCCTACCAAGAGGACTTTGATCTTTTGTGAAGACTTGAATGGTTGGATTGAGAAAAATGATGAAGAAAGTGCTGAGACCATTGTTGATGATAGGAATAGCCATGAAGATAGAACCAGTGGGGATACTTCTCTAGATACCAAGGAAGATGCTTTGAGTTTGTTGACTATAAGGTCATTAAGTACTCAAATTATTGAAGATGACTCAAGCATTCAAAGGGAGAATATCTTTCATACCAAGTGCAAGGTAGAAGGTAAACTTGCATACCTCATCATAGATAGTGATAGTTGTTCTAATGTAGCTAGTATCTATCGTGTAGAGAAATTGAATTTGCCCATCTTTAAACATCCTAATCCTTATAAGTGGAGGGGGTAGGATGGAAAATATTTTAGGCTTATTGAGATTGAGGTATGAGCTGATTTTGGATTGTAAATATTTAACTAAAAAATGACTAATTAGCTATAAATAGACATGAACAATTTAACATTTTGGCTTATAACGATAAATTTATATTTTATCTTTTTGTAACAAGGAACTATTTTCATTTTTCTGGATATAGCCACAAATTTTGATTTTATCTTCTTTTTTCCATGAACTATTTTGTTTTTCTAAAAATAACCTTGAATTTTTTTCAGCTCCCATGTATAGCAATTTATTAACAATAAACTTAGTTGTTAGAAGTGCTTGTGATATCATTCGTTAAACAAATGTACGCTTTATCAGTAAGAAAGCGTATAACCAATTTATCAAGCTAAATAGGCCTCCAAAAACCTAATTTGTGACAGGATTTTCTTTTTTCAGACTTACATAGTTTGTTGCACAAGATGTGAACAACATCTTGTGCAGTCGCGCACGAAATAACCAATTCTAGCAGTTCTGCACAAATTCCACACATGGTGTACAACATTGTATGCAAATGCCTTTGCACTTCTTCACTTTAACTTTCAACTTTTAAGTCCCAAGATCCACCTAGTTTGATTTAAAAAAAATAAAAATAGTAAAAACATGAAATGAGTAGATTTCACAACAATGTGTCACAAAAAATGCATGAAAAGATTATATATAAAGGGTGTAAAAGATAACATTTTAACACGTAAGATTCTCGTTCATATGAATTTGGTTAACTTACGTTTCTTTCATTCAAAAGAAAGGTTTACTAAAGTGAGTCAAAATTTTCTAATAAAATGTTACTGATAAGATTCATGTTTGAGTGAAATGGAAATAGGTAGATTCTCACTCAAAATTCAGCAATAGTGTTGACTATAGAAGTAAATTTATGGTTGATGATTTTTTTTTTGTTAAGGGCCACACGTGAAATGGATCAAACCTTGTGAAAAATTAAAATTCTCATTTCTCAATGAAGATGTTGATTAAAATAATAGAATTATTAATTTATTCAAACATGCAATGATTCAAATGAAGATTCATACTCTTTCACGTCAAGCTGTTAATTCAAATCAACAAAGTTTGAGTTCGGCTTGGATCGTCTATAACACTTTCTGTATCACTCTTTGTAGAATTTTGTAATTTTATGTATTTTATTGATAATCCTAATAAATAAAAGATAATTTTTAAGGGAAAAAGATAAATTTTAAGAAAAAATATATAGTAAAAGGAAGTGATAAAGAGAGTGGTATACAAAGTAATATAGACGATTCTGGACTATTTGAATCTTTTAAGATAATTGTGAAGTATTAATTAGGATCCATCAATCTTTTGTCACTTATTATGACATCAAAATCAGCATATACATATTTTTGTAATTTACAACTGAATTCTTGAAACTAACTTTAAATATGAAGACCTGTGGTTTTTATAATTTAGTATATGATAAATTCTTTATACTAGTTTGAAAATATTTTGATACTATTTAAAATAAAAAAATTTCTATTAAAATAAAACAGCTTAGTGATTCCTTAAAGAAAAAACTACTTAGTGATAGCAACAACATTTCATTTTCCTATTTTGTTTCCATTAATTGTTTCTTACAACTTTTTCCTGTAATATGCTTTATTATATGTATAATGTCTTTTTTACAATATTGTATCACCTGAAGCATGTTCCTTTAAAACAACAACATAATAATGATTTCCATTATACATATAACAATACCAAGTAAATCATATTTAATATATCCATCGTAGTGCACATGTTTATACTATAATATTTTTCCAAGATTATATTCAAAATTATGAATATATCATAGAAGCTTTGTGTCAATATAAATGCGTTTCTATTTTCCTACAACCTCTTTGAGTAATTTAGATTTTATACCGTAAGGTTTATCTAAATCATAATTGATGTCCACTATTTCTCAAAAATTACATGTATATCCTTATTGTTTATAACTTCATAGTTAATAAATTTCTACTGCTAATTAATTTCAATAAAAAAGTTTTTTTTATAAATAAATAATCATTCTATATTGAAGAAGGTAATTGATGTTTTTATCAAATTCGTTTACAAAGGATAAAATACCATGTGTATAAACACTTGCACATTTATGAGTGTCTCAATAACAACTATTATCATGAAAACACATATTTTCTTGTACAATAGTCTCAAAATTCAATCATGCACAATTGCACCAGAAAGGCCTTCTTCATTAAGACCTTTTTTTTTTTTTTCTTCATCTTTTCACATAAAATAGAAAATTAAAATTTTAAAAATATAAATTTCAGAAATACTTAGTGATATATAATAATGATAACTACTACACATCCTACCAGATTCATCATTCCACCATTTCTCAAGAGCACCGGCTTGAAATCTATAGCTCCAAATGGTTCAGGGATATAATAGCCAACCTCTGAACATTTAAACAATTAAGGTCTTTTAACTCTCGTTCAGCCCTACATACCAAATTTTATAGACAAAAAGTATTTGATCAAATGAGCTGAGTTACATATATAACGAGATATTAATATATCTAATATCTTTTTCAACTTACAGTACTATCCTACCCAAATTTACATCATCCTTCATCCTATTTGAAGAAAGACTTTCGTAGCGTATCCCATTCTTAATAAAGTTGTAAACATCTAGTTGTTATCTAGATTGATTTTTAACTCTATATCGTAATAGTACTATCACAGAAACAAACCCTAAATTATTGATTCGCAATGAATAAAATCTATTGTGAAGGTTAAATGTATATATTAGATAATTTTAAAAAAAAGTTGAAAAGCGATTTTGGACATAGAAAAAGTAGTTTAGATTCATGTTTAGAACCCCTTTTTTTATCTCTTAAAACGTTCAAACCACTTGCCTTATCCACAACCCGACTTGGGCTTGGACAAGCTTATGATTCAATCATCCAAGTTCTTTTTCTCTATGCTTTTGATAACTACAACATCTAAAATAATATGATTATTCTTAGTAGTCAAATTTTTATCAGGAATTGTATAAATATTCGTAATCAACAAAAGATTACAAAAGAATGAATCATTAACATAAAAGATTTCAAAAATCCCATAAAATAATACAAATAAATCAATGATCTGGCTAGCTTGAAAAGTATACTCTCTAATCATAGTAAAAAAAAAAAAAAAAAGCAAAGATAGAGTTGGAAGAAAAAGCTCAGGGTTAACAAGCGTAATTTTTATATTCTCTACATTATTTTGATGCTAAAAACCCTCAATTTATTGTGCCCAAGACATCGAGATGTTTTATGTTCCTCTTAAGGTCTCTTTGAATAGGCTCCAAAACCACTAATTCGCACCCAACAATTTCTTTTCCGCCGACTTGCACAGCTTGTTATAAAGAGTGTGCAACTTCATCTGCATCACACAAGAGAAAACCAGTTCCAATAGTTTTGCTCACCTTCCTGCACATAGTGTGCAACATCCTACGCAAATCCCATATTGAAACTTCTTCTCATTTTTCAATCTTTTAAACCAAAAAATCCACTCATTTTGATTCCAAGTGAATCACGAAATAACATAAGATGAGTAGATTCTTCACCAATATGGCATACAAATGCATTAAAAGATAAAGTACAAAAGGGTGTAAAAATGAAACATTTTCACACTTAAGATTCACATGCATATTATATAGGCTAAGTGATCTTTCTTTTATTCTAGAAAAATCTACTAAAGTGAGTCAAATTTTCTTATAAGATATAATTGATTAGATTCATTGTTGAGTGATAAAAGGAAGTATGTATTTTTTCCGTTAAAAATTTAACACATAGTGGGAGAAGGCTTGACCGTTGGCAGATTCTGGTGATTGAAAGAGGGGAAGGAGTGGGAGTAGGAGTGTTGGAGCCAAAAGAGAGGGGGGGGGGGGGGGGGGGGAGGGGTGGAAGGGAAATGTTTTAGGGTTATTGGATTGAGGTATGAGCTAATTTTGAACTGTAAAATTTTTAATTAAGGAAAAGAGAAATTAGTTATAAGTAGACATGAAAAAATTTATCTTTTCAGTTTATTACCATAAAAGTTTATTTTATCTTTTTCTAATCATAAAGAATTTTTACTTTTCTGTTTATAGCCACAAACTTTTAGTTTATCTTTTTTTAGCCATGAACTACTTTTTTTTTTTCTAAAAATAGAAATGAACTATTTTTGAACTCTCAAATATAGCAATTTATTAAAAATACTTAGTTGTTAGAAAGGCTTGTCATATCATTCGTTACATGGATGGAATAGTTTTAAAAATATTTCCCTTTTAAGATAATTTTTTTGTTATTGTTTTCTCTTCTAAATTATCATGTAGAGGAACTTAGCACACTTAACTACCTCAGTCATATCCCTTAGTATCTCTGTAATCTCAACATCAGGTGTATCATCATCAAAGCTGTTTAATACTGTAGAGTTGAATTCAATAAGCATGTTGACTTGAAATACTTGTTGCATACAAAATGTATGAAATTTTATTAAATCAAATGACGTTTCATGAATATATGTTACATTTTACTGTGATTTCCTCTTCAACACTTAATATGTCGACTGTATAAGCAATTACATCTCCAGAACCTCTATAACCATGTGCTACATTATATATGTTTTAAATAACTGAAGTTTTGCAATAAAAGGATAATAACTTAATAATTATTCATCCTCAACTATAAAAACTATGGAATTTGAATTACTATATACACGTAAAAATGGAAACTCTTACCAATTCATTAATTTCTGTGAACCCTCATCTGTAGATTACTATTTTCAGTGTATAGCATATGTTTAAAAGGGAGATGTTCAGTAATGTGATAGCTGAACTCCGCTACGCTAACCTTATTTACTATCGTCAAAACTATTTGTTAGTTGCAGCTAACAGATCTTGACGAGATTGATCAGTCTTAATTAGATTGAAATCTTCTCTTGGTTAGCTCCTTTTTGAATTTCACTAAGGAAAGCAAAGAAGTCGAATGTATCCATAATTTCATAAAAAAGATGGAACGTTAGGACTCTATTTTTATACTAAGTTTTAAACCCAATACTTGCAAGTGCACAAGATCAATGTAATACGGAAGTATAAGGGTATCGAACCACAGAGAAAGGCTTAACTACTAAAATTATAATCTTCCTAAATTAATTTTACAAAAAGAAGAATGAGATTTTATTATTATTCCTAAATTAATTAAAACTAATGAATAAAATAAATAAACTGAAACTAACAGAAGATTAACCAAAGCAGATGATTTAGAACCTTGAATCCACCACTAACCTATATAACAATGATTTAATTTTATTTAGGAGAAAAGATTAAACTTTTATGTGGTGATCTAGGCTACAAGCTTTGATTCAATAAAGAAATATATTGTGTTTAAATGCATGACATAATCCATCTAACCATTAGCATGACTTATTCATTCCTATGACATAAATCATCTAAAATTAGCATGAACTATTCAATTCTAAAACTCACAATATACTTGCAAAAGTTACATATCTCTCATACTCGAGACTATAAGAATCAAGCATGGATAAAAATATCAATTAACCCAAACAATTATTCTACAAGAACAATCACAAAGAATTAATTGAATCAAACCAATAAACATCCCAAAATATGCAATCACATAAATATTATAATAAATCTCCAAAAATAAAATAAACCAAAGTCGCATGGCTAGGGTTTCATCAAGATTCTAAAAATAAATTTAGTTCATGGCTAAAGGGAAAGAAATAACCAATTTCTTGGAGTAGATCATGGCTTTTTTCTTCGCTTGGAGCTGATGTATTTTTCTGCTGTTGTGCTGGAATTTTCTGCTGCTGGAAATTTTTTCTGCTGCTGTGCTGGAATTTTCTGCAGGAATTTCTTCTGCTGCTGTGCTGGAATTTTTCTGCAGCAGCTGAAATTTTTCTGGTTTCAGCTCCTGTGGCTGTCTCCCCTTTCCTGCTGCTGTATTTCTTCTATATATAGACAAAAGAGAAGCAAAATCCTAATCCTTAAAGGATTCAGATACTAAAGTTCTAATCCTTAAAGGATTCTGCTAAAGTTTTAATTATAATTCTTAAAGGATTCAAATACTGCACCTTCCCTTTATCAAATTTAATATGTAATCTTTATTTTCCATTCTTTTTTAGAAATCTGCACAAAGATAAATAAAATAAATAAAATAAATAAAATATAATAATTATGACTAATAAATAAATAAAATATTTTCAAAGACTAATAATTAAAACTTAAGGTGTTTATTTGTATTAAAAACCGACTCTATCACTCTACCTTAGACCCGAGAATACCATTAACCAAAACTACGTTGAAGTGAAAAAAGGGGCAGTTTTTAATGGAGCTAAAGGGTTTTCTTTTGATGCTTTTATTGAAGTTTGAAATCTAGGTACTAGTGCTTTACCAGAATAGCCTACCCCACGGAGTCTCAAAAGCACAAGTCTCACAGTTGGGGTTGAACCTAAGATTGTAAACCCTAATTCATTTTCAACAACTAGGATAGTTTCCTCCTCAACCGGACACGAAGGACCAGGAAGATCCTTAGACCTAGGGTTATGTGGTACTCCAATAGCAAGTCAAACAAATCTATCCGATAGACATGCAAGCTTCTTCATCTTCAGAATCATTGCAGTATCTTCCCTCTCCTCACCCATGCTATCCCCTATAGCTGAGACAGATACCTGATGGAGCGAGCTAACCTATCAGCTAGGAAGTTAAGTTCTTGCTACTATTGGACCTTTCTTCAGAGATGCGATGATCCATGGTACTATTTTCTTACTTCCTGACTGAACGGAGCAGGCAGGGTCCAAAAATGGCCTGTCTTCGAGAGGGCAGGCACATTTTCCATCTCCTAGCAGCAGAAATGACTCCTCAATTTGTGCATTCACTCAAATTCAAGGCGTGGCAGCTAAAACAGTTACAACTAATCCTATATTCATTATTAAATTAATAAATTTATTACATTTTACTTTATGTATTCTTACTTCTAAAATTCCAATAGTATTTAGTTAATAACCTTCTTGAACTCTAAACGAGATAGGCTCCACATATATTGTCATTTGTTCATCATATTTGGTGCGATATTTGAGGACAAGGCGAACTTTGAGGGAGATTAAAAACTTTAGGAACATTTTGATCAAGATGTAGTTACAATAAGAAAACATATAACTAATTTATGAAGCTAAATAGGCCTCCAAAAATCCTAATTTGCGACAGAAATTTCTTCTCTACCAACTTGCACACTTTGCTGCACAAGATCTTCGATATCCTATGCGTCGCATAGGAAATAACTAGTTCCAACAGTTCTGCACAAATTCTTGCACATGGTGTGCAATATTCTTTGCAAATTCATTTGAACTTCTTATATGAACCGAGATGAGCAAGAAATCATGGAGCTCTTCCAAGGACCGATTACAAGAGTTAGAGCAAGAAAGATCAAAGAGCGTGACGATAGTATTAATAATGGATTGCTATGCATTCATGGAAGAAGTAGTGAAGGATGACTAAAGTGCAAGATTGAGGTCTTAGAAGATGGTTGTAAACCTCCCAAATTGCTCATGATTCATGTGTTAAACAAAGAGCAACCAATGGAATAAGTTGGAGGAACAAAGACTACAAGGAAAGGGTGAAACAGAGCCTCCCGTCGGTTGTAGAAGACGACAAGGAAAGGGTGAAACAGAGCCTTCCATCGGTGGAAGGCCCTACTCCTACCAGCCATGGGTGGGTTTTATCTGTGGAAGACAGAAATGACATGTACCCACCGTCGACTGTAAGGATCGACTTACAATCCACGGTAGGGTATGTTTTTAACTCTAATGCATTTTTGGTTTCGAATTTAAGTGTTTTAATTCCTTTTTTAGCTTTCAATTAAAGGCTTAATTGTTCTTTTAGTGACCTAAGTCAATAGTTAATGTAGGGTTTAGCCCTAAAACTACACATACCTTTTTATGTCTTATTTTGAACTAAGTTAAATTTGAATGAAAATTGAGAGAATTCCCGATGTGGTTTCTAGGGTTCTTTAACTCATTTTAGCTTAGTTTTTAAGGGTTTCCTTTCTTAGTTGTGGAGCAATTGATGAACCTAGATTTTAGGTCTATGAAATTCAATTGATCATCATCAATTCCTATTTAATCAATCCTAGAAGTTCTTGTTTCGTTGGTTGATTGATTAGGCTATGAATTGTGTGGCTTGGGTTTTAGGGGCTTTGTTTCCCTAAGGTTCTTGTTATCAATTTTGAAAAAATCATCCCTCTCATTCTGGGGGTTATGGTGCTTAGTTCTACATAGGTTTTATAGTGGAGTGTGTTGATTTCAAATCTTCAATAGATGTTCTTGAATGCATAGAGGTGATCTTGGGTTGGTGATGAATTCAATTACACATCAAATTGTAGATTCACATTAAATTGGTATCAGAGACACCTCCAATTTAAGGTCCATTACTGTTATATTTGTGTTAAATTCGTTAAAAAAATTATAAAAAAAGAGATACATGACGATCTATGAAAAACAATGAAGATCATGCAAAAGAAATTCGTATAGAAACATTGATAGCCAAAAAAGAGACAGAAATTGATTGTTATTTGCAAAATCATGTGCAAAATGTTTTGATGGATCTAATCTCCTTTTATTTGGGAATCATTGTAAACAAATTTCGCTCAATTTGGAGTTGATTTGATTGCTCAATTGGATCAAAAAATTTGAACTGCCAAGAAAGTTCGATTGATGAGAAATGGTTGTTTAATTCGATCATATCTCATGTTATCGTGATTCAATGCAATCAAAATTTGTACTCAGAATCATCCTCTTCGATTTAAAAATCTTTATAAACTTGTTTGACTTGAATTGGAGAAGTATTTGATGAGTTATTGCCATTTTAGTAACAGGGTGTCATCATCTCCCGTTTTTTGGAAACTTTTTTTTGTCCCAGTACTCTTTATTTCTTTGTTTAGCTTAGTTTGCTTTGAATTGTTTTGAATTTTATTTCTATTGTTTTCTTGTGTGCTCCTATTCTTTGTTTGATGATCAATGATATTTCTTGGCTCTTTTACATAGACAAACGTTTTGAAATTCTTTACATCTCAAGTGTGATAGTTTGTTACTTTGAACTCTTTGTGTCCGACTAAGTTCATTAATTATTTTACTTGCTTGGGTTGATTATCTTGGTTGAGTTGGCTAAAAATTTTAAAGAATCTATAGAAATTTTAGAGTTGAGTGATTGGAAAAGGAAAGAGGGTGAGTTCATATTCATAAAAGACAATAAGAGAGTTAAACATGAGAGAACGTAACCAAGTGGTCATCAAAAGAGGGAAAACACTTAGGGAGTGATTAGGAAGTCCTAATTCTTGTTTTCTTTTGTTTAATTAGAGCTTTTACAATGTCAACAGATGGTCATTTACCTTTGCCACCTTATGATGAAGGCACTAGTGATCCTACAAGGATGAATGTGAATGAAACCTTGAGAACTATTCAACAATCTATTGAAAGCTTGGCAAGACAGTTCCAAGCACTAGCTAGAGATATTGAGGATTTAAAAGGGCAAGGATAGTGCCACAGTAAAGAAAAGAGTTGCGGATAACCTTGGACGAGTTTTCTCATCTCATTACTGAAAGGGTTATGACAATGTACCTCATTATGTCTACTATGATGTGTTGTCTCAAAGTTTTTATCAATTTCCTGATGGTGGTTACCAAGGAAGGAAAATCACTAGAGGTGGAAGAAGAGGGGGCATAGGAGGAAGAAGAAACAATAGACCTCAAGAGGAGACTCTAATAAAGGAAGCATGGCATGAGGATAACTTGTTTGATGACTATGGGGAAATTCCTGATGTTCGCCAAGAATTTTTTTGTGGGTACCAAGGAGGACAACAAGGAGATAGAGCTTTAGACAAGATAAACCGGAAAGTGCCTACCTTCAAGGGAAAAGTGATCTAAATGTATTTCTTTATTGGGAACTTCAAGTAGAAAATATCTTCATGGTGAGAAACTATAGTGAAAATGTCAAGGCTAAGTTGGTCATTGCCAAATTTTTGGGTTATGCACTCCATTGGTGGGATAAGACTTCAACACCAAGAGCTAGACCTGGAAGAAGACCGATTGAAACTTGGACCGAATTGAAGGATCTTATAAAAGAAAGATTTTGGCTAGAGCACTATTATAAGCAGCTTCACTATAAATTAATGACTCTTAGGCAAGGTAGCAAGACTGTTGAAGAATATAGGCAAGAATTGGAGCTATATCCCTTGAGGTTGAGCTTGGAGGAGGACAAGAATGCATCTATTACATGTTTCTAAGTGGTCTCAAGAGGGACATTGCTAATGAACTAGAGTTGTACCCTTACACTACTTATGAAGACGTGTTTCATCTAGCAATAAAGATTGAAAATCAAGGGAAGAGGAGTGGATTCTCTAAAACCACTCTTCCTTCTTCAAGAAATATTGTGGTTAAACCTCAAGCATCTACTTTCACGGATAAAATCAAGCCTAACGTGGAGGAGAATGGTAGATTGATTACTAATACATCTAAGTGCTTCAATTGCAATGGTGTGGGATATATAACTAGAGATTGCCTACCAAAAAGGCCTTGATCTTTCATGAAGACTTGAATGGTTGGATTGTAAAAGATTAAGAGGATTGACAAGAGGACGTTGTTCAAGAGGAATAAGAGACTGGTGATGAAGCTCAAGGAACCACTTCCTTAGACTCCATTTAAGAAGGCATGAGTTTGGTGACTATTAGAGCTTTGTCTACTCAAATCTTTGAGGAAGATTCTAGCATTCAAAGGGAAAACATCTTTCACACTAAATGCTTAGTGGGAGTTAAAGTTTCTAACCTTTTTGTTGATAGTGGTAGTTGCACTAATGTAGCTAGTACTTGATATGAATTCAACAAAATATTGTTCAACAATTTGCAAAGGAGCAATTAGAAAGATTGAAGACATTATGGATAAATCTTCAATTAAGGAATTACGAGTTTAATTGGAAGGATTTGAAGACTTTTCAAGACTTCCAAGACTCATAAAATTCATAAGAAGCTCATCGAAATCAAACTAGAAGCTTCTGGCCATTGAAGAAGATGAAAGAAGCAAGGAGGGAAGAAAACAGAGTCTACCGGCAATAGTAGGTTCCCACCCTACCGTCCCTGGTAGCCCTCTGGACAAAGGGAATAAATAGGAGCCTACCTACTATTGATGGTAGGCTCCCACCCTACCGTCCCCGATTCTCGAGGCAAGAAGAGGATTTTGAAGACATCAATTTAATTTTAGTCAAAATTAATTTGTTTTTAGTTAACTATTGGTTTATTGATTTGCAAGCTTATAACTAACTTTTATTAAAAGGCCAGTTAGGTATTTATAATACTCATTAGGTTTTAGGAAGAGGAGTTGGTTTTCTCTATAAATACATACTTATGTCTCCTCTTGTAAATAACTTTGATGAACTTTGCTGATATGAATTGAGTTTTATCTAATGGTTTCTAGAGTTCTTCAAGCCATCTTAGTTAGCTTCTAAGGGTTTGCTTCCTTAGTTTGTGAGCAATTAATTACTTAGATCGAAGGATCTACGAATTCAATTGATCATTTTCCAATTCCTTCTTTGATTGATTCTAGGAGTTCTTGTTTCTAGAGTTTATTAATGTAAGTCTTATAATTTGTGTTCTTGTTATCAAGTTGGGAAAGATTTCTTCCTCTCACTATTGGGTTTATTTTTCTTAGTTCTTCATAGGTTCTCTAGTAGAGTGTTTGAATTACAAAATCTTCAATAGAAATTCGTCAACAAGGAGGTAATCTTAGGGTGGTGATGGATTCAATTTGCAACTAAATTGAAAATTCACATCAAATTGGTATCAGAGCAACCTCCAATTGAAGGTTAATTTTTGTTTATGTTGTTTGAAATTCATTGAAAAAAAAGAGATACATGATGATCTATGAAAAACAATCAAGATCATGCAAAAGAAATTCATTCAAAAAAATTGATAGCAAGATAAAAGACTAAAATTGATGTTTATTTGTGAAATTGTGTGCAACAATTGTAATGGATATAAATTCATATGAGTTGGGGATTATTTGAAATAAATTTTACTCAATTTGGAATTGATTTGATTGCTCAATTAGATCAAAACTTTGGATCTATCCAGAATGTTCAATTGTTTACAACTGCTTAGTCTGATTATATCTCATGTTATACTGTTCCAAATTGGACAAATTTGTACTTAATCTTATCCTCATCAAGCTTTGCATCTATTAAACTGATTTGACTCGATTTGGATTTCATTTTCTAGATCAATTCAATTGAAAATCGAAAGGTGTTTGAGATCTAATTTGTGCCTACATTCATCCTCTTCAAGTGAGGAATCTTTATAAACTTTTTTGAATTGATTTAGATTAGTATTCACAGAGTTATTGTCATTTTGGTTACAATGTGTCATCATTCCCTGTTTTCTAGAAAATTGTTTTCTTAGTACTCTTTATTTCCTTGTTTAGCTTAGTTTGTTGTGAATTGTTTTGAATTTGATTTCTAATTCCTTTTTTGTGTATTTCTATTATGTGTTTGATATCAGTTATGTTTATTGGCTCATATCTGTAGATAAACTCTTTGAAATTCATTACATCTCAAGTATTTGATAAATTGCTTCTTTGAACTCTTTGTATCCAACTAATTGCATTAACTATTTTACTTGCTTGGGTTGATTCTCTTTGTTGAGTTGATTAAGAGATTTGAAGAATGTATAGAACCTCGAAAGGAGAGTGATTGGAAAAAAGGAAAGAGGGTGAGCTTATTTTATCAAAATCATTAAAGAGAGCATACACTAGTGGATGAGTGATCATCTAAAGAGTGATGAATACACTAAGGGAGTGATTGGATGATAATTGGTCCCTTAGTGTATTAAATGGATGATAATTGGTCCATCATAGAAAAGGATGGAAGTAAAGAGTAAACAGAAGGATTATCAATCTAAGCTTGCAAGGGATATGCATAATTTCCATCATTGGTGGCAATGGAGTCAATGTTTATGGTAGAAACAACCATGGACATGGAAACTTCATTACTAGAGGACATGATGGTTATGGAAACTTCACTAATAAAAGACATAATAGAGTTGGTAACTTCTCTTCTTACGCTCAATCTTATGGGCATACTTTTTATGATGATTATGGGGGTTAATAATACTAAATATGATTATTATGGCATAGTGATATATGCTTATTTTTTTATATTTCTATTTGTTATTTTCATCGTTTTATGATGTTTTTAACATGTAAAATGCATATTTTAGACTAATACCCTTTATTCTTGTCTTTGGTGCCTTCTAAGAGAGAAAACAATGAAAATAGTCAAAAATGGAGTGAAAATGATGAAAACTAAACCAACGACATTGTTGAAGCTGACCTACTGCCTGAGGTAACCCAACCTACCACCGACAGTAAGTCCTGGAGCCACAAGTAGAGCTCGGATAGAACCCTACCGGCGACAGTATACTACCCCTACCGTCGACGGTAGGTCCCTAAGCCAAAGAGAAGATTTTGGGCAGAACCCTACCACGGACAGTAGGGCTCGACCTATCGTGAGCAGTAGGTCCCAGCTGTAGCAGTTATAATCCAATTTTAACTCTATTTTGAGGTAATTGTTTCCTCTATTAATAGGTAATTTTGCTATTAGGGCTGGAAGAGGCAATTAGGGGCGAGTTTAGGTTAGATAATGCCCCAAAGTTCATCTTTAATTAGTTAGGAGATCAGTAAACTTTTGTAATTGAAGACTTGGAGATCAAGAATTGAAGATTCAACATCACGATTTCGAGCTTCAATTGGGCGACTTGAGAGATGAGCTGGGGTGACGTTCAGGACTGCGATTTCGTCTTCAACCTTCCTCCTAAGCTTTCTTTTCCTATATTTTTACTAAATTCAATGTTTAATCTAAGTTTTTTTACAATGATTATTGAGTAGATTTTTATGTTTGGATTATGGTAGAACCCTTGTACTTGCTTATGATGATTTTGGTTTAATTTGATGAATTCGATGTTTGTTTTCAATTGAGTTGCCTTTCAATTGCGTTTTATTGCAATTTAATTGTCACGAGATTAGATTTATTGAAAGGGTGTTCGAAAAATTGAAGGAAGAACATTCTAGGGCAAACCAATTTGGAGTTAATTGGTGCAATTGATTAGGGATATGATTTTGCACTTTTAGGCCCTTTAAATCACCTATAATTACTGCACTCATAGTTGGTTAGAGAGAGAAGAGATTCTCCTCTAAGGGTTAGTGAGTAGGGTGGCATTCCCTTAGAGATAGGGATTGCCTAATTTGTTGTGAGGACCCAACTTGATTAATTCAAAATTGTTTTCTTTAAAGTTTTATAATTGAATTAGTAACAAGGATTAGGGGGATTCCACCATCCAAACTCTTTCTTTAATAGTTTTTAGAGACCCTAATTTTATTGCTTGGCTTTCTTTACTTGATAAATCGTTTTCAGTATTTTTAGTTATTTCTTCTTCAAACCATTCTTTGTAGGATAAACATTAGAAAGAACGATTAGTACTTGAGCCTTTATCATTCCTCGAGATTCGACACTTGGGTGAAGCTATTTTGCTAAAATGATAGGTCCACTTGTCTATTGCTTAGTTTAGTAGTTCATCCTTTTTGGTTTTTAAAATATCACATAGTCCTTATGATTGTTATGAAGGGTATCATCATAGTTATGGTAAGAGAAGTTTACTTTGAGAGCTTATATGATGAAAATTTCTATGGGAGGAAAAATGAAAGTGACCATGTAGTCCATCTCAAATGTCTTGTTGACGGCAAAGTTGCTAATATTGTTGTTGATGGTAGTAGCTGTGCTAACGTGGCCAGTACTTACTGTTGGAATCCGTAGGCAAAAACAAAGAAAAATAAAACTACGGAAATCCACCAACAGGATCTGCACATACTAGAAAAACCGATTGGATAGAAATTACCTCAATGTTTTGATTGTTCGTTGTGGAGGCGCTGCTTTGTACGCTTCGCCCTCTACTGGTATCCACACGACGAACTCCTCTGCAAGCGATCGGGATGCTAGGCCCCTTACGTGTTCAAAAGCTGCTCGAGGCCCGATCCCTGACTATCTGGTAATCGGTCGTATTTCGGAGAGAGGAGGCTATATACTATATCGCCGTTCTAGGGTTTAGGGTTTTGTTTTTCTTTAATCAGATAAAGGACGGCCACCAAAAAAAGGTTAACATAACCTTTTATAGCTGTCAATATCAAAACCCTAATCTGTCATCTAATGACGATTTAATCTCAGTCCGTCTATTCCTATAATCATCCAACGGTTGGATGAGTAATATTAAGTAATTAATTTCATTTATTCGATTAAATAAAATTAATTACTTATTAACCTACCAAAAAAATACAATATGGAATCGATTCCCCTTTTTGTATACGTTCAACGAATCTGGACACAATCTAGATTCATTGAACGTGGACATTATGCTCACAAGATCGTCTATGCGTGTGACCTGTAGGTTCACTTAACGTTGGCAGTGAATGAGAAAATGTCCTAGACATTTATTCACAAAACATAAGCGGCTTCTAGCAAGACATTATGCTTACCCAAGTTAAGTAAATGTAATAATAACCTAGCATCAGATTTAATATTTAGTCCTTTTGTCACACGATATCCTAATTAAGTATAAGGCATGGATCAAGTCATCCTTATAAAACTTAATTAACCATTTACTTGATCACCAGGCAGACTGTTCCAACAAATAATATTAATAACACCTTATTAATACTTATTTGAGCATGGCCATGCATATTTTCCAGTCTTCCTTATCAAGGGGCCCATGGATATCTCTCTCTAAAAAGAGAGGGACAAATCCCTTTCACTATCTCCAATATTCAAGCCATGACGAGAAAATAAGCCAACCAATAATCATAATGATCACCTAATTAAAATGATGTTTGACTATGTGAAAACACATTTTTCTCCCCATGCAAGAAACATTAGAAACATTAGGTCGAAGGACACCAAATATAAAACTGAGAAGAAATACTTATAACTTAAGCCCATGCAATATTTCTTCTTCACTTTGGGTCATGTCCAATACAATATTCTCTATATGTACTTATGAATTGATTTTATATCTCATATTCATGATCAGTAAAACTTGACCATCAATCAACTTCACACTAGTTTACAAGATGTAATAAACTAGGGACAAATAAGAATAGTATTTTATTAGCTACAAGGGTTTTACTATCAAGTCACATACTTGATGACCAAGAGCATAAAATACAATTCAAAAATACATGCTTCATAAATCATAAATGTGAGTCAATTGGTCCTAGGGCATATACTAACAATCTCCCACTTGCCCTACTACCAATTTGACATGACTTTCAAACCCATTGACCTAGTATGACTCTCATGCTTAAGTTGTGGGAGTGGCTTTGTCAATGGATCTGCGACATTGTCATTGGTGTCTACTTTGCAAATTTTAACATCTCCACGCTCAATAATTTAACGCCTGAGAATATATTTGGATCGTTGATGAGATCTAGGTCCCTTAGCTTGTGCAATGGCTCCTGTATTATCACAGTATAGGTCCACTGGGTTCACAATGCTAGGAATTACACCTAGTTACGTGATGAACTTCCCGATCCAAATCGCCTCCTTGGGTCGCATCGAAGCGACCACATACTCAGCCTCTGTAGTAGAATCGGCCACGGTATCTTGCTTTGAACTCTTCCAGCTCACAGCACCTCAATTCAAACAAAACACAAATCCAGATTGCGATCTAAAATCATCTACATCGATCGAAAGCTAGCATCCAGTGTAACCATTTACAACAAGCTCTCCTTCCCCGACCTCAGTAGATCAAAAACATCTCTTTAGTCCTTCTTAAGTACTTGAGAATGTTTTTACTGCAGTCCAATGCGGTTCACCAGGATTTGACTGGAATCTGCTAGTCATGCTTAATGCATACGAGACATCCAGGGCGAGTGCATAACATGGCGTACATGATAGATCCAATTGCGGAAGCGTAAGGAATCTTTCTCATGCGTTCTGTATCCTCCCTTGTGGTAGGACTTTGAGACTTACTGAGTTTAACGCCATGTGACATTGGCAAGAATCCTCTCTTAGAATCTTGCATACTGAACCTTTTCAGTACCTTGTCAATGTATCCACTCTGACTTAGGCCAATAAGCTTTTTAGATCTATCTCGATAGATCCTAATGCCTAAAATATAGGCTGCTTCGCCTAAATCTTTCATTGAAAAATACTTCCCCAACCAAGTTTTTACACTTTGCAAAGTGGGGATGTCATTCCCAATTAACAAGATGTCATCGACATAGAGTACTAAGAAGACTACTGCATTTTCTGTAACCCTTTTGTAGACACAAGGTTCATCATCATTCTTGATGAAATTGAATTTTTTAATTGCTTCATCAAAACGAAGATTCCAACTTCGAGATGCTTGCTTCAAGCCATAAATGGATCTTTGAAGTTTACACACTTTACTAGAATTCGAAGGATGAATAAAACCTTCAGGTTGTGTCATATACACATCCTCCAGTAGATTTCCATTAAGAAAAACAGTTTTAACATCCATTTGCCATATTTCATAATCATAATATGCTGCAATGGCAAGTAGAATTCTAATTGACTTAAGCATTACAACTGGAGAAAAGGTTTCATCTTAGTCTATACCATGAGTTTGTCTATACGCTTTTGCTACCAATCGTGCTTTGTAAGTGTGCACATTGCCATCCATGTCAGTTTTCTTTTTGAAAACCCATTTACACCCTATGGTCTTGCAACCTTCAGGTGGATCAATCAAAGTCCAAACTTGATTATCATGCATGGATTGTATTTCTGATTTCATAGCCTCTAGCCATTTGCTAGATTCAGGACTATGAATAGCATCTTGGTAGGAATTAGGTTCACCTTGATCAATAAGATCAATATTATGATCCTCAGTCACCAGAAATCCGTATCTCTTGGTATCTGAGAAATCCTACTAGACCTTCTTGGCCCTTGTGTCAAAGGTTCAGGCTCAGTATGAATACGTGAGTCCAACTGAGTATCCATACTCGGTTCAGAAATGGTCGGCTGTCCTTGAGCTTCTTCAAGATGGATTCTACTCCCACTGACTCTTTTGGAAACAAATTCCCTTTCAAGGAAAATTCCGTTCCGAGCAACAAACACTTTGTTTTCAGATGGAAGATAAAAGTAGCATCCTTTAGTTTCCTTAGGATATCCCACAAACAGACACTTATCAGATTTGGGTGCTAGTTTTTCAGATAATGATCGCTTCACATAAGCATCACATCCCCAAATTTTGAGAAATGCTAAACTAGGTTGTTTCCCGGTCCATATCTCATATGGTGTTTTTTGAACTGCTTTAGATGGAACTCTATTTAATATGAATGCAGCAGTTTCTAGAGCATAACCCAAAAAGAAATTGGAAGATCTGTTTGACTCATCATAGATCGAACCATATCCAATAGAGTTCAATTTCTACGTTCAGACACACCATTCCATTGTGGTGTTCCTGGTGGAGTTAATTATGATACTATCCCGCAATTTTTTAGATGTTCGTCAAACTCTTAGCCTAAGTATTCACCACCTCGATCTGATCGAAGTAATTTGATACTCCTTCCAAGTTGATTCTGTATTTCATTTTGAAATTCCTTAAACTTTTGAAAGGAATCAGATTTATGTTTCATTAGATAGACATAACCATATCTATTGAAATCATCTGTGAATGTAATGAAATACTGAAAACCTCCTCTGGCTTGTGTGTTCATTGGCCCACATACATCAGTATTTATAAGTTCCAATAAATCGGTAGCCCTTTCACTTTGCCCTGTAAATAGACTTTTAGTCATTTTTCTCAATAAACAAGAATCACATTTTTCATAAGACTCAAGGTCGAATGAAGATAAAAGTCCATCTTGATGGAGTTTTGATATGCGTTTCTCATTTATATGGCCCAAACGACAATGCCAGAAGTAAGTTTGATTTAAATCATTAGATTTAAATTTCTTTGTATTTATGTTATAGATGGGCTTACTAATGGAATCATGTAGGTTAAGAATGTAAAGTCCATTACGTAAAGAGGCATCCCCATAGAAAATACCATTTTTATAAATAGAACTTTTACCATTCTTAGTATTAAACTCAAAACCATCAATATCCAAACAAGAAACTGAAATGATGTTCCTACTCATAGCAGGAACATAATAACAATCTTTAAGTTCAATTATAAGCCCAGTAGGCAAAAGTAAATCAAATGTCCCTACAGCTACAGCAGCAACTTTTGCTCCATTTGCAACTCGTAGGTCCACCTCTCCCTTTGCCAAATATCTACTCCTTTTGAGTCCCTGCACATTTACACAAATGTGAGCTCCACATCCGGTATCTAATACCCATGAAGTAGGACTAGACATATTAATTTCTATAATGAAAATACCTGAAGTGGCAGTCTCACCAGCCTTTTGCTTCTTCTTTTCTTCCAAGTAGAGCTTGCAATTCCTCTTCCAATGACCAGGTTCATTGCAGTGGAAGCAAGTCCCTTCCTTTGGTGGTTTAACCTTGGGCTTGGGCTTCTGCTTGCCTTTACCCTTTTTGGCCATATCCTTTCCCTTTCCCTTGTTCTTCTTGAGCGCCTCTTCGAACCATCGGAACATTGGGAGTAGACTTCCTAATGTTTTGTTCAACTCGCTTGAGCATCCCGTGCAATTCATTTATGGACTTTTCCATATTATGCATATTGAAGTTCATGACAAAGCTGATCATAGTCGGAGGTCAAAGAGGCCAAGATCATATCGTAGCGAAGTCATGACTTACGAGTGCTTCAAGTTTTTCAAGGCTGATCAAAATACCCTTTCATCTTAAGGACATGAGCACTAAGCCCGAAGTGCCGGGGGTCATTTTGCAGCTATTCAACGCCTTAGTGCTAAGATATCTCTCTTGACGTGCCCTGCTCTTAGAACATTTCCTTGAGCTGTTTTATCATCTCATAAGCCTCAACTTCCTCGAATTGCTTTTGCAACTCAGATTCCATCGTAGCCAACATGAGACATGTCACATCGTTAGAATCATCCTTGTGCTTACTATAAGCATCATTTTTTACTCTAGTGGCATTGTTAGCTGGTTGATTAGGGATAGGGTTCTCAAGTACATATAGCTTTTTTTCTTGTTTAAGGACAATCCTTAAATTTCGTGCCCAATCAAGAAAGTTAGTCCCACTAAGCTTATTCTTTTCAAGCACGGATCGCAACGATGTGTTTGAATTGTTTGAGGCCATTATCTACATAGAATTTGCAAAGTAAAATTAAATAAATGAAGCATTAAATTTTCCCTGAAATATTCAACACTTGATATAAATCATGGGTATAAAAAGTCATTTTATTCTAATCATAAGTAAGCTTTGGCTTAACACCCATAATTAGAGAAAAATGTATTAATGGGATTTACATCTACATGTACCGGCAAAATCCCATATGATGTCCTAGGCTCAAAACCGTTTTGATAGCCTAGTTAAGCCAAACTATTCCAAGCATATGGAAATCACCATTTTCCATCTTCCCCTACTTAGGTAACCATTTATCTCTTGCTTTGGCAATGAAACAAAATGATGATCCAAGCATGGAGAAGTGCTTATGATCATGGAAGGCATCTTACGACTTAATTTTTTTTTACATGGTTTCAAAAACCTTCTTCCTTTTTATTTGTATATTATTTCACAAAACATATATAAAAAATAAAAGGAAATAAACTAAACATCACATGTATAATATATATATCAAATAAAACGTGTCATAGCATGGCCCCAATCCTATATTGACTTCCACGAGCCTCATGGAAGTCAAAGGTCAATCTAGGTAAGTCTTCATCTCCATGAGCTTGCCTCCAATGTCTTGGCCTTCTAATCTTGTTACATAGGACAGAAAATATACATAGGAATAGGAAATAAAATTAACCTATTCTAGTAAAGCTTGATAATATTACATCAACGAAAACAACGACACGCAGGCCGTATTTAAAAACATACAACCATTAACAAAATAAGCCAATCAATCACAAGAGGTAAAGGGCCATGCTATGCACCATGCATCTAAAGATATGAAGAAACATGAAAAGAAATAACAAGGGGGTTCTGGGGGCGTAGCCCCAGGAAGAAAACGACGGTCCCGCTGGCCGGTCAGCGGGCGGGGTCAAGGGGCAGCGCCCTTGCGGGGGTCTCAGGGGGCAGCGCCCTCGGAAAGAAAAACGATTTTTCTTTCTAACTCATTGAATGAGTTATTGCCGTCATAAACCCTAAAATCATGCCGCCAGAAATTTTGTTTAATAGTTAAACATTAAATCATGTGATTCTGCATATTTGTTTACCAATTAAATTGCACAGATTACAGACTGTACGCCAAACAATTTGGCAGTAACAACATTCTGTTTAATTAATCGCATTAATAAGTAAAACAGAATATGATATATGCGAATCTTATAATTCAATTTACTCTGATTATTACACTAATCAGAAACCTTACAATAAGGCCGATTGAGAACAACATATGTAATCAAAGCGGTAACAGATAAAATCAGTAAAACTAGTATGTGCGAGGCTCTGATACCACTGTTGGAATCCGTAGGCAAAAATAAAGAAAAATAAAACTACGGAAATCCACCAACAGGATCTGCACATACTAGAAAAACCGATTGGATAGAAATTACCTCAATGTTTTGATTGTTCGTTGTGGAGGCGCTGCTTTGTACGCTTCGCCCTCTATCGGTATCCACGCGACGAACTCCTCTCGCAAGCGATCGGGATGCTAGGCCCTTCGTGTTCGAAAACTGCTTCGAACCGATCCCGACTATCTCGGTAATCGGTCGTACTTCGGAGAGAGGAGGCTAGATACTATATCGCCGTTCTAGGGTTTAGGGGTTTTGTTTTTCTTTAATCGAGATAAAGGACGGCCACCAAAAAAAAGGTTAACATAACCTTTTATAGTTATCAATATCAAAACCCTAACTCGTCATCTAATGACAGTTTAATCTCGTCCGTCTATTCCTATAGTCATCCAATGGTTGGATGAGTAATATTAAGTAATTAATTTCATTTATTCGATTAAATAAAATTAATTACTTATTAACCTACCAAAAAATACAATATGGAATCTGATTCCCCTTTTGTATACGTTCAACGAATCTGACACAATCTAGATTCATTGAACGTGGACATTATGCTCACAAGATCGTCTATGCGTGTGACCTGTAGGTTCACTTAACGTTGGCAGTGAATGAAAAAAATGTCCTAGACATTTATTCACAAAACATAAGCGGCCTCTAGCAAGACATTATGCTTACCCAAGTTAAGTAAATGTAATAATAACCTAGCATCAGATTTAATATTTAGTCCTTTTGTCACACGATATCCTAATTAAGTATAAGGCATGGATCAAGTCATCCTTATAAAACTTAATTAACCATTTACTTGATCACCAGGCAGACTGTTCCAACAAATAATATTAATAACACCTTATTAATACTTATTTGAGCATGGCCATGCATATTTTCCAGTCTTCCTTATCAAGGGGCCCATGGATATCTCTCTCTAAAAAGAGAGGGACAAATCCCTTTCACTATCTCCAATATTCAAGCCATGACGAGAAAATAAGCCAACCAATAATCATAATGATCACCTAATTAAAAGTGATGTTTGACTATGTGAAAACACACTTTTCTCCCCATGCAAGAAACATTAGAAACATTAGGTCGAAGGACACCAAATATAAAACTGAGAAGAAATACTTATAACTTAAACCCATGCAATATTTCTTCTTCACTTTGGGTCATGTCCAATACAATATTCTCTATATGTATTTATGAATTGATTTTATATCTCATATTCATGATCAGTAAAACTTGACCATCAATCAACTTCACACTAGTTTACAAGATGTAATAAACTAGGGACAAATAAGAATAGTATTTTATTAGCTACAAGGGTTTTACTATCAAGTCACATACTTGATGACCAAGAGCATAAAATACAATTAAAAAATACATGCTTCATAAATCATAAATGTGAGTCAATTGGTCTTAGGGCATATACTAACACTTACCTTGTGGAAAAGTTTAATTTGCCTCTCTTGAACATCCTAAGCCTTAGATATGCCATTGGTCAAATGAGAATGATGAGATCAAAGTAACTAAGCAAGTGTGGGTGTCTATCTCTAAAGGAATATATAAAGATGAGGTGTTATGTGATGTAGTTCCCATGCAAGTTGGGCATTTATTGTTTGGAAGTCTTTGGATATATAATAGGAAAGCTATATATAATGGGGACAAGAATTCTTACAACTTCACCAAAGATGGAAAGAGATTCATTATAAATTCTTTGGCACCTAACAAAATTTATGAAGAGCAAAAGAAGTTGAAAGAAAGGGTAAGAATGTTTGAGCATGAGAAAAATGAAAAGACCATTATAAAAGGCTAAAAGATATGGAGAAAAACAACTTTCCATGCCATCTAAAAGAGTTGCAAACATAGAAACTTTGAAACCATCTTTATCAAAGAATTTCCAAAAGTAAATGAGCCTCCACAAGCTCAAAAGGTAGTTGAAGAAAGTATCATACTACATGTTGAGGAAGAAGCATTTAAAGAGGAACTTTGTGATTTCATGAATGAAAAGAACAATGAAGAAGTAGAGTACATTGAAATCAAAGAAAAAGAAAGAGTGGAAGACAAAGAGAGATTAGTTGAGAGATTATGTATTTTTGATTCCATCTCTATCCTTTCAAAAGAGAGTGAACTTTTAGAGTGCTTAAAAGAGAAAGAAAGTGAGCTTGAGAAAAGTGAGAGAGTAAAAGAAAATGAGTGCTCCATTGAAAAATAAGAGAGTGAAAAAAAAATAACAAAGAAAAAAAGAGATAGTTGTACTTGAAAAGGATGAGGAATTGAATTTCTATGTTAATGAAACTAACTCTTTCTTTGCTAGTGAATCCTTATGTTTGCAGAATTTTGAAGATTCAAGCAAGGATGAAGGAGGAAAGCTTTTTTACAAGTCCACCAAGACCATAAACTTCATTCCCTCTAATTCCTACTTGAGCTTTGAGATTTATTTTAAGGAAATTAAGTTGTTCTTGCTTGTTTTTATGAAAAATGGATATCAATTTTACTTTCTCAACTCTCTTGTAACTTTATTAGAAAAGAAACAACTCATAGAGTTTAATTCCTTATCTTGTGTTTTTCCTAGAATTCATGAGTATTATGACAATGTTGCTAATTATGCTTCTTGTGTGCTAGGAATAGAAGATGAAAAAAGGAGCAAGGAGAAAGAGCTTGGCAATATCTTGAGGATTTACCCATTTCTTAACCCTTTTGTTTCATTTCATGAAGTTTCTTTTGAGGAATTAAATTTTTTTTTTGGTTTCTTATACTCTTCATGTGGGTATACTTGGTGATATACGTGTTATTTCTTTTGATGGGAATATCTTTCTTCTTGTGCCTTCCATATTAACGTGCCTTTCTTCTCATGCCAATCTTGAGGATCTATTGATTAGTAGTAGTGCTAAATTTGATCCTTCTTGTTTCTTTGAAATGTAAATAATGCTTCCTTTGTTGATCCTAAAATTTTGGTTTTGAGCTTAATTGTGCTTTATTTGATGTTCTTCATGATAAGTCTATAGGGAAGTATGTTGAGCAATATGATTATGTTTTACCTTTCCTTGGTTTTTTTATGAGAAATATCAATGGTTTATTCTTTTTAACCAACATGAGGTCAGCAGTTGTTAGTAGTAAACATGAGCTTTCAATAGTGGTGACAACTTTTAAAACCTTGTTTGAAAACACATTTGGTTTCAAATTCTATCATTTGCATTTTAAAGATTTCTTGTTGGAGGATTTTGAAAACTAAATGGGAGCATATTTTGAGATATTCAAACTTAATCCTTTGACATTTGAAAAATCTATTTTGAGAAAAGCCTTCAAACAAGTTTTCAAAGATTTTGTTGTTGAGCATCTTTATTACCATATACCTTTCAAGGAGTGGTTTTCAAAGTTGTCCATTTAATTCGCTAGTCTTCAAAAGAACTCTTGTGCATTAACTTTGAAACATGAATTTGAAGCTACATTCTTTGATCATCTACTTTTAGAGAGTTCTTTGGAAAAATGGATTTGAAAGAGGAATATAGACCATGTTAGAATTTTGGAAATGTTATGTCTGCATTTTCTCACCTCATTTGTGAAATGATGAAATTTGAGACTTATCAAGGCTATTATTTCATTCTAAATGTTTTTGTGTTTATTTGGAGGAGCATTTGAAATATCATTACCCTTTCAAAGAAAAGAGATTTCAAATATGTGGTTTTCAAGACTATTTTGAAAGTAATGAGAGCTTTCAATATCATTTACCCTTCAAGGATTTTGATTTTGAACTTGGCTTTGAACAATTGACAAGAAAGTTGTTTCTTAACACTTATGTTTTAAATTTCCTTCTTAGAATTTTTGAGAAAACACCTTGTATTTCGAGCATTGAAAATCCTTACAACTTCTTGTTTCAACATTTGAAATCATTACACACTTTGAGCTCTACATTTCATCCTGTTTTAAAAGAGCAGATATTTCAAACTCATGACCTTCTTGATTTACTTTTGGAGTTTAGAAATGATAAAAGTTTACACTTTCATTTGCCTTTTAAAAAGTGTTTGAAGAAATGGATTTTTGGAAAGAAATCTTGGGATTTTAGAAACTTTGTTTCTATGTTCTCATACCTTGATTGCAAAGTTGAAGAGTTGGTAGAATCTAAAGTATTTTATAGCGCTCATAACAGAGCTAGGTCCAGAGTAAAGGGCAAGTGCCTATAGAAAGCCAATGAAATCTTTCAAACTCTTTTGATTATATTTGAAAAGTCCATTTTGTATTTCATTATCCTTTTAAGAAAGAAACTTTTCACACTCTTGAACTTCTTGAATTATTTTTTGAGCTTGCAATAGACAAAAGCTTATTTTATCATTTTCCTTTTAAAATGTTGATATTAATCTTTTCTTTGATTTACACGAGTTCTTTACTCTCTATTGTGTTTCTATTTGGAGAATTCTTGTAAAACTTGAGTGGTTATTAAAGAGTCCTTTTTGGAGATGCTTTGCTTTTAACTTCTTTGTTTACACCTCTTTCGCTTATCATAGACCATTCATGGAAGTTCTAGATTCCTTGCTTATTTAGTTGTTTAGATGGCATTCGGATTTTAATTGTTTAGATCTTAGCAATGTTTATATTGTTGAAATCCATTCTAATGTTGCCCACCTTGTTGATATTTGAAGGAATGGATTTGAGGATGAATCCTTTATAAGAGATGGGGTATGATATGAATTCAACAAAGGATTGTTCAACAACTAGCGTAGGAGCAACTAGAAGATTGAAGACATCATGGATAAAGCTTTAATTGAGAAATTCCGAGTTTAATTTGAAGGCTTGGAAGACTTTACAAGACTTCCAAGACTCATAAAATTCATAAAAGGCTCACCGAAATCAAACTAAAAGCTCTCGGCCATCGAACAAGATGAAAGAAGCAAGGAGGGAAGAAAATAGAGCCTACCTGTGACAGTAGGTTCTCACCCTACCATCCCAAGTATCCCTCTGGACAAAGAGAATGTTGAGGAGACTACCTACTGATGACAGTAGGCTCCCACCCTACCGTTCGCAGTAGGTCTCGAGATAAGAAAAGGATTTTGAAGACATCAATTAAATTCTAGTCAAAATTAATGAGTTTTTTGTTAATTATTAGTTTCTTGATTTTTAAGCTTGTAATTCACTTTTATTAGAAGACTAATTAGGTATTTCTAATACTCATTAAGTTGCACATGAAGAAAGTGATGGAACTGTCTGATAAGTAAGGTCTGATAAACCATGATCGTCCGACTAATGGTATTATTGACTCTAGCTGCTCTTTTCACATGTGCCCTAATAAAGATTAGTTTTAAACTTATGAAGTTGTCAACAACGGTGTTGCACTAATGGGAAACAACACATCATGCAAGGTTGCTGGAAAAGGAATAGTCAAAATGAAGATGCATGATGGCGTTATTAGAACTTTGACAAACGTCAGACATGTTCCAGACTTAAAGAAGAACTTAATCTCTATGGGTGCACTTGATGCCAAAGGATATCACTTCAATGGTGTTAGAGGAGTCCTCAAAGTAGCAAAAGAGATTTAGTAGCAATGAAAGGAAGAAAAGTTGGTGGTAATCTCTATATGTTAGAAGGCTCAACGTAGTTGGTATAGCTGCAGTTTCTTCACCAGATGTAGACATCATCAAATTATGGCATATGCGACTAGGGCATATGAGCTTGAAAGGTTTGACAATCTTAAGTAAAGGAGGTCTTCTCTGTGGTCAAACTACAACAGAGATGGACTTCTACGAACACTGTGTTTTTGGGAGGCTCAAAAGAGCTACCTTCAGCAAAACTGTTCATAGAACTAAAGGAACATTAGACTGCATTTATTCGAATCTTTGGGGTTCTTCAAGAGTTTCTTCATTAGGTGGAGCACAATACATATTAACCTTCATCGATGATTTCTCAAGAAAGGTTTGGTGTTCTTCCTAAAGGGCAAGGATGATGTGTTCGAAAACTTCAAGGAAAGGAAAACAATGATTGAGAAGCAAATTGGTAGAAACATCAAGCGGTTGCGAATTGACAATGGGTTAGAGTTTTGTTTTGGCAAATTTAATGTCTTTTGTAATAAAGAAGGCATTGTGCAACATCTAACAGTTGTCTGTACACCTCAGCAGAATGGAGTAGCTGAACATATGTACCGCACTTTGATTGAGTAAGCAAGATGCTTGCTTTCAAATGCTAGACTATCAAAGAAATTTTAGGTAGAAGCAACTTCAATAGTAGCTTATTTGGTGAATCATCTCTTTGTACATCGATTGAGTGAAGACTCCAGAAGAAGTATGTTCCGGAAAACCCTGAGACCATTCAAAGTTGAATATTTTTAGATGTCTTGCATATGCTCATGTGAACGAAGGGAAATTAGAACCTAGATCAAAGAAATGCATCTTCTTGGGATATTCTTTAGTAGTTAAAAGATTTAGGTTGTGTTACCTGGAAACATCCAAAGTAATCAACAGTAGGGATATTATATTTGATGAGATGGGTATGGTCCACAGGATGAGAACTCAAGACCAAAATATACAAATATTGAAGAGATATCTGGAACGATGGAGATCAAGATTCAAAGCCAACAACAAGTGATCTCTTCTAATCAACAAAGTTCAATTCATGATGGAAATAATGGAGAAAATGAAGAGCAATATTTTATTGCTAAACATTGTTCAAAGAGACAAACCAGACTTCCACAGAGATATGTCGATCTAAACCTTGTTGCATATGCATTAAATGTTGCTGAAGACACTTGCTTCGATAATGAACCTAAAATATTCGATGAAGCTGTGGAATCAACAAAAGCAGAAAAATAGATTAGCGCCATAGCTGAAGAAATGAATTCCTTACAAAAGAATAAGACTTGGGAGATGGTGAAACCTCCAGTAGGTCAAAAGGTTGTTGGTTGTAAGTGGGTTTTCAAGAAAAAGAGTCATGCTATGGAGAATGAATCTGTAAGATATAATGCAAGACTTGTTGCAAAAGGCTACACTCAGAGATATGGAGTGGACTTCAATCAAGTATTTTCACCGGTTGTTAAGCATAGCTCGATACAGATGTTATTGGCTTTAGTTGCTAAGTATGATCTTGAACTTAAGTAACTTGATGTAAAAACAGCCTTTCTTCATGGAGAGCTTGAGGAGACCATCTACATAAAACAACCTGAAGGTTTGAAGTTCATGGGAAGGAAGATCATGTATACTTCTTGAAGAGGTCCCTTTATGGACTCAAATAGTCTCCAAGGCAATGGTACAAGCATTTTGATAGCTTTATGACCAAAATCGATTTCAAAAGAAGTGATTATGATGCTTGTGTATATTATTGGAAATCTTCCAATTGTTCCTTCATGTAATTATTACTTTATCCATAATATGTTGATCTCTGGAAAAAGCATTAATGAAGTGAACAAGTTGAAGGCTCAATTGAGCAGTGAATTTGAGATGAAGGATTAGGTGCTGCCAAGAGAATCTTAAGCATGGACACTAGCATAGATCGACAAGAAAGAGAGCTATGCTTATCTCAAAGTCAATACATCAAGAAAATTCTTGAACATTTTGGCATGAAGAAGGCAAAACTAGTAAGTACGCCACTAGCAGCACAATTCAAGTTGTCAGGAAAGTTATCACCAACAACTGAGGAGGAAGAGGAATACATATCTTGTGTTCCTTATCATCAAGTTGTTGGAAGTTTGATCTATACTATGGTCAGCACATGTCTTGATATTGCTTATTCAGTAAGTGTTGTTAGCCGATACATAGCTAATCCTAGAAAGGAGCATTGTCGAGCTGTTAAGTGGATTCTATGGTATCTCAAAGGTGCTGTAGACTTATCTCTGACTTATGATGGAAATTCATCTACTTAAGATGGAATCACTAGTTATGAGGATTCTGATTATGTTGGTGATTTAGATAAAAGACAATCTATCATTGAATATATCTTTACCTTGTTTGGAGGTTTCGTTAGTTGGAGGGTTGTGTTGCAGTCTAGTGTTGCTTTATCTACAACTGAAGCTGAGTATGTGGCACTATCTGAAGCTGTGAAAGAAGTTTTATGGATGAGAGGCTTCGTTAGAAGTTTGGGTTTCGAAGATTAGACTTCAATATTCTGTGATAGTCAAAGCACTATTGACTTATATGAGAACCAAATGTACCATGAAAGGACCAAGCACATTGATGTGAGATTTCACTTTGAGCGAGACTGTGTTTCGCGTGGCGACCTGGCTACTAAGAAGGTTGATACAAAAGACAATCTTGCTGATATGTTGACGAAGCCACTTCTGATTTCCAAGTTCAAGGATTGTTAGGATATGGTTGGTGTTCTAAATAGTCGATACCATTTGGGTTTATTTGGAGAAGATAGAGCAAGACAGAACTTATTTGAATTGTCCTTCGGAATACAAGTCAAGGTGGAGATTTGTTAGAGTTTGACTTGGATTCCTAATTCAAGTTGAAGATTTATTAGAGATTTACTTGGATTCCTAATTAATGTTGATTAGGATTAGGGAACTTATTTATAGAATTATTGATATTAATTTCACATTGCTTTCCCATAAAAGTTACTCTTGTATGAGTCCTTATATAAGGGGCCTTGGGTTAAGCCATCTAGAGTGTGAGAAATACTTGGGTTTTAGCCATATATAACTTTTGGGCTTTAGCCTAAGTTAGTTATTTTAGGAGAGTAACTATAGTTGGGTTTTGGGTCTTTTGGGCTTTGTCGGTTTGAGAGAGTATTCTCTATTTTTGTATCCTCCACATCGAGTTAGTGGATTTGCTTCTCCTCCGCCTGTGGACGTAGGTCAATTGACTGAACCATGTAAATTCTGTGTCGTCTCTTTATTGCTTTTATTGTCATTTTTCTGTGTTATCTCGTTTATTTATTTTAGGTTCAACATGAAGAAAAAGTAAATCTGGACAGTTTGTGTTAACAAACTCAATCATTGTTTTGAAGCTTTAGGCAAGTATATAGTGAAAGAATATGTCGTTATACTTGATATACATTGAAATGTAGTTTATTAGTATCATTTTTATGATGGATGATGATGTGTTTTATTTAAAGCATAGATCTATTAAGATATACATAAACTAGTAAAAGTTGGAAGTTTAGATTGTATTTTGTTCTAGACTATGTTATCTTTGTATTGTGGCCTTTATAGATTGTTTTATCGTACCAATTTGATGATCTATATGTATGTCACTTTGCTTTTCCTTAAAATTAGATGATGGAGTTGATGAAATTTAAGGAAAATAACATCTTACGTAAATCTGGACAGATTGATAAAAAGGGAAAAATCTTTGTGTTTGTGGCTTATAGAATGATTTTTCAACCAAAATTGAGCTTTAATACACTATACTTAAATAAGTATTTGACTTCTTATCTGAGTATGATACAAAAAAGGCTGATGGAACATTTTAATAGAACATTTAGATCCTTGAGAAGACAAAAAAAAAGCATTTTGCTAACATTTTTTTAAAGGTAATCATGAAAAGTTGTCAGCAACTTTATAACAAACATTTAAATACATGAGGTATAGGGGTATATAATATATGATATACATGTTACTAATGCCGGTTAAAATACCTTAGAAAGATAAAAGAAAATTGCAGGAAGAATAATTAATGAACACATGGAAGGCTTTTGGCCTAGAACACGAATTATGGACTCTATTGTTCTAGCCACATACCAGTACACTCAAAGAACCTAAGTATAAATTCTCGACATCAACGCGTAGAGGAGGATCTTAGGACTAAAATGCAACTGGAATCATAATTTTTCCTTTAGAAATGAGGGAGAAATGAGTGTTTAAATTAAATGTAAGGAAGAAAACTGGCTTTTGAGACACATAAATGTATAAATACTTACTAAAAAGTGACTATTTCTAACAAAGAAAACATATTGTTTGGATATATGAGATTGATAACCATTCAATCACTACTTCATAGTCTAAAGAGGAGACGTTAAAGGTTGAATATAAGAGCAGCTTGATAGGTAAGTTCCACTTTTCAAACTCAAAATTTTGTATGGCACATGTTATCAAAAATATTTTTTTCGTTTCTGGTTTTTAAGAAAATATTTAATGTACATACTCGAATGGTTTATTTTATATGAGATCTTCGAAATGCATTGATTGTGAAAAGGAAAACTTGTCCTCTGTATCAATTTACATCTCAAATATTTTCGATTATTTGAAAGGGTTGTCAATTTTATTTGAAGACTCATAATGTGATATAAAGCATGTGAAGTATTCCATTTTTTTTAAATTTATGATATCGAATGAAAAGAGATTTTTTTCTATAGCTAATGATTATATTAAATCTTATAAAAGTTCTTTATTTGATACATGCTCCCTTATGCGCACTTACAGTTTGGATTACAAGGGGACCTTATTTTCATTGATTGGAATTGATGGAGAATAGCTCATTTGAGTACTCATTATCGTTCCAAACCATTTGTACAATCCAATATGGGAAAAGCACTTCATTCGGCTAGTCACCAATGAGAGGGCCTTTTTAACCTATTTGGGTACAACTAATGGTTTTGGATTATGGTTGGCAATATACACATGGGAAAATATGACGTCTAAGTTGGGAAAGCATGGGCTGACAGTTTTGATTGTCGTACCCATGGTACTTGTGGGGTGTTTGGTTCCTTAATTAGGAGGTTAACATAGGACTGACGTCTTGCAAGGTAACCCTAGCTAGCGGGTTATCTATATTGGATTGAATTGTCGAAGTGTGGTAGAAGTCGCAAGCGCCTCGAAGTGTGGATAGTAAAGTGCACTCGAGTTATTCAGAGCTCTTGACTTTATGAATTGACGAATTATTGCTATTATTATTGTTGATAAAAATATCTGAAAAGTTATTTATCCATATCCTTCGATAATCCGTACATGTTATCTTTCATTGAATAACTGTCTATCATATATATTTTCAAGAATTGATTTCATTAAAAATTTATTGAGGAAATTATTTAACATACACGAACATAAAAATGGAACTTACTGAGTCTAACTCACACATTTATCACTTCTTTATAGGATTTGAGGAAGAATCGTGAGGAGTTAATCTTTTAGAGTGAAGTATGAGACTTCTATAAAATGACAATTTACGAATTTACCTACTATTATTGAGAAACTTATTTACGAAAAAAGACACTTTGTGTAGTGGCTAGCTTTATCTGTGGACATTTTAAAAAACCCTAGTATCTTGATAGACTAACTGCCGAGAGGTAGGTAGATATCTTACTCACCTCCCAGTGGAACATAAGGAGGTAGTTGGGGATGTCACATAAATAGTTTACTACAATAAACTTCGCTTCATTTACTTTCGTTTTAATTTAGGTTTAAAAAATCAAAATTTACTAAACATATAAAATAAGAATAAGATTAATTCTAAAAAATTCTACAATAAGGAGTCTTTATGTCGCGTTACCAGGGACTTCGTTTGAAAAAAATACGTCGGTTGGGAACTTTACTGGGACTAACTAATCAAAGGCCTACAGTTGGAAATGATCTTAGAAACCAATAGCATTTTGGGAAAAATCTAAATATTATATTTGCCTAGAAGAAAAACAAAAGGTACTTTTTCGTTATGGTCTTACAAAACGAAAATTATTAAATACGTTCTCATCGCCAGAAAAGCCAAGGGGTTAAAAGGTCAAGCTCTAATTACTCAAAATGTATTTGGATAACATCCTCTTTAGATTGGGTATGGCTTCGACTAATCCTGTAGCTCGACTATTAGTTAACCGTAGGTACATTTTAGTTAATGATTGTATAGTAGATATACCAAGTTATCTTTGTAAACCTTGAGATATTATTACGACAAAGGATGAAGAAAAATCTAAAGCTCTAATCCAAAAATCTTTGTATTCATCCCTCATGAGGAATTGCCGGGCTATTTGATCCTTCAATCAAATATTACATAGTAAATGGGTTGGTTTTCAAAATAAATGGGTTGCTAGTTATAGAGTATTATTCTCGTTAGAATTACCTAACTAAAATAAAAAAGAAAGGTTCGGGCAATTTTCTTCCCTTTCGTCAAAGTAAATTAACCTAAAAGTAATTAACGGGGTTGATCCAGATTTTTTCCCTTTTCAGTATCCTAGCTCTAAGGAATAATTTCAGCCCTTGACTAATATTTCCATTCCAAAAGTTTCTTTGCAAGTAGTTTATGTGTCAAAGCAGTTAGGTGAATCGATAGCAAAGAAAGTTGGAATAAGGTTATCTATTTCCGTTGTTGTTAGTGAAATCGGTAAATTAAAACAAAAGGAGAGGGAATCGAACCCTCGGTAAAAGAAAACCTACATAGCATGTCCAATGCTATGCCTTGATCCACTCGGCCATCTCTCCTAAATAATGATTATGACCCTAAACCCCAGTGAGTAGCGAATCATTCATAATACTATTAATAGATATTCATATTCATATTACTATTTACTATTAATAGATTATTAATATATCATTGGATCGATGTGACTAATCAATTTAAACTTTAACTATTACTACAAAAACCAAGAATAGAAAAATTTTCATCGATTATTTGATCTTTTTTCTTCTTTATATGATTCTTCTTTGTATCATAGTATCATAATTTAATGCAAATTTCTCGAGTTATTCTAATCTGTAACTACAATTAAATCAGAATAGTTCTTTTCTTGCTATGTTATATTACTACATTTCCATTGGGATGAAAACTAGTCGGGTTAAAATATTTCTTATTTATTCCTGTCAATGTCAAAAGAGAATTTATTTTAATGTTATTTCGTACTGTACGATTCTTTTTTTTGTCGGATCATTTTCTCACGAGAGGTAATGAGAAGAATTCTAGAAGAGATGCTACATATGCCTAGATAGGGAATAAATGGAAATTTTAAGGATAATACCTTTTCAGTTGGAGCCAATTTCTCATTATGAATAATTCCGGCAACTTTGGGAAAAAAAGAGGCATTTACCTATTACAGAGATGGTGTGATTTGATTTTTTTTCTTTATTTCCTATTTATTTTCATATTGAGTTATTTTTCTCAGTCTTACAAGAAAGGCACACACGATTCGGGAAATTATTTTTAAAAAAATCTACACTTATTGAAGGTGAAGCTTCAAAGTAGGACAATTCTTATGTTGCATATTCTATACTAATGCAAGCTCAGATGCTATGCTTCAATTGTCAATTCCAGTACTTAGCGAAAGGTTACACCTGATGGTTCAGTATTATGGTTCAATCCTATTCTACTAGTACCAATAGACAGCATAAGGGAAGAAGCATTACACCTAGGAATCAACAATATACAAACTTTGTTATAAATTACACCTCTTTATTGGGATGGGAACATAAAGAATGGTTGGGACGACAAATATCCATCTCGCTCGTCCTTTAGATACTCGTATACCCATCGAATATTATTGAAGTGACTAATTCTTGGAAATTATGAAGCATTGAAAACAAAGAAATTGTTTTAGTTATTATTTCTATCTAGTCCCAAGACGCTTGGTGATCTCTTGCAAGAAGATTGGCTAGAGATTTCCTAGAAAAATAACGAATATTATCATCTGCAACAAAGAAAGAAACTTCATAGAAGCCAAAATATGAAGAAATAAATAATATACCTAGCTAATTTTTCTATGGATAAAACAAGGATCTAATTGACAGAGAATGGATATAGAAAGCATCGTAAAGATCAATTAGCAAGATTTTTGGTCAATACAGTAATAACTGCATACTTATGTTATGATTAAAGATATCCTTATTGAGATAAAAGTTAGGAATCCACTTATGTAATAGAGTTTATCCACCAAAGTTTTGAGCAGTATAGGATTAGATCCCAAATGCAGTAAGTCTTTTCTTATGAAGAAAAATCCCTTTCAAAGATTCTATATAAATTTTTATATGAAATCGAGATAGTTACCTTTCAGAAAATTGTAACTATTTTTCAGAAATTACGTGTACATCTTTATTGTTTATACCTTCATATTTAATAAAAATTACTATTATACATTGTTGCCAAAGGACTTCTTGTCTATGGATCCAATTAAAGAAGTTGGTGAGCATAGTTTAGGAATGAATTGGTGTGAAATACTTTAAACTTCTATAGATAGGTTAGTTATAAATAAAATATGACATCTTTTTCCCTAAAAAAACAGCTATAGATTGGGATGAACCATTGATGCAACACTATTCAAATATGGAAAAAAATTGGCGATGCTATTAGAGCATCTATTGCTAGCCCCGCTTATTATACTTCTTAATTTTTATTCTTTTAATCATTTTTAAATAATTCAAAACTTTGTATCCACTTATTGAATGTTAAGTGTTTTTTGTTTCAATTTTCGATTACGTGGCAATGGATGTTTTACAGAGCTAATGATATAGATTTATGTGCTGTTCTAGAATGTTTCTTTACTTAGTAAGTTACAACTTGGGATTCCACGTAAAAATTTAAGCATAAAACAACAAACTTGGTAGATTTATTTTACTAAATCTTTACTTTTTGTTAAAGTACTTGCCATGTCTTTTTAAATAAAAGAATTTGAAAATATTTCGTATTTTGAAATTTAAATATTCTTAAAGTAATATTAGTTATATAGTAGTGGATTTTTTTATACGTATTAATATTAGCAGTGAAGAATTGGAAAAGTGACATTTATCTAAATTCCCTAATAGATATAAGTATAGACAAACATAAGTTCCTTAAGGAATTTTTTAATATGTTGAAGAATGTTGTTATAGTCTTTTTTTTAGATAAAATAAAATGCTTTTATATTGACTTTTAAGGGCATTTACTCACCAAAAAGAAAAGACTTGTAAGGAAATTTAGGTATGTAAATAAATTTTTAAAATGAATAAATTGTATAAAAGTATGTTGTCACAAATAAACATCATTAAAAAGGTCTAAGCCATTCTTGACAAACGTCATTGATGGGATCAGCCCGTTTTACCACTTCATTTAGGCTCAATTCGTTTGGCCCAATATCCTTCAACACTAAAGATATGTTTCGGCCAACTTATCTGAGTATACATTTGTCCAATTTTTTTGGGAAGAAATCCTAGACCTACCCTTATTCTATTATTACTAGGACTCTTAGTGCTATTAGGAGACTTTTCCGAAACGTTTAAGAAGATAGTCTTCGTGTATAAAAGGTAACCATCCAAGACAATATGAGATCAAGTTCTCTAATTTCTTAGTTATTCTTTATTTTCTGGTGATCACTTGTAGGAGATCTTGATGTGACTTAAGCATCAAAGGTGAAATGGGGGTATCTTTTTTCCTTTAAGTGCAAGTCCGCTGGCGAAGAACATTCTCCTTAAATCCATTATTTTTGCCCACCGTGCTTTTTTCTACCTTCATCCAGTTTCTACACGACCCCCCTCCCCCTCCACTTTCATTGGCTTTTGATTCTTCACCGATGGACGACGTTTCTCACGATCTTTCAACCTTACAAAACGCAGTTACATCATCCGCCCCTTCGTCCCTTCCACAGGCGTTGGGTGCTGATTGCCCCTATTCCTCCTATAGAATGGTAACCATTTGGTAGCTAATATGAATTCAAATCAACTCACTCAATTGCAAACCTTGCTAACCTCTTTGTAGATCATGCTAGCATTGCAAGCTAGTGCGTCCATACCACATCCATCTCTACAGGTGACCCTATTTCTATCTACACAAAACCCACTATTACATATCCCCTCCACTTTCCCTTCTCCGTCCTTCCTGTTAATTTTCGCTTTCGGGGACGGAACTTCTAACAAGCACGTATCTCCAATGCCCCAAACACAAACCATCCATGATCTGGTCAACAAAACCCTGGCTCAGATGACCCCCTCCTCGACTGGTGATTCCAGTGATTGGGACTTCCTGCAGCATAATCCGCTATGCGAACAATATGCTTGCGTGAAGGTCCCCAATGATTTTTCTCATCTAAAGCTAAGAACTTATGACGGTTCTCTGATCCCAAAAAACATATTATGAGATATATTTCTTAGATGTATATGTACAATGCCTCTGATAGCACTTGTTGTTCTCATGTTCCCCAGTTCCCTTAAGGGAAGGGCCTTAGCTTGTTATGCACATCTACCACCAAGGAGCATAAGTAGCTTTTGGGATCTGGGGGAAATTTTATCCAAAACTTCCTCCCCTAGTCTATTTTCTGGCCCACCTTCGATTTCCTACGAGTGTCCGCCAGTGCCAGAATGAAATAGTCTATGATTTTACAACTCGATTCAATTAGGCGGTGCAGGAAATCGCTGACTTATCTAAAAATTAATTCATACAAGGGTACCGACATGGTCTAACCAACCAAGATTTCTCCCGGAAGTTAGCTGAGCAAGAATTGACCACTATCTCTGACTTATTAAAAAGGATAGAAAGATTCACTCACGCAAATGACTATGTCCAGCGCAAATAAGATATGGACAATGAAGTTAAGGAAATACAAAAACACTAACAGACCTAGACAATCTAGATCATCGGCTAAAACCCGCAGTATATAACTGGTTGGGGCCAAAAAGACCTAAAGCTCCCTGGTATGACTACACACCACTCAAAATCCCACGGGCAGATGTCCTGTAGCAGGTTGAGTCGCTAGGGATATTAGACAAGCTAGCAAAAATACTCTCTCCCCTAGAAAGAAAGGAAGAAATCCAGATATTGCCGATTCCACAAGGACTATGGGCATGACACAGAATAATGCAACAAATTGAAGAAGGTAATAGAATAGGTGGTATTGACTACAGAAAACTTAAAAAGTTAATAAATGATGCATCGGCAAAAAGTTTATCTGGACACGATAACACCAGAAGGCCTTGAAATAATGACAAGAGAAATACAAAGTAGGATCCTTCTCGCAAATTTGAAGGTAATATACGTTATACAAGACGTTAGCTTACCATCATCAAGAAAGCAAACCAGGGGCAACCATGACGACGATCCCTTGGTTTTCACCATGATCGTAAATGAATACCTGGTTAAAAGAATCTTAATAGATACTGGGGAATTCAATAAACGTTCTTTTTAAAAAAACTTTCAAACAGATGGAAATCCCCTGGGTCAAAGTAATCCCATATATGTCCCCTTGGGCAAACGGTTAAATCAGAAGGAAGTATCACACTCCCCGTTTCAGTCAAAGACATAGGACATATAGTAGAGTTCCTCATTGTTTATGCGCCATCACTATACAATTGTATAATAGGGAGGTCTGCCTTAAATCAATTTCAGGCAAAAATTTCTACATGCGAGCTTTTAATGGACATCTCGATTGAAGGAGAAACTTACACGATTTATGGTGACCAGAAGGCAGCTCAAGAATGTTACTTCGCCATAGTGCAAAAAGTTGAAAAAGATAGAATTTTTGGAAAATAGTCATGCACCAAAACTCGAACCAGATGGAGAGTGTGAACTATTTTTTCTGGACCAACTGAAACCGAAGCAAATGGTAAGAATGGGAAAAGCATTGCCCTTAGACCTTTGAATGAAGTTAGCTGAGTTACTAATCGAGTACAAGGAAATTTTCGCATGGTCCCCCAACGACCTAGGGGTCGTTTCCAGAAAATTCGTGGAACACAAGTTAGGAATCCTGAAAGAGGCAATATTGGTTTTCCAGGAGAAAAGAGCATTCATGAAACAAAGGCAAGAAATCATTAGGAAAGAGGTACAAGAGTTATTAAATGCGGGAATCATCAAAACTATTAATTTCCCTAAATGCTTGTCCAACCCGGTTGTTGTGACAAAGCCAGGTGGAGCATAGAGTCTGCCTTGATTTTACTAATCTAAACAAGGCTATTCCCAAAAAGCCTTTCCTACTTCCTAGAATTGACCAATTAGTCGACTTTGTTGTAGGTAATAAGTTTTTATCTTTTCTAGATGCCTACAAGGGATATCATCAATTCCCGATGGCAGAAGTAGACATGCCTAAAACTACTTTTGTCACTGATAACTATATCTATTTCTACACAGGCATGCCTTTTGGATTAAAAAATATAGGCACTGAGTTTCAAGAGTCTATGAATAAAGCCTTCAACAGACTCATCGGGAAAACAATAGAAGTGTATGTAGATGACATAATTGTCAACTCAAGAGACAAAAGCATCGTAACGGCCGACTTAAGAGAAGTTTTTGACAGGCTTTGCAAGATCAGAATGAAAATTAATCCAAAGAAATGCACTTTTGGTGTTTCCTCGGGGAAATGTTTGGGATATATAGTTTCCCAAAGGGGAATGGAAGCAAATCCGAAAAAGATAAGAGCCATTCAAGAGATGCCTGAACCAAGGACGGTGAAAGAGGTACAGAGCCTAGCAGTAAAAATGGCATCTTTAGGCAGGTTCCTCGCAGGAGATGGAGAAACAGGCCTCCTATTCTATCAAATTCTGAGGCATCCATCCAAATTTGAATGGACTGAAGCAGCATCTTCCATTTTCCAAAAATTAAATAAATATCTATCTTTCCCTCCTCTTCTTTACTCCGATAATGGGAGAAAAACTTTACTTATATCTAGTAGTCACTCCCAAAGTAATTAGATCTGTTTTATGTTCTCTATGTAATAATAACATGAAACCTATTTACTATGTGAGCCACGTACTACATGGTCCAGAAGAATATTTAAAATTCCCTGGAAAAGCACTTACTTTCACAAGGACATTATTTGCCGATGTGGAATCCCGAAAATCGTTGTTCAATGGAAAATAGTTCAACTCCAAAGAATTCTGAGACTTCTATGACGAACTTGGCATTGAACAACGATTCACTTCTGTGGGATGCCCTCAATCAAACGGGGCAGCAGAAGTCACGAATCCCATAATTTTACAAGGACTAAAGAAAAAAATTGACGAGATAAAAAGAAAATGGTTAGATGAATTACCAAACGTCTTATGGTCATACAAAACAATACCAAGGAGGTCTACAGGAGAGACCCCTTTTAACATTTGTTTTGGGTAGATTCATCGCATTAAAAGAAGATAAATACGATCAGCTTATGCATGAGTACTTGGTTCTTATCATGAATTAAGAGAACAAGCAGTCAAACAGGATGCTAATTACAAGAGACAGATTGATTATTACTATAATGCTAAAGTCAAACCATCAACGATCAAAGGAGACTTTGTCTTAAGGAAAAATGAAATCAGTAGAGTGGATCCCAATAGAAAATTAGATCCTACATGGGAGGGACCATATCGGGTAATAAAGGACAACAGAAACGGGAGTTACAAACTACAAGACTTCGAAGGGAAGATCCTAACAAGGACATGGAACAACATAAACTTGAGAAAAATTTTTCCTTAGAAAATCATGATTGTAAAACAACAAGTTGTATTTGAAAATAAAGGAAATATCAAATACGAAGTCAATTTGCACATGATTATTTAAGAGCTACAGAACAAAGCAAGATTTCTAAAGCACGCGTCGACCACAAGTTTGACAACAGAATCTAAATATGACATAACAAGCAAATCCAAAGACGAAAATAGGAATCGGATGCGAAATGACATTCGTATATATATTTTATTTATTTATTTATAAAAGGCCGAAAGGCCAGCCTACATATTAACAAAAAAAAAAAAAAAAAGAAACATATACTAGTAAAAAACTCTGCTTCAGAACAAAAACAGAGGAGCCATTGTCATATTATCACCTATCGGGAGGCCAACCCGATAGGCTTATATAAAAAAAGGCTCTATGAGCCCAATGAACAAGGACCACGAAGCAGAAAAGTGCCCCCACACAGCGGAGGGCCTGCATTTTACATAAAATAAATTTTTACAGGAACACCACTTTTGGAAATCCTCTACCCTCTTTCTCTTCCTAGTTAATCTTCCTTATGGATAAGAGTATTCAGGGCCAAAAAAGACTCCATCGTAGGAGAACATCTATGAGTATACACAAATGGTTGTTCAAAATGACGATGGAAGAGGTCGATAGCTTGGTAAGGAGACAGCGTTATGTTCAGTTATGACAGTATTGCTAAATATCAAGCTCTAGTTCCACAGCGCTGTCTCGGAGTCCCAAATAAACCTTGAGCATAGACACAAAGTGCTTAAAAGAACAGTGGCAATGATTCTTCAGAATAGCCATTAAAGGCACGTTCAGATACTCCTTATTATAATGGAAATGTGTGCGGCAGAGGCGCAACTCCAAAAACAAGTAATGGAAGTAAAATGTCAGCAGTGGCATACAGGGAACCTCAGTCCTATCAATAGTAGAAAAATGGTAACTCATGTCTCCAATGATTAGAAATAAAAAGATACAAAGAATGAAAAGAGATAAACAAAAGCCTATTTATACTGCACGACAGAAGCGGAAAAGGTACAATTCTTTATACACAGCTATAAATATATTTATTATTCTTGGAAACTCAAAAGAGAACCAATAAAAATTGCACATGGACAAAACGATAGAGTATCTAATTAAATGTTTCAGAAAAGGAAAAGTCACAACTTATCCTTCCATCATGTCTTTTAAAAAGTTACTACAATTTACTTTACCAAAGTTAGTAAATGCAAAACAAAAGAGGCAAAACAAGTGCACCATACATAATAGTAAACGAGAGCAGAAAAGCCCTTATATATATATTACAGAAAAAAGGCTTAAAGAACTACTCCAAAGTTCTAAATTCGAGTGGCAGAGGCTTCAGCCTAAATAAAGTAAAAAAAAATGACTAATGAGGAGCATCCCAACCTAACTTGTAGCTCAATTGACTGAGGAACTGTCCCGCACATTGCAGGGATAAGCAGCAAAACGGGTAGAATGCTTTGGCTTCTGCCCTGGCCCAACAACGACTCTAAAAGTTTTTTATGGACGCACAACATCCATACCAGCAGGCAACACCGCATCAAGAGCTTGATCACCTCCTGACACCCCGAGCCCCAACTTGCCCATAGAACCTCCAGAACCCCGAGCAGTCACAGTTTGGGCCTCAGGACGACCAAGTCCCTACTGATCACCCGTTAAACCCTCATCATCCTGCCTGAGAGTTTGTTCGAGGTTCAACACTACCACATTATCAGACCCATCCAACACAGATTGGTCAACCTCTTTCATTCGAGAGGCCTCAATCATAGGCTCAGCAGGAATATCCTGATCACCGGCAAGGAAAGATTCATTCTCTATATTGTCTCTGTCGGATAACTCACTACTCAAACTCAACATGGACTCCTAACCTCCATCTCCTCACTTGTATCCCAGGGCAATCTAGGACATCTCACTTCCTTGTTATAGTATATATCTACCACAGAGGGCATCGTCACGCCGGGATTGTCGTTTCTGATAGCATCAACAAGCTTAGTTAGAACACAGCTTACCATAGGCATGGTCAAAGGATAAAAACCAGTTGCTACCAGCTGGAGACTCACAAAATTCCTTTATAATACCATCTTTCACATTAGGACATACACTGCCCTCGCCATCTACAAGATCAGCCAGTTCCGCGGCCATTGTCCCCACCTCCTGCTCCTTCTGCATCAAAGCCTTTTTACATTCGTCTAAGTCTTGTTGACTATGAACAAACGATTCATTTAAACTCCATAACTCGCCATCCTTAAAAACACATTCATCGGTTAACCGCTCGTTGATCTCAGTCAGAACAATATTCACACTCTCCTAATCAAATACTTTTTTCTCTAACTCCTTTACCCAGTCGGTAGCAGCCACCCAACCTCCTCAAGACTCTTCTTATATCTCAACATTTCTCCTTTCAACATCCCAGCTATGTATCATTCGTTGTGCAACCTGATTCAATAGGTTAACACTCTACACATCAAGCACATACATATCACCAACTTTACCTTCGCAAAAATAATTAAATAAATAATATACATATATATGTATATTACATCAAACATAACCGGACGCTATTTATGACAAATGACTCCACTATGTCTTTAGGAGTCATCTCAAGTGTTATTCTCTTCCAAAATAGTCCCAAAATCAATCCTTTTACCTCGATAAAATCTTTTCCTTTTGAAACTAGCAGTCCAAGTCGGGAGCTCCATGAAGCAACCCTCCAAGTGTTCTTCTTCATTCTCTTCAGCACTAAAAGGCCCTCCTCATCCTCCCCAATAGCAGAAACTTCGAGATCCTCACTACCTGGGGTCACTGGCCTCTCCAAGTGCAAAAGCACATTTCTTTTTTGCTTCCCCAATTCACTCCTCTTACGTTTCTTCGCGCCCGACTCAGCCGGTAAATGTCCATCCCCAACCGGCTCATCAACTTTTTTTCCCTTCCTCTTCTCTGGCAACAAAGCAACGGACGGACGATCCCCTACTACAAAACAAATACTATGTTGTTATCACATACGAAGATAAACAGACAAATTATAAATAGTCGCACTCACCATCTTCCCCCAAGTCAGCTCTCGAGGGTGGCACCTTCAATTTTGCAAGAGCACCTGCCATATTCAGCAATAGCAACCTCCCTGCCACAATCATATAGACATACTTAATACTACAATTGCACAACATAAAATACAAGTTGATAATCAAGCTTACAGCTCTGTTAAAGTAATTTCACATCCTTATACTAACTCAATTCACGAAGGTTGCACCCTTCCCAATCATAAAACCCAGCGGCTTTCATCAAATCCTCAGCCCAATTTCTCTCTTTATGGAGCATCCTAAACCTGTATCCTTGGATAGTTTTAGCACAAACTTCTATCAGCGGTTGCCTTAATTTGATGGGCAAGTTTGATATCTTTTTCATTTGATTCCATGGAATCTCGGGACCGTGCCTAGAAACATAAAACCATTTTTTCTTCTACTCACAGATCAATTGTGGCATCTTTCTAACAGGTTCAATGGCTCCACTCTTCCGTTGAAACATGTGCCATCCAGACTCATCGCTAACCGGTTTTATATAAAAAAACCTTGAGAACAGTTCTAAACTTTTGGGCACTATGAAAGCCTTACACATCAAAATGAAGGCCATAACAACCCTCAACCCATTCGGAGCTATTTACCCTATATCAATTCCCCAGTAGCTGGTGATATTCAAGAATATATTATGCAAAGGTAATTGTAACCCAGCTTTAAATTGATCGCGATAGATTGTCATCCATCTTTTGGGAGTAGGTGTCCCCTCTCCTCAGCATTTGGTGCCCTAATCTGAAAGTCATCAGGAATCAGAAATTCCTTCCTTGTAGCCCCAAGCTGGCCATAGTGAATTTCAGAAGGATAGCTGACAGTTGTCGGCTCACAAACATAATCTTCATCTCTACGGTTGTAAGAATAAAGCATTCCCGAGGCTCGATAATGCCTCTTAATTCGGTTCATAGATTCTGCTTTATTCACCTCAGGAAATAGAATAGAACAATCTCCAATAGTGTACAACCAACCATCGAAACCAAGATTATCTTGAGGATAAATAATTTTAACATCAAGATGAGAAGAACTACCTTGCTCAAAGGTGCTTATTTTGGAATCCTTTTTCGATACTGGCTTAGAAGTAGTAGCTTTGGAGGTCGACATAGCAGTAGATGGTAGATTTGCTGAAGAAAGAAGAAGATTGCGTATACAAAATGAGAACTGTGAGTCAAAATCAAAATTTAGAATTTTTTACATGCCGATTGAAATGACAGTTCTTGATACTATATAAAAAAGAGATAATAGATTAAAGTAAAACAACTTAATATAGCAATTGTATTTTCATTTTTCTATTCGTTTTGCATTAATTCATTCACAAAAGTTTTTCCTGTAATATGTTTCATTATTTAATGTGTCCTTTCGAAATATCATGCCATCAAAAGCATTTTTTTTTAAGAGCACAACAACAACAACAACAACATAATAATAATAATAATAATAATAATAATAATAATAATAATAATAATAATAATAATAATAATAATAATAATAATAATAATAATAATAATTTCCACTACATATACCAACTATATCATATTTCATCCTTGTGCACATGTCATGATCAAATAATTTTTGTATTATTATATTTCGTCAAGATGATATTGCAAATTATGAATATAACAATTTTGCATCAATATAATTGCTTTTATATTTCAAATTAAAATTCAAGTTCCATTTTTCAAAAAATTATATATACATCCTAATTTTTTATTACTTCATAGTTAATAAATACATATTATTAATTAATCAACAAATGAAATTTTCATAAATAAATAATCATTCTATGTCGAAGAATTTAAATCTTTATAAAATATTTTTTCATGTATCTATTTTCTTATTGAGAACCATATAGTAGGACATTCACAAAAACTACTTGTGGATTAGTATTTCTAATAAATTATAAGATGACTATCATAATTAGAAGATATATGTGTATATATATATAGAGTAGGACATTAAAAAAAACTACTTGTGGTATTACTATTTCCAATGTATTATAAGATGACTATTATAATTAGAAGTATATATATGTATACTACTTGTGGGGTTAGTATTTCTAGTGTAGTATAAGGTGACTATTATAATTAGAAGATATATATATATATATATATCAAAGAAGTCAAAGAATATTAAATATTGAAAAATATTGAAAGGGCATATGCCTTTTTCAAAATTTATCAATTTATTAAACTTACAACTATGTTAGGAAAAGGATCTCTTTTTCTATAATAGAAAATGGAAGGTGGTTTGAATATTTATTCAATTAGTCTTATTCTTCTTTCGAGTACAAAAACAGTTTACTTCAGCAAACTTCACTTCATTACCTCAGTTTTAATTTAAGTTTTAAAAAATCAAAATTTACTAAATAAATAAAATAATAATAAAATTCATTCTATAAAAAAATCTCCAATAGGGAATCTTTATGTTGCGTTATCAAGGATCTTGTTTGAAAAAAACACGCCATCTGAGCATTTTACCGGGACTAACTAATAAAAGACCTAGAGACGAAATTGATCTTAGAAAACCAATCGAATTCAGGGAAAAAATATAATATCGTATTCACCTAAAAGAAAATCAAAAGTTATGTTCTCATTGGTCTTACAAAACAACAAATACTTAAAACGTTAGGATGGCTAGAAAAACTAAAGGGTCAACAGATCAAGTTTTAGTCCAATTACTTGAAATGCTTTTGGATAACATTCTTTTTAGATTGAGTATGGCTTCGGCTATTTTTGTAGCCTGATAATTAGTTAACTATTGACATATTTTAGTTAAGGGTTAAATGTACTAGTAACCCTTAAACTTTCCCATTTTTTATTTTTGACCCTAATTAAAAAATACTAAGTCTGTGATTTTGAACTATCAAAATGTATTAAATTGACCCCTTATGTCAATTTTAGCCATTAAATACTAATGGAAAATATTCATGTGACCGGCATGTGAGCTTTAATAAGGGTATTTCTGTCAAAACAAATATGAACAATTTAAAAAGTATAAATTATAATTTTTTTAATTTGTTCTTCCCTTTTTGTTTCTCTCTTTTTGTTTTTCTTATTCTCCCCAAAACCAGACCCTCTCTCTCCTCCCGAAAAGCACTGATTATCTCTTCTACCAAATCAAATCAACACCTTTTCATTTTCGAAAAAATTTCGACAAGACAGCCCAAATTGGATTGAAACAAATTGAAGTAGAATCTTGATGAAGAAAAAAGTATTGGTACCTCCTTAGCAAACGTTCCAAGTTAAAAACAACGCCACCAGTGGCGAAACCAGGACAAAAAGATTGGGGGCTGAAGAACAATAAAAAATTTGCTAAAGTTTTGAGGTTCTATTAAAAAAAATATGGGGGGCTTGAATGTAAAAAATCCATAATTTCTAAAGTTTTTAAAATTTTTCGGAGAGGCTTGAGCCTACCCGAATCACCCCTAGTTCCATCCCTGATGGTGGCTATCCAGCAAATCTTTTCTCTCCCTCATTAATATCATACACTTCTAAGACCTTCTGGAATATTCTTGGAAGCACACATGAATTTCTGGTAAAAGAGAAATAAAGAAAAGATAAGAAAAGAGAATTGTTTTTGCGAAAAACTTGAAGAAGGTAAGAGAGAGGCTGCGATAAAAGTCCATGTCGGTGGGAAATGTCTGAATTGGAAGTGTTGGAGTGAGATTCTGATGAGAACAAATTCTTTAGAGATCATATTTTTAATTCAAGATGTAACACGTGGATTGCCTACTTAAAGTATGTGAACCACAACAAAATACTCCTATATGGAGGAAGAGTCTTTTGGACATATTTCCTAACAAGTGACTTATACAATTTTTCTAGGGGGTCGATAAAGGTAACTCGGGTTTCTATAAGGATAATTCGAAAAAATTCAAAAAACTTCACTTTCACCTAAAAACTTCCTCTCTCTAAAAAATTTCCCTAAACACTCTCTTGGATTCTTCACTTCAATCTCAGATCTAGATCCGACCATTAAAATAAAAAAAAAAAAGGTTAGTTCTTCAATCTATTCTCATTTATTTACAAATTCATCGATTTAGATCATGAAAATATGCTTTTAATTTGAAAAAATCGCACTTTTAAATTCAATTTTTTCTGCCGAAAACCTCACTTTTGCCCGGCCTGGCGAAAGTGTTCGGTGACATTCGTCGGGCCGAATGAAAGTGACCAATCCTTTCGCAGGCCCGGACGAAAGGTCACCTGCACTTTTGTCCAGCCCTGGCGAAAATGCAAGAAAAATTTGAATTTTTTTATTATAAATTTTTTTTTGCTCATAAGTGATTATTTGAATTGTTAATTAATTTTGCATAGATAGAATGTGTGTGACTAGTTGTTTAAAATATTTTATGTGATAATTTTTATTGCTAATATGATAATGAATTATGTTTTTGTGAATAATATGAAATGAATTATTGTTAGTGAGAAGAAATAAAATAACGGAAATGAAATAATAAATCCCGGTAAGGTCATTAAGAAAGTAATAATAAATGTTATTTCAAATGTTATTTAATTTTTGTCTATGTAAAGTAAATATAAGTAGTTTAAAATTGTTTGCTTATAATTATGTGTTTAATAAGAAAATGTGTTATGTAATTGCTAAACTATTTGAATTTTAATTTGAATTCATCGTTATTATTGGCCTTAGGTTTAGGGTTGAGGAGATAAGATCGAAAAATATATAAATTAATAAGTATTACTAAAGAATATTAGTGATGGATTACAATAGTATAAAAGAAATAGTAGAAATGAAATAACAGATCCCGATAATAATAAATAATAAAAAAATAATATGTGTTAAAGTAAATGTTGAAGTATATGATGAACAACTATTAATTAGTTTGAATATATAATAGATGGTTCGACCAGGAGGACATAGAGGCGATGATGATCTTGGTTCTGTCACGAACAGGACCGGTAGAGATGATGGTCGCACTGTTACAGCTTCATCTAGAGATACTAGGGGTCGACATAGTACCGCTGACCTCCCCGCTACTCCTACCCCTCTTGCACCTGGTTTCCATCATGGAACAGGTGCACCTAGGTCTTCTACCCAGCCACTAGCCGTACCTTTTGGATCTCGACCTCCCCTCCAACCACATCTGTCTCACACCCCTGTGCCATATGAGGCATATAAATCTGCACATCCCGGACCTTCACACCCCCGAAACACAGTATATGATCCCTACTTACACGCTCCCACTATAAGATCGCGCATACCATATAGATCTGCAGCCCAAGAGCCTATATTGGAGTTTAGTGGTCAGCCGAGGCAGATAAGGATAGAGTTTTTTTATCAGATGGTTGGCGCCGCCCCTCATGATTCTTCATGCAGCACACATGGTTATTTTCATGCTGATTTTGATATTTCATCCTTTGAGCCTTACGTAGGGAGGCCTGCAGATAGGGGTTATGAGGGTGATAGGGGGCTTGGCGAGGAGCATGACAGGGTCCAGGCCCTACATATTAAGGGAGAGGCGGATTAGAGAGGTGATGATGGTGGTGATGGTAGTGATAATCAGGATGAGGGTGAGGATGCTGGAGATGAGGAGCATCCCGTGCCTGTGGCACCTATGGCAAATGCTAGTGGATTTAACGGGCATCCTTGTCATGGGAAAGAGAAAGGTTGACTGGGAGCTTTATGTTGATGATGAGTAAGATTTCAGGGTCTCGTAACAAAAGACCCGATGTGGCTCGCGAAGTTCCGGCTCCAACTTAGAGGAGGAAGAAAGTCAAGTCTTCAGACTGGGAGCAGACAGGCCCAGCAGATGGAGGTCCTGTTGACCCGGAGCTCATCCCATCATACAGTGGACATGTCGCGGGTTCAATATGGCATGGACAGGTGCCTATCTTTATCTTAAAGTTACATGTTTTTGTTACTATTTTTATTTTTTAATTTGTCAAATATTTATATTTATATAAATAGTTTAGTATTTATTACATAACGGTAATAAATTTGCTAAATTTATTTGTTTTATCTTCAGGATCGTAGTTCATTGAAGTGCTGATCGCGTTACATGGCACTCATAGGGTGGGACCTTACAGATGCACAGGTTCGTTCATTGGCTATCGAGACAGGTCTTACACACCTGCGATCGTGCATGTTCCAGCACCCCAATTCCGCATTGATTTTGGTATTTGTTGAGAGGTGACAGCCCGACACCAACACCTTTCACATGCCATGGGGTGAGATGACTGTGACATTACACGATGTGGAATTGATTCTCGGGTACCTGTATATGGTCGAGTGATGGATTCGAGGTTATCATGGGATCAGCTGGTACGGATTGTCTAGGGTGATCTAGATTTGGCTCTGACTGGTGGTTTAGAGTTTAATGCACCGAAGGTTCACGATGTTGCCACTAGCTCCCAATCTTCACTGTCATCCATTATCAGAGCTGCCTGCTACATACAGTACGTCCTGGGTAGCTCACTACTCAGTGATAAGTGTGGTAACATTGTTCCAGCTAGACTTTGGCCACTGCTGAAGGATATGAGTTATGTTGACAAGTTCGCATGGGGTGCTACCACGCTTACATATCTGTACAGGAATCTGGGACAGACATCACGTGTTGATGCAAAGGAGCTTGGTGGGTGCTGGTCACTACTGGAGATATGTATTTTAAATATAGCGTGTTTCATGTTATGTTTATATTTTTCATTTTTATATTATTTATATTTATTTGTTTAACATTATGTTATATTTTATGTAATTAGTTCTCATTTTTATATTTAGGGTTTTATATTTGTATTTTGCATTTATATTTTATATTTTAGACGTGGATATATCTGTACTTTTCCATGTTTGCACCCGCGGTCTGACCGGGTACTGAAGCTTGCAAGTCATACATCCAACAGTATCTCATGTTGGGTTATAAGAATGAAAATAAACTGCTGGACATCCGACTGAGACTGGATTTGATACAGCTGACGAGGTGTTATGGACACCGTATAGGACTCAGGAGATTCGGAAGTGCTGGGTTTCCACGTGGCACGGGTTCATTGTGTACTTTGACCGTGTAGAGTCGTACATGCCTGACAGGGTGTTGAGACAGTTCGGGTTTAGACAATGTATTCCTGCCCATCCTATCCAATCCAAACTCATGAGGCATGCAGGCCGCCAAACAACAGGATGTACGTGGTGAGAAATACTTTTGTGGAGGCATTGTGGCTCGAGGCACCTTCGCATTTACTGACAGAGTCCTGGACTAGTGTTCCAGCTATTCCACCGAGTTCCTATATGGATGATTACATGCACTGGTTCCTCCCCGCATTCATTCGAGGATACGGAATCCCTCCAATATTCCCCGTGGATTTCACGTACTAGTAGCTCCGACGATGTCACCCCAAGCTCTGTTGGATTTGATTGCACGTGAGACTACCCGAGAGGATGTGGATGAGAGAGAGACTTCATACGATTGTTGATTTACTAAGGAGGCATTACCATGCTCCTTAGTATGATGTTATATATTTGGATACTTTGTTATATATTTTGTTACATTCTTTTTTTTTTATTTTTTATTTCTGAATATTCTGTTGCTCATTATTTTAATTTTTTTATGTCTTGGTATATTAATTCATATTAATAACATATTTTGAAGAATTTAAATTAAAAAAAACATGAAATGCAAAAAAATTTAATATATTAATAACATCAAATATCACGTTATAATTTATATAAGAAAATTCTAAAGTGACTAGTTAATAACAACATGCGAATGACTTTGAAGCGGATATATTTCATAGTATCTCGTAACCCAATCTAGAATCCGGTTATGATAAGGGTCTGGCTATTCACTAACTCTATATCTCGATGATATTGTAATTGCACCTGTATTGGAGGCAAAGGGCATCCATCTCCCAGCTGTAGCTGTAGGGAAAAAAAGAAACAATAAATAAAAATCTCCGGCTATCAATAATGTAAATAAATAGCAATAATAATTATAACGTGATCAATAATAAATAACAATAATAAATACCTGTATGAAATGTTCCTGTTCCGCTATGAATCCGATGAATAGAATTCCAACAGTACAATCCATATTAGAATAAAGAGGAAGGACGATGGTCGATCCAAACTGTGCAATTAAAACAATGCATAAATTAAATGTATTGGCTATGACATAAAGATGATCAGGAGTGTCCATCCAATAATCAATAGGCGCCGAACCCTCACCCCAATTCGTCTTCCTTATCAGCTCAGTAACACGTTCTAATGATCCGAACAACTGCACATACACATTCATATGGTGGTACAAATCATAAGACATTCTTCTACGAATTTCAGCCTAATGATTTTCGTCTCTGAACAAAAACTTAGATACAATCCTAAATCCATAATTACCGTCACCAACCACATTCTTCCAGTTTTATATAAAGTCATACATGAACTCTGAAAATGCATTGTTGAACGGGAATGGCGTTGATGGGGCATCTAGATTTCCAACAGATGATAAACTAGATCTACCACTGTTACGTCCTCTGCCCCTACCCCTACCCCTACGGGGCGGCCCACCTCTTCCACGTAGATTCGAACCGGACCCTAAGCCTGAACCGCTTCCCGACCCAGACCCTGAACCGCTTAACTTTCCTATCTTTCTATGTGAGATGGACACGTATTCCCAGTGAGACTTATCCTTTTTTGTAGAATTCGTCTTCTGTCGTCCCTTCGTAACTGCGGTTTCTAGTGGGTTTGTCAACGGAGGACAAGGATCTTCAGGCAACAGCGGATATATAACACCTTTGATGAGGCGATACATTTCCCGAACCTTAAAAATTGGACCCATACTAATTTCCTCTAGCATTGAAGTGAGATCACGCATCTCGGAATCCATGTCTCTCTCGTGTACATCAGGGATATCAGCACCAATTTCTAGTTTTCTCCAAAAAATATAAACATCTTCCAACTGGATTGGAATTAAATATTGGCACCTATGAACCAGTTCACATGCACATGGTAGACCGTACGACTTCCTTAAATAATGCAGGCACTTACTTTTCGGTTCTTCGACCATCCTGCGTGCTGATGGTCTTTTTCAATCCATATCTTTTTTCAAAGCCAAATGACTTATTTTATTACTTATATTCTTCAATATGGCATTACTCTTCGCGGCAAACTTCTCTTTAAGTTTAGAAATTTCTAATGAGTATTTTATTTAAGCAATTTGACCTTCGATGAGAGAGTCGATATTAAGAAGCACGGTGTCCAAATCACCATGACACGTTGATAGCCATAGTTTCAACACCGAATGTTCACTCTCAGCACGGTTCGTTGTCGCAACTCCAAAATGCAACACTTGAGATGTCCAAACCTTGCAAAATTTATGCACAAATGGATTCAACCATGTGCTAAAAAGGTAATGTAGAAAGTCCGACCTACTTTGCCACTTACTCTTCAACACTTCCAACTTTCTCTGGTATTCTTCCTCATTAATTTCATTTATTAATTTGTTCCACGACCCATTCATGAACTGCTGTGCCACCTCTTCGTCTTTAACCATCTCTGTCAACGTTGCCAATACATTTTGATCGATGTGTCTTCTACATAACATATGATATGAATTTCTGAACACATCATCAATCACCAGCATTAGTCCGCTTTCCGTATCGTATTGGTAAGAATCATTAGTGGCTCACCTTCATTGAGAATTAAACCGTGCCCATTTAACATAGCAGATGTAACATATAAGTACTTGATTTGTTGAAGAACCCATCTGTATATCGTAGCCTGTTCATTGCACATAAAGCTGTTTCCACTGTGAAGTTTTTTCCTGTCGGAGTCATCCCTACGGCTTCCAATAGTGGCATATTGTACCTTAATTAAAAAATAAAGGGAAAAATTAATGATTAACATCGGCAACTATTTTAAACGGACTTCAAAATATTTTTAACTATTTATTAAAAAAATTATTAAAAAGCAATGATCCACTAGAGTAGTTAATGAATTTAAATGTTTATGCAGATAAATTAATAAAGAGATTTAATAATACAATGATCTACTAGAGTACGTACTTGTTCGTTTTATACGTGGTATCCATTATCAGTACATATGGCCACATTCTAATTATTACAATCGATGTCGGGTGTGCAATGACAATATCACTAAGTACGTTGCTCTCCTCACTGTTTCTATAGAAGACCGTGTTTCTTCCCTGCATCCGATTATTTTTAATTTTCGCAACAACATTGTAAATTTTCTGAGTACTATATACATTAAAAAAATTCTTCTTATTAACGGAAGAAAAACAAATCTAAAATATTTTAATAAAGTATTAAAAATAATTCCCTTCTAACTTACCTAACTGCGCAACCAATGTCTTGTTCTCGGAAAAATCGTAAGATATTATGAGGCGCCACATGACTTTTCCTGAACTGCTCAGTCTGTTGCAGCTGCTCCTCTGTAAGTCTTTCAGCTTGAGCATGAGCGTGATGGTAAACAGCTATTTTATGGTTGTGTCTCCCCTTGTGCACGAGCAATTGCCAATTCTCGCTTGTTGTCATTTGCTCTCCCTTTAATTTAAATGGGCAGTCACATATTTTGGTCCCATAAGGTCCCCGTCTTTTTATTGGAATTTCTTCTTCCTCATCGTCAACTACTGGTTTCGTATACTTTTTAACTGCCCCTCCGTGCTCGCAAGCCAATGTGACATATTGTCGACGGTCGGCTGTTCTTGATCTCTGATACTGATTTATGATTAAATATGTCTTGGCTTTCATTGCAGTTTGTTTTGCGTAGTTGACCAACTCATCTTTGGAACTAAAAATTCTGTTTGTTGTGAATAAATGTCCAAGATCAATATCTTCTTCCGGTTCTAAAAATTCTTCAAAAGTATTTGGATTTTCATCAGCCTGTTAATATAAAATGAAAATTTTAGTATTAAAAAAAATTTAAACTAAATTCCAGGAGCACTTTCACCCAGATAGGCAAAAATTCTGGGCCACTTTCGCCTGTTTGGGCAAAAGTTTCAAGGAACTTTCGTCCAGATGGGCGAAAGTGGCCCAGAATATTTGTCCATCTGGGCGAAGTGCTCATGAAATAAAAAAAAAAAATCGATTTTCTTACCTCAAAACCAACATTTTCTTGCAGTAATTCTTGAGGGGACTCCATACGTTAGACTAATTTAGATTTAATGTTCAAAGTTTGAGTTTTTTTTTTGTAGAGGTTAGAGAGACGGTTTATAGAGAGAGAAAATTTTATGTTTAAAATTAATTATTTTCGAGTTATCCTTATAGATTTTCGAGTTATCTTTATCGACTCTCTTTTTCTAAAGTTAAATGTTTATCGATAAAAATATTTTATTATACGGCTCTGTTAATTATCTAGATACATGGCTACAGAAAAATAAATTTTAACAATCATGTCAAAATTAAACTTTAGATAATAAATAGTTAATTTTCTAAACAAAAGAAATTAAAACAATAAAGGTATGGGCCTATTAAATAGTAATACACCTTGATCCGTTAGATAATTTGGTGAGTATCTTGTAGACGAGAGATTTCAACTTTAGATGATACCAAGTATTACACCTTGATCCTCCCAACAATTATCCTTTCCTTTACGTCTCTCCTCTCTCTCTAGGCGAAGGGCGTTACACGACGATGCCAAGTCACCTGAACCTTCGACCTAGAAGTCGACGGTCCCAAGTACTCTGGTTTTTTCTTCTTCCTCTACAAATGCTAATAACTCCCATCATAAAAGTCCGCCAAATTATTGCCTGATCATCACCTTCGACCTAGAAGTCGACGGTCCCAAGTACTCTGGTTTTTTCTTCTTCCTCTACAAATGCTAATAACTCCCATCATAAAAGTCCGCCAAATTATTGCCTGATCATCAAATTCACTTACGGGGATCCTCATGGAAAATAACAAGATCAAATTATCGCCGGAGAATTTGGATTACCAATCAGGTTTCGGAAACAACTTCTCTTCGGAGGCCATCGCCGGAGCTCTACCGAAAGCTCAAAATAGTCCTCTCGTTTGTCCTTATGGCCTCTATGCTGAACAGATCTCTGGCACTTCCTTTACCTCCCCTCGCAAGCTCAATCAGCGAAGGTTATAAATATTTATTAGGTTCTCTGTGTTTTTATTCTTTTTCTGTATTACTGGAGAAATAGAGCTACAGAGTAAAGAATATAATCCCCGGTTTACTGTGGAATTGGAACTTAAATCTTTATTGTTTAAACAGTATGATGTATTCTAGTTATATATATATATATATATATATATGAAAGTTTTAATTTTATATATATACTATTTTCTTGCCAATTACTTCTTGAGGATCAGTTTACCATTTTTTTTTTCAATTGGTCCAAGTTATTGTCAAATTGTATTACTTCCATGCGAAATGACCTACATTAATTGAAGAATCTTGATAAAGCTTTTCACTCTGTAGCTGTTCATCTTGTGGTATTTGATGAGATCTATTTCTTTGGAAGTATGGTTGAGACGATTGTTTGATTGTTCTGTATTGCCGCAGTTGGCTATATCGGATTAAGCCATCCGTTACACATGAACCTTTTAAGCCTAGAATTCCCTGTCATGGAAAGCTTGTATCGGAATTCAATCAGTCAAATAGTGCTGCTACACCAACTCAATTGAGGTGGAAACCTGTGGAGATTCCAAAACAACCAACTGATTTCATTGATGGTCTGTACACTGTATGTGGAGCTGGCAGCTCGTATCTTCGACATGGTTTTGCCATTCACATGTAATGGTATTCCAAACTTGATATGCTTTACATCTAGACTCTAGTTCTGATTTTTAATGCTATTCCTTGTTGAAGCATCGGTTATGCTCTTGTTTCATAGAAACTTAATCAATAGTTGGTGTAGAAATGACTTGCCTTCAGTCATTTTTTGGTGTGATGACTGATGTAGCACTTAGGGAATGGTATTGTTTAATTAATACTACCAAGCTGTCTGATTTTAGGTAAAAGCTGTTAGGTGTGTGCTTGCTGATGGATGTTGGTGTGTTTACATATAGGTATACTGCTAACAAATCCATGGACAACTGTGCATTTTGCAATGCTGATGGTGACTTTTTGATTGTTCCTGAAAATGGAAGTAAGTTGTGGTCAACTATCTGTATCCATCATTACGAAGTTGGAAGCTTGTACCACTAATGAATGTCATGCAATTATCTGATAGAACAGAAGTAGTTTGCAGTTCATTGATGCTGTTGAATAGAATAGTGGTATCTAGATATCAGCCATATTTTTTCTTTTTAATGTATAATTCTGTTTACTCTTTGAAACCATTAGCACATGTTTCTGTTATTTTTAAAAAGTAAATATTTTTTCAATATTTGTTTATACCACCTTGTGAACTTCTTATTTTGTCAACACATGGACAGCAGAAAAAATAGTATCTCTGTGCTTATTCCAGTTTATTGTCTTTCTTTGGATGTTGAATTTGGATAAAATATGAAACATTGAATGAATCAGATATGCTGTGACAGAATCTTTTCTAAATTTTTATTTATTCTTTTTGCTCTCTTGGATATTCGTTATGGCTTTGTTTCTCTTAAATCAACTACTTCTCTGCTGTTTGTAGGGCTATGGGTCACAACTGAATTTGGAAAATTACAGGTAGTTCCTGGTGAGATTGTTGTCATACCTCAAGGATTCCGATTCGCTATTGACCTGCCTGATGGACCGTCACGTGGTTATGTTGCTGAAATTTTCGGAATGCACTTTCAACTTCCCGATCTTGGGCCAATAGGTGAAGTGAGAAGTTTACAGATAGTAATTGCCGGATTCTCTATCGAATCCTTTAGCGTTGTTAAGTTGCAGGAAGTGTTTTTATTTATTTATTTATTTTTTATTTTTTATAGAACAAAAGTGTTTCTTATGCTAGGTGCTAACGGTCTTGCTTCCCCAAGAGATTTCCTTGTTCCAGTGGCCTGGTTTGAACAACACTCCAACCCAGGTTATACTATTGTACAGAAGTTTGGAGGCGAACTCTTCACAGCAAAGCAGGATTTCTCTCCATTCAATGTGGTTGCTTGGCATGGCAACTATGTTCCTTACAAGGTAGGTAACGTTAAGCAGTGCATGAGCTATACTTTCCAAGCTCAAGAATGGTCATTTGGTATAATTTATGTGAGAAACATGTAGAAGTATATAACCTAATATGGCTATAGCTGATAAAATGAATTTTTACTTTTGCAGTATGACCTAAGCAAGTTCTGCCCGTACAACACTGTTTTGATTGATCACAGTGATCCATCAATAAACACAGGTGAATGATTCTGTTTCCTTGTGTTTCCATCATCTTTGTTATTATATGCATCTTGTATTTGATGTTTGATGTGCTTATTAGTCTAGCAACTAAAATCAGGAAGTCCATTTTGGTTGATTCTTGTCTTTTCAAATACAGTTCTAACAGCACCCACTGATAAACCTGGTGTTGCATTGCTTGATTTTGTCATTTTCCCTCCACGATGGGTTGTTGCTGAACATACTTTTCGTCCTCCATATTACCATCGCAATTGTATGAGTGAATTCATGGGTCTGATATATGGAAGTTATGAGGTAAGGTCCTATTCGTTTCTCCATTGTTCTATTTGATGAACTTCGAAGCAAAGATGTTCTTTGTTCAAAAAGAATAGGGTACTCGATCTATGAATATGTTTTTCTGTACTTACCGACATAAAATTTTATATTCACATAAGTAGACTATACATGTAGCTGAGTGCTACCTTATCCTATTCACAAAAAGAGTGCTAGCTTGACCTTGTTGGGAAATGAAGTTTTGTTTGCTGTTGATTACAGGCAAAAGCTGACGGCTTTCTACCAGGTGGTGCAAGCCTTCATAGCTGCATGACCCCTCATGGTCCTGATACCAAATCTTATGAGGTAATATCTCCTTTCAAGTCCAAAACCTCTCCTCTCTACTATAATTCTTGCAACAACTTAAACGTGAGATTTGTGCGCTGAAGCTATAAAACAGCCGCTTGTTCATAGTAACCTCACTATCTTCCTATTCCTTCCAAATTTCAATTATATCCACAGGCAACAATTTCTCTTGGAAATGAAGCTGGACCGCAAAAGATAACTGGTACAATGGCATTCATGTTCGAATCATGTCTAATTCCCCGAGTCTGTCATTGGGCGCTGGAATCTTCCTTCATGGATCACGACTACTATCAATGTTGGATTGGCTTGAAGTCCCATTTTACACATGAAACTACAAATGAAGAAACTGGAGACGTGCATAACTCTCATTAGAATGAAGAAATTGCAGAAGTATGCTAGCTTTCTTGGTAAATTTCTCCCCAGAGAAAAGCAGGAAATTGGACTTCACAACACAGTATCCAGTTTAGTTTTGTAAATATTACAATAAAGTAGACAATAAAATGAGAAAAATATGAAGCCTGTTTATAATGTATAAAGATGCGTGTTTTTGAATTGCTACGGATTCCCCTCAGAGATTATACAGATGAACTAGACGAAATTCACAGTTAAAATGAGGTTATAGATTATCTGCTGCTCATGTGTTGACGCCATCATCTGATCTGAAGGCCAAAAATATGGATGTAAATGACTCAGTGCAATTGAAGTTTGAACTTACTAAGTTCCATCTCAGCTCGAAATTTTACTAGTGAGTTCGAATTCTAATTTGATCGACTCTATTGGTTCTGGTTTGAGTATTGATTTTGGTTTGAGTTTGAATTTAATTTTGATGTTCATGTGGTTCTGGTTTGAGTATTGATTTTGGTTTGAGTTTGAATTTAATTTTGATGTTCATGTTTACGGCTTGAATTTTATTTTGTTATTACATATAATATTAGTATTTATATGCATTTACTTGATCGGGATGACAAGTCACTGAATTGGTATTAAATAGGTTTGAACTCGACATATTTTCTTAATGTGCCAATTTGATTTTAACTCTAATTCAATCACCGCTAACGTAACATATCTCAAGTGGTATAACTCATTTATGCTCCTATACTATAAGGCTAACGTTGAATTGAGTTGTGACCGAACATGTCTCAAATGGTATAGCTTATTTACGCCCTTATACCATCAGACATAAGTATTACTAACAATTTTGATTGCGACTTGAGTCTCACGAACAGTTTCCAGCCTTCCAAAGTTTGTAAATTCTACTACTATTTTTTATTTTATTTTTAGAAAAGGAGAAATAGCATTAAGAATTAAGTGCCAGAGTCACAAACAAGTCCAAAACTTTTTGCCCTATAGGCATCATCGACCAATAATTGGCTTACAAAAAGGGAGGAAAATCAAAAACAAAAAAGGAGAAAGTAGCAGCTCCTTCGTGCTTCGCCGCGTCTGCACACATGTTTGCCTCCGGTAAATATGTGATACCCTAAACTCGGCAAATGTAGTCATCATTCACCTGCAATCAGAGAAAATAGAGAAAAAAGGATGAGTATCTATCTGGATGCAATTGATTTACCAAGTTTGAAACCAAAGTGGCATCAATCTCAATCTCTAGTTTTTGGATGTTTAAGCTCTTAGCAAAGGCAAGGCCATCTCTGAGGCCCCAAAGTTCTGACGCTGAGTTGTTAGTCCTTCCTAAATTCCTTGAGTAGCTTTGTTCCCATTGGCCTAGGCTATTTCGCAATACGCCCCCAGCCCCTGTTGCACCTGGGTTACCCATACCCGAGCCATTCGTGTTTAATTTGTGCCAGCCTGGTGGTGGAGGGGTCCATCCTACCTCCTTTGCTACTTTGGAAGGCACGGAGACCTATCCCAGGTCTAAGGTTGCGAATTCCTTAGCTCGGTTTAAGCTCTCTTGGATCGGAGATGGTTGGGGTGTCGTTAAAGATGCCCTTGTTTCGTTGCCGCCATAGAGTCCAATAAGTGAAGGAAAAGATGGTGTTCCAAGGTATTCTGAACTTATCAAACAGCTTAGTCGAGGAACAGCCAAACCGTAACCATTGTAGGAAGTCTGTCCATGGGTCTGTGACGGCGTCCAAACAGTATCCAAAGCGGTCCACGTTGGCCTTGCAATTGGGCAATCTTTCAGTATGTGGCTGACATCTTCCTCCTCTTTTTGACAGGTTTTAGGGTCAACCTCAATTTTTCCTGGAAGAAGGAGGTGTTTGGTGGGGAGGCGTTCTCGTGCTGTAAGCCAGAGGAAGTGCTTTACCCTTTGGCAAGTTTTGCTCTTCCAAATCCATCCATAATCTACCGTGTCCTGAGGATCTTCCTCTCTGATTAATGCATCATAAGCCGTCTTACTCGAGAAGTCGCCATTGTTGGTGTGACTCCACCTAAGTACGTTGTCTGATCTTTGGGGAGATGACCGCGGGATGCTGATGATGATGTTTCTAATTGCATCTGGAATGGGAAAGGAAAAACGATGGAAGGCCCACGTTTCATCTGGGCCAAATAAATCTTTTATCAAGATGCCCTTTCCTCCCCTGTTAAGTGGCCCAAAGATGAGGTTTCAGAGTGGGCCTAGCTCAGTTCAGATGTCTTGCCAAACGCGGATTATCTCTCCATTCATGGGGCTCTAAGTGGTATTACTATTAAATAAATCCATTCCATTCTTCAGAGCTCCTTTATTAGCCGATCCTGATTATTTTCTATCAGCTTCCTTTCCTTTTTGGACTGTTTGGTGTCTTCATACTTTCTGATGCTACAAGCCCGTAGTTGCTCTCTATCCTGTCTTAGTCCGCAATTCAATTTCACTAGAGCAACGATATTAATGTGGCGGGCCTTACGGATGCCCAGTCCTGCAAGCTTCTTCGGTTTCGAACTTCATCCCATTTAATAAGATGAAGTTTTCGTTTATGTTGCGCTACCCCATAGAAAATTCTTATGCCCCTTATCAATCTCTTCGCAAATTGAAGCTGGTATTGCTGTACATTGGGCATAGTAATTTACAATAGGGATAGATAAGGCTTGAATGATAGCTTTCCTTCTAGGAAGAGATTAGCTTTTCATCCTTACTTTTGTTGGACCTTTTCTAAGATGAAAGGAAAGTCGGAAGTTTTTAAGCTATCGTTCTTAACTAGAAAACCAAGATAGCGTCCGAAGGAAGAAGTAGGATTTATACCAATAGCCAGTTAGAGGGCCTCAACCGTCTCTGGTATATGGGATATTGCGGGAGGTGCAAAAACGGGACTTTGCATGGCTAATATTTTGGCCAGAGAGACCACAAAACTGGTCCAACACTCTCTTAACAACGATATTAGTGTTGGGGTCACCTAGACCAAAGAGCACGATGTCGTCCGCAAAGAGGCAGTGTGTAACCCAAGGGCCCGATTTACCAATTTGAATGGTTTCCAATTACCGTCCTAAACTTCTTTCTGAATGAGAATAGATAAGAATTCCATGCAAAGTATGAAGATATACGGCGAGAGAGGGTCTTCTTGTCGAATTCCCGTGTAGGAAGGAAGAAAGGAAAGGGTTCACCATTAATGAGAATGGACATACTGGATGAGCAAACACTATTCATAATAAGCGTAATAGTGTTCGGAAGAAAATGGAAGAAAGCAAGAGCATTCGGTGAAGCTCTACTCAAGCTTGTCATAAGCTTTTTCAAGATTAATTTTAATAGCAAATCCCGCATAAGCGTTTTTTATGTTCCTAAGGGTATATAGAGTTTGTTGCACATGGATCACATTATCCCACTATCGGCGACCCGTGAGGAAGCTGCCTTGGCGAAGTGAGATGATTTTCTTTAAGAATGGTCGAATGCGATTCACAAGAATTTTTTAGAGTACTTTATAGATCATATTACACAGGCTTATAGGACGGAATTGTTGGATGCATTCAAGGTGACTGATTTTGGGTATAAGGCAAAGAAAGGTGTCATTAGCAAGAGTAGGAAAATTTTTTGTGGAAAATATTTTCTGAATTCAATCCAGGAAGGATTGTGGCCAAAAACGTTAGAAGAAGACTAGATGGAGTCCATCAAGCTTTGGGCTTTTGTAGGGCTTAAAATCAGATAGGGCTCCATGGACTTCTATAAATTCTGGGAGACGGACCATTCGGGAGAAGTCTACCTGACGGGAAGAATAATCAAATTGACTGGAGTAGATATTTTTGAAGTGATTAACAATAAAGGTCAGTGAGTTGGGTTAGGTCTGAGTATCCAATTTCCAATCGGGTCTTTGAGGGAATAAGATTTTGTTGGTTTTTCTGGTTTGGAGACCGACTTCAAGAAATTGACGCTCATATCATCCCATATCAACCAGTCCATGTCCATCCAAGACTTAATTGCCCAGATCTCCTTTTCTTGTTTACAGATGAGGTCAAGATCCAACATAAGAGAGGTTTCGAGATGGAAGAGACTAGGGGAGTTGGGATACATGGGAGATTTCTAAATGTCGTGGATTCACGCTCGGAAGTATTTCTTCTTGATGAAAATGTTTCCGAACTCAAAACGGTTCCAATCAAGAACGAGGCTTTTGAAATTGTCAATAGCAGAAGTGATACTCCCATTGGTGTTTGGCCAAGCTATATAAACCAAGCGACCAAGACCTGGGTGAGAAAACCAGATAGTTTCAAAGCGAAGCTGCTTGGATCTGTGAATGGATATTTGATTGCAGAAAGTGAGTAGAAGAGGGACGTGGTCCAATCTAATTCTAGTCCGGTGAGTGACGGTGTCCTCCGAAAAACGGTCTTGCCAGCTCCAATTGCAGAGTCCTCGGTCGAGACACTCCATGATGAGGCTATCGTTAGCCCTCTTGCCAATACAGGTGTACCTCAGTCCAACGAACCCTAGGTCTAACAGGTTACAATCATCAAGAAAGCTTTTAAAGGAGCTAATGTGATGACTGTTAACCGGGGCCCTTCCTAACTTCTCTCATTGGAAGAGGTAACCTCATTAAAGTCACCAAGAAGGACCCAAGGGAGGATATTATTGAAGGGATATCAAGGCACATAACGGAAGCTAGAGGATTGAAAATTTTACATCTAGGAGCATAGAACTTCTAGTTGGATTGTTGGCCTTGCTTTATGGATTTTTGTTTTTAAGTTTTGTCCATCTATTTACAGCCTTGAAAATCATTTAAAACACACTCCACCGAGTTCCATGATCTTTTGGAGTATTCTCTTTCTCACATGAATATTTCTAGTGAAGAAAAACAAAGAAAAGAAGAGAAGAAATTGAAGAGAAACTAATGAGCTAAAGATGGCTCTTTTTCTCTTGCAATTTTTTGCCATGAGAGGGCAGAGAGAATAGAGGAATTTTGTTCATAAGCTGATTTGGAAGAGAATGAGAGTGTTCTCAAGTTGTTTGATCAGACTAGGTGTGATTCTAATTAGAATCAAATCCCACAAGATCCCAACTCCCACTCCTCTCTCCTAACTCTCAAGACTCAGATGAGGCTGCTTATTAGCCAACCACCTAAAGATATTATCTCTGGGTTTCAGCTAGCTCATGGACTTAGGCTTAAAGCCTTTGAGTCTAATTAGAGATTAGCCCGGTCTTCTATTCTTTGTCTAGTTATTTATGGATTTTCTTTTAATCAAATAAATTAAATAAAACCCAATAGTCTCCAAGACCATTTATTAAATGGTCTATGGGCTTCTAATTTAATTAATAGTTTGGCTTAATTTATTAAATAAATTTTCAGTGCCTATTAATTAAATAACCCTTATTTTTAATCTAGTCTGTATACTCTTATGTTGTGGTAATTAAACCACACAGGTTTTCATGAGCTACTCCAGGAACCAAAGACAAATTATTTCGGGCTACTAATGATACCATAGGAATAGGAGATGAACCGAGTAATTCAAACGTTATAACTCAAGTCCGTCAGTGTCTTTTTTATTCCTTTGTTTCGAACTTCATGAAGAATGGATGGGAAGGATCGAACCATGGGAACGAATCTACAGGGCTATCACCTTCTTTGCTCAGATTTTCCAATCTTTTCACAATTACAGTTCACTGCGCTTTCTTTACTTTCTAGTAAAGAAAGGCTTGAAAGCTTACCTTATGAAAGGTGCTTCAATCAAAGCTTATTGGGGAGTGAAGCAGTGCAATATGGATTTGGAGGAAGCTAGTGCTAAATCATCGACAAAAATACAAAATATTTGAAACCCTTGGATACAAGGGTAGAAGTGTATCGGCGGAGTCAAGCTCCTTTACCATGTTCTTGGACTGATGACTCATGGCTTAGGGTGAACAAAAAATGGACCTAGCTACCTTCCGATTCGCTACTGTCCTAACTCGGCGCTACCAGTGGACTTTCCATTCCCGTCTTACTTCTAGTTATCACTTGAACTTTCGTCCCTCCCGCCTTGCCCCGACTCTAAGTCAAATCTATTCCCTAACAGCGAGCCTGTCGACGCCGATATCAGACATCGATAGGGTGCTGTCACTAACCTCTCGTATTAAGTTACGGAATAGTGGTGAACTTCGTTCTTTCCCTTCAAATAGTACTTCCAATTGTTCCATCCAATCCGATGGTGAAAGCGCTCCAGTTCTTCAACCCGTTGCCTTTCCACTAAACCAGATTCGGCTCTCCCTTTGACTCAGGGGGGCCTTCCACCACTTCGACTGATGCGGACGGTGGCCATGTTGAGTGAATTGTGGATCAAAAAGTTCAATTTCTTCTTTGAAGGAGTTAAGTGCCCAGCCGCTGTCACCTTTAAGATGCCTCTCAAATTGTCATTAGGGGCTTTAACTTTTTCTTGAGACTAACTTTTCTCGCCACTACTAACCTATGAAAGGAATACTATCCGAGGGAATGATTCAACCTCATTGAAATCAGAGGGCGTGGTGCGAAGGGGGGAGAGGCATTTAAGGGATTCCTTTCTCGCAGCGGAAAACAGAACTGTAGGATTGTGCTGGCTGCTTTTCCTTTCTCCTTTTGGGGTCTGCTAGAGTAATTCCTTTGCATTTCCTTTGCCTTCTGGGCTTCCAACCTCGACTCAGAAGGGAGAGAGTAGCTGCTTCTCCAGTTCTTTTTCATATTTTTTTTGAGGATGCAATGTAGTCGCCCTTCCGTCTCCAAAGGTGTATTCAAATACGCCCCTGCTGGGAACGGCTTTCGGACTACGTCCGAGGAGGCGTCAGTGAATACGGCTGCCATCTATCTTGATAGTTTAGCCAAGTTCTTGTGGCGAACCACTTCTACGTCCAAATGGAATTTAAGGGGAAGGCAAAAATAGTATCAGTGAGCTCTTCCAATAAGTAGAAGCTGGATGGGGTGAGCTTCTATTTCCACAATAGCTGAAATAGCTGCGAATTCTATGGGATAGGTGGTGCCAGGTGTCCCTCTCGTTCAGTGATCCCCGGAGCGGGACGTGGTCAAAGGATCTACTTACCACAGCCTAAGAATAAAAACGTCGTGTAGGCGTTCCTTGTTTCTCTAATCTCCCCTACGCCTAGGACGGGTCTGTTTGTTAATACAATTCGAGATTGTAAAAAAGGCCCAAGAAAGGTAAGACCTACACCAACTAAGTCTTCCATTGAAGCAAGAGTATACACAGCAGGTGCCATTAGAGGGTTACAGCACGTCCGGTCGTTAACTCCTCGTGCCGCTGCCGCCGTTTCTAGGATCAACCAAAATGACAAAAATATCCTTGCTATGAATAATTGTATTTATCATTTTAAATATCTCCAATTATCATCGTATGGAGATATTGACCCTCAGAATAATACTGTGAAAACAGATCTTCGACTTACAAGTGTAATGACGAGAATACCCCTCTATGTAACACCTCTCATTACGTTTCAGTTTAGTGTACTCTCCTTCCTTAATGACATATACCATCTTTAGACAACTAGTCTAATAATCATTGATTGCTCATGATGTTTCTTGCTTATCTCAGAGAGCAACCCTTAAGCAAACATCCATAGACATTTCCTAAGGCTTTGGATCTTACTGATTATCCCAGACAATCACAAGGGGTAATTCCCGTAGAAGTTATCATACGAGTCCGTCTTGACTAACTAATTCTAACTACGTAATGTACAAGGGTTATTGACCTTGTGGCTAGAAGTCTCACTTATAGCACATCTAAGTAGAGGGATCTTAGCTTCACTAGATCGTCGACACGTACTCTAACTGTAGAGTGCTCGTCCATACTGTAGTTGTGATAGACTAGACTTCTATTCCTTCATAGTACTTTCAAGAAAACCTCTATCACGAGGTTCATTTCTATATGCTCCAACATACTTGTATAATATTCATGAGATGACCACTCATTGATCTAAGGTATGATCATCTATAAAAGAGGTTATCATATAATAACGTTTAATTTAATGCCATGCCCACTCCATTGATCGACCAAGAATGATATTACTTATACTTTAAGTAACACTAATATGCACCTTACTGTAAAGCACACCCTAACACGTGGATTGCCTATTTAAAACACGTGGACTTTATGTGTGTAAAGTAAATAAATGCATCCAAACAAACACATGATCATAAAGATTATTTCATATTAATTCCATTAACTATAGAGTTTTACATCTAATAGAAGTCTTTTTTGGCATAAATCCAAGGCATCGTGCAAATATGGTCCGAAAGGAGAAGGTGGGTATTAAAGTCTGGATTCACATAAATACTACTTAACAACCAAGGAGAAGGATCAGATTGTATCTGTGCAACAACATGAATTACTTGAGAATGTTTGTGAAGGATAGTGATGTTTATCTCTGCCTCATTCCACAGTAGCTATACAACCTCCCTTATAACCTTATGGGCAGACCCATTCGAAGTGGGAATATGGGAACTTTTTGTTGAAGGTCCACGGCTCAGTCACCAACTATCTTAGTCTCGACAAGTATGAGTTTGCTGAAGTGATGTATCCTAATGATCTCTAAAATATTGTCTAAAAATAAAGGGTGCCCTATCCCTAAATATCCATGCTAAGATCTTTAATATGTTTTGTATTCATGATTATTGGTAGGGGTATGTTGGGCACTGTTCGTGGGTGCCACTCTCTTAGTAGTGATGTTTGGGCCCTCGTATGTAGGTATAGGGTTTGCATTTAGCTTGTAGTTCATCTCGTTGCAATTCTTCATCCATTGAAGGTACACTCTCACTCCTGCCAGAAAATCATCTGGTTGCAGAAGTGTTGCTTTTTCCTGAATATTTGAAAGATGTATGTTTAATAGAGCGATGAAGAGTCGCAACCTTTCGACTCTGAGTTCTCAGGAGAGTTCGTTCCTTTTGACGTCATTGTCTTCTTGTTGTGTTTTCCGCTGCTAGACCATATTTGGTCTCCGGTAGTATTGATTTATGTTCTAGTTCAATCTCCATGATCTCTTGCTTTGAGTCAATGTTCTATGGGTGCTTGCTTAGTGCTGTGTTTGCTGAAGGTCCGATTGTTGTTGGTATGCTCGTTATTATTCCAGCCGATTTTAGAATCTTGTCGGGTCGAGATCCACTATCAGGGATAGGGCATTTAATACTGTCCAAACACTAAGAAAGCTGAGTGGAATTTCCTACGTGTAGGGTGACATCTATTCTGTTAGTGTTTGTTCTTAGAATATGATATGTACTTATTTGTCTATATTGCTATATGTTATTTTCATCGGTTTTCGATGTTTTTAATATGTAAAAGTATTTATTTTGGGCTAATACCCTTTATTCTTGTCTTAGGTGCATTCCAAGAGAGAAATGATGAAAGGGAACAAAAACAGAGCGTAAACGACAAAAACGAAGCTGATGGCACTAACAGAGATGACCTACCGCCTAAGGTAAGCTAACTTACCATCAGTGGTAGGTCCGGAGACCACAAAAGAAGGCAAAGCAGAACCTTACCGACGACAGTAGGCCAACCTACCGTCGGCTGTAGGTCCCCGACGTCAAGAAAGAACCAGTAGTCAAAACCCTATCGCAGACAGTAGGGCTCGACCTACTGTCAGTGGTAGGTACCGGCAATGGGGTAGTTTTAATTCAGTTCAAACTTTGTTTTCTTGTAATTTTTTTTATTTATCTAATAGGTTTCTCTTCAATAAAAAGTAGCGGACTGGGAAGAGAGTAATTAGGAGTACTTAGTAGATAGTTAGAGATAGATTTAGGTTAATTAATTCTTCAAATTTACATTCAATTACTTAATTAGTTTTTAGATTTTCTGCAATTTAATTCTTGGAGATCAAGAATTGGAGATTCAATTTCAAGAACCCAACTTTGATTTGGCAACCCCGAAAGACCAGCTTAAGTGGTGTTCGGGACGACGATTGCGGCTTCAATTATACTCCTAAGGTTTCTTTCCTTTACCTTGTTATTGAATTTTAATGTTGAATTTCAATTTTATTATAATGAGTAATGATACTTCTTTATGTTTGGATGAGGGTTAAACCCTAGTTCTTGATTATGACATTCTTGGTTTAATTTCTTGAATTCGATGTCTGTTTTAGTTTAAGTGGTCTTCCAATTGTGTTTGTTTGCAATTTAATTGTCGCGAGATTAGATTAATCTTAAGATTGTTTGGAATTAAAAAAGAAAGAACGATCTAGGGCAATCAATTGGAGATTAGTTGGGGCAATTGACTAGAGATACGATTTTTGCACTTTTAGGTCCTCTAAATCACCAAATTTTATTGCACTCATAATTTGTTAAGGAGAAAAGACATTTTTCTCTAAGGGTTAGTGAGTAGGGTAGCTTTCGCCTAGAGATAGGGATTGCCCAATTTAAGTGATGATCCAACTTAATTAATTCAAAATCGTTTTCATAAAAGTTTTCTAATTGAATTAGTGACAAGGATTAGGGGGATTCCACCATCCAAACTCTTGCTTTATTAATTTTTGAAAATCTTAAGTTTTCATTGCTTTCTTAGTTGTTTTCAGCTTTTCTTTTATTATTTCGTTTTCAAAAACCATTATTTTATTAGACTAAACATTAGAGATGCGATTAGTATCTTAAGCCTTTATCGTCCTGGAGAGATTCGACACTCAGGTAGAGTTCGTTTACTATAGTGATAGGTTCGCTTGCCTATTGCATAGTTTAGTAGTGCATTTCCCCACTTTAAAATATATACATAAAATTTTTGGCGTTGTTGTCAATGACATCAGCTTAAGGAAAAATCGTTTTATTTAGTGCTTTATGCCTCTTGTTCTTTTTATTGTTTGCCTTGTTCATCATTCTTGTTTTGTTGGGGGTTCATGATATGCACATTGGGAATTTGACTTTTTTATTTTTGCAACCTATTGCTTATCTAATTATTCATTTCAGGTTTTGGAAAATAGATATGGACGCCAATTATTCCATAGAAGCCCGACTGGCTGCAATGTTAGAACAAGGGATAGAGAACATGACTGCTAAACTTCAACACACTTACCAATTGTATGCCATGTTCTGAGGAAATTAGCAAGGGTACAACAAGTATCCTACTCAAAATGACTCGTGATGGAGGAATCAATTGGGTGGTACTTGGGAGATTGAAAGTTAGGAAGACAACAACAGCTCCCCAGTTTTTAGAATGGAAGTTTCGATCAATACACATCCTACCATCTGCCTCCAACAATATACCCAGCATCTCCATCGCCTAGCTTAGAAGAGTTCATTTCAAAATACGTCAATTTGGTGAATGTCGTGGTAAAGAACATGGAAGCGGTCAAAAGAACCAAAATCGCTACCCTCCACAACATGGAGAGTTAAATTGGGAAGTTGACAAGAATAATCACTGAAAGTCCACCTGGTAATCTACCAAAAAACACGAGTGATAAGTCAGACGAGAATGCTAAAGTGGTCACCTTAAAAGCAAGAAAGAATTAATAAAGACATCTCCCACAGTTGTGGAAGAAGAGAAGGGGACTATTCAACCACAAGAGGAGTCTACTTCCCCAAGGATAAGGCGGTTCAACAAAAGGAAGTAGAAAATAGTCATCTCCTCTGCTATATAGACCTCCTATCCCATTCCCAAGAAGAGTATTGAAGACAAAGCAAGATGAACAATACGGTAAGTTCCTAGAAATTTTTAAACAATTACATATTAACTTACCTTTGGTTGATGTGCTAATGCATAGGCCTAAGTACACGAAATTCTTAAAGGAAGCTATCTCCAGAAAGAAGAGGTTGGAGGACATCTCTTTAGTACTGATGAACGAATAATGCTCAGCAATTCTCTACCTAAATCAAAAGCTTCTGTTAAGACTATAGGATCCAGGGAGTTCTACTATTCCTTGTACTCTAGGTGGTGTAACTATTTCTAGGGCATTAGCTGATTTAGGTACTAGTATAAATTTAATGCTCTATAATTTCTTTAAAAAATTGGGAGTGGGAGTGCTTAAACCTACTAGGATGAGTATTCAACTTGCAGATAGGTCTACAAAGTATCCTAAAGGTATAATAGAGGATGTCTAGTACAAGTAGGGGACTTAGTGTTCCCGGTTGATTTAGTGATTATGGATATGAGTTGGGACATTGAAGTCCCACTCATCTTAGGTCGTCCTTTCCTCGCCACTGCAAAGGCTCTAATCAATATTGGGGAAGGAAAATTGACCCTTAGGCTAGGGGAAGAAAAAGTCATATTAAGACTTCCTGATGCCATGTGTAGATCTAGGGATCATGATGATACTTGCTTTATCATAGATTTTATTGATCTTTTACATGTCTACTCACATGTCAACGCTCCCAGTAATCATCTCCTCCAAGTTAAGTCGGCCCCGAAAACGAGCCTTGCTATGGACTTTGCAAAAATATAAGAAAGCTATCGCTTGGAAGATAGTAGACATCAAGGGAATAAGTCCATCCTTCTGTACCCATAAGATTCGATTGGAAGAGGACTCTAAGTCTGTAATTCAACCTCAAAGGCGATTGAATCCAAACATGCAAGAAGTGGTAAAGGAGGAGGCAATCAAACTCCTAGATGCTGGAATCGTATATCCTATCTCAGACAGCATTTTGGTAAGCCAGGTACAAGCGGTACCAAAGAAGGGTTGAATGGTGGTGGTGGCAAATGAGAAGAACAAAATTAATCCCAACAAATATAATTAATGGATGGAGGGTATGCATAGATTACATAAAATTGAACGAAGCCACTCGAAATGATCATTTTCCCCTTCCCTTCATTGATCAAATGCTGGAACGGTGAGCAGGCCACCCCTTCTATTGCTTCCTAGATTGATTCTCGGGCTATTTCTAGATTCCCATAGGCCTGGAGGACCAGGAGAAAACCACATTCACATGTCCATGTGGTACATTCACATACAGACGTATGCCTTTCGATTTGTGTAATGCTCATGCTACTTTTCAACGTTGCACGATTGCTATTTTTGAGAGGTTGGTGGGAGATATAATGGAAGTCTTTATAGATGATTTTTCTATCTTTGGAAATTCTTCTGATGCTTCCATGTCTAATCTAGAAAAAATTTTACAAAGATGTGAGGAAACTCACCTTGTTTTAAATTCGGAAAAATGCCATTTTATGGTTCAAAAAGGGATAGTTTTAGTTCATAAAATTTATAAACATGGCACTAAGGTAGATAGAGCTAAAATAGAGACAATTGAAAGGTTGCCTCTGCCTTATTATGTGAAAACGATTATGAGTTTCTTAGGACATGCGGGATTTTATAGGAGATTTATAAAGGATTTTTTCAAAAATTACAAAACCTCTTACTGCATTACTTCAGAAAGATATGTCTTTTAATTTTAATGATAATTGTTTTGCTGCTTGACAAAGTCTCCTATTTTAGTCTCCCCAGATTGGTCAATCCCCTTTGAATTAATATGTGATGCCAGTGACAATGCTATAGGTGTTGTTTTAGGCCAAAGAAAGAGTAGGTTTTTCCAACTGATGTACTATGCAAGGAAGACCCTAACGAACGCCCAAGCGAATTACACAACCACAGAGAAGGAGTTGCTTGCAATAGTGTTCGTGTTTGACAAATTTCGTCCTTATTTAATACTTTCCAAAGTCATAGTTGATACTGATCATTCCGCTTTGAAGTACCTCCTATATAAAAATGATGCTGAACCCAGACTAATTAGATGGGTACTTCTTCTGCAAGAATTTCATTTAGAGATGAAGGACAAGAAGAGAGTTGAAAATCTGTCAACCGATCATCTCTCTAGACTAGAGAATCCTAGTCTAGAATCGCTGGATGAAGACAGATTAACGACACATTTCTAGATGAACAACTTCTCTTCTGTAAAACTATTGTTGATGATTTACCTTGGTATGCTAATATAGCTAACTATTTGGTTTCAAATGTTATGCCTGCAGGTAATACCCAGAAGAGAAAGCAATTCTTTGCAGACTTGAAGTGCTATTTTTAGGAGGACCCATACCTTTTTTGTCAGTGTACAAATTGTTGTATTCCGTAGGCAGAAAGGAAAAACATAATGAAAGAACCTACGAAAAACCATCATCAGGATCAGTACATACTAGTAAAACCGATTCGAAAGATAGACTACCTTAATGACTTCCGATGCCATAAGGTGTGGAGGTGCTGCTGTTTACGCTTCGCCCTCTACCATTATCCACGCGACGACCTCCTATGTAAAGCAATCAGGATGCTAGTCCTTCGGCGTTCTGAAAACTATTCAGAACCAACCCTAACTATGTGGCAATACTTTGGAATTTTGGAGAGAAAGTGTGACGCTCCACTCGGTAAGCACCTCGGACGATCTTGAGAGGGTGAGTGACGTTAACGTAGTAGCCGGGGTCTAGCGTAGTAAAACCTAAGAATTTATGGTACGTACTTTTTAGCGGTTTGGAATACTCGGTAGTCTTATATAGGGTCAAAGTGGTATCTTTCTTTTTTTATGGAGAAACACTAATTTTTATTAATTTTATTATTATCATTATTTTTATTTATTTATTATTATTAGATTTTATGGTGGGTTTTTTAAAATAAAAATAAAAATAAAAATAATAATGATTTGGCCACTTGGCATCTTGTATGCATATTGGGGTAGCTATATATATGGATCTTGAGGAGGGAAGAATGTTGATGAAATTTTTTTTTCTCTCCTTCTCCTCTCGGTTTCCCAGCAGCAGCAACATGTATTTTTTTGTTATTATTATTTTTTCTTTTTCCCTTTTCTCCTTTTCCTCTTCTTGTCCTTGTTTTCTTTTTCTGCCTTTTCTTTCTACCGCTTTTCTTTTTTTTTCTTTTTCTTTTTTTCCCTCTTTCTTTTTGCTATTTTGATTCTTTTGTGTGTCTTGCTCCATCTTTTCTTTTTTTTTTTTTTAGTAATTTAGTAATAGTATGGTTTTGTTAAGATTTGTTTAATTTTTGAATTTTGTGTTGATTTCTCTTATTTAATTTTATATAAACTTATTTGTTTAATTTTTCTTGGTATAATTCTTTTACCTAAAATGGTTTATATATATACCCAAATTTTTGGTAAATAATTTTAAAGTATTTTATTTTATATATATATATATTTAGTACACGTAATTATTTATATTCTCAAATATATATGTAGTATATATTTTTGAATGTCTAGTTTTAGTGTTTATATACCTTAGATATATGTTTATATGTGCAATTTGAATATATAACCTTTGTATTTATATATATATATATATATTTACATGCATGGTCTTAGCATGCAATTCGTAGATACATATTTCAAATATTGATATATATATGTATATTTTTTCCCCTCATGTGAAGCTTGTATATATATAAATATATTTGAGGTGTTGTATATCTATATATTTGCATGCATGGGGATTTACACCAAATTGTAGGATATGACGTCTTAATATATATATATATATATGTATAATTGTTGTAAATGAATTTTAATATATAACTTTATATATATACATGTTTGTGGTATGTATAATCATTGCAAATAATTTTAATATATATAGTTGGTAAATATGTGTATATATATATTTTTAGTATATATGGGATTTTCTTTTTATATAAATAATTTTAGTAAATAAAGTCTTGTTTATCTATATATTTTAGTACATAAGTTTATACATATACATATACTTTTATATATAACTTTTGTAACTTGGTATTCATAAATTTGATACGTATTTTTATAAATGACTCTAGAAAATGATGTTAACACTTTTGTTTGTATGTATAATTTTGTTACACTTGACTTGCGTAAATAATCTAGATATATATATACACCTAACTTTTGTATATGGCGTTAATATATATATTTTTGGTATCACTAGTAGGTTTATATGATTTTAGTATGATGGGATAAGAAGTTTAGGCTCATTAGATTAGTATACGTGCAGTTATATCCTAGATTCGTAAGAAATTTATCTTTTATATTTTTGGAGACGAATAGAAACGCGTGAATTTGTACTTAAATGTTTGTTGGTATCGTATTTGTAGGATTATAGCACCAGAGCCGCATCTAGGTGAGTCCACAAAACCCTATTTTTTAATATTTATAAATACTACGGCCTTGTAAGGCGTGTTTCCTGAATCTGTTAGAAAATATTTTCTATGTTTAGCATGTACAATTTAGCATGTTTTTTTTTTTTTTGGGAGATGTTCTCCACAATATGTTACCTGTTTTCTTAGGCGATGCATAGGAGTCTTGCTCCATATAGGTGTGGGTTTTTTTTTTTTAATGGTTTATAATTGCTGTGAAGCAGGATTTGACTGTATACAGGTTCCTAGAAAAAATTTATAAATGTTGGAAAAATGTTCTGGTTTTTGGAAGAGCTACCCTATTTTGACATGCATGAGTATACATCTGGAATAATTATGTGAATTTTGCATAAACATGTGGTGAACTGGCAGATGGGGATTTTTATTAAATATTCATGACCTAATTCTGTTCTGACAGCCGGTCAAGTGGCCTTTCTTTTTGTAAACACGTGGAAAAACCCCATTCTGACCAGAGTTACAGTTCTGGATTATGTTGATGTGTTCGAAAGCGTCAGAGGATTGCACCGTATGTGGCTAGTCCCCTGTGCGAGTGCCTCTTCCAATGGCATGGACGATTTAGACTCGGGAGAGTAGATCCACTTGAAGAGGGACGTAGACTGCAGAGGGTGTGGCCCAACCGGTCTACGTGGACACTGCATCATGCTCTGCGGTGGAGTTCGGCCACCTAGTGAAGAGTCAGGAGGGGCTCAACACTGAGGTGGGTCCCAAGACAGACTTGGTAGGTGTCCCAGGAATTTGTAGCCGGATGTTTCGACCAGTTTTGGGAGAACAGTTGTTTGGTAATCGAGCGCTCATATAGTGTTAGGCTGGTTATGACTACGAGATGCTGGACTTGTTTCCGATGACCTCGTTTTGGGATCAAGACCTAGCCCGTTGAGCTCGATTGTAGCATTGCATATTCCTTTGCATTTGGGTGGATAAGCTTCGCTGATGTGTCTTGATTTGCTCAGACTTCCCAGCTGCGCTCGAAACCCTTATTCTGGTTCAAGTACCACTATTGTTAAAATAAAATGTTTTCTTAGTATATTGCATAAAAATGGTTTCATGAAATTGCAACATCATTATTTCAAAGAAATCATTGAGACGCACACACAAACGTGGACTCACTGACATTCGCGCTCACGTTTTTCATTTCATGTTTTCTCCTCAGATCAACTTAGGACAAACCGAGGTACGATAAGTCGTTGAAGTTTCGGGCATGGAATCTTAGACCATGTTTCTCTAGAAGGACATGTTTATGCTTTGGTTGTCACGTATTATGTTTTGTTTTTCTTAGACTTGGGCCAAGTGTAAGATTCTTCTGTTTATATTATTATAAGGTTTTGCTGGTATAAGACTTCTATTTTTGTATTGCAACAGTTTTAAGAAGTTTTTTTAAAATCTTGTGTTTGGAATGAACTAGTAGTAACACTTTTATTTAAGTTTTTTCATTGTATATTTTGTGTATATATTTTTAGTGTTTCTCCGGGGTTGGGCTCTCGTTTTTGGGACTTATAGTCTAGTGCCGAGAGGCTCGCAGATACCCTACTTAGCCGCAATTGACCTAATAGTAAGATTAGGGGTATCATAAGTGATATCAGAGTATCGAGGTTCATTCCTAGGTTTGAACTGTTGGATTTTAGATAAGCTATAGGAGTTAACTGTCTAACCTTGATGTCAGTCATTCGATTTGTTGGTTAGTACTGACCCTAAGATTTTGTTTTGTAGGTACTAGATGGCACATCATACCCGTAGATGGATATATCAGGACTTGTGAGTAGATCCAGTGGGACGACCCCTCATCATCATACTCCCTTAGGGAGATTGTACAGGAGAGAGAGTCGATCCCCATTATTGACCCATTAGACAGCGAGACCGTAGAGGGACTGGCGGTGCAGGAAGTGGAGCCTAGGGTGTCGATCTAGGAAGACCCCAACAAAGCTGATTATGATGTAGGGATGCTACCTGAGCAGGAGGGAGCGGCCCCAGCACCAGCGGATGCTAAGGGTATGGACACCCTCGCAGCGGGTGGATCCCCGGTACCATTATTTCCTGTTTGTGGCTATTATTTATGTAGCGGGTAGAAGGTAGAAGCCGTCGGATAGTAGATTGCCGAGCTAAGTGAGGAGATTTCTAGGATGGATGCCTTGTTCTATACGGCCTGCCAGGCACACCGACAGGCGACAGCGAGGACCGCTATGCTGGAGGCGGAGCTAGTCCAGGTGCGGGAGGAGTATGCGGCCAGAGAGAGGGAGATTCAAGAGCTGACTGGTGAGCGGGATTGGCTTAGGCGGTTTATCGCCCAGTTCCTTGGTACTATTAGGGATTCAGTGGACAGTGCCCGTGCCGAGCTGGAGACCTGGCCAGGAGGTTCTGGTAGCCGACACCTTTAGGCGTAGTAGGCTTGGGGTACGATGTAGGGATTTTTGTGTATATAGTTACTTGGATAGGTATAAGTGGTGTTTGATTGAGGCTGGATATAGTAGCCTTAGGATAGTGGATAGGAGGTCCCCGGGTTCTTGGATGTGTATAGTAACCCGGTCACATATTTTTGGGAGTGATTCGACCAAGATGATTTGGTTGTGACACCACTTGTACTGGAAATCCTGAATTTGAGATCTATATATATGTATATATGTTTATGTTTATATAAACGTGTTAATGTTGGTGCTTATGATGAGTTTATACATTTACTTGTTATAGAGTAGCTACAAACTTATAAGTTATGAAACTTCTAGTGTTTAGAAATATGTCTAACTATGCAGACAAGGTTGTGTCCGAGAATTCTCAAAGCAGACAGCCTGAATCCACTGGGGATAACACACCTCGTCCAGAGCGAGCTACGCATACGATAATTGAAAATTTCATAATTATAATGACGGAGTTGTTAGAAACTTCAATGGCTACAAGAAAAAATGAACAAGTACCTGCTATTAGAACAGATGAAGCACTAGAATGATTTTTGAAGTTTCGACCACCAGAGTTCTATGGAGAAGCTAACCAAGAAACCAAAGCGGAACTATTTCTCCAACAACTAAATGATATTTATGACACCCTTAGATATGAGGATACCCTGAGAGTAACATTTGCAGCATTTAGACTCCGTGGAATGGCAAAGGATTGGTAGCTTAGAGTTTCCGAAGCTCAGGCACTCAAGAACTAACCATGGACCTGGATTGATTTTCAAGAAGAGTTCAAAAGAGAGTACATACCTCGATGGGTTCTTGAGCAGTGAGAGGATGAGTTCCAGAAATTGAGACAAGGTAACCTGACAGTTGCTCAGTATACGACAAAGTTTAATAGGTTGGCTAAATACTGCTTAAGATTGATAGACCTGGATGAGAATAAGATGCGGCAATTTGTGAAAGGATTAAGGGCGGAACTACAGAGGGCATTGGCACCTTTACCACCAATGGGATTTGCGGTAGCAGTTGAAGCCACCACAAGGACGGAAATGGCTGATCAAGCGGTTACGCAGAGAAAAGCAGCTACTGGCTCAGCTGCAACCCCCTGTAAACGTCCTGTACAAGGACCCTGGAAATCTAGAGATTTTAAGAGACCCCGTGGTGAACAAAGGATCGGGAATTGAGGCCGGCAAATCCTAACCTTTTGGAGGAGTCCATAGAGTATGTACATACTGTGGACGAAGTGGACATATGGCAGACACGTGTTATCGGAAGTTAAGGTTATGTTTCCAGTGTGGGAAACCAGGACATATGTCTAGAAGACCAGGTCGACCCTCTGTTATAAGAGGAGCCACAGAAGGAAGAAGCGATAAGCCACAAGTGAAACCGAAATTTTATGTGTTGGATGGATTACCCGTGAACACCGAAGCGGATGTAGTTGAAGTATGATACCAATATTTTCTCAACCAGTAAGAACACTCATTGATCCTGGAGCTACACATTCTTTTGCGAGTTTACATTTCATAAAACACATTCCTATTCCCTCTGTTGACATGCATTATCAGTTGTTAGTTAGCACTCCTATGGGCATAAGTCGAATGACTGAGATAAAGTACACAAGTCGTGACATCTGGGTCGAAAGTATGGTTTTAGCCGGTGATTTAATTGCCTTACCTTTTGAGAATTATGATGTGATACTTGGGATGGACTGGTTGGCTAGGCATTACACTCAAGTAGACTGTCGACGAAAGTTGGTTAAGTTTAGTAGACCGGGTATGCCAATCCTTGTGTTCCAAGAGAAGCGGACGAAGCGAGAGAATCCCTTTTTGTTAGGCATGAAAGCCAGGAGGTTGCTATGGCAAGGATGTCAAGGGTACTTAGCATATTTACTCAATGAGCCTAAGGAAGAGGTGAGATTAGAAACAGTATCTATAGTAAGGGAGTTTGGGGATGTATTTCCTGAAGAGTTAACGACGCTACCCCCAAAACGAGAAGTGGAGTTCAGCATAGAATTGGTACCTGATGCTAAACCAATATCTCGAACTCTATACCAGATGGCGCAAGAAGATTTGAAGGAATTGAAAAAAGAAATTACAAGAACTGTTACAGCAAGGATACATCCGTCTAAGTATATCTCCTTGGGGTGTGCCAGTTTTGTTTGTAAGAAGAAGGATGGAACCCTCAGGATGTGTATTGATTACAGAGGATTGAATAGTGTGACCGTCAAGAACAAATACCTACTACCCCTCATTGATGAGTTATTTGATCAACTCCGAGGAGCGGGATGCTTTTCTAAATTGGACCTAAGACAGGGGTATTACCAAGTCAAGATAAGAGAGAAGGATATCCCGATAACGACTTTCAGCACATAATATGGGCATTATGAGTTTGTGGTTATGCCGTTTGGATTGACTAATGTAGCGGGGACTTTCATGGACTTGATGCATAGAGTCTTTAGTCCTTACTTGGATAAGTTTGTAGTGATTTTTATAGACGACATCCTTGTTTATTCACCCAACCCTGAAGCTCATGAACAACATCTTCAACAAGTGTTGCAAACCCTGCGAGAGCATAAGCTATATGCCAAGTTCAGTAAATGCGAATTTTGGATGAGTCAAGTAACTTTCTTAGGACATGTTATCACCCAGGAAGGGATTTCGGTGGATCCGGCAAAAGTAGAAGCGGTAACTCATTGGGTGCAGCCCAAAACACCAACCGAAGTACGTAGTTTCTTGGGTATGACATGATACTATCGAAGATTCATAAAAGACTTTTCTAGGATTGCTGGACCTTTAACACAAGTAACCAAAAAAGAAACCTAAGTTTGAATGGACGGAGAAGTGTGAGAGGAGTTTTCAAGAATTGAAGAATCGACTGACTTCGGCACCAGCGTTAACCTTACCCGATCTGAACAAGGAATTTTCATTGCACACCGATGCTTTAGGAGAAGGTGTAGGAGCTGTGTTGATGCAAGACAGGAATGTTGTCACTTATATTTCGAGGAAGTTGAAGGATCATGAATAGAATTATCCGACACATGATTTAGAGTTAGCGGCCATCGTGTTTGCGCTTAAGAAGTGGTGACACTACCTATATAGAGTCAAATGTGAGATCTTCACTGATCATAAAAGCTTAAAATACCTATTTTCTCAGACAGACTTGAACATGAGACAACGTCGATGGATGGAATTGTTGGAGGAGTATCGATGCCCGAGTAACTATCATCCAGTAAAGGCGAATGTGGTGGAGGATGAATTAAGTAGAAAAGTAAAGATATCAAGTCTTAGCTTAACCTCTACCCTACAACAAGATATTAGAAGCGCCCAAGAGAATAATAAGGAGTTCCAGGAGTTTAAAGACCGTGTGAAAACTAAGAAACTGGAAGATTTTCGAACATTAGAAGCTGATGGGCGCTTGTACTTCCGGAATCGGTTGTGTGTACCCAATGACACTGAACTTAAGCATAAGATTCTAGAGGAAGCTCATGGAAGTAAGTATTCAATGCATCCTGGAGAGAATAAGATGTATAAAGACTTAAAGCAAAATTTTTTATGGAATAAAATGAAGAGAGAAATTGCGGAGCATGTAGCAGCTTGTCTTACAAATCAAAGAGTTAAGGCGGAACATCAAAAGTCAGCAGGACTACTACAACCGCTACCTGTTCCCGAATGGAAATGGGATCATGTAACAATGGATTTTCTCGCGGGCTTACTCCGGACGAGGGGATATAAGGATGCTATCTGGGTAATCATTGATCGTTTAACAAAAGTGGCTCATTTTATCGCTATTAGTATGACCTACCCTTTGGACAAGTTGGCGCAGATTTATGTAGACGAGATTGTGCGAATTCATGGAGTACCCGTCGATATTGTGTCAGATAGAGACCCAAGGTTTACCTCAAGGTTTTAACCTAAATTCCAGGCAGCGACAGGGACCAACCTTAGTTTCAATACTACAGCACACCCCCAAACCGATGGACAAACCGAGAGAACAATTCAAACCCTAGAGGATATGTTGAGATCTTGCACCTTAGATTTTGGGAACAGATGGATTGATAATCTTGCTTATGCTGATTTTGCTTATACTAATAGTTACCACTCTTCAGTAAGAATGGCACTGTTTGAAGCATTGTATGGTAAGAAATGCATAACACCCTTGTACTGGGATGAAGTTGGAGTTCGATCTCATTGGAGACAAAAGAACCTAATGCCAGAGTTGGAGAAAATGCAGAAACAAGTTAGAATAATACAAGATCGACTTCGGGTAGCTAATAGTAGACAAAAGAGCTATGCCGATAATCAAAGAAGGGACCTGGAGTTTAGTGTGGGAGATCGAATCTTCTTGAAAATCACGCCACATCGCGGAAAGCCTAGATGTCCAAGGGGAGGAAAGTTAAGCCCCCGATATGTCGGACCATTTGAGATTATTAACAGGGTTGGTAAAGTGGCATATCGGTTAGCCTTACCGAGTGAACTGATGGGTATACATGACGTGTTTCATGTATCATAATTGAAGAAATATCATTCTGCACTGGATCATGTGCTCAATGATGACCAACTGGAGTTATGTGCGATCTGTCTTACGAAGAAAAACCAGCAGATATTATAGAATGAAGAGTAAAAGAGTTACGTGGGAGACAGATTCCAATGTGTAAAGTTGTATGGAGGCATCATGGAATTGAGGAGGCAACCTGGGAGACTGAGGAATATCTGAAGAAGAAGTATACAGAACTTCTAGGTGTATGATTATTAAATTTCAAGGACGAAATTTTTCTTAGGAGGGAAGAATGTAACGCCCCACTCGGTAAGCACCTCGGGCGATCTTGAGAGGGTGAGTGACGTTAACGTAGTAACCAGGGTCCAGCGTAGTAAAACCTAAGAATTTATGATACGTATTTTTTAGCGGTTTGGAATACTCAGTAGTCTTATATAGGGTTAAAGTGGTATATTTTCTTTTTTTATGGAGAAATACTAATTTTTATTAATTTTATTATTATTATTTTTATTTATTATTATTAGATTTTATGGTGAGTTTTTTTAAATAACAAATAAAATTAATAATGAATTGGCCACTTGTCAAGCATGAAATGCCACTTGACATCTTGCATGCATATTGGAGTAGCTATATATATGGGTCTTAAGGAGAGAGGAATGTTGCTGAAATTTTTTTTTCTCTCCTCCTCTTCTCGGTTTCCTAGCAGCAGCAACAAGTATTTTTTTTTCTTTTTGTTTTATTATTTTTTTCTTTTTCCCTTCTCTCATTTTCCCCTTCTTGTCCTTGTTTTCCTTTTCTGCCTTTTTCTTTTTTTTCCCTCTTTCTTTTTGCTATTTTGATTCTTTTATGTGTCTTGCTCCATCTCTTTCTTTTTTTTAGTCATTTAGTAATAGTATGATTTTGTTAAGATTTCTTTAATTTTTGATTTTTGTGTTGATTTCTCTTATTTAATGTTATACAAACTTATTTGTTTAATTTTTCTTGGTATAATTCTTTTACCTAAAATGGTTTATATATATACCCAAATTTTTGGTAAATAATTTTAAAGTATTTTCTTATATATATATATTTAGTACACGTAATTATTTATATTCTCAAATATATATTTAGTATATATTTTTGCATGTCTAGTTTTAGTGTTTATATACCTTATATATATGTTTATATGTGCAATTTGAATATATAACCTTTGTATTTATATATATATATATATATTTACATGCATGGTCTTAGCATGCATATTTGTAGATAAATATTTCAAATATTGATATATATGTATATTTTTTTCCCTCACGTGAAGCTTGTATATATATAAATATATTTGAGGTGTTGTATATCTGTATATTTGCATGCATGGGGATTTATACCAAATTGTAGGATATTAAGTCTTAATATATATATATATATATATGTATAATTGTTGTAAATGAATTTCAATATATAACTTTATATATATACATGTTTGTGGGATGTATAATCATTGCAAATAATTTTAATATATATAGTTGGTAAATATGTGTATATATTTTTTTAGTACGTATGGGATATTCTTTTTATATAAATAATTTTACTAAATAAAGTTTTGCTTATCTATATATTTTAGTACATAAGTTTATATATATACATATACTTTTATATATAACTTTTGTAACTAGTTTTGGTATTCAAAAATTTGATATGTATTTTTCTAATGACCCTAGAAAATGATGTTAACACTTATGGTTTGTATGTATAATTTTGGTACACTTGACTTGCGTAACTAATCTTGATATATATATATATACGCCTAATTTTTGTATATGGCGTAAGTATATATATATATATATTTTTGGTATCACTAGTAGGTTTATATGATTTTAGTATGATGGGATAAGAAGTGTAGGCTCATTAGGTTAGTATACGTACAGTTATATCCTAGATCCGTAAGAAATTATCATCTTTTATATTTTTGGAGACGAATAAAAACATGTGAATTTGTACTTAAATGTTTGTTGGTATCATGTTTGTAGGATTATAGCACCAGAGCCGCACCCAGGAGAGTCCACAAAACCCTATTTTCTAATATTTGTAAATACTACGGGCCTTGTAAGGCGTGTTTCCTGAATTTGTTAGAAAATATTTACTAAGTTCAGCATGTACAATTTAGCATTTTTTTTTTGGAGATGTTCTCCACAATGTGTTACCTATTTTCTTAGGCGATGCATAGGAGTCGTGATCCATATAGGTGCGGTTTTTTTTTAATGGTTTAGTTGTGAAGCAAGATTTGACTGGATACAGGTTTTCTAGAAAAAATTTATACATGTTGGAAAAGTGTTCTGGTTTTTGGAAGAGCTACCCTATTTTGACATGCATGAGTATACATCTGGTATAATTATGTGAATTTTTCATAAACATGTGGTGAACTGGCGGATGGGCATTTTTATTAAATATTCATAACCTGATTCTATTTTGACGGCCGGTCAAGTGGCCTTTCTTTTTGTAAACACATGGAAAAACCCTATTCTGACCAAACTTACAGTTCTGGATTATGTTGATGTGTTCGGAAGCATCAGAGGATTTCACTGTACGTGGCTAGTCCCCCGTACGAGGGCCTCTTCCGATGGCGTGGACGATTTAGACTCGGGAGAGTGGATCTACTTGAAGAGGGACGTAGACTGTGGAGGGTGTGGCCCAACCGGTCTACGTGGACACCGCATCATGCTCTGCAGTGGGGTTTGGCCACCTAATGAAGAGTCAGGAGGGACTCGACACTGAAGGTCTCAGGGCAGACCTGGTAGCTATCCCAGGAATCTGTAGCCTGAAGTTTCGACCAGTTTTGGGAGAGCGGTTGTTTGGTAATCGAGTGCTCTCATGGTGTTGGGTTGGTACTGACTATGAGATGCCAGACTTGTTTCCGATGACCTCGTTTTGGGATCCGGACCTTGTTCGTTGAGCCCGATTGTATCATTGCATGTTTCTTTACATTCGGGTGGAGAAGCTACACTGATGTGTCTTGATTCACTCAGACTTCCCAACTGCGCTCGAAACCCTTATTCCAGTTCAAGTACTAGTATTGTTAAAATAAAATGTTTTCTTAGTATATTGCATAAAAATGGTTTCGTGAAATTGCAACATCATTATTTCAAAGAAATCACTGAGACGCACACACACATGTGGACTCACTGAGCGTTCGTGCTCACATTTTTCATTTCATGTTTTCTCCTCAAATCAACTCAGGACAAAACCGAGGTACGATAAGTTGTTGAAGTTGCAGGCATGGAATCTTGGACCATGTTTCTCTAGATGGACATGTTTATGCTTTGGTTGTCACGTATTATGTTTTGTTTTTCTTAGACTCGGGCCAGGTGTAAGGTTCTTCTGTTTATATCATTATAAGGTTTTGTTGGTATAAGACTTCTATTTTTGTATTGCAACAGTTTTAAGAAGTTTTTTTTTTTAAATCTTGTGTTTGGAACGAACTAGTGGTAACACGTTTATTTAAGTTTTTCCGCTGCATATTTTGTGTATATACTTTTAGTGTTGCTCCAGGGTTGGGCTCTCGTTTTTGGGACTTATAGTCTAGTGCCGAGAGGCACGCAAATACCCTACTCAGCCGCAGTTGACCTAGTGGCAAGGTTAGGAGTATCACAGGGAGGTTAGAGAAAATTCTGGTCGTTATAGGTTTTTTTTTTTTTTTTTTAATAATCAGAAGACCACTGAAAAAAGGTTAACAACATTTTACAGTTGTCAACATCAGAACCCTAATGTCATCTAATGAAAATTTTAATCTCGTCCATATATTCTTATAATCATCCAATAGTTGGATGAATAATATTAAGTAATTAATTTATTTATCTGATAAACAAATTAGTTACTTATTAATTTACAAAAATAGCTACAACACAGAATCTGGACACTTCCTTAGATCCTTTTTGTGTACGTTTAACGAACCTGGACACCATCTAAATTCATTGGACGTGGACATAGTACTCACAAGATCATCTATGCGTGTGACCTTGTAGGTTCACTTAACATTGGCAGTGGATGAAAAATGTCCTAGACATTTATCCACAAAACATAAGTGGACTCTAGCAAGACATTATGCTTACCCAAGTTAGGTAAAAGATAAGATAACCTATCATCAGTTTTCATATTTAGTCTTTTTGTCACACAATATCCTGATTAAGTATAAAGTATGGACCAAGTCATCCTTATATAACTTAATTAACTATTTACTTGATCACCAGGTAGACTGTTATGACAAATAATATTAATAATATCTTATTATTACATATTTGAGCATCGCCATGCGTATTCTACAATCTTCCTTAACAAAGGGCCCATGAATATCTCCCTCTAATAAGAGAGGGACAAATCCCTCTCACTATCTCTAATATTCAAGCCATGATAAGAAAATTGCCCAACCAATAGTCATAATAATCACCTAATTAAAAGTGATATTTGACTATGTCAAAACAAATTTCTCCCCATACAAGAAGCATTAGAAATATTAGGTCAAATTACACCAAACATAAAACTGAGAAGAAATACTTATGACTTAAACCCCATGCAATATTTCTTCTTCCTTTTGGGTCATGTCCAATACAATATTCTCAATATGTATTTATGAATTGATTTTATATCTCATATTCATGATCATTAAAACTTGATCATCAATCCACTTCATACTACTTTAATAATACAAGATGTGATAAAACTAGAGACAAACAAGAATAGTATTTTATCAGCAAGAAGGGTTTTACTATCAAGTCACATACTTGATGACCAAGAGCATAAAATACAATTCAAAATATATGCCTCATAAATAACCAATATGAAATTAAGTCAATTGGTCTAGGGCATATAACTAACACGGACCAAATAATCAGATGATGCGCGGTTCACCCCGAAACAAAAGAAATCTTGAAGCATTCTCATAAGGGTCCAACCGACAGACATTACCAAGTTAACAGGACTACTCAAAAGGTACTCGAATCAGGTTTCTACTTGCTAAACCTGTATAAAGATGCAAAAAGGTATGTTATGGAATGTGATAATTGCTAGCGCACAGGTAACATCTCCAAACGCAATGCTATGCCTATGTCTACTTTTCAAATGTGTGAAGTGTTTGACTGTTGGAATTTTGACTTTATGGGTCCTTTCCCTAATTCTTTTGGTAATCAATACATCTTGTTCACTGTCAAGTATGTGTCTAGATGGGTTGAGGCTTAGGCCTCGCCAACGAATGATGATAGAGTTGTGATTAAGTTCTTAAAAAAGTTATTTTCTCATTTTGGTATCCTAGAGATATTATAAGTGTTAGGGGTACTCATTTCTATAACTAACAACTCAAAAAAGTACTTAAGAGATTGGGAGTGACCCATAAACTAGTTACTCCCTATCATTCTCAGACTAGCAGTCAAGTAGAAGTAGTGCATGGAGAAATTAAACGAATCCTTGAGAAAATCGTTGTTCAGTACTCGAAAAGATTGGAGTATTAAGTTAGATGATGCTCTTTAGGCTTATAGAAATGCTAATAAGACACCAATCGGGTGTACTCCCTTCTATCTTTTATATAGGAAATCATGTCAGTCACTTGTTGAAATTGAGCATAAAGCTCATTGGGAAATTCTACTAGTTAATTTTGATTATGCTCATGCAAGTAAATAAAGATTACTCCAATTGAATGAGCTAGATGAATGGCGATTGCAAGCATATGAGAACTCTAACTTGTACAAGGGAAAGACGAAGAGATGGCATGACAGACACTTGGTCAAAAAGAAATTCAAAGAAGGCGATTCCGTGCTTCTCTACAACTCCTATCTTCACCTTTTTCCTGGAAACTTAAATCAAGATGGTCCATGCCGTTCACAGTAAACAAGTTTTTTCGTAGGGCACCATAGAGTAACATACCCTACACAAGGCACGTTTAAGGTAAACGGACATCGCCTTAAACCATATTTCAGTGACGGTGTAGGAACCCTTCAGAAGGAGTCTCTCGCTCTTCCATACGAGTAAAAAATGGCTATGATACCATGTTGTAATTGGTACTTATACCCTTATTTTTCCTTGTTCTTCTTCCTTTACTTACAGTGATTTATCTTAACTGTTTGTTCATAGTGTTGTGAAAGTTCCTAGGGAGAGTTATTTACATGCCCATGCTATAGCTTATGCATTGTAAGTATACTTAGATTAATTAGGAGTAAAAGAGGGCTGGATTACACACCACGGACCACTTTCCAGCGATCATAGGCAGAAGCCTACTGCAGACAGTAGGTCTACCCTACCGTCTGCAGTAGGTCATCGATGACTTGTACAATGGAAAAGCAGAGACCTACCGCAGACGGTAAGTCTAACCTACCACCAGCGGTAGGTCCCTTGGCAGTTGCACTTTGTAAATATCTCTAGAAACAGAGATGGGTTGTTTGCTCAAGCAACCACAGGATAACCTCCCTAAACCTTTCCTTTCCACATTACTTAAACTTCCCTTTTATGTTGTTTTGTTGTAATTAATTGTCTTCTTTTTCTTGTTTTATTTTTGTGTGGGGATGGCTTCCTAATATGCTTTATCGCTTTATACCCGCAGGATTGTTTCCCATGTACGTGTTTCTTTTATATTTTCCTTTAGTCTAATCCCCACATTGAGGACAATGTAATTTAAGTGGAGGGTATTTCCGTCTTTTATTCCTTTTTCCTTCTTTCTTATATTACTTTAACTTTTAGTCTCTTATTTGAAAAATCCCAAAAAAATTAGAAAATTTGAAAAATTCTAAAATTTTTATTTCTCTTTCTTTTTCCTATTCTTAGAAAAATCCAAAAATATTTTTGTTTTGCCACTTTCAGTAGAGTACATAACTGCAAAATTCTGTAAGTTTTTCAGAAAAGGTGAATTACTTATTACTAATTTTCTTACATGATCAATGGCTTGTATGCAATTGTAAATGTCGATAAGCAATAGAAGCCTATGAATCTTGGGTAATTAGCATAATGATAATCATTTTTGGGTCCTTGCCTATAATTTCATATTCTGTCCTTAAAAACAAAGAATTCTAGTCTAGGATGATCTTGGAAATTATGATCTTAGGCCTTCTTTTTACTGTTTGTGCCTTTCTTGCCATATCCCATACGAAATCAATCCCTAGTTCTCTTTTTGTGCCTTCATACTAAGGGTTTCAATCCCTTCTCTTTTTTATTCTTTTAAACTCACTACATAAAACCTCAATTCATGGATCTAATGGTTAGTATAAACTTTTCGTGGTTTTGAGTGAGGAAAACAAATAAGTGTGGGGTGAAGGAGTGAAGAAAGAAAGAAAACCTTGTGAAAAAGACAAGGGTATTCTGGGTATTTCAGATGTTCAATGCTTATGGCTATTGAAAAAAGAGAAAAAAAATAAATTGATGCTTGAAAAGAAAAAAATAGAAAAAGAGAAAAAATGAAAAAATAGTAAAGATCGAAGAAAAAAATATGATTTTTTATTTTACAGTAGTTCTTAAAAAAAATATCAAGCATAGATCTCCCTTTTTCTTGGTAATTCATGTATATCTGAAGAAAATGTTGTTAGTTGGGGTATGCACAAAAAAGAACGAAATAGGATATTCAAGGGTGGTTGAGAAGAGTGAAAAAGAATGCTAGAAAGTGTTCCTTAATTTTGCTATCTTTTCCTTTCAGTTGCATTAACTCTGTCTCAGTTGTTTTTGTTCTCCTTTTATCTTCGTTTGTTACCTTATTTACGTCCCAACTAACATTATAAGGTGAAAAGTCCTACATAATTCGAGAACGACCTAGAATAGACTTTAGAGTGGATAAGTGATAGAGAAGCATGAATTTCTAAGCACTGTCTTTTAAATTATTTCATTGTGCTAATCGCTTGACATTCCTTTTCTTCTGTGAAAAAACGGCAAGAGCTATTCAAACACACCTTTGTTCTAGGATGATTTTTAGTGACTTGTGGTGGACTTAGTGATTCTTGTCGTTCGTTTATTTTGATTTATCTTTAGAGTTAGGTGGCGAAGTATCCTATGGAAATGGCTTTGTTTTCATTTTTCTTAGTTTTGCTAACTTTTGTTTTTTATTGTTTTGTTTTTTGAATTAATTCTAGGGTTAGTAGCAAAAAAGTACCATGAACTTTGTCCATTATATTAATTAAGCACCAAGTCCTTGAAAATGACAATTAAGGGACAAATTTTTGGGGTTAATACCAAAAAATTACCTTGAACTTTGTCCATTATGTCAATTAAGTAACCAATCTTTAAAATGACAATTAGGGGACAAATGTTTTTTTGTTCCGATGGAATCTTTTGAGTGGGAAGCAGAGGCCCCACTTGCCAGAGTATCTTTTTGACGATTCACAAATTTTGGAGGTCGAAACTTTTTAATCCCCATAATACTTCTCACCAAATTACAGGTTTTTTTTTTCATTATCCTTTACAGTTGATTGCAAGCAAAAGAATGATTTTTTTAAGCTACAATAATGGTTTGATGAAGCTTTGCTGTATCGTTTTTGAGGGTTTAGGGAATGAAGAGAAAGAGGCTCACACTTTCTTTTGATGGTAATTTGGAGTTTTGGATGGTCTTGGGAAGAGAGAGTTTATTATTATTATTATTATTATTATTATTATTATTATTATTATTATTATATTTCTTCCCTCAATTTTGATGAATAGCTTCCCTCCTATGAAAAGGTAAAATTGTCATTTCTGATAAGTTTCCATTCAATTTATTTCACCGAAAAGCAAAATTGTCCCTTAGTTGTCATTTTCAAAGATTAAGTACTTAATTGACATAATGGCAAAGTTCAAGGTACTTTTTTGGTATTAACCCTTGATTCTACTACCATTTTATGTGGCTGTTTTGTGAGTTAAATTATTTTAAGTCGGCCTCTCTTGTTTTCGTGTATTGAGGGCAAGCAACAGATAAGTGTGCGGGTATTTGATATGTGCTTATTTGTATATATTGCTATATGTTATTTTCATCGATTTTAAATGTTTTTAATATTAAAAAGTAATTATTTTGGGCTAATACCCTTCATTGTTGTCTTAGGTGCCTTCCAGGAGAGAAAATGATGAAAGGGAATGAAAACGGACGACAACGGAGCGAAAACGACGAAAACGAAGCCGACGGCACTAACGGATATGGCCTATCGCCTGAGGTAGGCTACCCTACCATCAGCAGTAGGTCTGAAGAACAGAAAAGGAGGCAAGCCAGAACCTTACAGGTAGCGGTAGGCCAACCTACTGTCGGTGGTAGGTCCCCGACGTTAAGAAGGAACCAATTGGAAAAACCCTACTGCAGGCCCTATCGACGGCCGTAAGTACCGGTAGTGGGGTAGTTTTAATCCGATTCAACCTCTTTTTTCTTGTAATTTTTCATCTATTTAAGAGGTTTCTCTGCAATAAAAAACAGAAGAATGAGAAGAAAGTAATTAGGAGTACTTAGTAGATAGCTAGGGCGAGATTTAGGTTAACTAATTCTTCAGTTTTACATTCAATTAGTTAATTAGTTTTTAAATTTTCTACAATTTAATTCTTGGGGATCAAGAATTGGAGATTCAATTTCAAGAACTCAACTTCGATTTGGGCGACTCGAACGACGAGCTTGAGCGGCGTTCGGGACAATAATTGTAGCTTCAATTCTACTCCTAAGCTTTCTTTCCTTTACCTTGTTATTGAATTTTAATCTTGAATTTCAATTTTATTATAATGAATAGTGAGTAGTTCTTTATATTTGGATGAGGGTTCAACCCTAGTTCTTGATTATGATATTCTTGGTTTAATTTCTTGAATTCGATGTTTGTTTTGATTTAAGTTGTCTTCCAATTGTGTTTGTTTGTAATTTAATCATCGCGAGATTAGATTAATCCCAAGATTGTTCGGAATTGAAAAAGGAAGAATGATCTAAAGCAACCAATTGGGGGTTAATTAGGGCAATTGACTAGAGATACAATTTTGCACTTTTAGGTCTTGTAAATCACCTAATTTTATTGCGCTTATAATTTGCTAGGGAGAAAAGAGATTTTCCTCTAAGGGTTAGTGAGTAGGGTGGCTTTCGTCCTAGAGATAGAGATTGCCCGATTTGAGTTTTGACCCAACTTAATCAATTCAACATCTTTTTCATAAAAGTTTTCCAATTAAATTAGTAACAAGGATTATGGGGATTCCACCATCCAAACTCTTGCTTTATTAATTTTTGAAATCTTAAGTTTGTATTGCTTTCTTAGTTGTTTTCAGTTTTTCTTTTTTTATTCGTTTTCAAAAACTGTTATTTTATTGGACTAAGCAATAGAGACATGACTAAGACCTTAAGCCTTTACCGTACTCAAGAGATTCGACAATCGGGTAGAGTTTGTTTACTACAGTGATAAGTCCACTTGACAGTTACTTAGTTTAGTAGTGCATTCCCCCATTTTAAAATATACACTTCAGAATAGCATCTTATTTCCCCACTAGCTCTACAGTACTCACCCCATGTTCAGAAGACGTCATCGCCATAGAGAACGATGATTTCAGCTCTACATGCTCCTCCCGGAAAAGTCTATTTTCTTTTCTATCTCAAGAGAGTGGAAAAGCACCTAGACCTTTTTAACGGCTGAAAAGAAGACTTTCCTGCCCCACTTCAAGTACGTCTGGTTTGCTGCTTATCAAGCTCGACATCCTTTCGATCTACACACGGTAAGCTCTATTGGGCGGAGGATCACCTTTCATTACTAGAAAAGCAAGAAAAAATGGGAAAGGTGAATCGACAAAGTGTCATCATAGGAAGCGGGGAGTTAGTGAGGTGTTACAAGAGAACATCAAATTGCTTAGCCTAGAAAGTGGTTTATGAGGAGGAAATGTGTGTTGAGGTTAGATGTGTTTGTGGGGGATGAGGGTGTATATTTGAAATGTCTGGTTTCATGGGAAGGGAAATAGGTAATTTTTTTTATATCTTCTACTTATTGGTTGATGAGTTTATTCCGCGCCCCAACTTTGACGCAATTTGGGTATTATATTTGTATCCTTTGTTGTTACTTGGTTGACCCATTTATAATTGTGTTGCTGAGGTAGTCGTATTTTTTGCTAACTGTTGGTTTTCCTTTTCACCTTGGGTGTTGCGAGTATGCCTCATTTGGATTTAGTAGCTCCGTCAACTTATGAGGCTTCTGTGGTAAATCTTGATTTGCCAGCACTTTAATCTTGGGTCTCCAAACCTGATGTGGACGGGTGTTAGAGACTTTTTTTGGCAAGAATGGCATTGTGATCTATATACGTGCGAGGGTTCCCTTGTTGGCTCCTTCCTCTTCCCTCTTCATTGTCTAATGGAGTGGTTTTGACAGTGATATTTTTGGGGAATTACTACATTCCATTCCCCATAAATGGGAGGTTTGGCATGGGTTAGTTTACAAAGGACCCCTATGTTTTCCCTTTGTCTCATTCCTTGACCCTTCCCCGTTGGAATATTGGTCCATGTTATTGGAGATTTTTTTTATTCTTGCAGGTCTTTATGTTGGAATCCGTAGGCAAAAACAAAATAAAACTATAGAAATCCACCAACAGGATCTGTACATACTAGAAAAACATATTGGATAGAAATTACCTCAATGTTTTGATATTCATTGTGGAGGCGCTGCTTTGTACGCTTCGCCCTCTACTGGTATCCACGCGACGAACTCCTCTGCAAGCTATCGGGATGCTAGCCATTTCTGTATTCTGAAAACTGTTCAGAACTGATCCTGACTATCTGGTAATCGGTCGTATTTCGGAGAGAGGAGGCTAGATACTATATCGCCATTCTAGGGTTTAGGGTTTTGTTTTTCTTTAATCAGATAAAGGACGGCCACCAAGAAAAGGTTAACATAACCTTTTATAGCTGTCATATCAAAACCTTAACTGTCATCAATGACAGTTTAATCTCGTCCTTCTATTCCTATAATCATCCAACGGTTGGATGAGTAATATTAAGTAATTAATTTCATTTATTCAATTAAATAAAATTAATTACTTATTAACTTACCAGAAAATATAATATGGAATCTGATTCCCCTTTTGTATACGTTCAACGAATCTGGACACAATCTAGATTCATTGAACGTGGATATTATGCTCACAATATCGTCTATGAGTGTGACCCTGTAGATTCACTTAACGTTGGCAGTGAATGAAAAATGTCCTAGACATTTATTCACAATGTTGGAATCCATAGGAAAAAACAAAGTAAAATAAAACTACGGAAATCCACCAGCAGGATCTGCACATACTAGAAAAACCGATTGGATAGAAATTACCTTAATGTTTTGATTGTTCGTTGTGGAGGCGCTGCTTTGTACGCTTCGCCCTCTACTGGTATCCACGCGACGAACTCCTCCGCAGCGATCGGGATGCTAGCCCCTTCGTGTTCGAAAAGCTGTTCGGAGCCCGATCCCTGACTATCTGGTAATCGGTCGTTTTTCGGAGAGAGGAGGCTATATACTATATCGCCGTTCTAGGGTTTAGGGTTTTGTTTTTCTTTAATCAGATAAAGGACGGCTACCAAGAAAAGGTTAACATAACCTTTTATAGCTCATCAATATCAAAACCCTAATCGCCATCTAATGACAGTTTAATCTCGTCCGTCTATTCCTATAATCATCCAACGGTTGGATGAGTAATATTAAGTAATTAATTTCATTTATTCGATTAAATAAAATTAATTACTTATTAACCTACCAGAAAATGCAATATGGAATCTGATTCCCCTTTTGTATACATTTAACGAATCTAGACACAATCTAGATTCCTTGAACGTGGACATTATGCTCACAAGATCGTCTATGCGTGTGACCCTGTAGGTTCACTTAACGTTGGCAGTGAATGAAAAAATGTCCTAGACATTTATTCACAAAACATAAGCGGCCTCTAGCAAGACATTATGCTTACCCAAGTTAAGTAAATGTAATAATAACCTAGTATCAGATTTAATATTTAGTCCTTTTGTCACACGATATCCTAATTAAGTATAAGGCATGGATCAAGTCATCCTTATAAAACTTAATTAACCATTTACTTGATCACCAGGCAGACTGTTCCAACAAATAATATTAATAACACCTTATTAATACTTATTTGAGCATGGCCATGCATATTTTCCAGTCTTCCTTATCAAGGGGCCCATGGATATCTCTCTCTAAAAGAGAGGGACAAATCCCTTTCACTATCTCCAATATTCAAGCCATGACGAGAAAAATAAACCAACCAATAATCATAATGATCACCTAATTAAAAGTGATGTTTGACTATGTCAAAACATATTTTTCTCCCCATGCAAGAAACATTAGAAACATTAGGTCGAAGGACACCAAATATAAAACTGAGAAGAAATACTTATAACTTAAACCCATGCAATATTTCTTCTTCACTTTGGGTCATGTCCAATACAATATTCTCAATATGTATTTATGAATTGATTTTATATCTCATATTCATGATCAGTAAAACTTGACCATCAATCAACTTCACACTAGTTTACAAGATGTAATAAACTAGGGACAAATAAGAATAGTATTTTATTAGCTATAAGGGTTTTACTATCAAGTCACATACTTGATGACCAAGAGCATAAAATACAATTCAAAAATACATGCTTCATAAATCATAAATGTGAGTCAATTGGTCTTAGGGCATATACTAACACTTTAGGGGGTAGCCGTTTTCTTTCGGGGGCTACGCAGGCCGTATTTAAAAACATACAACCCATTAACAAAATAAGCCAATCAATCACAAGAGGTAAAAGGCCATGCTATGCACCATGCATCTAAAGATAGGAAGAAACATGCAAAGAAACAACAAGGGGGTTCCGGGGGCGTAGCCCCCGAAAGAAAACGGCAGCGCCCTAAAGTGTTAGTATATGCCCTAAGACCAATTGACTCACATTTATGATTTATGAAGCATGTATTTTTTAATTGTATTTTATGCTCTTGGTCATCAAGTATGTGACTTGATAGTAAAACCCTTATAGCTAATAAAATACTATTCTTATTTGTCCCTAGTTTATTACATCTTGTAAACTAGTGTGAAGTTGATTGATGGTCAAGTTTTACTGATCATGAATATGAGATATAAAATCAATTCATAAATACATATTGAGAATATTGTATTGGACATGACCCAAAGTGAAGAAGAAATATTGCATGGGTTTAAGTTATAAGTATTTCTTCTCGCTTTTATATTTGGTGTCCTTCGACCTAATGTTTCCAATGTTTCTTGCATGGGGAGAAAAAATATGTTTTGACATAGTCAAACATCACTTTTAATTAGGTGATCATTATGATTATTGGTTGGCTTATTTTCTCGTCATGGCTTGAATATTGGAGATAGTGAAAGGGATTTGTCCCTCTCCTTTTAGAGAGAGATATCCATGGGCCCCTTGATAAGGAAGACTGGAAAATATGCATGGCCATGCTCAAATAAGTATTAATAAGGTGTTATTAATATTATTTGTTGGAACAGATCTACTGGTGATCAAGTAAATGGTTAATTAAGTTTTATAAGGATGACTTGATCCATGCCTTATACTTAATTAGGATATCGTGTGACAAAGGACTAAATATTAAATCTGATGGTAGGTTATTATTACATTTACTTAACTTGGGTAAGCATAATGTCTTGCTAGAGGCCGCTTATGTTTTTTGTGAATAAATGTCTAGGACATTTTTTTATTCACTGCCAACGTTAAGTGAACCTACAGGTCACACGCATAGACGATCTTGTGAGCATAATGTCCACGTTCAATGAATCTAGATTGTGTCCAGATTCGTTGAACGTATACAAAAGGGGGAATCAGATTCCATATTGTATTTTCTGGTAGGTTAATAAGTAATTAATTTTATTTAATCGAATAAATGAAATTAATTACTTAATATTACTCATCTAACCGTTGGATGATTATAGGAATAGACGGACGAGATTGAACTGTCATTAGATGACAGTTAGGGTTTTGATATTGACAGCTATAAAAGGTTATGTTAACCTTTTCTTGTTGGCCGTCCTTTATCTCATAAAAGAAAAACAAAACCCTAAACCCTAGAACGGCGATATAGTATCTAGCCTCCTCTCTCCGAAAAACGACCGATTACCGGATAGTCGAGATCGGTCTCGAGCAGCTTTTCGAAACACGAAGGGGCTAGCATCCCGATCGCTTGCAGAGGAGTTCGTCGTGTGGATACTAGTAGAGGGCGAAGCATACAAAGCAGCGCCTCCACAACGAACAATAAAAACATTGAGGTAATTTCTATCCAATCGGTTTTTCTAGTATGTGCAGATCCTGTTGGTGGATTTCCGTAATTTTATTTTACTTTGTTTTTGCCTACGGATTCCAACAATCTCTACAGTTAAGCTAATCGTGTATGAGAACTGGTTTGCTATTAGTTTAACTTTTTGATTTTCTACTTCACAAAAGTTCTACAGTTAAAACAAAGGCTGATATACGAACTTAATCTATCTTAAATCTAGTCAAGTTAGCCTATCAGAGTTTTTACAGAAAAGTTTTATTTCCGTTATATTCTGAATAGTCCAATTCACCCCCTCCCTTCTTGGACTCTGTTTAAGATTTAAATTTGGTATCAGAGCAGCCTTTCTCAAGGATAAAGAGTTTAACAACTCAAGAAAGGATCCATGGCTAGCTCAACTAACGTCACTGAAGGACAATCTATTTCAGGACCACTATTGTTTAATGGAACCAAGTGCTCTTATTAGAAGACTAGAATGAAAATCTTTATTTAGTCTACGAATGTAGAGTGTTGTAAGGTTATAAAGAATAGACCATATGTGCCCAAGAAAATAGTTGAAAACATTAAGGTAAAAAAGCATGAAAATGACTTCGATGATAATGACTGGAAGAAGTGTTCCATTAATGCCAAAGCACTTAATCTCCTTTATTATACACTCGATGTGAATGAATACAATGCGGTGTCAGTTTGCAAATCGGCTAAAGAAGTATAGAATAAGCTAGAAGTTATGAGCCATGAAGGAACTAGTCTAGTGAAAGAAACTAGAATCAATATCCTCTATAGAGTTATGAGCTATTTCCAACGAATTCGGATGAAACCATAACATAAATGAATAATAGATTTACAGATATTGTAAATCAATTGAAAGCTCTTGGAAAAGACATTACTGAGGAAGAAATGGTAAAGAAGTATTTTGAGGTCTTTATCTGAAAAGTGGGAAATTAAGGTTACTATTTTGAGTGATACAAAGGATTTAACAAATTTCCATTGGATCAATGGTGTCACATGAACTGATGATGGATAAATGAAAGAGCACAGCACAGGAGAAAAAGAAGAGCATTGCTTTAAAAGCTGAAGAGAGTGGAAAAATGGATGTGGAAGAAGAAATGAATCTGATAGCTAGAAAGATGAAAAGATTTTATAAAACTTTCAAAAATTACAAGAAAGATACACAAGTAAAAGATGATTCAAAAAGAAAGAAGGAACTGAAATAGTGTGTTAAGAATACAGGGAACCAGGACACATTAGGACTCAATATCCTAAACTGAAGAAAAAGAAGAAGGATAGAGCAATGATGACTGGTACCTGGAGTGACTTTGACATTAGTTCAAGTGATGATGATGATGAGAAGAATGAAGGTAAAGAAGTTGATGAAGAAGCAAAAACGTCACAGGTATGCTTAATGGCCACAAAAGAAGTAAAAAAAGGATCAAAATATCAATGAGGAAGTCATAGATGTAGTTACTCTTGATAAGACTAAATACAAAGATCTTCATGATGCCTTTGAGGATTTATTGCTTGAATATAAAAATTTTGCTGAAAACTGTGAGAAACAAAAGAAGGATTTTGAACAGGAAAATGTTGGAAAACGTGTTTTTGAAAACACTGGTGACAAATCTAAATTGAGCATGTTGAAAAACACCTTGAAAACTAGCGAGGAAAGAAATTCAACTTTGATAAAGAAAAATGAGAAACTGAAAGATGAAGGTAGAAAACTCATTGAAGATTTGTCAAAATTTACAAAAGGAAAAGAAAACTTGGATAAACTTCTTGGAAAACAAAAGTACCCATGAACAAAACTGGTTTAGGTTTTGGTAAAACTTCATGCAAAAAGGTTCAAGAAGGAAAAGTGAGTATTGATAAAACTCAAGTCAGTATCGCAGTTGAGTGCATTGAAAAAAACCTTGAAGAACATTCTTCAAATTGAAAATCCTAAAATGAAACAGACATTTTTTAAATCATGGTTTTCAAAACAGACAAAAATTTCCAAGAGTGGTGAAACCTTATTTTGATCAGAGAAAGATCAACAAAAACTTTCAAAAGAGATTTCGCAAGAAATGGTTTTCAAAACCTGGATTTCAAGTATTTGAAAATGTTCAGTTTGTTAAAGCAAATTTTAATTACAGAGTTTTACTTGCAAGAAACCTGGCCATTTTGCAAGAAATTGCAACCTAAACTTTCAAAACTCAAGGAGAAGCCATTTCAATAAAAAAAATAAAAAAATTTGTTAACTGGAAATCCAACCATCAAGGACCCAACTTAGTTTGGGTACCTAAAAGGAGCTAAAATTATTTTGCAAGTATGTCTCAAGAGCAAAAAATGCAGAAAAATGCTGGTTACATAGATAGTGGTTGCTCTAGACATATGACAGGTGACAGAAAGTTGTTCACCAAGCTGGAAGAAAAAGATAATGGTGATGTAAGTTTTGTAGACAACAGTAAAGGGAAAATCATTGGAAAGGAACAATTGAAACAAATCTAAAAATTGAGAATGTGTCACTTGTAAAAGGTCTTATGTTTAATTGAATAAGTGTACGTCAGCTATGTGAGAAGAAAATAGATGTAAACTTCAGAAAAAGAGAGTGCAATATCTTAAAGAATGATGAAGTGGTGTTAAGAGGAAAGAGAGTTGAGAATGTATACATCCTAGAGACTGATGGATTGGGTGGAGCTAATTCTTTATGTTTAGCTTCTGTAACAAATGAAAGTTAGTTGTGGCATAGAAGGTTAGGACATGCAAGTATGAGTATTCTGGATAAGCTGAACAGGAAGAAATTGGTAAATGGTCTGCCTGAACTTAGATTTGAAAAGGATGGAGTTTGTGATGCATGTCAAGCTAGAAAACAAACAAGAGTTTCCTTCAAAGACAAAGGTGTTATTTCAACATCAAGACCATTGGATTTGATTCATTTTGATCTATTTGGGCTAGTGGGTCCATATAGTTTGGGAGTTAAATCCTGTTGTTTTGTGATTGTAGATGACTATTCACGATTCACATGGACATTGTTCTTTGCTCATAAGGATGAGGCATTTGAGAAATTCTTGATTTTTTGCAAAAAGGCACAAAAAATGTAAAGGGATATTCCATTAAGGCAATTCGAAGTGATCATGGAATAGAATTTAAGAATAGACAATTTCAAGTGTACTATGAAAAAAATGGAATTTAGCATAATTTTCCAGCTCTACAAACTCCACTATAAAATGGACTAATGGAAAGGGAAAAAGATTTACAAAAGATGGCCAGAACTATGTTGGCAAAAAGAAAGCTTTCAAAATATTTCTGGGCTGAAGCCATTAGTACAACTTCTTACATTCTGAATAGGGCATTAGTTAGATTTATTCTGAAAAGACTCCTTATGAACTTTAGAAGGGAAGTGATATGAACCGAAAGGGCCAAGAAGTTAATTAGTTGATGCATGGACTCACTAGAGCAGGGGTGAAGAAGATCAAAGATAATGATGGAAGTTTGGCTAAAGGCATGGTTGCATTTATTGGGGAAGCCATGAAGAACAAGAATGAAGACTTTGAAGATCAAGGAGAACCTTCCAAGTTGCTCACATTCTATACTATAAGCAAGGATTATTCAAGGGAGTAAGTTGGAGGTGAAAAATACTACGTATGGTGAAGTTGCTAACCTATCACCGACAATAGGCCCTGCACGTACTGTCCACAATAGGCTTCTGGACAGCTTGAGAATTGAGGACAATACCCTACCGTGTGCGGTAGGGCACAACCTACCATCCCCGGTAGGGTCCTGGTAGCTTGGACCTATACGATGTTTAGGCAGGTTTTTATTGTTTGAAACTTATTTCCAGCTAATGGGTATTTTGATAGAGTCGATTTTTAATACAAATAAACACCTTAAGTTTTAATTATTTGACTTTGAAAATATTTTATTTATTTATTAGTCATAATTATTACATTTAATTTATTTTATTTATCTTTGTGCAGATTTTTAAAAAAGAATGGAAAATAAAGATTTCATACTAAATTTGGTAAAGGGAACCTGCAGAATTTGAATCCTTTAAGGATTAGGATTTTAGTTGAATCCTTTAAGGATTAGGATTTTGCTTCTCTTTTGTCTATATATGGAAGAGCCACATAAGAAAGGTGGAGGGGGAAGATCAAGAAAAAAAAAAGAGAATAGCTACGGGGGAAGACAGCAGCAGCTGTGCAAGCAGCTTCCCGAGCTGCAACGAGAGAAAAGAAAAGCAACCACAAGATGGCCACAATTTGAAGCAGCAAATCTAAGGAGCAGCAACGAAAAATTATTTGGAAGAAAAAGCCATGATCTACAAATTGGTTCCTTCTTTCCCTTTTACCATGAACTAATTTTTTTTTTAGAATTTTGATGAAACCCTAGCTATGTAATTTTGGTTTATTTTATTTTTTGAGATTTATTATATTATTTATGTGATTACATATCTTGAGATGTTTCTTGGTTTGATGGAATTAATTCTCTGTGATTGTTCTTGTAGAATAATTATTTGGATTAATTGATATTTTTATCCATGCTTAATTCTTGTAGTCTTGAGTATGAGAGATATGTGATTTCTACAAGTATATTGTGGGTTTTAGAATTGAATAGTTCATGCTAATTTTAGATGATTTATGTCATAGGAATGAATAAGTCATGCTAATGGTTAGATGGATTATGTCATGTATTTAAGCACACTATATTTCTCTAGTGAATCGAAGTTTGTAGCCTAGATCACCACATAAAGGTTTAATTTTTTCTCCTAAGTAAAATAAAATCATTGTTATATAGGTTAGTGGTGTATTCAAGGTTCTAAATCATCTCTTTGGTTAAAACTCTTGTTATTTTTAATTTAGCTATTTTATTTATTATTTTTACTTAATTTAGGAATAATTTTTAGATAATATAATTTGATTCTTCTTTTTATAAAATTAATTTAGGAAGACAGTAATTTAAGTAGTTAAGTCTTTCTCTGTGGTTCGATACCCTAATACTTCCGTATTATATTGATTTTGTGCACTTACAAGTATTGGGTTTAAAACTTTAGTTAGAAAAATCCCGATCAAGTTTTAGAGCCCTTAATTAATATACAAGTTAGGGTTAAGCCTTGCATTATAAATACTCATTTATGGGCTCATTTGTAACAACAATGATGAATTTTGCTGAAATTTGAGAGAGATTCTCCAAAGGTTTCTAGGGTTCTTCAACCCAACTTAGATTAGCTTCTAAGGGTTTACTTCCTTATGTTTGTGAACAATGGATTGCTTAGATTGTAAAATCTATGGAAATCAATTGTTCATCCACTTCCTTCTTTGATTGATTCTTAGAGTTCTTGTTCTTAGAATTGATTAAACCTAGGTCTTCTAGTTTGTGTAGTTGGGGTTTTGAGGCTATAGTTTTCTTAAGGTTCTTTCTATCAAATTGGGAAAGAGTTTTACCGCTTAATATTGGGTTTATGAGGCTTAGATCTTCACAGGTTTTCTATTGGAGTACTAGAACTACAAAATCCTCAATAGAGGTTCTTCATCAAAGGAGGTGATCTTGGTAAGGTGTTAAATAAAATCTACAATCAATTGAAGATTCACATCAAAGTGATATTAGAGCAACCTCCAAATGAAGGTAAATTTGTGTTGCAATTTGTTTAAATTCGTTGAAAAAAAAAAAGAAGAAGAAGTACTTGATGATAAAAAAAATTCCATGAAGATCATGCAATATTAAGTACAGAAAAATCAATTCGAAAATCAATTGAAAAATCGAATGAATAATTGCAAATTTGTTTGGATTTTTTGTGTTGGATATGTTCTCCTTTGAGTTAGAGATCAATTGAAATAAGATTTACTCGATTTAGAGATCATTTGATTGAAATCCTAAAATGTGTTTTGGTATCTTGATTGTAGAAAAAGTATAAATTAATCCGAGCATATCTTGTGTTACACTGATTTAATTTGAATGAAAGTTGTGCTTAAATTCATCCTCGTCAAGTGAAGAATCTGTCTAAATTGGTTTCACATGATTTAGATTAGTATTTACAGAGTTATCGTCATTTTAGTAATAGGGTGTCATCATCCCCTGTTTTCTAGGAAATTTTCTTAATACTCTTGTTTTCTTTGTTTAGCCAATTTGTTTTGAATTCTTTTGATTTTGACTTCTACTTGTTTTTTTTTATGTTTCTATTCTTTTTTGATGATCAGTTAAGTTTTGTTCGCTCTTTTCCATAGATTATTATTTTGAAAATCCTCACACCTCAAGTTTTGAAAATTTGGCCTCTTTGAACACTTATATTTAACTAAGTACATTTATCGTTACACTTGCTTGCGTTGTCGCTCTTGGTTGAGTTGGTTAAGTGGTTTGAAGAATCTCATAGAGACTTGAGAGTTGAGTGTTTGGAAAAGGTAAGAGGGTGAGCCTATTGTGATAAAAGCCAACAAGATAGTTAAACATGAGTGAATTGAGTGAACATCAAAGAGAGTAAACACTTAGGGAGTGATTGGGAGATCCTTTTCTTTTATTTTCTTTGTTTAATTTGCAGGTTACAATGTCAATGAATGGTCATTTACCAACTCAATTTCATCAAGAAGGCACTAGTATCCTACAAGGATGAACTTAAATGAAACCTTGCGATCTATGCAACAATCTATTCAAGGATTGGCAAGACAATTACAAGGAGTTGCAAGAGATGTTAAAGAGCTAAAGAAGGGCAAGGGAAGTGCCTCAATTGAGCACAGAGTTGGAGACAACCTTGGAAGATATCATTCACCTCACCATCAAAGACCTTATGACAATGTACCTCCTTATGGATACTATGACATGTCGGGTCAAACTTCCTGTCCATTTCATGAAAGTGGATACCGAGAAAGATAACCTATTAGAGGTGGAAAAAGAGGAGTTTAGGAGAAAGAGGATATCATAGACCACGAGAAGAGGTTCCAAGACGTGAAGCATGGCATGATAATTATTTGTTTGAAGATTATGGAGAAAATCTCAATGTTGGTCAAGCACACTATGGTGGCTATATTGTGGACAACAAGGGGATAAAGCTCTAGATAAGCTAAAGTGAAAAGTCCCCAGCTTCAAGGGTAAAAGTAATCCTAAAGTGTTCCTTGATTGCGAGAAACAAGTGGACAACCTATTCAAAGGTGAGAAATTATAGTGACATTGTCAAAGTTAAGCTAGTCGTTGCCGAATTCTTGGGTAATGCACTTCATTGGTAGAAAGGATTGTCACTCAAAGGATGAGAAATGGAAGGCAACCAGTAGAAACTTGGGCTGAATTGAAGACTCTCATGAAGGAAATATTTGTGCCGGAACATTATTATAGGGAGCTTCACTAGGGGTTGATGACTCTTAGGCAAGGTAGCTGATGTGCTATATTGTCTATATTTCTATATGTTATTTCCATCATTTTACGATGTTTTTAATATACAGAATGCATATTTTATACTAATACCCTTTATTCTTGTCTTAGATACTTTCCAATGGAGAAAATGACGAAAAGTAACAAAAATGGTCGAAAACAAAGTGAAAACAATGAAAACGAAGCCGACGGCATCACGGAAGGAGACCTAATGCTTGTAGTAGGCCAACCTCCCACATGCGGTAGGTCCTCGAGACAAGAACAGAGAGTGGACAGAAATATACCGGTGACGGTAGGCTACTCCTACCACCGACAATAGGTCCCGGCTAGAAGAAAATAAAAACAAGACGAACCCTACCGCAGACAGTAGGTCCCGACTATTGATAAGTGCATATTTGTCTATTTTCTATATGTTAATTTCATTGTTTTCGGTGTTTTTAATATGTGAAGTGTATATTTTAGCTAAATACCTCTTATTCTTATCTTAGATACCCTCCAAAAGGAGAAACAATGAAAAGGAAAAAAACTGACGAAAACGGAGAAAAACAACGAAAACAGAAGCCATCTGCAAAAATATAGGAACTATCGCACGAGGAAGGGTGACCTATTGTGCCAATAGGTGCCGAGGATTAAAGGAAACGATTAGACAGAGACCTGCCACAGATGGTAGGCCACTCCCTACTGTCGGCAGTAGGGTGTGTTGGCAAAGGCTGTTGGAGTCCAATTCAAACTCGATTTTCTTGATTTCTTCTCTAATTTTGACTTAGGTTTCTTGTATTCTTCACCTCTATATAAGGGAGTTTAATTGCAGTTATTGTAACAAGTTAGAAATAATTAGATAGGAAGATAGGCAATATAGGATTAATTTAGATTAGTTAGATTAGGAGTAGATTATTTAGGTAAGGTTAGATTAAACACTCTTTACATTCCAGCTTTTATATTTTCTATAGTCAATAGAATTTCAAGATTTTTGCAAGATTTATTTTCTTGTATTCAAGAATTGAAGGCTTTAATTCAAGATTTCGATCTTTGACTTGGTGACTCGAGAGAGAAACTTGGAAGACTTTTGGGATTCAATTGCGGCTTCGATTTTTAATCCTAAGCTTTCTTCTCCTTTCTTGTTATTGAATTGATGTTAATTTACAGTTTTATTAATATGAATAGTAAGTAGTTCTTTTTGTTTGGTTTGGGGTTGAACCCTAGTTCTTGATTATGAGTTCTTGGTTTGATTTCTTGATTCTGATGTTTGTTTTAATTAAAGTTGTCTTCCAATTGCATTTGTTTGTAATTTAATTGTCACAAGATTAGATTATTCGCAAAGGTTGTTTGGAATTGAAAAAGAAAGAACAACCTAGGGCAACCAATTGGGGGTTAATTGGGACAATTAACTAGAGATAGGATTTTGCACTTTTAGGTCTTCTAAATCACCTAAGTTTATTGCATTCAAACTTTGTTAGGGAAAAAAGAGATTTTCCTCTAAGGATTAGTGAGTAGAGTGGCTTTTGTCCTAGAGATAGGGATTTCCTTATTTTTAGTGATGATCCAACTTAATTAATTCAATATCGTTTTCATTAAAGTTTTTCCAATTGAATTAGTAACAAGGATTAGGGGGATTCCATCAACCCAAACTCTTGCTTTTATTAATCTTTAAAATCGTTTTAGTATTGCTTTCTTTTAATTGCTTTTAAGTTTTATTTTTTTCTCAATGACACCATCTTTCCTTTTCTGACTAGACATTAGAAACACGATTAGTACTTGAACCTTCGTTCGTCCCTGAGAGATTTGACATCGGGTTGAAACTCATCTCTACTTTGTTAGGTCCACTTGCCTTACATTGTAGTAATTAGGATCACATCCCGTTTTAACACATCAGCTACAACAGAGTTAATGTGTTTTTAACCCTTTTAATTGGAATTTTCTGATTGCTGAGAGGGTAGTTCTGCCATTAGGGCTAAGGGAGGTGAATAGGGGCAAACCTAGGTTAGAAAATTCTCCCAAATTCATTCTCAATAACGTAGGAAATTAGTAGAAAAACTGTAATTGAGGGTTTAGAGATCAAGAATTTAAGATTCAAAGGCTTAATTTCGGGCTTCAATTGGGCGACTCGAGAGACAAGCTTGGGCAAAATTCGAGATCACGAATTCGGCTTCCATTCATTCCTAAGAATTCTTTCCCTTGTTCATTATTGATTTTAATTATTAATTTTGAATTTATTACAATGTTTAGTGGCTAGATTTTTATGTTTGCATGAGGGTTGAATCCTAGTTCTAGAATGCTATGATTTTGGTTTAATTTATGGAAATTGATGGTTGATTTTGATTGAGTTGTCTTTGAATTGAGTTTTATTGTTGCTTCATTTGCACGAATTTGAGTTCATCGCAAGAGTGTTCGGAATTGAAAAAGGAAGAAAACTCTAGGGTCATCCAATTGGGGGTTAATTGGAGCAATTAATTAGAGATATGAAATTGCACTTTCAGGTCATCAATCACTTGTTTTTACTATACTTATAATTAGTTAGAGAGAGAAGAGATTCTCCTCTAAAGGTTAATGAGTAGGATGGCTTTCACATAGAGATGGGATTGCTCGATTCATGTGTGATGACCCGACTCGAATAATTCAAATATCAGTTTTTTTTAATGATTTTTTCCAATTGAACTAGTAACAAGGATTAAGGGGATTCCACTCTTTCAAACTCTCGCTTTTGATAGTTTTAAAAATACTTATATTTCTTTTTTTGCCTGTTTAGTTGATAATCGGCATTTTTGGCATTTTAGTTTATTTTTCTTCAAAATGATCCATTTTAGGTCAAACATTAGAAGAAAAACGATTAGTACTTGAGCCTTTACTATTCCTCGAGAATCTTTGGGTGTAGCTCGATTACTACAGAGATAGGTCTATTTGCTTGTTACTTAGTTTAGTAGTTTACTCATTTCTTAAAAATGACATCAAGTTTTTGGCACCGTTGCTAGGGAACGGCAACTTAAGGAAAATCGTTCTTATAGTTCTTTAGTCATTTTTTGTTTTTCTTATTTTTCTTTGGATTGTTCTTTGTTTGTGCAATTATTCAGTTATTTTTTGCCTACATCTTTGATTGTTATTTGTCTTCGTGGAATTGATCAAGTTTTTCTTCTGTTGCAGGTTGTTTGGTACTAGTTTATGCCCCGAAAGAAAAGGGGTGAATTAGTACCATTTGATCCAGAGCCGGAATGTACGCTGCGGGGTGCCCGACGCCCCCTTCGGTTCAAAAGGGCCAGCACTAGTGCAATAGTGCATCAAGAAGACGTAGGAAGATCAGGCAGTGTTACCATTCGTTAATCCTCTATTCGTACAGCATCCATCACCACCAATGGTGGAGCGCAAAATAACGGACTATGCCAGACAATCCATCTTTAGGACGTAGCAAGGCCGAGGGTAGAAACGAATAACTTTGAGATAAAGCCGAATATCATCCAGATACTGCAAAACAATGTCTAGTTCTACGGAGTTTTGGATGAAACCAAATGCTCATGTCGGCAACTTCTTAGAAGTGTGCGATACTTTTAAAATAAATGGAGTGTCTGAAGATGCCATCCGACTTCGTCTTTTCCCATTCCTTTTGAGAGGAAAGGCAAAATCATGGCTCAAGTCACTGCCTGCCTGGTCTATCACGTCATGGGATTCGTCGGCAAAAAAAATTCTTGGGGAGGTACTTTCTTCCGGGTCAGACAGCAAAGCTTAGGAACGATATTCTATCATTCCAACAAATAGACGAAGAAAGCCTCTATGAGACTAGGGAAAGATGGAAAGAGACGTCCTCACCATGGATTAGATTTGGAGATCCAGATTCAGAGCTTTTATAACGGAGTCTTATTCGGGGCAAGACAGTTAATAGACGCATCAGTTAAAGGGTCTACGGATCACAACACCCCTCAACAAGTATACAATCTGATTGAACAGATAGCAATGAACAACTATACTTGGGGAGGGCAGCGATCAAAGCCGAAGACAGCTGGAGTACATAGTGTAGATGTAATTTCTACCATGGGGCTAGATTACTGGCCATGATAGAGCAGAAAATGGGGAACATGACCACTACAGCATCAAACAAAAGTAATAAAACGGTCATGTTTTCTGATTTCTACAGTGATGGGCATCCAAATAAGGAATGCCCAAGTATTGGAGGATCGATGGAACAAGTTGATTTTGTACAAGAGAACTGACCTGATAACAACCCTCTATGCAAATAAATACAATCTGAGATGGAAAAACCATCCCAATTTCTCTTGGGGTGGTCAAGGATAGCCAAGACCACAACAGCTCCCAGGATTTAAAAACGGGGTTCCTCCTCCGCCATTGCCTTATACTCTACAGAATCATCCTCCACCATCAAAGGTGAATTTGGAAGAGCTGATGGTGAAATTTATGAGCACCACAAATAACTGGATAAACACCATAGAGGCGGCTCAGAAGAATCAGGGGGCCTTCATTCGAAACCTTGAAAAGCAGATCAGGCAGCTGGTTAAGCTCGTTTCTGAAAGGACTCCAGGGACTCTCCCGAGCAACACAGAAGTGAACCCAAGAGGTCATGTAAATGCTATCTCGATGAAAGTTGATGAGAATATTTCTATAGAGAGAGAGAGAGAGAGAGAGAGAAGTGATGATCATACAAAAAAGGGACTATAGTGAAGAGGAAGAGCAATTATCTAATATTCTGGAAATTAAAGGAATGGAGTTGAAGCAAGATGAAAGAAAAGGGATGCCAACAAGTGCTGAGTACAAGCTAAAATTTCAATTCCCGGAGGTACTTGTTTGGGATCGTAGTCAAGATAGCATGAGGAAGTTCATAGAAATATTTAAACAAAACTTACCTCTATGTGATTTACTTTTGCAGGTACCCAAGTATGCCAAATACTTGAAGAAGATGCTGCTCAAGAAGAGCAAACTGCATGATGCATCTATACATGTCATGGGCGAAGAGTGTTCGTCTATCCTTATCAATAAGGATAAACTACCGTAGAAGTTAGAAGACCTAGGGAGTTTTTCTTTTCCTTGCACTATTAGTAGTAGTAAAGTTGATAAGGCATTGGCAAATTTAGGCACTAGTATAAACGTAATGTCATATGCTATGTGTCAAAAACTAGGCATAGGGAAATTGGGACTCATTAGGATGTCCATCAATTTAGCAGATAAGAGTGTTAGACATCTTAGGGAGTCATAGAAGATGTCCTAATTAAGGTTAAGGATCTAGTCTTCCATGTTGATTTCGTCATTTTAGACATGGAGGAGGATGCAAACTTCTCTATTATCTTGGGATGGCCATTTCTTACGTACATCAAGGGCGTTAATAGATATGGAAAGAGGGAAGCTAATCCTCAGGGTCGGGGATAATGATATAGAGTTTAAATTTCCATTTGAATTCGCTTATCCCTTCTCGAGATCGAGATACTCTGTGTGACATTGATCATAAAATTAACGAAATATCTTTGACTGTGCAGGAAACTTCCCCAAAACGAGACAAAAAATCGGAGAAGCCTAAAGAGAAAGGAAGCATCTTTTCCCCAAAATGAAGGTTAGTGTGATGAAATGGGCACCTGTTTGGCACATTGAGGAAGAGAAACCCAAGAAATACCCAGATTTCCATGATCTGGGAGGTGCTTTTGGCACCTAAAAGAGGAGTACTCTTTACACCTTTTGAATATTGTAATTGTATGCTTGCATTTTGAATTTCTCATTTTTTTCCCTTTGATCATTTGTTGTTTTTGTTGTTACAAGGAAATTTTGGAGAGAATGAATGCTTCACTTAAGACTTATTTGGAGCTTAAAGAAGTCCATAAAGGTTAGAAAGTATGAAAAGCGGTTCAAAATTGCATAAAGAAGAAATATCCGCATCCAGGCAGAAGCTTACTACGGACAATAAGATACTCTATCGCATGCGGTAGGTTCAAGGCACCAAAAATTCCCACAACCAAAAACCTACCGCACACGGAAGGGGCATCGACACTTTTCTCCTTGGCGGGCAGAAGCCTACCGTGGACGATACGCCACAACCTATCGGATGCGGTAAGGTCATTTTAAGGTTGCCGGTCGGTTTTTTCAGGGTAAACGGGTCGGATCGATCCAATTTTACTTTAATTTTAGCCTTTATTCTCCCAATTTTTGCAAAATTTTCCCAAACTTCCCCCTAAAAAATCCTTAATACATTCTCTCTTTTCCTTTATTCTTGCCTACTGTCTCTCTCTCTCTCTCTCTCTGGGTGCTCTCTACTCTTTCAAAACCGGGCAGCCCTCAACTCCGATGGCAGTTCTCCACTCCGGCGAACTCTCCGGTGACCATCTCCATTGGTTTGTATACTCCTTTCTCTCTCTCTCTCTCTCTCTCTCTCTCTCTCTCTCTCTCTCTCTCTCTCACATCATCTTCTTCTTCTATTACATCTAATTCTTCCATTATTCTCGCCTAAAATACACCACCACCTTCCTTTTCTTCACAAACCATCCTTAACATCCCTCCTCCCTTTACCGATTTTTTTTCCAACTTATCTACCCCTTTTTCTTGTATTTTCTTTTATTTTCCGCCTTCTTTTTGCTAATTCTTGATTTACTAACTTTGTATTGTCTTTTGTGTTGTTATTCAAACAAAAATTGTGCAAAAAAATTTCAAAAAAAAAAATTCGGCGAAATTCTAGAAACTTTGGGACACTGCAGTGGTGCACCGTTCGAGGCAGAAAACGCATTGTACTAGAATCATGACAATAGTTTTTTTTCAAACAAACCCAGACTACCTCTTACACCTTTTTTCTCCTTTTAGTTTAGTTTGTTTTTAATTGTCTATCGCATTCATCGTGGGAATTTTTGTGATTTTTGCTTTAGATGTGTATATTTTAAAAACAAGGGGATGAACTACGAAACTAAGCAACAAGCAAGTGGACCTACCACTGTAGTAAACAAGTTATACCCGAGTATCGAATCTCGAGGGACGATAAAGCTTTAAATACTAATCACTTCTCTAATTTTTAGCTTAAGGAAAAGTTGGTTTTTAAGAAGAATTAAACTAAAAACTAAAAATAATTTAACAACTAAAAAAAGTAAGCAGTAAAATTAAGGTTTAAAAACTTAAGAAAGCAAGAGTTTTGATGGTGGAATCCTACCTAATCCTTGTTACTAATTTAACTGGAAAAACTTTAAAGAAAAAATGTTGAATTAATTAAGTTGGGTCATCAAAACTAATCGAGCAAACTCACTATCCCTTACAGGAAAATCTCTTCTATCTCTAACAAATTATGAGTAAAGTAACAATAAGTGATTTAAAGGATCTAAAAGTGCAAAATCATATCTCTAATCAATAGTCCCACTTAACCCCAAATTGGTTGCCCTAGAATGATCTTCCTTTTTCAATTCTAAGCATTCTTGCAATAAATCTAACCTCGCGATAATTAAATTGCAAACAAGTACAATTGGAGAACAACTTAAATGAAAACAAACATCGAAATCATCAAATTAAACTAAAATCATTGTAAACAAGTCTTAGCGTTCAACCCTCATCCAAACATAAAGAACTACTCACTAATCATTGTCATAAAACTGAAATTAAACATTATTCAATAACAAGTAAAGGAAAGAAAGCTTATGAGTAAAATTGAAGCCAAAATTGTAGTCTCTAACGTCTCTCAAGTTCGTCTCTCGAGTCGCCCAATTGAAGCTCAAAATCTTGATATTGGATCTTCAAATCTTGATCTCCAAGAACTAATTACTGAAAATCTAATAATTACCTAATAAATTGAATGTAAAAATTGAAGAATTGGCTAACCTAAATCTATCCCTAATTTTCTAATAACTATTCCTAACTGCAACTCTCTTTCCCTAACGGTAGAATAACCTATTAATACGGAAAAATTACATCAAATTAGAGTTAAAATGGGATTATAATTGCTCCAATAGGGACCTATCGCGCACAGTAGGTCGAGCCTTACTGTCTGTGATAGGGTTCTGCCCAAAAATCCTTCTTTATCAACGGTAGGAGTAGCCTGCTATCGCCAGTAGGGTTCTGTCATGGAATTACTTGTGGCTCCGGGACCTACCGTCAGGGATAGTTTAGCCTACCTCTGGCAGTAGGTTTGCGTTGATTTTGTTGGCTTCGTTTTCGCTTTGTTTTCATTTTCTTTCATTATTTTCTCTTTTTAAAAGAACCTAAGATAAGAATAAAGGGTATTAGTCTAAAATATGAATTTTTACATATTAAAAACACCGTAAAACTATGAAAATAACATATAAAAATATAAACAACTAAGCACATATTAGCTTTTTTTTATCTGTGTTGTTAGTGTTGAATTTACTATTCCTCTAGTTTCTCTTCCTTTTATCTTTGTAACACTTCATCACACACGGGCGATGTTAGGATGCTTAGCACACATGGGCTATGTTTAGTTGATATATTTCTTTTTGTGCATTTTTATGTTCTACATTTATTTCTGTGTTATGTTGATTGTGCTGTTGTGTTATCTCCTCTTACTCCTCTGTTTCGTTCTTTCGATTAAACTCCCCAATCGCACCCAAAAAGTCGGTGGTCTCCTCCTCTAAATCCAAAAGGGATTGTGTTGATGATTTTACGCCCGACCCCACCAACCCTCTATTCCTCCTTACATGGAGCGCCTCTTTTCGGCTGCCCAAAAGTGGAGATCCGATAGGGAATATCCAGAACTTATCATAGAAAAATTTTGTACGCTCCCATTATCGAGCATTTGGAGTTAAACACTCTTTTTGAGGGTTTGGGTTGGACACCTTTGTTGCATATATCTGGAACTTATTATCCCAAACTTGTCCATGAATTCTACACAAATATATTTCACAAAATGGACAATGACCTTTCTACAATAATCTCCACGGTTAAGAGGGTGAGGATAGTGTTAGATAGGGCGGGTCTAGCTTTTATTTTGGGGATTACTAACGCAGGAAACACCATAACTGTAGACTCCAATAGGAAAACCATCAATGAGGACCCGAACTAGAACTACAAGGTGATCTATGATCACTTCAAGATCCGGCCACATCCGAGTGATCACCAACGTATCCTTTCCCATGTCTGCACCTACTTCTTCAGCCATACTCTAGTGCAAAAAGGGTGTGCAAAGCGATGTTAGAGTTATAGATCTTTCTATGATAGATAAGCTCTAGAGGCAATCCCCCTTTTCTGTCGTGTCCCTTATTATACACACGATGAACAACACTAGTTGTTATACTGCGTGCACACGTATGTTTCGTTATCCTAGTATTCTCTCACATTTTTTTGTTTCCTTTACTGATGATTTCACAGGAGAACGAAGGGCATAAATAGGAGAGTCACAGATAATAAAATTCACGACATTCAATAACTGCGGTTATTCTTTGGACGAGGCTAACCAAGTATGGATCCCTCCGGTTGAGAGGATCGGCTATGGGGACTCACTTATGCCTGTTTTCGATCAATAACGAAACCACACAAATTGGCACTGGAGCATCATCCTCGCAACCCGATGATGATGAGAGCGAGGACGACGATCCTATGACCTCTCGGCCAAGGAGGCACCTCCCATAGTCCCTATGGATGTGTTCCAAACTTATATGCTAGCTGCTTTCGAGTAGCTCCGTATCACACAAGATATCTATGGGGCCCAGTTAGCAGAGATAGTGGAGTCGACTCGCTGTTATACGAACGAGTTGGCACATTATAGGGCGTCCATTGATCGCCTGGAGTTGATGTTGGCCCGACTATGAAACAGATTCTTACTCGATAAGAGTAGCAGTGGCGGCGGCACGAACTTTGGTCCGCAATAGGGAGTTTTTCCTTTCTTTTCTTCTTATTTTCCTTTTATATTTTTACTTTTTTTTGCATATTTTTGTTTAGTTTCTGTTTTATGTTTTTTTGTGCCTTTATTTGTTTCTTTTTCCATTTTTGACTGTTGTAGGGATTGCTTCCTGATATGCCTGTTTACTTTATATATGTGGGATTGCTTCCCATGTATGCGTTTGTATCTTAACTTTACACATTGCTCTGGCCCCCAAATTTAGGATAATGTGGTTTTAAATGTGGGAGGAGGAGGGTGTTTATGTCTTTTTATCCCTTTTCCTTCTTTCTTTTGAATTTTAACTTTTGTTATCTTATTTGAAAAATCCCAAAATATCAGAAAACTTGAAAATTCAAAAAATTTTATTTCTTGTCCCTTTTTCAGCATTTTACTATACTCTATACTTTAAAAAAAAAAAAAAAATCCAAAAAGATGTTTGTTTTGCCACTTTAGTAGGATACATGACTACAAAATCCTTTAGGAATTTAGAAAAAACATATTACTTGATTACTTTGAAAACCATAATTGCTATTTTCCTTACACGATAATAGTTTTCATGCACTTGTGAGTGTCGATTATTAATAGAAGCCTAGGAATCTTAGGGGATTAGCATAGTGAAAATCCTTTTTGGGTCTTTGCCTGCATTCTTATGTTTTTGTCCTTGGAAGTAAAGAGTTGTAGTCTAGGGTGGTCCTGAAAATGATGGTCTCAGGCCTTCATTGTACCGTTTGTGCCTTTCTTGCGAAATCCTTAAATGAAATCAACCCATGGTTCCCTTTTTGTGCCTTCATACCAAGGTTTTTAATCTCTTCTATTCTTTGTTCTTTAAACCTCAAACTATAAAAACCTCAATTCATGGAGCTAATGATTAGAATACCTTTTCTACCGTTTTTGAGTGAGGAAAATAGATAAGTATGGGGGAATGAATGAAGAAAGAGTATTTAGATAAAAGGGTATTATGAGTATTGCGTAAAGCTCGGCACTTGTGGTTGTTGAAAAGAGAGAGTGGAATTGATGTTTCATTTTAAAAAAAAAATGAAAAATCTTAGAAAACAAAGAAAAAGATGAGTGTTCATTTATCTTTATAGTTAATTCTCAAAAATATTGAGCATCTCTCTCTTATACTTGGGAATTCATGCGAATCTTAAGAAATAGATTGTTAGATGGGTTGTGCATTAATGAACGTAGTAATACGTTCGAGAGTGGGTGGGAAGAGTGAAAATTGGCTAGAAAGTTGTTCTGTAATGTTGATATCTTTCCTTTCGGTTGCGTTAGCTCTGTCTCAATTGCTTTTGTTCTCCCTTTACCTTTGTTTGATACCCTGTGTGTGTCCTGAGCCTAACATTACAAGCCAAAAGGTCCTACCTAATTTGGGAACAACCTAGAATAGGACTTGGAGTGAATGAGTGATAGAAAACATGAGTTTTGTTGAGCATTAACCTTAAAAGTATTTCACTATGTTAATAAACTGACATTCCCTGACTTTTGTGAAAAAACGACATGAGCAATACACATACACCGTTGATCTGTAACATTTATTAGTAACATGCGGTGGAATTGGTGATTCTTGTCTTTCGTCCCTTTTGATTCTCCTTATGAGTTAAGTAGTGACGTCTTCTGTTGAAGTGGCATTTTTCCTTTTTTTTTTTTTTTTTTGTTTTTTTGTTTTGTGTTTTGTTTTATTCTTTTTGTGTTATCTCTACTTGCCTGTTTCTTGGTCGTTCTATAACTTTAATAGTCCTTGGTTGGCTTTTTTCATTTCTTCGTGTTTCGGTTTTTCTTAGAATAAAGTTTTGAACTCCTCCATTTATTTGCTTAGTTTGTGTTGCTTGAGGCAATAAATGTGGTGGTATTTGATATGCGTCATATTTTCTACATTTCTATCTGTTATTTTCATTATTTTATGATTTTTTAATCTATAGAATGTATATTTTATACTAATGCCCTTTATTCTTGTCTTAGGTGCTTCCCAATGGAGAAAACGACAAAAAGGAAAAACCGATCGAAAATGGAGTGAAAAAGACGAAAACAAAGTCGACAGCTTCAAGGAAGGAGACTTACCGCATATGGTAGGCCAACCTACCGCACACGGTAGGTCCTAGAAGCAAGAACAGAGAGCGGACAAAACATACCGGTGATGGTAAGCTACCCCTACTGCCGACGGTAGGTCCTAGCTAGAAGAAAATAAAAAGAAGATAGAACCCTACCGCAGACGGTAGGGCTCGACCTACCGTACACAGTAGGTCCTGATTGCTACAGAGTTAATGCGTTTTTAACCCTTTACTTGGAATTTTCTGGATGCTGAGAGAGGAGTACTACCATTAGGGCTAAAGGAGGTGAATAGGGACGAACCTAGGTTAGAAAATTCCCCAAATTTCAGCCTCAATTAGGTAGAAAATCAACAAAAAAAAACTGTAATTGGTGGTCTAGAGATCAAGAATTAAAGATTCAAAGACGTAATTTCATGCTTCAATAGGGCGACTCGAGAGACGAGCTCGAGCGACATTCGGGATCGCGAATTCGGCTTCAACTCATTCCGAAGCCTTGTTTCCTTTGTTATTTATTGATTTTAATTATTAATTTCAAATTTATTGCAATGTTTAGTGGATAGGTTTTTATGTTTGAATGAGGCTTAAAACCTAGTTCTGGAATGATATGATTTTGGTTTAATTAATGGAAATTGATGTTTGATTTTGATTGAGTTGTCTTCCAATTAAGTTTGATTGCTGCTTAATCTGTGCGAATTTGAGCTCATCGCAAGAGTGTTCGGAATTGCAAAAAAAAAAAACACTCTAGGACAACCAATTGGGGTTAGTTTGGGAAGTTGATTAGAGATATGAAATTGCACTTTTAGGTCATTTAATCACCTATTTTTACTGCACTCATAATTGGTTAGAGAGAGAAGAGTTTCTCCTCTAAGTGAGTAGGGTGGCTTTCGCCTAGGATAGGGATTTCCCAATTCATGTGTGATGATCCGACTCGAAAAATTCAAATATCATTTTTTATGATTTTTTCCAATTAAATATAGTAACAAGAATTAGGAGGATTCCATCATTCAAACTCTCACTTTTTTGATAGTTTTAAATATACTTGGATTTCTTGTTTTGCCTATTTTAGTTGATAATCGGCATTTTTAGCATTTTAGTTTATTTTTCTTCAAAACAGTCTATTTTATGCTAAACATTAGAAGAAACAATTAGTACTTGAGCCTTTACAATTCCTCGAGAATCGACAACTCGGGTGTAGCTCGATTACAATAGTGATAGGTCCACTTGCCTATTACTCTAGTTTAGTAGTTTACCCAATTTATTAAAATTGACATTAGTAGCAAACGTGTTGAAGAATATAGACAAGAGATAGAATTATACACTTTGAGATTAAGCTTGGAGGAAGACAAAGGTGCTTCTATACTAGATTTCTAAGTGGTCTTAATAGGACATTGCTAATCAATTAGAATTACACCCCGATACCACCTATGAAGACATGTGTCATTTGGCAACCAAGATTGAAAATCAAGGGAAGATGATTGATTTCTCTAAAACTAATCTTCCTACTTCAAGAAGTGTGGTGCCTAAACCTCAAGCATCTACCTACAAGAGTATGTCAAAGAAAGATGAAATACCTAAGGTGGCTTTCAAGGATAGTTCTAAGCCTAAGGTGGTTGAGAAAGGTAGATTGATCACTAATCCATCAAGGTGGTTCAAGTGCAATGGTGTGGGATATGTAGCCTCTAATTGTCCTACCGAGAGGACTTTGGTCTTTAATGAACATTTGAATGGTTGGATTAAAAAGGATGAAGATGATTACCAAGAGTATCTTGTGGAAAAAGAAGAAGAAAGTAGTGACAAAGTTCAAGGAATTGCCTCATTTGAAACCGATGAAGAAGGCTTAAGTTTGGTGACTATTAGACCCTTGCCTACTCAAGTTCTTGAGGAAGAATCTAGCATTCAAAGATAAAACATCTTTCTCACTAAATTCTTAGTGGGAGGTAAAGTTGCTAACCTTATTATGGATAGTGGTAGTTGCACTAATATAGCTAGTACCTATCTCGTTGAAAAGTTGAACTTACCTCTCCTCAAGCATCCTAAACAATATAAGCTTCATTGGTTAAATGATAGTGGCGAAGTGAAGGTTAACAAACAAGTGCTAGTTTCGATCACTAAGGGGTTATATGTTGATGAAATTCTTTGTAATATGGCTCCTATTCAAGCAGGGGCATTTGTTGTTGGGATGTCGTTGGCAATATGATAGAAAAGCTATTCATGATGGTATGAAGAACACTTGTACTTTTGAAAAAGATGGAAAGAAGTATATGTTGAATCCTTTAAATCCTAGTCAAGTCTTTGAAGAATAAAAGAAAATGAGAGAAAACGAAAGACTTGAGAGTGATAAAAAGAAAAAGAGCATTAAAGAGGGAAAAATAATTGAGGGAAAAGAAATGACTGGAAAAACTTAGAGAGGAAAAATTGAAAAAAGACAAGAAAATAAGTGATTTAAAGACTAATAGTTGCAAGAGAGAAAAGAGATGTTTCTATGCAAAAGAGAGTGAGATCATGGATGTTATTGAAAAAGATGAGTTGGTTTTACTTCTTTATTGCACAGGTATATTTGTTTCTACTAATGATCACTTGTCTTCCATGTCTAATGCTATAGTAAAGGTTATTGAAGAGTTAAAGGATGTCTTCCCCAAAGAGATGGCTGGTGGACTTCCTCATTTGAGAGGGATTGAACATCAAATTGATTTGGTGCTCGGAGTGGTGATACCAAATAGACCGGCCTATAGAAGTCCTCTCGAAGAGACTAAGGAGTTGAGAAGACAAGTTGAGGAATTTCTCTCCAAAGGCTATGTAAGAGAAAGCTTGAGCCCTTGTTGCGTTCTTGTTTTATTAGTTCCTAAGAAAGATGGTACATGGTGCATGTGTGTAGATTGTAGAGCCATTAACAACATTACTATCAAGCTTAGGCATCCCATTCCTAGATTAGATGATTTGCTTGACGAGTTATATGGTTCTCAAATATTTTCAAAGATTGATTTAAAATCGGGATACCATTAAATTAGAATGAGGGAAGGAGACAAGCGAAAAAGGCCTTTTAAAACAAATTTTGGTCTTTATGAATGGCTAGTCATGCCTTTTGGTTTAACTAATGTACCTAGTACAATCGTGAGACTTGTACATTGATGTTTATTATGGGGTATAAAATGAGCAACAGGCAAGTTTACCTATCACTGTAGTATTAGACATACACCCGAGTTGTCAAACTCAGGGAATAGAAAAGCTCAAATACTCACAGTCTTAACTAATGTCTGGTCTAATAAATTGATCGCTTGGAGAAATTATTTGGAAAACTACTAAAAACAATTAAATGAAAGCAACAATTAAAAGGTATGAAATTTTAGGAAAATAGTTCAAATAAAGGAATCCCCTAACTTTTGTTAACTATTTCAATTGAAAAACTCATAAAACGATGTTTAAAAATCAAGGTTGGGTTATCACACGAAAATTGAGCAATCCCTATCTCTAGGTGAAGGTCACTCTACTCACTAACCTTTTAGAGGAGAATCTCTTCTCTCTCTAACGATTATGAATGCAATTATACTTAGGTCATCTAATAACCTAAAAGTGCAATGAATATCTCTATTCAATTGCCAACTTCTATCATTCAATTAGCTGCCCTAGATTGGTCTTACCTTTTCGATTCCAACCAATCTTGCAAAATAATCGATTCTGTGCAAATCAATTATCATGAAAACATAATCGAACAAGAACCAAGAACAAAACAAACATCAATTCTATGGAATTCAATCAAAATTCATCTCATCCAAAAGTTAGGGTTCAACATTCAATTCGAACAATAGAAAATTAGTTAATAAATTTCCTAACAATATTCAATTCAACAATAGAATTTAGCATAACAAAAGAAGGCTTAGGCTAAAGAAAAGTTGAATCCATCGGTTCCGAAAGGCCACCCGAGCTCATCTCTCGATTCATTTGATGAAACCCGAAATTGCTCTGTAAAATCTCTTCAATCTTCCTCTAAGAGCTTAATTTAATGTTAAGTATGGAGAATCTACCTAATCTAAGAGGACTTGAGAGGGTTCTTCTTGCCAAAGTTCACCCCTAATTTCTCCTCTTTAACCTAGAAACTGTTTAATGATGAAAAAAGGGGGAAAAATCACATAAAAAACAGTTAAAAATGCATTAACTGTGTTGCTAATGGGACCTACCGCATACGATAGGTCTAGCCTACCATCCGCGGTAGGCTTCTGCTAGAGGGCTTCTTTTAGCTCCTGGACCTATCGCGTGCGGTAGGTTAGCCTACCGTCAGCGGTAGCTCCTCTTCCTTAGTGTCGGCAGCTTCCGTTTTCTCTATTTTCGCTCCTACCCATTTTTGCTCTTATTCTTCATCTTCTTCATCGGAATGCACCTAAGATAAGAATAGACATAAATGGTATAAATTATACATTTTATACAGTAAAAATATCGTTAAATGAAGAAAATAATATATATAAATATAGTACAATAATATATATAAATATAGTACAATATGGCACGTATCATTCCTCATGTGTTGAGTAATTTCATTGGTAGATTTGTTGTGGTTTATTTTGATGATATCTTTATTTATACCAAACTTATGAAGATCATTTGCATCATCTTAAACAAGTTTTGTTGGTTTTGAAAAGTGAGAAATTATATGCAATCCTTGGAAAATGTAAGTTTTGTTTGAAAAAGTTTAGTTTTCTAGGTTATGTGGTGATTTCTAAAGTCTTCAAGTGGATTAAGAGAAGGTGAAAGCAACCAAGGATTCGCCTACTCCCAAGAATGCATCCAAAGTAAGGAGCTTCCATGGGCTAGTAAGTTTTTGTAGGAGATTCATTAAGAACTTTAGCACCATTGCTAGTATCTTGACATATATAATTAAGAAGACGAATTGCTTCAAATGGGAGGAGAAACAAGAGAAAGCATTCAAGTTATTAAAGGAAAAGTTAAGTAGTGCACCTCTACTCACACTACTCAACTTTGAAAAGATGTTTGAGATAGAATGTGATGCCTCAGGGAGTTCAAATTGGAGGAGTCTTGATGCAAGACAAATGTCATTTGGCTTATTTTAATGAAAAGTTGACCCGTACAACAGTGAATTGTGCTACTTATGACAAGGAGCTCTATGCGCTAGTGAGGACATTGAAGCATTGGTAACATTATTTGTACCCTAAAGAATTTGTAGTGCACACCTAACATGAGTCCTTAAAATTTCTCAAAGGACAACAAAAGCTCAAGAAGAGGCATGCAAGATGGATGGAGTTTATTGAGACATTTCCATACGTCATCCAGTATAAGAAAGGTAAAAAAAATATTGTAGATGATGCTTTGTCTAAAAGGTACAGTCTTATCTCTACTTTACAAGCTTAAATACTTGGCTTTGAAATGCTTAAGGAGTTGTATGCTAGTGATCAAGATTTTAAAGACATATTTGATGATTTCTCACTTGTTCCTAATGATAAGTATCTTATACATGATGGTTTTCTTTATCATGAGAGAAAATTGTGCATTCTATCTTGTTCTACTAGGTTGTTATTAGTAAAAGAGGCTCATTATAGTAGTTTAATGGGGGCATTTTGGCATTGCTAAAACTTATGATGTATTATATGAGCATTTCTTTTGGTCTCACATGAGAAAAGATGTTGAAAAGTTCATTGGAAATTGTTTAGAGCATAAAAGAGCTAAGTCTACTTCCTTGCCACATGGTATTTACACTCCTCTAGATGTGCCTAAAGTACCTTGGATTGATATTTATATGGATTTTATTCTTGGATTGCCTAGGTCATCTAAAGGCATGGATTCTATCTTTGTTGTGGTAGATCGGTTTTATAAAATGGTTCATTTCATACCTTGTAAGAAAATTGATGATACTAGTCATATTGCAAACTTGTTCTTTACTTAGGTGGTACAATTCCACGGTATTCCTAGGAATATTGTTTCGGATTGTGACACCAAGTTTCTTAGTCATTTTTGGAGTGTTTTGTGGAGGAACTCGGAACTAACTTGTATTCTACAGCTTGCCATCCACAAACCGATGGCCAAACAAAGGTGGTCAATAGAACTATTGGACAACTTCTTGGGGCCATCCTTAAGAAGAACTTGCGGCAGTAAGAAGATTATATTCCTCACATCGAGTTTGCTTACAATAGAGCGTGTCATTCTACTACTTTTCATTCTCCTTTTTGAGGTTGTTTATGGTTTCAATCCTCTAACTCGATTTGATTTGGTGCCTTTATATAGATCTTGTTTGGGGCTTGGATGGAAAGCAGAAGGCAGAGTTCGTAAAGTTTATTCATGCTAAAGTACATCACACTATTGAAGTTAACAACAAGAAGCTATTGGTTAAAAGAAATGTTGGAAGGAAACAAGTAGTCTTTGAACCCGGAGATTATATTTAGGTTCACCTTCGGAAAGAACGATTTCTTTCTCAATGGAAGTCTAAGCTTGATGCCCGTGGTGATGGTCCTTTTCAAGTTTTTGAGCACATTAGTGATAATGCTTATAAAATTGATCTTCTGGGTGGTTACAATTTTAGTGCCACCTTTAGTGTTTCTGATTTGTCTTTGTTTGATGTAGGTAAAGATTCGAGGAAAATATTATGAGGGGCAAATAATATGAACCAGGAGAGCCAAAAAGTTAATAAGTTAATGCATAGACCACTCACTAGAGCAGGGGCGAAGAAAATCAAAGATAATGATAGAAGTTTGCTAAAGGCATGGTTGCATTCATAAGGGAAGCCATGAAGAACAAGATGAAGACTTTGAAAATCAAGGAGAACCTTCCAAGTTTCTCACAATCTATACCATAAGCAAGGATTATTCAAGGGAGCAAGTTGGAGGTGAAAAAGACTAAGTATCATGAAGTTGAAGACCTACCGTCAACGGTAAGCCCTAAACCTACCGTCCGAGGTAGGCTTCTGGACGGTTCGAGAATTGAAGACAATACCCTATTGCGTGCAGTAGGCATACTCTACCATCACTGGTAGGGTCCTTCTGTCTTGGACCTATGCGATGTTTAGGCAGGTTTTTATTGTTTGAACTTTATTTCCAGCTAATAGTTAAGGGTGTAATAGGTATTTTAGAGCCCTTAATCAATAGACAAGTTAGGTTTAAGCCTTGAATTATAAATACTCATTTATAGGCTCATTTGTAACAACAATGATGAATTTTCCTGAAATTTGAGAGAGATTCTCTAAAGGTTTCTAGTGTTCTTCAACCCAACTTAGCTTAGCTTCAAAGGGTTTACTTCCTTAGGTTTGTGAACAATTGATTGCTTAGATTGTGAAATCTATAGAAATTAATTGATAACCTAATTCCTTCTTTAATTGATTCTTAGAGTTCTTATTCTTAGAATTGATTAAACTTAGATCTTTTAGTTTGTATAGTTGGGGTTTTGAGGTTATAGTTTTCTCAAGGTTCTTTCTATCAAATTGGGAAAGAATTTTACTTTCAATATTGGGTTTATGAGGCTTAGATCCTCATAGGTTTTTTACTAGAGTGCTAGAATTACAAAATACTCAATAGAGGTTCTTCATCAAAGGAGGTGATCTTGGAAAAGTGTTGAATCAAATCTACAATCAATTGAAGATTCACATCAGGAAGAAAACCTAACATTGGACATCTGAGAGTATTTCGAAGTGGTTTATTCTGAATGACAAAGAACAATTAGGAAAATTTGATGGAAAATTAGATGAGGCAATCTTTTTGGGGTATTCAAAAACAAGGAAAGCATACAAGTCCTTGACAAAAGAAATCAAGTGGTTGAAAAGTTGATACATCTAGTTTTTAGTGAGAATATAAAAGGGAAATCTAATGATAAAGATCAGGAAGAAGAATGTCAAATCACTACTCTTCAGGAGAATACCAGTGATCTTTGTTCAGATAAAGCTAATCCAAAGCTAACAGAGAGTGAAGCATGTCAGAGATACAAATGCTGAAAATAATCTGCCTAAGGAATGGAGGTATGCAGAAATTATTTGAAAGATGATATGTTAACTGATCCTTCGAAAAAAATGGTGACAACAAGTAGTTTTAGAAAGATAATTGGCAATGTATCATTTATTTCTCAGATGGAGCCAAAAGTGTTTCAGGATGCTCAAAATGATGAAAATTGGATGATGGCTATGCAAGAAGAGCTTATTCAATTTGAGAGAAACAATGTTTAGAAATTGGTACCAAGACCATCAAAACAGTGTGATTGGAACAAAGTGGGCTTTCAGAAATAAGTTGGATGAGCAAGGAAATACAGTGAGAAATAAGGCAAGACTTGTGGCTCAAGGTTACAATCTAGAAGAAGGAATTGATTTTGATGAAGCATTCACTCTAGTAGCTCAACTGGAATCCATATGTATGCTTTGTGCCTTTGCTTGCTACAAAGGTTTTGATTTATTTCAAATGGATGTGAAAAGTGCTTTTTTGAATGGACTGTTAAAGGAAGAAATTTATGTTGAACAACCTCCAGATTTCGAAAATTTTGAAATACCTAATCATGTTTTCAAGCTAGCAAAAGCATTGTATGGTCTTAAACAATCTACTAGAGCTTCGTATGAAAGATATAGCAAGTTCTTATTAGAAAATAGTTTTTTAAGAGGAGTAGACTAAACTTTTTTCACAAAATCTTTTTCACATGACATTCTCGTTGTGGAAGTTTATGTAGATGATATCATCTTTAGATCCACTGACATTAGCTTGTGCAAAACTATTTCTGAATTGAAGCAGGAGAAGTTTGAAATGAGCATGATGGGCGAGCTAAATTTCTTTCTGGGATTACAAATTAAACAAACAAATGAAGAACTAGCTATTAGTCAAACAAGTACATAAAGGAACTATTAAATAGATATTGAATGACTGAAGCTAAGCCTAGTAAAACTCCAATAAGCACTTCAGAGAAGCTAGAAAAATATGAGAAAAGTAAAGCTACGAATCAAAAAGAATATAGAGGTATGATTGGATCTCTTCTATATCTTACTACTAGTAGACTAGATATACAAATTAGTGTGTGTTTGTGGTGCAAGATTTCAAGCTAATCCCAAGAAATCACATCTCACTGTGGTAAAGAGAATATTTAGATATCTTGCAGGGACAATGGAGCTAGTTCTCTAGTATCCAAGAAATGGCACATTTGAGCTAAAAGGATACAGTGATGCTGATTTTGCTAGAAGTCGAGTAGACAGGAAAAGCACATCTAGAACATGTCAATTCTTAGGAGAATGTTTGGTTTCTTGGCATAGTAAGAGACAAGCCTCAGTTACCCTGTCTACAGCAGAATCAGAATATATATTTGTTGGAAGTTGTTTGGCTCAACTACTCTGGATAAAGCACGAATTGTCTGATTCTGGGTTGAGCTACAATAGAACTCCAATCTACAGTGATGACACAAGTGCAATAAATTTTACAAAAATCCAGTTCAACATTCAAGAACCAAGCACATTGAGATTAGACATCATTTTATCAGAGAGCATGTGGAGGAAGGTACAGTTGAGCTAATTTTTATTCCCTCTGATAAACAGCTTACTGATATTTTTACGAAACCTTTGTGAGGAATCTTTTTCAAAAATTCATTTTAAACTAGGATTAATTGGTCTTTAGTTTAAAAAAAAAAAAAACTATCCCTTAGCAGTTGCCATGTTGTTTCTTTATTTTAAGTTCATGTAGTTTACTTTAATCATCTGTGGTTCTTGTATATTTACCTTCCCTAGCTTTCATCTGATGAATTATTTTTTCTGTGAGCTTCTTTGTCCATTAATTGACTTAGGCATGTCATGTGAGTTAATTATATTTGTTTTCTAGTGGCTAACATGATATATTAATAGCTATAGGTAAAGTAGTGTTTGGATTGTTGCTGAAGACTGAAATTGCAAATTTAAAATCTCTCTAATCTTTTGCTTATTTCATAAGTCTTTGTGACTGTTTCTTTTCCCTTTCTCTGCTTTGAATAGAGTCAGCAAAGACTTCTAAAAAAATTTCGTATCTCAAGAGAGAGTAACTGTACTCATAGTTGTCATTAATCCTCTTGAAATTCTGATACATCAAGTATCACCCTATAAGAGAGGACAACCCTTTCTATGTTTCAAATATACATTGTTCCTTGTGTCCATTCATTTGAAACTACTTTCTCTTCTTTTTCTTCTTCAATTTTCCCTTCTCTCTTCTCTCATTCTACTGAAAGAAATACATATAGCACCAAAGAAGAAATATACACAATCCAAGAAACCACCTTCAAAGAAAAGAAAGATCAATGAGAATAAGGAAGAACTTTCGGATCTTCATAGGGCAATTGTTCCAATAGAAAAAGAAAGATTGGGAAATACCATTATAAAGTCTTGAAACATAGACTGAAACTATTTTGGAGCAAAAAATATGCCTTATCGAGATTTGTTCGACGCTCAAGGGTGGCTAGGGTTTCTGAGAATCGAACATTCGGAATATAGCGACTTGGTTAAGAAATTTTATTCAACATTGGAGGAAGTTGATGAGGAAACAATCTCTATAGAGCTAAAAAGTCAGAAATATCATATAATTCTGGACCTTTTGGGTGAAGCTTATGGAATACCAAACCTAGGTTCTAAGGTGACAAAAAGAGGAGATGCTGCAAATATCAAAGGATACAATGGAACTCCCTTCAAAAGAGAGGTACTGGGAAATGCAATAATAAAGGAATCAAATGAGGTGAAATCTTTCCAAATGAAGCTGCATAGCAGAGTACTACACAAACTTATAACCTGCTATATTTCTCAAAAAAAAAAAAAAAAAAAAAAAAAAAAAAAAAGCAGTTATCAGGATGTTAGTGCAACTGAACTATGTGTCAAATGGCATATCCAAAAGCAAAGAGATTTAAATCTATATTATCTCATGTTGGAAAACATGAAGGCTATCAAAAAGAAAGGAGAAACTAAGGCTTTGCCATATGGGATGATTATGACTGAGCTTTTTAGGTTTTAGGGGTTGATTTGAGTACGGAGATTTATACAAATGTGAGTGAAAGAGGAGTTATTGATGAAAATTTTGTTAATAGAACTCTGATGGAAACAAAGTAAAGAAAGAAAAAGTAAAAAAGAAAGTGAGAGGAAGTTCAAAGAAAAGAAAAGAAAAAGAGGTGGAAAGTGAGGAAGCAGAGAAAGATAGTAAGAAAGATGAGAGTTCCAGTAAGGGATACCGTGTGAGGACCAATACTACTGTTCTTGAAGAGAGTATGGAGGTAAAAAGCATGTTAGGGAAACAAGAATCAGAAGAATCAAAGGGAGAAGAAGAAAAGGAGAGAGAAAGTGAAATAAGATTTGAAAAAGAAAAGAAAAATGAAGAAGAGATGGATAAGAAAGAAAGATCAGATGGAAAGAAAAAGGTGAAGAAAGTCTATCAAAAAGAAAGAAAAGAACAGTAAAAAGGAATTTAAACATTGAAGCTGAGAGTGATAAACAAAAATCTCTAGTTGAAATAAGAGATAAGGAGATCAGAGAGAAGAAAGAGAAAACTGAGAAAGAGAAAGAGAAGATGAGCATAGAAGAGAAGATTGAGAAAAATGACAAAGAAGAGAAATTACCAAAAGTGTGGAAAATTTATGAAGAGATACAAGAGAGAATTGATGATCTGCGGCAATCTGTGTATGACTTTGGTGAGACCTTGAAAGAACTGATTGGTGAATCTCCACAAAATAAGTCATATGAGACAGCTCCAAAAATGGATATGAATATCCCCTATGAATCTATTCCTTCAGAAACTGTGCATTATGGTATTTCACCTTCTAATTTTTATCGTTATATAGATTTACTTTCAATACTTTTTTCTTCTATCAACAATCATACTCATCATCCTCAAACTTAGCTAGTCTTTGAGCATACTTTCAGGAGTGCGATCTATTGTTGATGTGTCTATCTCTACCGAAGTACATGTTGTCAAGCCAAAATCTTGTGGTGCCAGTAGTAGTAAAACTGTGCACAATTAGCTTGATATCTCTTGCAGTAGTCCATGTGTTTCAGACACTAATTAATTTATTTTCTCCTAGTTATTATTATGCCAGTGTGGGGCTACTTTTGAACATTTATATTTTACTTATCATGGTGAGCTGGGTCTGTCTTCATCTTCGGTGAAAGGTGTGATAAGGCCCTTGAACTCTTAGTATTTTTTATTTTCATAACCCTCATTAATGTGTGACAAAAAAGGGGAGTATGTGAGAAGTTTGTTTTTCTTGTGAGTTTGCTTAATTTCCTCCTCTGCTTAATTTCCTTTGTTCTTGCTTTCTCTGTTTTTCCTCTACTTTTATAGGTTGTTGTTCATTGTTATTGATATTGAACTAAACTATTGTGCGTTTACTTTGTTATGAATGGCATCTGCTTAGGGGGACAACTTTTCTTGTTTATTCTCCATTTACTCAAGGGGAGAATTGTTTGCTTTCTACTTTTCTTTAAGAAAAAATTGATTTTGTTACTCATAAAAAAAGGAGAGATTGTTGGCTCAATGATTTGTTTGTATATACTGTTTTGGTGATTCACTTGACTATTCTTAGTTCACTCTTAGTCATTCTCAAGATAGTTGAGCTATTATTATATCTGGAAGTCTTGAGCTAATGACTTTAAGATCATTAGAAAAGCAGAAAAATAGACTGTACTATGAGAACTAGTGGGACCAAAAAGATTTACTTTATGAACGTGCACTGTAGTATATTGTCTAGTTGGCACTTTGAAAGAGGATAAGGAAGGGGTATTGTACTTCAAGAATTAATTGCTTATGCTTTATCCTTGTGGTCCAATTTTCTTGTTTCCATCTTTTTCCTCTTTTGAACACAATACGTTGTTGTTAACAGTTCATTGATTGTATGCATATTTAGAAGCGGTGTTGTATTTTCTGGTGTGAGTTGTTTCATAGGAAGCAAGAAAGAAAGAGAGACCTGCTAGACTGAAGAGGGGGTCTATAAAAGAGAAGAAGAGGATGTACACATTGGACAGAATATTATTATCCTCAAGAATAGTAATAGTTGCAGCAAGAGTGCACCAACGTAGAAGTTTTGAGCAAGAAGTATATGCTCTTTACTAGCAACATGAATATATGATATGTATTCAGTTTAGTTATCTTATCTTTCATCTTATTCTAGTTTCATCAAGTTCCTTTGTAAAAACTTGAAAGTGGTTTACAAGAACTAGTAAAAACTTGTAGTTTGGTTTCTTTGGGATAAGGAAATTAGTAGTTGCTAGTCTAGTAGAAAGCTAGTGATTTTGTAAAGGTTTATCTCACCTTGATCGAGATAACTTTGTTTTAATGGAATCTTCAAGATTGAGATTTTGGAGAAAGTGGATGTAAGCATATAGTTGAACCATTATAAAATTCTTTGTGTCTTTTACATTCGTGCTTTCCTTCTTGTTTTATTTATGTTGAAATCTCCACAGTCAAACTAATGGTTGATATAAGAATTGGATTGCTGTTAGTTTAACTTTATACTTTTATGAAAAGTTCTATTTCCGTTATATTCTGATTAGTCCAATTCATCCCCTACCCCCCTCCCTTGGACTCTGTTTGGGTCTTACATTTTCCTATGTGAGATTTAAAGTTAAAAAAAAAAAAAAAAAAAAGGAAAAATGACCATTGTTGTGTTAAAACTTAAATTTTCGTGTCTTTTTTATTCTATAATTTTTTTTCAATTATTATCATCTCAAATATTTTTTCGTGTTTATAATTTCTAATAAAAAAATTTATATCGCCTCACGTTTCATAGATAAAATTCTATGTTACTTTTGAGAATCTGCTTGTTTTTGCTGGTTCACTATCAAAGTTTAGAATTACAACGATTATTCTATTAAAAAAGAAAAAAAGTAAAAATCTTAGATTGTATTCAAATCTTATTTGATTTAGTCTTGAATTAATGTTGAATTTAAAATATATCACCTGATAAGAATAATTTTTAAATGAATTGACAAGGTTTTTTTTTCCTCAATAAATGAATTAATATGTTTATTACAATAACAAGACAAAAGTGATTAAATAGTTAATGTTCTCAATTCGAATCTTATAATGGTATTTTGTCTTGTAAGAGCGTCTTACCTAGAACGTTCTTGGGACAAAGAAATTCTCCTTTTTTTTGGAGAAAAACAAATTTATTACAAGTCCATTTAATTGTAATTGCATGATAGCCCTGTAGTTTATGATGATAGCAGATTAGTTACACCTTCTTTATTGCCCCGTCCCCCCACAAAAGAACAAACAGCCTCCCCTCCTCCTTCCTTCCTCCTCTTCAAAATTCTCCTAACCCCGCTTTCTACATCCTCCTTTCTCTACTCTCTTCACAAACCCTACTGCACTCTCAAAACTTTAAGTGGAGAATCACATCACCAGCTCCCGATTTCCGGTACCGAAGCGTTTTATTTTGTATTTCTTTCCATTTTTGTTGTAAATTTACTAAGAATGGCGGAAGCCGTTGATGATTCCATCGACATTGAGAAGCTGTACGAGTATGGCGAACGGCTGACCGAAGCTAAAGATAAATCTCAAGTGAGCTTTTTGAGCCTCAGCCTTTTAGTTTCTCGTTATTTTATTTCTTTTGAATTTTAATTTGGAATTATTTTAACTTTTTGGGGGAGAATAGCATCAGAAGGACTATGAGAGTATTATTGCTGCTGCGAGTGGTTCAGTGAAGTCGAAGCAATTGGCTGCTCAGCTGATACCAAAGTTCTTTAAGAACTTTCCCCAGCTATCGGACCAAGCTCTCGATCAGCATTTATATTTATGTGAAGATGAAGAGCTTGGGGTTAGTGTATTTTGAGTTATTATAGCTTAATTTGTACTTTGTTTCAGTATCTATGTAGATATGTTAGCTCAGGATTAATGTTGTCCTGTTAGAATTTTTGCTGTAAAATTTAAATTCAAGTTCATTCTTTCTTGAATTGATGAAAATGTGAGAGAAAGAAAGAAAAGAGCCGAACTTTATATTTTTTACTTACTCTTTTGATGCATTGAAGACGAGTGATGGAATTAATATGTATTGCCCTTGTTGAACTAAGTATACATGTAACAAAGACATCAGAGGAATTAGGTGATAATACTATGTGGATGTTTGGTGGAATTATTTATTTAGGATGATATAATATGCAAAGGAATAACTGTTCTGCTGCTAGATACGTGTAAGGTACTTGTTTTTTAGAAGTCCTAACAGATGAGTATTATGTGGTACTCATTTTTTTTTTCTGTGGAAACTGCCAGGAGATGGGAAAAGGCAGCAAAAGAGGGACTAGGTTTTTAAATGCACTTGTTAGTTATTTCAAGTTTGAAATGCAGGTTTTATAATTTAATACTAGAGTAAACCAAAGTAACTATGTTCTTGCCCATTTTTCCTTTCCTGAGAAACACACTGCCTCAGTACAGAAAAAAGTACTTACTTCATGAGATTGCTTGTGGTCCCATGTATCCACTGAACCATGGAAAAAGAATGTTTCCTGTTTAAACTGTAAGTGGCTGGTTAACATCTGGTCTCTTGTGTTAGTCTGTTTTGTATATGGCAATCAGAAAAGTTCATGTAAGATATAGTAATGTGGAAAAACATGCCTGCTATGGAAGATGACCTGCCTGAACTGATTTTTTTACTTGTTATTGCTCCAGGTGCGTGTACAAGCAATCCGGGGACTCCCTCTTTTCTGCAAGGATACACCAGAATATCTATCCAAGATTGTAGACATTCTTGCACAGCTTCTTGTTACTGGTACTTTTCTGTGCAAAATTTTTGCTGTAATCTATCTGTTTTCAGTTGCTGATTAAAATGTGTTGAATAAATAATGTAGGAGAAAATGTCGAGCGTGATGCAGTACACAAGGCACTCATGTCTTTGTTGCGGCAGGATGTCAAGAGTAAGAGTTCACTAGACCAGTCTGTTCCCCAGATTTCTGATTTTAGTACTTGCATGTCAGAATCTTTTTGCTTCTGCTTTATTTCTTAACTAGAGAATGGAATTTTTTAAATGAATTATCTTCCCCTGCATTCATTGGAGCTTTCTAGTCTTTAGATAAATATTACTATGTAGTTTCATTTTTGATTAAGGTGGTCATATGTTGGAGATCCACTCAAAATATGATGCCTGTTAAGACAAAGATATTCGATAGGAACTGCAGGGCAGTAGTTTGTTGTGTTTCTTGCTTTCTTCCTTAGGTTCACAGGTTTGGTCATCGAAGTTTGGACTTTTCTGTTTTCTGATTCGGAAAAGATATTGACTTTCTGGAACCTGCAGCTTCCTCCGAGATGGCAGTGTATGGGTGCCCGTCCAATTAAGTCTATATGAACCCAAATTGGATTCAGATCGTGCACCCATAATCCCAAGATTCCTATGGTTTCCTTATGCTTCCCAAGGAAAAATAATAAAAGATAATTAATTAATGAAGTAGGCTGATCACTAAGCAAATCTTGAAATGTATAAGAGTTTATTCGGCAAAAGGGATATATATATATATATATATAAGAATGCTGTCTGCATCATCTAATTGTGATATCAACATCTTTTGCATTTCTTCTTCATTTGGTCTATATCATTAGTGAGGATATATAGATGTAAACTGATGCACATGTTTCGCGTGTTTTTTGGTGAGATGATTCAATTTTAATCAAATGCCGATGCTGCAGCTTCTTTAACGACTTTGTTTAAGCATGTTGGAAGCACTGAAGATAGGGTTGCCGAGGAGCTAACTGCTTGGGAGAGCATTCGTGAAAAAGTTCTTTGCTTTATCAAAGATAAGGTGATGCCTTTTTTCCCCAAGCACCCAGGCATATTAACTTTGTGAAACCTTATTTTCAGTCCCTAACTAAAATTTAACCTTGTTCACCAGGTGTTTCCTCTTAAAGCTGAGTTGTTGAGGCCGCAAGAAGAAATGGAGAGACACATCACAAATTTGGTGAAACAGGTATTCTAGGCTTTTGTTTATGAAATTGGATGTACTTTTCTTTTATTTTCCAATCATGATATGTATTTGGTGAATCATGATTGTTAACTATGTGGTCCCATAATTAGTCAAGAGGCTGTGTGTTCATACTACTTGATGATTGCTTGTGTCTACAAGTTTTTCTTCAACTAAAATCATTCTTTCGCAGAATCTGCAAGATGTTACAGCTGTTGAGTTTAAGATGTTCATGGACTTCTTGAAGAGTTTGAGCTTATTTGGGAAGAATGCTCCTTCGGAGCGTGTTCAAGAATTAGTTGAGATAATTGAAGGTCAGGCTGATCTGGATGCCCAATTTGATGTAAGTGTCGAGTTCCTTGATTCTATCTGATAAGTTCATACGTTAATGTGTTCATATATTAGGCCATCTTCCCTTCCCCTTTTCTTGATTCTCTTGGGAGTACCTCAGATAACCAATTCTTATGGTTGTTATGCTAGGTGGGCTTTTAGTTATGGTCATATTGTCTTTCTAATGAAACTCTTATGTCAGTCCAGTCATTGGTTTGGTTAGATTTTAATATGTGCACGTGACTTTTCAAAGTCTTCCTCGTCTTTTCTGAACTTCAAATGCAAATTTGATGTCTCTCAACTAGAACTGAATGATAATTGTTCCTGATGCTTCTGAAGTCTAACATGTTAATTTTTTTGAGTCATTTATAGTAATGCATAAATGAAAGCATGGTACTCGATGTACAAAAGTGTTTGGGTTGGGAGGGGGAGAGAGAATGAGACTGCCGGTGTCAAATTTTTTTTTTTTTTGGAAAATGAGAGTTCTCTAGTGATTTGATTTCTTCCTGCTGTCTTATTAACCACACATGGGTCAGTAGTTCTCTAGTGACTTGTATTTTGTCTAATGAGTTTCTTGTGCTTTTCCTCCTCTTCCCTCTCACAGGTTTCAGATGGTGACCACATTGACAGATTTATATCTTGCCTACAGATGGCCTTTCCCTTTCTTGTGGTATTTACTTTGCCTTTATATTGAAATTACTAGATCATATGTTTAACCTTCATTGTAACACTACTCTTTTAATCATAGAGGGGAGCATCAAGCAGCAAGTTTGTTAACTATCTGAACAAGCAAATATTACCTGTCTTTGAAAAGGTGAGATTTATGATGAGATCCTAATGGTTAAGAAACTCTTCATTTACTGCTATCAACATTCAGTGAAACTTTTGTCATCTTTCCACTTTTAATGTTCAGCCAAGAAAAACGGTCATAGAATGGTTATCTAATCTTGTTGCAGCTTCCCTTCTCTTTTCTGTGTATTTAGAATGTCTGGAGGCATAATTTGTCTGCTTAAAGTGTCATTGCTCTTCCTTTTTCCTTAGGTCCGAGCAAATAGCATGTTTTATGGCTTAAATGTTTTCCTTGTATTAATTTCTCAATGAAATATAGACCACATGGAAGGTCCAGACCAAATGCCACTATTAATACGAGTTATGATGTCTTTAGTATATCAGCATCTCCAATTTATTCTTAACATCTCTATTCATGGAATTTTGATTATGAATTTGCTTCTCCGTTTCCGTTATGGATTATATAAATTAAATTGGACTTGTAGAGGCATTTAAGTTGCTTTCTATCTGTCAGCTTCCAGAGGAAAGGAAACTAGACTTGCTCAAGAACCTTGCTGAATGTTCTCATTATGCAACACCACAAGATTCTCGCCTAATTCTTCCATCCATTGTTCAACTTCTTAAGGTATTTGTCTTCAGAGCTAGAGTTGTAGTCTTCTACAGTGATCTCCTTGGTCAATTTTAATTTCACAACAATCTTCATGTTGCTTCTCTCTGGGTCCATCCATTGGATGAACGGATATTGTAGTTGTTTTGTGTAAAAATGCTAAATCTTTTAGGAGAATGTGAAAGAAAAACAGACATTCTTGTGTTTCCTAAAAAAATATTCATTATATAATTTCAACTGGCAATTCTTTGACTGTAATGTTTTTCTTCTCAGAAATTCATGGTCCGCAGGAAAATCGAGGACATTAATTTTACTTATGTGGAATGTTTATTGTATACTTTTCACCACTTAGCTCATAAGGTAAGGGAATTTATATCTCGTCAATTCCCATTGATATCTGTCTTGTAATCAAACTGCTGATTTTTAATTTTGTTTCTGTAGACCCCAAATGCTACTAATAGTATCTGTGGCTATAAGATAGTCACTGGTCAACCATCTGATAGGCTTGGAGAAGACTTCTCTGAGCAGTTTAAGGACTTTACAGAAAGGTACTCCAGCTGTATCATTTGGCTACAAGAAGTTAAATTAGATTGCAACTTAATCCATAAAAGTGTTCCACATTTTTTTCTTTGGGGGGGGGGGGGGGTTGTTTCCACCTTGTTTCTAATATAAGTCAGACATAGACCGTACTAAAATTAAAAAAGCAGAAAAAGATTTCACCTTAAGTTTTGATCCAGTTACTCTAGTTTTCTCTACCCTTTTGTACCTTCTGTTTTACTGCACAAACTCAGGCAAGTGTAATGCACTTTATGTAGATGAATACCTCTTCCCCCTACTTTCTCCGCTGTCCTTTATCGAATGAAAAATAGAGTCTGATTGGACTAACTTGGGATACATCTTATGACTGTCTGTTTGGCCAATTATCAGTTGGAACATGACTAAAATATCTAAGATTGGTATATCATTATTAAATGTTAACATCTAGTGCATCTAGTGGGATATTTTGAGTGCATCTAGTGGGCTATTTTGAGATTTTTTCTTTTACAAGCCTTCCTGTCATGGAGAATTGTTGCCTAATGTTGTTTGGTTGACAATTGAAGATGATGCCACAATGATGTTTTTGAGTTAAGAGTGATTTTTACTGGGCAGCGTATGTTAGTAATTATTTTTCTTTTCACTGGGAACACCTTTCGAAGGAAAACCATATATTAGTACTAAAGTGAAATCAAATGAAATACTGATGACCTTTTTCTGCAAAACCTTCTTAATGTAAAGAAACTCTAACTGAATCTTTGAACTTATATATGTTGGTATATTGTAATGTTGCACATATGATGTTAACTTTTTAATATAGTTTGTTTGTTGTCTTTTATGTTTTTTAATCTGAAGTTTGATGGCGCTAGAGTTAATGATGAAACAGATTGAGCACCATTGAGGATCTGGCGAGGTCTATGATAAAGAAGTTAACCCAAGGAATGGCTGATCAGAACAAAGCAATGACAGCTGCTAAAACAGAGGATGAAAAAGATAATATTGTGGGTTCAGTCTTTTGAATCTCAGTATCATGACTTCCCATTGCTCATTATTGAATCTGGCAGTATCTTTTGCTTATTAACTTTATCAATTTAATTATTTCCCACCATCTGCAGAAAACACAAAAGCAAAATGCTACTGCCGGGCTCAGAAGTTGCAACAACATACTGGCAATGGCCCAGGTGAATACTTTTCCTGTGTTTCTCCGTACCTGTTTTTTTAGTGTTTTCTAGGACTGACATGGTACATTATGCAGCCGCTGCATTCCAAATCACCTTCATTTATTGGGGATAAGAAAATCAACTTGTCATGGAAAGAAGTAACAAAACCATCAGTTCCTTCACCTTCTGTTACTGCTGGGTATGATATGAGATTTAATTTCCTAAAGGCGATGATTGTTCAATGTTGTCCGTTTATTTGCTGCTGATCACATAATACTTCTCTGCTGGCAGTCAAAAGCGAAGTGCAGGTGCTATGAATGGATCAAGTGGAAATACAACGAAAAAGGGCCGAGGAATTGGTGGCATACAGAACCAACTGGTTAACAAAGCATTTGAAGGTTTGTCAGGGGGTAGAAGTAGAGGGGGAGGAAGAAATAGAGGCTGGAGAGGACGCGGAAGAGGAAGGGGATATCGCTGAAATGACTTCCATTCCAAGGTTTATTTAATGTTAGCAAAGTAATTAATTTTTGCATGATAATGTAGTTAGATCCTAGCTAACTCGACTCATCGCCTCTCTTACCCCATCATATCATATCCCTTTACCCATGGAACGGCCCTTCCTGTATGTGTTCATCAAAGGTAGAAAGAAAACTTTTATAGATTTTCTTTTACAAATTAACAAGATTTTATGATTGTTCTCTGGCAATCTTTTGGTAGAATATTATTTATTGCCCTCATGTTCTTCTTCTCACTTCTTGATTCAGTTTGACAAAGCATCTTTCTCCAGAGTCAGTTTTCGGTTATCTCTAAGAGTTGTTGGCTATTTTGGAATACGCAACCCTAACTAATCCGCACTCACTCACACACTTAGGAAGCATATGTAAAGTTTGACGCTTACCGGAGTTGGGGCTGGAGTCATTTGAATTTGGTACATAGATCTCTAGGGCAAAGTTTGATATAATTTTTGGGCAGTGGGCTGTGGTATGATTTGAGGAGGGAGGGAGAAAAACCAGTAGGGTCGTAGAATGCTCATCCCACGTGCAATAATGCTTGTGTGTTTTTTTCAGATGGGCAATCCTTTCTGGTACGGAACCTTTGGGTGGCATTTTTTGGGGATTCTCAAAAATAATTATGAAGAAAATTAGAGAGAGTGACGTTAGCTGATTTATTAGGTAAGAATCTTTGTAATAACTAATATTGGACCATTTATAGGGTGGTACCGTGAGCCAATAATAGGTCTTAGATTCACATGCAATTGAAAGAGTTGGTTTGATCATTCAAAAATCAAAATTCTTATTTTTATAATTTTTTTTTTAAATATGTTTGAAGAAGATGGTGATTTGAATCCTAAACTATGCATTAACAGACAAACGAGATTTGTTATATATATATATATATATATATATCTTGAATCGGCGATCTTTCAATAATAAAAAGAATTGTGGCAATTGAACTACTACTACTACCTTCTTCTGACATTTGATATACTTTTTCACTACCCCTAAAATATGACAAATGGAGGAGAGTAAGGAGGAAGGCGATGATTCTACGTTTAAGGCAAGGTGGTGAAGGCATTAATGAATGGGGAGGAGATTGTTGTGTTTCTTGATGCACATGATATGGAATCAAAATAATAATAATAAATATAAAAAAACACAGACAAAAGTTGTAGTACTAAATAAGAAATATTATTAAGCATAGACAAAGGCTGTTGCAAGACAGCAGGGTACTTGAACAAGTACTTAAACGCATCTTTCAACTTTTCTACTAATCATTGTAAATGTCTCTCCAATTTTGCATTATATTAATCACCCCATCTTCATTACAAGAAGCTACCGAGAAACTTGTTACCCAAGAGAAGAAGAAGAAGAAGAAGAAGGGTGGAGTGAGTCTGTATGAAATATTGATTTAATTTTTTACAATTTTTTAATTGTCAAATTAAAATTTCTTTCCATTATTATATATTTGTTCACACATATATATATATAGTGATTTAGAATTTTTTTTTTTTAATGTGACATTTACAGTTGATCATTTTCTTGTGTAATCGCATTTACAATCTATTTGGAATTTTTTTAATTGGGGGTGCGGTGGGAAAGGAGGGGAAGGAGGTAGTTGGGACTTAGGATAAGGCTAAGGAGGGAAAAGTAGAAGGAACACATTAAGCAAGCAAGCATGTGAATATAATTTGGAGAGCGAAGCAAAGAAAGGTGGTGGGGAGCTTAGGAACAATTCACATGGGAAGACGGAATAAATGATTCTAACATAACCCTCTTTTCTTTCACAACTCATCCTCTCTTCTATTTCTTTTCATTCTACATCCTCCCATTATGCCACTATCTATTATACTAATATTAGTTTTTATATTTTATTTTTCTTTTTTTAAACTTAATTTGTTGGTGCCATAGATAGTTGAGATTTCTTTTAGCTTAACTTGATGTATATGTTTCTGATTCTATTTGATTCGAATAGGGATTAATCCTGCGATTAAAGATATCTCTTGTGTGCGCACGAATAAATGCACTCAAAATATCTCAAATTTTGACCGAAAAAATTTTAAAAATTTTTCCTTTTAAAAAAGAGAAAAGTTACTTTTAAGATATGATTATCTAATTTTATCTTTATACTTACATGTAATGGTAATTCAAAGGTGGCGTTCTCTTTATTTTCATGTAAATAAATGAGATTTTAACATCTATGAGAAGAAAAACAAAATTTCCAAACCAATCATATTCGTGATTTCTTAAATAGGTTCTATTCAAAGGTTTTCCTCCCAAATGTTTGAGTTCAACAACCTATGTGTGTCATTTGTCATTAATAACAGATCACATTATTAATGACTAATGAGAGGTCATAATTATCATCATTCAACCAAAAAATAACACTCCCTCCGCTTTCTTTCTTGGGGGGTTAAATGTTAACCTTAGTACCCAACATATTTTCATTGGTTAGATTTAGTTTTTAATTATTAATTTTAATTTTTTTAAAATATATTTTTATTGGTTGGATTTAATCCTAAACTATTAATTTTAATTTTCTTTGTTTTCTTGGACGATTTCTAATAATTTTGTCAGATTCTCACAAATTTTGACTTTAAGAATTTTAAAGCTTAATAAGTAAAATTAAAAATTTAATAAACTGAGTTTTCTTTACAGAATCATTTTCAAACAACAAAATTGTATCGAGACAATGCAATCTTCTTTATTATTCTCAAATAATTTCGGATTGTTAAAGAATTTGAAAGTACCTCTAATTTTTCATTCGGAGTAATACATAACACTTCATTCTCACTCTCTATTTCTCAATCGAGTTACAAGGGAGAAGTTTGAAGTTATTTCTTGTTCTCTAATTGTAGCAAACATGAAGAATTAATGGAGATTGTTGAATTAATTTTGCCGAACCCTAATCCCAAAGAGGTAAATAACGTTAGATTTAAGGAAAATATGAATATAGAGTGAGTGATTTGTCTGAAAAATAGTTTTTTTTTTTTAAATTTAGTTTATTGAATTTCTAATTTTACCTTGTAGGGTTTAAAATCGCCAAAGTAAAAAATCGTTCAAAATTATTGAAAATCGTCTTAGAGGTCAAAGTACACGTAAATTAGTTGTGTACGAAAAAAATTAAAATTAATAATTATGGACCAAATCCAACAGATAAAAATATGTCGAGGACGAAAAAAGTTAAAATTAAAAAATAAGGAGCAAATCTAATCAACAAAAATATATTGGGGACTAAAATGACATTTACTCTTTTTTTGGACATTGCATTATTTAAGAAAATATGGAATGTTAGATATTTTTTATATAGATTAGAATACTTTTCAAATTTTTCTCTCTTATTATTATTTCTACATACTAGTTTCAAGTTAGAAGAAAAAAGGTTAAAATTTATTATTAATAGTAGGATTTAATAGAAAAAGTTCATTACTTATTTCTTGAAAATAAAAGAATTATCACGATGTAACAAGTAAAAAAAAAAAAGCAACAATGATCATAAAATATCACTATACTAATCAAGTGAATAATATGCCCTATAAAACCTCACTATTTCGTCTTTCAAACACTAATTCAAAACAAAAAACTCAAATGGAAACGTATACTAGTATTTTTTTTTATGTAAAAGGGATTCATAGCTTATATTTTCTCTTTCAAACACAAATTCAAAACAAAAAAGTTAAATGGAAACGTATGTAAATATTTTCGGATGTGATCGTTTAATACATTTTTTAATGCATTCTCAATATATATTTTATAATAATTTTATTAAAATAAATATTATAGAATAAAAGATAAATTCTAAAAAAAATTATCATTAAAAAGATATATTAAAAAATTATTAAAAGATATATTAGACTATCGGTAGGACTTATATTTTATAAAAAAAAAAAAAAGAATTACAAAAGAGCATCAAATAGCTCTACGAATTATGAAATGAATTGTTGTATTGTGAAGTATATGAATGAATTAAAACCCCTTAAATCCTTCTAAAGAAACCCCCAGAGCTGGGAGGCTTTGGTAATCGAGATGTTAATGGCATTGGGAGATTACAATTTCGATCACTCCTCAGATTTGTGCTCAGAAATAATTTTTTAAAAAAAAAACTTTCTAAAGAAGGATGATAATATGGATGATCCAGATAGTGAACCGACCCGTAGCCATAGTAGGGCTAAGGGCATAAGGCCAAAGGTCACATCGGCACGTGGAGGTGGATTCCTCTCTTATTAAACTACTGCAACTTTCCCAGTCGAAAACGGTTTAGAGAGAGAGAGAGAGAGAAAAAAGAAGAGAAAAGAAAGACCTTGTTCCTTCCCTCCAACACAGCTGTAGCTAGCTGTCCCAATCCCACCCCCCATGTGACTTCCCCAAACCCCCTCCCCATTGCTCTCCCTCCAAAACTTCTGGGCCTTAAAATTAGTACCACCATCCACAGTTATAAGACAATATTATACCAAAACAACATCTCATCCATGAGCACAAAATGCCCATTTTCTTGAAAACCCTTTTTAAATCTTGAATTCAATTCTTTGTTTTAGATCTCATTCTTGGTGGGTTTTTTTCTTCTTCTACATAATTCTTTCAAGATTTTTCCAAAAATTTGTTAGTTTTTGATTTGGTGTTTTTTGGGGTTCCATTTTGTGACATTAATGCATGGCGCAACTACCACCTAAAGTTCCAACCATGACACAAAATTGGCCTTCATTTCCGTTCCAAATGATGCCATTTCCTTCCTCCTCCACGGCCGCAGCAGCGGCGGCGGCGTCGTCCCAACAGAATTCTTCATGGGTTGATGAATTCCTCGACTTCTCATCCGCGAGGCGGAATTCTCACCGGAGATCAGTTAGCGATCCCATTGCATTTGTTGAGGCTCCTAATAATAATGGGTTCGAAAAATTGGACGATGAACAGCTCCGGACAATGTTTTCCGATGATGTTGCCGCGATGGGTCTTCCGACAATGTCGTCTTCGAATCCTTCCAGTACTAATCCTTCAACCCCATCTGATCAAAATAGCGAAAATGATGAGAAAAATGCGCCTCCGCCGCTGCCTCTGGAGAACCAAAATTTGCAGCCCAAAATAGAGCCTGGAGAGGTGGATAGTTCATGCAAAATACAAATTCAAAGTCAGCCCTCAACAAATTCTTCTGCAAATAATGCCTCTCCAGATGCAATTGTGGATCCAAAGAGAATTAAAAGGTGATTATTGAAAATGCCTGTTTCTGTTTTACAACATCTTATAACATTCATATATCAATCATGGGATTAAATTCTTGCAGTGCTACGTGAAAATAAGTTCTTTTTTTTTTTAAAGAAAAAAAATCATACTTTGGGGAGGGGACATGGTTAGAACCAACCAGCTCTAGGAGGTCTGTTTTTATCATTGAATTATTATCTTGTCAAAACAACAACGGCTTCTTTTGTTTTTTATTTTAAAAAAAAGCAAAAAGAAAAATTGGCTAATATCTTTTTGAATATGAATCAGAATTCTGGCAAATAGACAATCAGCTCAGAGGTCAAGAGTGAGGAAATTGCAATACATTTCAGAGCTTGAAAGGAGTGTAACAACTCTGCAGGTACCTAATTATTCAGAAGAATATTTCTTTAATGCATAATTAACATATACTAGTATTTTGTGATATTTCTTGAGTCTAATTAATTAGTGTTTGGATTGTGTAATTTTGATGCATATTATAAATGAAGACTGAAGTATCAGCATTATCTCCAAGAGTTGCATTTTTGGACCATCAGAGGTTGATTCTTAATGTGGACAACAGTGCTCTTAAGCAAAGAATTGCAGCTCTAGCTCAAGATAAGATTTTCAAAGATGGTAAAAAAAAAACTCTCAATCTTCAAGGCTACTTACTATGCATACTTCTACTATTTTTTTTTTTTTTAGAAACTTTGATGAAATGAATTGATAGTACAATGATATTACAAGTAGCTGTTTCACAACCCACAAAATCCAGCATAATCAGTGGAAATAACAAGCAAGATTGATTGATGGAGTGACTGACTTCATAAATTAATTCCCTCTTCTGAATTTGAATTTGTTAATCCTGAAATAGTAATAGTAAACAAAATTAGTTTGGACACAAATTTCAAAGTTAATTTACTATAGATAATTATGTGAAAATTCTCTTCAAGTTTAAAAATTCATAATCCATATATAGGAGGGAAATACTAACACATAATTAATAATGGATTAAGGTGGACCTTTCATGATTATGGGATTTTGTTGTTTTTGTATGGGAATGGGCAGCTCATCAAGAAGCATTAAGAAAAGAGATAGAGAGATTAAGGCAAATATATCATGAACAGAACATGAAGAAGATGTCAAATAAAGGAACTAATGAAGCATCCCAATCCCCAACAGCAGCAGCAGCAGCACCAGCTCCTCCTCCTCTATTATCAAACTTTAACAACAACAACAACAACAACAACAACAACAACAATGCTATTGCTACTACTGATCAAGAATAGTTTAATCTGATGATCATTAAAGGCAAAAAGATCATAAAGAGCGAGAGGGTGCAATCTTCTGCTTCAATCACGTGATGTGTTCCATTCTTTTAATCTTTTAGTGTGGTGGACCCTTTGACAAGCTTTGCTGGAGTTGTGGGCACTTGGAAAATTCGGATAATTAAGTAGTGGCTTCCACGGTCATCACCTCATCCAACGCTTTTGATATTTTTTTTGGCTATTATTATTTGTGACATGAGACTCTTCTTCATTGCTAACTGTTTTTTTCTGCTCATTATAGACATATTATTTATTTTTCTTTTTCTATACATCAAACTATTTTTGTATGCTTAATACTTTCTCAGTCATCATCCTCCAACTGACTATGTCATCACTCCACCTGACGAACACGGAATCAATCCGTTCCGTTGGGGGATGAAGGCAAAGAAAGTATTAGACACACGGAAATATAATTGATGTACAGAAAAAAGAAAAGAAAAAAATAAAGAATATGTATATAATGCACAGTATGAAAACAGTTGGTGTTAATGATAGTCAATATCCCTTGCTCAGATGGGTTGCTATTACATTTGCCTTTCCCTCTTTCTTCCAAATTTGATAAAATTATCTTCAAAATTAGGATTAACTTTAGCTTCATCATCTAAGGGTTTGGATTCGAATGGTTTTTTAGATGCATGTATTATTAATGTCTTTGAAGGGACCATAAGGGAGTCCTGGATTTAGTTGATAGATTTGTGGGTTTCTGTTATTTTATTGGGATGTAGGTGGGGTTGTTAAGGGTAGGTAGGGTATTCTTTTAACTTTTTCATCTGTCATTTCATTTTTTGGCATGGTAATCTTGTATCCTCTATTGATTTGTCCTTGCAAAGTTTATGGAGAATTTGCAAGATGTACAGTGAAACTGGTGTATCTGGATTGATTTTTGGTTTGAAATAAGAATTCCTTTTTCTTTTAAGTTAATTTTTTTTGTAAAATGAGACAAGAGACACAAAGAGAAAAAATTGAAGTGGATGGAATCTTGAATGATTACCTTTGACTTTGAAAGGGTTTTGGGCTTATTCAAAAGTGTAATTCATATATCTTATAACATTTACGGTAATTAGTTAGCATTCGTTTGTATTTGGTATGCAAAAATGATACCCAAATTGAAATTTTTTTATCCGTTTTTATGATACTCTAATCTTTTATATGATAAGTGTGAAATGTTTACATATTATATGAACATGGGTCTAATCCAAAATATCTATAATATGTTGAGATATCTATTTTTGCATAACAAGACGGTTGCCAAGTAGTGGTTATGAATGCTGTTAGAGTCATGAGTCGCGCTTTCGAATCTGCAGGTCCAGAATGTAACAGTTTCAATTAATATAGAACAATTTCAACTTCACAAGTCCTATATTTGTGTGTTAAAAGACAATCTAATTTACATATATTCTTCTCACAGAACCCTTGTTATTGAGACAAGCACAAGCTTCTATAGTCACAGTTGTCCATTATAGTATCTCTTTCCATTCTTCATGTTCCAAATGGTCCAAAATGGTTTCCACAAGTCTGATAATTTCTGGGATTTTCATTTTAACTAACTTTTCTTGAAAAGATCCTTTTTTGATTCTTCCGTTACTTCAACAATGTCATTAACATTGTGTCTACTTTGCACTTGGTATGAATAATGGCATAGATTACTAATGCTGCTGTTGATGTTCCTCCTGTAAATGCAAAAAGAACATAGAAACTGCTGGGATTCATTAACCACACATTTCTCAGATGATGTCAAATTGTCTACCAATTCTTTCAAATACCTTCAGCAATGCTTTGTCGATGTCAGAAACCATCTGCCATCCCTTTGGTAATGCCTAAAACACGAGGAACATTTCAGTGCATTCGTTATATCAAATCATTAATAATAAAAAGTTTTGATCTCATGCAAGACTGTGATGCCATATCCCACATGTGATATGTCTAATGAAAGATGAAGGCGCAGTGAGAACAGAGTTAGACATAAAAGAATGAAATGAATAAAGAATTACAAATCCATAGCCTCCAATTTTGTATGTTGGACCTGCTGTAGTGAAGCTCTAGCAAAATTTGACAATCAAAAGTTTAGCAGTGGGAATTTCAAGATAGAATATTACCATTCTTGAAGGCTTGAGCTGTTTCATCTTAACTTGAAAAATTCCTCAAGTTTTTTGTGTTGAAATACAAGACATTTAACAAATAGTTTCTAACAAATGATTTTACAACTAGAACAGCCTATAATTGCATTGCTATCTCTCAAAGTCCCAATATCTGATGCGTTTGGTTCTAGCCGTGGAACTGTAAGCATACTAGTAAGGCTTGCTGTATAGCTTTGAGAAATAATCGATCCCACAATCAACCATACCGCAGTTGCCATCCGGGACAAGTTACCACGTAATCCTTCTCCTCCTCCATTGCCAAGTCCAAGAAAAAATGTCATACGCGTCTCGCATGTGATAAATCTGATGAGAAAGAATGTTATGAAAATATAGAGCTCAAAGTCTAGGAATGGCAAACAGGCGCTCGCCGATTCTGATCCAGGCTTCAGGCCCGGGACCGGTTTTGGCGGACTTTCTCGCTGGTTTGTCAGTTCGGGCCCGATTCAGTCTCGACCGGCCCAGGACTAGTGTTACAATGCACAGTTCGGTCTTGGTTCAGGGTTGAACCAAGTGCATTCAAGATCTGTGTCAGTTTTAATAGGTCCGGTTGCCATCCCTATCCGCATCCCTGGTTAACTTGGAGTATCCATTTTGGCATAAAAAAGATAGTTAGCAAATAGTTGAGGGTGAATGATGTCATGCCCATGAATCGCGTGACAATAATATAATTGAAAGAAGCAAAACTTACCATGTAATGAGAATAGTGATGAAAAAGGCACCCAAAGGAATGTTCCTGTCTGATCAAGAGTTGATCCTTTGAGCTCTGAGTAGTGTTTTCTTTCAATCGTCCAAACAACAAATGCATTATAAGCATTCATTAACAATGTAAAAAACCACATTGCTTTTGTGAATGGCTTTAGAAATAACCAAGCTTTGTTTTATTGTGATTGAATTGGAACTACTAAAACCACTCCAGATTCAGTATTTGTGTAAAATCTGCATTTTTGCATCTTTCTGATATTATTCCTGTGTCTCCAACTGCTGCATCAAACTTGTTCATATTACCAAAACATTTTATTTTATCAAAAACTCGTCGTTCAATCTTAATTTCTAAGCATGAAAATTAGCAATTTTTCACCTTTAGATGCACTTGCTCCACCAAAGAATCATAGGGATCCCATCATAAGGAAAAAAGTCATAAAGCAGATAATATGGCAACTGCTCCACAGTTCTCTTGAAAACCTCTATTGAAAATCCTGAAAAAGAATAAGAATTTGAAGAAGGATCATGAGTTACTTTCGCAAAGCTATTGATCATGGTACTATTAGGTACACCAATCCTTAGTCTGTTGGTTAAGGTTGGAATTTCCCATCCTCTTGGAATAGAAGGAGATCCTCCGGGGCAGAATATTTGTCCGAAAACATACTGCATCGAGCCATTTTTCTTCGTCTGAATGATAGCGACAGGACTATAAGTCACGTGTATTTCCTCAATATCATAAAAAAATCCAATTCCTTCTGACCAGAATCCGAGTTCTCTGTTACTTCTTCCCATAACATTGATGATTTGAAATACCTTCACTGAAGGAGGTAATCCATTATAACTTGTCTTAGAAAGTTTTTCAAGATTGATTTGGCCATTCTCCATTGCTAAAGCTGCCGTCCATGTTGCACCATAAGCTTCTAATGCGAAATTACCGTGCTTGCGGTTCTTTCTTGAGGGTACTTCAAGCCAAATCTGTCCTCAAATCTTGCCCGGAAATCTTCATAGTTTATCATTTGATTCTGATAATAGCTCTTTACTCCAAGCAGGCCTTGCATAGTGGAAAATGTTGAGGAATTGAAGCAGTGGACGAGGCTCGTTATGCTTTCTGTGGTGATCCAAACATAACCTGTTTCCATCATCTTCATTTCCTTAGCCCTTTTGAATAATCTTACAGCTAAAAGGCAAAGAAATTACATGTACTAAGAACACTCTACACTGCTGTCTTTTCAGGTTATGAAGCTCTTCTGTCAAAATCGAATCATCAGAAAATGATGAAATGGGAATCAGATGGCTAATCTGAGCTACTACTTCTTGCAGGGCTTCGTATAGATGAGGCGTAGTTTCATAAGTAGCAGCATCTAAATCTTCGTATATAACATTAACACGACGTCATCCCCATGACTGAAAGATTGCAGCCATTGCTTTCATTTGTAGTTTTTTGCCTGGAGAGGCTTGAAAGAGGTAAGGCCACTTCCTCGTTGCCAATTGTGGACTAGAATCAGCTAATGAAAGAATAGGGACTAATGTTTCATCATGTCTGTTAACAACCTCAGCCACTGAGGCTGCTTCTTCCCATGATCTTGGTACTAAAAATGACTTGCAAATTCTTCACATTCATCATATGTCTAGCTGCAATGACATTTAGAACTATTAGTATCTTGATTTTAACTTCTGGCCGTGACTGCTGCCAGACAGACTCATGACTTACACAAGGAGCGTGACATTTAGGAAAAATGACAAACTACTAACTCTATGCATAAAGCTTTTCAAAAGGAAAATTAACGGCGTTCACATAAGAGAATCTACATAACATACCAGCAAGGGTTGCTAGGGCAGCTTCTCCTTGAGAATCTTTAACTTGGAGAGCCAAACAATGATTGGTTTGGTTGCATATGTCTTCAATTGCCATTTCCATTGCCACCATCTCTTCTTTACCTATTCTAGTATTGTTATCCACAAAGGAGGCACCTATTATGCCTTCACCGGCCGTGGCAGTTTGTTCTAGATTCAAGAAAACTGAAGCTGAAAGAAACAGTAAGAGACAAATTAGATGTGGATCCATTGCATGACTGAATTTGCTTTCTAGCCACTTAAACTATAGTCGATATATATACATATTGAAGCTTAGCTTCTTAGTCTTTGATTGGTTCAGAAGAAAAGCTCTATTTCACTCTTCGAAGTTTCATTTGTAACTTGCTAGTTAAATGACTGCGCAATTTCCTGTCTCGATAGGACATGAACATGCATCACACCACAAACAAAATCAAACTCCATAAAAGGTTTTAAAAAAACCCCCACACAAAAGATTGAGAAATTTCCAGTAAAGTTAAGGCAGATTCTTGATGGAAATTGATGATGGTCAAATTAGGAAGAAAACAAGAACCATTTTGTCTATCTAAGTCAGAACCTTTTGATTCCAAACCCTTTGGAATTTTATAAAACTTTCTTGTTTGTCTGTCTAAATTAAGTTTCATCAAGAAAGTCAATCTTCTTTTATTATTATAGTAATACTAAGGTTGTCACTGACTTTCCAGAAAAATCAAGAATCAATAATATTCTAAGGTAAAAAAACACATAGCAGTAGTCACCATAAGATTGTTTTATCATATTCATAGTGTGATCTGTAAATTTTGTCCATGGCTGCATTGCCTAATCACACTATAATTGACTTGTTTTTAAGTAGACCTGTCAAGCATCATTCTTCTTTTATATTTTCTTCTGCATTTCATATTCCTTTTCACTACCAAAATGCCATGAAAATGAAATATGAAGAACCCTTTTATCCTAATCACTATACGATCATGTCTTTTCCGCCCTTCTCTCATGAACTTGATCGCTCTTATGTTTTATTATTTACAATCGTTTTTGTTATGTCAAAATAAATATTCTAAAATGACAATGAATATTTAATTTCATACTTCTTTCTACACTATACAAATACGTAATACTTATTTCGATTGATAGGAGTGTTATGTTCACCCCACTTGAAGACCTAGCATCCTCGCTGGGACCAAACTAGGCATTTGGGATTTTATGGTCAATCAAGAACCTTACCCACCCAGTAATGACCTCCAAAACCAGAGGACTTTCTCAAATTTTCATTTTCTTAATTTCAAGCCAAAGCATGTGATGCATTTGAGACCATCATTTCCCGCAATAGGTCAAATTTCAAATGCGCTTTTGGAACAAAAATACGGTTGTTTACAATTTTGAAAAGTCTAGGATATTTCAAATATGATACATAATAGAACATAACGACTACAGTAATCTATTTAAGACCACAAACTCTTCAACTTTTTCATTGTTTCTCTTTTTCATTTTTCCCCCTTAATTTTAGGATGTTTGCTCCTCAAAATGTACTGTTAACAGAAATAAACCATCACCAGAATTTAAACATTGATTATCTAAAAGTAAAGATAGATTTATGTAGTGTGGATTAAAATGATACAGATATTAGAGGATTGGAACGGAATTACTTTGTTGAAGTGTTGACTGGGACAGTAATAGAATATAGCTTTAAGAGTCCAATCTCAATATTTATATGAGATATAAAGAAGATATATATACGAGGGTAAAGAAGACATGCGAAGAAAGATAAGGTCTTCAAAATTTGTTTTCGAAGACATGTCAGGATAGTTGGGCCTCGCCCCTAAACCTATTCCAATACCTAAGTCACACAAAAAATATAAGACTAATAAAGTATTATAGTGAATGTGTTTGTAATGCTCAAAAGACTTGAAATCACTTAAAAAGTAAAGAAGTGTAACTATCTAGTAAGAGTACGTCCAATGAAACTTCTCATGTATGATTTACATATATATTGCACCTTTGAAGTTTGAACTCTGTAGAGAGATGGATTAGCTTTCTTGGCTTATCTCTTGTGCCCTTCGTTTTTTATTGTGGTTTATCTTCTTAATGATTTGATGATTGTCACTGTGTGAAATGTTGTTATTATATGTAGGCAGTTAGGATATTATAACTATGTAGATAAGATGTTACATCTATACTTCAGATATTGTAGGCAAATATTTTTTAACTTTTTCCTCATTCATAGAAAGTCATATGTTGTACATATGGAGTTTCAAAGAATGAAGAAAATAGAAAAATTTAAGGAAAGGTTTTCCTACTGAAAACTTTATGATATCAGAGCCAAGTTTCTGACAAGGAGGACATCTACTATCATCCTCTCCACATTAACAATATCTCCATTAATTTACATATATCAAACAGCCTACTTAACAATTTCTTTTCTCTCTATATACCCAAGTTATGGACGACAATGATCATATTCAAAAGGAAGCCTATCATCTGGCATCCTCGGACAGTCCGCACTTGATTCTCATACAAGTTCAACTTAAAGAAGATAATTACGATGAATGGGTCAAGGCAATGCGTCTAGCATTGCAAGCAAAGAAAAAACTCGATTTTGTGGAATGATCAATTCCAAAACCAAAATCTGGCATTACAGAAGAGGAGGAATGGTGGACCATCAATACGATGGTAGGTTCATAGATTTTAAATACCATTGAACCTCACCTAAGAGCCACCATGTCCTATGCAGAAAGGTGTGATGAGTTATGGGCAGATTTGAAAGAATGTTTCATGTCAGGCAATGCACTCAGAAAATACGAACTCATGACAGCATTGGTAAATTGCAAACAATCTGGTATGTCTGTTTTAGCTTACTTTGATAAGTTAAAGAAAATATTGGATGAATTAATTAATTACCAGCAATTACCTTGTACGTATATGATGATTAATGAAATAACTAAGCAAACAGAAGAAGATAAAGTTCACAAGTTTCTTATTGGATTAGATGATATAGTATTTGGTACTATACGATCAAACATATTACAAATGGAACCAATTCCAAATATTAAGAAAGTATATGCTATGATTATTAAAGAAGAAGCTCAGAAAAATGATAAGAACTGCATAAATTAGAAACGAAGCTGTTGTGTTTGCAGCTCCAAAATCAAACTCAATACAGTGCACTTACTGTTATAAGCAAGGTCACGAAGCCAAGAACTGTTACCTCTTGATGGTTTTTCCGATGACGGAACAATCGACAGAACGGTGGACAGATCGGAGTACAGATGCCAGCACCGAAGGTAGAAGGGGAAGAGGGAGGCTGAACAGAGAACAAGGTCGCGGCAGAACAGGATTTGGCCGCGAGATGTCTGCTTATTTTCCATCGGCGCAGTAGTGGACTGGTTCTTCTCCGGCGAACTCCGGATGGACCGCCGCTGGAATAGCTCAAAAAGCAGAGGAGTTGAGTTCTTCCGGAAGAGGTGCACGACGCAGAGCTATGGATTCACACCGCACGGATGAACAAGAAGGAATGGCCGGAGCTGCTGTGGTGGACACCTCTTCCGTCAGGATTCCGAGTCTCATGCCGGCACACTGGTCATCTTTTATCAATTTATTGAATAGCTAACAGACCTCTGCTTCATCCGAGGACACTCTTTTTTGTAAGATTGAAAAAGACTGGATTTTAGACAATGGATGTTTGCATCACATAATAGCCATAAGGTATTTTTTTGTCAAAAAATTAGACCCTCTCCTCCTTATACTATTACTCTACTAAACGGGTCTAAAACTACTGGAGAAACTTTGGGTTCTATTTATTTACATTCCAAATTAAATGTCGACAATGTGCTTTTTATAACGAAACTTTGGTGTAATCTTCTATCTCTCTCACAGCTTTCGAAAGCGAATAACTGTGTGGTCATAATTAATGATGGTGTGTTAATGTTACAAGACTGTATCTCGGGGATGCCGATTGGAGCGGGTGAAGAAAGAGATGAGATATACTATTTTAGACATTTACCTAAACCGTCAAATTTTTCTTATTCTGTTCGACATTCTGATTTGGGAAATTTATGGCATAACGACTAGGAACCCGTTTAAATTTGTTATTAATAAATTTTTTAGGACAGACTTTTAATCTTGATTTCTTGGATAATTGCTCGATTTGCTTGCATGCTAAACAAACACGAGAACCCTTTCTTGTTAGTTTGAATAATGCTACTGCTTCATTTGATTTGATACATTGTGATCTCTGGGGGCCTTATAAAATTCCTTTATCTTATGGTGCAAGTTATTTTTTGACTGTGGTAGATGACTATTCAAGGTGTGTTTGAATTTTCTTGCTTAAAGAAAAAAGGAAGGTTGCACAAACACTAAAGCATTTTTTGTCATGGTTCAAACTCATTTTGATAAATGTGTTAAAATCGTGCGTATAGATAATGGGATAGAGTTTACTTGTTTATTTCTTCTATGTTATATTATTATTTTATATTTATATTGTGTATGTTATATTTATATTTTATATGTTATGTATATATATATTTAGACATGGATATATATGTACTTTCCTATGTTTGCACCGGTGGTTAGACTGAGCACTCAGTCTTGCAAGCCTTACATCCAGCAGTTTCCCATGTTGGGTAATAAAACTAAGCATAAACTGCTGGACATTCGTCTGCGATTGGATATGATGTCAGCTGATGAGATTAGGTGCACACCTTACAAGCTTTAGGAGATTCGAGATATTTAGGTTTCCACGTCGCACGACTTCATTGCATATTTCGACTACGCTGAGGCGTACATTCTTGATAGGTTGTGAGACAGTTCGGGTTTAGACAATGCATTCCAGCACACCCAATTCATCCTATGGAGGTTTGCCGGCCTGCAAACAACAGGATGTACATTGTGAGGAACTTATTTGTGGAGGCACGGTGGCTTGAGGCCCCATCACATTTATTGACTGAGACTTGGATTAGTGCTCTAGCTATACCATCCAGTGCATGTACAGACGATTACATGGACTGGTTCCTCCCTCGCACTCACCCAAGGATACAGAATCCCGTTAACGTCCCCCGTGGATTTCATGTACCAATTGATCCCCCCCTCTCCCCCCCAATGCTAGCATCAGCCCTCGTGGACATGATTGCACGTGAGGTGCACCGAGATGATGCAGGGGAAAGAAGAGAAATATGATAGGATTGCTAACTTTGGTGAAGTGGCATTACCGTTCAAGACCGTAGTAGTATTTCTTAAGGGTTGTACTTTAGATTTTTTTTTATTTCATATTTTTTTAGCTTTTTTATATTTGCAGTGAGATTATATTAGATATACTAAAAATAAAAACCCTAATAATATATTAAAAATAAATTATATATACAACGGTTATGACTAAGAAATATATACATGAATAGGATCTTGTGGTGGATATTCTGCACGTGCTCTCCTAACCCACTCTGCAATTCGTTCATAATAAGGTTCTGCCCACCCACTGACTCGTATATCTCGATGATATTGCCATTGGACCTGCAATGGAGACAGCGGACATCCATCTCGCATCTGTAGCTGAGGAACATAAAAGAAAAACTTAGGCCTTAAAAAAAAAAAGAAAACTCACAATTTAACCAATAACAAGTGAAAACCCTAAACAAAATACTTAACATTATCAACGGGCATCAGATAACCTGTATGAAATGCTGTTGTTCCGAAATGAATCCGATGCATAGTGTACTCGTAGTGCAATCCAAATTCGAATAAAGATGTAGGACGGTGGTCTACCCTAAACGTGCAATTAGTACCACGCATAAATTGAATGTGTTGGCAATGACATAAAGGTGATCAGGAGTATCCAACCAATTCTCCTGAGGTACAGGACCGTCTTTCCAGTAGGTCTTCTTTATCAGCTCATAGACACGTTCTACTGATCCAAACAATGACACATACATGTCCATATGATGTTGTAAACTATAAGACATTCTTCTACGAACTTTAGGCCACTGGTTTTCATCCCCGAATAGAAAGTTTGCAACTAATCTAAATCCACAATTACCACCACCTACAACATTCTTCCAGTTTTGAATGAACTCATACACAAAACTGGGAAATGCATCGATGTATGGGAAAGGAGTTGAAGGGGTGTCCGGGTTTACAACAAAGGATAAACTGCTTCGTCTACTACTACGTCTTCTTTCCCTACCCCTACTCGCATGTGGCGGTCTACCTCTTCCACGTGCACTAGAACCGAACCTAGAACCGGACCCACTTCCCAATCCAGACCCTGAACCGCTTGATTTTCCTATCTTTGTGCGATAGACACGAATTCCTAGTAAGACTTATTCTTTTTGGGTGAATTCGTCTTCTGTCGTCCTTTTGTGACTGCCGTTTTGGGAGGGGGATTGTTAATGGAGCACAAGGATCGTCAGGAACACTAGACTTATAACACCTTTGATGAGATGACGCACTTCCCTGACTTTCAATATTGGACTCGTACTTATTTCCTCTAACATAGAGGTTGATCACATAACTCGCAATCCATATCTCTCTCGTGTACAGTCGGGATGTCAACACCAATTTCTAGTTTTCTCCAAAAGATATAAATATCTTTCGCCTGGAGCAGAAGTGCATGTACGTAACTACCCACTAGCTCACATGCACAGGGTGGACCGTGCGACTTCCTTAAATAATGTCCGCACTTATTTTGCGGATCGTCAATTATCTCGCGAGCTCTCTTTATCTCAAGCCATATCTTCTGCGAAGCCAAATGACTAATGTTATTACTTATATTCTTCAATATGGGATTACTCTTCATGCCATACTTTTCTTTAAGTTTAGAAATCTTCAATAAGCTTTTTATCTCTACAATTTGACATTCGATGAGAGAGTCAATATTAAGAAGCACGGTATCCAAATCACCATGAAACGTTGAGAGCCATAGCTTCAGTACCAAATGTTCACTCTCAGCACGGTTCATTGTTTCAACCCCAAAATGCAGCACTTCAGATGTCCAAACCCTGCAAAATTTATGCGCAAGTGGATTCAACCATGCGTTAAACAAGTAATGTAAAAAGTTAGGCCTTCGTTGCCACTTCATCTTCAACCCATCCAATTTCCTAAGGTATTTTGCCTTATCAATTTCGTTTACTAATTTGTGCCAGGAGCCATTGACGAACTGAGTTGCGACCTCTCTGTCCTTAAACATTTCTATTAAGTTTGCTAACACATTTTGATCGAGGTGCTGTTTACATAACATATGATATGATTTATTAAACACATCCTCCATCATAGGCATAAGTCCGCTTTCCCTATCAGTAATAATCATAATTAGCTCACCATCATTAACAATTAATTTGTTGCCAGTTGACATAGCCGATGAAACATATAAGTGCTTGATCTGTTCAAGTACCCATTTGAATGTCGTAGCCTGTTCATTTCGCATGAAAGCAGTTGCCACGGTGAAGTTCTTACCGGTCGAAGTCATCCCTACGGCTTCCAAAAGTGGCATATTGTACCTTAATTTTAAAATAAATATGAAACATTATGATTAAACCAGATATATAATTTATAAACCCAAAACCCTAAACTATTTTAAAACATAACTTAACAAGAAATATACATTTAAATTAATACAGATAATTAATAATACAATGCTCTGACAGAGAACTTACTTGTTCGTGTTATATGTGGTATCTATTATTAGTATATATGGCCACGTTTTGATCATTGCAATTGATGTTGGGTGCGCAACAACAATATCACTAAGTACATTGCTGTCCTCAGCATTTCTATATAAGACAGTATAACCCCGTTGTGCACTTAAGCAGAGAACTTCATCCACCGTATTTTGCCCCTGCATCTTGTTCTTCTTAATCTTGGCAACAACATTGTATATTTTCTGTGCACTATATACATCATAAAATTCATTTTATTAACGGAAGAAAAACAAATTTAAAATATTTTAATAAATTATTAAAATAATTCTAACATACCTAACTGCACAATCAACATTTTGTTCTTGGAAAAAAATCTTAGAATATTACATGGCGGCACATGGCTCTTCCTAAACTGCTCAGTCTATTTCAACTGCTCCTTCATAAGTCTTGCAGCTTGAGCATGACCGTGATTGTAAACAGCTATTTTATGGTTGTGCCTCCGGTCGTGTATGAACAATTTTCAATTCTCACTTGTTGCCATTTGCTCGCCTTTTAATTTAAATGGACACCTATTTTTTTTTATCCCGTAAGGCCCCCACTCTTTGATTGCAACTTCTTCTTCTTCATCCTCAACTCTTGGTTTCGTGTATTTTCTAAGTGCACCTCCATGCTCGCAAGCTAATGTAACATACGGTCGATGATCAGATGTTCTTGATTTCAGATACAGATTGATGATCAAATATGTGATGGCTTTCATCGCAGTTTCTTTTGCCCAGTCGACCAACTCCATTTTCGAATTGAAAATTCGGCCTATTGTGAATAATTGTCCGTGATCAATATATTCTTCTGGTTCTAAAAATTCTTTAAACGTATTTGGATCTTTATTACCCTGTTAATATCAAACAAACATATTAGCATTAAAAAAAAAAAAAAAAAAAGAAGCCCTAAAACACTACAACCCTAACCCCATTGAAAAAAAAATTGAAACCTAGACCCTAAAAAAAAAAAAACCGTTAATCCTAAACCCTAAAACCATAAAACAAAAAAAAAACCCTAAACCCTAAACACTTAACATTTAACCAAAAAAAACTCCAAACCCTAAAACTTAATACTTTTTTAAAAATAAAAAACCCTAAACCCTTAACAAAAATTCAAAAATAAATAAATCCTAAGCCATTAACTCTAATACTCTAATAAGCCCTAAACCCAAAAAAACTAAAAAAAAAAATCTTTTGCAGCACTTTCGCCCAGATGGGCAAAAAAACATAGAACTTTTGCCAGTCTGGGCGAATATTTTTAAAAATTCACCAAGATGGGTGAAAGTTGTATGTTTTTTCGCCCATCTCGGCGAAAGTGATTCAGAAATGGGGAAAAAATTAACTATTTTCTTAGCTCAAAAACATTATTTTCTTATAAATAATCTTTAAAAGGATCCATATGTACTTCCAAATTAGGTTGAATGTTAAAAAGTGGTGTTTTTTTAGAGAGAGGTTAGAGAGAAAGTGAAAGGTTTCAAATGGATTATTTTCGCGTTATCTTTATAGATTTTTAAGTTAAATTTATTGACCCCATCTTTAGAATAACATTAAAACTTAAAATAAAATAATAATTAAAAAACATACAAAAATAAACATAAATGATCAATGAATTTACACAAGATCATATATAATAGAAAAAAATTTAAAAAATAATTGATGGGGTTTACCTAAGTATATTAATGAACAATGATGGTTAAATGGGTGCTCATTATGAACGCTCCAATGAGCACCCTATAAAATTAGTATTGCAGGTACTTATAGTTGCCCACTTATACCTATTAGCTATTTAAATCCATTACTCTTTTAAATATAGGTAAACAATTTACGCATTAATCATATGACCATCTAATATCCTCAATACACGCCTATTTGCCACCTCTATTTGTAGGCTATATTTTACCAAATGATACTTATCTAGTATCACACCTTTTATAATTTTTATATTTTTATTTTCTTTTTTGGTCAGACATCTTTCATAATATTAGGAAAAGAAATCCGCATATGCGTAGCTTAATTAGTTGTGAGGTAAAAGGAGTTGGTAACAAAGAAAATAAATAGAATTTTCAGGGAAAAAAAAAGGAAAATGAAATAGAATATGTATAATTGAAGAATTGAAGTGGAGCAAGCTTGTGATGTTTTAAGTTTTCAGCTTTTTGGGCTTATCTAATCCAATGGTATTCCCATACCTACTAAGGTAAAAGATCTGCTTCCCAATTTGGTAAATACGTGGGTCGAGCTCTGTACGCGTCAACCACCAACGGTAAAAAAGACGTTTCCTTAGCTAAGCTTACGTGGATGGACCTATGAGAAGGACGAACGTCGGCACTATTCACCAGCACAATTCAGAGATTTTTTTTTGGATTTCATTTCATAATGATCAGCGAAAGCCAAATTATAGTTCAGACTTTGTACGTTATGTGGCGACTGCGAGTGGTGTTTGGCCCCACTTTTCAGCCTGGCTCATCTTTGGGGTTCGTCGCCCATGTGGCTGCTTGACCTGAATTGTTAGAGTGTAGAGACAAGTGGAGAACTTCTCCGGACCAAACATTCAATATACCATCCAAAAGAAACAAATAAATAAAAGAAAAAAAAGAACCAAACAAATCTTTTTTTTTTTACCTTTTGCCTTTTTTGAAAACATAAAATAGAAAGAACATTTTTTACATTTTTATATTTCATTGCTTTCTGGGAGAAAATTCCTTTTCTATAATGCCATTAAATTTCATAGGATAATTCTTTTCTACCATTAAGCATTAAAAATACAATAAAAAAAGTATATCTAAAAATATCAGCAATATTTTGTTCAAATGTAAATGTGAGGCCTCTATATATGCATATAATTACTGTTTTTTAAAAGTATAAGATCTATTTCTTTTTTTAATTAAAATTATGTTGATTGATATTATTAACATTTCTATTAATAGGTTAATATTTTTTTATTAAAAAGTATCTAAAAATAAAGTGTGACCATAAAAGATATAGATGAAATGGTCCAGAATTTTCTAAATTAATATATCTGGAATTCAAATAATAGAGTTTTGGTGTTACCGTTGGAAGGAGGATTAAGACATCAGATTGATTACAAGTCAAAACAATATAGTAATTTGTTTAAAATAAATAAATGTGATTTGATTATATTAAATGCGAAAACTCGGCTCGGATGGCCTTCTCTCCATCTCTGTCAAATTCCATATTTCCATTCCACGTTGACAATATCAGCCTTTATTTCAGCATCAACGCGGATTACACACACTCAGCCCACGCCCTCCTCCCTCCCTCCCTCCCTCCATGTAGTATTCATAATAATAATATATATACTTACAAAATCCTCACCCTCACCCTCCTTGAACAAAAAATATCTTCTCTCAGATCCCTAGTGTGGCCATGGCTCGCAGGCGGAAGCCTTCAATTTCCCTCACTCTCGCAATTTTCCTCGTTTTATGCAGTTTAACATATGGTCGTTTCATCGCTGATCATTCAGATCTAGTCTCCGACGGAGTTCTCAATGATCGGAGATCGTCGCCGTTTATCAAATTGTTTGCGGCGGAATGTGAGCAGAGTTATGGATTCCTGCCTTGTACTACCACTGCGCTTGGTAATGCGTTCTTGATTATTATATATGGTTACCTTATGTTCCTTGCTGCTACCTATCTCTCTACTGGAAGTGAGCTTTTGCTTGAAATCCTCGGTCCTGGACTTATTGGCGGTCTCCTTCTTCCTATACTTGGAGCTCTTCCGGATGCTATGCTCATTCTCGGTAATCATTGTTGTTACCTTTACTGAATTTTCTGTCGAAATTATACTGCAATTAACGACTTTTTCCGTTCAATATCTCTTTTTGGAATTCTTCCCCGCCCCCCAACATTTCGAGTATTTAAGCTGTTTTCGAGTGGCTTTGATTATTTAGAAAGCTGTATACAAATAATTGAGAAGATTGCATTCTTTATTTTGGTTTGGCCAATCTAAAAGGAGTTTGGTGAATTCGTCGTGCAAGGTTTCCGGTAGCTATAATGCAAGAGGACTTGCAGTTGAGCTGATGGTTTATCTGTAATTAGGCAGTGCTTTCCTTGCTTGTTTTCCCTACTTTTATGTTACATCTATTCTTGATCTCCTTAATATTGTAGATTTTTGTAATTCAATAAATGGGTGGTCTCGGTGATGTCAGTATCTGGTAATAGATCCTATAAAAATGTTGAATTTAGCTGATTCATCTGTTCACATTTCCTCTGGATTATTCGTGAGTTATCACCACTTCCTAGTACTATTCAGCCATCTAGAGTAACTAACTTATCTTGCCATGCTATGATTAGGAAAGTCTAACTTTTTTCTTGCTTTAGTTGTTAAGCTGTACATCAAGTATCTCTGTATTACCATTTTGTGATTCCTTTATGTCTATACATGTCGGTTTATGATGTTGCATGTGTTTCTATGTTCATCTACATTTCTAGTATCTGCTAAGCTAAATATGTCGTGCGTAGAAATTGTTAGGTAGGGATCATTTCCAATATCTGATCTATCTTTTGTATTTATCAGTGTCTGGGTTGTCCGGAACCAAAGAAGAAGCTCAAAGTCAGGTATCTGTTGGAATTGGTTTGCTAGCTGGATCAACTGTCATGCTTCTTACGGTTATATGGGGATCTTGTGTCATTGTTGGCAAGTGTGACATAGAGAACTCTGTTGCTACAGACAAAAAAGACACAAAAGGGTTCAGCTTAACTGGTTAGTTCTGTTACATCATTTAACTTGCGAACTATTTTTAGAAAAACTATTTTTAAAACCCCATGGCCCTTTTGAATCTTGCATTCTTCCCTTGAGTCTATTTTGCAAAATGAATGTTTCCCATTAACTATTTGTTGCAAAATAACTATTGTCAGCCTCAAAATCTCAATGGATGTATATGACATGAAACATAATATAACAATTGAATTATAAAACTGATATAAGAAATTCTTCTTATGCCCAGTGAGTTCATCAGTGTGTATATATTGGGAATCTCTGGCTGGAGTGGTGTAAAACTTTGAAAATTGAATAATTGCTCGAATTCGGGGAGAGGAGATTTACCAATTGGTAAATGCTGTCCCCAAATATCTTAAGAGACAAGTTCTGTAATGATTGCTTAGTGAATTTTCTGCTCTTGCTGTGGTTGGAATTTAGCATTCAGCTTTTTATTGCTGGGGCCAAGAGTGATGGTATAAAAATTTAATTGTTTTTGAGATTAATTACTGATTGCAGGCTCTGGTGTGAGTACTGATGTGTGGACATGCTATGCTGCAATTATAATGGCTGTTTCTGTCATCCCATTTATAATTGTCCAATTTCCACAAGTTCTTCACTCGAAGTCAGGAAGGCACTTGGCTGTCTTGATTGCTCTGATTGTCTCTGTTTCACTTATGATTTCCTATTGCCTTTATCAGGTAATTTTCATATGGATGACTGAATTTTGTTTAAACAATAAGTATATATTTACTTTTAAGTTTCTAGTGGATCTTTTGCATGACCTCTTCAATTATTTGGTAGTTGGAATATGATATCTTATAACTCTTATCTATTGCATAACTTAAAAACGTGGCCTCTCTTTGACTGTTGTACCTAAATGGTGTTATGAAGACTACTCTATACAATTATAAGCACATTGATGGAGTTTTCATACAATTATAAGCTCTAGGGGTTTGGTATGTGTACAACTCTATATTATCTAAATTGTGATTGTGCTGAACTAACTCTCTTAAAGTATCTTGTACTCATAATCTGTCGTCTTTCTTATTCCTTATAATGTAGCTATCTTCCATTAATGGCTCCTTTCTAAAATTCTTGAGTTATTTTTCTGCCATCTATAATATAAGCCGTATAGGAGACACCTTATCTTATGGTCTTCCTTATTCGTTTTTTTAATGGATTCCTTATATAATGAACTGGATACAGAAGTTGTTTTATTTCTATATTTATAGATCTTCTGATATTTTTATCTTCTTCTGATATGAACACACACATACACGCCCACTCTCGCACAAATAATTCTAGTCTCCAGATTGAATTTCTGATTTTAATTCTATATCCTTTCAGGTTTTTCAGCCTTGGGTACAGAGGAGGCGCCTTGCTTTCGCAAAGCATAAACATGTAATTTCTGGAATCTTGAAGAATTTGAAAATGCGTGCTTTAGGTAGGCTTTGTGATGATGATGGGAGACCCAATGAAGAGGTGTTAAGAGCGTAAGTTAAATATACTGCTGTTGCGGCTGCCCTGTATGCCTTTTTCATTAATTCTACCATTTGAATTCATTTTGAACAAGTTTTCTTACAAAAAATTATGTGACAGGTTGTTTAATACAATTGATGAGAATAGGGACGGATATCTGTCACATTCTGAACTAAGAGCACTGGTCATTGGGATTCGCTTTGAGGAGATAAATCTGGAAGAGCAGGATGCTTTGTCTAAAGTGATGAAGGATTTTGACACGTCCCTTGATGCTAGAATTAGCTTCGCAGAGTTCCATAATGGTATTGCAAGATGGCTCGAGGAAGCCAGGGGCTCCAGAGCTCCTTCTCGTGAGGCTGGCCCCGGTACAATGAAGTATTTAGACGATTATCATGAGGTATGTTCTGTTTGCAGATTAGTTCTGGGAGCTCTATCTCTATTATGATCGCTATAACTATTATTCATGCAGCAAACAAAGAGAGAACATTATCTCTTGGGTGATCAAAGTGAACAAAGTGACGAGGTTGTTGAGGGCGTCGAGAATCCTAGATCAACCACAATCAAGGCCGTACTACTGTTGTTGCTGGGGGCTGGCATAGCTGCTGCATTTGCTGATCCTTTGGTTGATGCTGTTAATAATTTCTCAAGTGCCACAAGCATTCCTTCTTTCTTCATCTCATTTATAGCTCTTCCACTGGCAACCAACTCAAGTGAGGCAGTGTCAGCAATTATATTTGCTAAGGGAAAGAAGCTAAGATCTGCCTCCCTAACCTTTTCGGAGGTCTGCTCTTCTTCCAAAATATAGCCTTAACATTAAAATCATACTAAATACGGTCCTTAATATTTTCTCTTTTTTCTACGGTTCTGGTGCTGCTGATATTTCTTTTGTTTTCAGTTTATACTATAGCCAGTCATGCTGCATTTGCTATTCTACCCGGATACATCTGACTTTTGTGTCTTATCTTTGCTTTTCTGGTTTTTCCCAGTTATATGGAGCAGTGACCATGAACAACGTGTTATGTCTATCAGTATTTTTGGCCCTTGTTTATGTGCGAGGGTTGATATGGGACTTCTCATCTGAAGTGTTGGTTATATTGATTGTCTGCATCGTGCTGGGAGTCTTAGGCAGCATGCGTACTACCTTCCCTCTCTGGACTTCCCTGATAGCCTTCTTGCTTTATCCATTCTCCCTTGCTCTCGTTTATGTTCTTGACTATGTTTTTGGTTGGACATAGATAGACTCATTTAAGCAGAGTTCTTGTAATTTATTTGAGTACTTACATTATGAGGAACTTTTTGAACTCTTTGACTTCTAGCTTTGCAACAACTTGGAATGATCGTCTTTACAGCTCATTTTTCTTCTTATACGAATCTTTGGTATCGCTAATATTAATGTTTATACTTTGATATTCTATTTTGATTTAGCATACAGATTTTTTGTAGCATAAAGATTTTTTTAGAGTATTTGACGAATGCGTGCGTTACTATATATTAATTAAAGAGGTTAATCACATTAAGGAAGTAATCTGTACAATTTTTTTTCGTATTTGTAGAAGAGTTGTTATAACATATATTTAGGAATATTATGTAGGTTCATTTAAGTTCAGAATTTAGTTAAAAAACAAGCACACTTTCATACCAAGAGACACCCATGCGCCTCTCCCATCTTAAACACTCCCTGCGCCACTAATTTCCTAGTGACAATGTTGATCGGAATTTTAGAGACGGTAGCTATGGTGGCGACGAAATCAGCAAGCGTTTTCTTCCTCTGGTCTCGACTCAAATGATGAAAGGAAGCTCAAAATTGTGGCAATGGCGTCCAACGCCATTGCGTTTCTTTTGGGATGCTTTATAATGGTGGAATTTGGTTTTTTTTGGTTTCCCCCCTCCAATTCGAACTACAATGGCATTTTACAAGACTCTCAATGATGGAGGGGTTTATCTTGGTGCACTCTACTTTGCAGTACCTGTGATTCTCCTCAATGGCTTTTTGGACGTTCCAATATTGATGGCAAAGCTTTCGGTTCTTTACAAGCGCAGAGATTAACGATTTATCCTTGTTGGATATGTACTCTTACTTCGTGGCTTCTAAGTGTCCGTTCCTATTTCCCTTTTACAATCAATTATATGGTTGGAAGTGACATTATTTATTTAGTAGACTTTGATCCTAAAAGAACTAGGTACATCATCAGCCATTAAACAATTCATTAAGCATTCATTTCCACTTTTCTGCTTTTACTTCTTTATCTTTGTTGCCTTGGTAAATAGCACACCGAGTTGGTATCATAAGCTTCATAATTATTAATTATGAATAATAGACACCTTTACTTATTAAAAATAGAATATACAGTTAAAAAAAAAATACGACTGCGTAAAGTAATCCATCTTGCATGTACATTTATAAAGGTGGACACTCCAAATTATAAAAGTAGTCACACCTTATAATATAAACACTCACAGTTATTAAAGTAGACACTCTAAGATATAAAAGTAGACACTCTAAGATATAAAAGTAGACACACTTACTTACATTCCAAGTTATAAAACTAGGCGCTCTAAATTAAATAAGTAGGTACAACTACTTGCAGAGACTGATTTTGCATATTTTATATCATAATCATCATTATTTGTGAAAAAGTGCACCCCTAGTTGTAAAAATGATTATCCATAGTGATAAAAAAGGCACCACTACATGAAGTGACCCATTTTGCACGTTTACAGCATAGACACCCATAGTTCTAAAAGTAGGCACTTACAGTTATAAAAGTAGGCACTCTAAGTTAAAAGTAGATGCTCTAAATTATATAACTAGGCACAACTACTTATAGACACCCATTTTGCATGTTTTATATCATAATCACCATTGTTTATGAAAAATAGGTACTCCTAGTTGTAAAAATGAGTATCCATAGTTATAAAAAAAAAAGACACCACTGCATAAAGTAATCCATTTTGCACGTTTTACAGCATAGACAACCACAATTATAAAACTCGGCGCTCAGAGTTATAAAAATAGACACTCCAAATTATAAAAGTAGGCACAACACCTACTTATAGACACCTATTTGTATGTTTTATATCATAATAACCCTTGTTTATAAAAATAATCCCTCCTAGTCGTAAAAATAAATATCCATAGTTATAAGAAAAGACACTACTACATAAAGTAACCCATTTTGCATATTTTAAAGCATAAACACCTACAGTTATAAAAGTAGGCATTCATAGTTATAAAAGTAGGCACTCCAAGTTATAAAAATAGACACACCTACTTACAGTAACTCATTTTATATGTTTAATATCATAATCATCCTTGTTTATGAAAAATAGGTACTCCGAAATCTAAAAATGAGCATCCATAGTTATAAGAAAAAAAAAAGGCATCACTGCAATAAAGTAACCCATCATTCATGTTTTAAAGTTAGGTACCCGCAATTATAAAAGTAGGCACTCACAGTTATGAAAGTAGACACTCCAAGTTAAGAAAGTAGGCACACCTGCTTAGAGTCACCCATTTTGCATGTTATATAGAACATGCGCTCTAGTTATAAAAATAACACTCCTAGTTATAAAACTAATCACCCAACTCATCTTGAAATATTATATAGAATAGGCATCCTTAGTTGTCAATATAGGTAGTCCTAGTTATATAAATAGGCACTCTTAGTTATAAAAATAGGCACCTCACTCATCTTGAATGTTATAGAGAATAGACCACCTCTACATATAAAAATAGGTACCCCAAGTTATAAAAATAGGCACTCTTAGTTATAAAAATAAGCACCCCACTCATATTGAAATGTTATATAGAATAGACACCCTTAGTTATAAAAACTAGGCACACCTCCTTAGAGTCACCCATTTTACATGTTTTATATTATAATTACTCTTGGTTATGAAAAATAGGTACATCTAGTTGTAAAAATGAGCATATATACAGTTATAAAAAAAAGCACCACTGTATAAAGTAACTCATCATGCACATTATATATCATAGGCACCCACAGTTATAAAAATAACATCCACAGTTATAAAAGTGAGTACTACAAGTTATAGAAGTAGGTACGTCTACTTAGAGTCACGTGTTTTTCATAGTTATAAAAATAACATTCACAGTTATAAAAGTGAGTACTACAAGTTATAGAAGTAGGTACGTCTACTTAGAGTCACGTGTTTTTCATATTTTATATCATAATCACCATTGATTATAAAAAATAGGCAACCTTTAAATTTATAAAAAATTTTTTTAACTATTTGAACATCTTAAAATTATAATAATTCCTAATAAAAATTAAAAAGAAAAATTGTAAAGGAAGATTTACTTTTTTTTTTTTTGAAACCATTCACCATTTCACTAATAAAGATAAAGTCTTCTGTTACAACTGAATTGGTACAAAATGAGGAGGTATACTTGAATTCAAATCTGGAAGTTCGACATAGTCAAATTGAATTTAAAATAGAGTAAAACTCTGTTAGCTAATGAGACTTATGCTTTCAAACTGTAAGAATTACTAGGTTTGAAGAGGATTTGGAAGTGGCTCATTAGAGAGAGAGAGAGAGAGAGAGAGAGAGAGAGAGAGAGAGAGAGAGAGAGAGAGAGAGAGAGAGAGAGAGAGAGAGAGAGAGAGAGAGAGAGAGAGAGAGAGAGAGAGAGAGAGAGAGGCTCCTCCCTCCCCCCTTGACTCATTTTTAAACGTTCCCGTTCAATTTGAATTTGAACATGCAAAACATTAAATTTTGACATGTAGGGGAAAAAAGAAAAAAGATATGACAATGGATTCTTCTTCTAAATTCACCCAATTTTGATTATGTATTTTTCTTTTTTTTAAGTCTAGTGAAAAACTTTAGAGAAGGTGGATAAAGTTTTTTGCTAATTTGAAAATTTTTTGAACAATTTTAATATAAACCTTCAATTTTGTTGAAAAAGAATTTAATAATCCTTTTTAATAAAATGTTTAGCCAAACAAAATCTCTTTTATAAATAAGTATTAAACTTTAAATATGAAAGTAAAAGGCAAACCACAATGGAAAGAGACAAAGAATTTAGAGTGGTTCACTCTCTCAATAGAAGTACATCCACTACCATGAGACTCAATTCAAGGATTTCACAAATCCACTAATTTCAAGTTTTTACACAACACATAATGAGGATCATCTTCGAGGGTTTTGCACTCAAACCTCAATGTTTACACAACATACCAACACAATAATTATCAATAGATCAGCCAAAGGGTTTTTCACAAACCTTTGATCACAAGATAAAATAGAAGAGTAAGGATGGAACAATGTTACCAAATGAGATTGAGAAGAGAAAAATACAACTCAATTTATGTTTCTATAAGCTTCTCTTTTCTCCTTCTTTGAAAGATGATAAAAAATTTAGCTCCAAGGAGATTTTCTTTTTGTAATTTTAGGATAAAGAAGATTAGAAAAGTATTCTTTAAAACTTTTTAAATGTTCTTTAAATGATCTCTAACAACTTAGCATTTATGTCTGATCACAATCTCAATTTATATGTGAAGGTAAAACTAGCCGTTATTGCCAGAGCAACAGTCATTTTTTAACAGTAAAAATGAAAACCGTACGATCGGTTTTAAAAAACAGACGTCTGATTTTCTTATAAACAAAAAATCAAATGACCCTTTTTAAAATAGGATGATCGAATTTTAAATTACTTAAGAAAATTGGATGACCCTTTTTAAAAGCGGACGATCGAATTTTTAATACCTCTAAAAATTGGACAATCGATTTTAAAATAAAACGACCGATTTTTTTCATTCTCTTGAAAAAATTAGATGACCAATTTTGAAGTCGGATGACTCTTTTTTGAATATAGTAGAAAAATTTTAACAACCGGTTTTCCTTTCAAAACATGTGGACTTTCGTTCACATTTCAAAACATGTATTCTTGATACACTTTAAAATAAGTAATCCATTTAAAAATATCAAAAACTTTATCAAGAATACTTACTTTTTGAAGTATAGCTTGTAAAAACTATTTCTTCCAAGGATACCATACTTGATCAAAAATCAAAGAGAAGAGTTAGGGAGTTTTACAAAGTTATCTTAAGGACACCCCTAACTAATCTTCTTGTTTTCAAGGTGTTCAACCTGATCACTTCATCTTCATTGACTCTTGTTGTTTTAAGTGATCTTTTGCTTCTTTGTAGATTATTCTTGATACTTCTCTTGTGCATCTTTTGTTCTTCTATATAAAACTATTTTTACTCATCACAAAGCACAAGTTAATCATAACCAAAACATTATAAATATGCCCTTAGGGTTTACATCTAGATTTCATTGCATGTGATAATTAACAGATTACATTAGTGGAGTACAATTTTAGGGCACATGTGCAAACAAAGAGGTCATTAACTAGACAACTAATAACGTTCATTGAAGCTAAATTATATACTTCAGTTCGACTATATTAAAAGATTAACACCAAACCATCACTTTATAAAAAAAAGGCATGTGACTCTGATAGGGACACGTAGATAATAATATGAGAACGCAAGCCTGTAACACGTTATTCTATAAACATTTTAAGTTTGTCTAACGATTGAAATATTTATGGAGGTTAAAATTTATTTTAAATTATAAATATAAATTTTAAGAATGTCTTTTTATGTTACATTTATTGATAAGATTGGAGCTTCTTTATTTTCTTTTCGTTAACCGAATTATGACTGAGAACAAAAAGAAAGAATTCTTTTATAAATATATATCAAAAAATTTTCTTGGTCATTATCCCCTCAGTAGCTTTGCCACTCTTTCTTTTCTTACTGTGCCACCTAGACTACATAATGGTATACACGTAGCTTTTTCTCTTCTTGAATTCCATGCATTTTGACAATTATAACCAATTATTCTTTTTTGCTTCTTTCTCCCTAAACCATCACTACTGCGTCATATTTCCTTTTCTTCACCGGGCCTATATATATATATATATATATATATATATGTATATTTATATCTATAAGTGATCCTTGGAAATTCAGTCTACTATTTTCATTTTTGCCTTCCGGGATAGCTGAACTCATATTTAGGCGTGAATTTTTGTTCTTGGGGTATAATGGTTAGGGTCTTAATTGGTTTAAGATTTATATTTCATTAATTTCAAGAAGCATTGAGATAAGTTACTGTTTCAGAGAGCGAGAGATTTGTTTAATAAATTTGATTTGTGAGTCTCGACATAAGATATTTTGGAAAATAAAATCAGGATCAATATATCTTATTTTTTAGAAGATAGTTATATTTTTATTTAAAGGTTAACAATAGTGAAGATTTAATTATTTATTAAGTATTTTTATTATTTTATTTGTAGGAGTTCATAGTTCGTAAGTGAACAATTCGGTTTACAAGTGAGTCCACCAACTCAACCTAATTATTTTAGTGGTATTAATAATGTTTTCTTAAATACTTATATATGATACAAGTCTTCTAAATATTTGGTCTTACTATTTTTTGGAAATAAATTAATGTTTTAATTTCATAAGTTCCTTAAAACCAGATAAGCTTTCTCTAATGTTTTCTACCTGTGCATTAGAAATTCATAGGAGCGATATTCTGTGCAGCTGTTTTCTGCTAAAAAGATTTACTATCTCTTGCAGGTTCCTTGAAAATATATATGTTTTGAAAGTTATCTATTATATGTAAATGGTAAGATTTGAGATACATATGCACTTCATGCATATACGTGGCATATTGTAAAACGTGCATCAGCATGCTTTAGACTGGCGGACGGGTGATTTTGTTATACTGAATTATTGGTTATGCATCAGAAATGTATGAATGACCATTTAAACGGTCTTTTGATTATAAAATACGGATATATACAGAACTTGTTTAGATAGACAATTATGGGCCTCCGAATTTGGAAATATAAATGAAAGCCCTTTCCGACCAGATTTGATATGAACATGATTTTGTTGTTGAAAGCGTCCAAAGAATCACTGTGTGTCGCTAATCTCCCGTACTAGGGTCTCTTTCGATGGCGTGGATGGTCTAGACTTTTGATGTGAATCCACTAGATATGGGTCGTAGCGTCATTGAGGGTTCTACCCAACCGTGTTGAGTTTTTTTTTTTACATCGAAAGGTGTGGTGGGCCAACTAATGGAGAGTTAGGAGGAGCTCGAAACTAGTGTGGTCACCAGGTATGGACTGGTAGGTGCCTCAGTTTTGGCGTAATCTGGTTCTGTTTAGGAGTGCGGTATTTGTGAAATCAAACGGTTTTATAGGTAGTGCCTGGGTCGGTATTGACTACGGGATGCAGAAACTTGGTTCTGATTATCCCGTTATGGGTTCTGGATATACGATCGTCGAGCCCGACTTCTTGTATGATTTGAAACTCGATTTTGGAGGTTGTACTGATGTGCCTTGATTCGCTCAAACTTCTTTGTTGCGCTTTGATGTGTACGTTTTAAAAACAACGGAATGACTACTAAACTAAGCAACAGGAAAGCGGACCTATCACTGTAGTAAACAAGCTATACCCGAGTGTTGAATCTCGAGGAACAGTAAATGCTTTAGTACTAATTGCATCTTTAATGTTCAGTCTAAGAAAAGTTGGTTTTAAAGAATTAAACTAAAAACTAAAAAATGATTTAACAACTAAAGAAAGCAAGCAATAAAATTAAGGTTTAAAAACAAGAGTTTGGTCATCACTACTAATCGGACAATCCCTATCTCTAGGCAAAAGCAACCCTACTCACTAACCCTTAGAGGGAAATCTCTTTTCTCCCTAACAAATTATGGGTGCAGTAAATTTTGGTGATTTAAAGGACCTAAAAGTGAAAAATCGTATCCGTAGTCAATTGCTCCAATTTACCCCTAGTTGGTTGCCCTATGAGGCTCTCCATTTTACCATTCCAAGTATTCTTGCGATAAATCTAATCTCGCAACAATTAAATTGCAAACAAGCACAATTAGAGAACAACTTAAATGAAAACAAACGTCGAAATCAATAAATCAAACCAAAATCATTGTAAACAAGAACTAGGCTTCAACCCTCATCCAAACATAAAGATTACTCACTATTCATTGTCATAAAACTGAAATTAAACATTAAATTCAAGAAAAAATTAAAGAAAAAATCTTAGGAGGAAAATTGAAGCTGCAATCGTAATCCCGAACATCTCCCGAGCACGCCTCTCGAGTCCCCCAATTGAAGCTTGAAATCTTGATATTGGATCTTCAAATCGTGATCTCCAAGAACTAATTTTTACTGAAAATCTAATGATTACCTAACCAATTGAAGAATTTACTGACCTAAATCTACCCCTAATTGCCTACTAACTACTCCTAACTGCTGCTCTCTTTCCCTAATAGCAGAATAACCTATTAATAGGGAAAGATTACATCAAATTAGAGTTAAAATATGATTAAAACTGCCCAGCCGGGACCTACTGTTCGTGGTAGGGTTCTGCCCAAAACTTTCATTTTTGTCGTCGAGACCTACCGTCAGAGATAGGAGTAGCCTACTGTCGTCGGTAGGTTTCTGTCCAAGAATTTCTTGTGGCTCCGGGACCTACCGTCGGTGGTAGGTTGGCCTACCTCTGGCGGTAGGTCAGCCTCGTTGACCCAGTCGGCTCTGTTTTGTTCGTTTTCGCTCCGTTTTCATCTGTTTTCATTTTCTTTCATTGTTTTCTCTTTTTAAAAGAACCTAAGACAAAAATAAAGGGTTTTATTCCAAAATATACATTTTTAAATATTAAAAACACCGTAAAACAATGGAAATAACATATATAAATGTAGACAATTTAGAACATATCAAATACGCTAACATTTATCTGTTGCTTTCCCTCAAGCAACATAAACTAAACAGAAAAATGAAAGGAGTTTAAAACTTTTAATAAGGAAAGACAATACAATGAAGACGGAAAAACCCAACTTAAAACAATTAAGATCATAGAATGACCATAAACAATGGTAGCATAGATAACCACAAAAACAAAACAAAATCAAAACAAAAACAATGAACAAAAACTAAGTAAAACTAAGGATAAGACCACTTCAGTAGAATACTTCACTACCCAACTCCAAAGGCCAATCAAAAATAGATAAACGACAAGAACCACTAAGTCCACCACAAGTCACTAACACTCGTTACAGATCAAAGGTATGTCTTTGTGTTTTGCTCATGCCATTTTTCACAGAAGAAAAGGAATGTCAAGTAATTAACAAAATGAAATACTTTAAAGAACAATGTAAAACAAACTTATATTTTTCTATCACTTATCCCCTCTAAGTCCTATTCTAGGTCGTTGCCGAATTAAGTAGGACTTTTTGGCTTGTAATGTTAGGCTTGGGACATATAAAGGGTAAGAAACGAAGGTAAAAGGAGAACAAAACCAATTAAGATAGAACTAACACAATCGAAAGAATAGATAACAACATTAAAGAGTAACTTTCTAACCATCTTTTTCACTCTTGTCACTCACCCTTGTACATCCTACTTCGTTCTTTTGATGCACACCCACCTAACAACATTTTTCTCAAGATTTACATAAAAAACCAAGTACGAGAGAGAGATATATTTGACAATTTTTTTGATATTTTACTTTAATGATAACATAAACACTCATATTTTTTTCTTCATTTTCTACAAATTTTTTCATTTTTTTCTCTTTTTTCACATTTCTTTTCTTTCAAGCATCAATTTCTTTTTTCTCTTTTATCAACAACCACAAGCACCGAACAACTGAAATACCCAAGATACCCTTTTCGTAACATAATTTCTTTCTTCACTCCTCTACCCCCACACTTATCCATTTTCCTCACTCAAAACGGCTAAAAAGATATACTAACTATTAGCTCCACAAATTGAGGGTTATTTATATTGTGAGGTTAAAAGAACATAGAAAAGAAAGGATTAAAACCCTTGGCATGAAGGCACAAAAAGGGAACTAGGGATTGATTTCCTATAGAATATGGTAAGAAAGGCACAAACAGTACAAAGAAGGCCTAAGACCATAATTTCCGGGACCACCCTAGACTAGAATTCTTTTGCTTCTAAGGACAGAAAAACATAAACAAGCAGGAAAAGACTCGAAAAATGATTCTCATTATGCTAATTTCCTAAGATTCCTAGGCTTCTATTACTAATCGACATTTACAAGTGCATGAAAACCATTGACCGTGTAACAAAATTAGTGATCGTGGTTTTCAAAATGATCAAGTCATCTGCCTTTTTAAAAAACCGAAAGAGGCTTGCAGTTATGTACTCTACTAAAGTGGCAAAGCGAAAATATTTTGGATTTTTCTAAGTATTAGAAAAGAAAAGGAAACAAAAGTTTTTGAATTTTTTAAATTTTTTGATTTTTTGGATTTTTCAAATAAGAGACTAAAAGTTAAAAATAAGAAAAAGAAAGAAAGAAAAGAATGAAAAGATATAAATACTCCTCACTCTCAAAATCATATTATCCTTAGTGTGGGGGTCAGACTAATAGAAAAACCAAATAAAAAAAAATACATGAGAAGCAATCACACAGATGTAAAGCAGTAAGAAAATCGGGAAGCCATTCCTACACAAAAAGAAAAACAAGAAAAAGAAACAAATAAATTCAAAACTAACTGAAACATGAAAACATGAAATAAAGCAAGAGAACATAAATGGAAAAGAAAACAATAGAATAAAAAGAAAATAAAGAAAAACTCCCTATTGCATACCATAGTCTGTGCCGCCACCTCCGCTGCTACCTTGATTGGACATGAATCTGCTGCACAGGCAGGCTAGCATCACCTCCTAGCGATCAATAGATGCCATTTAATGTACCACTTGTCCGCATATTGGCGAGTCGACTCCACTATCTCTGCTAGCTGGGCCCTGTGGATATCTTAAGAGATATGGAGCTACTCAAAAGCAGTTCGCATCTCCGTTTGAAATGCATCCATCAGGAATGTGGGAGGTGCATCATTTTCTAAGAGGTCATAGGACTCATCTCCTGGCTCTCCTCATCATCAGGCTATAAGGAGGACACCCCAATGCCGGTTTGAGTGGTTTTCTTCATTGATCGAAAACCGGCATAGTTGTGTTCCCGCAGCCTATCTTCCTTGGCTGGAGGTACCCACACTTTCTTCTTCTCATCCCAAGAGTAGCTGCAGTTGTTAAATGTGGTGAACTTAATTACCTGTAGTGGTCTTGTTGAGGATCGTCGTTCTCCTGCAAAATTGACATTAAAAGCAGCAAATATTATAGATAAAAGGATAGGGTAACGATACGCACGTGTCTTAGTATTATGACACCCAGTGTTACGCATCTATGTACGATCAAGGAAGCGTGAGAGAAGGGGGAGCGGTTGTGAAGCTTATCAAGCATATAGAGGTCAATAATACGAACATCACTCAGCCCGTCTCCTTTTTGAACAAGAGTGTGCCCAGAGAAATAAGCAAGGGCATGAAGAAGAAGAATGGGAAAATCACCACAATAGAGGATATGACAACGATCCATCGGATGCAGCTGGATATCAAAACAAGTATAAGCCGCGTCGTAACTCCAGCCCGGGTCCTCGTCTATAGTCTGTTTGTTCGAGTTCACAATGATTGAATTCCCTTCGTTTGGAATCCTAAGAATGGATGTGAGACGTTCTCTAGTCAAGAATATTCTAACCCCTTTGACAGTAGAAATAATGGTTTCAAGATCTTTGTCCATTTTGTGAAGCATATTTGCACAGAATTCACGAACAAGGTCAAGGTAGAAGTTGCTAGAAAGATGAAGAAAAGGGACCAACCCAACCCCCCAAAAAGACGTTCTAAATCAAAATGTTCGATGCCCGACTCATCGAACTTCTCAATAATGATCTAAAGTGACTCCTTGTTGGTGTATTAGGGATCGTGGGTCGGGCGAGGTCTCCTCAATACAACCTTCTTTGATTTTGAAGATGTGGCAACAGATTTCTTCCAAGCCATGAAAAGAGTTGAAGCAAAAGAAGGAAAAACAAAAGGAGGATGAAAAGGGAAGAACACAACAACAACACAAACTACAGAACACAGAAATAAGCTTAGAACACAAAAGGCATACAAAAAGAATTAAAACAATTAATCATAGCCCGTATATGCTAAAGTGTCCTAATGTCGCCCGTGTGTGATGAATTGTTGCAAGAATAAGAGAAAGTCCATAAAAATCAAATATCATAAAAGAGCAAACTCAAACAAAAATGAGGTAAGAAGGTAAAGAAATAGCCTGTGTTTGTTTGAAGGAACAAACAATTGCCACGAGTAACGCGAGTTTTTTGCCCCGAATAGCCACCAGAGTCGCCACAAAAATACCACAATATAAAGTTAGTAAAACAAAAAATGAATACAAAGAGAAGAGAAAATAAAAGAACAAAGAAAAAAAAGAAATAATAGGGGAAGGGTTTGGGGTAAAGAAAATCTGAGGAAAAAAACAAGAAAAATGTGGAGTCTTGTCAGAAAATGTGGAAGAAAAGAGGGTGGTGGTGCGGAATTTTGTTGTGGTGGAATGAAAGGGAAGAAAAAAATGGAAGAAATAGAATAGATAGAAGAAGAAGAAGAAGAAGAAGAAGAAGAAGAAGAAGAAGAAGAAGAGGAAGGTGAATGTCATCAAAATGGTTGAAGAGGAGAGAGAGTGAGAAGGAGGTGAGGAATCAAGTGGTAGAGAGAATAGGAAGAGGGGAAAATTTTTAGGGGTTTTGGCAGAGAAAGAGGGGGAAAAGTGCAGAATATTTGAAATTATGGCTGAAATTGAGTTCAATCGGATCGACCCGACCCGTTTTTCTTGGTAAAATCTGACTCGTAGCCTGCCTTGGACCCTACCACACACAGTTGGTCGGGGCCTACCGTCTGCGGTAGGCTTCTACCTATGCTGTCTGAGGATCGTCAATAGACCTACCATCCACAGTAGGTCTCTGCCGAGAAGAGCTTCTTGTTGCTTTCACCCTACCGTCCACGGTAGGGTTTTTCTTGGACTTTGATTTTTCTTCTTTTCAGCAAATTTGGACCTTGTTCAAGCCTTCTATCCTTATGGCATCAATGGAACTTAATATAGGCCTTAATGAAATTGTTCATTCTCTTAAAAAATGACCTTGCAACACAAAAATACAAAACGAATAAAAATGATTGAGGACATAATAGGATGCAATGCTACAGTTATATAAAACAATGTGCAGAAAAGAGCTATTCTTAATCGTTATGCAGAATGGGAGACTTCTTTTAAAGGTTTCCCGCGTCCTCTCTAAAGTACGGCGTAAAGTAATGTCCGTTTTTGACCTCCTTGTAATGGAAGTGAAAGAATTTGAAACCCAAAACGAGAAGAGAATTCAAAAAATGAAGATCAAGCTCAAGAAAGATATTACAAATTACAAATAATTGTAACTTTTTAAAGGAAAACAAAAGGTTAACAAGGGCTAAGTTTTAAGAAAAACTCATTCGCGATTTTCCATAGCATAAGAATTGTTTTCTTTCAACGCTCTCATGACTGCCTTCGAATTTCATGAGATGTCTTCTTTCCTTGTCATTCCCCTTGGTTAGCTTCCATAATTCCTGCATACATAAAGAATTCTTAACAAGAAAAGAGTTAGTTTCGTTAGTGAATAGGTTTAACCCCCCATTCTTTTCGATATCATCTATCTCTGTTTCTTGTCGCTCTTCTGTATGACTCATTTGAACTTCCAGGAGGCTCTCTATTTCCTATTTTTTTTGCTCATCTTTCTGAAACTCGCCCTTATTTTCTGTTGAGCACTCCTCTTCCTCGGGAAAAGTGGACTCCTCCGGTGTTTAAGCAGTTTTTTCTTCTTCGTCCATCACCATGGAAGATGTCATCACTAGATCGTGTACACTCTGCAAGATAACCCCCTTTGCCTGCTCCTTTGGAATCTGCTTCATATTACTTGGTAAATTACCAAGCGATCTTTTAGCGATCATCTTTGCCAATAGCTTAATTTGACTCTCCATGTTGTGGATGAAAGCAGTTTAGCTTCTTTGGACTGCTTCTATGCTCTTCCCCCTAGCATCAGCCGAATTGATAGATTTTGCAACAAGATCTTCTACATTAGGTTGAGGGGGTGATGGATGTACCTGTGGAGTATAATTTTATGGCGACTATTGTGTATAACCTCCACAAGGAATGTTCGGCTGATTATTCCAACCCCAACTGTACTGGTCAGGATACTCGCTGTACCCCTGCCAGTTCCCTTGGAACATGGCCTACTGATAATTCGTATATTGAGGTTGAAAGTCCATGTTCTCTAATTTTTATTCTAGTACTGCTGCCAGTTGGGCTTATATGGCATCATTGGTATCGATATCTTATTTTCCAAAACCTGAAATAATACTTGGATAAGCAATCAATCACAGGTTCTAAAAGTAATAAGCTAAATTTCCAATATTCATACCACTAATACCCACCGAACAGAAAAAAACAAAATCAAAAACAAAAATGACTAAATCACTAAATAAACGACTTTCCTTAAGTTGCCATTCCCCGGAAACGGCGACAAAATCTTGATGTGTACGTTTTAAAAACAAGGGAATGACTACTAAGCTAAACAATAGGTAAGTGGACCTATCATTGTATTAAACAAGTTATACCCGAGTGTAAATCTCGCGGAACGGTAAAGGCTTAAGTACTAATTGCGTCTCTAATGTTTAATCTAAGAAAAATTGGTTTTAAAGAATTAAACTAAAAACTAAAAAATGATTTAACAATTAAAGAAAGCAAGCAATAAAATTAAGGTTTAAAAACTTGTAAAAACAAGAGTTTGGATGGTGGAATCCCCTTAATTCTTGTTACTAATTCAATTGAAAAACTGTAAAGAAAATAATGTTAAATTAATTAAGTTGGGTCATCACTACTAGTCAGGCAATATTTATCTCTAGGCGAAAGCCACCCTATTCACTAACCCTTAGAGGAAAATCTCTTTTCTCCCTAGAAAATTATAAATGCAGTAAATTTAGGTGATTTAAAGGACCAAAAAGTGCAAAATCGTATTTCTAGTCAATTGCCCCAATTGATTGACCTAGGACACTTCCTTTTTTAATTCCAAGCATTCTTGCGATAAATATAATCTCGCGACAATTAAATTGCAAACAAGTACAATTGAAGAACAACTTAATTAAAAACAAACGTTGAAATCAATAAATCAAACTAAAATCATTGTAAACATGTACAAGGGTTCAACCCTCATCCAAACATAAAGAACTACTCACTATTTAGTGTCATAAATATGTAATTAAACATTAAATTCAAGAACAAAGTAAAGAAAAGAAAGCTTAGGAGGAAATTGAAGCAGAGATCGTAGTCCCGAACGTCTCCCGAGCTCGTTTCTCGAGTCGCCCAATTGAAGCTCAAAATCTTGATATTAGATCTTCAAATCTTGATACCCAAGAACTAATTTACTAAAAATCTAATGATTACCTAACTTTTGAATGTAAAAATTTACGAATTTTCTAGCCTAAATCTATCCCTAATTGCCTATTAACTACTCCTAACTACTGCTCTCTTTCACTAATAGCAAAATAACTTATTAATATGAAAAAATTTCATCAAATTAGAGTTAAAATAGGACTAAAATTGCCCCAGTTGGGAACTACCACCCACGGTAGGTCGGGCCCTACCGTCCGTGGTAGGATTCTGCCTGAAACTTCTATTTTTATCGTCGGGACCTACTGTGGACAATAGGGATAGCCTACTGTCGCCGGTAGGTTTATGTCCAAGAATTCCTTGTAGCTCTGGGACCTACCGTCGGCGGTAGGTTGGCCTACCTCTGTCAGTAGGTTAGCATCGCTGACGCCGTCGGCTCCATTTTTGTCGTTTTTGCTCTGTTTTTGTTTTCTTTCATCATCTTCTCTTTTTAAAAATACCTAAGAAAAGGATAAAGGGTATTAGTCCAAAATATGCATTTTTACATATTAAAAACACCGTAAAATGATAGAAATAACATATATAAATGTAGGCAAATCAAAACATATCATGCTCTAAAGGTCCATAGGTTTTTATGCATTTGTTCTTCTAAAATTTTCACAAAAATGAATATCTTACTTTGCATGAACCCCTTGCATGTTGTATTACTATTTTGAAGAATGCAAATTTTTACACACCCGCGTGGACTCATTGAGCTTTCTAGCTCATGCTATTTGTATGACATGTTTTCTCAGATGATTTGGACCATAAGGTGGAACCGTAAGCTTTTGGAAGCTTGACTTGCACATTTTGTGGGACTTCTACACTATGCGTAGGTTTGACTTGTGAAGGAGTTTCTGTAGTGACTTAGTACTGTTTAAGAACAGTTTCAATTGCAAAATCTTGTGGGTGATCTAGTTTTTGGAGATTTTGTATCTTAAGCTAAAGATATACTTATGTATATATAAGTTTTCGGTGCTTCATATGTATTAAGTTTCCAAACACGTACTGTCAATTAGTATGCCTTAGTTTCGAGAGCTATGCTGGTACCTTACTCAGCCACATTTGACACAGTGGAGGAGTTAGGGTATGACATTTGGTATCAGAGCCCTAGGTTCGATACTATATTTGAATAAGTACTAAATGAGTTATGTAAGCCACCTACTTAGTTTTTTGATTTCATTTACTGAGTTCAACCTAATAGGGATGAATATCATAGGGCTATAATAACTTATACTTGAGGTTGAGTTGCTTAGGATAAGAAGTGGTTATGCTGCCCGAGATAGAAAGATAGACGATTAGATCTTAACGCAAGATTTGTTAATGATATAGTTCATGAATTTGTGTGTGCCTCAGCTAAGGAGTTTGTCAAGGGCAATAGCGTTTTCAGATTGGAAGGTAGACCAGGGTGTAGCTCATAGAGCTTAGGACCATGTTCTTGAGTTTGAAAAGGTTGTTATGTGCTATACGTTAGCTATTAGTTTCACATAGGTAGTTACTATTGCTTTGTTACGTTTTGTAGAGACTTTATGCTACCTAATGGAAACTATTTTGACATGTATATATCTATAACTTTGTTCGTTCCATAATTTCTTATCCATTTAGAATGGTTTTTAAACACAATCTCCGGATCATGCACATGAGGTAATGACTGAAAATATCTAAAATATACTGCATGAACAAGTAGGAGAGGAGACCCCAGTCCAAATCTAGCTAATAGTGGAATACTCAAGAAATTTATGGCTAGGATGACAGAGTTTTTCGAGACATCCTTGGGACTTGAAGGACTGAATGAGTGCCTGCAACTCGGGCTGATGAAGCGTTAGAACAATTTCTAAAGTTTCGACCTCTGAAATTCTACGGAGAGGTCAACCAAAAGGTTAAAGTGGAATTATTTCTCGAGCAGCTGAATGATATCTATAATACCTTTAGGTATGATGATGCTATAAACGTAACATTTGCAGCTTTTAGGCTCAAGGAAGCAGCCAAAGACTGGTAGCTCAGAGCTTCTGAAGCTCGTGCATTAAGGATTCACCATGGACTTGGAATGACTTTCAAGAGGAGTCCAAAAGGGAATACATTCCCCATTTGATGCGAGAACAATGGAAGGATGAGCTTCAGAAATTAAAGCAGGGTAATTTGACAGTTACTTAGTATAATGCCAAATTCAACAGGGTCGGCTAAGTACTATCTAAGGCTAAACGATACAGAAAAAAACAAGACAGGACAGTTTGTAAAGGGTCTAAGAGTTGAGTTGCAATGTGCTTTGGCATCCTTGCCACTAATGGGATTTGCAGCTGCAGTAGAAGCAGCCACACAGATAGAGATGGCAGATAAGGCTATACAAAGGAAAATGGCTGCTAGTCCAGCTAACCAATCCTTTAAACGTCTTAGCAAAGAACCATGGAAGCCCAGAGATACCAAGAGGCCTCAAAATGAACTAAACATGGGAAGTGGTAGCCATTTAAATCCTATGTCTGGAGGAATTCACGAAGTATATACCTATTTTGGACATAGTGGAATGGTACAGAGACGTGTTTTCGAAAGCTTGGACTATGTTACTAGTGCGGAAAGCCAGGACATCATAAAGACCAATGCTGGCTGCTGCCATAGACTCTTGCAGAAACGTCCAAGAAAGCTGGATAACTCCCGGCTACGAGAAGAGTTCTGGACCAAAAGAACAACAAGCCACAAGTGCACGCAAAAGTATATGAACTGGACGGACATTCTATCGATATTAAGGCGAATGTAGTGGAAGGTACGATTCGAATCTTTTCCCAACTAGCTAAAAGTACTTGTGGATCCTGGATCATCACATTCCTTCGTGAGCATGCATTTCACAAAACATATTCCTATACCCTCTTCTTTCATGAATTATTAATTGGTGGTTAGTACACCGATAAGTGGTAGTGAAGTAACTGAGGTCATATACACAAAGTGTGACATTTTTGTTTGGAATGAGGTATTACATGTGGACCGAATTGCTTTACCATTTGAGGGATATGATGTGATATTAGGTATAGATTGGTAATCTAAACATTACACTCAGATAGATTGTCGATGGAAGTTGATTAAGTTTAGCTGGCCCAATTCGCCAATCCTTAAGTTTCATGAGAGTAAGTCAAAGGTTGAGAATCCTTTAAGATTGGGGATTAAGGCTTCTTACGGAAAGGATGTCAAGGTTACATGGCATGTCTGCTTAATACGCCTCTAGAGAAGTTCGAGTTAGAATCAGTACCAGTTGTAAGAGAATTTATGGTCTTCCAGAGGAATTAACAACCTTACCCCCGAACGAGAAGTGGAATTCGGTATAGACTTGATACTAGGCGATGAATCCATATCTCGAACACCATATCGAATGTCACATGAAGAATTGAAAGAGTTGAATGAACAAACTGTAAGGTCTGCTACAACAAAGGTATGTTCGTCTAAGTACATCCTCTTGGGTTGTACCAATTCTATTTGTCAAGAAGAAATATGGGACTCTTAGGGTGTGTATAGATTACAGAGAATTGAATAGTGAGACAATTAAGAACAAATACCACTTCCACTTATTGATAAGTTATTTTTATCAACTCGAAGCGCAGGATGCTGTTCTAAATTAGATTTGAGGCAAGGATACTATCAAGTGAGGATCCAGGAGAAAGATGTTTCGGTGACTACTTTTAACACACAATATGGGCATTACGAGTTTGTAATTATACCGTTAGGTTTGACTAATGCCCCTATGACTTTCATGGATTTGATGTATAGAGTTTTTTCTCCTTACTTAGATAAGTTTGTTGTAATCTTCATTAACGATATTTTTGTGTTTTCACCTGTCCTTAAGACACATGAAAACCATCTTAGAAAAGTATTACAGACCCTGCCAAAACATAAGTTATATTCTAAATTCAGTAAATGTGAATTTTGGATAGAGCAAGTAACTTTGTTAGGGCATGTGATTATCGAAAAGGGATATGAGTGGATCCATCAAAGTGGAGGCAATAGTTTATTAGAAACAACTCGAAAAACCAACAGAAGTACTTATCTTCTTGGGTATGACTGGATGTTATCAGAGATTTATCAAGGATTTTCTAGAATTGCTAGGCCTCTAACACAATTGACCCGAAAAATGACTTAATTCAAATGGACTTATAAGTGTGAGCAAAGTTTTTAAGAACTTACCTCCGCACCAGTTTTGGCATTACCTGATCTAAGTAAGGGATATTCCTTGTATACAGATGCATCAATAGAAGGTCTAAGAGTAGTATTAATGCAGGATGGAAAAGTCGTAGCCTACATTTCAAGGAAAATGAAGGATCACAAGAAAAACTATCCAACACATGATTTGGAGCTAGGGCATATGGTGTTTGCATTAAAGAAGTGGAGACATTATTTGTATGGGGCGAAATATGAGATTATTACTAATCAGAAAAGTTTGAAATATTTGTTTTCACAAAAATGCTTGAATATGAGACAACGTCAATGGATGGAACTACTAGAAGAATATATATACCCAATCAACTACCATCCAGGAAAAGCTAATAGTCATCGTAGACGCTTTGAGTAGAAAGGTGAAGATATAAAGTCTTACCTAAGCATTTACATTGCAGTAGGATATTGAAAATGCCCAGAAGAACGATGTGGGATTCCAGGAATTTAAGAAATAGGTAGAAGCTAGAAAGTTTCTTAGCTGTGTTTGTGTAGGTGTCAATCCCATCAGATTTCTGAGCGATGGGAATTAATCAAAGCCTTTACTTTTAGGATCACTTGTGTGAACCTGATGAAGTAGAACTTTAGCACAAAAGTAAGTATGCTAGGCATCCTGGTAAGAATAAGATGTATAGGGATTTAAATCAAAATTTTTTGTGAAATGAGATGAAAAGATATATAGTTGAATATGTGGCAACCTATCTTACATGTCAAAGGGTCAAAGCTGAGCACCAAAAGTCAACAGAATTATTACAGCCTTTGCTTATCCCATATTGGAAATGGGATCATGTTACTATGATTTTGTCAAGAAGTTGCCCGAACAAAGAGACTTAGGGATGCTATATAATAGTTGGTCAATTGACTAAGGTTGCACACTTTATTGCAATTAGTTTGTCATACCTCTTAAAGAATTTAGCACAAATCTATGTGGAAGAAGTCATGAGACTACATGTAGTAATATTGGTATTATATTAGACCGAGACCCAAGGTTCACATAGAGATTTGGCCCAAGTTTCAAGCATCAAAGGGGACAAGTTTAAGCTATAGCACAATAGAGCCTCCCTAGACGGACAAGCAGTCTGAGAGAACTTGAGGATATATTGCGAGCTTGTGCTTTGGACTTTAGGAACAAGTGGATTGACAATCTTACTTGTGCGGAGTTTGCTTATAATAATAGCTATCACTCATCTATATAGATGGCACTATTTGAGGCATTATATAGAAAGTGTAGGACATACCTATATTGATGAAGTTGGAGTTCGATCTCATTGGAAACATAGAGATTTGATGCCAAAATTAGAGAAAATGTAGAAACAAATGAAGGTTATTCAGGATCGCCTTCGAGCGGCCAAGAGTAGACAAAAAAGTTATACCAATAATCGAATGAGAGATTTACAATTTGACGAAGGAGATAAAGTGTTTCTAAAACTAACACCTTGTCGAGGAAAACCCAGATATCCAACAGGAGGTAAATTGAGTCCGAGATACATTGGACCCTTTGAGGTCATTGGTAAAGTTGGTAAGGTGGCATATTGATTAGTATTACTAAAGGAGCTAGTAGGGATATATGACGTATTCCATGTATCGTAATTGAAGAAATATCACCCAACAACTGATCATGTTATGAACGATAATACATTAGAACTAAAGGCTGACTTGACATCAGAAGAAAAGCCAGCACAAATCATTGAACGTAGAATCAAGGAGCTGCGAAGAAAGCAAATCCCAATATGCAAAGTGGTATGGAGGCATCACGAAATTGAAGAAGCAACTTGGGACTCTAAAGAGTACATGAAATGAAAGTATCCTGACCTTATAGGTATGTGATCTGGAATTTTGAGGACAAAATCATTTTTAAGGAGGATAAAATATTGATGTGTCTATTTTTACCCTCTTAAACATTGTTGTTTTTATTGGTTTTTGTGTTTAAATATTTATAAAATATAGTTTATTGATCCGTTTCTTCTCTTATTGTTATAAGTACCTTCAGAAAGAAGATATGTTAAAAACAAGTCAAAACGAAGGACTTTGGAACTGAAAACGAAGAAAAGGGAGAACGTACAAAACCAGAGTTGTTGGAGCATAAGCACTATACGGATCCGGATAGTGACTATCCTGGTTCGGATAGTGGGCAGTCATTTGAAGAAAAGTTTCCATAGACTATCCGGATAGTTGCACACAAGGGCTGATTTGTAATTTTTGTAAATTTCCTTTTGTATTTTGATTTTATTTCCCTTTTGTAGTTTGATTCAAAACCTTTTTAGAAAGGTATTAGAGTAATTTTAGAGTAGGTTTAGAGATTTTTCTCCAATATAAACCCCTCTAAACACATTAATTCAACAACTTAGGTCTTAGTTTCAGTTCTATAGTTTTGTAAGAAGACCTTATCCGGGAATTTACTCAAGCAATTTGAAAGACGAGTTTGAGCAATTGCCAGGATCGTGGATCTTCAATCTTTTCTCCTAAGCTCCCTGAACTTATTCTTTTATATGAATTTGTCTATGAGTTTATGTTTTAGAATAATGTTTAGCGGCTCATTCATTTTGTGTTTAAATGGGGATGAACCCTAGAATTCTTGGTTAATGTTATATATGGATTTCTTGTTTTAATTATTTAATTCTTGTGATTGTTTACCGGTTTATACGTGATTGGTAATTTCACAAGATTAATTGGACTTTGACCAAGCAAGATTAATCTAGGGCATTAATTGAATAATAGGAATTGGTAATTGAGTAGGAATACTTGTTACGGTTTCTAGATCACTAAAATCATTGTAGTCTATATTCGTTCATAATTAGGTTATGGTGAGAAGGAATTCTTCTCTAAACGGTTAAGTTGAATAGAAGGGTCTTCGCCTAAGAATAGGGTTTATCTGATATTTGAGTGAGATCCAACCAACGAGTTTTAATAATTATTTACAACGATTTTCTAATTAAAACTAACTTAAGGTTCTAGGGGGATTCCACTATTTAAATACTACTTTCCAAATTCGTTTTTTAGAAACTTCTCAACTGTTTTCTTATTTAGTTTCATTAATTTTTACTTATTTCTTAATGTAAAACCTTTCCAAAAGATTTCTTTAATTAAAAAAATAAAGACATAGGTAGTACTAGTGCTTGATCGTCTCCAGAGTTCGACAATCCGGGGGCTTTCCTTGCCATATTATACCGATAGGTACAGATGCATAAAAATTGGAATTTTGTTAGGATAGAAACCACACATCAAGTTTTTAGCATCGTTGCCGGGGACAGTAACATGGAACACTATTTATTTGCTGATTTAATTGTTTGTGTTTTTAATTATTTTTATTTGTTTTATTTTTCTATTTGGATTGTGGCTTTTGTTTGGATTTTATTTGCTATTTTCTTTCTAACCAATTTCATAATTGCTTTGTTGTAGGTTCTTTTTAATAGTTTATGCACCATTGCCAAAGGGGTGAATTAATCAAATTTGATCTGAAACCCGAGAAAATGCTGCAGAAAGCCTGCCGCGCTATCAATTTTGATGCAACGGACAAAACATCATTAGTAGTACTAAACAAGAAAGAAAAGGAGGACCCAAGGGGTCCACTACCGCCACCATCAATGACGGAATGTACGATGGCGGATTATGCTAAACTGTTCAACACTGGGACGAGGCCGAGCATAACAAGACTAGCAGGTGGATGCCAATAATTTTGAAATCAAGCTCAACAGCATTCAGATGGCACAAAACAATGTGCAATTCAATGGGCTACTAGAAAAATATCGCCAATTTCTTGTAGGCGTGTGATGTTTAAAACCTGACTACTCTAAAATAACATATAACAGGCAAGTGAACTTATCAATGTAGTACTAAAGAACCTCCCGGATTGTTGAACTCAGGGAACAAAAAAGCTGTAATAATGACCACCTCTCTAAGGTTTAATCAAAATAAAATAATTGGAAAGAATTTTTAAACTAAGAAAAGTAAAATACTTTAAAAATGTTATGAAATTAATGAATTATGTGGATGTTCATCAAAACACCCCTAAGGATAATGTCAATTGGTCATTCTATCCTAAATAAAGTTTAGATTTACGTAATGTCTATCTACTTATTTATGAAGCTTCTATCATTCTACTTAAGAGAGATGAACCCGTATGCCTATAAATAGAGGCTATGGGATATGTAAATTGAAGTCAGAAAATGAATAAAATGAATTCATATGATTCTCTATTATTTTATAATTTATCTAGTTTATATAAGAATTTTATAACATATTATCAACACGAATCTCTACTGAAGATTATTAGAAGTAGATGTTTTAGAAGTTCAATGAAGAGTTTCTATACCTTTCAAGTTTCTCGCTAGAATCTATGCATTTTGAATGATTCAAAGGTTAAGGTAAGTTCTCCCTAACAAAATCTCTATTTCATGATGAACTTTTGTTAAATTTATGTTTGTGACTCTTCATATTCTACGAAGAATTATATATTGAATACAAAATATCTAGTTGGATATGGTGTTTCCAGAAGACACCACAAGAGAAGAAAAGTAATAAAATAATAAAATCTACTTGACTTTTGGTGATATATTTTGAGAGAAAATATGTAAAATCACCAGAAGATGATTGTTATACAAATACCAGTTGTAATAAGTGTACTAGTGGTTACAGATTATGTATTATATCAGTAAAAATGATCTTGTGACCTTTGGAATTCCTCATCATCAACCAAAAATATATGATAGAAAATATTATTGGTTATGTAATAGAGGAAAAATTATTCATCACTCATACATCAGATATGCTCCAGGAGTAACTATATCGAGGAACATATTTTCAAAATTATTTTGAATTGATCCCATGTGTATTTAAATTTGAATGAGAAGATGAGTCATGGGTAAAGTATTGTGATACTTGACCAACAATTCTATATCATTCCCTGAAGTGAGTGTTTAGATATTGTAATTTATTTATAAAAGTAATTTGGCTATGATTAGCGATAAAAATATTCTCTAAAACTATATTGGTGAAATGACTTATCAAATTTTCAAAGTATATATTTTCACCTGAAGTGAAAAAATTACGAGAAAGAAAATGCGAAATTGTTATTAATATGGAAATATTATCGATGAATATAAATATATATTTGTCAAGTACCTGTAGTATGTTTGACAATGAGTTGGAACCTCAAGAGGAGTTATTGAAAAACATTAGGAGCAAATCTCAACGGGAAGATTTGCATTTTGATGATTTTGAATATTCTTTCCAACATACAGAGGAGATGATATAAAAATAAAGTCGGATCAATATAATATTCTTTTGTGTCTCATCTTGATCCTCATAAGAAAATCTCGAACTTGAAGTTCAAAATATAATTTCTCTAGTCAGACATTTTACCAACCAACATCCAGTTGTAAGTATGCTCATATTACACTTGATGTCCCTAAAGGACAAACTACCACTACAAATGAATTTGAGACACAACTAAAATAGTGGTAGAAAAGTCGATTCTAATAAATATATTCCACGTATATAATAAGAGCAAATAATTAAGATGTTCACATATAGTAACATTGAGAAAAAAAATTCTAGCAGAACATTTACTAAACATGGCATGTATTTTGGAAGAAATTCAGCTACATGAAAGTTGCGATAGTGAAATCACAATATGTCATGTCTTGATTATAAGTTATGATATAGAAACCGCAAAATAATACAATACGACGATTGTATTTATGCCCATAATATGAATATAAATGAGGATTTAATATAAAAGTCTGCTGACTCGAAATTCGATATTGGATATTTGAGATATTAATATAGTGTTCGCATGATCAGAAATATGAAATGTTCGGACATTTAAACAAGTATACTTGAAGTGTACATATATTCCCAGCTGGAATTATACACTTGAATTGTAATCCTAGAAGTATGAAAATAAATATCTCTATGAAAATAGAATGTGAACCATGAAATATGTAAATGAAAACTTATGGAATAAGATTCTTCGTAAAGCCTGGCATTTTGCACGAAGAATAAATTTTCTACTGCTGGATACAAATATATTTGATTTTATCAACTGAAATATTTAATATCTATTATGAAGTCCTAGGAGGGCTAGAGATGTTAGAGGAATATATAAATAATCATTCCTGAAGATACGACATCATTGTCTTAGTGAAAATTTTGAAAAATGATATTAAAACATCAAAATGCTCATGTATGGAAACCTGTATAAGACTTGCTTATACTTGTTACCCATATAATTCTCATTCTATTAATAAGAGATGTCCTTATTGTATGATTTTGTCATTATCATTTTCATAAATTAGTATCTCCCATATCATGGGGAGACAATGATTACAGCAACAGAAAGACATTACAAACAAGAGGAATGTGATCACTATATCACTTGTCTAGTATATATATATATATATATTTATATACACATTAGTGAACCAGAGGTTCACAAGCTTATCCATTTGCTATTAATTATATAATAGCTATCTAATAGTTTAGATGGACTCTATTAAAGATAATCAAATATAAAATTTATAAATTATCCATTTTGGAAAATGACTCTAAAGGTCAAAATGGAAGCTTTAAAACTAATAATTTTATAGTACGCTTGAAGCGTGACTATTCTTTTTAGTTTTAAAGAGAAATATCTTATAATAAAATTGTTATCTATATGGTCTCTTGAGAGTTTTCTAAAGCAAATAATTATTGAAGATGAACAATGTGATAAAAGGTTTTGAAATAATCAACCTTGAATCTCTAGAAGATAGTATACATACGCTTAACACATCATTATGTATAAAAATATTCGTTCGGACATTTGAGAAGTGATAAAGAATATTGAAGAATTTTTGTTCTGAATTATATAAGTTGATACAAAATGTACTAATATACTTGCATCATACATGCAAGTAAATACATCATATAATTCTTCTCTAGTCTGATGATTTTGAAATTATCGAAAACTTTATCCTTATGAATCTCTTTACAATTATTTATCTTGGATTATTAAAAAAATCTAACTCCCATTGAGATGAATTCTACAAATTAATGATTATTGAGATCCACACATTATATTATTTTGTACTGAGAAGATATTTATAACTCACTTTTACCCTTAGTTGAAAGTTGAAATTCCATTGATTGGTTTAGAACGTCTGTGATCAAAATTGGTTATTGAAATATCTAAGATAGTTGAATGAATCCAAGAGACTCCAATCAATTTGAGAATGAAGTTTAATGAGATATTAAAGGAGATATGACAAAGTAAATTTCACAATGTTTTCTTATTGAAAATATAGTGAAATTGATGTGCGAAGATTTCAATCAACTATGATGATTCAGAAGATCTATTTACTAAGACATAACCAACTGCTATATTTGAGAATTAAAATTTGATATGCGTCAGTTTATTGATGTACAAAATAGGGGAAGAAAAACATAAAGAGTGATGTACTCTTTTTTCTTTCACTAGAGGTTTTTTTTTTCCCACTGGGTATTTTTCTAGTAAGGTTTTTAATGAGGCACAACCTTTATCCTATGAACATCCAATGGGGAGCGTTATGAAATTAATGAATTATGTGGATGTTCATCAAAATACCCCTAAAAGGTAAGGTAAATTGGTCATCCTATCCTAAATAAAGTTTATATTTACGTAATATCTATCTACCTATTTATGAAACTTCTATCCTTCTAGTTAAGGGAGATGAACTCATATGCCTATAAATAGAAGCTATGGGATATGTAAATTGAAGCGAGAAATGAATAAGATGAATTCATGTGATTCTCCCTATGTTCTTTGGTTTCTCCATTATTTTATAGTTTATATATGAATTTTATAACAAAAAATAATTTAAAAATAATTAAAATCAAGCTTTAAAAAGACTGTATTTAAACGGTGGAATCCCCCTAGAATCCCTTAGCTGATTCATTGAAAACTTTGGAAAAATAGTTGAATCTTTGATTGGGTCTCACTCGTTAATTAGGATTAATCCTATCTCTTAGTGAAAACCCACTATTCTTTCATTGATTATGGAAGAATCTCTTCTCTCCCTGACTCAATTATGAATAATTAAAGTATGGGAATGATTAGTAATGACCTAGAAACCGTAGTCATTATCTCTAATTAACTATCAAATTTCTACTGTTCAATTATAGCCCTAGGTTGTCTTTCCATTTCCAATTCCGAACAACCTATTGGAAAGTGCAATTATCGGTTAAAATTAGTAGCACAAACAACGCAATTGAACAACGATCAACTTCAATTCAAAATTTTAATCCATAATATCCAAAGAAAATAAAGCTAAGATCATTAGGGGTTCAGCCCATTTAAATACAAAAATAAACCATAGCCAGTAAACATAATAAATATCATAAATTTCACAATGAATTCATAATAAACAAGATATTAGAAGGCTCAAGAGTTTCAATTGAAGAATCCATGATCAGGAATATTGTCCGAGCTCCTCTCTCGATTCGCCTGAAGAATCCCGAATTTGCTCTAAAGAAGCTCTTCAATCTTACTATTATAAAACTTGAAATCCTAAACTAATTATTGATCTAAATCAATTAATAGCAGTTTTAGGAAGGATTTTCTTTCGAAAATCGCCTTTTTCAGCTCCCAAGAAACCCTAAACAAAGATAGATTAAAAGTAAATTGAAAGACTAATAAAAAAGAAGTCAGAAAATTGCAAAACAGCCCATGCTGCATAACTAGTCTGGTCCCCCGGCTTGGGCGGCCAAGTCCCGCCAGGTCTTGGAATACTTAACCATTTTCATTGCTAGGCAGTCGGGTCTAGCTAGTGAGATGACCGGGTTCTTCGGCATGTTGGATTTTGTGCATTTCTTCTCATTTCTCGTCCGTTCTTGATCTGTTTTCTCCGTTTCACTTCATTCTTTTATTCTAACTCACTCGGGACATACCTATAAACAAAATAGAAGAAATGGAGGATAAATATACTAATTTACTACTAAAATACTTCAAAAACCAAATTAAACACTGTACAAACATGAAAAAATGGACATAGCAGTGTGTGATACTTTTAAGATCAATAGAGCACCGGAGGGTGCAATTAAACTTTGCCTATTCCTGTTTTCCTTAAGGGATAAGGAAAAATCATTACCTGCAGGTTCTATCACAACATGAGAGTCTTTAGCAAAATTTTTTCTTGGAATGTACTTTCCCTGGAGCCGTACCGCAAAATTGAAGAATGAAATCCTCTCATTCTAACAAGCCGATGGGGAAAGTCTATACAAAGCTTGGGAAAGGTGAAAGGAATTGAAAAGAAAGAGTCCTCATCATAGTTTGGATTTGGAAATCCAAATCCAATCCTTTATCAACAGTGTTAGCTTTGGAGCTAGACAACTCATAGATGCTTCCACTGGTGGCTCTACCGATAGCAAGGCACCTCAACATGTATATGACTTGATTGAACAAATCGATTTGAATAGTTATACTTTAGGGAGAGGGGGGGGGGGGAGGGGGGGCAAGGCCAAGGAAAAGAAAGGCGGGAGTACATAGCATAGATACGCTAATACATTTGGAGTCAAGTTTGGCCACATGAAAGATAAAAAATCCGAAAAGTTAAATATGGCATCAACATGCCCACAACAAGCAATATTTTCTTATTTTTGTAATGGAGGGCACCTTAATCATAAGTACCCTAGCCTGGATGCTCCTGTGGAACAAGTAGATTATATACAAGGAAATAGGTAAGGGAATAATCCTTATTCCAATACCTATAACCCTGGATGGTACAACCACCAAAATTTTTCTTGGAACAATCAAAGGTAACAAAGACCTCAAAATCCTCCAGGATTTCAAAATTGCAGTCCTACACAACTGTTGCCCTACAATGTACCTCCTTTGAATCCACCACCTAAATATAACTTGGAGGATCTTTTGAGTAAGTCCATGAATGCAACCGATGCTAGGATGCAAATCAAGATGCTTCCATTCAGAACTTGGAAAATCAAATTGGGCAACTTGCCAAGGTTATCTCAGAAAAACCACATGGTTCCCTTTCCAAGCAACATGGAACCAAATCCAAGGAAACATGCTAAAGTAATAACTCTAAGAAGCGGCAAGGAATTAGAAGTTCCTATTTCTATGGTGATTATAAAAGAAAAGGAATTAAAGGAGAAGGAACCCGAAGACGAAAGTGTTGAAGAAAAAGTTGGAGAAGGACATGATGGAAAAATTAAATAGAAAGAAGTATCAAAGCAAAGTTCATCACCTTATAGACCTTCGGTGCCCTATCCTCAACGCCTTCTTAAAGCAAAGCAAGACGAATAGTATAGTAAGTTTTTAAATTTCTTTAAACAATTGCATATTAATATTCCATTTGTAGAAGCTTTGACATAGATGCCAAAATATGCCAAGTTTCTAAAAGACATGCTTCCCAAGAAAAAAGAAGCTTGAAGATATCTCATTAGTAACTTTGAATGAGGAATGCTCGGCCGTTGTGATGTACAAGGCCAAATTTTTTAAAAGCTAAAGGACCCGGGGAGTTTTACTATTCCTTACACTATTAATACTTTATTTGTTAGTAGGGCCTTAGCCGAATTAGGCACTAGTGTTAATTTATTACCTTATAAAGTTTTCAAGAAGCTAGGTCTGTGGGAACCAAACCCTACTAGGACGAGTATACAATTAGATGACTGAACCATTAAGTATCCTAAGGGTATTCTAGAGGATGTCCTTTTTCAAGTAGGAGATTTTACCTTTCCTGTATATTTCTTGGTTATGGACATGAAGGAAGATAATAAAGTCCCTCTAATTTTAGGTCCTCTTTTCTTAATATTGCTAGAGCTATAATTGATGTTTGGGAAGGGAAGTAGACCCTTAGATTAGAAGAGGATCAGGTAGTTAAACTACCTGAAGCTATGCATCGTACCTTAGATCATGATGATACTTGCTTTATGGTAAATTCGATATAACCTTATATATCTTTTCATGTGCAAGAAATCATAAACGACGATTTGTTGCTTACATCACACTAAGGCAATGATAGAAAAGAGGTGGATGATGAGTTGGTACAAAAAGTGGTGGCAAAATTAGATAAGGAAAAAATCAAGGAGAAGGATGCGAAAAGTGAAAGTTACAAGCTCCACCTCGCCCCTTCC